>CM028131.1:788167500-789417500 GCA_016271365.2 Neoceratodus forsteri
AATATAGAAACTGTCAGCAGATAAGGACCCCTAGGCCCATCCAGTCTGCCCATAGGCCCAACACATTATATGTGGCCACTGACCCTATTTGACCAATGGCTTTTCATCACTCCTTCCCCTCTCAGGCTTCCCTTGTGCCTGTCCCAAACATGCTTAAACCCCTCCACCTTGCTTGCCTCCACTACCTCAAGTGGCAGACTATTCCAAGTGTTGACTACCCTTTCTGTGTGGAAAAACTTCCTCACATTACCTCTTAATCTACCCCCTTCCAATTTCATATTGTGCCCCCTTGTTCTAGTATTTTTTCTATATTGGAAATGGTCCCCCACTTGCACCTTGTTTATGCCCTTGAGGTACTTGAAAGTTTCAATCATGTTTCTCTGCTGTCTCCTCTTCTACAGTGAGTACATATTGAGGTCCCTTAGTCTCTTCTCATATGTTTTGTGATGTAAATCCTGCACCATCTTTGTTGCCCTTCTCTGGATAGTCTCCACCTTATTTATGTCCTTGCATAGGTGTGGTCTCCAGAACTGCATGCAGTACTCCAGGTGAGGCCTTACCAATGTTTTGTACAATGGCATCAGCACCTCCCACCTCCTGCTAGTGATACCCCTGCCTATGTACCCCAGCATGCCACTGGTCCTCCCTGCCAACTTTGTACACTGCTTTGGTACCTTAAGGTCATCAGAGATGATAACCCCTAGGTCCCTTTCCCCTTTGGTGACAGTAAGCTCCTCCCCTCCAACCTGTAGCTCTCCCCAGAGTTCCCTCTACCCAGGTGCATTATTTTGCACTTCTTTGCATTGAACCTCAGTTGCCACATCTCCAATCATCATTCAAGCTTCTCCAGGTCCCTCTTTATTTTCTGCATCCCTTCTGGAGTATCCAACCTGTTGCAGATCTTGGTGTTATTGGCAAACAGGCAGACATTTCCTTCCAGCCCCTCTGCAATGTCATTAATGACGACATTGAACAGGACTGGTCCTAGTACTGATCCCTATGGTGCTCCATTGGTCACCCCCCTCTCCCCAGATTGTACCCCATTTACCATCACTCTCTGTCTCCCGTCTGTTAACCAGTTCCTAACCCAGTTCACCATCTTGTCTCCCATACCCAGACTATCCATCATGTTATTCGGCCTTCTGTGTGGGACAGTGTCGAAGGCTTTGCTGAGATCCAGGAAGGCGACATCTACTGCCCTTCCCTAATTAAGTTCACTAGTCACTCAATCAAAAAAAAAACTATTAGATTCATTTGACATGACCGTCCTGCTGTGAATCCATGTTGCCTCACATCCTGAGCACCACTGGATTCCACATGTGCCACTATCCTTTATTTCAGCAGTGTCTTCATGATCTTTCCCACCACTGAGGTGAGGCTGACTGGTGTGTAGTTTACAGCCTCCTCCCTACTGCCACTTTGTGCAGTGGGACTACATGTGCCCTCCTCCAGTCCTCTGGAACAACACCTGTGTTGAGTGATTCTGTGAACAGGGCCACCAGAGGCACTGCTAGTTCCCTTCACAGCTCCTTTAATATCCTTGGGTGGATGCCATCTGGCTCCATGGCCTTATCCACCTTCAGCTTTGTGAGTTCTTCCAGAACTCTCTCCACTGTGAATGGACTGGTATTCACCTCTCCCTCCCATTGCTTCTGCAACCCAACTGTGGTCCTTGACCTTCCCCCTCCTTAGTGAATACTGAGTAGAAGTATTTTTTCAGTACTTCTGCCTTGTCCAGATCCCCCTCCTTACATGATCCCTTCTCCCCTTTGATCCTCACAACCCCCCACCTGTTTTTTCTTCTTTCACCAATGTACCTATAAAATGCCTTATCCCCTTTGTTTATAGACTGTGCTTAGCTCTCTTCTACCTGTGCCTTTACCTTCCTAACAGCTTTGCTGCTTCTCTTAGACATTCAAGGTACACCTCCCTGTCCACCTCCCTTTGGCTCCCCTTGTATTTCCTGAAACTGAGCTTTTTAGCCCTGACTTTGTCTCTCACCTCTTTGGACAACCATAGTAGTTTCCTTCTTCTTTCCTCTTTGGCCACTATCCTAACACATTGGTTTGTTATATCCACTATGGCTCCTTTCAGTTTCTCCCATGGTTCTTCACATCCTCTACTACCTTTCCCTTTCCTAGGACTGTTTGTATACATCTACCCATTTCAGTGAAATCTGCCCTCCTGAAATCTAATACTCTTGCCCTTGTGTGGCTTAATTGAGTCCATGTCTCCATGCTGAGCCACACCATGTGGTGGTCACTGGACCCCAGCTGCCCTTCCACCTGTATTTCTTTTAATCTGTTCTCATTGGTCCATACCAGGTCCAGAAATTACTTGTCCCTGGTTGGCTCATGCACCAGCTGCCTGAGTCCAACCCCCTGCAGGGACTCAAGGATGCCTGTGCTTCTGGCTGAAACAGCCATCTTGGTGGCCCAGTCCATGTCCAGCATATTGAAATTCCTCAGTAGTAGGATTTCACCCTTAGCTGCCATGTCGAGTATGTTCTCCACTCATTCCCTGTCTACTTCCTCTGTGCTGGAGATATGTAGATCACCCCTGTGTGTATTGCTGTTCCATTCTCTGGCTCCAGGGTGATCCATATTACCTTTGCCTCCCCCTGCCTTGCCTGAACTTCTGTAGCCTTTATACCATCTCTGATGTACAGAGCCACTCCCCCACCCTTTTAACCCTCCCTGTCCCTCCCGAACAGTTTATAGCCTGGTACAATGACTTCCCAGCCATGATTAGCAGAGTACCATGTCTCTGTTATCACTGCTATGTCAAGTTCTGTATCTACCAACAAGGCCTCCAAGTCTGGAACCTTATTTCGTAGACTATGGGCATTCGTTAGCATGACCGTCCATGTTTTACAGTCTGCCCTCCTTTTGCTCTTATTTTCCCTTTCCAGCATCTTCCTCCCACCCTGGTTTCCTTTCCTATGTGCTCTTGCCCACCCTGTATCACTCGTTATACAATCTTTGCCTGCCTGCCCCTCCCTGCCAGCTTTCGCTGTTCCCATAGTCACCTGATGTCCTTGCATGTTCCCATGGGGGGGTGTTCCTAAGTCTCCTGGCCCTCCTGGCTGTCCCCCCTTGGCCAGTTTAAATGCTCACAGCTGAAGCCTTTAAACTTCTCACAAAGGACCAAGGTCCCCTTCTAGGACAGATGCAGGCCATCCTCCTTATATAACCCTGCATCTTCCCAGGTCAGGCCCCAGTACCCTATGAAGCCAAAACCTTCCCTTCCACACCAATCCTTCAACCAGGAGTTGAAGGTATGGATCTGGAGTGTCCTAGATTCCCCTGTGCCCTGGACAGGTAGCACCTCCGAGAATGAGATGGAACATACTATCCATTTCAGGTTTCCCCCTCGGCTCTTGAAATCATCCTGGACTCTGGCTAACTCCACCCTTCTCCTGGTCAGGTCATTGGTCCACATGTGGACAATAACATCCAGCTGCTCCCTCCTAGCTATTGCCATATTGATTCTATGAATCTGCTTCCCATCCCTCCATGCAGCACTTCCTGGGAGGCACTTGACCTCCCTCTCTCCCCTGCTAGGTAACCCTAACTCCACTCCCTGGGCAATAGAGTCCCCCACTAGGAGAAGCTTCTCCTTCCTCCAGGGTTCCCTGCTTTCTTTCTCTGGGGCTCCATCCTGGAGGACCCTCCCATCCTCCCTGGTCCCAGCCTTGGATTCCTGGGTGGAGCTTTCCCATTCCTCCAAAACAGTGTAGGAGTTATTAAGTGGGACAAGTTGGGGATGTGCTTTTGACCCCCCTCCCTCACCCTCCCTGAGACCACTATAGTCCATTCACTCCTCTTCCCTGACATCCTTTGGGGTAAAGATTGTGGACCTGGTGTTCTCTGAGTGGGGGTGGATGCTGCCTTCAGCTAGGTCAACTCTGCTCAGAGACAAGCAACCTCCTCCCTCAGGCTAGAGAGGTGCCTGCAGATAGAGCAGCATCACAGCCTCCAGAATGTCTACCTGAAGACAGCTGCTCAACAAACACTGCACTGCACCACTCCCATCATGTCTGATTTCCTCCTCAATCAACTGCCTGCTTAATATGGCTTTTTGATATCCCCCAAATATATGTTTTATTCTGTTGTGTTCAGTTATGCTTCCTCTCTTTGCTGCTTCCTGTATGGATGCAGGATGTTGCAATGCCTTATGGGACCCACCCCATAAATGTAGGGCGAGCCCTGAGGTGGGTTGGTAGTGGGGTGTGTGGGTGGGACTACATCACAGACTGTGTCCATAAAACAATCAGCTAAGGAGTCCTCTGGCAGTGACACCTTACTCCACTCACCAACTTGAAAGCTAGAATCACTCAATCCTGCCCAAACAAAATGGAAAAGCACTCAAATGGCAGTTAAGAAGAGACCTCAAATACAATTAAAAACACACAGAAATGGCAGCTAAGAAAATACCTCAAAGACAATTACCAAGAAAGCTACAAAATCACCAGCTAGAATCTCTCCCTCCTTCTCCAACTAAATGAAGACTCAACCGAGATGGCAGTTAAAACCTCATATTCAGACTGCACTAATCCCTGTAACTCGATGCCTGCATTTAAAGGCCAGACGGCCACTTTTAAACACACTGTTACAGACTTGTCAGCTAGACTCCCTCAATCCTGCTCAAACTAAATGGAAAAGCACCCAAATGGCAGTTAAGAAAATACCTCAAATACAATTAAAAGCACACAGAAATGGCAGCTAAGGAAATACCTTAAATAAAATTACCAACACAGTCACAAAATCACCAGCTAGAGTCTTTCCCTCCTTCTCCAACTAAATGAAGATTCAACTGAGACGGCAATTTAACACCAATTTAGAAGAAGATTAGATAAATACATTTTAGATGGCAACAACCTGTTTTATTATGGGTAATGAGGTAGGATCACAGAGGGGCTAACCATCTTCTTAGCTCCTTACACCTTAATATGCACCTTAGTATGCACCATAGTCCAAACAAAGCAAATGTTAGGTAGTGTGACCCCATCAACAAGCATCTGATAGTATCAAGTCAATTAACAGTACTTAGTATCGAGTCAAGTGATGGTATCACATCAAGTACAGTACCAAGTATATAGCTACACAGTATAAGTCTTCACGTCCCAAAAATGTTAAATGTGACACCACCACCGAAAAAGTAGGCAAATCCATCAGGCAAAGATGTTCACAAAACCCCTGAAATCAGCCACGAGATGCACTACAAGAGAAAGTACTTACAGAGATAACCCCTTCCTACAACAGCAAGTTATCACTGCCCATCCAAATCCTTTGTGTCTAACTCTTTTATTACTGATCCATCAGATAACAGTTGGGCAATATGCAAATTATTTAAAGTGCCATCACCTGTGTTAAAAGGGGATCACATCTTGGCACTCGAGGCTAGCACACCCAGCTTAAAAATCAATTGTTGATCTTGGCAAACCATCAGTGCAACACAATGAGTTGCTGAGTGCACCTCTTATTTATCAATACACATAGGCAGGGAGGGCAGAGGAAGATGAGGACCAACCTAATAAGGTAGGTACCATTAGTTTTATATACACTACAGAGATATCAATGGGAATAGTCATGTTCTTTTTGTCATCCAAAACTGGTCACCTTTGTGTGATGGAGGTCGTCCTCAGTCACATACTTCTAAGGATCATACTAAGGGCAGGAAAGGCTCAAAAGGCTGATTAGCCCATCAAGCTCCTAAAATTACATGTAATAGGTTAAAGTTTTGTTTGAACTCAAAAAAACTATCCAGCCTATTTTTAAATGTATTTTTATTTTGACTGATAATAACTGATAATGGTAAATTATTCCATAGACAAACAGTTCTTTGTGAGAAAAAGTAGGCCTTATTTTTTTGAATAAATGTGATTATTTTCAGTTGGAGTGGATGGCCTCTAGCATTGACAGATATTTGTTTAAAGTCTAGTCCACATTCTTGTTTTGAACGTGCATCTTGTATAATGTTTCATGTGAATAAAAGATCCCCTCTAAGTCACCATTGTTCCAAAGACATTCGATTAAATTTTGATAGCTTTTCCTCACGGTAAGAGTTTTATTAGGAACAATTGATTTTGTAACTCTTCTTTATAGTTTTTCTATTCTGATTATGTCTCTCTGCTTAAAAGGGCTCCATAATTGAGAGACATCATCAAAAGACGGTCTAACACAGGCCCAGTAAAGTGATAATAGAATGTATGGATCTCTGGAAGTTATTTTATTTCTAACTGCCCACAGAATTCTATTAGCATTACTAATAATATTTGTAACATGAAGGTCAGAATTTAAATTTGAATCAACAACGATACCACAATCTTTTTCATTGTCCATATTAACTAGCACTTCATTTTACAAATAGTACTGTTTTTTGGGATTATGTTTACCGCAATGTATAACACTACATTTGGAAATGATAAAACCTCAAGTTCCATTTAGTGGACCAGGCCTCTAAAGTATTTAAGTCCCTTTGGATAGCCTCAGAATCTACAGATGTACTGCAAATATTGGAAATTTTGCAATCATCTGCATATTTTGAAATTTTGCAATGAATGTTGTGTGATAAATCTGAAATGAATATTTGAAAAATATCTGGTGCCAAAACCGATCCTTGAGGGAACCCACTTTTAACTGTTTGCCAAGTTGACTTATGGCCGTCAACAACAACTGTCTGCTTTCTATGTTTCAATGCTGTGAATTTGCAATTTTTGGATTGGTGATCAGTGGGGTGCAGAGTCAAAGGCTTTTCTGGAATCCAACAGAACCACATCACACGGAATTCTTTTATCAAGGTTGTCACTAATTAAATTATAAAAGCTCACTAAGTTGGTTGTGCATGAATGGCCCTTAACAAAACTGTGTTGACTAGAATCAATTACTGTTAGGAATGAAGCAAGTTCATCCTTGATTATTCTAATATTTTACCGAAAATAGGGGTGAGACTGATAGGACAATAATTGTCAGAAGAACTTTTTTCTCCTTCTTTAAACAGAGGGATAACATTTCCTCTCTTCCAATCCAATGGCACATGACCTGAGTTTATGCTTTTTTCAAATATTATCTTAAAGGGCAAACACAAATGATCTTTCATTATATAAATGATGTCTCCTGAAATGTCATCTGGACTGGGAGAGGAGCCTTTCTTAATTTCATTGAGTTTATTCCTGATGGTGTCCAGGGAGATATCCACGCTACCATGTACAAGGTCTAGGTCAGTATCTTTGTTGCATGAAGCTTTACTAAATGCTTTGCAGAAATGTGAATTGAGCACATCTGCGATTTCCATGGGTTGAGATACGACTGTCTCATTTATAAGTAAAGGTCCTACTTTACATACTTGTTTTTTAATAGAGTTTATGTAGCTAAACATAATTTTACTATTTCCAATTTGAGCTTCCAAAGCAATGTATTTTCTGTATCCAGTTTTGCTTTTCTGATTTCTTTTTCGCATTTCTTTTGAATTTTTTTAAATGCTAACATAGTTGTTCCACATTTGTTAGCAGTATATTTCTTAAACAATTTATTTTTCTTTTTAATAATTTTCTTTAGATTACTAGATAACCATTTGGGGTGTAGACAAGATTTTCTTTTCTGTATTCTTGGAATGAATTTATTGGCAGCGTCTAAGGTAACATTTTTAAATAAACTCCACATATCTTCGATATCATTAGAATTTAAAAAATCAACCCAGTTAATATTGACCAAATGATTATTTAAAGCAGTTATATCTGCTTTATGCAATACAAATATTTCTTTTTTTTTTTTGCTGAGTGAAAGAACGCAATACGTAGATTGAATGTAACCACATAATGGTCACTGTTTCCTAAGGGTGTTGAAACCTTGCAGTTGGTAATACTTAGAGATATACTACCAAGGACAATATCTATGATGTTAGACCAACGAGTTGGGGATGTTACATACTGTAATAGATTCAGCTCTTTGCAGGTATGTAAGAAGTCTTTCAAAGCTTTAGATGTGGCAGATTTATTTGTCAGTTAATGTCACTCAGATTTAAATCTCTATAAATATGCTATTACCTATATCTGCTGCTGATGCTATTTCTGAAAGGATCTCACTTAAAATTGATCTCACAGTACAGGATTCACAAAAGAGATGCACTGGGAGCAGCTGAGATGCACCAGCGCAAACAGGATGCACCGACCAGAATCTGAGTAATCCACAATGGCATGCGCCATGGGAAGCAGCATATGCAACCCCACTGTGAATCACACAGTAAAAGGCTGGGTGCACATGGAGATACGCTAGCACAAGCTGGATTTGCTGAGCCACCCAGCGGAGCAACATAGTGAAATCGGAGCAAGCCAGCAAGGCAAGAAGAAGCAACAGGGGTCAATGAGCCATTACACAGGAGTGAGGAACACAGGTCCAGTGAGACAGACACACAACAGTGAGGCAAGGGCACGACAGTGGCCACAACAGACACAGAACTGGGACAGGGACCCTAGAACAGCAGAGCCCATGGCCACATCCAACAGAGGGCTGGAGCAGGCACACAGAAGGGGCACACTGCAGCAGACAGTGTAGCAGTGAACAGTGTGCAGTTGTAAATAGCAAGGTGGAGGGCAGTGGACAGGGCCAACCCCCATAGGTGGCCATCACCATGTCAGTGCGAGGGGGAGCACACAGGTTGGCACCATGCTGAACAGCAACCAACACACCATGACGCCACAGTGTCAGACAGCCAGGCCACAACCTTCAAGCACAGAAACTGCACACAGGCACACAGTAAACATGCAGCAGTGCAAGTGAAGCATGCCACACGCAGTGTGGACACAGAGACCAGGGGCAGGGGTATGAGCAGTGTGACAGTGAGCCATGCACATGGCATAGGCAACAGCAGTACTGCATGGAGGGGGGGGCCTGGCTGGGGGGAAGGAGACCAAACAACTCTGTGGACACACACAGCCATGGCAGGAAGGGGACATGGAACACACCCCCTAACAGTATACACACCCAGGAAGGTGGAACAGTGAAACAACATGGACACCATAGCAGAATGTAGAAATATTTATAAAATGGTCGATGAAACAAAGCATACATAAACAGCAGCTGAAAAAAATGGTGAAACTATTCACAAAGTGCAGACAACACATGGGAGAAGAACGGGAGATTGTGTGGGATCAAAAAGAGAGGAATGAAGGGGGTAGGAACAGTGGGCTATGTACAACCATGCCCAGCAGCAACATGGCTGGGGGCCACTAGTGTGGCCATGCACCTCTGCACACCAACCCCACATAGCCCCATGCAGGCAGGTGCCATGGGAGGCCTCTGAAGGCTGCAATAAGCCACCTTACAGTGCGATGGATGGGCCATAGTGCCTCCTGAATGGCCCAGCCAATCCTCAGGTCCAGGTCCTTCAGACAGTCCAGGACACCTCCTCCTCTGGCCTCAGCATGATGATCTGGGGGACCTACAGCAACAACAGAGAGAACACATACTAAGGCCCATAGCAGAGACACCACCCCACCAAGCAATAGCCCACCCCACCAGAAAGGCAAAGACCAGAGTGTGGCACCTACCTGATCCTGCACGAGCAATACGAATGGCCCCTACCACACCCTGTCGATGCTCCTTAATGGCCTTTGTGGCCCATCACCTGGCCTCCAGCCCTGCAAGACACAACAGACAGAGACCACCATGAGTTGACACAGCATTGTACGAACCACACCCCAACACCAGTGTGCACATGTAGTGCTGGGGTACCCAGCCAGTTCAGCAGCGGTGGCTGCACATGCTGGCCACAGTGGCGCATGGCCGCTGTGCCTAAACCCCAGTGTGCCATCCCGTGTGCATGCACCACACATGGTGGTACCACCCATATGATGCCCAGTGACCTGGACACACAAACAGCACTGCATAGTGCCTGCCCTGTGCAGCATGCAGGACAGGGCACCACAGGGCATGCACAGCCACATCCATGTGTGTGTGGCGTGAGTGACCTATGTGTGCACCCCCATGTATAGTGGGCTATGCACATCCTGCATGTGCCAGTGATTTCCATGAATGCTCAACTCCTACCTGGCTGAGGCAGTGCACCCCTGCATGAACGACGATGCAGACACAGTAGTCAGTCCCTGTTCTTCCACTGGAGCTCACTGTAGTGGTGTCTGCATTGTTCTCCAGTGTGGGGAACCGATGTGCTCCTCATCAGCCGATGGGCAATGGTGGCCCACACATGTGACCTGAGCACCTGCAGGTCCTCATGGTAAACAGCTACCCCTCCACAGACATCACCTGTGCCACTAGGTGAAGCAGCTCTATCTGTGACCAGTTCATATCCCTAGGCCCAATCCTCCCTGTCCTAGGCATTGCACTGTGAAACAGCTCAGTGGAGCATGCCCTGGATGTGTGGTGTGGAGCGCAGAAGGTGTCACGTGTGCCAGCAGGACACGTGCAGCACACTGCGCACAGCATGATGAAGTGCAATTGGCCCAGCAGCACACAGTGGTGCATGCGCAATGTGTACTGCCAAGGTGTGGCAGGGGTCACATCTGGGTCATGCGTGCATGATGCATACGCAGCTGCCATGTTACGTATGGCAAGCGTGATCACACAGAGCTGCCATGATGCTCATCAGCACACCATCTCACACACTTCCCCGATGCATGATCAGGGAACAACACCAGCAACCAACACATTGAGCACTGCTCAGGTGGGTGTGCAATGCACAGACAGGCTGCACCGCATGACGGGCAGCAGCCGTACAGCCGTGATGTCAACAACAGTACAGCCACACACATGAGGAGATGCACCATGGGTAGTACAGGTGGCGCATGCGCTGGGTGTGCACCACGAATGTTGAGGCCTATTCAGGCACATGCGCTGAACACTATGCGCATGCACGGGATATGCACCATGCATGGATGAGTCCAAACAAACAGATGCGCCGTGCTGATTGAGATGAGCTAGGGGCAATTATGCAATTAACAGACAATGCTCCTAAATCAGCCTCATCCTGCATGCACAGGCATCTCAGCTGATTAGCATCTCATTAACACAATCCCAGACCTCATTTGCATGACCCGAGCCCTGCCTGTCTCCCCAGACTCTCCCCCCTACCTCAGATGAACCACTGCACATGGAAAGACCCCCATTTCACCTGAGACTGGCTAAACGCACTGAAGTACTAAACCTCCTAAGGAACCTGAAACCGAAAGGGTCAGGGGGACCCGACGGTATCAACCCTTGGCTGTTCAAGGCAGGAGCTACCTCCTTAGCCTGGCCTATAACCATGCTCCTCAATCGATCACTGAGGGAAGGAGCAGTCCCTGACCTGTGGAAACATGCCAATGTTGTCCCTATTCACAAAGGGGGGCTCAGGGAAAAACTCAACAACTACAGGCCCATCTCCCTCTTCTGCTCACTTGCTAAGGTGCAAGAAAGAGTCATCTACAATCAACTCAGGGACTGCCTGGAAGCTCATCAGCTCCTTGCCCCCTCCCAACATGGATTTAGAACAAACCATGGTACTGACATTGCTCTCATCAACTTCACGGATGAAGTTCTTAGGGCAATGGACAAAGGGATACCCACTGGTGCAGTCTTTATAGACTTATCCAAGGCGTTCGACCTAGTCGATCACAATTTGCTGCTACAGAAGCTGCAAAATATAGCTCTAGGCAATCATGCCCTGAAGTGGTTTGAGAGCTACTTATCAGGCAGGGCACAGAGGGTCTCATGGAAAGGGACCATGTCTGACCCACTACCCCTAAACTAGGGTGTACCTCAGGGCTCAATTCTAGGCCCCCTGCTGTTTTCCTTGTTTACCAATGACCTGCGTACCCACTGCAGGGAGAGCTCGGTTGTGCAGTATGCTGATGATACTGTCATCTTCCGACCCCTGCGTGACATGGTTGCCCTAGGTCCTCTACTCCAAAAGGATCTCACTTCACTAGAGACTTGACTATATAAGAACAGAATGGTACTAAATGCCGACAAGAAAAAGGCAATGCTATTCGGGCCAAGATCCCTGGGATTTGACAGGTCCTCATCCCTCTCCTTAACCTCACTATCTGGTAAAGCCATTAACGTAGTCCCCTCCCTTAAATACTTAGGCCTCACTTTGGATCAGAATATCACATACAAGGAACACGTGGACCAGGTCACCAGGACCCTACATCGGAAACTTGGCACCCTGTATCGACTCAGGGACCAATTCATCCCTGAAGCCAGGCTCTCCATAGCTACCAGCGTCCTTCTACCCAACCTGACCTTTGTGGCCCCTATTATACAAGGCATGGCTAAACAAGAGATTACCAGGATGCAAACCCTATATAATAAAATAGCTCGTTTCACAACCTTAGACCACCTGAGACATCACCACTGTGACACTTTGACCAATCTTCATTGGCCCACATTGGTCGCACGCCTCCAACACCCCTTGCTTGTCCAGGCCTACAAGCTTCTCAAACCCCACGCTCCACCAAGCATTGCTGGGACCATAACCCTCAAACACAACCCAAGGAACCTAAGGACCTCAGATAGAACACTATTAGAAGTCCCTAGGATAAGGACAAACGCTGGTGGAAGATCCTTTTCCTCCCAAGCAGCCTGCCAATGGAATAGCTCCTTCCCCAGGTCCAGGCCTCTTCCTCACTCATGAACTTCTGCACCAGGCTTAAGTCCCATCTGCTGACCTCAAGCGCATGCCACTGTCATGGCACTTAAAGCTCCTAAGGTACTCCCCTCCTCTCCAACTCCCGTCTCCTAGCTTAACCTTCCTACTACCTGCCTTATACAGACTGCTCACCAGAGGCCACGTGTAACCCCTGAATAAATTATATGCAAAGTACTACCAATTGCTTACATGTCATGATGATAACCATGCCTGCATCCACTGCTTTTCTTTTACTGTGCCTGTAAGCCATGCCTGTATACACTGCTTTTCTTTTACCATGCCTGCAACCATGCCTGTATCCACTATTTTTCTTTACTGTAACCACCTCATGATGTAACTCATAATGCCTCAAATGTTCCTTATGTCCTTGTTCATTCTTTTAACTTGTATTGTTATCCCGGGTCACCCCTGAAAAAGGGACCTTCGGGGCTCAGTGGGCCTACCCAGTCACCAAAATTTAATAAATAAATAAATAAAAATGCTCCCAATTCAGCCTACACTGATATTAGGCGGCTGAGAGGATACACAACTTTGAGGGTGAGTACACAGCTATTCCTACATGTAGAAATACAGTTACTGTGGGGTGTCTCTGTGATGATGGAAATCTCTGCCTACACCACAGCACATCCCAGGTGTGGGGGAACCTGCGGTGTGCAACAGGACTGTCTGATGCAAGCAGCAGTGTCTGTACTTGTACAGTGGCACTGTTGCAATGCCATAGGCTGGGGCCAGTTGAGCGATCCACACCGCCAGCATGCCATGTGCAGGTACCCCTGGTGGCCATACTGGTGTCCCATGACCCATCCCACAGGCAGCACCACTGGGGGGGCATGCTGGCCGATGTGGCCACACTGACAGTGTGATGTGCATGATGTGTGTGCAGGGTGGACAGCTGTGTATGTGTCCATGGGCATGCAACACCGGTGGAATAGCTGTGGCCCTGCGGCCATCTGTGGCATGTGCACTGTACACACCGGACACAGTCCAAATGGTACAGCCAACTGTGCATGACCACACACATGTAGGCCCTACTATCCCTGGCAGATAGGTGCTGGTGTGGCAGACACCATCCACTGCCTATCGGAATGGGCCACACAGGTCCCTCAGAGGCATGGCTAATGTCTGTATGTACTCTCCCACAGAAACCATGATGTTGGAGGGCAACAGTGTCACCAGCAGATGACAGCTGAACTTTACTACGGATAAGGAGCAGGCCCTCATTGAGGCATGCCACCAATGGCTGGATGTCCTGACCGGCAGGGTTGGCAGCCGAATGGCACAGGCAGAGGGCTGGGAGGAGGTGGCCCACCATGTCAACGCTGTGGGATCATACAACCTCATCACCCAGGAGTGCCGCAATCACTGGAACGATGGGTGCAGGAGGGTGAAGGAGAAGGTGGCCCACATCGAGGCATCCCTCAGGCGGACAGGGGGTGGGCCACCAATGGATGTCCACCTGAGCCCCAGTGAGGAGCTACGAACCTCAACCATCACCAGGGCTGCTGTGGTGGGTGTCCCACGTGGTGATTTTCAGACTGGAGGTAGCCCATCGCAGCACTGTAACTAGCCATGGAGCCATGATGTGCCTGGACCCATGTGTACCCTGTCTGCCATGCCTGTCCCTGTGTGCCGAGCAGCGCTACTGTGTACCCAGGGGCTGTGACATATGTCTTGGGTGCACATGGTCATTTCATGCTGTGCATCATGGAGACACACGTCCCATGCCCATGTAGCACATGGGAAGTGCAACCGCCAGCAATGCTACTGGGTGACACACACAATTAGGCAGGCCTGTGCTGCCAACACCATGCATTGTGCCATGTGGCTGCTGCCTGTCTCCACACAGTGCCTGTCATGGCATGCGCATGGCTTGTGTGGTGAGGTGAGCACAGCACAGTCCTGCAGTGGACAGGCATGTGCACCCATTGTGCTGTACCACACCTCTCTGTACATGTCCGCATGTCTGTTGTCCACTGATTCATACAGTGCACTAACCATGTTCTCCCATCTTCTTTCCACAGTTACATCACACCTCATGGGTGCAGCCTTGGCCATGGCTGCACAGGACGCCCTACCGGGCAATGATGCAGGCCCGTAGCACAGGGCTGATGACACTGCAGTGGATGATGCCATCCCTGGACCATCCACTGCACCAGACCCACCTATCACAGCCCCAGTGGTGGAGGGCCCATCAGGCACCTCGGCCACTGCTGGCACAGTGGCTGGTGAGGACACTGCATGGCTGGGATGCCTGCTTGCATACTCTGATGATGACCATGATGACATGCTGAACATCACAGATGCCCTCCTTGTGCTCACCACCAGCACGCAGGGGGTGGACAGTGATGTTACCAGGGACATCAACGTCACACAGATCGAGAGGGACTCGGCCAACAGTGGGACACACAGTGTGCAGTTGCCTATGCGGGTGGTCCAGGATGCCACTGATGGCCCCACTGTACTTGGTGCAGATGCAGTGGCCACACAGCTGCCAGCAGTGGTGGGTGCTGTGCACCCTGCACATATGCCAGGTGTGTTTGCAGGGCCATCTGGGGCATCTAGTGAAGGTGCTGCAGGGCACACACCTGCACCATTGGAGTGAGATGACACAAGCCATGGCCATTCAGTGGCTGAGAATTGCTAAGGCCCACCCATGCCACAGCCTGCCATGGTGCAACCACCTCCCATGGATGTGCCAGGGCAGGCTGTCTCACCCCTCGCTTGTCGGTGATGCCACCATGACCCTTCACTTGCTAACAACATGGGGGCTATCTCCACCTCCTGCATGCCACTGTGGGGGGGCAGGCTGCCCTCCGTGTGGAGTTCAGGAGCCACAGGACAGTGATGGTCCAGGAGCATGAGTCCATGACTGCATGGCATAACCACAGCATTGGAGTGGATTTCAGCTGCTGCAGAGGTGGTGGCTGAAGTCGTTGCACACTGTGGACATCGAGCCTCCAGTCAGACACCCAGGAGCACATCCCACACACCCCAGCAGCGATGTCAGGTGGACCCTCTGCTGCTGACACCATCGCTGCATGCCTTAACACCCAACGTCCATGGCACGGATGTTGCTCATGGGGCGGCAACATCACTGAGCACATGTTCACAGTCTCAGTGCAGTACCCCAGCAGTGTTGTTGGCTACACCTCCTATGGCTGGTGGTGTCACAACAGCATCCACCAGTCATGGAATAGGCTGCCCACATGTCCGTGGTGGCCGGGGTACTGCCTTTTAATGTCCTGGTCCCCGTTCCATAGGTGGAGGCCCATACCACCTGTGTGTACCGCACGCCTGGCTGCTGGTGCCTGGTGTGGCATGTGGGACAGGCACATGTCTCAGTGCACCACCACCATGGTATCCCTGTGCAGTGCCACCTGCTTGTCTGTGTGTACCACTATTGTGTCAAGTGTCATGGGCATGATGAATGCGTTCCAGTATCTGCCATATCTGTGTGCTGGTTGCAGTGCGCACTGACCCATGACATCCCTGGCATGGTCCTGGTGGTACGGGTGTGTTGCTGGCTGTGTGTGTGCATGTGTATGCATACCACTGTCTGTGTACTGTCCTGTGTCCACTATGCATGGCACAGCCCCGTGAATACCCATCCACACCATAGTGCACCTCCAAGACACGTACCTCCTATACTCACCTGTGGTTCCCAAAGTTCTCCTCCATCTGCCTGCTGTGGTATTGCCTGGCCCATGCTGTGAACCATGGATCCAGGCAGCTTAGTGCAACATCTGTGCCCTGGTCCTGTGTTGGTGTGTCTTCCCCCCATCCTCCTCCTCCTTCCCGGAACTGTCACCTTCACTGGCCTCGACAGGTATTCCACTGTCTAGGGCCATGTTGTGTAGCCTTCTCAGGGCTATATTGTAGGGCACCACCGTACCACACACAGACACCAGAACTGCATCTTCAGCATGCCAAAGGCATGCTGTATGAATGATGGTGTGCATAGCGATGTGTGACTCATTGTACCGCTCCTCCGCCTCTGTTCCAGGTCGTCGGAAGGGTGAGAGCCAGGGCCTCAGCGGGTATGCTGTGTCACCTGTGGGGGAGATTGGGTGTCTGTTAGTACATTGATACCATGTGTGTCATGTGCCCTTCCCTACTCATGACCACACTGGTGTGTGCATATGACATACACTACTGCCTGTGCCTCTTCCTTCCCTGCAGTCCTACCTCCCTACATGGCAGAAGTTGTGAGCCACTGTCAGCTTCTGGTGTGCATGTCCCTGCCACACATGCCCCTCATTGCACTGCCCCACACCCAGTGTGCATTACTCATGTGCCGCCCTGTGCCTGCCAGTGGCTGACTGTGTCCCCTTGCACACCTCTGCTGTCCCACGGCCTGTATGCCTAATGCACATTGTGCATGTTGCCCCCTGCCCACCACTCATGTCCTGCCAGTGGTGACCTGTTGTGCTTCTGTGTCCATGTCCCATGCAGCTAATAGATGGCCACTTGGTATATCCCCTGTCTCGAACCTCCAGCAGAGGGTTGATTGATGCCAGATGAAGGCATCATGTGTGCTCCCAGGGTGTGTGGTGCACACATTGCTGATGTGCCCTGTGCATTGCACACTACCTGGCAGTTCAATGAGTGGTAGCCCCTGCATTTCACATATAATATGGAGTCCTCACCAGGTGGTATGTGGATTGCCACATGGGTGCAGTCTGTGGCTCCTATGAAGCCTGGCATGCATGCCACCATGTAGAACCCCTGCATGACTTCTGTCCACTCTGCCTGCATGCTGGGGAAATGGATGTATTCTGAAGCATGTGGTAGCAGTGTGGTGAGGAACCGTGTGAGGAGCCGGGAAGTGGAGACCTGTGATATGCCAGTGGTGTCCCCAGTGGGCCTCTGGAAGGTTTCTGTGGTGAGCAGGCACATGACTGTTGTTACCTTGTTCTCCACTGAGATGGCATGACCACGTGCAGTCGGTGCCTGCATTTCATAATGGCACAGCTCACAGAGCTGCCTCAGAATGACCCTGTTCAGGTGGTATCAGCCTACTGTCTCCACATCTGTCAGCTGCTCAAATGACAGCCTGGCACGATACTGCCGTGGGGCAGGCTGTCTATGTTGCCTTCTGCCTCCCTGTCTCCTCATCCTGATGAGTACACTGAACATAACAACTGCTGCTATGTCCATGATGCTGGCAGTGGTGTGCTGTCCTGTCTGTCTGTGTCTCTGGGTGTCTCTGTCTCTCTGGCTCTGTCTCTCTCTCTCTCTCTGTCTCACTCATCCCCTCTCTCAGCCAGTGTGCAGGTGCTGCTGTTCAACTGCTGACCTGCAGGAGGATTGCACTTAAGTCTGTTTCTTTTATACTTATCTTTTCATGATGCATTTGGTATTTGTGCTGGGTTTGCTCTGTTGTTGCGCCACCATTTGACACTGTGAATCACTTTGCACTGTGTATGCATGAGTCCGCCCGCTGTTTTTGTACCACATATCATCATGATGTGCCTACGGCATTTTCTGTTCAGTGCAATGCATTTGGGTTGTGATGGCACATTTGCCCTGAATGTGAATCACTTACCAGTACATTTTCTAGATGCGCCAGTGCATCTCAGTTGTGCCCAGTGCCTCTCTTTTGTGAATCCTGCCCTGAGAGTCAGGTACCCTATAAAAGAGCCCTAATATAAAGTTTTTGTTATTTTGACTTTTTACACCCAACAAAGTGACTCAACAGAACTTAATTCTTTTTTGATTTTATTTGAAATGTTACTCACATTTAGAGAAGAATTAATAAATAGTGCAATACCCTCACCCTTCTGGTTTACTCTACTTAAGCAAAACAAAGTATAGCCAGGAATAAACTTATCCCAAGCAGTGCGTTTTGGCCACCAGGTCTCAGTAATACCAATTATAACTGGATTGTCATTTTTTACTCTTAGTACAAGTTTGTCTAGTTTATTTCCTAAACTACGAGTGTTTAGAAGCTTGATTTTTAATTCATCTTTTAGAATCTGCTGAGAAGCATGATAAACAGGACAAGGAGGTGAACTAGTTAGATTTTACCCCACATCTACTAGTTTAAATTGACAGTAGGAACAACATTTTGAAAATGTTGGCAAAGTACATTAACCCCATATTTATTCAAATGCAGACCGTCCCTATCAAACAGATTGGCATTTTTATAGAAAGTGCTACAATGACTAATGAAAATGAAATTTTCAAATGTGCACCAATTTTGCAGTCTTGAATTGATACGTTCAATGGTATTATTCTTTTCCTGTCTTTCACGGGGAATTGGTACAATACCAGAAATAAAGACATTACAGTTCTTAGATTTAATAAGTTTTCCCAACTCAATGATATCAGTACAAATGTCTTTTTCATGGGAGTAACCTACATTATTAGTACCAACATGGATAATAACATTAGAGTGCTGGGTTATTAGTAAGTCAATTCTAGATGTAATGTCCTCGATTTTAGCTCCAGGAAAACAGTGGACAGAAATCTGAATGTTGTCATTGTTGCATAGACATGAGTCTATATATTTTATAATCAAATCTCCAATAATAATAGTGGGCAAAGCAACAGCAGGAGCACAATTTATCTGAATACAATCAGTCTGATTAGTCAATAAAGGTTCAAGCCTATTTCTAGAACAGAAAGACTGGCTATGAGCACTATTCGAGGGGGGCATTCAAGCATTAAAGAATGCACATACTCAGCCCTTCTACCCTTTTTAAATTTGCATTTCAGGAGAGATTCCCAGCCATCATCTGTTTCTAAATCAGAGGGAAGCTCTCTACATCATTTATTAGTGAGATGAGAACCATTAGAGGAAGAGGCCTGAGATACAGAAGGTAAATGAGTACTTTTAACTAATATAGGATAATCACGACCTGCCAACTCTGGGTTTGTTTGTGGAGTTGAATTTTCACCGTCTGCCAGAGATTGTCTCATTGAAATGGTTTGAAAATTACAATCCTGCAATAGGTTATTGTTTGATGTCCATTTCTCCAAATTAGAAGAACTAGGGAGATTTCTGACCATATTATCTACGAAGTTTTCTGACTCCCTAATTTCTTTGGCTGCTTGTAACTATTTGGTCAGTATGGGGATCTCCATTTTTAACGCTATTAATTCTGAGCAATAGGGATAACTTACTGCCATAGGCAAATTGGAGACAGAAGGTACATTGTATAACACATGGTTATAAGAACAGCAGATCAATAATATGTGCCCAGTATTAAGGGACGATGTAAATGTTTCAGCAACGGTGCTAGCCATCTTACAATTGAAAATAAGGAGAAGTTGTGCCAGTTATAATGGAATATCTCTTAATGTGGTTACCTGTTATCCAGTGATGGGCATACTGCCCTGCTGAACCTGCTGACCATGCTGACATGCTCGACATGTGCAGAAAGACTCGCATGTCTCTGCACATGTCTCTGCATGTGGAGCTGCAAGCTTGCTCTGCTCGTTATGCTAGCATTTTGTAGCCAGGACCAGGAAGTCATGAACAGTCACGTGACCAATACCGGGCGTCCTGACTGCAAAAGAGTAAATGTCTAAAAATAGATATTTATAAATCTCCCTCTCAGCAGGAGTCCTATAAAGCTGTCAGAAGTAGGGAAACAGCTACCCCACACAAATCTGAAGTATACTTAAGATCTCAGTCGGTAATGTAGTCCTTACAAGGACTACATTTCCCAGGTAGCAACATGGCTAGCTTTGCTACTAACAATACAGCTTCTACAATTTTAAATAGGCACACAATAGTTAAAGAATCGCAGCCTGAACTGGAGCCTGTCCCACAGCTTTTGGTTGTCCCACAGGTCAGTCCTGCTTGCAATCCTCCTCTGGTGGACTGATGGGAAATGGTGAAAAAAAACAGTCCTGTTAAGAAAACAAGTTATTTTATCAGTCAACAATATTGCAGTTACTGACAAATTTCACAGCATTGCCCCATAATCACACTGTGCACAGTGTACAGGAAACTTAATGCTGCCTCAGCAGAAATGCATGCAGCTGATCGATAACCATGATCTTTTGAGTAAAATCCATGCTTCAGGAAGTTGATTGCAAAAGCTTATCCAAAATGGTGACTCCCTTCATATACATATTTCCCTAACCCTGTGCCCAAGCTGTGGAATACTGTTGTGTTCTCACTACCATGTTGTTTGTCACTGTCAGCAGCTGACACAATATACACAACCACTTATATGTGTATCAGTGATTTCTCTTATGCTATGCTTTTCATGCGCATAATGGCCAATTGGACAAAGCTGTTGGGTTTGCCTATGGCTCCATTAACCAGTTTATGAATTGTGTTCACCCACCTGAAGTTCATCAGAAGTAAATTTATTCATGGCCTCCTTGCCATAAAAACAAACTACAGCTAACATCTTGGTCAAGCTGAATGATACTGTTGCATACTGCCTGCCACCTGCTTTGCCATATAAGGAAGTTAAAACAGTACACTTGACCATTGATATGCCGATCACAGTTTTTTCCCCGCTGAATCTTTCAAGAGCATAGTTGCCCTTAGATTACTGTGGCTAGGTTTGCCCCTAGCCCCATGCACCATATCTGGGAAATGCGTCTACTGTACCCTCAGCCCTGAAGTTTTCCAGCAAACAACTTTATGCATGCCATTCATGCTACATGTCCTCAACTGTGACTGACATCTTGGTCAAGCTGCTGAAGAAAATTGACACTTTGCTCCATCTGTTATTATGAAAAGGTTGTTTTTTGAGCAGAAATAATGGAACAAATGTGATTATGGGGACAGAATATGATGGTTTCTACATGGTTGCATGCATGTCACATTATATTATTCTGGTAGTGCATGACTTCATCAGCCAAGCAGATATCAAAGAGGTAATGTGTTTGTGTGACCACATTTGTTGCCATTTTGCCCACTTATCCGAGGCATGCAATATTTTCAGGAGCTTAAAATTAAGAAATGACCTTCCTCAAAACTGCAGGGAGCAAGAAGGGGTCATGTGGTGGATCACAACCATCTACATGATTGTGTGCATGTTCCAAAAGCACAATGTGTTGTCTGATTACATGTTTATTAACATTATCTGTGATGCCTTAAAATCTACCATGAGCTTAATAACAGAGCAGTGGCATCTCATAGATGCCACGATTCTTATCTTATGGCCTTTTGCATATGCCAACCAGACAGATAACTTTATGGCATGAATAACCAGGTAAGTTACAGGTGTAAATATCAGGTGATTGAAAGGACTTAACTGCTGTGAGGTTTAAATTACTGGTAGAAAGATCTAGTAAGTAGGGGGAGTGGCTTAGCTAGAAGGAAGCTACATTTAAAGACTGCCTTAGAAAGATTCTGCTAATATCTAGGCAGAAGACACCAGGAGAAAGGACTGCTGTGTGACTGGACTTCTCTGCTGGGACTAAAGTAGAAGAACTTTTGTACTTGGACCTTTAATTTAGGGTAAAAACTAACATACAAAACAAAAAAAAAGTGTGTGTGTGTCTGTCTGGGTTAACTGAACTGAATGGGTATCTGAACAGTTACAGGTGTAAATATCAGGTGATTGAAAGGACTTAACTGCTGTGAGGTTTAAATTACTGGTAGAAAGATCTAGTAAGTAGGGGGAGTAGCTTAGCTAGAAGGAAGCTACATTTAAAGACTGCCTTAGAAAGATTCTGCTAATATCTAGGCAGAAGACACCAGGAGAAAGGACTCCTGTGTGACTGGACTTCTCTGCTGGGACTATATTGCCCTCCTTCCCTCCTTCCCTTCCCTCCCCTCCACCCCCCCACTGAAAGCTAGTTCATTTTTTATAGGCACAGGATTTGACTGACAACAGGAACTTCCTGTTTGGGAGCAGGAAGTGAGTGATCACAGAACCACCAAAGACCCACCATCCTAGAAGGGCAAGAGTAGCTCTCTCCCCCCCCTAGCTGCTGGAGGTCTGCCTCTGAGCAAGTAAGTGGTCTCCTGAGAAATATAGGATATTCTTGTCTCAGAACAGGACAATCAGGAGCTTAAAGGGCACACAGGCAGAAAGTAAGGAGAGAGAGGAAAAAACAGAGGAAAGAGTAAGGATTGAAAACAGTTAAGGGGCCAGAAATAAGACATGATTGGAGTGGTGCAGTGCAGTGGCTGTGGAGCAGCAGTCTTCCGGGAGACGTTCTGGAGGATGCGGTGTTGTCCCATCTGCAGGCACCTCTCTGGGCTGAGGAAGGAGGTTGCTCATCTCCAGGATGAGTTGACCAGGATTTGTGGGACCTCCTCTTCCATCCAGGGACCACCAGTGCCACTGCCGTTGCCTCAGAGGTTGCCAAGAAAGAGGAGTGGTTGGACCACAGTTGGCTCAGGGAGGGTGAGGGTGGTGGAACAGAGGAGCATCCCTCCAGTTGTACCTCTCCACAATTCCTATGCCATTCTGGCAAAGTGTGGTTCCTCTATGGAGGTACCTGCAGTGGAGACCAAGGAGGATGCTGGGAACCTCCACAAAGGAGACCCACAGGAGGGTGGCAGGGGACCCTGCAGGGGAAGGAAACAACTCCTGGTGGGGGACTTCATTGTTAGGAAGGTAGAACTGGGGGAGGAAGGGGAGAGGGAGGTAAGGTGCCTGCCTGGAACCATGGCTTGGAGGGACAGGGAGCGAATCCTCAGGATTGCCGGAGCAGCTGCACATGGGAGGGAGCTGGATGTCATTGTCCACCTAGGGACAAATGACCTGGCTAAGAAAGGGATTAGAGAAGTGCAGGAAGAGTTTGTGGAATTTGGGAGGGGCCTTAGTCAAGTAGCATGCATGGTAACCTTCTCGGAGGTGCTGCCCATTTATGGCATAGGAGGGTCTAGGGTGTTCCACACCATGGGATTCAATCAGTGGTTGAAAAACTGGTGTGGAGCTCAGGGATTTGGCTTCATTGGGGACTGGGGGTCCACCTGGAGTGATGCAAGCCTATACTGGCATGATGGGCTGCATCTGTCCGGGAGGGGAACCAGGATCCTAGGTGATAGGTTTAAATGCTTCATTGGCAAGCTTTTAAACTAGCCAAGGGGGGAGGCACTGGAAAGGAGCAGGGAAATCCTAGCCCCCCCAAATAATCAAGGTAGTAAGTGTGGCAAACACCAACATAGAGGTGTTGATAGGGAGAAGGGCAGGGGTAAATGGAGAAAGTGACAAAGGCAAGAAGGACAGGGATGGGGCAAAAGGAAGTAAGGCCATCAGGAAATGGAGGGTAATGAGTACCAATGCCGTAGTCTGGGCAACAAGCCCCTGAGCTGGTGGCCTTGATGGAAGAGGATGCCTGGATATCATAGCAGTCACAGAAACATGGTACACAGAGAACCATGACTGGGATGTTAACATACCAGGGCACATAACCACAGGAGAGATAGGCAGGGGAGAAGAGGGGGAGGAGTAGCTCTCTATGTAAAGGAAGGGATAAAAGCAACTGAACAAAAGAGTAAACAGGGAGGAGAGGAGGCACTGTGGGTCACCTTGGAGACTGGAAAGGGCACCACAATCCACACAGGGGTTGTGTACAGACCCCCATGTCAGGGGGAGGGAATGGACAAGGATATGATAGAAGGCATTCTTAGAATGGTAGAGAAAGGGGAGATACTATTGATGGGAGACCTGAATATGCCAGATGTTAACTGGAGCACATTTTCTGCAGCCACATCCAAGAGCAGGGCCATTCTTGATGCCCTACAGGTGGCAGGCATTAGACAGCTAGTTTTGGAACCCACTCGTGAGGAAGCAATCTTAGACCTCGTACTCTCAAGTGGGGGCAGTGAGAGGATCTCAGATCGAGAAGTGGGTTGCCATCTGGGGACAAGTGACCATCAAACAGTGTGGTTCACGTTAAACTCAGCTACAGAGTCAAGCCATACAAAGTGAGGGTACTGGACTTTAGGAGAGCTGACTTTGGCAAGATGGGAGAGTGCTCAGAAAAGCACTAGCAAACAGGCTAGAAGGAGGTGTGGAACAACAATGGGGAATCATCAAAACTGCCATCACAGAGGCAACAAGCCTTTGTGTGAAGCAAATAAACAAATCAAAATGAAAGAAAAGCCACTATGGTTCTCAAAACAGGTGTGTGAAAGTCAGGAAGAAAAGATAGCATTCCGAAGTATAAGGAAACACAGAAGGAGCAGGACAGAGAACTGTACCAGTTAAGGCAGAAGGAAGCAGGAGGAAGTCAGAATAGCAAAGGCCCAAACTGAGGAAAAGATAGCCAACTCAGTTAAGAAGGGGGATAAAACCTTTATAGGTACAACAGTGAGCGAGAAAGACAAAGGGAGGATAGTGAGGCTGAATAGAATGAACAGTGGGTGGGCAGAGGGGACAGTGAAAAGCAGGGATACTGAACGAATATTTCTGCTCAGTATTCACAAAAGAGGAGGGAAGTGCCTAATCCAATTAACAGAAGCACTTCTTGATAGGGGGTCGATCCCAGTCCTTTCACAGAAGAAAGGGTTCTGCAAGAACTCTAAAACTGAAGGTGGACAAAGCAATGGGTCCTGATGGAATTCACCCCAGAATTCTAAAAAGAATTAAGGGAGGAACTAGTGAAACCACTGGCTACTCTTTTTAATAAATCATGGGAGGATGGTGTGGTACCCGAGGACTGGAGGAAGGCAGGTGTGATTCCCCTTCACAAAAGTGGGACCAAGACAGAGGCAGGAAACTACAGACCTGTCAGTCTGACCTCTGTGGTAGGGAAAGTGATGGAGTCACTTCTGAAGGAAAGAATAGTTCAGTACCTAGAGGCCAGTGGAGCACAGGACCCAAGGCAGCATGGATTCACAGGGGGAAGGTCATGTCAGACAAATCTAATAGATTCCTTTGACTGGGTGACCACAGTAGTAGACCAGGGAGGGGCTCTGGACATGGCCTACCTAGACTTTAACAAGGCATTTGACACAGTCCCACACAAAAGATTAATAGTCAAATTAACCAGCCTGGGAGTGGGTCCCAGGGTGGTAGCCTGGGTAGAACATTGGCTGCACAACAGGACACAGAAGGTAATTGTAAATGGAGTCCACTCTGAAGAAAGAGAGGTTACTAGTGGGGTACCGCGAGGGTTCAGATTGGGTCCAGTCCTTTTAATGTCTTCATCAGTGACATTGCAGAGGGACTGGAAGGAAAAGTATGCCTTTTTGCAGATGACACAAAGATCTGCAACAGGGTTGATACACAAGGAGGCGTGGAAAGGATGAAAAGGGACTTGGCAAGGTTGGAGGAATGGTCAGAAGTATGGCAGCTAGGATTCAATGCAAAGAAGTGCAAAATAATGCACCTGGGAAACAAGAACCCAGGGGAAGAATACACAATGGGTGGTGAGGTAGTAACAACAACAAAAAAGGAAAGGGACCTGGGGGTAATCATATCAGATGACCTTAAGGTTAGCAAGCAATGTGAGAAGGCAGTAGGGAGGGCTGGGGGTATACTGGGATGTATAGGGAGAGGCATCAGCAGCAGAAAACAGGAAGTTGTTATCCTTCTGTACAGACAGTTGGTGAGACCCCATCTGGAGTACTGTGTCCAGTTCTGGAGACCCCATCTCCGCAAGGACATAGACAGGATAGAGGTAGTCCAGAGGAGGGCAACTAAAATAGTGTAGGGTCTGCAAGAGAAGCCGTATGAGGAGAGACTAAAGGAGCTTAATATGTATACCCTTGAGGAAAGAAGGGAGAGGGGGGACATGATAGAAACTTTTAAGTACCTCAGTGGAATCAACAAAGTCCAAGAGGGTAGCATCTTTCAGAAAAAGAGACTTTCAAGAACAAGGGCGACACAATTTAAAGATAGAAGGAGGGCGGTTCAGGGCCAATGTGAGGAAGTATTATTTCACAGAGAGGGTAGTGGATGCATGGAACAGCCTTCCTGAGGAGGTTGTGGGGTCTAAAACAGTGGGAGAATTCAAGAATGCATGGGACAGACATAAGGCAATTCTTGTGGGGGGTAGGAAGAAATAGGCTGTTGGTTAACTAGGATCTACGGCCTATCCTGTAGGTAGGGAAATGGGCAGACTAGATGGGCCAAGCGGTCCTTATCTGCTGTCAAAGTCTATGTTTCTATGTTTCTATGTAAGTCCAACTTTAGTGTGTGCTGAGGCAGGCATTGTGTAATAAGTACCAGCAGTAAGAAGTAAGTGATAATTCTGTTTGCACTGCACTCCTGGCTGCACCTCTGACAGTTTTATTTAACAACTCATTGGAAACAGAAGTAGTTCCAGAGGACTGGAGGAGGACAGAGATAGTCCATCTACACAAACGTGGTAGCAGGAAGGAGTCTGGCAATTATAGGCCAGTCAGCCTTACATTGGTTTTGGGAATGTTAATGGAATCACTGCTGAATGAAAGGATTGTGGGATATCTTGAATCCGGTGGGTTACAAGACCCAAGGCGGTGTAGCTTCAAAGGGGGGGAGATTATATTAAATGAATCTGATAGATTTATTTGACTGGGTGATACAGAATTTAGATCAGGGTGGAGCAGTGGACATGGCCTACCAAGATTTCAATAAGGCTTTCAGCACCGTTTCACACAGTAGACAAGAAAGCACGCTGGGTAGCTAAGGAGTGGGTCCAAAGGTGGTCAGCTGGATATGAAATTGGTTAGGGGATAGGAGACAGAGGGTGGTGGTAAATGGAGTTCACTCATAAAAGGAGGGTGACAAGCAAGGTGCCTCAAGCATCAGTGCAGGGATCGGCCATATTTAATGTCTTTATAAGTGACACTGCAGGGGAGCTGGAAGTAAAGGTCTGCCACTCTGCAAATGACACCAAAGTCTGCAATATGGTGGACACTCCACAGGAGAAGGAAAGGATGAACAGAGATTTGAGAAATGTAAAGGAGTGGTCAAGAGTATGGCAGCCAGGTTTCAATTTGAAAAAGTGCAAAATAATGCCTTAAGGCACAGAAAACCAGGGGCAGAGTACAACATGGGTGGAGTGGTATTTACACCACTAAGCAGGAAAGAAACCTGGGGATAATTCTATCTGATGATCTAAAAGGTGACCAGGCAGTGCTAAAAGGCAGTAGGGAGTGCTAATGAAATGATAGGGTGCATAGGGAGAAACATGACCAGCAAAAAGAGGGAGGTGGTGTTGCCTCTGTATAGATCACTGGTAAGACCCCACCTAGAATACTCTGTCCAATTCTAGAGAACACATCTCAAGAAGAGCATAGACAGAGTGGAGGTGGTCCAGAAGAGGGCAACTAAAATGGTGCAGTGTCTGCATCACAAGCCCTGTGATGAGAGATGAAAGGACCTCAATATGTACATCTTGTAATAAAGGAGGAATGGGGTGATATGATAGAGATCTTTAAATACCTCATGGAGATAAAAAAGGTACAGGAGGGAGGTATTTATCAGAAGAGAAGTTGCACAAGAACAGGTGGACATGCTATGAAGCTGGAAGGGGATATATTCAGGAAAGACTGGAGGAAGTACTTCTTCATAGAAAGAGGAAAGAGTGGTGTATTCATGTAACAGCCTTCCAGCAAAAGAGGTGGGGGCAAAAACAATGGTGGGGTTCAAGAAAGCATGGGATAAGCACACGGGAATATAGTGGAAAGGAAACTGGAAGGGAGAAAGAGCTGTAGTTTTGGCATGGTCTACAGTAATAGTGTATGTAGGGAGGAATGAGCAGATCCGATGGGCTAAACAGTCCTTATCTGTTGTCAAATTCTGTTTGCATGTTTCTCGTAGATTACTTGCAGGCAATACTTGATAATTATACCTTCCTGCAATCCATCTGAGATTTCACAGAGTACAAAGTGCCATCTTATTAGACTCACAGTATGAACAAAGATTCCAAGAACATTTAGTAAGGGGTCAAGTGCATTCCAACAGATGAAGAGTTAGTTGCTTTAAAAAGGCAGATGTGCAACAATTGACAGCAAAGCTAACCAATAGAAGTATCTGATCAAAACCCCATGAATCAAAGTGCTTTAAAAATCATCCCATTACTGTGTCAGATGTAAGACATCAATGTAAATGCTGCACATCAGTATCAACTATGACAATCAACTCTAAAGATCACCTTAATAGTATTCCCCACCCTCTGTAGACAGTATTATTACAGGTGGGTATTGGGAAGTTGGAGGAGGCGTAATAGGAGGACGTCAGTAGTAATCCTGCACAATAACTGATGAAGGCCTACCTGAAGGACTCAAGGCACTTGAATATTGATGTAGAGCCACTTTTGTATAGGGTGTCAAAGTCTTAGGAGTGACTACCATTCTCCTGTAAGGTAATATGCTATTTCAGTGTCAGTTCCAAAAGAGTGTTCAGTTCAACAGGGGCCATCATTATATGAACATATGAACATAAGAAATCGCTGGAAGAAAAAGGCTCATAGGTCTATCAAGTCTGCCCAAGTGTGCAACTTGCAGTTTAATACTCCTGTAGCTGCCCCCCACACCCATTCTCCTCCCTTCATGCACCCTCCCAGGCCTATCCCCAATTATGTTCTTGTCTGTCATTACCCTGCCCCGATTCTATCCCATCATCACTTAAAACTGTCCACTGTTCTCAGTTTGATTAACTCCTCTGGCAGCGCATTCCATCCCGCCACCACTATCTCTGAAGTAGTGCCTCCTCATCTCTCTCCTGAAACTCCCCCTTCCAACTTCAGGCTGTGTCCCCTTCTAACCCTTCCCACCTTAAGTGGAACAATCCTCGCATACTGACCTTGTTTATGCCTTTTAAATATTTAAAGGTCTCTATTACGTTCCCCTCTCCCTTCTGCCCTCCAGGGAGTACATGTTGAGCTCCCTCAATCTTCCTCATATGGCATCTCTCCTAGCCCAATGATTGTTTTTGTTGTCCTATGCTGCACCCCCTCCAGTAATGTCACATTCTTCTTAAGCTAAGAGCACCAGTACTGTACACAGTACTCCAAGTGCAGCCTCACCAGTGATATATACAGGGGCAGAATGACCACCTCCTTCTTGGAGGTGATACCCCTGGCAATGCACCTCAACATCTGATTTGTTCTTGCTGCCACCCTCCTACACTGTGCAGATGCCTTCATGTCCCATGTGACTAGTACCCCCAGGTCCCTCTCCTCCTCTGAAGCTGATACCTGCACTCCCCCAACTAATAGCTGCTCCTGGGGTTTCTGGCTCTTAGGTGCATGATCTTGCACTTCTTAGCATTAAAACCCAACTGCCACTCCTCTGACCACTGCTCAAATTTAGCTAGCTCCTCCCTGAGTGCCTGCCTCCCTTCCTCACTGTCCACTTCTGCACAAATCTTTCTGTCATTGGCGAACAGGCTGATCTTACTCTTGACCCCCTTTGGAATGTCCCCTTTCAATATATTATAGGCAAACAAATAAGTCTGTTACCCACAAATGTTGAAAGTCTCACATTCCTAAAAATGAATTGTCAATCCCACACAATGTCATATCATTCACTATTCTATATACTGTATTTGTTTAGAGGAAAATAAACAGCATTGTGTTGTATGTTAATGTAAGCTGGCAATGCTCCAGTCACCTTTCATAAATTAATGTATATGCAATATTTCCATCCTTCCTGCAACTTTTTGCAATGCCACAGTAGTCTTTTAGACGTTCATGCAGGAGCTTTGTACAACATTGTGGCTCTGACTATAATAGACAAAATGCCAAAAAGTTTGGAAACCAAAGTCCATAAATGTATTTCTATTGCAATCATGTTGGACCAGTAACTGATTTTGCACTGTAATTGCCGCTTTGTATGAAGTATGGGCTCTACTTGTTCATGTCTTGAAGCAGTACAGAAACAAGGAACAGAGATAAAGCAGGCACTCTAGCCATATGTTTGAAAACATAAACTATCTTATGGTCTGCCCAAATAATGATTTCATTATGTTCCTTCAGTAAACATAAATGGTCCTTACTTCTTTATCCTCAGCCATAATCAGTGGTGGATCTAGATGGGAGCAAAGGGAGAGGCCACACATCAGCATTATAACTTGCTTGCTGCTGCTGCATTTCACTTTGTTGAAGAAGTCTGATTTATTGACTGTAAGAAAATATACATTCAAAACTGTGAACTACATTTCATTACAGTTTCTATCAAACATGTAATGAAATTAGTAATAGCAGACAATATAAAGGATTACAAAAAAATCCAAAATTAAGTATGTACATCACCCCAGCACCATCCATTGTAAAATCCTGGATCTGACACTGGCCAGAACAGGAGGTTTAGTACATTTTTTTGAACAATTAGAACCTGTCCCATAAGCATAATCAGCCAGTGTAAAAATCATGTTTAAATTCATAATTTGTTCAACACACTGAAAAAGTAAAACTTCAAAGAGAAACTGCATATAGAGATAAAATAACAAAAAAATGCAAAAATAGCTAAGTGGGTTTTCTGGTATTGTAAAACAGATGAATCTCATATGGAATACCCTTAGGACTTTTCCATCAGTCATTATCCCCTGCTTGAAATATCAATTGTTTACATCATAGAGACGAGCTCTCCCCAGATATGCCTCTGTGGATTTGAACATTTGTGTATAAGTATGGCTGTTGAGCTCGCTGGTTGTACAGGGACCACTTTGCTGCTGTATGAAGTTGCCCACAGTGGAAATTTGGGAAGTCCTGCCCCAGGGAGGAATTTACTAACACTTATCTATTCAGTGCTATTAATAACCTGCTGGAAAGGAAGACATAAATATGTCTCACATAAATCTAAAGGCTGGAGTACTAGGAATGCCATAAGTGTAGGTAGGAATCTCGTAAAAAAATTAGGGGAACTCCAAGGGGAGAGCAGAGGTCTTGTCTTGTGATGGCAATAAGAAAAAGTCAAAATGTTTGCCTTAGCTTTGTTTAATAAGGGGAAGTCTTTATGTATTAACAAATTGAATCCCATTCTCTCCAGTTCCTTCCTCAATGGCCTCTGAATTTGGGTAGGTTTTTGCAACACCATTAAAAATCTCACAGCCAGTTTTAAATCATGTACAGTAAATGGTATTTGCAGCAAGGACAATAAACTCATGACTTATTATTTTGTTTATCATTGGTCAGCTACAAACACTCCATGAAATTTTTTTTGAAAATTCATTGTGTGTGTGCGTGTGTGTGTGTGTGTGTGTGTGTTTTAAGACACTGCAGTGCAGTCTGATGGGGTGCTGCACTGGTGATGAGCTATCCTTTAGATGAGATATTAAATTGAGGTCCCTTCTGCCTATCACTAGGCACTTTTATACGGCTGCTACCTGAAATGCTACTGTCAGGTTGCATTCCACGTTTCTCCACATGCTGCACTCTGATGCTGGCTTTACACGCTGACCGCTGCATCACTATCTTAGCCCTTCCTGTGTAGTTGCTGTGTTTCCAGCTGGCCAAGAGAGGGCACAATCTCTAAAATTTAACTCTTCAACCTGAGTTCAGCTAAGGTAGCTTCCGATATCAGAATGAATGCTGAACTCGGGGAACTAGTTCATCCAGTAACGAGGGCTAAAAGGATTTAAAGTGCTCCAAAAGCGGATCCGCGAGTACCGGGAATACATATATGTTCATAGCCCATGGGCTATGAATGACATACGCACATGCCCAGTACTGCAGCTTCACTTTTGTGAACTTTTTTTTTAATTTCTATTTTTCCCCTCCCACTTCCCTCAGAGCTGCATTATCGGGAGACATCAATCAAGCCTGTCCCTGCCTAGTGCCTTACCTGACAACTCCCGGTCCCTCCATCCTGCCTTGGAATCCCACCAGGCAGGGTCAGGGTATGGGCCAATCCCCAAATCTTGTGGTTCTTGTCAGGGTCCGGGACTGCAGGCAGGCACTGGCACAACAGGACCCAGCTTGGTGCTCCATCTTCCAGCTCTAGAGGTTTTTTTCCCTTTTCTGTGGGACACTGCACGCCCAAACATCAAGGTGTGCAAGCAGATGTCTGCAACATCCCTTCCCCTCCTTTCATGAAGGAGCTGCCCCTGGAGCTGATAGGTCCCAGACCTACACCTGTGACCAATCATGCCCCAGTGGCTCCAGCTTGCTCTCATACCCCCAGCATCTGCCAGGGGTCACCTCTTGCCAGACTGTAGGGCCATCCCAACCCCCCAGAGAAGGTGAGCTGTCATTGGATGCTCCAGCCTATCTCCCCTGGCCAACCCCAGGTGGCCCAAGCTTGTTCCCTAACCCGGGTTGCCCAGCATGGAGTGAGGTGTGGTGTCCAGTGCCTCAATCCTCAGCCCCACTGGGATGGCCTTCATGCACTTTTTAAATCCTTTTTGGACCTCATTACTGTGGATGAACTAGTTCTCCAAGTTCAGCATTCTTTTCAGTATCAGAAGCTACCTTTAGTTGAACTTGGATTGAAAAGTTCACACACTAGCCTCTGGAGGGGCATGATGATGTGCAGTTGGGGAAAGCACTCTGACAACCAGGAGGGTCTCATGAGATGCTCTCTTTCACAGATGTAAGTGCTCCCAGATAATTACATGGCTATTGGATGCAGCACAGAATGATATGCTGAAACAGTGAACCCAGAAAAACAGGTAACACCATTTCAGCGAACGTTCAGTTTGGATGTGCTTCTGGGATCCTCTGCACGACAGCAAAGGTAACACTGCAGTTGCTCTATACCACTGATTGCAGTGCAGAGCCTGTCATGTAAAGGCACCTACTGACCAGGTGGAAGTAAAAGATCCCATGCCAGTTATCAAGAAGGGCACAGGAATTCTTTTACTGAAAAAAAAAAATAGAACAAGTGCATTTCAAAAAAAACAAACATTAAAACCATTAATGACACAATGGCCCTGATATTCAGGCTGCACCCGGCAGTGGTGCAAGTGTGGGCACAGTGCAAATGTGATGTGAAAGGGCCCAGGACCAGGTGATATTCAACGGTGATGTGCCATGGCGCAGCACCAATGAATATGGCAGGACGGCGGACGGTGCAGTGGCACTGCACACAGCACAGTGGCACTGCACCAGTGCAAGCCACAGATAGGGAGCACGGGGATCCATCAGCACAAATGCAGTTGCGCTGGTTGCATCACCTGTGATATTCAACAGAGGGCATGCAAATGAGACCATAATATATTCAAGGTGCAAATGGGGCCATTTGTATGTCATTATGGCACCATTTGCATGCCTTGTGCAGGGCAGCCTGGTGGATTGCGCTTGGCACCCTGCACAGAGTAAGTGTGCACAGTGGGGGTCCCAGGGCATCCCCCACCCTATAGCCACGATCGCCAGTAAATGTCCTTGAAATCATTCCCTGATAGTCTAGTGGTACCCCCCTCTGCCCCTAGCCCAAGATCATGGTACATCCACCATAAAAATGTCCCTGGTGATCCAGTGGCACCCCCACCACTCCACCCATGCAGGACCCCTTGCCCACCCGCCCCACCCCCATCATCAGCGGGCAGCTGCCCACCTGCATACCGCCTGGCCACCCGTCGAATGACAGGTACAGTACAGGCTTGCAGGACATACTGTACTAGACAGGCTCAAATATGTGAATGACTTCATTCACATATTTGCTACTGCCTAGTACAGTATGCCTTGCAAGCCCATTAGTCTACACTGTGGACCAATGGACTAACAGCCCATACTATACCTGTCATTTGGCAGGGAGCTGGGTGGTATGCAGGTGGGTTGCAGCCACCCTCTGATGATGGGGGGGGGGAGCGTGGTGGTCAAGGTGTCCTGTGTGAGTGGCAGGGGTGAGGGTGACACAGGATCACCAGGGAAGTTTTTTACAGTGATGTACTGTGATCTGGGCCAGGGGTGGGGAAGGGACACCAGACTACCAGGGAATGATTTAAAGTACATTTACTGCCGATCAGAGTAACGAGAGGGAGAGGGGTACCACCAGACTACCAGGGAATGATTTACAGTACATTTAACAGTGATTGGGGTAACGGGAGAGGGGGTACCACTAGACTACCAGGGAGCTGTGGGTGCTTGTGGACAGTGTTCTGGGTGGGCAGGTGGCCACCCACTGCTGGCGGTTGCCGTGTTGTGCCCTACAATACAGCAGCCAGCCTGTGGGTGGCCAAGAGTTCTTCCACCAATTCACGGGCTCAACTTTGAGCCCCCTATATGGCGCAATGCAGGGTTGTGCCAGCATATATGCCGCACATCCTGGGCTGAATGTAGGGATGTGCCGCATATGAATGAGCATGCCCTCTGCATCTGCACCGCATACATTAACATTGCACCCCAGCACATCAGGATTTGTGCTGCGCCAGACAACCGTTTCAATATCCCACCAGGGCACAATGCGGGGTTGCACCAGCACAACTCTCTTGTGCCATGTGCAACCCCTTTGAATATCTAGCCTATGTGTAAGACAATAAAAAACACAAACATATGTGAGCAAAGATCAGAGATTAATCTACACCAATGCCCTACTTATCACCACTCTTTTCTCCCCCCACCCTTTACTCAACGTATTTCAAAAACGTGTCTAAATTCATCAATCAAAATATTTGAGTTTGGATAGGGACACCAAAGATTCCATTTAAGAAAAATTGTGCTTCAAGAACTCAAAAGATATTTGGAGTCTGACATTCTAATTTCATATTAATATCCATAGGCAATGCTGCCATAGTTTCCTTAGAAGGTCAGTTTGAAAAGCTTTCATTTCTGCAGGATAAACCTGCAGTGAAGATTTTTTAATTAGTAATATGATCTCGTTAACTGAGGCATGGTGTGCACTAAAACAAGGTTGCAGAAAACACCGACCATACAGCGCACACCGTAAATAAAAGGAACACTACCTTTTTTTTTTTTTTTTTTTTTTTACAGGGTGCTTTACCCTCAACCCCTCCCCAGATAATTATATCTAACTCTGAGGGGGTGTGGATGCTGGGGAGAGGGTGAAGCATGAGAGAGAGATTTGTTTTTTGCAAAAAAAAAAAAGCTGAAGCACTATGGGACCTGAGGGGAACTGAACCACAGTCTCAGGTCCCTGACACTGCTGGGTGCTGGTGCTTTAGCCACCCATGCTCCACACTGGCAGCCGGCTTGACACTCCCTCATGTGAGACTACAGTGACAGGGGTAGCGGTTATAACTGCATGCTCAGAAACCCCTGTCACTTTAGAAACTTTCGCACTTTCTGCAGCATGGTAATTCATGCGTTGCTTAGGCAGTGCTATATTGACTGGGTACCGTTCGCTGGTATCAGTTTCTGTTGCAAACGAGCACTTAGCCTACCATAGATACTATTTTCACATTGCAAATATCAATCTTGGTGTGCTTTTATGTGATTTACTGAGCTAGAAGGATAAATGCCCAAGATAAACATGCCATAAGTAACAGGGCTGAGCCAGCCATCATTTCATATTTGTAACATTATGGTCCACAACGTAATTGCTGAAGGACAAAGAAGTAAAAAATGTTCTTGTGTGTTCAACTCTCTCTTACAAGTGGGCCAGGATCACATTCATTTTTTTAGAGTCTTGTGCTTCATGTAATTTATCACCTCCAGTTTCCCATGGCAAGATAACATCCCACACAATCAGTGAAATTCTTTTATCTATTAATAGGAGAAAGGCTTTACTCTCCTTCCCTACCAGGTAAAATGGAACTTGCAAGAGGGGGAGAGGGAATTATTTTGTAAAATACTATGGCTACATACAGTTGTTTCCTATTTTGAGACAAGACTTATGTAGTTGATACCTTCCTCTGTATGGTTTTAATAATAGCTGAATAAATCCCCCACTGGAACTGTAGGTTGTCCAGGATTTTGATATAGTCTTATCCATCATCTTTCCATCTTTCTCCCAGTGGTGCTAACATTGCCAACACCATTGTACTCCATAGTTTTGGTTTCATCAATAGGAAAGGGAAGACATTTAACAATATAGAAATTATTTGAAGAAATTCATCCGTGTTAATCAGAATGATTCCCCTTTTTTTGTAATATGTACATGTATGATCTCTCTTAATAGGATTGAGGTGCCTACCTTGGAAAAATGCACACTACAGTTTAATGTCAATCACACCTGTTAGAGGAAAAATGTTAGCAAATAAAAAGTGGGTAATATTAAAGTTTTCAATTAAAAAAATTCTTCTACTTTTAGACAGCACATTCTGTTTCCAAAAGCTCACATTATGCATAGCCACAGCTATCTGTGTCTCTCAGTTTTGGAGAGCATCATTCTCATTCCTAATGTTATGCCTACAATTTTGAGTGGTTTCATACAGATCGATTTACTGTATCAGCTATGCATGTAGAGACTGTGTCCATGTTTTGTTTACCAATGTATAAACCTCTGCGTTTGTCATAATTTAACTTTGCCCCTGAGATGGCTTCAAAATGTTAGATAACTTCCAGTTCCACCTGGCACCCATGAAGATGTGAGTTCACAGAGCTTGAACTCCTGGACAACAAAATCTGCACTAATCAGCCCCTGAAACAGGACTGAGAATCACAATAACAGGAAAATACTGTGAGTTTACAAAGATGCCTGCCAAACAAAAACCAAAGAAAACTTTAGTGGACTACACAAAAAAAATCAGCACCGCTGGAGGTCTGGCACACCTGGGCACAGACTCAGAGTAGATCAGCATCCATTACCTCGGACCAGCAGAGTGAACAAAGTGAAGAAGAAGGAAACAAGAGGTTTACAATATCTTCCAAACACCTCTTCTATGAGTTGGGAAAATTTAGTACCACAATGGAGAGACTGGAGAAGTTGGTGGGTGAAATAGTGAAGAGCCTAGTGGAAGTGACCCAGCACACAGTTGGTCTCATGGTGAGACTGACTGAGGCCTCTGAGGTAATCAACTCCTTCAGTGTGGCCACTGTTACCTTCACTGTTGGGAGCAGGGGCTGACAGAAATAACTGATGACCTTGAGCTCCGCTGCCAATGGTACAACTTGATAATCTATGGATTACCAGAGGGGATGGAAAGTGGAGGTATGAAGGTCTTCTTAGAATCTCCTTTGGTCAGGAGTTGGGGGCCTCTCATTATCCACATGGAGAAAAGCAGATGAATAAAAAAACTAATATTCTTCAGCTGAGTTTTCACTGCATATACAGTGCATGATTTATGTTTAATTTGTATGACTTATTAATCCAAATGGTGGGAAAAGCCTGCAGCACAGCAACCCAAAATGGGTATTTATATACAGTATGCTGAATAATGCGTGGCTCGCCATATGTTGAGTTAATTGGGGGCACACCATTTCCTACATGCGAGTGGCAGTTGTGACTAGAGCTCATTGTAACACTGTTAGTGGGACCCAAATGGAGAGTAGGAGGATAACATAAAGAAAAGTAGACAGTACTGAGTGCTATCCTCTACTCTGTTTCACAAGTTTGCTTCTCCCCTTTTCTAGAGGCCCACAGCATGAAACATAATAGAAGTACAAAGACCCAGGAAGCTTAAAGAAACCAAATACAGATAATGGGATAAACCAGGACCTCAGTGCCAGAGTCGTAGGGCAGCAGTGATGGGGAGCAGATGGGGTCAATCAAATGGTAAGGGAAACCTGCCATAATGCCCATGTGCTCAGAGTGTTACCTATAAGTGAAGGTGGTAAGATTGACTATGCACATTGAACTCTATTCCCAAAGGTATGGATTCATTACATACCACATATCTGATGTGTGTGTATGCAATGCTAAGTTGGAATGCCGCACTGTGGGGGTCCAGTGGACCCTGGTGGCATTCAGAGTGGGAGTGCAAGCCCCATGCTCACATAATCCCCCAGCTGATCTCATGGCTACTCACCACGGGCAGTCCAGGGGCCTGTCAGGGTGTATGCCAGCACTCCGCGCTATTCACTAAGGTGTGGAGTGCTAGGCAAGGGGGGTGCAAGGTATAGGAGGGGAGACCCTGCCATAAGTCTTACATGCCCCAGCAATGACACCCACCAGCTCCAGCAAGACAAGGATTCCTCCCACTGTGCTGCCCCAGCCCACCTAGTCACATGGTAGGGCTGGGGGCAACCATTCAGGCACTCGGGCAAACCTTCTAAATTCCTGGGACCTGCACCTGCCCCAAATCCCCTGCTTCCACAGATCAGGGGATCCACTACAGGACCCAGGACAGGCATCCCATTGGATGCCTACCTGAGTCCGGTGATCTGCCCCCATGCACCTGTGTACCAGGGAACCAGGGCTGTGGACAAATGCCCTGTGGGAGCATGCAGTTGTGAATACCATGCATCCTGCACCAATCCACGGCTGCATAGCTATGTGGGCATTATATGCGCATTTCACATGTATAACACGTACCTTACTGAATAGGCCCCATTGTTAATAATATTTATTTATTTTTATTTATTTATTTTTTGTTGACCGGGTAAGTGCACTAGACAAATCCTGCCTATTTTCAGGCACGACCCGGGGGAGGGGGATACAGATGAATGCCAACTGACCTTGAACCAGATTAAGCTGTTGGTGGTATTTTTAGTGAATGAGGGAAATTTGGCCAGGACACGGAAATTCCCCTACTGGCTGCTGGTCAGTGGCTGGTGGGGTCCTTGCTGATGTCAGAGGCCGTTCTGGCAGGCGCTCCTGAGGTCGGGATGGAGGAGGAGGATGGAGAGCCTAAGCAGCACAACACTATGGAGGAACCCTTGTCTGACTTGGATGTGATTTTGCCTACCTTGGGAGTCGCTTTGCACCAGTCACCAGCTACTGTATAGAGTGAGAGTCGTGCACCTTCAGCGGTGCCTTTATTTCCAGAATCTGGACTCAGTATTAGCCTTCCTAGTGACGGAAATGCACACGGTGGAGATCTTCATGCGTCGCGCTTAGAGAAGGAACTAGTGTCTCGGGAGGCGGTTTCCGGGAGGGCCGCAAAAAGTGATGGACCGCGCACGACGCTCCTGGTGCGGCAGCAATTCGGGCTCCAGGAAGGAGGAAGTCAGGAATCGAAACCAGACTGGTCAGAGGAGATGGCGCTTTTCGATGCCGGATGGAGAAGAAATGAGTCGGGAACTTGGGTGCCTGATCTTGAATGGACTCCCCTCTCAGGTAAGAAGACTTCTATCCCTGGCTTGCAGTGTTCCCCACAACCATCTACCTCGAGGGACGATAGGGATAGGCCTGGGTCTGACTTTTCCATTGGGACCTTTACTTCTATGACAAATGAAGCTTCTAATGAAACAGCTCAACCAGCTAAACCAACTATGGCAGATTTGTTTAAAGCAAAATTAGAGCAGGCCCCTCATCGTCATGCTGTACGCTTAAGATATAGAGGGGGCCTGCTGGAACATCCTGATAGATACTATATTTTCAACCAGCTTTTGAAGTCCAAAATGGGATTCTGTGCCAAAGACATATATGCCCTTATTCATATTTCTGGAGAAGACTCTTATGACATCAGCTTCCAATCCGTTGCCCTTCTGGACAAATTTTGGGACAAATATGCTCACCAGAAAAATCATCCTGTATGGCTGCCTTTTTGTTATTCCATTATCTAAGCCTTTAATTAGATATGTTACCATTATGTTCAGAAAGCACGGTGAGCGTCACTGATATTTATAGATGGCTGCAGGCCAGTGTGAAATGTTAGGGCCCCCTGAGGCTCTCTAGATGTTGAGGGCATCTGGACAGGGGTGGAAATTTAAAGTAAAATTATTACAAGCTAATTCAGAGGTGGTACATTTGCGAATAGTTTTTCTGGGAAAAGATAGAGGGTGTGCTTTTATGCAGGACAGCCTAGGGCCTGTTATAAATGTGGGATAGAAGCATATAAGTAGCGTTTGTGACATGCTGAAATGTCCTCTTTGTAGGGGTTTGGGCATTCTGTGGACCGATGCACAAATATCTTTAAATGTAACCTGCGATGAACAGGGTCATGCCTTCCATCAGTGTCCGTGGGCGAGACATAATTGTTCTGATGGTTTAGACCACGATAGCCTGCTTCAAAAGCTCAGGCTAAATTACATACCGGGTGACAGGGTTAACCCCTCCCTCCCTCCCCCACGGCAAGACCCTCCACCCCATTCCCAAGTACTGGTTAATCGGTACAAGAGTGGCTCCTGAATCTCAGAAGATGGTACCTCCAGGTCCCCGTCAGGAGATAGTCAGAGTCTGGTCTCCAACATGCCTCCTCCTTTTGAAACTGTAAAAAGTAGAAGGTTCACCAGAGCCTCCTCCAAACAGGCCCAGAGCAGTCCAGTAGTGACTGAAAATTTCTTCTCCCCTCTCCAGGAGGAAGTGAGGGACTCAGATATGGAATTTGAGGCCTCTCTCTCACCTCTCGGAGCTTGTAACAGATGACGAAGATAGCAAATCAACTGAGCTAGCCAAAGATAGGAAAGGAAAAAAAGGGAAGAAAAGAAAAGTGAGTCAGAAGCATAGCTCTTAAGTCTTTTATGGCTGCTTTAAAATTTGCTTCTTTGAATGTCTGCAGTTTAAAAACATTTCATAGGCAGATATCTGTGTTTTCATATCTTCGACTTTAAATCTGGATATTATTTTTTGCAAGAAACAAGGTATCTTCCATTTGAGGAAAATAGATTGAAAAGATTATGGACTTGTGGCCCTTCCTTTTGGTCTTATAGTACTGAACTAGCTGATGGAGTAGCCATATTGTTTGGTAACACTTCCTTTCACATCCTGAAGGTGATTGACTTGCTGCCGGTAGATTGCTTATATTAGATTGTTCTTGGGGTGATTATTCTTTTCGGGTTATTAATGTCTGGGTCACAGACTAAAACAGGTCAATTTCCTTATTCTCAGACCTAAAGCCCTTTTTATTTACAAGGAAACATTTGGTTTGGGGGGGGGGATTTTAACTGCTCCCTTGATATTCAGTTTCGTAGAATGCAAGGAAAGAAGGTGTATTGTGATTCTCATGCACTATTAGAGGTTGTAACAGATGCTGGCCTTTTGGATGTGTTTCGTAGTTTACAAGCTACAGGTGGTAATACTTATCATAGGCATACCTTTGCTACTCGGATTGATATGTTTTTTATTTCAAGCTATTTTCAGGTTGTGTCTTGTGTTGCTGTTCCAGTAGAATTTTCTGACCATCATATTTTATTTTGTTCTTTGTCCTTAAGGCTTCTTCCTCCCAGATTGAGTTCTGGTGTTTCTCGTTGGAGATTGAATACTTCTTTTCTTTCAGACTCGGTTCATTTTTCTAAACTTGAATTGTTTTTAGCTGCAAAATCCTCCACTTTTGATCTCTTTCCCTCCCCATATGATTGGTGGAAGCAATTTAAAACAGAGCTTACACATTTATTTCAGTCCTGGGGTAAGGCAAAGGTGCAGGATGATTATGGGAAATATTTAGTTCTGAGGAATCAACTGTATAGACTTATGTCACTCCCCCCAAAGGAACATGTTCATTTTCTTTCTCAAATCAAAACTATTAAACAACAAATGAAAACTTATCAGTATAACAGGGCCAAATCCATTGATTTAGAATTCCGTTTTATTTACAAGGATTCCCCCATGGCGGACCCATTTCATGCATGTAAAACATATTTGAAAGATACCCTTATGACCGGCTTATTTGATATTAATAAAGAACTAATTACTACTGATATTGGTATGCTACAGGTAGTAGAACACTATACCCAGGATTATTTTTCACCCCCTAATGTGTTATCTCTGGATTCCCTTCACCATACAATTTTTTCTTCCTTCCTCAAATACCTCATAACCTGATTCAGTCCTTAAGATCACCAATTACCTCTTCTGAAGTAATTGATGTAATTAAACATTTAAAGCTCGGTCTTCCCAGGTATAGATGGCATACCTAATGAGTTCTATAAAAAGTGTATACAGTATATGGGTCTTTTCTTCCAGCGAGTTTAATTCTTATTTATCCTCCGGAACTCCTATCCAGAATTTTCACTGTCCCTAATGACTTTTATTTTCAAAAGGAGATAAAACATCATTTTCAAATTGGAGACCAATCTGTCTACTTAATAGTGATTATAAGATTCTATCTAAACTATTGAATACTAGACTAGAAAAAGTAGCCGATTTTGATTCACACTGCACAAACCTGTGCAATCAAAAGTAGAAAAATTCAACATAATCTCTTTCTTAGAGATCTAATGGCCTGTCAAACAAATTTTTCGTCTACGGAACTAATAGCAGCTTTGGATCAATCAAAAGCTTTTGATGCGATCAGCCATCCCTACTTGTTTTTTGTATTGTCCTCTTATGGAATTCCTGAGACCTTTACTCAGTGGATTTCAAAACTATACTCATCTGCAATTTCTATTCCAATAGTGAATGGCCTCTTAGGTAGGAAAATATCAATTTCTCGGGGTGTCCGACAGGATGCCCCTGAGTCCCTATTATATACTTTTGTTTTAGACCCAATTATTAGAAGCATCATTTGTTGATCCCTCCATTTCAGGGATTGCTCCTCTATAGGTTTAGAAAGGGTCAAGGTCACTGCCTTTGCAGATGACGTTACTCTCCTTTAGCTGATTCTCTCTCTTTAAGGAGAGCTTTAGAGATCTTTCTTTTTTTTAGTACATATTCTGGTGCCTCTCTAAACATTACAAAAAGTTTTGTACTACAACTTGGTCAGATAGCCCCAGATTTAACATATTGTTATGATATCCCTCTTGTGTCTGGGCCTCAGAAAATCCTGGGGGTCTGGTTTGGAATACATAACATGGAGACTTATAATTGGGAAAAACAGCTAGCGGTTGGAGAAGCCAAAGTGAATCAGTGGAAACATTGGAAATTTGGGAAGAAGAAAAGGGTTGTGATTATAAAAAAATTTATTTTACCCATATTTCTTTACATAAGTCATCTTTTTCCACCTCCTCTTTCGTTAGAGACCAGAATTTATAGCATATTTTTTCAAATGTTGTGGGGTAATAGATTGAACCCGGTTAAGCGAGAATATACCTACCTTAAATTTCGAGAAGGAGGGTTAAATATGATTAACCCTATTGTTTTTTTTTATTCCATCTTTCTTTTTTCCTCCTTTTCTTTTATTTGGCAAGCTCCGCTTCTCACTTGGCAATTTTGGACCAAATCCATTTGGCACAAATATTTTTTTAAATGGTCCCTTCTGCCACCAAGAGTTCTGTCCTCAGATGATATACCAAACTATGGAATTTCCGCCTTAAAAAAATTACATCAATGGAAGATTCCTTTGCAGAAAATACAATCATTGCACAGAAAATCTTTTTATGACTATATTGTGTATGACGTGCAGAAAATGATTTTGCTTTTTCCTTCCTGTTCCCCATCTAATATGAAACATGTTTTTAATAAATTGACAGATGGTAGGATTTCATTTAAAGTTTGGGATATAGTATGGATATCTGCTCATGGAAGGCTTGGAGTCCATAGCAATTTAAAGTATAAACCGGTTTCTGAAAGATACTGTTTAAGACCAGATTGTACTAACATTGAAGAAACTCAGATGCATTTTTCTTGAATGTCCTTTTAGTCAGAAGTTTGGGACTTTGCAGCCCGACAGTGGAATATGCCTCACTTGCGGTCCCTTTCTTATTGTACATTAGTATTAGGTGAATATTTAGGTGATTGGGATAAATATCACAGGAGTACTCTGAATATATTATTTGCACTTTGCAATATTACTTATAACGACTTCGCTGTTCTTTTGTGTTGCAACAAGCTAATACGGATTTGGAGCTATCCTTTCTGCTGTCATTTCTGATTTACAAATGATACGCTGTTTGGATGTAAAAAAATATTCTAGATCTTATGTTATTTATTTATGGAAAAACATTTCTTTTTGTTAATAGAAGTTCTCTATAATTTTATTTTCTCTGCTTTCTATTGTTGATATTTTTTTTGTTTTGTTTTTTATTTCTTCTTATGTGATGTTGTGTATTCTAACCAATAAAGTACCCCTACTCTTTTCGATAAGTGCCATGGGATCTTTAACATCCACCTGAACTACCACCAATTCAGGCAGATGGGACCTCGGTTTAACGTCTCATCCGAATGACGGCACCTCAGAAATGCAGCACCCCTCTCATGCTGCATTACAGTGTCAGTACTAGGATATTAACCCAAGTGCCAGATGTGGGAACTGAACCCACAGCCCTCTGATCCCTAGCCTCAGAGGCGAGTGTGCTACCTACTGAGCCACTGACACTGCAAAGTATGCCCACCCCACTCAGAAAGGCAGTATGACAAAGCTGCACAAGAACATTCAGATGGGTCATAGGGAGTAGTACCAGCAAATAGAAAGAGAGGGCTCAGGGGAGTTGGGTGGAACCCGAGATGGCTTAGGCTGTAGCACCATCAGAGACACTGAACATTCCAGCCCCAAAGCACAATAAATGGTGCCCACACCTGAAGCTTGTACAGGTGGCAAGCACATTAGAACTTCTGAGTTTGAAGATAGGTTAACCACCCCCTAGCACAAGGGGGGACTCTTGATTGCATGAAACAGATGAAAAGCCTCAGAGAACTCCCCGATAGGGGTGTGACCTGAGGAGCACAGCCAGTGGCCAATGTAGTAGCCTACAATGAATTTACTGGTTCCACCCATTGACAGCACCAGCGGTAATCTGCCTGGTCATCAGGGCACCAAGTTGGGATTTTGATGACTCCTGTTTTTGCACCCCCATGCCCCCCCCTTTCTTAAGATTCTAACTCTGAGTGGGGCGGACCTCAGGAAGGGGATGCGAATCCTAAAATTGGTGCCCTGATGTGCCAGTGCACAAATGGCGGTGCTCTAATGGTCAGAAGGGGAAATTACCTGCTGCAAAACCATTTCCTTAGAGACCTGATGCCGCATGCTCAGGAGTGTGATTAGGAACAGGACATTGGGGCAACCCGAGGAGCCAAGTAGGGCATCAAAAAGCTCCTGGGCTGGAACAACCCACTGTGTGAATAATGAGGAGAACATTTCCAAGCATGCAAGAGGGAACCTGATATAAAAAAAAAAAGCCAAACAGCTCAATCTGTGCTGTGGGCATACGGGGGTTAATGAGGCATACAATAAATCCAGGTTTCAGTGTGCCAAGAAGGGCCCAACCCTTGTGGTCATCCAGGGAAGGGAAAATTGGAGCAAGTAATTATTTATTTATTTGATTTACCAGAAAGGTGGACTGGGATAAAGCCTGTTTTCAGCCATGCCTGGGGAAATAGTAATAGCAATAGGAATACATACAAAATGAAGTAATACAATATTTTTAAACTCAAAATAAACTATACAATCATACAGTCATACAGATAAAATCTTTCATACAAAGCACAATATTTACAAATACAATTGCGTGCATTTGTACGAACTTCAGGTATTAACATTACAATAGCATCTTGACTGCTCTTCCAAATAATTTCTAACTCATTTTTTAAAGGGATATTTATTTTCATTAATATCAATCACATATCTTATTATATTATTATTTAAATGTTTTGGGCCATAAGTTGTAATAGATCATTTAGCTATTTTAGTAACTATTCTAGTTTCTTGAAATAAGTTCAGTAAAGTTGCTCTAAGTAGTGCTTGCACAGAATGAGGAATTCCACTGGTGGAATTAGTTTGGAATGACCATTCCACCAGCAGAATTTTTTATTTTTTTTTTTTTAGTTGTTTACCAGGAATAGCACTCTAAGCTGAACACTTTTTTACAGCTGCGACCTGGGAGCACAGGGAAGTTAAGTGACTTGCTCAGTGTCTCACAGTATGCAAGTGACAGCTGTGGAATTCAAACCCAGATCTGGTCTGCTGGATGTCATCAGATTTGCAGCTTAGAGCCTTAAACCACTGCGCAATACTACCTCCCCTTTCCACCAGAATTTCACTTGTTAACTTGCAGAATTCCACCTACTGTGATCCGCGGAAAAATATTCCACGGAACAGTAATTTCATCAGTGGAAAATTATTCTGCAAACATTTCCGTAGAAAATATTGAGATCCGTGGAATAGTATTCTGCAGAACAGTGATTTTTCCATGGAAAATCATTCCACAACTATATTATGCTGCGGAATTCCACCATTCCGTTTCCAGTTGAATTTCGGTGGAACTTTAAATATTCTGGGGAATTTCGTTCCACCAAAATTAGAAAATACCACACAGCATTAGTTCGAAGCATTTTGGATTTATTCACCCTTTTAAAGCTATCACACAGAGCTTTTGGTGTTTCTTGATTTACAATCTAATGTCATTGCTGAATACTGTATTCTTTGTTGAGGTGGCAAGATTCTAGACTAGACTTTTTATACAGACTACAGTGGTGTTCAAATTTGCTTCTTTCTGTTGCAAATCTCAAAATAGTATTAAAAACAATTATATAGCTTTGTAATACTGAACCTGATACATTTGTTATCAGTAGTGAATTATATTCTAGGGCTGGCAGGAGCACTTGGTATGCTATTGTTCCTTTTACCTTCCCTGTTAGGCTACTATTATTTCTATATAGGTAACCCAGCTTCCTATGAATTTTACTTGTTACCTTAGTGACATGTTCATCAAAGGATACTGTTTTCCCTAGAGTTATACCTAGATACTCAAAGGTCTCTACTTCATCTGACCCTACACCATTCATCCCTGTTATTTTCATAGTATTTTTCTGCAACCTTTGTTTAGTTCCAAAGATCTTAGTCTTCATTTTTTTCATTTAATAATACTTTGTTTTTCACAAACCACTCTTGTAATCTCCAATAGGCTAACTGAATTTTCATTTCTAGACCAGCTCATGTCCTTCCAGTACAATATAATACCATATAATCTGCATACATTATAGTTGACACAGTCTTGCAGATGTTCGGCAGGTCATTAAAGAATATAGAAAACAGGAACGGACTCAGAACTCAACCCTTTTGCACCCTAGTGTAAATTTCTTTTAAAATGGTCCTAGCAGTACATATTTTCACCAATCAACTTCTACCCATAACATAATACTTAAACCAATGTAATGTATAATCAGAAACTCTTAATTTTTGTATCAAGATATGGTGGTCCATCAAGTTGAAGGCTTTGGTCAAGTCAATAAAAACTCCATCTGTAAGAAGGCCTTATTCAAGTCCATCATAGATGTTACCCATCTATGTGACCAAGGCCTCCAATGTGTTGTACCCCCCTCTAAAACATATTGATCTTGGATCAATAATTCATTTTTGTATAAGTATCTAAGTATGCTGTTAATTGACCACACATTATTCTTTCTAACAATTTGGCCAACACAAGAAGTACTGCAAGTGGTCTGTAATTTGAAACCAGCTGTTTATCACTTGACTTAAATATTGGAGTTATTAAAGCCATTTTCAATTGTTTTGGTATTACATTCAAACATAGAGACAAGTTAAAAAGGTAGGGTATTGGCTTTGTCAGCTCATCTGCAACTAATTGTATCAGTTTTGCTGGCAGGTCATCTATTCCTGCATCCTTATTTCCATTTAATTTTTTCAAGACAGTGCTAACATCCTTTCCCTCACCCTGTGAAAGCCAAATGTACAGCAGCCAATTTTGCTTTCGGATACCATCTCCATCTCCTCCCATGAATGTTTTTATCCCCATCACTATCTTAGTACTATAATTTTGTTCAACATGTGCTTTTTACTGTGCCACATCCATAAAAGAATTGTTGAATGCATTTGCCATCTCTGTTTCACTTCTTATTTGTGCATCTCCACGTTTAAGCCTAATGGGCACTATGCATGAAGGTAGGGAGAGGCTATGCCCCATGTAACTTGGGCATGTAGCCACCATGCACCCAGTGTGCCCCCCATGCAGGATGCACAAACAGAGGGCATGCAGACCCCCACACCCAATCCCCCACGTCCATGGACAACACTGCACTGGGGACATTCTGGGGGCATGCCAGCACTATGCGGTATTCACTGAACTGCCTAGTGCTGGCCTCAAGGGTGCAGAGGATGGTGCAGGGTATGCCAGGGTAGACCCTGCCATAACCCTCTGAGCTCTCCCACAGATGTTACCTGATGGTTGCAAGAGGACCAGGAAACATCCTGCAGTGTAACCCCAGCACACGAGGCAGATCAAGAGGGATCGGACATCTAAGCCATGGCACTGGCAATGAGTCCAGTGTCCTGGGGTGTCAGTGCCACATGGGTGGGGGTCAGCTGACAGACATCTGAGCTATGGCTGCACCATGTGGGAGTGGGGGGTTGGTCTCCTGCACTAGACTGTCTGAGGAGTGTGGTAGTGTAGGTCTGGGTGTCCACATGGGCTGTGCACGACCTGGATCCATGCCTACAGGCACATGGGATCAAATTCTGGACCCAGGACAGGCATCCAATTGGATGCCCAACCAGGTCCATGACTCTACCCCCAACTGCCTTGCAGAGTCCTGCTCACCGGGGGGGGGGTAGAAGCCACTGACAGGTAGCCAGCATTCCTGAATGCTGGCATGGGTGCACCTGTCCATGGGGTGCAGCGTGACATGCGTGGCATGTGACTTTTACATATAACCCCACCTGTTTCAAATTTTTTTAGGATTAGATAAACCATTTATTTGATTTTCTTTGTAATAAAGTTGTTTAATCCATTTTGATTTCTACTTTGCATTTATTTCTAATCCTTCAATAGTTATTTAGATCACTTTGTGTTCCTGTTTTCTTATATTGCTCCCACAGTGAATGCCTTATTCTAGGTAGTTCCAATAATGTGGTATTAACCCAAGGTGAGCATCTCATTCTCACTCCCTGCTTCCTTATGAATGCATATTGATTTAACATTTTCATTATTTGTCCATTAAAAAAATTCACTGCTTCTTCCACATATCTTACCAAATAAAGAGGGGACCAATCAACTTTATTTATTTCCCTTTTAAAAATGGTATTTGGGCACTAATGAGCCACTAAGCTGATAAGATGTGTTCCTGCCTCGCTCCTCTTCATCGGGAAAAATGAAATAAACTAAAAGTAATAGGTTACTTCTCATTTTGATCAAAAATGCAAGTTCAAGTGGCGAATGTGGTATGGATGAGTATTTAACTTCGGGACCCAGTAAGGGGCAGTGGACCGCAGACAAAATGGGAAAGAAAAGTGTTGCTGGTGGGCAGAGTGAAAGCCAGAGCTTGATTTCACTCTCTGCAGTGGAAATAGCTATGCTAGGCCATGAACTAATGGGCCTGGTTGTCTCAGCTCTTGAACCTAGACTGTGTAAGTTAGAATCCCGTATAGATGACAAGATACAAGAAGTCCTTACACAATAATCTGCACAAGCACTTCATCTTAAGGAGGCAGAGGAGAGAATTCCCAGATTGGAGGATGAGATGCAGGGTGTGCCAGAGAAAATCCTCGCATTGCAGAGAGAATTAGAGGAAATGAAGGATGCAGCAGATTACCAGAAGAATTATCATCAGAGGCTCAACCTCCATTTAAGGGGGCTATCTGAAGGGAAAGAAGGAGGAAGTGCCCTTGATTTCTGTGTGGTGACCTTGCCGACTTTGCTGGAGATCGAGGTGAATGATGGCAGGCTTATGATAGAAAGGGCTCACAGGGCTGTTATGCCCAGGCCACCGGCTGGCCAACCACCTTGGCAGCTCATTATGCAGTTCCACTACTATCAGAACTGCGAGAAAGTGCTCTGTGCATACTGAGAAAAAGGCTCACTAGTTTAAGAGGGGCACAAGCTGTTTATCTCTCAGGACTACTCGGATAGATTGCTGAAAAACACAAGTTGTTTAATGAGGTGATGGCTAACCTGCGTGGTATGAAGGTGGAGAACTTTATGATTTATCCCACGACCCTTAAGATTAAGCATGAGAGGGCAGTTTACTCATTTTGGGAGGTGAAGAAGGCTGAAATCTTTGTCAAAGAACTGAGAAAGAAAGTGGGATGAGTGACTGTTTCCTTGAACCATGCGGTAGGTGAGCTACTCTTATGTATTTTGTTATACTATTAGGAACATCTGGGGACTGCCCATGGTGATCCTGAGGAGACTGGGGGCCTCTGCCTTTTGGCCTGTTAATCTTTGGACTGAATGTATATATTTGAATGGAACTGAGGTGCTGTGTGCCCGTGCTTCCTGGGGGGGGTGGGGGGTGCAGGGGAACTAGCCTGGATGGATATTCATACTGTGGTCTTGGGATATAAGAGATGCCTGTTGTACTCATCTACTTCTGTCACGGGAAGGAAGTGCCTTGTCAGAAGATTTAGTAGGGTCTGTCCCTCATTTTCATGAGGAACTCTGGGGGAAAGATGCTCATTCAGAAAGTTAAAAGACTGGAGGAGAATGGTTCGGCCCATGCTCCCTTATGGGGAGGTGCAGGGAGGAAACATGACTTACTGATCAAGCATTTGCCAGTCTTCTGAATGGGGTGGGGGGGCCAGAAGTGTGGATGGTATTTAAAAGGGCAGACTTCTGACTGATATCTGGCTCAATTGGGGCTTTGAGAGAATGTAATGGGGGGTATGAGAAGTGGCAGGGGATGAGTGGACGTAGGGTGGCTCCGCTTCTGGGGAGGGCAACATGCTAAGAGGGACTAATCACGTGGAGAGGTGGCAGATTTGGGGGCTATCTCCATGGAAAGATAAATCTTCTCATCAATTTATAGAGATGGTCCCTTCTGAGGATTTCAGGTTATAGATGGACAGTATGGGCAGGGGCTCTGAATCAATAGGGAAAGAAGTGATCAGAAGAGTTTTATGCGGGGAGTGGGGGTTGTGGGGAACATGGTCCAAGTTATGAGTATTAAGACACTCTTGCATAAGAGGCATTTAGTGTCAGTAGAATGTGTGGGCAGGGGGTGTCACGGGTGGAGAGTGGTAAAGGGAGGAGAGAGAGAATAGTACAGAAGGGGGGGCAAGTGAATTGAGTGGAGAGGGACATACAAAAGGGGGAAGGTGGGGGGTTAGGTAGGTTAGCTGTTGGTCGAAAATTGAGAGTAGGGAGTGGGAGGCAGGGGAAGAAGAAAAATGTAGAATATAAAGATATGTATGTTGATACAGTTTATTGTTCATGTTCATATGTATGCTGGTTAGTTCATTTTGCTGTGCACTGTTATGCACACCTATCTGTTCACATCCAAACAGAATCCAAGCTCAGGTTTTACCAAGGAAGGCCTTTGCAGCATAAAGAAACACAATGGTATGTTAGAGATCTCCCACTGCTTCGGGAGGGGAGACAAAGGTACACTGTAAATAGTCGTGATGGCTAAAGTACAAGAGATGAATGTTTGTACCTGGAATGTAATGGGATAGTGACTCCAATAAAGTGTACTGGCTTGTTGACTGCTCTGAGGCAGCAGGGGGCACAAGTGGCTCTCCTGCAGGAGACCCATCTCACTGAGTCAGAGCATGCTAAATTGGTGAGGGGGTGGGTTGGGAAGTGCTATTCAGCTTCATTTAAGTCCCACAAACATAGGGTTGCTGTCCTTCTTCATAAAACCTTACCCTTCCAAGTTCAGAGGGTGGTGCCTGGTGTGGGAGGAGGGCGATATGTTTTTGTGGTTGGTGAATTATGGGGGGAGAGTGTCACACTTGCCAGCATATATGCCCCGGTGGTATTTGACACAGCTTTTTACGGTATGTTACAATCACTGCTGGTAAAAGAGCAGTTCCCGGGTCTTATTCTGGGGGGGGGGGGACTTGAATTGTACCATGGACCATTCCCTGGGAAAGGGTAGACAGAGTGAAGCGGTCCGCCAATTGAAATTGGGTCTAGGGGAGTTAGGATTAATTGATGGATGGAGGGAAGTGAACCCAGGAGCTCATCAGTGCACCTTTTCTTCTCATCCACACCGTACATGGTCCCATATTGACTATGTATTTCTGTTGAGGGAATGGTATCGGAGAGTAATAGATATTAAACATAGTCCTATTCACATCACCGATCATGCGATGGTGATTCTTACTGTTAAGATGGGAATACAGAGAGAGGGTCCACCCCCCTTGGAAGTTCCCAACGTATTTACTGGAGGACAAAAAATGTGGGGAATATTTAAAGGAGCAATGGGAGGAATGTATCCAAACTAAGGATGGAGCGGAGGTGTCCCAGGCCATGTTGTGGGATACAGGGAAAGCCTATATGAGGATTATGATTATTAGATATGTTAATAGGGTTAAGAAACAGAAACAGGAGAGATGAGTTATGTTACTTTAAGGGCTAGTTTTCTGATCATCTAGCACTATTATCCTGTGTTTTAGTAGCTGTTTAAATGCTGTAATTAGAGTGCTTACCTTGGTAGAACTGCATAGAATGTGGAGCGTGGGTGTCCACCATCTTGTGCATGCGCAGTAGCCTCCTGTATCGGGATACAGTTCCAATAGTTGGCGCATGCGCAGTAGGGTCCTGTTCTAGCCCGCTGCATACTGATGTGATTCCTTTGTTTGCCCTCCCTATATAGGCCCTGAAGCAGCCCACTCCATTCAGAACTCAGCCCAGCCGCGGAGACTGAATTCGGGATTGCCAGAGCCTGTAAGAGGTAAAGTGTCCTGCACTACAGCCTGACTGACTGTTGTGAGGCACTTCCCACCTGCCTGCCCCAACCACCCCACCCCGGGTCGGCACTCCATATATTGCTGCTAGCAGGTCACATGATGTGACACACCCTCCTTTTTACTAAGTGTCCACTTTCCCATTTGCAGGTTATAGACACCAACCACTAGGGGTCACTGCACTTTCCATTCTAGCTGCTCTCTCAACTCTATACCCCTCCTAGCTACCATTTCACAGCTGACCCACTAGAGATCACTGCAGTTCCCTTTGAATCCTTCTACCACCTACTTTCTGCACTTTTCCAGCAGCCTGTCTCTAAGCACCTGCTGGCATCAAACCTGGTACTCTTCTCTCCAAATTCTACTGACTATCCTCTAAGCCAACGAACCAGGCCAACAACTTCCTCTATTTTCATACTCTTAACCCTCCCTCACTCCCTCCTTTTCCGAATTAAAAATTAAACCTTTCTACACTCTGTCCCTGAGTTGTGTTCAAACCCAGTATCCTTGCAATCAGAGTCAGCTGCTCTACCTCTGCACCACATTGCCTACCTATTGTATTACTACTTTCTAAGCCTTTTAATCACTTACCCCCCCAACCTGCCAAAATATAAGTTTACCTCTTCTCTCTTGTAGGATTTGAAACCTGCACCCTTATTTCCAAAGTCCACAGTTCCACCACTCAGCTAGAACACCTGCCTATTTTTACAGCAGGATCTCAAAACTATAAAGAACGCACTAACCCTCTGACACAACTAAAGTGTTATCTAAGTGCTTCTGCAAACCTTGAATCCAACTCCCTGCTGCTACAGCCACTAGTCAAGCTCTCTCCCGCTATCCTAGTCAAAGCTTGAACCTGGTATTCTGTGCACTTCAGGCACGTGCACTACCACTACACCATAGCAGCAACTAGGCTCAGAGGGGACCTCTCGCTACTATCTCCCCTCTTTCATCCTAGTACCCCCATTCTTTCCTCACTTCAGCTCCCCCACCCTTCCCAACTATGCACATGCATTCCCTGCTCACCAGCCTATCTCTTCTCCTCCTCCTCCTTCCTTTGCCTTCCACCAACCCTAGTGTCCCTATTAACCCTCAGCATCACTACTCCAGTGTTCCTACCTACCCTCCGGTCCTCCCTCCTCCTTACCACTGCTCCTCCCTCCCTCCTCCTCCACACATCCCATATGCTCTCTCCACCTCTCCCCCTTCCAGACATTGACCTGTCCTCCCCAGCTCCCTGCACTTGATCCTCAGGCCTTCTTGCCTGTGCTACCTACCCACCCCTTGTGCAACTAAACCCCTTCCTCATTCTATCGCCTCCAAGGTAAACTCTCCATCTGCCTCCTCTGACCAGAGCACTTCTCCTCCTTCTACTCCTAACAGGAACATACATCCCAACCCAGGCCCTGCCCCTCTCACCCACCCACCCAACCCACTGGTCTTCAAGTAGCCTCCATGAACATATGTAGCCTGCTGAAGAAATTTGATGCCCTACAGTGCTGGGCCTTGGCTCACCAACCAGACATCATAGCCCTGTTGAAACCTGGCTGTCCAAATCAACTCCTGACTCATTTGTCTCTCCCAGGCTATACCTTATACCGGGAGGACCAAGTAGTAAATGAGGGAGGCTGTGCATCCACACCAGGGACACAATACCTGGACATGCACTCCCCACCCCTGTCTTATAAATGAGGCCCAGGCCTCATCCCTCAGACTCACCCCAGACCCCTCTAGGAGCCCTCTTTCTCACCACAGCCTACGTTCCCCAAAGAACCAGCACCCGGCCCTGGTATCTTTAACAGACTACCTGGCCACCCTCCACCATAAGGCAGAACAAATCCTAGTGGGGGACCTTAATGTAAATTGGCTCAGCACCTCCTCATCTGCGACCAGAGACTCATTTGCTGCCCAAGATCTGACGCAACTCGTCACCCAGCCCACGAGACTTAACCCTAAGAGTGGTACCAGCACCCTTCTGGATGTTATTATAACTAACCGACCCCATAAATCCAAAACATCCAGGTCCTCCCAGACTCCCTAAGTGACCACTCCCTATCCTATTTCATTGTAGCCCCAATCCCAAACCCAAAGCCCAGACCACCCTCCACAGGCGCCTCCGCCCTGGTGGGCTGAAAAACTAAAGCATCCTCACCCAGATAAACTGGTCCCCATTCAGCATGCAACCAACAGTTGACACTGCCCTCCCTTCTTCACTCACACCTTCAACATGGCCTGTGATCTTTGCACCCTTAACCAAAATCCAGTCCAAAAACAGAATGCACCCTGGCTAGCCCGCCCTCCTACAACTACTTAGAAACCGGGATAACCTCTGGCACCTTGCCACTGAAACAGGTCATCTGTCTGATAGGCAAGCCTACAATGCAGCCGGAATAAGTGCACATGGGCCATCAGGAAAGCCAAGGCAGACCATTACCAGGCCTCCCTTACCTCCTCCTGGGCTCAGCCGGACCTTCTGGGATAATATTAAGCAACTTAATGGTAAAGCTTGCTCCCTGCCCCATCCCAGCTCACTAGAAATGGCACCACCTCCACCGAGCCTGCCACCATAGCTAACTGGTTCAACACCACTTTCACTGACCTTAGCTCAGTCCTCCTAGTAATTTCTTTGACCTCCCCCAGCCAACCTCCTCCTGTCCTCCAGCACCCAGCTTCCACCTGTGAAAGATTTCCACCCGGGAAGCCAGACCCATCCTAATCAAAGCTCTCAATGGCAACAATCCCGGCAGTGACTCACTGGACCCCGGCATCCTCAGGCTGGTGCTAGATGAAGTCCTTGCCCCACTCACCAGCCTAATTAACCAGTCACTCTGCCTGGGACAATTCCCCACAGCTTGGAAAACAGCCATTATCACACCTATTCATAAAGGAGGTGACAGGCCATTGGCCAACAACTACCGGCCAATCTCCATCCTCCCTCCCCTCTCTAAAGCCCTGGAGAAAGTGGTGGCCATTCAAATCACTGATTATCTGGCTAAGCATAACATTTTATGCCCAGAGCAACATGGCTTCCATGCAGGTCACAGTACCAGCACTGCCCTTATTGAATTCTCCAACTTTCTACACTCCTCCTTGGATACCAGCTCCCTAGCTGGTGCAGTGTTCATCGACCTCTCAAAGGCTTTCAGCACTGTCTCCCATCCACTTCTGCTGAATGCACTCTGCCACACTGGTCTCTCAGCTGGCCCCCTGGCATGGTGTGCTAGCTATCTTGACACTCGATCTCAGTGTGTAAAAATTAATAGCACACTCTCCGATACCCGTCCCATTCTCTCTGGGGTCCCCCAAGGCTCCATCCTGGGCCCCCTTCTCTTCTCGCTCTATCTGAACACCCTGCCCATTGCATGCCCTGGCAAAATTCTACTGTATGCAGACGACGCTGTCCTTTTTGCCACCCACCGCAATCCCATCTCCCTACAGGACTCCCTACAGCAGTCTTTCAACAGTGCCGAGGCTTGGTTGAAGGAGCGCAGACTCGTCATCAATCTTAATAAAACCAAAGCTATGCTCTTTTCCCACCCCCAAAACAAAGCTAGCAACCACCCACTCTTTATACTTCCAAGTACCAATCAGCCACTGGAACAAGTCTGCTCCTACAAATACCTTGGGGTTACCTTCGACTCAGCCCTCACATTTCACAACCACATCGACACCCTAACATCCGCCACTAACACACGGCTTGGCATCCTATTCCACCATAGAACCTGCCTTCCCCCAAATGCTCTCCGGCTAGCTGTTACATCATCCGTTCTGTCCCTTGTAGACTATGGTCTACCAGTATATGTGCTCGACACCACTGCACTCAACAAAATTCACCTAACCCTGAATAAAGCCTGCAGATTGATTACTGGTGCCCCCAGGCTCACACACACCTGTCAGCTGTATGTCGAGGCTAACCTGCTTACCCTGGATGAATGGCTCCAATACCAAACCTGTCTCCTCACAAAAAAACCTACGGGCTCTCCCCTAGGGTAACGGCTCCATCCACCAGAGCCCTCCACTATTGCAACACGGTCTTCCTACAAGACCACTCTAAAGTCCCCAGATCAAGAACCAGCCGTTGCCAGAGGTCCTTCTGCTATAGAGCCCCAACCTGGTTTAACTCTCTCTCCCCCCATCACCAATGCCACTACCATCTCCAAGTTCAAAACCACCCTTGAACCACATCTTCAGCACTCGTAACTGCTCCTGTCTCTGAACAATAGCCTCCACCTCTGCTTCTTCTTGACAATGCCCCCAGGCAGCTCTCCACCTAACCATCCCCTCCACCACTTCCCTGTACACCGTGCCTATGTTTAACCTGGCTAGTGCCAGCTGTCTCAGTGTTTACCAACCAGATTGCTCACTTGATACCAACTTGTGTAACACCTGTTATCAATTACATGTACCCTGTACCCAATTGTATTTGTCTGACCACAGTGTGATGTGGCACCTCTGTTGAACGCCTATTGTTTTGCAAAACTTTGCTATGTAACCAAAAACACAATGTATGTCTTTATGTGACGAAGTACCTTTGGAAATGAGCCTCTGGCTCAAAGGTTGTAAACTGATTCTTAGAAATAAATAAATAAATAAATAAATAAATAGAAGCCCAACTGAGGGTACTGGAGATAAGTGTGGCGGGTGGTGGGGAGTGAGGGTGTCCCTAACAGCCACTAGGGAGGCTTTGAATGCCCCTCTACACGGAAAGCCAAGGAAGGCCTTGACTTTTTGTAAAAAACAAATCTTTGAGTGGGGCAATAAACCAGGCCCACTGTTGGTTTGGCTAATGAAGGGAGGCTGGTGTCCAACCCATATTACTGCCATTAAGGACAGGAGAGGTAGTCTCCATAAGCAGGAATCACAGATTTGGAAATGTTTTATTGATTTTTTTAAGACCCTTTACATAGCTGAGGGGAGTGCAACAGGGGGCCTGGTGGGGGAATTTATGAGGCAGGTGAACTTACCATGCCTGATGAGGGGCCAGACTGAGGCAATGAATAGACCCATCGTGAAGGCTGAGGTGGTGGCAGCAATACAAAAACTAAAGAGGGGTAAGGCTATTGGCCAGATGGCTTCCCCACTGAGTACTACAAGACCCTAGGGAGTCAGTTGGCTGCACCTTTGTGTGATACCTTCCAGCAGAAGGAAGGAGAACAACAGGAACTACCAGGCACACTCTCTGATGCAGTCATTTGTCTGGTTCCTAAAGCTGGGATGGAGGTGACAGAATGTGCATCCTATAGGCCAATTTCACTTCTGAATTGTGACCTAAAATTTCTGGTGAAGGTCTTGGCAACTAGGCTTGAGGTAGTGTTACCAGAGTTGGTTCACCCAGACCAAACCAGGTTCATTAGGGGTCGTCTCTCCTACCATAATGTGTGCCGTCTCTTGAACATGGTCTGGAGAGCGAATTGGGGAAGGGAGGATACAAGTATAATATCAATGGATGTCAAAAAGGCCTTTGACAGTGTTGAATGGGCTTACCTTTTTGAGATTCTCTCCCAGTTTGGTCTGGGTGACCTGTTTGTGGGGTGGATTAGGGCAATGTACTGCTCCACTAGGGCCAAAGTGTTAGTAAACAGTACACTGTCAGAAGATTTTAGTCTAGGGCGGGAAATGAGACAGGGCTGCCCCCTATCCTCACTGCTGTTTGCCTTGGCAGTGGAACTGCTTGCTACAGCTATTAGGCAACATCAAGGGATTAAGGGGGTAAGAGGGGTATCGGGGTGCAGCACAAGAGTACGTTGTATGCAGATGATTTGTTGCTCTTCGTTATGGAACCGGAAAGGTCCATGCTGATACTGTTAGATATGGTGGGGAGATTTTCTCATTTCTTGATCTATAAGCTTAATCTGAATAAGTCAGAGCTGATGAAATTGCCAGGTGGTGGTGTGGTGGATCAGATGTGGGGATTTAAGAGGGTCAATAAACACTTCACATATTTGGGGATTAAAGTTGGGTGGTCCCTGGGGACTTTATATGACTTTAACTATCCCACCATAGTTAAAAGTGTTCTGGTGGATTTAAAGCAGTGAGTCTCTTTGCTGATTTCGTGGATTTGGAGAATTAACCTGATTAAGATGGATCTTCTACTCGGCCTGTTGTATTTAATGCAGATGCTGCATGTAGGGCTAATAAAGAGGGATCTTAAAAAGTTGGAGGGCACCTTTTCTGCCTTTATTTGGAATGGGAAGCGGGCAAGGGTCAGTCTACAGAAGCTCAATTTAGAACCAGAGAGGGGGGTCTTCAATTTCCCAGATCTGGGACACTATTTTCTTTCTGTTCAACAATAGTACATAGGTGATTGGGTCCATACCCCAAGGGAAGCCAGCTGGGTGGACTTGAACAATGGGGTTGCCCCTCCAGGCTCCCATGCATTTTTGGAAAAAAGGGGCATGCAGATGTTTAGGGCCCAGGAAGGGAGAAACCCCATGACACTGCTCATATTAGAAAGTTGGGAAAAATTTAAAAAGCTGCGATGAGTGACTGGGATGGACACTGTGCTGGTACCCATTGCTAAGAACCCATTTTTTCTACTTGGGTGGGATGACCCTGGGATGAGGGGCTGGGAACAGGGGGGAGCCAGGAGTTTAGCACATTTGTGTCAAGAAGGCTGTATCCTCCCATATACTGCCCTGAGACAGAAGTTGGAATTAGAGGGGAGTCATATGTTCTGGTATTTCGAGGTTAGGGCCTATCTTTCTGGACTGGACAGAGGAGGTGTGGGTAGACAGGAAATGCTTAAAATTGAATATTTTGTCATGGCAGTTTCTGTGAATCTGAAGGGGTTTGTGGGGAAGGTAGTTAAGGGATGCAGGAATTGCTTGGAGGACCAGTCACAGAAGGTGAGACATCTTTGGGAGTGAGATTTATGGGGGCCAATAACTGACCCTAATTGGGCTATGGTGCTACCCTTGCATATGGACCTGTTGGTCTGCAACAAGCATAAAAAGGCATTTTATAAGTTTCTACACAGATTGTACCACCCACCTGCAGTGGTCCATAAATATTATCCCGCTATCTCACCTCAATGTGGACGGTTCAAAGAAGAAAGGGGAACGTATTTCCACTGTTTCTGGGAGTTCAGAATATTGCAGAGATTTTGGAGAGCAGTGGTTCTAGAGGTGGGGAACTAGTTGGGAGAGTTTTCCAACTGGATCCCCTCTCATGTCTTTTTGGAGTGGAGGTCAATGAGGAAGAGGAGTGGGAACCCCTACCCAAATGGATAAGGGTACTGTTCGTTTTGGCCCAACATTGTGTCCAGGATACTTGGGTCCATTATGTGACACCTACAGTGACACAATGGCAGACTATGATTCTTCGCATCTTGGCACTTGAGAGGCTCACATTATTAGTTAAGGACAGATTGAAGGGCTTTGTGAGGGAATGGGTGCCTCTTTTGGCAGATCTTAGCCCTGCTGAGAACATAATCTTGGTGGAGGCGTTAGAGTAAGTAAGTAAGTAAGTAAAATTTATAAAGCACAGTATCAGGTATCAAAGTGCTGTACACTCATATTCTAAGACACATACGAACAAATAAATAAACCCTAAACATTATTATATATAAGAATATAAAAGTTGCATGATACAATATATATGAATCAAAAAATTCTGGTCATCAAGGAACACACATGCAAATAAGTATGTTTTTAAAGCAGTTTTGAAGCTATCCATTGTCTGGCATTCTCTCACTCAACGAGGTAGAGAATTCCACAGGGTGGGGACAGCAAAAGCAAAAGCCCAAGCTCCAGAAGATTTCAAACTCACCCTGGGGATCTCCAGCAATCCCTCTTCAGTTGAGAGGAGTGGTCTGATGGGGTAGTAGGGACACAGAAGCTCTTGTAGGTAGCTCGGACCCATACTATGTAGGGCCTTAAAAGTTAGCAAGCCAACTTTAAAGGTGATCTGCCAATGAACTGGCAGCCAGTGCAGAACGCGCAGAACAGGCAAAATATTACTGGATCGGGTAGACCCAGACAGCAACCTGGCTGCAGTGTTCTGCACTAGCTGCAAGTAGCGGATATCAACCCCAGGAAGCCCTAGGTATAGGGAGTTACAGTAGTCAAGATGTGAGGTCATGAAGGCGTGAACCATAGTTGGCAGGTCACCGGACAGAACAAGGTGCTTAATCCGGGAGATGTTCCTCAGATGATAGAAAGCTGATCTGACCACAGCTGACGCATGCGAAATGAGGATATTGGGCTGGGCATCAGGGGGCTAAAGAGTTGGGTTATGTATTGGAAGCATGACTTATTAAGATATATTGGATCAGTAGGTGTGGCCTGAGCTTGGAATATAGGAATGATGCCTTCTTTCATATCTACCAGCATGTATGGTGTCAATATCATGTTTTCATTCAGGATTATATATGTAAAGATACCTTGTGATTGATATTGGAATGTGGATGTGAAAGGTGATACAGGTGTCTGTTAATAAAAGACTTTTATGCAAAAAAAAATGGTATCAGATTTTTGAAGGACCCAATCTCCTTTATTTTAACTTCATTCACCATCAGTTTTTGTGTTTTCCTAACTCTATAAACAGGACTAAGATCTCTAATTGAGTCCTTTAAAACACCTGAATCAGCCACAAAATGAGGTCTGTTGATCAAAACCCAATCCAAAATGTTCCTCCTCCAGTTTTGTATTTTTTTTTCTTGTTTTGTTATTTATAACTTGGTAATAGCCCCTAGTAGCCACCATGTTTTTTTATCTTATCAATGTTGTCAAGTGTTCCCCAGTCAATATTAAAATCTCCCATTACAACATGTTCTTTACTATTCTTGTCTAGTATTTCTTTGAATACTTCAATGTTTGCCTTTGCTGATTTGGGGATATATATACACAGGTGATATAGATCTCAATACCTTGCATCCCACCTAACATAACTTTAACTGTCAAATAATCCACCTCATTGTTATGACACCCAACCACTAATTGTTCTGTTATTAGACTAGCCTTTGTATAAATGAGAACTCCTTCCCCTCTTCCTTTTACCCTATAATTTTGATAGGATGTATAACCTTGAAGATCAATATGTTCATTTAAGGATGATTTCCTAAGCCATGTTTCACTTATTGCTAGCACATCACATTGTTCACTCTCTACCCATAATCTTATTTCATCAATGTGAGCTAAGATACTTCTAACTTTCGAGTGAGCAAATGTCAAACCTTTCATATTAGGCATTTCAGTTATTAGGCCAGTTTCAGTTTCTGTTGGCCCAGGATTCCTCTCCAGATCACCTCCGAACAACAGCAATATCTTTAAAGCAAGTAATCTAAAGAAACCCCACTGGTTATTTGGACTTTCCAAATAACATATCTCTCTATTTCTGAATTTAACATGTTTAGAAATATACCACAATTGATGTTGGGGGTACATATCTCTTACTGAAATGGTGAACATGGGGAATAGTACTACAAGAGCTATCAGGAGAGGGTATGATGCAGTGTAGCTCACAAAGTGCCAAAGAAATGCATGGCTCCTCTGGGACAAGCCGCACCCTGTCAGAAGTCAACCATCAGGCAGATTAGCAGGGTAGCAAAGTAACCACCTGAAGTGTTTAGCTCATGTTAGAGCAATTTTAATTCTGTTTTAAGTTTATTAAATACTTGGAGTCTGGTTGGTACACTGGTTCAAACACCTGGTGGAATGGCTCAGACCATGGGGAGGGGGGACAGAAGCACATTCGGATAGAAGGCAGTGTTGTTACTTACATCTGGGGACTGAACAGCCGCACAAATTGCACAAGGGTGTTGAATGACATGAAAAAAAATACTAAGAACATCAATTACCTTTTTGCAAGAGACACACCTGAACTCAAACAAACATGAGAAATTAAAGGGGCATGGGTGGCAGTGGTTTATCACTCCTCTTAATTAGCACACCTGCATCAATGAGTTGTGGCCATCCTCTTCCATAAAAATTGCCTGTTTGTGACATAGAAATGAAGATAAAAATTATGAATGATAAGGGAAATGGAAATCAACACCCTGATGCTCCTATGTGTATGCTCCTAACCAGAAAAAAGAAAATGCAGAATTCCTCAGCAAATTCATGTTAAAAACAAGCATTTGTCAATGCCGAATGTTGCTTGCTTCTATGTGCTGTTTAGGTATTTGGAAGTCATTGGAGGGCAAATATTGAAAATGTGAACTTCTGATGCGTGGGAACTGTGCAACTAGCTCGTAAAACAGTCATTTTAAGGAATTTTTTCACCAAATTTTCAACATAGCCATTTTAAGACCTCTGCTCATGAACAGTGTCACTGTGATTTAGTTAACGTGTCCCATACATTGAGTTTGCACACCGACTGTGCCATTGTGCGCTACATGGGCGGAAACACGTTTTGGGCAGGATGTGAAAATAAGACAGCTGTACTGCTCATAAGGAGGTGTGGTAAAATGGCAATGTTGAAAATCTGGAGTGAAAATATTGAAAATTTACGAACTTACGAACGTGCGTAGGAACTGCGCAATGCACGCTCGTAAAACAGTCATTTTTAGGAATTTTTTCACCAAATTTTCAACATAGCCATTTCAAGACCTCTGCTCATGAACAGTGTCATTGTGATTTTCTTAATTTGTCCCGTACATTGATTTCGCACACCGACTGCGCCATTCTGCGCTACATGGGCAGAAACACATTTTGGGTGAGATGTGAAAAATGACAGCTATACTACTCATAAGAAGGTGTGGTAAAATGGCAATTCTGAAAATCTGGAGTGAAAATATTGAAATTCCTTGAACTTGCGCGCCTGCGTAGGAACTGCGCAACACACGCTCGTAAAACAGTCATTTTTGGAATTTTGCAACAAATTTTTCAACATGGGGTTTTTGGGACCCCTTCTCATGAATGATGTCACTGTCATGGTGGTATTCAGGCCGAAGGGCTGAAATGTGAAATCACCCTTCGCCCGAATAACGCCATGAGAGTGACATCATTCATGAGAAGGGGTCCCAAAACCCCATGTTGGAAAATTTGGCGCAAAATTCTGCAAATGACTGAGATATGCACAAAGTTGAAACCCCTATCTAGGCCATTATACAGCTTACCGGCATTTCTCAGTCTAGGTCGGCTTTGAAGAGTGCAGACGTGTTCCGGTCCACTGAAGATCGTCGTGCCAGAGTCTGGAGGTAAGTATGGGGTGGGGGGTGTGGGAGGTTGGGTGCGCAGTGGGTGGAGTGCGGGTTGTGGGAGGGGTCGGAGGGCAGCTCGCTGGACCGTTTTCGTTTTAGGTTTAAAATTAAAAAGACTACGGGGACCGTTTGCCATGCTGGGGTGGGCTCCCAGAATGGCACAAGGACATTGGAGGCGTTCAGCCGGCCAGGATTGGGCACCCCGTCGGCCTATGGATTTCATTCCTGCGCTGGGGTGGGCTCCCAGTGTGGCACCTACAACTGGGGAGGGCGCGCAACTCCTGAGGGATTGGGCACCCGTTGGCTCGCGATATAGAGTCTGAGGCGGCATGCCTGCGTGTGTGTGTGGGGGGCTGCGCTTCAGTGGGCTTCTTATCTCTGCTCACTGAGGCGTGGCTCCCCTTTCAACTGTATGCCACTGCATTTTGGAGCGTGTCATAGACAGCTCCAAAATGCATTGGCTTACAGGGGCCGCGCCTGCCAGCTGGCTGACTGAATTGGAGGAGGAGGTGACACACCGAAATCTCCCGTTGATGGCACTATGTTTCTTGCACATGCGCAAGCAACATAATGACTCTAAATCCAGCCAGATCTACCTGGTGGGGAGATTTTAAAACAGTCTTTAACCCTCAGCTAGACGAATCAGGGGTAGAAGCTTGGGGGGGGGGAGGGCAGCCGGTACATGCATAAAGAGACTGTCAAGGGAACGAGGAATCATTGAGGTATTGTGTTTCCTTAACTCAAAAGTGATGGAGTACCTCTCCTGGTCAGCACTGCACCAAGCATATTCACAAATTGACTATTTTGTGCTATCTAATGAATGACTTCACACATTGACCAATGAGGCATACAGATAGGGTCACTCTCTGATCATGTACCTGTGGTCCTGGACATCCTCAAGTCTAGAGATAAAAGCATTCACATGGAGGCTGAACATATCTCTGTTGAACAATCTGGACTACAATAAAATGGTGGAGTAATGTCTGTGAGAATATAAGGTCACTAATCCATGGGAGGAGACATTTGCAGCAATATGGTGAGATGCTTCAAAGCAGTGCTGACAGGCAAAATGATCAGCTTCGCCTCAAGACTGAAGAAAGAAACACAGAAAGAACAACTCACTCTAGAGAACAAGCAGTTTGATCTGGAAGCAGAACACAATTGAGCGCTCGCTGAAGGAATTAAGATAAATCTAGAGGAATGCATTGATAAATCTAACAGGCTTCCTGAAGACAGGGTAGCTGCTTGGTTCCCTGACACATAAAATGTTTGGTGGGAGTACTGAAGGGCCCCCTGTACTGTAGACGGACCCTACAGTACTCCATTAAAGGTTTTATGAATCAGAGAACCAAGCAGGCAGACTGTTAGCCTGGCAACTATGAAGAGAAGCAGCCAGCAGGGCCTTGCTAAGATTAAGAAGAGGAAGGGCACCTTCACACTTTGAAACACGCCCCCCAAAAACTGCAGAGGAATTTGCATCATTTTATAAATATTATACCAGAGAGAGACAATAGATGATTATCTGAAAAAGGTAGGCAATTTCTTCAAAAGGGTAAATAGCAGTAAATTATCAGAGGGAGTGCTGGAAATGCTAGAAAAGCCAATTACAGTAGGAGAGAACCACATGACAATAGGGAACCTGACAGCCAGAAAGGCTCGAGGCCCAGACAGGCTAGCACCTGAATTTTATAAACCATTCTGGGAGGCACTCATGCCCATTTTGGGTAAGGTGGGCCAGGTGGTGCAGGAGGGAGAGCCAGTCCCCATGTGGTAATACATCCAAATCTCAATGGTCCCAAAACCTGAGAAAGACCCTGTGGTCTGAAGATCATACATACCCATTTCCCTTTTGAATGTGGACTTGAAGGTGTCTGGTTTACCCAGATCAAACTGGCTTTATTAACCATGGACACAGCCATGATAACATCAGGAGATTGCTAAATTGAATTTTTGGCAGCACAGATCCCCAGAATTGGCACTAGCAATCTTTATGGATGCTGAGAAGCTGTTTGACCAGGTGGACTGGTGATTCCTGGAGGAAATGGGAATGTGACAGAAGCTGCCAAATAGCATTTAACCCTGTACATGTCACCACAGGTATTGGTTAATGTAAAAAGGGATGTGACTGGAATGATTTTATTTAACACAGGGAACTTGGCAGTGGTGCCCCCTGCCCCTCTTTTCTGTCTATGCATTGGACCCCTGGCAATAGTGGGAAGACAAAAAAGGAGAGTGGGGATCAGGGCAGGAGAATGGGACTATAAACTCTCCCTAAATGCTGATGACTGCCTATTCTTTATCACCTCTCCAGAAACTTCAGTGCTGGCTTTATTAGGGGAACTTAGGTTCTATGGAGAAATATCAGGGTACAAAATACATTTGAATAAATCAGAGGTCATAAGGCTAGGAGGACCATGATCCCAGGAATTCAAAGCAACATTCCCTTTCAAAAGGGTTACAAATATCATAGTTCGATGCCAGGGGGATGAGAATCTCTCCATGCCTGGCAACACTATTCTCCTTAAGCTATGAAATACTATTCAGCAAAGTGAAGGCAGATCTGGCCACATGGGATTTGTTACCGCTCTCCTTCGGGGGGAAGGATAGCCACACTAAAATGAATATTTTCCCCTGGTTTCTATTCTTTTTTTAAGCCCTATCCATCTCAATTCCAGAGTTATTTTGGAAACAGCTTTCCTTTATCTGGGGCAAAGGCAGACATAAATTCAGCAAAAGTCTACTGACCCTACCATGAGAGCAGGGAGGTCTGGCACTGCCAGACTTTAAACTGTATTACATTATTGACCAGATGGCACCAATATATCTTACTTTGAGTGGGATCTTGTAGCAGGCAAAACCAATAGGACAAAGCCACCAGATGCTAGGACCACATGAAAGACTCCTAGCTAGCAGTCTACAGTGGGGGACCGCCCCTGATGTCGGTCTATGGTATAAAAAGAGGGGTCACCCAGACCTACCTCAGTTCTTTTCCTGCCATCAACCTGTGCATGTCGGACTTCCACAAATGCCAGCTTCAACCAACCACCATTTTCTTCACATTTTGCCTGTGATTTCTGTCTTTTTTCAGTCCAATTTAACATTGAGTATCAGTGTTTTTCTTTAACTTGTTTATGCCTTCATCTCCAGCTTCATCTTCCAAACGGACTTCGAAGTATGCCTGTGGCAAGCAGATTCCTGCTAAAGATGGTCATTCTTCCTGCCTGCTCTGCCTAGGTTCCAACCACGACACCGAGGCCTGCAAGCACTGCCAGGATTTCAACCAGGTCACACGGAGATGCCACTTAGAGAACCTCCAGAGCCATCTACTAAACATAGAAACATAGAATTTGACGGCAGATAAGGACTGCTTGGCCCACCTAGTCTGTCCATTTCCCTACCTGTTGGATAAGCTGCAGATTCTAGTTAATCAACAGCTTGCTTCCCCCTACCCCCCCACTAGAATTGCCTTATGCTGTCCCATGCATTCTTGAATTCTCCCACTGTTCCTGACTCCACAACCTCCTCAGGAAGGCTATTCCATGCATCCACAACCATCTCTGTGAAAAAATACTTTCTAACATTGCCTCAGAACCGTCCCCCCCCATCTTCAAATTGTGCCCCCTTGTTCTTGCACATCTCTTCTTCTGAAAGATGCTACCCTCTTGTACTTTGTTAATTCCCTTGAGATACTTGAAAGTTTCTATCATGTCCCCCCTTTCCTCAAGTGTATAAATATTAAGCTGCTTTAGTCTATCCTTGTATGTCTTCTGGTGCAGACCCTGCACCATTTTGGTTGCCCTCCTCTGAACAGCCTCCACTCTATCTATGTCTTTGTGGAGATGGAGTCTCCAAAATTGCACGCAGTACTCCAGATGGGGTCTTACCAACTGTCTGTACAGAGGGATAACAACTTCCTGTTTTCTACTGTTAATGCCTCTCCCTATGCATCCCAGTCTCCCCCCAGCCCTCCTTACTGCCTTCCCACATTGCTTGCCCACCTTTAGGTCTCCAGCAAGAATTAACCAGGATGGAGAAGGAGCTTCAAGCTAAGATTTTTTCTACCTCCCTGGCCTCTGGGGCTTCATCTTCTTCTTCTTCATAGAAGGAGAAGAAGCCGAGTGGGAAGCACAAGCACTGGGACAAGCACCATAACTGTTGTTGGTCAGCCTTTTGCTCGTGGTCACTGCACAAACCGGCATCTGTTTTGGGGTCCTCCTTTGCAGGAGGTCAGCCCCTCCAACCTCTGCAGCCCTCACTTTCTCCAGATTGCCAGTGGCTCTGCCACCTGCCCCATCTCTGTTATGGGCAGTGGTTCCTCGGGGCAGCAGGATTCTTCCCCTGCCTCCCAACCCCTGATGCTCAGGTCCTTAATCTCTGTGGGTCCTCAGCCAGGCTGCTCAAAAGGGGTTGGCTCCTCTGGTGATGGAGCTCTACCCATCACCCCCCCCCGGTCAAGGCATTGCCTTTGTTGATCCCCGACTCTGGGGCCAGTGCCGGTCCTACCAGGCATCACACAGAGCAAGTGCTTGCCTTGTCCTTGATGCAAGCACTGCCTCTACCTATGTCTCGAGGGAATTCTCCCCCCTGCAGGCTTCAGCCTCCTCTTTGGAGCTTCCATCAGCTCCTTCTCCAGACTGGTGCCAGCCTTCGTCTTCAAGGCTGGTACCAGTTCTGCCAATGCCTACACTGATGACACCGCCCCCATCATCACCTTTGACACAGCCTGGTCCTCAGCCATCACCTGGTGGGTGGCCCTCTCAGGGACCCGCAGCCAACACCTGCTGGACCAATGCCAGGGTATCTGATGCTGCCTTCCCCAGTTACATAACAGTACCCTCCACCTCTCTACCAATATCCATCATACAACCCCCCCAGTGGATTAGAATGACTTGTTCTCAGCTTGGTGGGCCTTTATGAAGGACAAGGACACCCTTAGGAGGCCTCCCTCTTCACCCCTTAGAGATCCTCCTCCTTGGGACCTTGGCCTCACCTAGACCTCTAACTCATGTACTATGGGAATCTCTGGTAGGGTACAGGAGTCCCCCTCCCATGAATGGAGGACTGTCATATGCAGATGCTGGTCCCAGAGAGTGACCCTTTGGGGGATGACTCCTCTGCCTCTTCAGAGTCCTCAGAGGACTCTGGGGACTCCTCTGTCACTCAGAAGGGGACTAAAGAGACACCCAAGTCTCGCCCAGAAGATCACTTCTTCATGGATGTGATATACCATATCCAGTCCCTTATGGCATGGGATACGGAGGAATTGGATCGAGAGCACTGTTGCCTCACAATTTATTTGCGCAAGTCAGAGACCTTCCCTTTGGTGGTCCCACCCTTGATAGAAGCATATGATGATGTGACCAAGGCAATTTGTAATCGCCCTTCATCCACTCCAGCCTTGGCTAGAAAGGCAGATCACCTTCATCACATGCCAGTGAGCAAGCCCTTCTATGGCGATCAACCCATGGCAGATTTGGTGGCCATGAGTGCTGCTCATGATCATATGAAAAAGCCTCAGCATTTGGAGCACCCACCCACTGGACAAGGAATACTACCAGCTAGACCAGCTGGGCAAGTGAATCTACTCTTCTGCTACCCTGGCCATCCGAACCCAGAACTATCTGGCTCACATGGTGCAGTACCAGAATGCCATTTGGGACCAGGCAAGAGATTAGGTGGCAGCCCTCCCCGTTGACTCCACCAAAACACAGTTAGTCCAGCTTAAGTCTGGATCTGATGTAGGCACCCATGTACTCAGAGCAGCCTATGACATGGTGGATGCTGCGGCTTGTGGGGCAGTGACAGGAGTTTGCATTTGCCACAATTCATGGCTCCAGGTGTCCAGGTTTGCACCTGATGTTCAGACCAAGATTCTGGATGCCCCTTTCTGGGGCTCAGTCTTCTTTGGGGGAAATGCTCAGGATATCATCTCCGACCTCCAAGAAATGTGTAAGGCCCTGAGGTTAGTATTTCCAGGTACCATTCCCAATGATGTTCCTCCCAGCATCAGGCCTTTCATCTTCCTTCCCACCAGCCTGTCAAGGGCCAGCAGTCAAAAGGCCCCTTTAAATGCAACCCAACCACCCAGCCTTCTGAGGCAGCCACCCCTAAGGCCCGCAGAGCACCCTCTGCCATTCTGTCCACCCCAGATCCACTGCCTTACTCTTTGCCTGTCCCCCCGGTCCAGCAGAGGCCTTGGGGAATGCAGTCGAGGGTCATTTCTCCCTCCACCTAGAAGGGTGGTGCACTGTAACCTCAGATCAATGGGTGCTTCAAATCATCAAGCAGGGCCATGTCCTCGAGTTTCTAGAACCCCCCCCCCAGAAAGTCCTCACTCACACTCCCATTTCCCACAAGCCCACATCTCCCTCATACAGGCTGAGATTCAGGCACTCCTGTGCAAGAGGACAATAGAACTCATCTCTCCAGGTCAAAGGGGAAAGGGATTCTACTCTCACTTCTTTCTATTCCCCAAGAAAACAGGGGACCTGCATCCAATTCTGGACCTCAGCCATCTGAACCACTTCATAGAGAACAAGTGCTTCAGAATAGTGACTCTTCAGGTACTGTTACCCCTCATTCACCAGGGGGACTGGCTCTGTTTCCTGGATATGCAGGATGCCTATATCCATATCCTAGTTTTCCCTGCCAACCACCACTTCCTCCATTTCTGTTTCCAGGGGGATCACTTCCAGTTTTTGGCCCTCCCCTTTGGCCTTTCCTCAGCACCTCAAGTCTTTACCAAGTGCCTAGCAGTGGTGACAGCAGCTCTGTTGGTGCAGGGGTTTTATGTGTTCCTCTACCTGGATAATTAGAGACTGACAGACCCCACCAGGGATCATTTGCTGCAGACCCTGGAAGGCATCTTTTTGCTCTTCCAGCTCTTAGGAATAATAATTAACCTGCCAAAGTCTTGCCTGACCCTGAGCCAATGCCTACTGTATATAGGAACAGTCTTGAGCTCATCCCGGGGACAAGCCTTCCTGCTACAGGACAGGGCAGAATGCTTAAGAGAACAGGCCTGGCTGCTGTCTTCCAGTCACCAGATTCTGGCCAGAACCTTCCTGTGTCTACTGGGGCATATGACAGCAAACATAACCACTGTTCCCTTGGCCTGACTTTAAATGAGGGTTCCCCAGTGGACTTTTTAAGCTCAGTGGGACCAACACATCATCGATTTGGAGCAGGAAGTGCTGGTGTCTGACCCAGTGAGATGGATCTTGGAGAGGTGGCATTACCCCACCAACCTGCTGGTTCCTTTCCACTCGGTGTCCCCTCAGCAAATCCTGACAATGGATGCTTCAGGGTTTAGCTGGGAAGCCCATCTAGGAGACCTTCAGATGTAGGGAGTTTGGTCCAACTCGGAACAGCATCTCCACATCAATGTGCTGGAGATGCGGGCAGTTCTTTATGTGCTGCAGGCCTTCCAGACCCACATTCTTCCTGGCCCACTGTTGGTGCAGACGGACAACATGTCTGTCATCTTTTGCATCAACAAACAAGGGGGCACTCATTCTTACCCTCTTTGTCAGGAGGCCATGAGGGTCTGGTATTGGGCCATAGAACATGACCTGGAACTCTCAGCCATCCATGTTCCAGGAGTCCAAAACACCCTGACCATCAGTCTAAGCCAGTCCAGGTTGAGAACACATTGAGTGGTAACTCTTGTCCTCAGTGGTCGAAGATCTCTTAGACAGGTGGTGGTGCCTAGTGTTGGACCTTTTTGTATCTCTACTCAACAAAAAAGCTGCTACTTTTCTGCTCGCTTGATCCAGTGCCTGGAGTTTTCTGGTGTGACGCATTGTCCCACTCCTGGAAAGGGAAGTTCCTGTATGACTTCCCACACTTCCCACTCCTGCAGAGGGTCCTCATGAAACTCCAGTCAGAGGAGGCAGAGATGATTCTCGTAGCCCCCTACTGCCAGATTTTGTTCCCTCTACTTCAGCAGCTGGTGGTGGAACCTCCAGTTCCCTTGCCCTTGTGCATCGGCTTGCTCTCCCAGGGCCAGGCACCCTGGTCCAATCCTGACCTCAAGTCCCTGCATCTCCATGAGTGGCTCCTACAGACTTAGCTATAGCCCATTCCAGGGTGTCTTCCAGGGTTGCAGTTGTTATGGTGGCTGCCAAGAAATCTTCCACGCGAGTCACTTATGCCATTAATGTGATGCACTTCTCCCTTTGGGCTGTGGTTCATCACCTGGATCTTTTCACCTGCTGGGGAATTTGATTCTGAAGTAGCTCCTCTCCCTTTCAGACTCTGGCGTGGTGTACTCTTCTGTAAAGGTGCACCTCTTAGCCATCTCTGCGTACCACGCACCTGTTGAGGGCAAGGCTATTGCCCAACTGGACTTCTCCTGCACCTTTTTGTGGGGCATTCTACATTTGAAACCATCCATTCAGGACCCTGTCCCACACTGGGATCTTCTTTTCATTTTGGAAAGCTCACTTGGCCTCCCTTTGAGCCACCCACGAGTTGTGAGCTACACTTTCTGTTGTGCAAAATGTTGTTTTTAGTTGCTATTATATCTGCTTGAAGGATTTCCCAGCTTCAGGTTCTGATGTGTAAAGACTGGTTCCACCAAGCTGCAGTGATGGCAATCCTGCCAACATCCCTTACAGTGATGCAAACCCGCAGACAACCCAACACCGATGCATCCCAGCATCAACCCCTCTACATGCTGACACTAACCACCACACTCGAGTGCATCAATGTGGGGGGGCTGCACCATGCCACGCACCCCTTTCTTAAAATATCTTACTCCATGTTGCACAGACATTGGAGTTAGATGCATGCCCCTCATCAATAAGAAATCCCCATCGACATGAAATCCCCATTGAGGAACAGTCCGTTGACACTGGGGTTTTGCTGTGAGGGATTTGCTGTTGTGGTATTGTTGTTGAAATGGTATACCATAAAGATCCTATTCATTCTTGTATTGGGAGTCAAAGTACTTTTCAAGAAAGTAGTCTTCAGGCTAACAATCTTCTTTTAGAGATATTTTATTTTTCCCAAACATTTCGCTCATCTTTGTGAGCTTGTTATCCGGGTCACACTGCTGTTTAAAAATATGCCTTTATAGTCTATAATTATTTAAATTCTTAATTCTCTTACTTGTTTATTTATCATATATGAAATTCTCTTATGTTAAATTTCATTTCCATCAATTTCTGCATGTACTGTATTTTCTTTCTAAAAGCAAGTATCACTCAAAAAATCTTTCAGTTTCTTTGTTCTGTTTCATAGTTCATCTTTACAAATCTTATATAGTTCACACACTAAGCACCAGGGCAACCTTGCTGCACCACTCTGTGCGCATTTTATACTGCCACCAATGTGCCTGTATCCCCTTGCCTGGAGGATTAGGTTACCTGTAAAGGTTCAATTTTTCTGTTTAAGCTTAAAGCTTATCATCTCAACAATGCATTTTAACTTACCCTTACGGCTCTGCAAAACAGTAGTAATATTCAAATGGTAACTTATTCTTTTATTTAGAACATTAATTGCTTAAGGTAAACACTCCTTTTAGAAAAAGTTTAAATCAGTGTTTACCTTACTTCAGGTGTTCTTGTGCATTCTAAAATCCCACTCTTTGGAACAAAATGGAGATTCATTAATGTAGGATGCCAGATAGCGTCATTCTCCTTTCCTCTTGGATCCGTTTATAACTTCTGCTGGAGTGACATCACTCCAGAGTCTCATGCTAGAACAAGTGAGGTTGCTAAGCAACCATCAACACTCAAACGGGTGTCAGGAGCTTGCCAAATGAACCTGTGATTGCACAGATAGGTGAATAGAGTTTTCAAATAACAGATCACATTCATATGTTTTATTTTAAAGCCTTCATCGACTATTTACACATTACAATTCCATGTACTATACAATAGCATGCCTATTTACATTGGTTGGTTTCATTCAAATTTAAAGCACTCATTTATATCTTTTAACATTCTGTAATGTCATGATACTAAAAAATGGTAGCGTGGGGTGGTTTTGTTTGTGAAAGGTAAAAAATAAATAGAAAGGAGTTCCCAGGGATCACAATGGGGTAGCTGGAGGATACTCTATTCTTCTTAGTAATGTTACTTAAATGAATATCTAAATAGAGTGAAATCTCTTATACCATGCAGAGAATTTCACCTGTTTTAGGTAAATAACAAAATCTCTTACTACAAACAGCGGATTTCGCTTCTTACAGGCTTACATTATGTTTCTAAAATTATGCCATTGTGATGAATAACCAAGTAGGGAGAAGTGTCTTATTTTTTAACGCAGATTTTGTTGATTACAGGTAAACGACCAATGGTGCAAAATCTGTTACTCCAAATGGTGAATTTTCCTAGTTACAGGCTTGCCAATTAGTTTCGATGCATGTTCAAATATTTGGATCTAGTGTTTTTAAATTAAAAATCCATTTCATTTCCACAGTCAAATGTTTTTTCTTATAATCCCCTCTTCTTTCTAGTGGTTTTACCTTCTCTAATACCCAGAAACACAGTGAAGCACCATTATGTCCTGCACTGTTAAAGTGTAGTGCTACAGGTGATGTTTCATCACCTCTTCTAATTTCCCCTTTGTGCTCCTTGATTCTAGTTCTTTCTTAATTTTCTTTTTGTTTGATCCACGTATAGTTGATCGCATGGGCAATGGAGCACATAGACCTGTACTGCACATTGTGTTGTTTTATATAATGCTTATATCCTGTTTGTGGATGCTGAAAGAATGCATTTTTGCTTGTATGTCCACATACAGAACATCTGCTACAGGCATTCATACCAGGCTGTAATGGTCCTAATAATAGCTGTCCACTTTCTTCTCCTGGTTGTCTAAACTGTGCTCTGACTAGTTTATTTTTTTTTAAATATTCTACTTCATTAGCAGCTACAGTTGGTGTTTCTTGTAAACTTTTTATATGTGCATTATCAAATACTCCATGTGCCAGTGCTTGTTAATTATCCTTTGTATGTGTGGAAGTTTACTTTTTATTTATCGAAATGTTTCACCAGGAAGGCACACTGAGCAACAAGTCGCTCATCTCCAGGTGTGACCTGAAGGGAAGGGGTACAATAGGAGTGAGACATTAAACATTCAAGTTACAAGTTCAACATTAACACACAGTTCTAAGGCAGGTGTTACAAGCAGTGGTACAATAGTGATGTGCATAATAGGTAGAAAGAGTGGTCAATAATAAGTGTCGGGTTAACAAGTAAACAAGTGCTTATGTAAAAGAAAGGAAAAGAAAAGAAAAGGGGGCAGTGAGAGGGAGAAAGGAGAGGGAAGGGTAAGGTGAGGGGGGAAGAGTCATGTTCAAGTTACAATCAAGTTACAAGATGAACATTAACATACAGTTGTAAGGCAGGTGTTACAAAAAGTGTTAAAACAGAGTTGTGCATAATATGTAGAAAAAGTGAACAATAATAATTGCTGGGTTAGTAAGTAAACAAGTGCTTACGTGAAAGAAAAGGGGTAAAGGAGAGTGAGGGGTGAAGTGGAGGGATGTAAGAGGAGGGGAGTAGATGAGGGATACAAGCCCCTTGGGGGGTAGGAGAGGGACCCATAGAGATCATTTGGCATCCCTTACATTCTGTGAGAGATCAATGGAGGCCAGTAAGGGGGAGCAATTTGGTGGAAGGGGAGGAGAGCTAGAAATTTTGGGGGGGGAGGTAAGGGTGCATAGGATAAAATGAAGGTGACAGTAGAAGGGTAGGGTTTATCCAGGGCTTATAGGAGGGAATTCAGGAGGTACATGGCAGGAACAGCTATGTGCAAGGTAATTTTTCAGGCCAGAGCTGATGGAGTAGGTGGATGATGAGTGCAGGATTTGACGGGGGAGTGAATTCCAAATTTTTGGGAGGTGGTGAGAGCAAGTGGATTGGCCAGTTAGGGTGGATCTCCAGGGGACTACCAAGGTGCGGGAGTTGGTTGATCTAAGGGAATGGGAGGATGGGGGGGTTGTTTAAAAGGAGGAGGTTAGGTAGGAATGGAGCTCACCCAACAAGTGCTTGGAGATGAATTTAGCACAGTGGGAGAGTCACCTATTTGTAAGAGAGGTGAAGGATAGGGCACTATAATGATCACAGTGGAAGGTGCGAGGAGGGGGGACATCCAGGCAAAGCAGCAGAAAGAATTGAATAGGGTGTCCAGTTTGGCCAGAGAGGACTTAGGGGCAGTACCATAGACTACATTGCAGTAGTCAAAAATGGGCAGTATCATCTTCTGAACAAGTTCACGCCTAGCTGTAGTTCAAGTTCAAGTTTATTGCAGGAAAACTCCATTGAACAATCTCATTCACAAGGAGGTCCTGTGACATATAGACTAAACAATGTAAAACATAGATAGGTAATAACAGTAAATACATGAAATGCGCATTACATGATAGAGGCTGAATATACATACAAGGGCTCCACAAGGGAAGACAGCAGGTGGTAAACACTAGTCTAACACAGAGTAGCGACTTACAGGTTGCATACTGATAAATGAAACATGAAGACTGGTGTATACAATACATATAATTTTGGCAGCTAGAACAAACAGAATACAACTGATAAGGGGGGTAGGAGTGATTTGATAGTGTAGCATTGGAGCTTAAACATAGGTAAAGCCAGGAGTAGATGGGGAGGGAAAGCAGTTAATATGACAAGGCAATTATACCTTACCCGTGGATAAATATGGAACACGTGGGGAAGGGAGAGACTTAATGACAGTTACAGGTGTCTTTTATTTTGGCTGAACTTAGTAATTTGTAAAAGTTTATTGAAACTGTGCTAGTTAGTTTCAGTATGGCTTGTAATTGGTTCCAGATGGAGGGAAGGGCATATGCAATGGGCACGTTTACCAAAGGAGGTCCGCGTCCTTGGTATATCAAGCATAATAAAGTCAGATTTTCTTAACAAATATGCACTATATGAGATACTAATGAGGGATGAGAGATAGCTTGGCAATTTCTGCAGGAGCAGTTTGAGAGTCCATAGACTATCATGGAGCAGGCGACTAGTAGTAAGGGATGTCCAACCAACAGCTGTATATAAGTCACAGTGATGCGAATGCTAAGGGGAGTTGGTAATGAACCGTAACGCATGATGATAGAGGATGTCCAGTTTACTTAGATTTGAAAGAGTGGTGGAGGAGTAGATTACATCTCCATAGTCGAGCAGGGGGAGAAAGGTGGCCTGGACAAGCTTGTTTCGAGTTTCAAGGGGGAAAAGGGGCCTATTTCTGTAGAAGAAACCTAACCTGGCTTTTAACCTTCTAGTGACATCTTCGATGTGGTCATTGAAAGATAATTTATTGTCAATCCAGATACCCAGATATTTAAATTTGGTTACAACTTCCAAAGGCTCATTTAGCGTGGTGACAACGAAGTATTGGACAAGGGTATTGGGGGGGGCCTGTGACAGCACTGCGGGAGAATATCATCGTTTTAGTCTTCTTAGCATTGAGCAGAAGCTTTGCCTTTATTAGATTATGCTCAAGTTGTGCAAAGTCCACTTGAAGCACTCCCTTGACTTCAGATAACAATGAACCAGAAGTATACAACGCAGTGTCATCAGCAAAAAAAAGTGCAGAATGGATGTAGATATGTTAGCGTCTAAGTCATTAATGTATATGGAAAACAAGATAGGGCCTAAGATGGATCCTTGGGGGACTCCTCTTGCAACTGGCAAGGCAGCAGAAAAAAAACCTTCCGCCTTTACTTTCTGGGATCTCCCAGTTAAGTAGCTAGAGAACCACTGGGTGGTATGGTATGTGGTACCCAACTTTGCAAGGCAATTGACTAATAGTTTGTGATCAACAGTATCAAAAGCTTTGCTTAGGTCCAGAAAGACAGCGCCATTTACCTTCTTAGCATCTATAGCAGAGATCCAATCATTGGTTACTTTTGCTAGGGCAGTGATTGTGCTATGATTAGCCCAGAAGCCGGATTGCACTGGGTTAATGAGAGAGAAGGTTTCCAAGTGAGATTTTAACTGAATATGGGTCAGTTTTTCGAGAACTTTAGAAAGGATAGGTAATATGGAGATAGGCCTATAGTTGTTTACATTGCACGGGTCACCAGATTTAAATAGAGGAAGGATATGTGCTGATTTACAACAGGACGGCACAGTAGCAGATGTAATGGAGAGATTGAAGATGTGGAGAATTGGGGCAGTGAGATGGGCATAGCCTGACCTTAAGAAAAAGGGTTCCAAGCCATCATCCCCTGCACTTTTTTTGATGTCTAAGTTAAGAAGAGAATCTTCTACTTCTTTATAAGTTAACTCACACAGTTGGAAGGGGCTGGGTTCAGGGCTAGATATAGGGGGAGGGGTATGCTGACTCACCGCAGAACCAGCATAAGGTGATGAGTCAAAAGCTAGTCCAGCTGTGGCAAAGTGGGAGTTAAGTTTCTCCAGGATTAGGGACTTGTTTTCCACAATCTTGCCACATGCAACTATCTTTGTTGGGACAGAGGGGGCTGTGGGTCGTCTTTCTATAGATTTGATAGTCTTCCATATCTTATGCGGGTTACCTTTAGCTTGTTCGAGAGTAGAAATATAATAATTAGCTTTGGCAGAGCGAATTCTTTTCACACAGGTGTTCCTGGCTGTTCTAAAGTCCTGTCAATCTGAAGATTCTTTGGAATGTCTAGCTTTAGCCCAAAGCTTATCTTGAGCTATAAGGGCTGCCTTGAGATCCGAGGTGAACCAGGGGTTGGAATTATTCCGTACCCTTACTTTGATGAAAGGGGCATGCTTATTTATTATTGTAGTGAGTTTGTCATTAAAGGTGTAAGCTGCCTCATTGACATCTTTAGCTAGGTAGAGATCTTGCCATCTGATCATGCTCAGGTCAGATAGAAAGTTTGCTGCACTGAATTTGCGAAAGGATCATTTTGTTATAAAGATGGGCTGCAGACGGGCCTTAATTTGGGATCTTATGCAAGCAACAATTCCACGATCGCTCAAGTCGTTGTAAAACACTGCTGAATGAGATATTTTATGTGGATGGGTGGTTAGCACCACATCTAATAAGGAACTGTTGGCAGTATTTAGAATGTTGTTCCTAGTAGGTTCACTGACTACTTGCCCAAGACCTAGCTAGCTCACAAAGGATTTAAGGCGTGAGATTTAGTGACAGCCAGTCCATATTTAGATCTCCTAGAAATATTGTTTCAGTTTTTGCATCTGCAAGCATGGATTTCAAAATATTAAGGACTTCATCACCACCAGACGGGGGTCTATAGCCACCTATGATAGTGATACATTCCGAGGAGGGGAGATGAAGGCTCAGCGAAACTAACTCAAATTCCTTGGCTAGAGATTTGCAACTGATATTGGTGACCGAGTACTTAGATTTAGTGTAGATAACCACTCCCCCACTTCTAGACACTCTATCAGTTCTAAATAATTTATAGCCCTGTAGTGATATTTGGTGATCAGTATTTGTCTTTTTTAACCACGACTTAGTAATTATGATAAGGTCAGGCTTAACGTGTACTACCCAGGCTTGCAGCTGTACAAGTTTTTTAGGCAGGCTTAAAATGCTGACCATCATCATTTTGAGACCTGTGGCCTCAGCAAAATCGATAGGCGAGCTAAGCTGTGGGGGGGAGGCCCAGGGTTGAGCTCCACATTTCCTGAGCAAAGAAGAAGCAGAAGTATAACTTTCTTTAAGGAGCTTATAAGAATGGAGACTGATTTTTTATTTCTTCGAGGTAACCCATATCGTTCTGCACAGGAGGCGGCACCACTGTAATGACAGTTTAACGTGATCAATGTAAGTGCTTGAATAGACATAGGTGAGGACAGTAGCAAAGGGGTGGAGGCTAACCGGGGGGAATAGGCCAAAAGGGGAGAGGAGAATGACATAGTGTCTGCATGGCAGGCTGTTATAACATTGGGTAATGATAAGGTACATTAGAGAACTGAATTACATTGGGGTACTTTGATTTGCCCTGTATTGCTGGGAGCTCTGCACCTTAGGAGCAATAAAAGCACAATAAAGAGAGCCATGGTCCCAGGTTCGGTGGTCTCCCGATTTGTATTAGTGCAATATTTTCTAGGCAATTAATTTGCCCTCCTAGGTACTCACTTAAAACCTAGATGAGAAGATACAGGCAGAAAGGGGAACAAGGAGAGCAGGAGCAGCTTAGTTAGTGGCAGGGGCTCAAGGAGATATTCACATATCTGGCAGGCTTATTGGCCACACTAGCAACCAATCATAGGTTGGCAGCAGTCAAACTAGGCCAATGAAGTGCAGTGTGATATAGGAGGCAGAGCATGAGTGTATTTAAAGGAGGCCTGGGAGGTGGTGGGGTGGGAGAAAATTTCAGGTCAGAGCGAGAGCTGAGAACTCAGAAATCAGAAGGGAACAGTGTAAAATGCTATAGAGAAGGAGCTCCAATTGGAGCAAAGCAGGCAAGCGGGTGGACCAATCACGATCCCCCTAGGGCAGTGCCGCACCAATCAAAGGTGCCCAGGCATGCTGGCTTTCTGCAGATGATTCTAAGGGTATCTACCTGAGCTGAGATCCGTGCCCCGGAGCCCTGCGGTCGGCATGGGCTGCTGAGGAGAGTCGGTGGTGGCGGCGGCCATAGGAGCGGCTGTTGCTAGCGCGTCTATGGCGCTGAATCCTACAAACAAAAAGAGAGCTGGGTCATTTATATGCAATGGCAAATACAATTTTAAGGGGCAGGAAAGCAGGGGAGCTAGCGGCAGTTCATCAGCAGGGGGTAGGTGTGAAAGTGGGAACAAAGTAAAAAAAATGATTACAGGGCTGGGTAGACAGTAGAACTAAATGGCTACCTGATAGCTAAGGAAGTTGGGGGGTTGGGGTATGCTGTCTCAAGCAGAGCAAGGCAGCTGCTGAAATCACAGCAAATTACAATTACTTTAGAGAAGAGGGAGGGGGAGATACGGCAGGTCACACTAGGTACTGGGGCAAAGATAGAGGAGGGAAAAAAAAGGAAACAACAGTGCACAGGGCAAGTGTTTAGCACAGCAAAAATGGCAAAAATCAAATCACAGAGAAAATAGCAGCAGCTTATTCTTTAGAAGGCTGAAGGGGAGAGTGCAGCTTAACACACTAACCATATGCAGGCTACTGTTACAATTTGAATGCAGTCTAAGCAAGGCAGAACACAGTGATATCTAACAGTCTTTTCTATTTTTTTTTTACTTTAACCAGTATACATTTGCTAACACTTTTGCATATTTTACACAAATTTCAGGTCAGAGCGAGAGCTGAGAAGTCAGAAATCAGAAGGGAACAGTGTAAAATGCTATAGAGAAGGCACTCCAATCAGAGCAAAGCAGGCAAGCGGGTAGACCAATCATGATCCCCCTAGGGCAGCGCCGCACCAATCAAAGGTGCCCAGGCGTGCTGGCTTTCTGCAGATGATTCTAAGGGTATCTACCTGAGCTGAGATCCGTGCCCAAGAGCCCTGCGGTCAGCTAGGGCTGCTGAGGAGAGTCAGTGGTGGCGGCGGCCATAGGAGTGGCTGTTGCTAGCCGCTTTTCCACCAGCGCGCCTACGGGCACGAATCCTGAGCTGAGATCCGTGCCCAGGAGCCCTGCGGTCAGCTAGGGCTGCTGAGGAGAATCAGTGGTGGTGGCGGCCATAGTAGCGACTGTTGCTAGCCGCTTTTCCACCAGCGTGCTGTAGGAGGGATACAACTATGGTTCCTGAATAGGGCACCAAGCTCGGGGAGCAGTTTTGTCCAGATGGCATCAATATGTCCAGAGAAGTTTAGGTGTTGGTCCAACTAAACACCTAAGTATCTGAAGGAGGATATGTCCTCAAGTAAAGTCCCATCTAGGGTGTGGAAAGTTGGTAGTAAGGGAAGCCTAGAGAGTCTCTGCCATGCCAGAGGTCATGGAGACAGTCTTCTGGGCATTGAAGAAAAGATCATGGTTAGCAAACCAGAGCTGAACCTTGTCAAAATCTCACTGTAAGCTGATTGTAACCTCAGCAGGACAGGAGCCAGATGCATACATGATTGTATCATCAGCATACATATGTACAGCAGTGGAGGGGGAGCAAACAGAGGGAAGGTCATTTAAGAAGATGGAGAATAGGAGGGGCCCTAATACAGACCCCAGGGGGATGCCAGTGCTAATTGGAAGTGGAGATGAAGTGCCATCCAAGATCTTAACTGATTGGGTTCTGCCAATAAGGTAGACCTTGAACCAGTTTGCGGCTGAGGAAGATAGGCTAGCTGCTGGAAGTGAGTCGAGAAGACGGGAGTTAGAGACGAAGTTGAAGACCTTGGCAAGGTCAACAAAAATGGCAGAGGTAATTTGACCGTTATCCATCCCAGTTATTATGGAGTCTGTAAGCCATAGGAGAGAGAGGTGGTGGTTGAGTTTTGTTTCCTGAAACCAGACTGGAAAGGGGTGAAAAAGGAGGTGTCAGATAGAAAAGAGGTGAGTTGGGAGAGCACAATGTGTTCTTGAAGCTTGGCAAGGGTAGGGAGGTGAGAAATGAGGCAATAGTTGCCAGGGGATGAGGGTTCACCCCCTTTGGGTAGAAGGAGGACCACTGCATGTTTCCACAAAGTGGGGACTGAAGCAGTAGAGAATGAGAGATTTAGGATTAATGAGAGGGGGTAGGCAATGGCCAGAGCAGAAAGAGAGAGGAGTTTTTGAGGCCATCAGGAAAGGCACCTTTAGAGGGGTTGATGGTGAGAAGGGCACTTAGGGCATTGTTTGGGGTTACAGTAGTGAAAGAAAAGGGGAGGTGGGAGGGTGGTGAAGGGGGCACACTAGTAGAGGGTAGGAAGGGTGAGGGGTAGAAAGGGATGGATTTCAGTAGCTCAGTGGTGCAGGAGGTATAGTAGCAGTTAAATACCACTGCTACGGCTGGTGGGTAAGACACTAGTGAGCTATTTACTTTAAGTACCCGGGGGGTGAGATGACAGGGTAAATAGGGCATTGACCACCTTCCAGTACTTAGAAGGGGAATTAATGTTGATGAATGCAAATTTGAAATATTCAGACTTGGCTAACCTTGTAGCCCTGGTGCAAGCATTTTGGAGCATGCGGTAGTTTGCAAAGTCACTAGGATGTTGGGTGGCTTTATGATGTTTCCAGGCCCGATCTCTAGCCCTTAGACAGGCCAGAAGTTCAGGGGTTATCCAAGGTAAGTGGTACCTCTGACTATGGTTTGTTTTAGTGGGGCAAAGGCATTCCAGTTTACAAGAAAGATTTATTTTAAGTAGGCAAGGGCCTTATCAACCAAGCGGAAGGAGGTTAGGGGGGACCAGTCAGAATTGGCAAGGTTACTCAGGAGAGGTTCAAGGTCAAGAGATTTTTAAGAGCGTAGTTGTATGGTTTTGTGTGGTGATTTAGTTCTGTGGACTTTCCTAACTATGAATATTAGGTAATGGTCACTGAGAGCATCAGGGAGGACACCAGAGATGATGACATGGTGGGGGTGGGAGGTAAAGGCCCAGTCGAGTAGGGAGTGTTATTGTGTCTTGTGGTTTGGGTGGGTGGGTTCGGAGATCAGATTTATGGTTATATTTTATGGCTAAAATGACTCTATTCTGTTCACTAGGTGGTTCCTCATGAACCAGTAGGCCCATCCTTTCTCTTGCTACTATTTTCTGTGATGCCCTTCTCAGTGTCTTATTAGGATATCCTTTGTTCCTGAATCTGTCTTCCATTTCAATTCATTTTTCTCAAATTCCCATACATTAGTACAGTTAATTTTAGCCCTTACCATTTGAGAATATGGAATATTCTTTTTTAATTTACATTTATGATAACTACTATGCTGTAGTATTGTATTTTTATCAGTCAGTTTCCGATATAAAGTCAATTCCAATTTGTCCTTCTGTCTTCTGATTTCTAGATCTAGATATGGGATTCCCTGTTTACTATACTGTATTGTAAATTTCAGATTTGGGTCCCATCCATTTAGTAGTTCATCAAAAATTAATAATTCTTGTTCAGAGCCATTCCATATGCAAAATATATCATCTGTATATCACAACCAGATACAGATATTTTCACAATATAAATTTTGTGCAGGATTTAGAACAAATTTTTGTTTGAACTCATACATGTATGAGTTGGCATGACCGGGGGCCATTGTGATCCCCATTGCCATTCCCCTTATCTGTCTGTAGAATTTTCCATCAACTTTAAAGTAATTGTTTTTTAATATATAGTTTTCTAATTCCAGCAACAGTTGTGTCTTTAGTTTTGTATCTGATCCTTTTTTTTCCAGCATTTTACCCATATTAATTACACCCTTCACATGTGGAATAGAGGTATAAAGGTCTGACACGTCCCATGTCACCAATAAAGACTCAGCTGGTAACCCAGTTTGTGAAACTTGTTCTAATTCCTTTATAATGTCTCCTGAATATTTTATAAACATATCCATCTTCTCTACAACAGGTTGGAGATGATAATTTATAAATTTTAAGACTGGTTCAAAAACAGACCCTATTCTGGACAAGATGGAAATTTTTGGAAGACAACAAAATGTAGGTGTTCATGTATATTCATTTTGCATCATTTCCCCTTCTCAGTCTTTTAGCCAACCCATATCAAAATATTCTGTTAAGATATCTTTGAGTTTGAATTTTAAAATATGTGTTGGGTTCTCTGTAAATGATTGATAGTTCCTTACATCTGTAACCAATTTTAGACACATATTTTTATATTGGTCACCATCCTGTATTACTATTGCTCCCCCTTTGTCAACCTGTTTTATCACTATTTCAACATAATTTTGTAAAGATTCTAGGGCTAACCTGTCTGTTCTATTCAAATTTTGATTTTTTGGGAAATAGTTGATTTTTATTTTTGAATAAGTTCATAGTCTCCTTTTCGTCTATTGTGGCAAATACTTCTATACCTTGATTTGTTTTACTGGAAGGAGTGTACTTCGATTTTATTTCCATTGTTCTCTTAAGATTTTTTTTTTTATATGTAATTTCTTTATTTTCTTTTAAGAACATATTTTTTAGTCTCAAAGTCCTAAAGAATTTCTGAAGATCTACCTTCAGGTCAAAAAGGTTCACTGGTTGTGCTGGGGAAAAGGACAGCCCCAAACTCAGTACCTGTATTTCTTCTTTTGTTAAAATTCTCAAACTTAAATTAACTGAATGGAAAGTCCAGGATGCCTCCCCCACTCAGCTAACTGTCAACAATAATATTACCTCGGACCCACTCACCATTGCCAACGGCCTAAATGCTGCATTTTCTGATCCGAGCACAGTTCTGCCAAACAACTTCTTCGACCCCACCCTTAAGACCCCAGAACCCAACAACACTTACCCCCCCCTTCTACCTCAGGGTTATTACTATGAATGAAGCAAGTTCTTACCTTAAAAAAGCACTAGGGGGCTCAAACTACTGCAAAGACCCCTTTACATGAAAATCCTTAATTTGGTACTTGACTCGGTGCTCTCCCCCTTGACTGATCTCCTTAACCTTTCCCTATGTCTAGGGCAGTTCCCAAACAACTGGAATGTAGCCACTATCACACCAATACTAAAGACTGGGGACCCCACATTGCTCAAAAATTACAGGCCCATCTCCATACTCTCTCTCCTCTCAAAAGCCCTGGAAAAAATCATTGCCACCCAACTCACAGACTACCTGCTTGTGCACAACATCCTATGCAGGGAACAACATGGTTTTAGAGCCACACACAGCACAACCACTGCCCTCATAGAGTTCTCCAACTCGCTGCACAATGCCCTAGATAAAAAGCTGCTAACAGGAGCTGTATTCATAGACCTGTCGAAAGTGTTCGACACAGTCTCCCACACCCTGCTCATAAATACTCTTTGCCGCTCTGGCCTGTCTCCTGGACCCATCGCTTGGTTCACAAGTTACCTCACAGGCAGGTCCCAATGTGTGAAGATAAACAGCACCCACTCACCCACTCTACCAGTCCACTCAGGGGTGCCCCAGGGCTCTATCCTTGGCCCATTGCTATTCATCATCTTCCTGAATACCCTGCCAAAATCCTGTCCATGTAACCTTCTGCTGTATGCAGATGACATGGTAATGTATGCCTCCCACTCGGATCCTACAATCCTTCAGTCCTCCCTACAACTTGCCTTCAGCCACATTGAAAATTAGTTCACTGACCACAGACTCGTGGTCAATGTAGAAAATACTAAATCAATGCTCTTTTCCCACCATCAGAGTAAGGACCACAATGTCCAGCTAACAATCTTTTCCAGAACCCTCCTCCCACTGGAACAGGTCTACACCTATAAATATCTGGGCATTACCTTTGATCCTAATCTCTCATTCCACCCACATATAAGTAATCTTTCCTCTGCCATAAATATACACACAGGACTACTGTATCGGCACAAAGCCTGTCTACCTCCAGAGGCCCTAAACATTGCTGTTACCTCCTCTGTTCTCTCCCTTGTAGACTATGGGTTAACCATCTACTTGGCTGCTGACCGCACTGCACTAAATAAAATCCACCTATCCATTAACAAAGCCTGTAGGCTCCTTGCTGGAGTGGATAAGCGTACCCACAGCTGCACCCTGTATGTACTAACAAAAATCCTCACCATAGATGAAAGAATACATCATCAAACATGTCTCCTTACTAAGAAAATCCACCTAGGCCTTACTCCCACTGCAGTCTCAGCCTCCCTCCGTGCTGCACATACCTCAGCAAACACCTGTGCGGTAGATAAATTAACGTGGGCTGTTTTCAGCATCACAAACATCCCTTGCACGATGGTCTTTTTCCTACAGAGCACCATCCTGGTAAAATGAACCTGCCCGGCCATCACCTCTATCTCCAGACTAGGCCCCTTCAAAACAGCCCTCAAAAACCACATAATCTCCACCCACCTCTGCCATTGTTCCCACTAAGAAGAGATATCTGCCCACCGATGGCAAAACCCTGAGTTAAAGATATCCCTATCTTGCTGCTACTACTGTGTGTTAATGACAATGTTGGTAATCCTACTGCTTGCACCACCTGTTAGCATATAGGCCATGCCATAATTTTGATTGTACTGTTCGCTGACGTTCACATGCTCCCTTCAGGACTTGTATAGCTACCCAATCTGTATAGGACTAGCAGCACTGTTCATTCCCTGTTGTTATCTTATCTCCTACTCTCACTGTAATATTGTATACAGCCTATATTTGACACATATTGTTTATACTCTGTTGTTTTCTTTCTTTCCCTACTCCCTCTATAATATTGTATAATGACAGCTTATTGTTATGTTTTGTACTCTGATGTGGAGCCTTTGGAAATTAGTCCCTGACTCAAAGGTTGTAATCTGATTTTCTCAATAAATAAATAAATATTGGTGTTACCTCAGGGTTGCTCCCTCCCTGTTTGCCTGGTATATGTACCTTTCTGTCCTCCCCCTTGCTGATCCCCACAGAACCCCACAATCTATCACCTTGTTTTGTGCCCATATTGTTTCTCAAATCCAATCTGTTTTCTTGATCTCTTAGCCCTGAGGTTCCTGGTTGTTCTTGTTGCTCTGTATGTTCTGGTTGAGGCCCTTCCTTTTCTATTACCTTTTGTGGATTTCTTGTATAACTCAAGTCACTATCTATGATAGTTCCCATGCTCTAATATCCTTATCTTCCTTTATTAAACTTTTTATATGTATACACCCAATTCTCATGATAATCGTTTGTGTCTCTTACAAATGCCTTGGTCTTCTGTTGTTTTAAATTGTCTTCATATTCTGCCAATTTTGGTTTTATGTCATCTAAATTCTTTTTAAACTCATCTTCTTCTATTTTCAGTTTTAAGACCTCTTCATTCTGGTTAATGAGCCCCTTTTAGGAAACAGATAAATAAATCTCAACATTTACCATGGTTAAATGACACAATTAAAACACTAATTAAAGAGAAAGATAAACTATGGAGATCTGCAAACAAAACATTAAGTAAGAAGATATGGGATACGTTTGAGAAGATAAGAAATAAGGTTACACAAGAGGTTCAAAAACTAAAGGGATATTACTACAACAGAAAATAAAAAACACCACTAATTCTAAACATTACTGGAACATCATAAAAAGTTTAACAAACCCTAGCAGAAATCAAACTGTAGTAAATTTTTTGGAGAATGGTAAAAGTGTCTCCTTGGAGAAGGCAGCAGAAATACTAAACAGCTATTTTATAAATCTCCTGGATTTGACTGACTGGTCTAGTAGTACCTTAAATACTAAATTACCAAATATGATTGATGTAAACAGATAAAGAAATAATGTACCAGGTTTTAAATTTAAGAAAATAGGCAGAGGAGAAGTTATTGTAGCAATAAATAAATTAAAAACTAATAAGTTCTGTGGACTGGGTAATATTGAAGTCAGATTTTTAAAAGACTCCTTAAAAAGGTTGTCCGACCTTTAACGGATTTATTAACATTGAGTTTAACATGGGATATTTCCAAAAGAATGGAAACAGGCTAAGATTGTTCCAATCTTTAAAGGGGGAGATGCCTCAAATCCATCAAATTATAGGCCAATTGCTTTATTATCTATAGTATCCAAAATTATGGAAAGACTGGTTCATACCCAGCTAATCGAGTACCTGGAAAAATAGAAAAATCTTACTCCTGTCCAATTTGGCATTACAAAAAGACTGGTCACGAGCACCGTGATCATGGACTTTTTTGACCAGGTGGCCTTTCCCCTCAGAGAGGGCCGATCTGTGGGCATTGTGTTTGTGGACTTGTCCAAAGCTTTTGATTTAGTAGACCACACTATTTTAGTGAGTAGGCTGGGTGAAACAGGTGTAATGGAAGAACCTTTGAAGTGGTTCTCCTCATATCTAGAAAACCACTTTCAGCTAGTAACTGTGGAAGGTACAAATTCTAAATGAAATCTAATAGCTCAAGGAGTTCCACAAGGGTCAATTTTGGGCCCACTCATTTTTCTTATAAATGTAAACAAACTTCCAAACAATATACTTCATACAAACATAATAATATATGCAGACGATACAGTACTATACTGGTCAACCACCCCCTACTCCTTACTAAGCTCCTCCAACTCGGTTGCTCCTTTGAGATTCAGCAATGGTTCCTGAGTGACCTGACTGGCCACTCCCAATCGGTGACTGTGGGTACAACCACCTCCCCCAAACTGCCCTTCACAACAGGTGTCCCCCAGGGCTCCATCTTGGGACCCTTACTATTCTCCCATTTCATTAACTCCCTTCCTGTTGACAGCCTTAACTGTCCTGGACTACTGTATGAAGACAACTTAGTCCTCTAACACAGTGACAAATCCATCCAGAATATGTTTTTATTTATTTATTTTTTATTTATTTATTTATATGATTCTAGGATTACCATTACCTTTGAATCAAAGCTCTTTTACAAAGTTTCCATGTCACATGTTACAGAAGACTACAAAAAGTTGCAAAAGAAAACATTGAGGATGAATTGGAGACACAACACAAATCAATGCTAAAAACTGGGAAGAGAAGTAAGAAATTATAGGAAGAAGCAGGTTGGAGGAAAAAAGAGAAGGGGTGGTAGCAGGAGGTAAGACAAGGAGCAGGGAGGAGATATGGGGTGGGGGAGGAGGGGGATAGTGAGGTGGGGATGGGGGGAGCAGCCAAAGTGGTGTTGTCAGGGGCATAAGCACGGGAGAGAATGGGGCCCTGGGAGGGCAAGTGCGGGAGGCCAAGGGCCCTGCAACAGTGAGCACAGGAGGAGGGGTGCTGAAATTGTTAGCCAAGGCAATCGCAGGTGCTGGAGGCAATGAGGGTGTTTCTGAGCCAGGATTTGAAAGCGCCAAGCAAGGTGGTAGAGGTAGTGTCAATAGCAAGACCATTTAACCAGATGGGGGCTCAGTAGGTGAAAGATCTTTGGCCTTGGGTTGTGTGGCAGTGGAGAATTTGAAACAGTAGTGGCTTTGATCCCCCGGTGATTTGACTGTTTGTTTTTGGTTGAAGGAGGTTACAGACTCCTTGGGGGGGCAAGCCCCATCTGGATTTTCTTTGGAACAACACAGGTTTGGTACTTAATTCTATTTTCAAGCTGCAGCCAATTTGTTTGAGTGTAGAGGTCACAAGTATGAGTGAGACGTTTTGCACCAGTGATGAGTCGACAGGCCTTGTTTAGGGTGATGGTTACCTATCTGAGTGATGTGGCAGTGATGGAGCCATAGATGACAAGGCCATAGTCAATCTGGGAGATGATGGAGCTTTGGACAGCAGCTGCTAGGGCCTCTTTGGTTAGGTGTCGCTGGAGGCAATAGAGCAAGCCCAGTCTGGAGTTCGCAGATTTGGCAATGTTATTTATGTGGGCAGTGTAGGATAGGTGGGTGTCTAAGGTGATTCCAAGATATTTAAAGGACTGGACCTGATCCAGTGGGCCCCCTTGGCTGATGTTTATGGAGAGAAGGAGATGCTTGTGCTTGTTATGGCAGTTGGTGAAAATCATGGTCTTGTTTTTTTTCTGGTTAAGGATCAACTTATGTTTTTTGAACCAGTTCTTGACCGAGGTGAATCCATGCTGAAGGGTCAGTTGTAGGTGGTTTGGGTCCTGATGGGAGGCAGCGATGACAGCATCATCCACTTACAGTATAATTTGTTGAGCACAGGAGTCGGGGAGTGAGTTGAGGAACAGGCTGAAAAGTAGTGGGCCCAGGATGGAGCCCTGGGGAACACCAGAGCGGACCTCTTTAGTATCGTAGAGCACATCCACAATTTTCACACATTGGGTCCAGTCCAAGATAGCTTTTGAACCATGCAACAGATTCAGTGGAGAGATCAGCGTTCTGTAGTTGACCAAGTAGAAGGCGTTGGTGGATGGTATCAAAAGCCTTGGTCAAGTCTATAAATATTGCTTCGGTTAGGAGACTGTTGTCCAGAGAGTTGTGGATGGCACCAGTGAACTCAAGAAGGGCAGTGGCAGTGCTGTGTCCTTTTCTAAAACTATGTTGCTGCTGGCAGAAGATGTTATATTTGCCCAGATAGTTGGTGAGCTGGTCAGCTACTATCTGTTGCAGGGCCTTAGAGAGAGGTGGAATGATAGAAATAGGGTGATATTTCCCATGTGTGGTCCTATCACCGCTTTTATGGATTGGAGTGACTGTAGCTGACTTCCATTTATCCGTAACTGGCTAAGAGAGAGGGATAGATTAAAAATCCTAGATAGAGGCCCCAGGACTTCCTCCAGTGTGAGAGACAGAAGCTTGAGGTCGAGTGTATCAGTGCTTGCTCTGGTGTTGCAGATGGCTTTGGAGATGTACTTCCTGACTTCATTCCTATGTACTGCTTTGAAGTGGGGGGGGGTTGTTGGGTGGAGTCTGATAGGTGAGTAGAGGAGTATCACTAACATTGAAAAAGTCAGGGGGGAGCATGCTGCTAAGGTCTGTGAAAGCACTGTTGAAGGTGTAAGCAATCATTTTAAGGTCCAGTGTAGTACTCCCATTTATCTGGAGCACAGTTGGGGGTGATTTGGACTGCTTCCCAGTGACATCTTTTATGTTATTCCAGAAAGCTCTTCCATTTCCCCATGAGTCAGTGAGTGCTTTCCTGCAGTAGTCTGATTTCTGTTGGTGTATAGATTTGGTGCAATCATTCCTTGTGCTTTTATATTTTTGGATGTCAGCTTGATTCCCAGTGGATCCGGCCAGTTCCCAGAGATAGTCCCTGTGTTTTAACTTCTTTATGAGGGAGCCTAATAGCCACGGGTTGCAGAGAGATTTAATTTTGCACTTTTTTAGTGGGGCGAAGGTGTTACAGGCTTCATTAAAGATGAGGATGAATTGGTCCAGGGCAGTATTTGTTTCAGTGGTCCAGTAGATGGGAGACCAGTCCTGATGGAGTAGGTGTGTTATGGGATGAAGTTGGAAGGAGGACGATTCAGAGGAAACGTGAGGAAGAATTTCTTCACAGAACGGGTGGTGGACAAGTGGAACACCCTGCCAGAGGAAGTGGTGGGGGCTGAAACAATCACGGGATTTAAGAATGCATGGGATAGACATAAAGGAATTCTGGAGGTCAGGGGTAAGGGGCAACAGACTTCTAGGAAAACATAAACTGAACTTACAAGCTCAAATGGGCAGACTGGGTGGGCCATAGGCCCTTATCTGCAGACACTATGTATCTATGTATCTATGTTTTTAGGCGGGTTAGCTGACCACAGGGTAGGACTCTGCTGAGTATGATTTTTGGCAGGGGTTTACAAAATTTATTTGACCAGGTACAGGTGATGAGGGATTGATCGCTGAGAGAGTCGGGCAGGATGGTGGAGCTTGTGATCCGAGTGGGGTGGCTAGTCAGGATCCAGTCCAGTAGGGTTCCAGTTTTATAGTTCTTTCTGGTTGGGAAGTCCAATATCTGGGTAAGGTTTGCCTATTTGACTGAATCTCTGGCAGACCCTGACTCAGCTCCCAGCCAGTTTATGTTGAAATCACCGAGTTGGACAGTTTCAGAGTCAGGTGGAAGTGCTTTGATGTAGTCCAGTACTGCGTGGAGGTCAGGTCCCTGTTCTTTTGGTGGGATATAAATGATAATGACCTTGAGGGCTTTATTCTGGGCACCAAGTAGGATTTTGATGTGCAGAAGTTGAGCAGAGGATATCGGTAGGTCTATGTGGACAGGGTGCCCCATCAGATTGTCTTTTAGGTACAGTGCACATCCTCCTCCTCCTCTTTTAGACTTAGGATCGAGCCTAAAGATATTATATCATCTGTTCTTACTCCGAATTATGGCTATGCCCACAATTAGTTCATATTGAATATGCTCCTGGCTAACGAGAAGAAAACCAAGGCTATGCTCCTTGGTTCCAAGCCCTACCTGGCTAATGCCACTAAATCTAACTCCTCTAGTCTCTGAGTTCAAATATCTGGGTGTAACCCTTGATCCATCCCTTTCCTTTACTGTGCACATAAACAGTTGTATGCAGAATCAATCAAAAACTCAGCACTGCTTATCACATAATAAACTATCTTACCCCCTCTGCCTGATTTACCATAGCCCATGGGAACCTGCTCCTTATCCTTTCCTTGACTATTCTCTCTGTCCTCATCCCTTTGCCACAGACTCAGCTCAGTTTATAATAGTGTTTGCTGATTTGTACTAATGGCTCCCTTCTCCACCCAACATTGCAACTTATATCAGTCTCTTGGTTGGCCCTCACTCAAGCATTGCTTTGACTATGTGCTTGGTAGTATCATTGTGTGGGGAATATCGAGTCACCATATGCTTCCCTCCTCAAGGCAAGTACCATCCCCAGGTGTCTGCATGATACATCGGTCCCCCTGCTGGAGATCACCAGAGTCTCCACTGTAATGGGGAGTAAAGCTCTGTCAGTAGCTGCACCTTCTATATGGAATAGCTTCCCGGTAGCTATCCACATGGTTGCCTCACACCACTCCTTCAAATCCAAACTCAGATCCTGTCTACTCCTGGAATCCACCTGTTCTCCAGTTTAAACTCTCCTCCCTGGGTTGTAGGTACTTATGCCCCTTTTCCCTCACTCCTGCCCCCCTTTTTTTCTCATTCTCCCCTTACCCTTATGTGCTAGCTCTCTCTACCCTCCCAATCCCCATCCCTACCCCTACTAGTTACCTTGTTTTCCCCTGTGTCTTCACCTCCTCCTCCTCTTCCTAGCTATTTTCCCTATTTGTTCTAACCTTGTACTCCTGCTCTTTTTTCCCTCCTCCTTACCCTAGTACACACTAACCTTGGTGTGATCCTCCATGTCACCACTTGCACTTAGTTCCTCTGCTTTTCTCCATCTCCTCCCTAACACCCTTGGTGTATGCCTCTATTTGACACCACTGGCACATAACTTCCCTGCTTCCTCCCTATTCGTCTCCACCTAGGTATTATTGCTTGTTGAACCATTTATCCTCCTAGGTCATGGTGGTGCAGTCTGTTTACACTGTTTCAAATTAGTATTACTGCTTGTAACTGATTTTTTCCTCTACCCTGTGTCAATATATTGTTATACAGCTAGTTATCTGGTTTCATAGGGTGTGCAACTGTACATTGTTCAGTTACTTGTCTATGCCATTACTTATTATGCTGTGTATGTTTCCATTGGGACTTGTGTCTGTACAGATTGCACTTTGCTACTCTTATTGGATTGTAAATTATTTTAATTGTTTGATTCTGTGCCATCGTTTGTGGCCTGGGTCATGCCTGAAAATAGTCCTTGGATCAGCACACTTACCCTGTATCAAAGACTTAAATAAATAAATAAATACTAGTGTCAGAGGGAAATAATCCTAAAGAGGTAGAAAACAAACTCCACCTGGATTTTAATAATCTACAATAGTGTTTTGTTGTTCTCCAACTTAATCTTAAATGCTAAAAATCCAAACAATGTTATGTAGCCCCCTTCAAAGAAATAAATATATGGAAATAAATAAGCTTGAGATCAGGACAGCAAACAGTCACATTCTAACACAGGTCCCAACCTATAAATTTTTAGGATTACAGATTGATCACTGTCTTACCTTTGAACATCATACAGATAAAGTATTCAAAAAAGTAAACATGAAAATAGGGGCTATAAGATGTGTATTCCACTTTATGACAAAAAAGACTGCTTGATGGTGGGGAACTAACTGATTATTCCCATGCTGGACTATGGAAGTCATATTCTTACTCATGCAAATAAAAAATTGTTGTACAAACTAGATGTCACATCATAATTAGCTAGATTTGTATTAAAATGTGAATACAACACACATCATTGTAATCTTTATCAAGGATTAAACTGGAACCCATTACAGCTGAAGAGGGACAGATAATGGAATATCCTGTTGTTTAAAATCCTAAAAACTGGAAAGCCATCGAGGCTTACAGATACTCTTGATTAGACTAACCATAATTTCTGTTTGAGAAATAATCTTAAAACCTTGGTGACTCCCAGGACAAAAAACATTTTCGGAAAGATGACCTTTAAATACAAATTAGCAAACACATGGAACAACTTGTCAAACCACATGAGGTCTTTGGATTTGACTGTAGCTGTATTTAAATCTAACTTAAAACAGGGCTCAGCCCACACTTGTACTTGCTATCGATGAATCCCCTTTGCCTGTTAAGTTTTAATGTAGTATTCATATTGTCTATATAAAAGATTGTTATTGTAAGTTCTATTCTAAACAAAAGTCTATGTTTGTATTGTTTGTGCATAGATATTGAATACTTTCATGTTTCGAGTAACTAATATTTTAAATGCTTATGAGAAACTTAACATCTACAGGAACACCTTGGAAACAAGGTATTTATTGCCCCAATGGTGAATTTGCTTGTCAAATTTAAGCCTATATAAATAGAAACATTTTACTACTACTACTAATTTCAACTGTTATACTTTGTCTTTCATCAGTTATCGCCTCAATTAGAGCATACATGAAGTCACAACTAGCTCTGTTGTGTATACCATCCTATGTATTAAACAATTTACTAGAATTTATGCCCAGGTTTGGTTGTATAATAATTCTCAAACTTTGAGGATTCGATTGTGTTCTAGATACAGTGTGAGAGTTATACTGTGCCATGATTCCAGTGATAATTTGGACAGGAAGCTGCAGTCATTAATATGCACTATTTTTAGGCCCTGCCTATCTGCCCACAGGAGGACATTGTGCAAGATGGAGGAGGTAACTGGACCATGATTGCTTTCAGTATCCCTGCCAGGAGTAGCCACAATAAGGTGATTAGAGAGCTTAAGATGCTAGTGAGAGGTGGAAAATAATGAGACTATAAAAGCACTCAGGAGGCATCTGTCTCTTTTTTTACAGGATGACTTTGAGTAAAGGATTGGTGCTAAGCTTGTAACTGGCTGAGGGTGACAGGAGAAAGGTATGTCTGCTTGTAAGTAACGATAGGGCAGTTTGGTATAAATCCAGTACATAGGCACAGTACTTAAATATTATGAAAAGCCCTGTTAAGAGGAAGCCCATGACAAAGGTCATTGCCATGGTTCGATGTCAAAACAGCATTGGAAAAATGGCAAAGACAATTTCAGCCCAGCAATAAGAGCACCAGGAAAGACAGCAACTGAAAACTTCAGTGAGGGGGGTCAGAACATTGAAAAGCAAATAAACACCACTGAAAAGCTTACAATTGGTGGGCTTCACCCCACAGACCCTCCTTACTTAAATATACATACTTGAAGGTGCACTGTACGCCACAGGAAGGTTTTGCTGTTCCAACAGCTCTCTGAAGTTTCCAGTTACTGCCTGCCCTGCACTCATATTGCTGGGCTGAAATTATCTTCACTGTTTTTCTGATGCTGTTTTGATGTGACACCCATCACCATAAGGTTAATTGTGCCAGGGATGGGTAACCTGATATTAGGAGTGAAGGTTTGGCCACCCACATGTAGTGTAAATTGGGACTGACTGTAGGCTGAAAAATCTGAAGGGATAAACACAATAGTGGGTTAACCCAGATAGGGTGATCAGGTAGGCTGTAAAATCCCCAGGGGAATAGCACAATAGTGGGTTAACTCAGATAGGGTGGAACAAAGGGGCACTTAGAACCAGGTCTGAGGTAATTAGGCTACTCATCCATGTAGCAGAGTAAAGCAGGGTAGGCAGTGGACACTATGCACCTAGTATGGTTTGATGAACCCTTCTAGCTACTGTAGCAGAACATGATAGTTATGTAAGCCATAAACCAAAGGCTAGCAGAACATGATAATTATGCAAGCCTTAAAGCAAAGGCTAAACAAAAGCATGAGCAATACTGCAGGCAGCAACACAGTAGTGGCAGTGGAGTGACTAGACTGGAATATCCTGGCGACAGCTACAACTAGAAGCAGAGAGCAGGATCATCCTAGACTCCTTGCTAGGGGCATTTTTCAGGCAGCTGGTTACAGATCCCACTAGAGACAGGGCAGTACAGGATCTGATACTTACTAACAGAGACAGTATTGTAGAAGTCACAGTGGGTAGCCCCCTGGGTACAAGTGATCATTGTACAGTGTGGTTTGCAATATGGATTAGGCAGGAGAAAAAATGCACTAGGATGAGAGTCCTGGATCTCAACAGAGCAGATTTTAAAGAAATGGGAGACTGCCTTAGAAATACCTTGAAGTGGGAGATGGGGCATGGAGGCACAATGAAAACGAATAAAAGAGGAAATTAACGAAAAGCTGTTTAAAGGTAGTAAGCAAAGGTAAGAGGAAAGAGGCAACTGTGGTTCTCAAAGGAGGTGGACAAGGCAGTGAGGGAGAAAAAAAACAACTTTCAGGAAATGCAAGGAGACTCAAACAGAAGTGGACAGGGAGGTATATCTAGAGAAATGAAGGGAGGCAGGAAGGTGGGTAATGAAAGTAAAGGCTCAAAAAAGGAGAGGATAACCCAGGAGGTCAAAAATGGGATAAGACTTTCTTCAGGTGTGTGAGCAAAAAGAGGAAGGTGAGGGGTGGTATAATGAGGACCAGGAGAGCAGGAGGAGGGACTGTGTAGAGGAGGACCATGAAAATGCTAACATTTTTAAACAATACTTCTGCTCGGTCTTCACAGTGGAAGGGGAGGGTCATGGACTAGGCATGCATTACTAGGCACTGGGAGGAGTGATGTTTGTGTGTGGACACAAGTCCATTTATGGAAGAAGACTTCACTGAGTTGGAAGCTCTAAAGAAAAACAAGGCAATAGGGCCAGACAGGATCCAATCTAGGGCTTTAAAAGAGCAGAAAACAGTGCTAGTCACCCCCCTAGCAACACTATTTAGCACATCTTTGGAGACAAGACAAGTTACAGAGGACTGGAGGAGAGCTGATGTGGTCCCTCTGCACAAGAGAGGCAGCAGTGTGGACGGTAGTAATTTCAGACCATTCAGTCTTACATCAGGTGTGGGGAAATGAATGGAGTACTTGCTTGAGAAGAGACTGATGGAGTGTCTGGAGACAAAAGGGCTGCAGAACTACTGGCAGCATAACTTTACAGGAACGAGGTCATGTCAAAAAAAAATGTGATAGATTTCCTTGACTGGGTAATTAGGAAGGTGGATCAGGGTTGGACAGTGGATGTGCCCCATCTAGACTTTAGAAAGGCCTTTGACACCATACCACAAAGACGGCTAATAAAGAAACGTAGCAACCTGGGGGTGGGGGAGAAGGTGGTGAGCTGGATATCTAACTGGTTGAAAGACAGGAGGCTGAGGGTTGTGGTAAATGGCAGTCATTCAGAAAAGGAAAGAGTGACCAGTGGAGTGCTGCAGGGGTCAGTACTGGTTCTTGTCCTCTTCAGTGTCTTCATAAGGGACATTGCTGAGAAACTTAAGGGAAGGTGTGTCTCTTTACAGATGACACAAAATTCTGCAGCAGGGTGGACACCCAGGAGCAGTGTGGAGACAATGCAAAAGAGATCTAGGAAACTAGAGGAGTGGTCTAGGGAGTGGCAGCTGGGTTTCAATGCAAAACAAGTGCAGTCATCTACCTAGGATGAGGAAACCTGAGGGCTGTGTATAAGATGGGAGGAGGGATGAGGAACTTACAGTTATCAAGCAAGAGAAGAAATTTGGTGTAATCATATCTGATAACCTCAAAGTGGAAGGACAGTGCAACAAGGCAGTAGGTAACACAAGCCAGATGCCTGGGTGCATAGGGAGGGAGATTTCTTGCAGAAAGGAGCAGGTGTTGCCTCCGTATCACTTACTTGTTAGACCCCACCTGGAGCACTGTGTCAAATTCTGGAGGCCATACCTCTATAAGGACATTGACAGGGTCAAAGCAGTTGGATTTGGGCTACCAAACTGGTGCAGAGGTTGCTCAAGAAACTGTATGAGGAGAAACTGCGGGAGCTCAATATGTACTCTCCTGAGGGGAGGAGAGTGAGAGAGTACATGACTGAGACCCACAAGTACCTCATGGGGTGAAAAAGGTGCAGGAAGTGAGTCTCTTTAGCAGGAGGAGGATTACCAGAAAGCTTGGGGGGAGTATAAAAGAGATATGAGGAAATAACCTCTTTCAGAAAGAGTAGTGGATGCCTGGAACAGCCTACCAGAGGAGGCTGTAGGGTCATAGACAGTGGGGAACTTCAAGCATGCATGGGATAGGTGCATGGGCACAATAAGTAGAGGAAAGGAAGAAGGGAGGGACATCTGTAACCAAATCGGGTCCAGGGTGCAGTAATAGGCAGGGAAAATAGAGCAGACTAGGTGAGCCTAAAGGTCCTTTCTGCCAACACATACTATTTTAGAAGATCTAGGCCTGTTTGAAGATTTTGCTGTTTTTCCTTGATGTTAACAGCTGACTTCAGTGCTGCGCTAGGCATTGTGATGTCATCAGCATTGTGAAACCTGTTTTCTGATTGTTTCAATATTCCACTGTGATGACAGTAACTTTAAAAATATCCATTGTGACAACAGCAACAACAATCTTTTTGATATGCTGCTGATGATGATGTCACTAAGATATTTGTTTTATTTTGTCATTTTACCCCTACTCCAGTTGTGAGTGTGTGTATGCATGCATGTATGTATGTATGTATGTGTGTGTGTGTGTGTGTGTGTGTGTGTGTGTGTATATATATATATATATATATATGTATATATATATAAAATGATCCAATTCTCCAAATCTAAATCCAGTGTTCTGATTGTATAAAACACATCACATGACCGTGCATCTATCAGAGCGCAACCGCACACCTGCACTTTTACCCCCCACCAAAACAATTTTGACATTTTATAAGATAGATAAACCACTCTGAGGTGTGTGGTCACGCTCTGATATATGCACACCTTGGGCGGTTGATACACTCGGCCTGTGGCCTCTTGCATACAACGCACACCAAGGCGTGTGTATATCAGAGCATGACCGCACACCTCAGAGTGGTTTATCTATTATATATATATATATATATATATATATATATATATATATATATATGTTCATTGCAAAAATCTCTGTTAATGCATCAGTTAGGGTTGATATTACAGTGACAAAAGTATGGAGATTAGGTGTTAGGGTTACCAAACCTATCATCACCACCCCACCCTCCACACACCAACAGGCATCGATCTGGGTGAGCCTTCGGTTTGTCAGCCCTAACTCTCACCCCATTCCATGTGTAAGGAAGTTGAGATGGTACAGTATAGGAGAATGGGAAGAGAGGTAGGACCGATGTACACAAGGCACACCCCAATGCCTGTTTGCGTGTGGAGGGTGGGGTGGGTGGTAGGGTTGGTAACCCTAACACAGAATTTCCAAACTTCTGTTGCTGTAAAATCAGCCCTAAATGATGCAGTAATGGAGTTTTTTGCAATGAATTTCCCTTATTTTTCAGAAAGTGAAATGTTACTTGTATGTGGTTGTGGAATAATACAGGCAAAATCTTAATTGGTATGGGTGGGACCACCCATACCTATTGTAATTCTCACTCCATTCTGTGTGGGAGTGGTGGAACCACAGGGCCATCTGGATCTGGTGCTACCATCTATGACTATTGTAACTGTCACTTCATTTCATTTGTAAGGCATGCACCCCCATCTGCCTACAGTAACTAGGTAAGAGTATAGGGCTTGACCCGCAGTCACTGGGTGGGCTCCTACCCACTTATTGTGGGATGACTCACAAGCATTGTATAATTTCAAGAAACCAGCCTGTAGTTTTGTGACAGTACAAATAATTGCACAACAAGGCAAGTCAAGTTTTATTTATAGGGCGCCCATTCGCTGGGGCTCTGGGCACCTAATAAAACATATGAAAAAGTAAGACAATAGGTAAAAACACAATACAATTTTTGCAGAATAAAAAAAGATTCAGAATAACAGCAAAAAGATCAACTTCAGATTACTAGGATGGTTGGGCTGGTATAATCAATCCATAAAAAACAGGCTAAAGAGGTGGGTTTTCACCTTCAGCTTGAAAACCCCATTCGAGGGAGCATCCCAGACTGCAGATGGAAGCAAGTTCCACAGGGTCAGCCCAGTGACACTGAAAGCACAGTCACGCAATGTCTTGAGCCGAACCCTGGGAATATCCAGAAGGCCCCTTGAAGAGGAGTGGAGGGAGTGAGCAGAGGTTGCAGGTGTCAAAAGCTCTGATAAGTAGCCAGGACCCAGTCCATATAGAGCCTTATAGGTCAGCAAGCCCACCTTGAAAAGGACCCTCCACCTGACAGGCAGCCAGTGTGGAGCACGCAGGACCAGGGTTACATGACTGAACCTAGACAGGCCCATCAGCAACCGGGCTGCCATGATCTGTGCCAGCTGCTGTCTGCAGAGGGTCCCTCTTGTGACACTGAAGTATAGAGAGTTGCAGTAGTTGAGCCTAGAGGCAACAAAGGCACGTACCAGAGTTGGCAGATCCTTGGGTGGAATGAGGGGCTTGATCCTGGCGATGTTTCTCAAGTGGTAAAAAACACATTTGACTACAGACAATACCTGATCTTCAAAGGTCAACCTGCTGTCCAGGATCTCACCCAGATTATCCACCCTCAGGAAAGCCACCAATGGAGCAGAACGCAGAAAAAGACCTGTGTTAGCTCAAGATGGTGAACCATTGTCAGAAGGTCTAAACCTCACTCTCAGGTTCTTGGCAATAATGAGCATGCAAGGAATCACTGACATGTTGCATAAGAGTAATAAAGCTTGTTTATTACTACCAAAAGGAAATCACAGTTGACCTAAGTAGTTCTTACCATTAGGAACTGGGGGTCAATGCTAAGCGTTCCCTATACCTCTGTGAATCTCCGTGTCTCCTGGGGTCTCCGAGGTAGAAGACGTAATGTCTTACATTATTTACCTAAGATAATTACCAAGGTTACTGTAAGACAGAAACATTTCTAGTTACAGAGATGAGCTCTATTGGCTAAATTAGAGGTGGCTCCTCAGTCCAAGATAACATTATACAATTTTGTTATAGTCATCCCTTTGTAGAAACAAAGAGGTATAGTTTGTACATAGCCATGTAGTAATACAAATCATCAGAAGATGGCAATGCCGACTTATATATCATAATCATTTCAAGGACACAGATGTCCTAACATCTTGTAAGCAAGAAATACATGTGCATATTGGAAAGTAAAGTGTATGACAATTATATGTATACATATCCTGACTTCTACTCTTATACAGTAGATGCCCTTAGCCCTATATGTTAGTATAACATATACCTAAATGCTAGCTGTCTGCAGTGTACCTCTCGGGGTACCAATAAGGGTGCAGGGACCTTGTGTAACATTCCCCCCCATGTTGCCTTAAAACAGGCAACACAAGCAAGAGCAAGGAAGTGGAGAGAGAGCAGGGGTCATTTACAGACCCGACGCGCAAGCCTTGTAAATGAACTCCAGCTGCTCATGGTGTTGGTCTAATATGCACTGTGGGCAGCAAAGCATAATAACCAGAAAAAATATAAAAAATGCTTGTATAATAATAAAACCTTTAATGGTAATCTCTAACCATATGTTAGTAAGTGCACTATTCAAATCACCATCATTAATGAGGGCATATACTGCTTCATCAGCTTTGGAGATATTATTGCAGATGTGGATAAGGTGGGTGTCCTTCCTGTTTAAAAGTGATTTTAATGTCAAAGTTAAAGGATCAATATGAACATTAAAATATGGTAAATACTCCGAAAGAGTAAGCAGATAATCAGGGTTACCATCAATGATTTCAGGGTCCATAATGGGAACTGGGGTAATAACTGTGTGCCCTATAACAATGGTTTGATGGGGAATGAAACAACAATTGGAATCATCAATAGGACGTCTTTTCTCTGTATTTAAAAGTCTTAAAATTAGTTACTACACAAAATTTGCCATCCAAATTATATTGCATTTTCATAGTAGGTAGTCTCCATTTCTGTAACTGTACTGGGCAAGTATAAATCTGCTTGGAACTCTATATTGACAGATGGTAAACCTCCTTCCAATAAGAGTGGTACAACTTGGAATCGTCTGGAGCAGATGTTGAGTCGGTATTCTGTGCCATTTGTGGTGATGTCATCATCCATGGAAAAGGACCAATCGATACTGTCTGGGGAATATCCACATACAAGTTTAATAACATCAAATATGTCACATCGACACAAATAAATATACCCTTTCTTTGCACAGCAGTCCGTGTGCGGCGAGACCCATGCATCCAGAAGAGGATGTAAAACCAGTAGAGGAGGCAAGTCAAGGCATTCTCTGTAGATGTCATCATCAAGGTGTCCAATGGAGTGAACCGATGCTAGTTCATCAAATATAGCTGTAGTAGGATCAAAGCATGGTAATGACTCAGTAAAATACACAAACATAGTATCCTTAATGGAACATTTCTTAGAAGTAAAACAAGGACCAGTATTAGGGTCCCTGGTCACAAAATTCAAATTTCTAGCAGTAGAAATAGGAATGGTTAAAGACTGTAACATACACATGGCAACACAGTTAGGGGATTTGCAATGAGGACAATACCATTTAGAGATATTTCTATTGTGTATGATATCAGGTATTCTTCCAGATTCTAGATCATGCAAGAGATTGTTTTCTTTTTAAATTAAATATACTTTATTGAATTTTTTAAACATACAGAATCAATGCAGTGCACATTACAGAGGATGAAGCATTGTACAGGATACATATACAATTCAGAGGGTGAGTGCCTATTTACTCCCCCCCACCCCCTCACCCACCCCATACAAAAACTGCACCAACCCCCATTCTTATCCCCTGAGATCCCCTCCCACAAGATTCCCCCCAAGAGCCAGTTCAAAGTAGTAATAAAAGTCATAATTATAACTCTACTCAAAAGAAAGAAAGATATGGGGCAACAACAAATAAATGTCTCAGGTCCTGCATAATCCGAAAAAGGTATAAAAAAAAAGTTCTACGACCAATATCACTGTGTAAGAACAATTGACCATAGAGCATGGAATTTCTCCCATTTTGTATTATAACGGGAGATTGCATTCCTATAGCTAGCAATAGATTTTTCAATCCTTAAGTTATATAACAAACTAGCAAGCCATTTTTGATAAGTGATGGGATGTTGGTCTTTCCAATGCTTTAAAACTAGATTTTTCACCGTGAGAGAAATTAGGTTAATAAAATACCTCCTTTCTCTCACAGCCACTATTAAATAATCCCCTAACAGACAAATCTATGGGGTAAAGAGATCTTGTATTCCTAATAAGGGATCCACTCTAGTTTTAATTAGAGGCCATGGGGGGCAACCAGGGGACACTCCCAGAAAATATGCAGCAGGGAACCTTGCACCTGGCCACATCTGAAGCATTTGTCATTTGGGAACCTATCCATCTTATGTAGTTTGGTAGGAGTCAAGTGCATAGCATGCAATATATAGTATTGTGTTAGCCAGAGCTTATCGTTGGCACTGTATGTATAAATTCCTCCCCATAGCTTTTCCCAATTAAAACAGTTGTTAGGGAAAGTATCAGTCCAGTATTGAGAGTAATCCACTTTACCTGGGCTGAATTTCCCATATAAGGCTGCAAGTAAACCAGAAACAGCATGAAGTTGCCCAGCAAGGGACTGAGACTCCAAGAAGGTCTCACCTTGGTTAATATCCCACAAAGTCAAACCAAACCAACTGATGAGCCTATGCCTAACTTGGTAAACATAGAAAATGTGCTTTGGTGAAATGTGGAATTTCCTCAATATATATGAAACCGAGCACAACTTTCCCTGCTCAACTAAGTCTATGACCTTTGTATTTGGAGGTATTTTCAAATTGTGTGAGGAGAGTGAAGTTCTGCCTACTTTAAAATTGGGATTGCCAAACAGTGGCTGCAAAATATCTTTAGAAATCATAATCTCTAGTGACCTACATAATTGATTGTGAACCTTAACTGAAGTGAATATGACCGTGGGCCACAGTGAGACAGGCAATTTTTTAGGGAGTATATACCAGAGGCTCTCAGGAGACAATCTGGAACTCTTAACAAGATCCCTTTGAATTTGTAGCCAAAGGGGATTGTATTGGGATTGGGTATTGTTCGAAGTGGGAACAGCCCAATGCATATATTTGGCGATGTGACTTGCCAAAAAATAGTGGTAAAAATTCAGGAGTTTCAGTCCCCCTAATGGTTTAGGGGCAGAAAGGCGAATGTAGGATCTCTGAGGAGGTTTATTTTGCCATAAAAACCTAGTAGTCATACTCTGGAGTTTACGGAACCAGGATAAGGGGAGGTAAATATTCAGCATATTGAGAGGGCAAAACACTCTGGGTAATACATTCATTTTAATAACATTGATTCTGCCTTGAAGGGAAATATATAAAGGGGACCATCTAATTAAGTCTTGTTGGATAGTTAGGAGAAGGTTATCAAGGTTGAGCTTCTTCAGGAGAAAAGTTGAGGGCACCAAAATAATTCTGAGGTACTTGAGTCTGTTGGTCCAAGCCATATTGAAGCCAACCAGATCCCCTCTGTGGACATGGGAATTGAGCGACATGACCTCAGTCTTATTAATGTTCAACTTGTAGTTTGAGAACCAACTAAATTCTGCAATTATATCTAAGATTATTGGGGTGGCCTTAATTGGATCAGAAACATGCAATAATATGTCAACCACATAGGCCGACAATTTAAGTTCCAATGGACCAACTGGAATACCAGATATATTTGTGGATAACTGTAGTTTATGGAGCAAGGGTTCCAAATACAAGTTGAACAACAAAGGGGACAATGGGCACCCTTGACGCGTGCCTGAGAACAATGGGAAATTACTAGAAAAGATCCCATTGCAATAAATTTTAGCCCTAGGATTAGAATATAAGTACCTAATCCACGCAACAAATTCAAGGGGGAACCCAAATTGGGCCATAGTGTGAAAGAGAAAAGGCCAACTTACTCTATCAAAAGCTTTCTCCACATCCAGGGAGACAAGGGCCATTGGTAGATCTGCCTCCCTGGATATGGAGAAGATATGGGCAAGTTTACAAAAGTTATCTAGGGGGTTTCTACTGATAACAAAACCTATCTGTTCCGGGCTGAGTAAATTACCCCAGGCTTTGGTAATTCTGGAGGCCAAAAGTTTAGCCAAAATTTTAATATCGTAATTCAAGGAAATCAGCCTGTAGTTTGCTACTTTATCTTTGGGTTTCCCAGGTTTAGGCAAAACAATGATGGTTGCAAAATCAGTGGGTAAAGGGGACAAAACCTTTTACAGGTACATAAGTGAAAAAAGAAAGACAAAGGGAGGGATAGTGAGACTGAAGGGGGAGGATGGGAGCCACGTGGAGGATGACAACAATAAAGCTGACATATTGAACAGGTATTTCTGCTCAGTCTTTACTAAGGAAGAGGGGGGTAATGGGTCTGAAGGGTACAAGGGTGAGAATGGTGCAGAAATGGACACAAGTCCTTTACACGAGAAAGGGTCCTGAAGGAACTGGAAGTAATAGAGCTGATAAAGCACGGGGCCAGATGGGTGCAACCTCAGGGTCCTTAAAGAACTAAGAGAGGTGGTGGCTGAACCTCTGGCTATCCTGTTCAGCCAATCACTGGAAACAGGGAGGTACCCAAAGACTGGAGGACAGCAGATGTAGTCCCCTTATACAAAAGTGGGAACAAAGAGGAAGCAGGGAACTACAGACCAGTCAGCCTCACCTTGGTAGTGGGAAAGATCATGGAACAGCACTGAAGGAGATTGATGGAACATCTGGTTGTCAATGGACTACAGGACCCAAGGCAGCATGGTTTCACCAAGGGAGGTCATGTCAGACCAACCTCATTGAATTTTTGACTGGGTGACTAGGAGGTGGATCAGGGAGGGCAGTGGACATGGCCTATCTGGACTTCAAGAAGGCCTTTGACACTGTGTCACATAGAAGACTATTACACAAACTGGGGAATATGGGTGTGGGCAGGACAGTAGTGTGGTGGGTAGGTAACTGGCTGGGTGGCAGGACACAGAGGGTGGTGGTAAATGGCTGTCACTCCACAGAGGGAAGAGTAACCAGTGGGTACCACAGGATCAGTGCTGGGACCAGTCCTATTCAACATCTTCATCAGTGACATTGCACAGGATCTAGAAGACAGAATTTCACTGTTCGCTGATGACACAAAGCTCTGTAACAGAGTAGACACCAGAGGGTGTAGACAGAATGAGAAGGGACCTGCAGAAACTTGAATAATGGTCAAGGGTTTGGCAGTTGAAATTCAATGCACAGAAGTGCAAGATAATGCATATGGGCACAAAAACCCTGGCACAATATATCAGTTGGGGGTGAGGATATAGCATGCACCAAGCAGGAAAGGGATCTTGGGGCTGTCATCTCTGATGACCTCAAGGTAGAAAAAGAGTGTGACAAGGCATCAGGTAAAGCAAATAGGATGCTGGGATGTAGGCAGGGCATCACCAGCAGGAAAAGGGAGGCTCATAATTCCACTATACAAGACACTAGTGAGGCCCCACCTGGAGTACAGTGTACAGTTCTGAGACCATACCTACGTAAGGACATAGACAGGGTAGAGAAGGTTCAGAGGAGGGCAACAAAGATGGGCATGGTTGCATCACAAGTCCTATGAAGACAGGTTGAAGGAACTGAACATGTACTCCTGGAGGAGAGGAGGGAGAGGGGATATGATAGAGACATACAAGTATCTTACAGGGAGGAACAGGGTGCAGGAAAACACTATTTTTAGAAAAAGATGTTTCAGAACTAGAGGGCATGGGATGAAGTTGGAGGGAGGATTATCTAGAGGAAACATGAGAAAGAATTTCTTCACAGAACGGGTGGTGGACAAGTGGAACACCCTGCCAGAGGAAGTGGTGGGGCTGAAACAATCACGGATTTAAGAATGCATGGGATAGACATAAAGGAATTCTAGAGGGCAGGGTAAGGGAAACAGACTTCTAGGAAAACAAACTGAACTTACAAGCTCAAATGGGCAGACTAGGTGGGCCATAGGCCCTTATCTGCTGACACTGTCTATGTATCTATGTAGCTTCTAATAGGGTGGAGTCTACAATCCCATGGGCACAGATATGGGCATACAGTTCTTGAAGAATAGGGGTAAGTCCCTTCTCAAAAGTATGATAAAAGTTTGATGGGTAACCATCTGGTCCAGGAGCTTTATTTGGTGGGAGAGACTGGATAGCAGTAGTTATCTCTAATGTCTAATTGGGAGAAATTAACTGGGTCCGCTGTTCCGGACTAAGGGTGGGAAGGGCACAGAAGAGATTGTTGATGGTAGTGCTAATATATGAGCCATAGGCAGAGCATAATATTTCACGGGCAATGTATTGATTATCTGCCGCTTTATTGTTTTGTGCAATAAGGGTGTTAATCTTATCTTTAGAATCTGTAAATGCCTTAGCAATGTCGTGCATATTGTAAACAGTGTATCTTTCTTCCTGACTAAGGCCATCCACACCAAGCAATAATGGGGGTATGATGTCATTGATCACACCGGTTTGAAACTTCTGTGAATGTGCTTTGATAGTAGCAATGTTGGCTTTATTCCAAATAGACATTACGGTACCAGAAACACCAGTGATGGTGCCCATGGCACCAGTGACATTAGATGTGTCACGGGTATTTCTTTTATGATTTTGATCATCTGGTTTGTTTTGTCTTAAAATTGCTTCTATGCTCGGTGGTGCGAACCCCGGTAATAGGGTCTTGGTTAGTAATATGAAAAGCTGCTAAGCTGTCAAGTAACAAGGTACTGTAAAACAGTGATGTATTAGTAGTGTGACACATACCAAATTCTTTCACATTCCAGTAAGTCAAGTTAAACAAAAGAGGTACATGCATTTATTGTAGATTGTTAATCAATGAGCCAGGTAAAGCAGTGGATGTGAGACCACTACGAGGACCAGGGGTTTGTTTTGGATATTCCAAAAGCTGTTTCTCAGTACGGGGGTAACACAGATAGGTACATGGTTGCTGATACCATGTTGTGTACAGCACAAAATTTCCTCTCAGAGTCTTTAGACAATGAATCACAATATGATGGGTCAATTAAGGCAGTTATATTGTATAAACCAGAATGTCTAAGAGAGGTTTGGTGCAAGGACAAAGTACCATTTGGGGATAATTTTGCATTTGGCCATCAATGGAAAGTTCCCTTGGAAAGTTTGGCCATGGGGAGTATTTGTCCTTGAGACTTGGTTTACCACTCAATTCATAAGGTAGATTTATCAGGAGCAAGAACCAAGGCAGTGAGATAGGCATCTGAACCTTCCTGGAAAGTAAGCAAATTGTTGAGAATATTGATGGAGACTCCCTCTAGGGTAGTTGCAGGTGGATAAAGGTGAGGAAGGAGGTGCTTTACCATGCCTTGGATGCAGGGGATACTCCTGAGATGAGAAGAAAATGGAACAAGATAGCCGTCTTGTTAGTGTATCTGAAAAGGAAAATCAAACATTAGCAAATTATTACTATTCCACCCAGTGGGGTGAGGAAAAGTAATTATACTCCTCTATACAGTTTCAACTGGTTTACGTGTAACCATTTGTCAGTCAGTTTGTTGTTTTGCATGAGTCTAACCTTATAGACTGCTGGACTGAGCTTGTTGACAATTGGGTAGGGTCCTTCTCACTTACTGGAGAAAGAATGTGTTGGATGTGCAAATCTGAGAACCATTACCTGATCCCCAACTTGCCAATCCACTTCTTGTGCGTGTTTATCAAACTGAATTTTGGACTGGTGCTGAGCCTTGCCCATGCAGTTTGCTGCATACAAATGAGTGTGCATGAGGTCTTGTCTGAGTTTTTCCACATATTGGTCCACAGAGACACAGTCTCCAGGAGGGGTATGTAGGTCAAACAACAGGTGTTCAGGTAATCTCATGTTTCTACCAGTCATCACCTCAAAGGGTGTAAACTGGGTGGTGGCTGAGGGTGTGCCCCTAATTGCCATAAGGAGTAATGGCAGTAAGGAATCACAGTCCTTGGAATTTTCCTCAATGAATTTGGAAAGCATTTGCTTAATCCATCTGTTGTCCCTCTCTACTTGACCTGATGATTGTAGGTGGTAGGGTATGTGGAATTTTTGATGAACTCCGAGGAGTTCAAGTGCTTCTTTTATCAACTTACCAGTAAAACTGGTTTCTTTGTCCAAGTCTACCTTAAGAGGTAGACCCCACTTGGAGAAAATCTGTTCCACCAGGATATTGGCAGTGGTTTTAGCAGTCCATGTCTTAGGGGAGAAAGCCTCCACCTACTTAGAGAAAAGATCAGTTACCACAAGGGCGTATTTGTTGTTTCTGCTGGTATTGGTTGCAAGACCAATAAAATAAATCTGTATGGCATGACAAGTGCAAGAATGCTGTTGTGGTAGTAGTTTGGCATTTCGTTTGGTTGGGATGGGGTTGTTTTGCACACAAACAAGGCAGTTGTCTATGTACTGTTTAACATCCTTGGTGACACCAGGCTACCATGCTGTGGTCTTGAGCCTTTGGAGTGTATTTTCTACTCCCTGGTGTCTACCAGTGGGGGCATCATGCACTTGGTGCAGAAATTCAGACGTGAGATGACGAGGGACCACCCACAATTTGGTGGGGGTGTAATCTGGTTGGTACCAGATGAGCTTGTCATCTGGGGAAAGGTGTAACTTACCTTCATGCCTTCAGTAGGGGTTATGGGTAGTAAATTTTTCTCAGTACCTTTGTCCAGGAATCTGAACACATCTTTGAGTTCAGAGTCAGCATGTTGGGCATCTGTCAAGTCCAGGGGGGAGAAGGGTTCAGGTTTCTTCCTAACTGCTGCAATGTGCACAGCTGCTCTGGCTTCTGGATGGTCCATCATCCAGATGCCCCACCCTTGGGCCCCTTCCTTTGCAAGGGTGTCAGCAGTATCATTGAGGGTGTGATAGGGATCATGTATAGAGTGGGACTTAACCTTGTGTATATAGAGTGTGTGTGCACATTTCTGTGCCAGTGAATGAATGTATATTACCAGTTCCTTGTGTTTCACTGAGGTGCCATCAGAAGAGGTAAAGGAGTTCTTCTGCCAGAAAGGAAGAAATTCTATAAGGGAACAACAAACCCAGTTAGAGTCTGTGAAAATGATAGTATCCTTGGTTCCACACTGGATGAACTCGAGGGCACAGGCCACCGCTGCCATCTCCACATACTGTGATGATGCCACACTGCAATGTTCAGAAATCTTAACAGTGTTACCAAAAGGGTAAATTACTAATATGCCCATTCCTGCTATCTGTTCTCCCTGATAATAAGAAGCTGATATGTCTGCGAAGACACAACACAATGAGGTGTTCTCAAGTATTTGTGGTGAAGCAGAAAGGAAAGGACCTGGATCTGGTAGATCAGGTGGCTGCAGTGTACAGTCATGAGGTTCTCCTTGGAAAAGGAGACCATGTACCAGCCTGGATGGCATTTTGGTTGGGTGGGCCTTGCTGTCTCTGTCCTGGAGAAGGAGGGACCAGTGTGTCAGTCTAGTATTAAAGACTGACCCATCCTTTCCTCTATCTGATAGCAAAAAGGTTGTTGGGGTGTAGTTTGTGTTAATGATCAGGGAGTAGTACCCAATGATATACAGAAAGTGATTGACAGCCCAGTAGGTGGCCAGAACGTTCCTTTCACCAAGGCTGTACTTCTTTTCCACTGGGGTTAAGAACTGTGATGCATATGCAATGGGTCTCAGGGTGCCATGGACCTTATGGGCCAGCACTGCAGACATAGCAATGTCAGAGGTAGTGGATTCCAGATGGAATGGCAAAGCTGGATTGGGATTAACCAATGCTGGAGCTGAGGCCAGGGCCTGTTTCAGTGACATCACAGCTTGGGTGTGAATGGGGCCCCAAGTCCAGGGGACATCCTTTTTCAGTAGTTCAAGCAGAGGGGCATCCTTCTGAGAAAAATCACAAATAAAATCTCTAGAATAATTCACCATACCTAGAAACCTCCTAAGGGTGGCCACACTGGTGGGCAGTGGAAGATCTTGCAGTCCTTGTATTTTCCAGGTAGGGCTTCAGCCTTGGTCTGTTATCCTCAGGCAAAGAAAGAGTTCCTCTTTCTGACATAGTTGTGCTTTTGCTGGGTTACACTTGAAGCCTGCCCTCTGGATGAGGGTCAGTAGTTCATCCAAGAGATCCAGATGTTGCTCCTGTGTGGCTGTGGCCAACAACAGGTCATCCACATACTGTAAGAGACACTGGGGTGTAGAGAAACTCTCAAGGGCATCCATCATGTGCAAATGGAACAGGGAGGGCCTGTTTTGGAACCCCTGTGGTATGCAGGTCCACGTGTGCTGCCTGCCCTCAAAGGTGAAGACAAACTTATATTGACTTTTGGGGGTCAATGGCAATGACCAGAAACTATTGGAGATGTCCAGGGCACTAACCCATTGCTGGTCAGGGGTCAGTAGTCATAGCATGTCAGGTACTGATGCCACAGTTGGGGCACAACTGGGGGTGACCTGGTTTAGTCTCCTGTAGCCAATAGTAAGTCTCCAGGCACCTGTGGGTTTTTCCACAGGCCACACTGGTGAATTTGCAGTGAAAACACGTCCTGATTACACCTTGCTTGAGGAGTGATTTAATTTTTTTCCCTAAGAGAAGGCAAGGGCTTAAGTGGAAAGGGGTATTGCCATTGCTTCTCATGTGCTGGGCCTGTCACTTCAATGACAGTGTACATCCTGCCACAGTCATGCTTGTTGGTGGCAAATGCCTCCAGATGCCTTTGTAGGATGGGGAAGAGCTTTTGAAAAGCTCAGGATTCTTAAACAAATCTATGACAACATAATCGTTATTGTTTACAGAGATTGCTGCAGCCACATGTGAGTCAGGGATCATGATGGTGTGATATTTTCCCCTGAATTTGTATCAGTAGTATGTGGGAAAGGTCCACCACACAGCCGTGTGGTGCCAAAAAGTCAATTCCAATTATACTAGGGTGATCATGCAATACCATCAGCTGAAAGGTGTGAAATGCCTTCAGGTGTCCCAGTGTCACAGGTAGTGGTAGGGAGTGGTATGCAGATAACCTAGTTCTGTCTATACCAGACATATTGGTCCTCCATCTGGTAGACCAAGGTGATGTGCCTGGGCTGTCATCCTGTAATACAGACACAGCCACGCCTGTATCCAGTAGTACTGTCAGTAGGCAGCCCCTGACCTCGGCCTCTGTGCAGGGCTTTCCATTTGTATCCAAGACCTGCTTGTTTACCATATGGACCGGGGCCTGTAATTGTCAATCTGTACCAGTAGCAGCATGGGGGAGCTCTTGAAAGAGATCCTAGGCCTGGTTCCTGTGAACCATCTCACCATGCTGTACTGATGCTATATAGGGAGTCACTTCCGGGTTCAGGCCAGTAGAGGCCTGAGAGCCTGGACTTCCCGTATCCCCGTGGCCTGTGGAGGCCTGCTCTCCTGGTTGTATTGCAGCAAGGGCCTGTACTTGGGCAGCATCCACTATGGAGCACACTTTCCTAAGTAGGTCTCAGAGACTCCAGTTCTCATCGGCTATTTCCCTACATGAAGGGCCTGGTCTCTGTTGTTTACCCTTAATTTTCTTATGGTGTTTCTTATTCTTTTGGTACTAATATACTAACATACTAATTGCCAACAAATTAGGCCTTATGGTCTATTGAGTCTGCTCGAACCTCAGATCCCTAGTTGGGTACCGAGGCCCTCCACCCTTGTGTTCCAGAAACCCCTATCATCCATCCCCACCCCCCTGGGGCAGGCCATCAACTGATGCATCTGCTTTCTGTATCTGTCCCACCCTGTCTTGAAGCCCTCCACTGTGGATCTCTGAACCAGCTCACCAAGCAACGTGTTCCAAGGATCCACCACCCTCTCAGTGAAAGACCTCTTCCTCTTTTCTCCTCTCATTCTTCCACCTTCCAACTTCAAACCATGCCCTCCGGTGATACCTCCCTGCTTTAGTCTAAAGATCCCCTCTGTGTTTAACCTATTTATTTCCTTGAGGTACTTGAAGACCTCAAGCATGTCCCCCACATCTCTCCTCTCCTCCAATGAAAACAGGCCTAGCTCCTCAAGTCTGTCCTCATACATCAAATCCCCTTGTCCTTGTATCATCTTAGTAGCCCTCCTCTGTACCCTCTCCAGGAGATGTATGTCCCTCTTCAAGTGTGGTCTCCAGTACTGTACACAGTACTCAAGGTGTGGTCTAACCAGTACATTGTGCAGCAGCAGAATCAATTCCCTGCTCCTAGAGGTGATCCCCCTTACGATGCATCCCAACATCCTGTTTGCTTTGCTAGCTGCTCTCCTGCACTGCTCAGGGTTATTTATCAATGCATCCACCATGATCCCTAGGTCTTTTTCCCCTGTTGAGGCCACCAGTGCCTCCCCTCCCATGGTGTACCTGTGTTTAGGGTTTCCCCGCCCAAGATGTAACACCTTGCACTTGGTGGTATTAAAATTTAATTTCCAAGTGTAAGCCCACCTTTCCAGGGTGTCCAGGTCCCCTTGCAGGGCCAACCTCCCCTCTTTCCCCTCAACTACTGCTCCCATTTTGGAGTCGTCAGTGAAGAGATTCATTTCACTCCCTGTACCCTCCCTGATGTCAGATATATATATGCATTAAACAGGATCAGACCCAGGACCAAGCCCTGTGGTACCCCACTACCGACCTCTCTAGGCTTCGAGAGCTTCCCACTGACCACTACTCTTTGAGTGCATCCAGCTAGCCAGTTTCCTATCCATCTGACCATCAAAGGTCTCACTCCCAACCCCGTCAGTTTCTCCACCAGACCATTGTGGGGGACAGAATCAAACGCCTTGCTGAAGTCCAAGAATAGTAAATCCACAGGCTTTCTCCTGTTCAGTTCTGATGCTACCCATTTGTAGAACTCCACAAGGTTGGTTTGACATGATCTACCTGGCACAAACCCATGTTGCCGACTATCCAGACCTCCCACCTCCTCCAAGTACACCCCCAATTGTTCCTTTAGTATACTCTCCATTAATTTTCCCACCACTGAGGTCGAACTGATGGGTCTATAGTTACCTGGTACTTCCCTTGACCCCCCCTTTATGAATTGGCAGCACGTGTCTCTCGCCAATCCCTAGGTACCCTCTCTGTCTCAAGCGACCTGTTGAAGAGCTCCACCAGGGGACAGCCAGTATGTCCGCCAGTTCCCATAGTACTCTCGGATGATTGCCATCTGGCCCAGGAAATTTATCTTTCTTTAGGACCTTAAGGGCATTCCACACCCGTTCGGTGGGGATAGCATCATCCGTCTCCCCCACCTTACTGGACTTTTTATCCTTATCCTGATGTGACACCCCGGGGTACCTCTCCCTCCCTCATGCTCCATTTCTGTTGCTCCCCTGATCCCACACACTACTGCTTCTATCCCCATCATCCCTTGCTTTGTAAATATCCCATCCCCCTTCCCAGTGAACACAGAGGCGAAGTACTCATTTAATACCTCCTCCTGGTCCCTCACCTCTTCCACTCACCCACCTTCTGATCTCAATCTGCTGAGCTGGCCCTTAGTTTTCTCTGCTCCCCAATGTATCAGAAGAACTCCTTTTCCTCTCCCCGTATCCCCTGTGCCAGCCGTTCCTCTATACTGGACTTTCCCCCCCACACCATCCAGGTTACTTTTCTAGATGCAAGATGGTACGTTTCCTTTTCCCTATCCCCTCTTGTTGTTTTGTGTTTTTTGTAGGCAGCCTTCTTTTCTCTGACCGCTACCTGAACCTCACTGGACCACCAGCATGGTTTCTGTGACCTTGCTCCCTTACGCTTCATCTTATCGCAGGTCCTGACTGCCTCATGAAGTCCCCTTTTTATGACCTCCCATCTCTTTTCCACTTCTGTCATTGCTGTAATCCCCTTCAAGTGATCCTTGAGAATATTTCCCATGTCCACAAAGTCTGTCCCCCTGAAGTCCACAGCCAGTGTCCTAGATCTCTCCCCCCTTCTCCTCATGCTTATTTGAAACCAGACAGTATCATGGTCACTCCCAGTCAGGGCATCCTCTACAACCAGGTCCTTTACCAGATCCCAATCCACCAGAACCACGTCCAGGACATGCCCCTTCCTTGTGGGCTCCATCAGGTGCTGTGTTAAGAACACATCCTGGAAGCTGTCCAGCAGCCTCTGCACCTTGACCACCTTAGAGGACATTGTTCCCCAGTTTGTAACTGGCATATTAAGGTCCCCCATCAACACCACTCCCTCCCCTTTTGGTCCACACTGGGCAATGATGTTGTCTAGCAAACCATCCTAGAGAACATCAGCCATCACGGGGGTCCTGTATACTACACCCAGCTTGACCTCACCTCCTGCCGGGTTCATAAGGTGACCCACAAGGCCTCCACATTTCCTTCTGCCTCTTCTACCCTAGCAATTTCTATGTCATCTCTAATGAACATAGTCACTCCACCCCCTCTGCCCTCCTTTCTATCCATCCTAAGCATAGTGTACCCCCTCACGTTTAGGTCTCAGTCAAGTTTTTTGCTGGCCCGCGTTTCTGTGACCGCCGCCACATCCACCCCCCCATCAAACAGCATGGCCTGGAACTCTGGCAACTTGTTTCCAAAGCTCCTGGCATTTACTAACACCACTCCCCACCCCTTATCCCTGATCCCCTTTGTAGAACCCCACCCAGGTTCCTTATACCTCCATCCTCCCTCTGCTCCTCCTGAAATCTCCTCCCCAGTCTGTTTCCCCCTCCCCCCTTTGGGTTTGAAAGCTACTCCCCTCATCTAGAGGAGAGGGCTTCTGGTCAGCCCCTCCCTTATCCCTCCCCCACACAAGTTTAAACCCCACCTTTCTTGAATGTAGTCCACCTCCCCCTGTTTAAGGACTTCCTTCCCAAATGGGGCAAGATGTAGCCTGTCCTTGGCATATAGTCCCTTATCCTCCCAAACTCCTTCCCAGTTCCCTAACACCCACGACTCACTTTCTTCACCCCACTTCCTGAGCCAGTCATTAACCTCTGTGATCTTCATTTTGTTCTCCACTGAGGCCTTTGGTACAGGCAATATTTCGGAAAAGGAAATGTTGCATCCATTATCCTGACAGACTGGCAAGTTCTCAAAACCTTGTTTGGATTTCCAAAATGCTATTTCCCTCTATATCGTTAGTCCCCAAATGCACCAGGAAATCCATTTTTCTTCTACACTCCCTAACCAGTTCATACACCATGAACTTTGCTCTGTGCACCGTCAGTCCAGAGATACTCACTACCTTCACCTGGCTATGGCATCCCCCCTGTCCCTTCCAATGGATACCCCTAGTCATCGAGTCTCCCAATAACAGAACCATAATACTGCAATCATCCTTATGGTTACCTCCACTATGAGCACTCAACTACCCTTCCCCCCTTTATCTATGATCTTAATTCCATGGTAGTCTTCCTGCCTTATGAGATACCCCCTTACCACTCACCCCTTTCTGCCACCCTTATTATTTTGCCCACTTAACTCAGAACCCCCCTTAATAGACACCCCTTTAACTCTCTTATCAGAGCCATTTATCCTGGCCCTGATCATTTCCTCTTCCCCCACACCTCCATCCTCCCCCCCTTGTAATAGTACCCCTACCTCCAGAGGCCCTCTGTGGGTCCCATTTACCTAGGGCCCCATCCTTGGTATGGACCCCCCTCCTGAAGGGATGCCCTTCCCCCTCCTCCTTGTCTTCCAGTTTCTCTCCAGTCATGCTCTCCTCCCTCATGTCTGCAATATGTTGCATCCCCCCATCTGCTTAACATTTAAGTTTCCCCTTCTCCTTGGGGACTATTTCTATCCTTCCCATTGCCGGTCTTTGAAGCCCAATGGGTATCCAACTTTCTCCCCCCACCGGCCTCTGTATCAGTTTCCTCATTTCCACCAACCCTTTCCTCCCCCTCTAGGTTGCTTAGTAGCTCAAATTTATTGTAACACTCTATGCCAGCCTCTATCAAGTGACCTGAGTTTCCCTCTACTGCTCCTCTAAGCTGCCCTTCTTCCTCCCCTCTTGCCCTGTCCTCCTTAGGAGCTCCCTTCCAACAGTCTGCTCTTTTAGGCTTCCCCAAAACAGCCCCCTCCCTTTCCACTGTCTGCTCTTCTAGGCTTCCGCACAACAGCCCCTCCTGACTCTTCCTCCTCCACTCTCTTTATATTCAGAACATTTACCCCATAAGTTTTCCCCTTAGCGTCAACATCCCTATCTAAGGATCCTCTGTCCCTAATTTCCCCCCTCCTGCTTGCTGTTATGTAACCTCTTCTAATTTCTAAGCATTGCCCCAGCCTCCCCTCAACCCCACCTGTCTGCCTCACATATCCACACCCCTTATCCTTGGACACTCCCCCAACTCCTGCAGCTTACAGTACTCCTTTACCAATATACTTCACTCCTGATACGAGATAGCTGTCTACAGAGTGGGCAACCTCCCTCTCTCCAGGCCCAGTTGAGACTTATTGCCACTCCACAGCCTGTGCAGCCTACAACCCTTTCTGAAGAGGCCTGCCATGGTGGAATGAGGCCACCTTGTTTGTCCCTCTCTATTCATAATGGGCACATCCTGCTTTTCTCAGTCCCTTTCCCCCTGGAATATAGTCTCTCTCTATACTGACTGCAGTTGTTTCTGAACCCATTTTCAACCCCACCAATAATGTTCCCAAGTCTGACAAACACATACAGTCCAGTGTGTGTGTCCAGTCCCGCTAACAGTGCGTGTATGTAACTTCAGGTACTGTATGATGTCACAGGCCACCAGTTGCTGTTGCTTCAGGTTTCAGTCACTAACAGAAATGCACAGCCCTTCAATGCAGACATCAGGTACCATATGATGTCACAGGCCACCAGTTCCTGTTGCTTCAAGTTTCAGTCACAAACAGAAATGCACAGCCCTTCAATACCAACCCCCAGTGGCTTTTCAGTATTTAAGAAAGCCTACAAAACAAGGTGGGTGAGAGGGCTCTGTCACCACCAGGCAAACATCACATTTAAATTTCACTCTAATTATCACTGCCAAACAAGTGTTACCACAATCAGCACACAAGCCCCAATAGTTACAATATCACAGCCCAAGTGACAGTTCTAACTCGAAATAGTAACTTTTAACACACAGAACTGATTTCAAGCACAAACTATTCAAATATTTCAGTTAAAACAGAAGATAAACCAAACCTCTTTCCTGAACACCCTCCTTCTTATGTTCCCAGGTTGGTAATTCTGGTTCCCACCCCAGGGTTGTTGTTGTTGTTGTTGGGCCTGCTGGGGGTGTTGATTATCTGTGGAGAGGGGCTGTTTCTCCTGGGCCTGTCCCTACACTGTCTAGTGCATTGTGGCCTCCATGATGGTTTCCACGGCAGCTACTTTCTTGGAACTGGAGCCTGAATCACAGATGTAGAGTTGATAAACTCTTTCTGTTTTCTGAAGAATATTGGCAAATCTCTCCATGTTTGGATAGGTGGTTGGCTCTACCTTTCTTTTACTGCAGGGATCATGTTCCTGAGGAACAGCACCTTATACTCAATGAGGTCCACGTTTGTGGCTTCTCCTGCAAGGTGCTTCCCTGCTTGGTAGGCCATCCAGAGCCTCTGTTGGAAGGTCGCTGGACTTTCCTTCACATTCTGCTTCACAGAGTATGCGAGCATCACTCCTACCACACCTGGGTTGTGTGCAGTGATGAGTTCAGATGCCACTTTGTCAAAGGTGGCATGGCCAACTTGATGGACAACATTGGGGAGTTTCACCCACAGGACAGGATCGATGGTCTGGAGTAGGATCTGGACCTGGTAGTCTGCAGTAAGACTAAGCATTTCACATTTAGCATGCACCTTTTCCAAGTGGCAACTGAGGTTGTCAGATGGGCTCATCCGACCAATACTGTCAGCTATTTGCTGAACAGAGTGGGCCATTTGTAAAGGATTATTGGGACACTCAGGTAGAGGTAGATTGCCTTGGGAGCCCTCCAGGGCTGCCCGAGCCATGGCTTCAGCCACAGTATGGACCATTCCCTTCTTTGCACCAGCCTCTTGTAGAAGCTGCTTAATCTGGGTCTTGAGAACTGGTTTGTTTTTCTCGGGGATGGACACATTGCCTAAGGCATTCTCAATCATTTTCTCTATCTTCTGCTTGTATTCCACATTAATAACAGCTGTCAGTGGTGCTGTTGGGACTAGGCCTAGGCCTGCTCCCCCCTATCATGGGGTTCGCCATGTTGGCGTCACCCATGATGTGTGTCATGCCATCGATGATGTAGGGACATGGTGTGATGTGACAGGGGTCTTCCATGCTGTGGATGGCAGGGAGGGGTGTCTGGGCCATAGTAAAGGTGTGACTGGGCATTGTACTGGGATATGTCATCATCTGACTCCTCCTCCTTAAATGACATCGACAAGGCAGGGGCTATGCTTCCCATTGCTTTGACGTGACCAGCCAGCACCTCTCACTGATGGCGCAGCTTCACCATTTTATGTTCACAATCCTCATGACTCACTTTTGCAATATTCTGATTGACATCATCTTGCATCTGCTTCTGTAACACTCTTTACGTGGTGCTCAATTCACGATTGTCCCTAGTAACTACTCCTAAGTCATCACGTACCTGGTTTATCTCATCCTTTAACTCTCCCAACTCCTCACGCATCTGATTATTCATTCTGCTTAACAAGTCATTCATTTGCAAAGCATGCCCCTTATCCTGTCTCAAACTTTCACACTCCTGCTTCAACATACAAAGTTCCTGCTCACTTGCTTGAGCAGAATGATGCAAAAGGGAATCCTTTTCATTCTGCAGAGTCTGGAGTTCAAATTCCAAATCCTGCTCATCTCTTACACATTCAGTTTCCTGCAATCCCATCTCCTGCTTAATAGAGAAGATTTGCAGTTCAAGGGTTCGAAACCTCGCTTCGGAGGCTTCTAAAGCAGCATAGAGAGCAGTGACTAACAGCCCTTTAGCTTCTTGCTTTCTGGCTGTTTGTCTCATCTCTGAGTACTGGATTGAAATCCCCAGTACAGGGTTTTTGGATTGACTTGTGTCCTGTGCAAAGTCAGCCCATCCTCCATGGGACACAAGGAAGTTTGAGACATCGAGTCTCAGGTCTTCGCAGATATTTGATACGGTGGCCATTATGTGGAAGGGAATGAAAAATCAAACTGTGTGTCGATCCACAACAGGTGCACTAGTTCACAGGTGGGCTGCTGTGCACTTGTAAGCTTGCAATTCAAAACTGCCATGGGGTGAGGTGAGTCGGCATCAACCACACCCAGTAAGCAGCCAGACTTTGCAAGTAATTACAAAGTGTGTGAAAAATGGGAGAGGTGGTGCAGGAATGCACAACTACAGTCCTCATTGGGAAGGGGAAAGTTGTAGCAACAGGTGAAACTTTGTATGCTCCAAATATTGCCTGCTCGCAGTGGTCAATTATCAGGAGGTCTAAACCTCACTCTCAGGTTCTTGGCAATAATGAGCTTGCAAGGAATCACAGACAAAAAAATGGAGGGTAATGAGTACCAATGCCCATAGTCTAGGTAAAAAGCTCCCTGAAATGGTGGCCTTGATGGAAGAGGGATGCCTGGATATTGTGGCATCTCAGAAACATGGTAGACAGAGACCCATGACTGGGATGTCAACATACCAGTGTACACAATCTATAAGAGGGACAGGGAGGGAAGAAGAGGTGGAGGAGTAGCTCTCTGTGTAAGGAAAGGGATCAAAGCAACAGAACTAAAGGGTAAACAGGGAGGAGAGGAGGCACTGTGGGTCACTCTGGAGACTGGAAATGGCTCCATAATCTGCACAGGGGTTGTATACAGACCCCCATCTCAGGGGGAGGAAATGGATAAGGAAATGATAGAAGGAATCCTTGGGATGGCAGAGAAAGGGGAGATATTGCTGATGGGGGACCTGAATATGCCAGATGTTGACTGGAGCACCTTTGCTGCAGCCACATCCAAGAGCAGGGCCATTCTCAATGCCCTACATGGGGCATGCCTCAGACAGCTAGTTTTGGAACCCACTCGGGAGAGAGCAATCTTAGACCTGGTACTCTCAAATGGGGATGGAGAGAGCATCTCTGATCTTGAAGTGGGTAGCCATCTGGGAACGAGCAACTACCAAACAGTGTGTTTCACAATAAACTGAGCTGTAGAGTAAAGCCACACAAAAGTGAAGGTACTGGACTTCAGGAGGGCTGATTTTGTCAAAATGGGAGAATGCCTCAGAAAAGCATTAGCAAACAGGCAAGAAGGTGGGGTGGAGCAACAATGGGGAAACATCAAAACTGCCATTACAGAAGCAACAAGTCTTTGTGTGAAGCAAATAAACAAATCAAAATGAAAGAAAAAAGCACCATGGTTCTCAAAAGAAGTGGCGGGGAAGGTAAGGGAAAAAAAGATAGCATTCAGGAAGTATAAGGAAACACAGAAGGAGCAGGACAGAGAACTGTACCAGTTAAAGCAGAAGGAAGCGGGTAAGGCAGTCAGAATAGCAAAAGCCCAAACCAAGGAAAAGATAGCCAACTCAGTTAAGAAGGGGGATAAAACCTTTTATAGGTACATTAAGGAGCAAAGAAAGACTAAGGCAGGGATACTGAGGCTGACCAAAGAGGAAGGTGGTTGGGCAGAGAATGACAGTGAAAAAGCAGAGATACTGAATGAATACTTCTGCTCAGTATTCACAATGGAAAAGCAGAGGGAAATACCTAATCCAGTCAATAGAAGCACTCTGGATAGGGGGGTTGATATTAGTCCTTTCACAGAAGAAAGGATTCTGAAATAACTCCTAAAATTGAAGGTGGATAAAGCAATGGGGCCTGATAGGATTCACCTCAGGATTTTAAAAGAACTAAGAGAAGAACTAGTAACACCACTGACTACTCTTTTTAACAAATCATGGGAGGATGCGGTGATACCTGAGGACTGGAGGAGGGCGGATGAGATTCCCCTTCACAAAAGTGGGAGCAAGACAGAGGCAGGAAACTACAGACCTGTCAGTTTGACCTCAGTGGTAGGGAAAATGATGGAATCACTTCTGAAGGAAAGAATTGTTGAGTACCTAGAGGTCAGTGGGGCACAGGACCCAAGGCAGCATGGATTCAAAATGGGAAGGTCATATCAGACAAATCTAATTGATTTCTTTGACTGGGTGACCAAAGCAGTAGACCAGGGAGGAGCTGTGGACATGGCCTATCTAGACTTTAGCGAGGCATTTGACACAGTCCCACACAAAAGATTAGTAAACAAATTAGCCAGCCTGGGAGTGGGTCCTAGGGTGGTAGCCTGGACAAAACACTGGTTGGACAACAGTACACATCGGGTAATAGTAAATGGAGTCCACAGTGAAGAAAAGAGGGTTACTAGTGGGGTACCGCAGGATTCAGTACTGGGGCCAGTCCTTTTTAATGTCTTTATAAGTGGCATTGCAGAGGGACTGGAAGGGAAAGTATGTCTCTTTGCAGATGACACAAAGATCTGCAACAGGGTTGATACACAAGGTGGGGTGGAAAGGTTGAAAAGGGACTTGGCAAGGTTGGAGGAATAGTCAAATGTATGGCAGCTTAGATTCAATGCAAAGAAGTGCAAAGTAATGCACCTGGGAAACAAAAACCCAGGGGACGAGTACACAATGGGGGGTGAGATACTGACAACAATGAAAATGGAAAGGGACCTGGGGGTAGTCATATCAGATGACCTAAAGGTGGGCCAGCAATGTGAGAAGGCAGTAAGGAGGGCTGGGGGGATACTGGGATGCATAGGGAGAGGCATCACCAGTAGAAAACAGGAAGTTGTTGGTCCTCTGTACAGACAGTTGGTAAGACCACATCTGGAGTACTGTGTACAGTTCTGGAGACCTTCATCTCCGCAAAGGCATAGACAGGGTGGAGGCTGTCCAGAGGAGGGCAACCAAAATGTTGCAGGGTCTGCATCAGAAGACATATGAAGAACGACTAAAGGAACTAAAGATGTATAGCCTTGAGGAAGGGAGGGAGAGGGGGGACATGATAGAAACTTTCAAATACCTCAAGGGAATCAACAAAGTCCATGAGGGTAGCATCTTTCAGAAAAAGAGATGTGCAAAAACAAGGGGGCACAATTTGAAGATAGAGGGGGGATGGCTCAGAGGTAAAGTGAGGAAGTATTTCTTCACAGAGAGGGTTGTGGATACATGGAACAGCCTTCCTGAGGAGGTCATAGAGTCAAAAACAGTGGGGGAATTCAAGAATGCATGGGACAGACATAAGGCAATTCTAGTGGGGGGTAGGAGGAAGTAGGCTGCTGGTTAACTAGGATTTGCAGCTTATCCGTTAGGTAGGGAAATGGGCAGACTAGGTGGGCCAAGCGGTCCTTATCTGCCATCAAATTCTATGTTTCTATGTTACACATTACATAAGAGTAATAAAGCTTGTTTATTACTATTAAAAGGAAATCACAGTTGCCCTAAGCAGTTCTTACCATTAGGAACTGGGAGCCAATGCTAAGTGTTCCCTATACCTCGAGGAATCTCTGTGTCTCCTGGGGTCTCCGAGGTAGAAGACGTAATGTCTTGCATTGTATACCTAAGATAATTACCATGGTTACTGTAAGACAGAAATATTTCTAGTTACAGAGATGAGCTCTATTGGCTAAATTAGAGCTGGGTCCTCAGTCCAAGATAACATTATACAATTGTGTTATTGTCATCATGTTGTAGAAACAAAGAGGTACAGTTTGTACATAGCCATGCAGTAATACAGATCATCAGAAGATGGCAATGCTGACTTATATATCATAATCATTACAAGGACACAGATGTCCTAACATCTTGTAAGCAAAAAAATACATGTGTATATTGGAAAGTAAAGTGTATAGCAATTATATGCATACATATCCTGACATCTGCTCTTATACAGTAGATGCCCTTAGCCCTATATGTTAGTATAACATATACAGTACCTAAATGCTAGCTGTCTGCAGTGTACCTCTGGGGGTACCAATAAGGGTGCAGGGACCTCATGTAACACCATCATATCTACTGTACAGCCTGGCTCAATCACTAGCACCTCTCTCTTATCAGGGTTTAGTCTCAGCAAGCTGGAAGCAATCCAGTCATTGACTTTAGCCAGACAGCTGTTAAGCACATCGACAGCACCAAATGTTCTGGGAGCAAATGACAAATACAGCTGGGTGTCATCTGCATAGCAGTGAAACTTCACACTGTATTGCTGAATGATCTCACCTACGGGCAGTATGTACACTGCAAACAACATTGGCAGCAAGATCGAGCCCTGGGGTACTCCACATGACAGGGGCATTGGGGAGGAGGAGAAATTCCCCATCAGCTCCCACTGCACCCTATCAGAAAGATAGGACTCAAACCATCTGATGACAGTACCGGTGAGTCCACACAACCCACAGAGTCAATCAAGAAGCACAACGTGGTCCACAGTGTTGCATGCTGAAGAGAGATTGAGGACCATAGGAACTGAACTGTCTCCTCTATCTCTATACCTAAGTAGATCATTTTGCACCCTAACTAGAGCTGTTTCCATGCTATGTCTGGCCTGAAAACTGGACTGAAATGGCTCATAGATGTCAATGGACACGAGGCAATCCTCAAGCTGCTGTGCCACAAGTTTCTCAACATCCTTGCTCAAAAATGGCAGGTTGGAGATCAGACAGTAATTCAGCAGGATGTCTGTGTTGAGAGAAGGTTTCTTAAGGAGGGGGTCACACCAGTGATTCTTTCAAAGCCACTGGGAACACCACCTCCACCACTAAGCACCTGGCAATCCTGGCGAACACCAGGCCAACAGACTCGGCACATCCCATTAAGAAACACATCTTGGCTGGGTCCAGTTCGCAATATGTGTGCTTCAGCTCTAAGTTCACCCCAGTCACTTCAGACACCTCCACTGGCCTAAACTCCTCCAGACAGGTGGAGTGCCTCTGTTCCTCCAAGTCTGGCCACTGTGAGGCAATTGTCTCCCTGACAGAATTCCTGACTGGATGGAAGACACTCTGTCAGTGAAAAACTGAGCAAACTCTTCACATAAAGTGGATGAAAAAATCTTTCTTGGCTGTAGACAGGCAGGATGGAGAAGCCTGTCCACAGTCAAAAAAGCTGAGAAGGTCTGTTTCTCCCTGCAGCAATTTCTCTGGGCAGGAATTCTGCCTTCTTATGGGAAATTTCCCCCTGGTACTCACTGTAGTGAGCATGCAGGGCCAGTTTGTCGGCCTCCAACTGGGTCTTCCACCAGCAAAGCTCCAACTTCCGACCCTTGATCTTCATCTCCTTGAGATCCCCATTAAACCAATGGGATTGCAAGTGAGAGGATTTGGGTCATATACGAACTGGAGTGATGACATCCAGTGCTTTGGATAAAATTGTATTATAAGTGGCCACTGCCTCTCTGGTGCCAATTGCACATGCTTCATCTACTCTAGATAGGTCAGCTAATGCCAATAGTCCCTCTGGGTGCAAACCCCTTAAAGGGTGGTAGCTGACCATGTCTGCAGGGAAACGGCTTTCAGGGGGCCCAAAACATGAACTCCACGGTGCAGTGATCAGACCTGATCAACCTTGAGGCTATCAACCCCAAGACCCAGCTGGAACATCAGATCGAGTGTGTGGCTGTGCTGGTGGGTCACAGAAACAACCACTTTTGCCAGGCCCAGTGATGACATTAACTGGAGGAGGTTGTAACTGAAATGTGATGATCTGTCCTCAATCCAGGCATTGAAGACCCTAAATCCGCTACCTCCTGCAGAAATTCTCCTCTCGACCCCAGCAGATGCTAAACAAGGAGAATCCTGCAACCTGCACCTGGACCCCATGCATGGCAATGCACTCAACGGATCTGCTATTACCAACTGGATGCACCATAAAGCCCAAGCTGGATCTAAAAATGATGGCCACTCCCCCACCCCTGTGCTCCTTCCTTGTGCAGTTCACTATGGAGTACCCAGCAGAGATGGCTGCCTCTTGAACTGGGCCAGCATCGTCTCCTAGCCAGGTCTCGGTGATGCAAGCCAGGTCAACAGAGAAAATCAAGTTCACAAAAATGGCAGTCCTGTTTCTTATCAACCTGGCATTGCAAAGTACTGCCAGAAGAGGATTGGAGGGCAAGGTCAGCCCTCTAGCTGCCTGCCCACTTGGTTCAGTGGAACCCCTGGTTACTGAGATCAAACACATCTGGCCTCTCTCTAGGATCTATTTAAACCCAGGTTGTCTCCTGTACCTGACAACCTCAATGCTACTCACCACACTTTCCTCAGCTGCATTCTGCCATCATCACCCCCCCTGCCCCCTTGTAATCCTGTCCTCCTTGTAATGCCTAGCTGCGGTGGATGAGACTGGGAGGTCAGTAAAGGGGAAGAGGTCATGAAGAAGAAAGGCAGCATTGGTAATTCATGCCAGGCCATGATCCCAGCACATCTCTGCCTGGCACACCAGCCCAAACCAGAGGAGCCCTGTCTAAAACAAACTTTAACTAATAAACACTAGGTTTAGTTATATAAACCCTAAATACTGAACAGACCACAAATCCACATACACTCCCACTCACTCTAATTATGCAGGCTCTATATTAAACAAGCACATGCCCCAGTCATACACCCCCCAAAACCCACAAAAGAAAATAATCCACCCCCATCCAATCACATTAATAAAATAAAATAGATAATAAAATAAATAGTCAAATAAATAGTCACAGGGGAGAACAGAAACATATGAGTGTATGCTGCAGCAAATTCAAAGAGAAAAATAGAGTGCAAAATATCAAGTGTAAATGAAACTAGCTGTCCAACCCAGAAGTCCAGGCCTTTCCTAGGCTGGTAACTGTCTTATAGTGCAGAAAGAACAAAAGGTGCTCACACCACCCATGTTCAAGGTTTTAAATGCTGCACAATACAATATTAGAAGAGGTTTCAGTCTCAAGGAACCCCTGCAAGAAAGCAAATTCAGCAGCGGCTCTCCTCTCACCAGAGCAGCTTCAATTATCAAGATATTTAATATTGTAGGCACTCACCCCCCCACACAAAGCAGAAAACTCCCAAAGTGGAGACAAGCTCTCACCAAGTCCTCAACTCCAAATTTTCTACTTCATGGCACAGTTCATCCTGGTAATGGTACAATGGGAAGACAGCCCCCAGAAGAAAATGGAAGGATTTACAGCTAGACCAGGCAGAAGTTCCTCAGGCAGATGTTTTTCACTCCCAGCAGATAAAACAGACACTGGTGGGAGTGACTTCAAGATGATCCTTCTGCTGTTCAGTATCATCTTGCTTCACATCAACAAATGGAAGTTGCTCATCCCTCTCAAACAGCAATAACAACTGCTGTTCTGGATATCTGTTTTTTGATACTATAAATAGTTTCATGAAACTGTCCTTTATTTCTCAAAACAGTACATAGTTTTGCAAAAGTGTATATAATTTCAAGAAAATATAGTTTTGGCAGCATATATTGTTTCCCAAAACTATAAAATACTTTTGTGAAATTATAGGGAGAATAACAACAGGTATTGGTGGAACCACAGGCATTCTGGACCTGGTGCAACCACCTATGACTATTGCAGTTGTCACTTCATGTCATGTGGGAGCACAGGGCCCTCTGGCCATCAGCTCACAGTAACTGGGTTGGAGCACAGGGCCTTTCCACAGTAACTTTATTGAAGGGCCTGGTGCTCCTACCCATGCCTATTGTAATTCTCATTCCATTCCATGTGGGAGCACAGGGCCATCTGGGCACTGCACTTTCATGGGTACACAGTAAGTGGGGGGAGCACATGGCCCTTTGGGCCCTGTCCTTCCATCCATGCATATTGTAATTTGTAGGGCAACATAACTAATTTCACAGATTTATATTTAATATCACAAAACTGTTCATACTAAAAATATTTAATTACATTGATAGACAATTTGCTAATGTTAAATTTTTACAAAAAACACAGTTATTAAATAATGAATAAGTGTTTTATTCAAAAAATGGGGACAAGGTGTAAATGCACCATACATTTCTAATGCCAGATGGGTAGCAATAGGGTTAATAAATTTTAGATATAAAAATACAGAGACATATAATAGACAAAAATGGAAGACATATTATTTGTGAAATTTTGATAAATGGCAGTCTTATTACTTTGATGAATGTATATGGCCCCAATGACAGTTTCCCTATTTTTTACACAGAACTGTTCTTATTAGCTGCAACATTTAAATCAATCTTAATTTTCACAGGTGATTTTAATTTGGTTCTTCAACCAAAATTAGATAAATCCAATAATTTAAACCCTAAAATTCAATCTGCAACTGTTAAAATAAATGATTTCATAAAAGATGTTTTATTTACTAGATCCTTGGCATTATTTACACCCCTCTGACATTACCTTTTCATTTTTTTCAGCAGTTCACCAAACACATTCAAGAATTAATTTTTTTCTAATATCTGAAACAATAATATGTAATTTGGTGGACATAGAATATAAAAGTATTCATATCTCTGACCACATACCCCTAATTACGACATTAAAGATGAAAAAACAAACTTTCATTATAGATTTAAATTAGATACTACACTTCTTAAAGACAATAACTATGATGCTAAAATCCTACAAGAAACAGAGCTGTTTTTTTTTTAAATAATACATGTAATGAAACCCCAGCCACTGTAATCTAGGATACATACAAAGTTTACATCAGAGGAATTACAATGGCATATAATTCTAAAAAAAAGAAACAAAACAAAAATTAATCGAGTTAGAAGAATCTATTAAACAAAAAGGAAATATTGTTCATATAACCCAAGACCCTGGAACCCTTCAAAACCTATTAGAACTTAGAGATCAATTTAATAAACTAACCACCAATGAAACAGAAAAACAAATAACCATGACTAGATCTAAATACTATGTTATGGGTGACAAAACGGATAAATTACTAGCATGGCAAATCAAAAAGGAAGATGAAACAAATACAATTGATAAAATAATAAATGAAAAAGGTGATATAATTAATGAACCCATTTTAATTAATAAAACATTTAAAAATTATTATAAAAAACTGTATACATCAGCTAAAAAATTCAGATAATATGGACATTGAAACATTTTTAAATAAAATTGAACTACCACAACTACAAGAAATACACATTAAAAATCTAGAACAAGACATATTCAGTCATGAAATACAACAAGCAATTGAAGCATTACCCAATGGAAAAACAGCATATCCAGATGGTATACCAACTGATTTTTATAAAAACTAAATAAATATGATTACACCACATTTAAAGATTTTATATGATAATATATTACAACTAAAAGTTATTAATCCATCAGCAACAGAAGTTACAACACTATTATTTAAGAAAAAAGATAAAAAAAACAATGCTTACATCATCATACAGACCAAAATCATTAATCAATACAGACAGTGAACTACTAACCAAAATCCTAGCTAACAGATTAAACAATATACTACCAGATGTTATACACACAGACCAAAATCGGTTAATTAAAGATAGACAATTAAAAACCAACATTAAATGAACAATAAATCTAATTGACAAATTTAAAAATGATAACTTCTCAATTCTCTCACTCGATGCTGAAAAAGCATTTGATCAGCTGGAATGGGAATAAATTAAAATTTTATTTAAATTACTAAAATTTGGCCCTAAATTTAGGATGTGGATAGATATTATATATCAGAACATTTCTGCTAAATTCAGAACCAATCATGAACTATCAGAATCTATAAAATTGCAAAAAGGAGTCAGACAAGGCTGCTCCCTCTCACCGTTATGTTTTGCAATAGCCATTTAACTGTTAGCAATAACTATAATAAATAATAACAATATACAAGGGTTAGAAATAGGAGACAAATGACATAAAATCAGCTTATATGATGATGATGTTTTGATATATACTCAGAATTTAAATTTAATTTACATGTAATTAAATAACACACTTACATCATACGGGAAAATATCTGGCTATAAAATCAATTGGGACAAAACTGAATTATTAGAATTTGAAAATTATACAAACCCATTCATACAAATACAAAATATAAATATTAAAAAAGTATCAAAGCTTAAGTATTTTGGAGTAAACATGGATAACAATAATGAATTGATATATATTAATAACTTTGAACCATTAATAAATAAAGTACAAAGTCAACTTAACAAATGGGAATTACTCCCACTTACATTAATTGGTAGGGTGAATGTAATTAAAATGAACACACTTGCTAACTTTTTTTTTTTTCAAACTCTTCCAATAACATTATATAATAACTTTTTTTTAAAGAACGGAAAAAAACACAAAATTCTTGTGGAAGGGTAAGAAACCATGACTTAAAATTGAAAAACTGTATTTGGCCACAGAATTACAATGTCTGTCACTTCCAAACTTATTAGGATACTACCAAACATCCAATCTTTCTATTATTTATGATGGTTCCATCAAGATAAAAATAAAGAAGCATATGAGACAGAAGCAAATTATACCCCTTATGAGAAGATTAAACACGTTATATGCAGGTCCATACAGAACCAATATCAACACTCTTTGTACATCAATAATTACTACATGCAAAATTTGGAAAAATATTATAGATTTATTAAAACAAAATGAATTATCCTCTTTTTTCACCAGTATATTAAAATGGAAACTTTAACCCTTCCACCACAGATGTAGGATTTAAATTATGGCAACGGCATGGCATAAAGGAAATGAGCCAACTACATAATGATACAGGTATTCTAGATTTTAAAACTATCAAACAAAAATTTAAGTTACCTAATACACACTTTTTTTAGATATTTGCAAATAAGAAACTATTTACAAAATACAGGAAACATAACTGAATGTCCACAAATTAAGTTATTGGAAAGTCAATTAATATTACCAAACAATAATAAACTTATATCAAGATTTTATAATTTAATTCAAACAGCACAGGGACAAACATTACACAGATTACAAATGAAAACTAGTCCAATATTACAAACCTCAAACAATTGGGATTATTATCAAACAAACATATACAAATATATTTTAATATGATTCATCAAACATATTATAGTCCACATGGAATAAATCTTATGATCCCTAATTATACATACTTATGTCCTAGATGCAGAGATGACAGGGGTACACTTGAACATATGCTGGTTAAATGCAATAAGATAAAGAATTTCTGGCAGAAAATATTGGATACCCTATTTAAAATTACAAATACATGACTGAGAAGGAATACAGATAATCTACTATTAACAATGAATCAATTTAATAATAAAATAAACATTCAATATCAAAAACTGCTAATCATTGGAATAATAAATGCACATAAATGCGTACTTATGAAATGGAAAGATACATGTCCACCAGACTATAAAAATTGGTTAACTATAATGAATGAATCATGCAAATTAGAACAGATTCATTATATTTTACATGAAAGATATGATGTATTTGATAAAATGTGTCAGAATTACAGTAACTACTTAAAAACAAATGATTTACTACATAAATTGCTTACACAAAGATGACCGATATTGACAATTTAAAATTGTTAAAAAAATTATGCAGTGATTGTGCTATTTGAACTGTTATTATGTAACTCTATGTACAGTACCAAGTCAGATGTCTCATCTTTGCAATATAAAAAAAAAATTCATACTTTCGCAACCCCATGGAGGGTGTCGCTAAAGTATATATAGTTTCCCATCCATATGTAATACTTTAGAGAAGCTAATTTTGCAGATTGAAATGCCACAAAATGGCTCATACTTTCACAACCTCATGGATGGTGTCATGAAAGTTTATATAGTTTTGTGAACGTATGCAATACTTTCGCAAGACTACATTCCCAGATTGAAACAGTTAAAATGTCAACATTTAAAAAACATATTTTTACTCACCCTACATCAAAATTAACCTTGGAATTCTATTCCTTGGCCCCTGATTAGGTAAACTCAACTTGTTTTTCCCCCAACACCCCAGTTTGTTTAGTATTTTAACATTGTTTGTCTCTCTAAGAGCAAAACAAAATGGCAGATTTATGAGAGAACATTCCAAATGCATCTGCGACACTTTCTTAGGGGACGTCTATTTTTTGCCCTAGAGAATAATGGGAAAAGTTTACATTTTAATAACTTTTGAACGGTTTAATATATTTTTTCACCAACTTTCAAAAGGCATGTCTGTGACCCATCCCCCACATACCCTACAATTTTCAGACCTAACCCACAAGTGATTTCTGGGAAATGTGATGACAAGGAAATTGTACACAACTTGCTAATTTTGCATTTTTTGATGTTCTGTTTCTCCGCAACCATACATGAGGCCATAATAAAATGTTTGACATACAGAGATAAATCATAGAATATCACACATGCAGACTTTCAGGGAGATCAGTTGAATGGCTGCAAAGCTATTAAAGTGCAAAATTTCAAGCCGAACTGACAGTGCATGCAGAGGCAGAACACATGTCTGCAATGCTGACAACCAGGGTTAGCAAACAGACTTAGGATATCAGAGGGCTGGCCAGGGGTAGAAGGATTGAGCATCCTAGAGACTGATCTTCTTTGGGGAAGGGGGTACAGTATCCAACACACACTGTGGACTTCTGGTGGAGGCTGAGAGGACCATTGTGTCAGTGCCATTACCTGCAGGGGTGGTGGGGTGGATGTGAGATGTCATTATATAACTCCACCCCCTAGGTACTGCCATATAGCTAATAAAATCTCTCGTCCCTTGGCCATGACGCCCCTGTTCCACTGCCACTCCCACTGCCACCAGTGTCCACAAGGGGATACCGATCCTGTGACCCCACCAAGCGGTGGTAAGCCTGGGCATGGTGGGTCAGTGTTCTGTGTAGGGGACAAAGCTCCATTAGGGGCATTAACGGGAAGACCAGAGGTATAAAAGCGTACTAAAATTGAAAAAAAAAGTGCAACATTTAGAATTTAACATAGAAGTGCATGCTGAACTCTTACTATAAGGGCATGACCGTGTGTGTGTATATGTGTGTGTGTGTGTGTGTGTGTGTGTATGTGTATATATATATATATATATAAAATAGTGGTGCAGTCACACCACTATAGTTAGGTTTGAGCGGCCAGTTACATACTAAAGTCAAAAGTTTGGACGTTAATAACTTTGGACCTGTTCAATGAATTTGCCTGAAATTTGATACACATGTAGGGTTGCACTAGATCTCTTGATTTGCCAAATTGCATTTCTGTTGGAGTGTTGGTCTTTGTGTACAAAAGTGCTGAAAAATGCAAAATTATCCATTTTTGGAGGCACCTTTTGGCATTCCTAATGTGGTTCTGCATGGCCGTTGTGTGGCATGCTGCTCTGTGAGATGGCTCATTTGAAGGAGATTTGGTGGCCAAACATGCCACTTTTTGTTTGGTGTAAATATATTAAGGCGTTCAAAAGTTATGGCACTTTTAAGTTCACATTATAAATCAATGGGAAAATTTATATGTATATCTTACGATCAAAGAATGGGGTTCTGGCCATCTCATCCCACCTGGCAGTCAAAGAATTTGCAGCCTCGCAGTTCAAGAATCTTTGATCCTGAGGAAATTCAAAAATTCCTGGACCGCGAGGTCCGCCATCTTGTTTTCAGTTTTCCAATTGCTCAAACACAAATATTTCAGCTCAGGGGTCACTTCTGAAGTAAAACTTCGATGGGTTTTACTCAGAGAACCCTGATCTATTGAGCCATGGCTTTGGTTCCATCCAGATCAGTCCAAAAATAGAGTTATTAGCTTTTAAATTCTTCGTTCACAGCTCGCTAATGATCTTTGATCATGAGCCGACAAATTCTTTGATCGTGAGAATTTTTGATTGCGATGGTGCATCGCGAGCTAGAGACAAGATGGCCAGATTTAAAAATAGTTTTTTGTAGCCCAGGGGTGCCCTTCAGTGTTGAATTATGGTCTGTTTTGCTCAGTGGGCTTTGCTGTGCCCCATCTGCCTAAGAAAAATAATGTGGTACCTATCCCTGGTAGTCTAGTGGCCCCCCCATCAGAATAAAATAATAACATCTCTGGTAGTCTAGTGGCCCACCAATAAAATATATTACCCTATGTAGGGCCCTGGTAGTCTAGTATCCCCACCCCCTGTATTTCTTCACATTCCTGGTAGTCTAGTGGCCCTCCCGAGCTGTTTTGCATTATATTATAAATACATTTTTATATTCCTGGTAGTCTAGCGGTCCTCCCCTCAGCATAATGAAATAGAAAATGATTTATATGATATCTGGTAGTCTAGTGGCCCCCACCACCCCACTAATCCATCCCAGCCCACTCAGCACCCCCCACCCTTTGCCAGACAGCGACTGGCACAGCCCACCTCTCACCTCCACTGCCAGCCTCCGACTGTCTGCATTACGAGCAGTAATGCAAAAAGGTGCTCTGAAAATATTTCGGAGTGCCTCTTTGCATTACCGCTCATAATACAGACAGTCGGCAGCTGACTGTGGAGGTGAGATGAGGCCTGTGCCAGTCACTGGCTGGTAAAGGGTTGGGGGGTGCTGCGTGGGCTACCATGGATGGGTGCGGGGTGGGGGGCCACTAGACTACCAGGTATAATATTAATCATTATCTATTTCATTATGCTGGGGGGGCTGCTAGACTACCAGGGATATACAATGTATTTATAATATAATACAATACAGCTTGAGGGGGCCACTAGACTACCAGAGATGTGAAGAAATACAGGGGGTGGGGCACTAGGCTACCAGGGCCCTACATTGGGTAATATATTTTATTGGGGAGGCCACCAGACTACCAGGGATGTTAATATTTTATTCTGATGAGGGGTGGCTACTAGACTACCAGGGATAGGTACTACATTATTTTGGATATGCAGATGGGGCACAACGAAGCCCCCTGAGCAAAACCCACCTTTATTTAACACTCTACAGCACCCGTGGGCTGAGAAAATTGATTTTTCATCTGGCCATCTCATCCATTGCTCTTTATTCATGAGCGAGCAATTTCTTTGATTGCCAGCATGCAAATACTTTGACCGCGAGATTCTTTGATCGCGATCGTGCATCGCGAGTGAGAGACGAGATGGACAGATGAAAAAATAAATTTTCTCAGCCCAGGGATGTCGTAGGAAGTCAAATGAGGGGGGTATTACTCAGGGGGCTTCGTTCTGTTGAACCATGGTGGTGGTTTACCAGAATTCCTTCAATTTTTTAATTTCTAAGATTTTTAAATCTTTGTTTGCGAGCCTGCAAATTCTCTGATTGTGAGCCTGCAAATTCTTTATTCATGAGATTCTTTGATCGCCATCTTTGATCATGAGGGAGGGACAAGATGGCCAGATTTTTTATAATGGAATAGATAGGGAAATTTTAATAATCTTTCATATTAAATATCTCGGGAACGGTTTGGTCTTTTTACTTGAAATTTGGAGGTTGTGTACGGCATGTCCTGTAGATGTGAATTATCATGTTTATGTGTTGGAGAAAATTTATTTTTCAGAGATATTGCGTGACACACTTTACGTGTTGCGGACAGTGTTTTGCTTGTGGTGGTGGTTTGAAATTGATAGGATACCTAGCCTTAGTGTCGTGGATGTAGTTTTCAGCTGTTGTGTGTGTTAAATGTCAACAGGTGCAGAACTGTGCCAGTCTGACAAATGAAAATCTCATGCATTAAAATGCTATATCTCGGACACAGTTTGGTTTTTTCACTTGAAATTTGGAGGGTGCTGACATCATGTCATGTCGTGGATGAAAATAATAGCGTGTCTGTGTCAGAAAATATTTTTTGGGTGCAGATATTGCGTGGTGCAGTTTACGTTCTATGGTCAGCGTTCTGCTTGTGGTGGCTTGAAATTGATAGGATACCTAGCCTTAGTGTCATGGATGTAGTTTTCAGTCATTGTGTGTGTTAAATGTCAACAGGTGCAGAACTGTGCCACTCTGATGAATGAAAATTTCAAATTTTGATATGTCATATCTTGGACAAGGTTTGGTCTTTTTACTTGAAATTTGGAGGGCGTTGACGGCATGTCCTGTAGATGTTAATAGAGGTGTTTATGTGCTGGACAATATATTGTTTACAGACATATTGTGTGGCGCAGTTTACATTTTGTGGACAGCATTTTCTATTGTTCTACCAGACTGACATTTGTTTGGTGTCTGGCCTTGCTGTTGTGAATGTACTTTTAGTCATTGAGTGTGTACTGTGGCCTGACACTTATAAGTTGGTACCAACTTGCACAACTTTCTACTTTTCTTTTCTTTCTTAAAAGGTAAGGAAATTCTATGCAAAAAAACTTCATTAATGCATAAGTTAGGGTTCTTCTACAGTGAAAAAAGTGAGGAAATTAAATTTTAGGGTTCCCACCCCTTGCACCCCAGCCTGCCCCCACCAACAGGCATCAGAGTGTGCGTTGGGGTCCTTGGTCCTAACTTTCACCCCATTCTCCTACACTGCAGCACCTCAGCTTGTTTACACATGGGTTGGGGTGAGAGTTAGGCCCAAGGACCCCAACGCACCCCAATGCCTGTTGGTGGGGCCGACGCAAGGGGTGGAAACCCTAAAATCAAATTTCCTCACTTTTTCGCTGTAGAAGAACCCTAACTGATGCATTAACAAAGTTTTTGCATAGAATATATATATATATATATATATATATATATATATATATATATAGTGTGTGTATATATATTCATTGCAAAAACTTCATTAATGCATCAATTAGAGTAGTTACTAAAGCAGCAAAAGCAGGAAATGTGGTGTTAGGGTTTCCAAACCTAACACCACACCCCCACCCTGCAGACCCTGATAGGCTTCTGGGATGCACCTTGTGGTTGTCAGCCCTAACATTCATCCCATTCCATAAGTAAATAAGCTGAGATTGGTACAGTATAAGAGAATGGGATGAGCATTATGACTGACAACTCAAAGGCACACCCCTGATGCCTGTCAGTGTCTGCAGTGTGAGGGAGGGGTGCCAGGGTTGGAAATCCTAACACCACATTTCCCTGCTTTTATTGCTTTAGTAACAACCATAACTGATGCATTAACAAAGTTTTTGCAATGAATTTCATTACTTTTTCAGATAGTATAATCATATCCTAATTTGTTTGTTGGAGCGCAGGGCCCTATGTGCCCTGCACTCCCATCCCTCCATAGATTTGTATATGTATGTAGCTGAGGGCCTGTACTTCCATTTATAGGACAACATTAACCAAGTTGTCAGCATTGCCATCTTATTACCCCCCCCAATGTACCCTGGTACAGAACATTTTTGAATAAAAGCCAACATATAATTCTATGCAACTGCAATGCCATTCCACACCACAGGTGTGAAAACACATTTTGGGTAGGATTTGAAAAATGACAGGTGTGACATACATGAGGTGGGGTAATAAGAAGGCTATGTTGAAAATCTGGGGTCAAAATATTTAACATTTCTGAAGCTACAAGTGGGTGTAGTGAAATTGCAATGAATGATAATAACTTTGGCATTTTTTTCATATTTTGACCCCAAACTTTCAACACAGTCTTCTTGTGACCCTACCTCATAAACCCCCTTATGTAAAAAATTTAAAATTCCTGCCAAAACACAATTCCATGCCACAGGTGCAAAAACACGTTTTGGACAGGATGTGAAAAAAGACAGCTGTACGTGGTGGTGTGAAAAATTATGTGGTATGAAAAAAAGGCTATGTTGAAAATGTGGAGTCGAAATATTGAAAATGACAAAATATATGCACATGTGTAGAAAGATTTCATCGAACGTGCATAACTTGGTCAATTTGAGGAATTTTTTCACCAAATTTTCAACGTGGCATTTTTGGGACTCCACCTCATGAACACCAGCAGTGAAATTTCATTATTTGGTCCCAAAAGGTGATTTCATGCAGCAACCACAAAATCACCTTGCAGGCCTGATTAACAAAATGACAGTGGCAGTGATCATGAGGTGGGGTCCCAAAAAGGCCAAGTTGGAAATATTATGAAAAAAACTCCATAAAATGCCAAAGTTATGAAAATAAGTTGAAATACATTATATGGCACTTACCTTGATTCTTCAGTTTGTGGTTCAACTTTGAAGAGTGCAGACATGTCCCAGTCCACATAAGATGACAGCCTACAACCTCCAGAGGTAAGTATAAGGTAAGGTGGGGTGGGGTTCTGGGTGCTCAGTGGTCAGCTCTGGATGAGGGAGGGGTGGTGTGGATGATGATGGACTGTTTTCTTTTTTTTTAGGTAAAAAAAAGACATCGGGGGATAGTTTTCTTCTTTACCGGTACAAGTAAATTTATATTTGGAGACACTGGGAGTGGGCTGCTCAGTGTCCCACACTGATGGAGGAGGTGGCTTGTAATGCTGACATGAGGATTTGACCCCCTTATGTCAGCAAAAATGAAAGAGAATGAGCTGTGGGGAGGGGGTGTTTGACACCAGCGGTGGGCATCCTGGTGTCAGGATATATATTAAATAAACTATGTGACTTGGAGGGTGAGAGGGCACCACTAGACAACAGGGAAAGATATGGGAGGGTGGGAGTGCCACTAGACACCAGTGATACAGGGCAGTGATCAGTCGGTGTGGGGTGCCACTATACACCAGGGAAACAGGGGATCACACATGAGAGTGCAGCCGGCAGCATTAGTTCAAGCTGTGGCCGCACAAGTCCAAAAAATTGGGATGTTTTTATACAGAAAATGTGGCAGGTGCAGTCTTCTTGCTAACCTCGGCACCTGGGATTGAGGGTGCCCACAAAAGGTGTTTCTGGCCATAGTTAAAAAAAAAACATTAGAATGTAGCTGAATGGGTCCCATTTAACTAAGTTCTAATGTTTTGTTTTTGAATGACATTCATTTTTACATGTTTTCTTTATTTTCGGTCTCCCGCTAACAGGAAAACAAGATGGTAGACACAACATAGCTCTGAGAAAACACAGAAGAACTCTATGAAAATACATTAGGCTCCTTGTGGTACTATGTGAACCTCCATACAAAAATACAACAGCTTCTGTGAAAACATACTACAGTATGTGACCCTCCATGCAAAAATACCACAGCTCCTGTGAAAACAAAAGTATTTTTGTGTAGAACATCTAACTTTCCCCATAGGAAATAATGGGAAACTTTAAAATTTAATGACTTTAGAAAGGACTAAATTTTTTTTACTAAACCTTCAGAAGGCACATCTTTGAGGCAGAGGCTTTCTACCCTGATAATTTCACACCACAACCTAAAACAGTTTCTGAGATACAGGTGGACAAAGAAATGTCAACAAACTTGTAAATTTATGGATACTTGACACTCTGTATCATAGAAAACACACAAGGGATTCACAAGAAATTTGTCCATCAAGACACCTACCCACAGAATTTATGCAAGCCAAAGTTCATGCAAATCCGTTGACCAGTATCATTGTTATTTAAGTTCAAAAATGTGGCTTTAACATAGAAGTGTGTGTGAACAGGTGTGGGTAATTGATAACTCAGACAACAAAAAGTAGGCTATAAAACACACAAGACTTCTGTGTGAATTTTATTAAATGCTTAACTGAGAATAAAAATAATAAACTAAAATAAAAAATCAGAAAATAACAAGCTCTTCCTAAGCTTTAGTACTACCCCCCTTGGTAGTACTGCCACAGAGTGGAATACTTACTCAGTTTTCCACTATCTTCTGTGCCTGAGGCATCTAGGGAGGTGAGAAGAGCAGTCAGGGCAGCCAGTGCAGCAAGGGAGCTGAAACTGGCTCAGGTGATCAGAGAGGGGGAAAAGGGGTTCTTTAAGTACATAAGGAAGAAGAGGAGTTGTAGTGATGACATAGTAAGAATCAAAAGAGAGGGGGTTGGCCAGAAAAAGGGGAAGACCAGGCAGAGGCACACAACATGTACTCTTGCTCAGTGTTCATGAAAGAAAGGGATGGCCCAATACTACAAGTGAAAGGGGGTAAAGGTGGGGGCGGCAGAGATAACAGATGGGGTCATCCAAGAGGATAGAGTTCATGAAGGGCCTTAAAGCCCTGCAGATGGACAAGGCACCAGAACCAGACAGTGTACATCCAAGGGTCCTGAATGAACTGGCAAAGATGTTGAAAGGCCCCTTGAGAGACCTGTTCAAAACCTCCTTGGAGATGGGGAATGTACCCAGAGACTGAAGGATGGCTTACGTGGTGCCCTTCCACAAGATTGGACCCAGGGACGAACCTGGCAACTACAGACTGGTGACCTTGACTTCTACAGTGGGGAAGTTGATGGAGATCATTCTGATGGAGAGGTTGATAACCTTTCTCAATAGAAATGGTCTATAGGATGAGAAACAGCATGGGTTTGTCTCGGGAAGATCATGCCAAACTAACCTAATCAACTTCTTCGAATGGGTCACTAGGGCATTTGATGAAGGCCACACTGTGGATGCCCTGTTTCTGGACTTCAGCAAGGCATTCGATTCGATGCCACATGGGAGGTTACTGAGCAAGCTGAGGGATGTGGAGACAGGGGAGAAACTGGTGGGGTAAGTTGAGAGCTGGCTGCAGTGCAGACAACAAAGGGTAGCTGTAAGGGGAGAGACATCCAAGCCAAGGCCAGTAACTAGTGGGGTACCACTGGGTTCAGTGCTGTGCCTTGTTTTGTTCAATGTCTTCATTGGAGACACTGCAGAAGGAGTTAAGAGTAAGATCAGCCTGTTCACTGATAACACAAAGATTTGTTGAAAAGTGGACAGTGAGGAGGGGAGGCAGGCACTCAGGGAGGATCTAGCTAAACTCAAACACTGGTCTAAGGAGTGGCAGTTGGGGTTTAAAGCTAAGAAATGCAAGGTCAGGCACCTTGGAGTCAGAAATCCTATGACCAGCTACTGGCTGGGGGGGTGCAGGTAGCAGCTTCAGAGGTTGAAAGGGACCTGGGGGTAATTGTCACTGAGGACATGAAGGTATCAGCACAGTGTAGGAGGGTGGCAGCAAGGGCAAATTGGATGCTGCGGTGCATTGCCAGAGGGATCAGCTCTAGAAAGGAGGAGGTCATCCTGCCATTGAATAGATTACTGGTGAGGCCGCACTTGGAGTACTGTGTACATTACTGGTGCTCATTCCTTTAGAATGATGTGAGATAACTGGAGGGGGTGCAGTGTAGGGCTACAAAAATGATCATGGGACTAGGGGAGTTGCCTTATGATGAAAGATTGAGGGAGCTCAACATGTTCTCACTGGAGGAGAGAAGGGAAAGGGGGTACATGATATAGACCTTTAAGTACTTGAAATGCATAAACAATGTTATAGAGGGAGGATTGTTCCACTTAAAGGAGGGTAGGGTCACTAGGAGGCACAGTCTGAAGTTGGAAGGGGGAAGGTTCAAGACGGAAATAAGGAGGCACTACTTCACAGAGAGAGTGGTGGCAGGATGGAACGCACTGTGGAAGGAGTTAATCGAACTGAGGACAGTGGATAGCTTTATGCGAGATTGGGATAGAGTTTGGGGCAGGCTTTGTACAGACAAGAACACAATGGTGGGAAGGATCGGGAGTAGAGATACAGTAAATTTAAACTCTGACAGTGAAGTGGCAGCGAAGTGGCCAATTTCACCAAGTGGAGTAATTCGCGAAATTTTCCGCATTTGGCAGAATTTTGCCATGGCAAAATTTCACCTTCTGCAGTGAAATTCCACCTTCCATGGGTGAAATTTTGCCTTTCACAGGCAAAATTTCATCACGTAAGGTGGAATTTTGCCATGGAAGGGAACATTTCGCTGCGAAGGGTGAAATTACGCCATTCCACAGGACGAAATTTTGCAGCATGAAATGGGCAGAATTTCACAGATTACTCCACGAAGCAAATTTTTCTCACTTCACCCACCACTAAGTGGGAGAAGGGGGGGGGTTGGGGGCAGCTGCAGTGCTAGTAAACTGAGAGCTGCACAATTGAGGAGACTTGAAAGACCTGTGAGCCTTTTTCTGCCAGCAATTTCGTATGTTCATATAATGAGCCACTCATTCACCCACACAGAAAAGAAGTGAAACATTATAACAGGAGAGGGACTGCTGAGTCAAACTGTTGCTGCAGCTGCCATTGGAATATGGCTTGTAGCTCTAACAAAGAAAAAGAGCAGCTTGCTCTGATGTAAAAGAAAACCTTTTTTTTGAACTGAGAGAGAGAGAGAGAGAGAGAGAGAGAGCAAAGCCTGCAGTGATGTAAAAGGAGACCTTTTTTTTTCTTAAATGTCTGAGAAATTGTGGAGGAAGCAGCCGCTTGAATGGGGGAGGGTCGGGGTTGTGAGCATCAGTGTCTCAATCAAAAGAAAAATGTTTTCTTTTTTCTTTACAACAAATATTTTAGAATGCATGGAGTGGGCAAACATGTGAGCTTCATGGGCAGGTAGTTAGTGAGACAGAGGGCCGGATTAACAAAAGGCAAATCAGGACGCAAGGCAACTTGCGTCATAAAAAATGGTGCAAGTAGCAATTGCATTCTGAGTTGTGTCCCGATGGGATTCAGAAAGGTAGCCTGTGACATGCCACAGGCTGTCTGAACCCAACTGCACCAATGTGCCATAAACCCCCTTGCAAAATGGCATAAGGGGATTTATGGCAGCCTTTGCACTCTATTCAGGTAGGGGGGCTGCTATGTTCACAAATCGGGATTCAGAGACAACCACCAGTGAACATCTGTCAAAAACCATTTACGCCAACAAAAAGCTGGCGTAAGTGGACTTTGCCATTCACTGGAGGTTGCCACTGTGCCCCAGCTCTACATCACCTGTGGGCTACAGCCCCCCCAAGCTCCAGGTCCCAGGCATGGCATGCATTGTGCCAGGATGGGTGTGTGGAACACCCCCCAATGCCCAGACCCCCACACACACACTCATATTGAGAGCCCCACCACATGCCCTGGGGCAAGATCCCCTCCCCTTCACTCCGGTAATTCCCTGGTAGTTTAGTGGCCCCCCACCTGACAGTGCGAGCCCCCCCCACACTGCCCCAATACTGCAGCTGTCATTCACAGCATGCATATTATTACAGCATGTGAGCTTGGCACAGTCCAGTCAGTGGCTGGCCATGGTGGTGGTGGTGTGTGAATGGCTGTGCCAGTTGCCAGTGAGATATTGGGGTGTGTGGGGGGACTTGCACTGTCAGGTGTGGGGCCACTAGACTACCAGGGAGTTACGGGAGTGAAGGAGGATTTTCTAATAAGGGGGTTTCGGGATAGAGTCCCCCCAATGAGGATCAATCGGGGCAGGCATGGGGGACACCACAACACCGTTCTGTGGGCGCATCTGCCGCTCACCCCATTCCACAGCTTGTGGCATACATGGGGGCTGCACCCTAGCATGCACTGCTACTGCAAGTCAAAGGACGCAGGCTCCTACACCCTGCTCCTTTCTGCATTGGGCACAGGGTTCAGGATGTAAGGGCCATTGCCACATGCTGCCATTGTCACATCTTGCGACAAACATCTGTGAATCCGGCCAAGAGACTTTAGGCAAGTGGGCACGAGCAGATCTGAATGAAGCAGATGGAGTGAAAGAGCAAGAAAAGGAGCTGTATTTAACGTCCATTTGCACCTGCACCTTGTTAAGCTGAGCCATGTCATTTACACTAATTGCTGGCAGCCATGAATTCAATTAAGAATAATTAAAGAACAGTTACACGGATTAACTTCTAAACCTTGATCAGCAATACAGCTGAGTCAAACAATGGAACTGAATCACTTGCAAACAGCTGTCAGCACAAAAGTTGGGGGAAACAATGACAGTGTGTTAGATAAGGAGGTTCAGAATTTCAGGAGTCAGATAAACGGGTTGGACTGTATGACACAATGACCCAGCATAGCAAGATAATATCTTGCAAAATAAGATGGTCACAAGGCATGCTAAACCAATCAGAGTGCAGCCATCACAGTGCTGATGACATCACAATTGCCAAGTGTAGCACTGAAGTCAGTGAAATAGATTTAGCAAAAAAATGGCAACAATTCAGTTTTTTTCACTTTTTTAACAAACAAATGTGAATGACATTAAAAATGAAAAAAATAATAGCATGGTACTGTGAACACAAAAGTTGTTCAGCAAAAATATATTTGTATAATGAGTGCTGTTTCTTTTATAGATACCGTTTAGATTTTTTTTTATAATCAGCAAAAAATGGCAGATAATTCTTTTTTTTTGATTTTTCAACAAGCAAATGCAAATAACTTTAAAAAGAAAAATGATACCACAGTACTGTGATCATGGAAGTTGTTCGGAGCAAAAATATCTACAAAATGACAGGTGTTTCATTTATAGGTTCCTTTTAGATTTTTTTATAATCAGCAAAAAATGGCAGAAAATTAAATTTTTTCTAACTTTTTTGACAAACAAAGTCCATAAAAAGCAAACACAAAAGAACTATTCATGAACTTTTTTATTTTGGGGCTATTGAATTTAAAATATCTGACTTGTGGCTTTGCCACTCATGAGATATCATAATATATTTACTGGTTAGGGTCAATAAACCACCGCTAGCAGACCCTCACAAACTTCATAAGTCACACATGTGGATTATGGAGTTCAATAACCATGGTTCTAAAAGTAGCCCTCAGTGCACCTGTGTAAGACACTTTCCTCGCACTGGCCATTCACTCACGATCATTACAGAAAACTGCCAGTGTGAGTGACGGTCTTCCCTGATGTGAACTGTGCTTCCAGTTCTTGTTTATTTTCTGGCTGTGTTGCAGTGTGAAGGGTCAAGGGAGGTGTTACTTGGCTGGCACTCGTCGGCAGTTAGTCAGCTGCTGTGACTGCTTTTCTGTCTGTGTTTTTTTAAATAAAAAAAAAACACTGCAGTGACAGTGCATAAATGCTGGCTCAAACTTCACACCGCATGGACAGGACAGTCAAGAAGAATGCAGCTGGGGTGAGGAAAAAACCTCTTTCATGTAAAAAAAAACAGTAAATATAAAAAATAAAACACAAGGCAGTGTGTTTAACTAAGGATTTTATGCACACCCTCTTTGTGTAATGCCCTGATAAACCCCTCGGGCTTCACCCTTGGTGTTTATAGAGCATCGCACACTGAGGGTGTGCATAAAATCCTCATTAACCACACTTTCCCATGCATTATTCTATATATCATTAACCTCTAATGAAGCTAAATATAATACTTTCAGTCAGGCCATGACAGATCCCTAAAGAGATATGCACTGGGGCATTGTGTGATACAGATATATGATTTATCTGCACAAGGCAGTTTGACCGTGGGTAACCTTATGAGTGATGTAAGCCACGAGTGATGTACCAATGAAACCGTGCCCTACTGCAGATAAATCATTTATCACACAGCTCCCCATTGCATAGTTCATTTATGCAATGAGGACATACCTTGTGTGTTTTGTTAAATTGTGCTGTAATCTTTTTTTTAAATTTATATATATATATATATATATATATATATATATATATGTGTGGTATATGTATGTATATATATATATATATATATATATGTGTTTTTTTATGGTGCTCTGGTTAGTTAGTGCACATTGTGGAGATAGTTGCTATGGCTGTTTGCTGCCATGGTCATGATGTCAGGATAATGCATTGTCCTGATAGCATTGCGCTGACTGTTGGAGAGAGCAGGATTTCTGAAAATTCAGAGAAAACATGGCAGCTGTTTTTAGCTAGTGCTTCCTAATATCTGAGTTAATTGGAAGTGCTCATATTTTTGTAGCACTTTGGCATGGAAGTTGTGCTCAGTTCTATATGTGATGAAGAGGCACTTCAGAGAATGTGTTTTCTTGTTTTTATGGTTTTTTGTGAAAATGCAAGTGGGCTGATGAGCAATTGTGAGGTCTGCAGAGAAGGAGTTTGAGTTGGTAATCTCAAGATTAGGAAAAGGAAAAACAGAGAATCTGGGAAAGAGAATGAAAAAAGAAGTAAGTGAAAAGGTTGGAACTCTGGAGAAGGTGTAGTTTCTGTACATGACAAAATGACAGCCTGAGAATTTTCAAGGGTGTTCTGTGTGCCAAGGTGGCTGTTTGAACAGTAGAAAATGAAAGTGGAAGCTAGGTAGGACTTAGAAACATAGAAACATAGACTTTGATGGCAGATAAGGACCGCTAGGCCCATCTAGTCTGCCCATTTCCCTACCTACAGGATAGGCCGCAGATCCTAGTTAACCAACAGCCTATATCTTCCTGCCCCCCACAAGAATTGCCTTATGTCTGTCCCATGCATTCTTGAATTCTCCCACAGTTTTAGACCCCACAACTTCCTCAGGAAGGCTGTTCCATGAATCCACTACCCTCTGTGAAATAATACTTCCTCACATTGCCTCTGAACTGCCCTCCTTCTATCTTTAAATTGTGTCCTCTTGTTCTTGCAAGTCTCTTTTTCTGAAAGATGCTACCCTCTTGACTTTGTTGATTCCCTTGAGGTACTTGAAAGTTTCTATCATGTCCCCTCTCCCTTCTTTCCTCAAGGGTATACATATTAAGTTCCTTTGTCTCTCCTCATACGGCTTCTCTTGCAGACCCTGCACCATTTTAGTTGCCCTCCTCTGGACTGCCTCTATCCTGTCTATGTCCTTGCGGAGATGGGGTCTCCAGAACTGGACACAGTATTCCAGATGGGGTCTCACCAACTGTCTGTACAGAGGGATAACAACTTCCTGTTTTCTGCTGCTGATGCCTCTTCCTATATATCCCAGTATACCCCCGGCCCTCCCTACTGCCTTCTCACATTGCTTGCTAACCTTAAGGTCATCTGATATGATTACCCCCAGGTCCCTTTCCTGTTTTGTTGTTGTTACTACCTCCCCACCCATTGTGTATTCTTCCCCTGGGTTCTTGTTTCCCAGGTGCATTATTTTGCACTTTTTTGCATTGAATCCTAGCTGCCATATGTCTGACCATTCCTCCAACCTTGCCAAGTCCCTTTTCATCCTTTCCACGCCTCCTTGTGTATCAACCCTGTTGCAGATCTTGTGTCATCTGCAAAAGGCATACTTTTCCTTCCAGTCCCTCTGCAATGTCACTGATGAAGACATTAAAAAGAACTGGACCCAATATTGAACCCTGCGGTACCCCACTAGTAACCGCCCTTTCTTCAGAGTGGACTCCATTTACAATTACCTTCTGTGTCCTGTTGTCCAGCCAATGTTTTATCCAGGCTACCACCCTGGGACCCACTCCCAGGCTAGTTAATTTGACTATCAATCTTTGTGTGAGACTGTGTCAATGCCTTGCTAAAGTCTAGGTAGACCATGTCCACAGCCCTCCCTGGTCTACTACTTTGGTCACCCAGTCAAAGAAATCTATTAGATCTGCCTGACATGACCTTCCCGCTTGTGAACCCATGCTGCCTTGGATCCGTGCTCCACTGAGCTCTAGGTACTCAACTATTCTTTCCTTCAGAAGTGACTGCATCACTTTCCCTACCACAGAGGTCAGACTGACAGGTCTGTAGTTTCCTACCTCTGTCTTGGTCCCACTTTTGTGAATGGGAATCACATCCGCCTTCCTCCAGTCCTCGGTACCACACCATCCTCCCATGATTTATTAAAAGAGTAGCCAGTGGTTTCACTAGTTCCTTCCTTAATTCTTTTAGAATTCTGGGGTGAATTCCATCAGGACCCTTTTGCTTTGTCCACCTTCAGTTTTGGAGTTCTTGCAGAACCCTTTCTTCTGTGAAAGGACTGGGATCGACCCCCCTATCAAGAGTGCTTCTGTTAATTGGATTAGGCACTTCCCCCTCCTCTTTTGTGAATACTGAGCAGAAATATTCGTTCAGTATTCCTGCTTTTTCACTGTCCCCCTCTGCCCACCCACCGTTCATTCTATTCAGCCTCACTATCCCTCCCTTTGTCTTTCTACGCTTGCTGATGTACCTATAAAAGGTTTTATCCCCCTTCTTAACTGAGTTGGCTATCTTTTCCTCAGTTTGGGCCTTTGCTATTCTGACTTCCTTCCCTGTTTCTTTCTGCCTTAACTGGTACAGCTCTCTGTCCTGCTCCTTCTGTGTTTCCTTTCACTTCCGGAATGCTATCTTTTTCTTCCTGACTTTCACAGCCACCTCTCTTGAGAATCATAGTGGCTTTTTCTTTTGTTTTGATTTGTTTATTTGCTTCACACAAAGGCTTGTTGCCTCTGTGATGGCAGTTTTGATAATTCCCCATTGTTGCTCCACACCTCCTTCTAGCCTGTTTGCTAGTGCTTTTCTGAGGCACTCTCCCATCTTGCCAAAGTCAGCCCTCCTAAAGTCCAGTACCCTCACTTTGTATGGCTTGACTCTGTAGCTGAGTTTAACGTGAACCACACTGTTTGATGGTCACTTATCCCCAGATGGCAACCTACTTCTAGATCTGAGATCCTCTCACTGCCCCGCTTTGAGAGATATGAGGTCTAAGATTGCTCCTCACGAGTGGGTTCCGAAACTAGCTGTCTAATGCCTGCCACCTGTAGGGTGTCAAAATGGCCCTGCTCTTGGATGTGGCTGCAGCAAATGTGCTCCAGTTAACATCTGGCATATTCAGGTCTCCCATCAACAGTATCTCCCCTTTCTCTGCCATTCTAAGAATGCCTTCCATCATATCCTTGTCCATTCCTTCCCCCTGACATGGGGGTCTGTACACAACACCTGTGCGGATTGTGGTGCCCTTTCCAGTCTCCAAGGTGACCCACAGTGCCTCCTCTCCTCCCTGTTTACTCTTTTGTTCAGTTGCTTTTATCCCTTCCTTTACATAGAGAGCTACTCCTCCCCCTCTTCTCCCCTGCCTGTCTCTCCTGTAAGTTATGTACCTGGTATGTTAACATTCCAGTCATGGTTCTCTGTGTACCATGTTTTGGTGACTTCTCATGATATCCAGGCATCCCTCTTCCATTAAGGCCACCAGCTCAGGGAGCTTGTTGCCCAGACTACAGGCATTGGTACTCATTACCTCCATTTCCTGATGGCCCTACCCCTTTGCCCCATCCCTGTCCTTCTTGCTTTTGTCACTTTCTCCATTTACCCCTGCCCTTCTCCCTATCGACACCTCCATGTTGGTGTTTGCCACACTTACTACCGTGATTGTTTGGGGGCTAGGATTTTCCTGCTCCTTTCCAGTGCCTCCCCTCTTGGCTAGTTTAAAAGCTTGCCAATGAAGCATTTAAACCTATCACCTAGGATTCTGGTTCCCTCCCGACAGATGCAGCCCATCATGCCAGTATAGGCTTGCATCACTCCAGGTGGACCCCCAGTCCCCAATGAAGCCAAATCCCTGAGCTCCACACCAGTTTTTCAACCACTGATTGAATCCCATGTGCTGGAACACCCTAGCCTCTCCTATGCCATAGATGGGTAGCACCTCCGAGAAGGTTACCGTGCGTGCTACTTGACTAAGGCCCCTCCCCAATTCCACAAACTCTTCCTGCACTTCTCTAATCCCTTTCTTAGCCAGGTCATTTGTTCCTAGGTGGACAATGACATCCAGCTCCTTCCCCTGTGCAGCTGCTCTGGAAATCCTGAGGATTCGCTCCCTGTCCCTCCAAGCCATGGCAGCCAGGCAGGCACCTTACCTCCTCTCCCTTCCTTGCCCAGTTCTACCTTCCTAACAATGGAGTCCCCACCAGGAGTTGTTTCCTCCCTTCAGGGTCCCCTGCCACCCTCCTGTGGGTCTTCTTTGTGGAGGTTCCCAGCATCCTCCTTGGTCTCCACTGTAGGTGCCCATAGAGGAACCACACTTTGCCAGAATGGCATAGGAATTGTGGAGAGGTACAACTGAGGGATGTGCCTCTGTTCCACCACCCTCACCCTCCCTGAGCCCACTGTGGTCCAACCACTCCTCTTTCTTGGCATCCTCTGAGGCAACGGCAGTGGCACTGGTGGTCCCTGGATGGAAGAGGAGGTCCCACAAATCCTGGCCAACTCAGCCTGGAGATGAGCAACCTCCTCCCTCAGCCCAGAGAGGTGCCTGCAGATGGGACAACACTGCATCCTCCAGAATATCTCCCGAAGACTGCTGCTCCACAGCCACTGCACTGCACCACTCCAATCATGTCTTATTTCTGACCCCTTAACTGTTTGCAATCCTTACTCTTTCGTCTGTTTTTCTCTCTCCTTACTTTCTGCCTGTGTGCCCTTTAAGCTCCTGATTGTCCTGTTCTGAGACAAGAATATCCTATATTTCTCAGTAGACCACTTACTTGTTCAGAGGCAGACCTCCAGCAGCTAGAGGGGGCCGGAGAGCTACTCTTGCCCTTCTAGGATGGTGGGTCCTTGGTGGTTCTGTGATCACTCACTTCCTGCCCCATAACAGGAAGTTCCTGTTGTCAGTCAAATCCTGTGCCTATAAAAAGAGAACTAGCTTTGGGTGGAGGGGGTGGAGGGAAGGGAAGGAGGACAATATAGTCCCAGTAGAGTAGTTCCGTCACACAGCAGTCCTTTCTCCTGGTGCCTTCTGCCAAGCTATTAGCAGAATCTTTCTAAGGCAGTCTTTAAATGTAGCTTCCTTCTAGCTAGCTCACCCCCTACTTACCAGATCTTTCTACAAGTAATTTAAACCTCACAGCAGTCAAGTCCTTTCAGTCACCTGAGATTTACACCTAGATGACTTTTCAGTTACCCATTCAGTTCAGTTAACCCAAACACACACTTTTTTGTTTTGTTTTGTATGTTGGTTTTTTTACCCTAAATTAAAGGTCCAAATACAAAAGTTCTTCTATTTTAGTCCCAGCAGAGAAGTTCAGTCACACAGCAGTCCTTTCTCTTGGTGTCTTCTGCCAAGCTATTCAGTGCTAGTCGGTTGGGGGGGGGGGTTGCCTGATGATGAACTTATTAGCTGTATAAATCTGTGATGACAAAATCAGTATATGCAAAATGTAGGATTTTACATTTATAGACATAGTTGATCTGAGAAAAAGATTTTTTCAGCAGTTGCATAAATATATATATATATATAAAATACATATTATGGTGGCACGATAGTGCCACCATAGTTAGGGTTGAGTAGCCCTTTTAAGGTTAAAGGGTCAAATTTTGCACCTTAATAACTTTTCCACCATTCAACAGATTTGCCTGAAATTTGGTACACATAATGGGGCATGGTAGATCTTAGGATCTGCCAAGTTTTGTACAAGTCAGATACACAGCTGTGGAGTTATTAAGCAACAACGAAGTGAGTAATTAAGCTTTTTTGCAAATTCTTTGCTCTCACCTACAGGTTGCACGGTTTGTGTGACCGGTCCAAACACTTCAGGGGACATATGGCTGGGGTCACTGATGTGCCTTTTGAAAATTTCATGAAAAAATATTGAACGGTTCAAAAGTTATTCAAAAAAAAAGTTCCCATTATAAGTCAATGGGAAAAGTTAACAAAAAGTTTGACACTTTCACAAATGCACATTTTAGTGTCGCAAATGACCCTAGTAGTGTCACAAATCCCCCATTTTGTTTTCAGTTGGTGATCACAAAAATGCTTGGCATTTAAAACTGGGACCCTCTAGGGACACAATTCTTTCTGTGTTCACCTAGTCGGACCCTGAGGATGCTAGCCATGTCTTTATTTTGGAGTTTAACACCCCAGAAATATGTTTTTAAAATTTCTGGAAACAATAGTGTCACAAAGTAGTGTCAAACCTGCAAGACATTTGCAAATTTTTGCGAAAAGTGTCGCAAATTGCAACACTACTTTTTCAGACTATGGCCAAAATGACAGGGATTCTTTGCCACTCTGCTGCAAAAGAACGGTTAGGTCTTTTTGGCTCAAATTTGGAGCAACGGCAGCCAACATCTCACAGATGTGCCTTTTGTTGTTTGGTCAAAAAATATTGCATGGCTGTAAAGTTACGGTACTCTGAAGTTTGCATTTTTTCCCCTTAGACTAACATGGTGGCGTACACCGTGTCTTTCGGGGCTCGTATCTTGAAAACGATGCGAGATACACATTTTTTGTTGCGAGTTCCATACCCCTATGGGCTATGCAGTAGCAAAAACCTAGCCAGGAAAATCATGATTTTTGTGACATTTAAATTTTTTTTCTACGTTGTGCGGTTGCTGAGATCTTAGCAGTTAAGTACTTCCACTGCTCATTTTAAGCTGCGATGCCCATTACAAAGCATACGTTCTTTGTGTTTCTCTATGCACCTGTTCAGCAAAAACAGGGTATATGCTTCCGTTACTGTTACAGTTACTGTTTCCACTTATGTTTCTGTCCCCATTCGTGTTATCGTTCCCGTGTACGTCATTGTGTGCGTTACCCTTTGCGTTCTCATTTGCGCTTGCATTTTCATTACTGTTACCATTTGCATTTCCACTACTGTTTCTGTTTATGCCACTGTACGCATTGCCATTTGCATTTCCCACAGCCCTTTTGTTTGTGTTTCTGTTTCTCTTTCATTTTGCATCTTCCTTGCTGTTACTGTTACCATTTGCATTTGCAATTGCGTTACTGTGCCCATGCACAATACGGTTTGCATTTCCATATGCGTTGGCATTTCCTTTTGTGTTTCTGTTTCCTTTACTGTTATTGTTGCTGTTACTGTTACCATTTGCATTTACAATTGCGGTACTGTGCCCATGTACATTTTGGTTTGTGTTTCAGTATGAGCTTCTGCTCCCATTTCCATTTCTGTTTCCTTTGGCATTATTCTTCATGTTAACTTTACCATTTGCATTTACAATTGCGGTACCGTGCCTGTGCTCAATATGATTTGCGTTTACGTGTGTGCTTGCATTCGCATTTCCATTTCTGTTCCCTTTTGAGTTCTTTTTTCTGTAACACTTAACATTTCCATTTAAAATACTGCTGCCATCACTGTTCACATTGCCAGTTGCATTTTCGTACGCACTTCAATGTCCATTTGCATTACTGTTCATTTCAGCGTCACTTTGCGCTTGCATTTCTATTAACATTTCCTTTACCATTTATGTTTCCTTTACTGTGTGTGCCTCTGTTGGCGCTTATTTTTGCCTCTTACTATGTCACAAGACATCACATGGCAGGAGCGCGGGACTTCCCGCCGCTGCATTACTTTCACTATTTCTCGTCATCATTCTCAAAAATAAGGGAAATTAGAGGCAAAGAACTCTGTTTAATGCATCAGTTAGGGTTGTTCCACAGTGACAAAAGCAAGGAAATTCACTGTTAGGGTTGAAACCCCCCTTGGACTCCTCCAGCCCACCCCCCCAACCGGCATCAGGGTGCGCGTTGGGGTCATTGACCTCAACTCTCACCCCATTCTCCTATTCCTCAGCTTCTTTACACATGTGATGGGGTGAGAGTTAGGGCTGGTGACCCCAATGCACACCCCAATGCCAGTTGGGGGTGGGCTGAGGGGTCCTAGGGGGGGTTCAACCATAACATCGAATTTCTCTCTTTTGTCGCTGTGGGAAAACCCTAACTGATGCATTAAACTGAGTTTTTTTGTCTCTAATATATATATATATATATATATATATATATATAGTTATTTAGTATATAGGGGTTATATGCTGGGCAGGAGTGGAATATGGAAAATATTATCACTCCTGCAGAGTGAGGCATGGATACCCCATGAGTAATGAAGGGACGAGTGGGATAGCCATGCCTAATGATGCAGTAGTGAGAATAATTTCCATATTCCACTCCTGCTCATTATGTGTGCGATTTATACAATAGGCAACAAGTGTTTTTGTATGGTTTTGGTATTTAAATAATGTGTCTGAGGTCCGTTTTGTTGTTGTTACTTTTTAAGTTGGTGTTATTACTCAGTGATTTGGCTGCTGTGTGTTAGTCTGCTTAACTGTGTGATAGGGATTGGTGATGTGAGAACAGCTCAAGAAAATCTCTTCTTCGATGTTCATTGGTTTCTGAGGATGACGCAATTTTAGTTTATTCATCCATGGTGCATCTGAAGGTTTAGGAATTAATTTTGAAAAGCTCATTGTACAGAAATACTGTTTTAAGTCAAGTCTTTGTAATTTGTTTTCAATGCTAAGTACTGCTCCAAGTGTACTGCTTTCAGCTTCTGGCTGTTTAGAAACTGCAAGTAAAAGTTTCACACTATGCAGGTGGTGTGTAAGTAGGTAGACTGATGATTTCCTTTTCAGTTTTAAAACAAGTTCCAACTTGTAGTGCTTAACTGGTGCGGCAGTGAGAGTACTGGGTGATGACATAGCTACTATAGGTGTAAATGGATTTATTTTCACTTCAGCTATGTCATCACCCTATATTCTCACTGGGGTAAGAATACATGCTTTTATTCTCAATGAATACACAACACTCCTATTGTATAAAAATATATATATACATATATATATATATATATATAGTATAGGATATACACTAGGCTGGCTCAAAATATGCAATTTATCTTCAAGCGTGAGGGGGCAGGACCATAACTCATGAGTGGCAGAGCCATGAGTGAGTTATAAAAGTCCTGCCCACTCACAAGTGATGATAAATTGCCTACTTTGAGTCAGGCGATTGTATATTTTCTATATACAACAGTCATTTACAAGTTATAGCTTTTTTGCAAGAAGAGGTCATCTCGTTGAAGACAGTGGGCAGCTTTAAGAGAGGCTAGGATAGGCATAGAGGGAAGGTAAGAATCATGGGTAGAGAGGATGGGGGGAGAGGGCAGGGAGGGCAGGGACCTTAGCTCAAATTGTGGACCCTGCAATATGAGCAGACTTGATAGACCAAATGGCCTTCTTCTGCTGGCTTCTTCGTGTGTTTGTATGTAAATCTGCAGTTTATTTAAAAATGTTGCTGATTTTCTTTGATTTTAACTGCCTGCTTTAGTGTTGCACTAGGCATTATGATGTCATCAGCATTTTAGAAGCTGCTGTCTGATTGGTTCAGTATTCCAATGTGATGACAGTAACTTAAAATATATTCATTCCATCTTAATTTCTGATTCCCATACTTCTGCAGTTGGGTTTACTCATTTGTGCTGCACATCTTCTTCACTTCCATGGCAAAAGGATGTTCAGCCATTGACTAATATGTGGATTATGTAAGAAAGCAAGGTATTTCATTGAGAATCACTTTGGATGCCTGCCATTTTTGGATTTTACTGCTTTGTAGCTTGTTTCATGCCCTTTGTCTCAATATATTGTTGTTTTTTTTTGGGGTGGTTGCAATAAAAGATTCTTAAAAGTGTTCAGTTAGCAACAACATACAGTTCATTGCCATATCACTTACATACATATATTGCAGGGCTTTTTCCACTGGCCACAACATACAAGGCAACAACAAATACAAAACTAACAAGCCACCAAAAAAGAGAAATAAAAACCTATAGAAGAAAGGTAAGTAAAATAAAGTACATGCTTTCATGCCACACTAGTGTTGTAGAATTCATTTTGTTTCATTGTATACATGTGAGTTTTTCAGATATAATGGCTCTGTACCATAAGGATTCTACGAGACTTGGTCTGCAAAGAGGGACTATACTGAATGTTGGCCTTGTTAGGGTACTGGGGGCTAGGCAACCATTAAATCCTAAATCTAAGTGGAAGGGGCTATCCCTGTCAGCTGGTCAAGCACTTTGTGACCCATGAGATGCTCTAGATAATGCATAAAGGGTAACCATCACATAGTTTATTGCCCTTTCAGAAGTGCTTGTGAGCTGTAATGCACTCCATCACCTGGGTCTGCTTGCAAACTGCAAGGCATGCCGTCATTTCCAGGACTGCCTCTTGAAGCCATTTCTGCAGCACTGACATTGCAGGACAATGGATTCAAATTGAAACAAGTAGTTAACATTTTTCCTCTTTAGTCCCGGAGTTATGACACCCAAGATGATATATTTAAATGCTTTCTAAACTGAAATTAAATACATCACTGTTTGCATATAAATCGTACTTGTCCTCTGAAATCTGTAAGTTGGTGCAGTGCTGCAGATCTTTGTCGGCTTCTTTGGGTCATTTAGAATGCGTGGCACAGGGGGATTATTTGAGCTTTATTTGAAATGAGCCTTTGTCTCTGTGGAGGAGGTCATTTCATGAGGTAAGCATTTTAGTAGCTGTTCTGCTGTATCACATCATTTGATCTGCTCTGTTTATGAATGAGCAAACAACTTCAAAGTTCATCATCTCTCTTGTATTCATTTCAACATGGACAACCCTGACTATGTTTACAAATTGTGATGCACTGGTTTTCATCAAGGAAATGTGCACCTTCAATGAAAAGGAGGATTTTTTTTTTGTGTAGCACATCAGTGTATTTTAAAAATATTATTTGTAAAGGTATGCATGACAATGTGTGATTTTTCAAAAGCTGAGGCCACATACACAGTCATAATTTACCCTCTAGCCAGCCATTACTGTGTCAGTATTTTACTTTGTGGCACAAGACAGTACCAAAGTAAGGTTAATGTCTGTGTTGTGTCATGTTATCATTCAAACCCCTAGGAACAGCACACCACAGATTACCCATAGTCCAGACTCCTTTTTTCCCTAACTTTTGATTTTCTTAAATGCATTTTAACCCTAACTGGTGCATTATCATAGTTTTTTTTTACAAAGAACTAGTCCAATTAAAGGTATTACCTGCAACATGATTTTTTTCTTCTACAACATAGTTTTTGGGTAATTTATTTCTTTACTTTTGGAAAAAATGTTTAAAAACCAACATATTTAATGTTTCTTGCAATGACCAGTGCAGGCCTGATGCAAAGCAGCAGATCAGTGAGGCACAGAATTGGACCTGTGGCTTGCTTTGCACAAGCCCCGTGGACAATACATGAACCAGCACATCCGTTGGGCAAGGCATCAGACCTTTAGCTGCTTCACGCAGGGCCCTGAAGGCCATGCACAAAGCAGCAAACCCATCAGGCACAGCACCAGATATGTAATTTGTTTCAGAGGCCAGCAGGCCTAATGTGAAGCAGCAGAGCAGTCAATCATGTTGATAGAACTGTATCCTGCTTCACACAGAGGCATGTGGGCTCAAAATAAAGCAGCAGATCCATGGTGTAGGGTGCCACCTGTAACTTGCTTTGCTCAGAGACCTGCAGGCCTATGAGAAGTACCAAATTCACCTCTTGCAGTGCCCTTTGGGCCCTGTGTAAAACAAAAGGTCAGTAGGTAGATCTGAATGATGCCACTTGGTTGGTTTTGTGGGGAGGTTTTATGTACAGTAGCTCATCCCCCAAATTTGGTCTTTTTTTCTATTCTTTGTTTATGTCTCCTAACAACTGAGTTGCCTCATCTGACTGACCAACCCAGCAATGTCTCACAACATGTCCAGGTACTTAAATCAGACTCCTTTGTTTCTCAATGGTTTGCCCTCAAAGGCAGGGTCCCTGGGGAGTACAACTTCCTTGACTGGGTCAGGATTTGGTCTGGGAGGTGGGAGGTGCCAGGTGCAGGGCCTGTAGCTGGTCAATTTTCATCCTGCTTTCTGGTAGTTGTTTTCCATTGTCTTTTTTTCTCCCTGGGGTTTCTCAGCATGCAATGATGAGATAAGTATGCATGCAGTGTCATAGAAGCACATATTGGCCTCTGACAGCAGCCCAACATGTCAGCCTCCATTTTTATACAAATTGGCCTCTAGTGGGTGGCAGCCAACAGCAGATGATGGAATCCTCACGCTCCAAGGGAGGAGAGCCACTCAGTTGGACTCCTTTTGATCCTTCCCCATTTGGACACCTTCAACTGTAGTTCAGTCATGAACATGAGTTGCTGAAGAAGCAAATGTAATCCCTACTTCTATGCTACCTGGTCTACCTCAAATTTGTTTTTAAAATGTTTAAAAACATATATTAAAGTTATTGCTGATAGAAAACAAAATTGTGAAAAACAACAAAAGTCTCTTCGCATGTACAGTTCATGTTTTTGAACACAGATTTTTGGGGGGAGGAAGGGGAGGTTAATTACCCATATTTTTTTAATTAATTAGCACTGTTTTTCTAAATTTGAGGGTTACCCTCACCCCATGACCATATAAGTGTGATTGTTGCATTTGGCACCAAAATATATTTTTGGGATCACCAAATTCAAGGTTTTTTTTTTTGTAAAAAAGGTAAGTCTCCCACAGACCTGCAGTAAGTAATTTTCAGACATAGCTTGTTTCATACATTTATTTGTTTTAGGTTAGCAATCAGTGCAAAAGACCAAATGAGAAGATGGTGACCAGCTGAGGTGTAGATGGGCTGTGATGGTCAATCACTATAAGACAGATGAGAGCATATGTACTGGGGTGGCTGTCGGGGGTGTCCAGGGGTTGGCAGGAGTGTTAGAGGATAACTGAAAGTAAAGAGTTTATTTTACCTTTAAGCTGGGGGAGATGGGTGGTACTGCTGCTAGAGAGTAGATAAAAGTGGGGGGTTTGCTTTAATTTGGGTTGGTGGAGGATGGTATTGGTGGTATAGGGTTGTTGACGGGGTTGTTGTTTTATCCTTTCTTTTTTTGAAGATGGATTGGTGGCAGACAGCAGAGACTGAGATGGTGACATGCTGAGGTGGATGGAGGTCTGTCATAGTCATCTACCATGAAATACTTTATATTGTATGTACTAGGATGGCCATGTGGTTAGATGGAGGGTAGTAAACAAGCTAAAGCGTGTGTGTTTTTTCATACTTAGCACATAGAGGATGGATGACATAGATCAAAGTGACTGACTGAGGTGTGGTGCAGGCTATAAATATACTGGTGACTGTCAGTTCAGCAGTTTCAAAGTTAAGAAAGATTGAAAATGCAGACAAATATGTTTTTGTAAGACTTGTTTTTCTCACCATTAACACAGAAAACTGTTGCAAGTTGAAACCTGAAGTTTTCAGGATCATTAGAGTTTGCCCACGCATAACTCTTATGTGGCTTTACAAAAAAAAAAAAAGGTATAGATATCAAATTATTAAGAACATAAAATGCCATTTGCAGGCATGTGCAGTTCATTTTCAGGATTTCTAATAAACAGACTTTTACAAAACAGATGTATGTCACTTTCATGAGTAGGCATCTACTTTCCTGAGATCAGACTCATGCTTTCTTACATCCTAGAAGTCACAAAAGAGGGAAAACAAGAGAACCCTTTGTGCATCGAAAACAAGAAAATATGTTGCAAGTTACATCTCAAACTTTTGTAGTCAACGTTGTATGGTGTAATTTTGATTCGTTGTTTTTTTTTTTTAAAAAAGTAGTAGTTTTCTAAATATAGTACTTATGAAATTAAGCTGTTGAGTCACATTAGCAGGTCCTGCTTTTGCCACCCGAAAACCAATTTTTAGGACCACAGACCTACTTTCCCAGAGTCTTACTGGGTCAGGAATTTGTCAAAATACAGTATCAGAAAACAATGCAGCATGCATGAAAACATGGGACAGTCATGCAGCTTGTGCGAAAATATCAGATCGTTACGCATCGTTATCCAGCTTGTATGAAAACATGAGACGTTAAGCAGCTTGCATGAAAATATGAGACTGCCATGCAAAGTGCATGAAAACGTGCATTTTACAGCACAGACTGGAATATTCACACTTGATGAATGATGATTGTTTATTTTTTTATGCAGCTTGTATAAAAAAATGCCGTTTGTGGCACAAGTTGAGTTCTCATGCAAGAACACATAAATGAAATATTGTCAGGCAACTTACATAATGAAGTATCCTTTGACATGAACTGCAGGTAAAGACTTAAACATGTTGGGCCTATGTTTAGCAGATTACTAAATTACGCTATCTCCTTGTGACCAGATACGAAGTAAAAATGGACTTATGTGATGAAGACCAATTTAGAAATATAGAAACATGGACATTGACTACAGAAAAAGATCACCGGTTCATCCAATCTTGCTGAGTTCCGTATTTAGCCCTGGGACGTACTGTCCATCCAAGGTCTCAACCCTCCTCATCCTTTCCCCATTCCTTTCCCAGCTTTTGCTGTCCTGAGCAACCACTATGCCCTTCATTCTATCCCAGCCGAGCTTGTATCTACCAAGAGATTTAGCACACATCAATTTGGCAGGCTGACTGTTCCACGGCTCCACCATCCTTTCCGTAAAATAACACTTCCTCCTGTCCTGTCCCTTTTGAGACTCCCTCCTGTCAGCTTCCATCATGTCCACATGATTGTATTTCCTGCAGTTCACCTTATTAAATTCTTTTAGAAACTTGAGGGTCTCTATCATACAGTACTTCCCCTCTCCCTTCAGGTCTCCAGGGAGCACATGTGCATTGCATTGAAGTGCTCCTCATAGGATCTGCCCTGTGGCCCTGAATAATTTTTGGTGCCCTGTGCTGCACTGTCTCCAGCCTATCAATAGACTACATGAGGTGAGGACTCCAGAATGGGGCACAGTTCTCCTGGTGTTGCCTCACTAAGGATTTATATAGGGGAAGTATTATTTCTTCTCTTATGTATTGATACCCCTCCCAATACATCCTGGCACCCTACATGCTTGGCTATATGCCTTGTTCCACCGACTCAGTTATTTGAGGGAGTCTCATAACTCCAAGTTCCCATTCCACATTCAGAGTGTTAAATCTCACCCCACACATCCAGTACTCTGTCCTGGGCTTCTTGTTCCTTAGGTGCATTACTTTGCACTTTTTGGCATTGAGTTTCAAATCCCAAAGCTTAGACCACCCCTCTAGATTTCATACATCACTCTGCATTTCCCTGATTCCCTTGTCACTATCCACCCTCCCACAGAGCTTAGTGTCATGAGTGAAGAGACACAGGCTGCACTGGATACTCTCACCAATGTTGCTAATGAACATATCGAAGAGGACTGGTCATAGGACATATCCCTGTGGTACCCTGCTTGTGACCTCCCTCTTTGCTGACTTGACCCCAGTGACTACAACTGTCTGCTGCTTCCCTTTTAGCCAGTTACCTCTCCAGCTTACTACGACCATAGCCACACCCAGATCTTACATCTTCTTCAGCAAGTGTCTGTGAGGCACTGAGTCAAAAGCCTTGTTGAAGTCAAAGTATAGCAAATCCACAGTGTGGTTCCTATCCAATTCCCTCATCATCCCATCAAAGAAAACTATCAGGTTAGTTTGACAAGACCTCCCTGCCACAGATCAATGCTATTTAGTATCCTGGAGTTCATTGCTGTCCAAGTTGTCCACAAGGTCATCTTTGACCAGTGACTCCATTAGCTTCCCTACAATAGAAGCAAGACTAACAGGTCTGTAGTTCCCTAAATATTCCTTGTCCCCTTTCCATGGAGCAGAAATATGTCTGCCATTCTCCAATCCTTCAGAACTACCCATGTTCTTAGAGAGCTGTTGAATAGACCTACCATAAGTTAAGTCTGCTGGGTAATCTCCGATGAAATCCATTCGGTCCCAGGTCCTTATCTATTTTTTGTGCTACCAGCCCTTTCTGGAACCTTTTGCTTATAAATATTGGCTGCCTCATCTCCAGGACCCCCTTAGTGGCTGCTTTGATGCCACTCTTTGTCAAGGGTCCATCACTCTCCTTAGTGAAAACTGAGCTAATCATTGAGGACTGATACCTTTTGCCCATCCTCCTCTATCACCCTGCCCCCCTCTGCTAATCTTATGATTTCCCCCTCCTTTCTTCCTTTTTTTCCTGAATATATCAAAAGAATGTGTTTTCTTGGCTCTTGACCTCTCCACAATACACAGCTCTGAGTCTGCTTTTGCCTCCCTTACCACCCTCTTTGCCATTCTTTTTTTCAGTTTGTATTCTCCCCTTCTTCCTCACCCCACTTTGCTTTATACTTGTAGAAGGCCTTTTTCTTTGCCCTCACCACTTCTTAGACTCTTGCTGAGAACCATAACAGTTTCTTGAATCTGTTCTTTTTGGGTACCATTCTCATGCATAACTTAGATGCCTTGAGAATGGCTCCCTTAATTTCCTCCATCTCTCTTCCTTCCCCACATGTTGTCCACTCTGACAAACATTTTCCTGACCAGCTCCCTCAGCCTGTTTAAGTCCAACTTTCTGAAATCCAAGACTTCAACTCCTGATTGTTTTTTTTTTCAGATCCAAGAGCAAGTTTAAACCAAATGAAGTTATGGGCACTGTTCCACAGTGTTTTCCCTATTCTTACAGCTCCAGTCACCTCCAAGTTACCTGAGCACCATAATGAGAATTGCATTCTGCCTGGTAGGTTCCTTAACTAGTTGTACCAATAGGCAGTCATGTCAGACATTCAGCAAGGCCTAACTTCTGGACCATCTAGCCACTGAAATATCTCAATTGATATCTAGCATGTTCAGATCACCCACCAACACTACACCCCTGTTTGACACCCCTCTTTCAAGTTCTTCTCTGAGTTCTCTGTCTCTATTTTCCCATTGCCCTGGAGGTCTGTAAATTATCCCCAGTCACAGTTTCTTGCCTAAGGCAGCTATGAGTTGCACCTACTGCAGCTCAGTCTCTCCATTGGTACCCCTGCTGCACCCATCATCTGCCACCTTCATGCTCTCATTGAAAAAAGGGCTATTCCTCCCCCTTTACCTGTTCCTCTATCCCTCCTATATAATGAGTGTCCAGAGAAGGTCGGATCTCAGTTATTATTTTCTGAAGCCCATGTTTTTGTGATGGCCACTAGGTCCACCCTTAGTGTCCACCATCAGAACCCTGAGCCAAATGATTCTGTTATCCAATCCCTTGGCATTAAGGCATATGCCCTTCCATGTAACCCCTGATTGTCCATTGTTATTACCCTTGTGCTTTCCTTGTCCTCTCATTCTTTTTTTTTGGGGGGGGGTTGCACACTTTGCATTACCACTGTATAATTTCTCCTCACCTAATCAAGGTGAATCCACAACCCCATTTGCACTCTCTTTGTTACTACAAGCTCCCAGATGTGGGGAAGTACTAGCTTGGATCCCCTTTCTCTCACCTGCCATTGTGATTTCCCTAGTTCCAAGCTCCCCCACAGGCAGTTTAAATGCCTGATAAAGATGATAAACTGCTGCTCCAGCATGCAGCCCCCACCCTTGTCAGGTGAAGTATGTCACCCTTGAAAAGTCTCCTATCTCAGAAGTAACCCCAGTCCCCAACAAAGTAGTACCCCTTCTCCTGAAGCCATTCTTTAAGCCACCTATTACATTTCTCAGTTACATTGCTCCTTATCGTATCCTGCTTTCCATCCCTGTTCACACAGGGATGACTTTGGAAAAGGCAAGGGAGGCTGAGTGTGTTGCCAATCTATGGAAGTTCTGGCTTACCATCTCTATCAATTTGTTCACCAGATCAGTGCTATGCAGTTGTGCCAGCATCCCCAGCTCCCCCTGCTCCCTCTTTGTTATTCTCCCTGTTTTGTTTAAATCCCTAATGGCAAATACATCGGGAATCAGACAATCCCCTCTTCCATTCAACCCCCCTCTACCACCCCCTCTGCCGTTCTAATCATCAAGTTTAGAACCACCAATGCTATCTCTCTAGACTTGCTGCCCCTACATGCCATCACACTATCTTGCACTTTCCCATTGACTGACTTAGAGTTCCCTCAGTGGAGTTAAGTGCATGAACCTCTTTTAGGGGATGCAAAGCAGTTGACCATCTGGATGGTGCTGGGATGGCTAACCTCCTTATGGCTTCTTCTGCCCCCCACTCCCACTGCCTACCACTCTCCATCCACCTGGACCAGTGGTTCTCTGGAGGAGTAGATATGTGGGGGTGGGATGCAGTTGAGCTGGTGACGCAGCTGAGTTATTTCTACCCTTGTAGCCACCAGCTGAGCCTGGAGCTCTGCCATGATCCTGCAGATTGAGCAGTGTCCCCTCCTTCAGAGATTATTCAAAGAGAGGAGTGCCCAACAGCCGCCACTACTGACAGCTTCCCCTCTGAACTCCACCTTTATATAGGCCACTGAATGATGCTAAACCTAAATAATATGTATTTCCAACAAGAGATTCACACTTAACAAAATACTAAGTCAACTCATAGTACTCAGCCGCATAGGGTGCAGCAGTTAGGTTCAGTTATAGTGCAGGAAACAGGGATAAAAACTACCTTGCAGTTCTCATCTGGATATGGTATGGCTGTAAGACTCAACTATAACACAAGTACTAAATTAACTTGTACAGCTACACCCAAATCAGATGTAACTGTAAAACTTAACTATAACACAAGTAATAAATTAACCCATGGTGCTCACCCAGATAGGGTGCAGCTGCAAGACCCAGCTATAGCACAAGTACAAAATTAACTCATACAGCTACACCTAGATAGGGTATTGCTGTAGCACAACTATACACAAGTACTAAATTAAGTCATAGTGCTAATCCAGATAGGATACAACTGTAAGTCCTAAGTATAACTCACTCACTCCACTTATACAGATACTTCTTATACCTCCTGTACTTACTATCTTAACCTTGATGCTAAAACAAATAACTGTGGGCACTGGAACAAGGGGACAAAGTGAGTTTTTTGAAGTTTAGCTCTTGCAGGGCCACAGACTGATATATCAGTCCAAAATTCCTATACTTTCTAATACCGTTGGAAGCCTAAGGGTTAAAAGAGCACAGAGTAAAAGGGTATTTTTTGCAGCCAAAGGGCACTTTAAATGCTCATGGGTAAAAGTGGGAGGAGGAGCAGTGGCACTCTTATACCACAGGTACTGGCAGCTATCCAAATACTGTAGCAAGCAAATGTTCTTTTTAAGACTTAAAGAACACTCAATAGTCTAGAATTGTATTCCTGGCATTCTAGAATTCACTGGACTGAATGAAAACACCTCAGCATGCTGCCACTTCTGATTCTATCTCAGAACTGGGACACTATGATGAAACAGTGCTCTTTGCAACAGTCAGAAGCTGGCAAAAAATGCAGTTATGATGTTGCCTTACAAAAACAAAGATAAAGAAAAAACAATTGTTGGTTAAAAAACGTAGAAATTAACAGCCCAGAAAGCTCTTTAAACAACAGACAAGATCACAGCAACACAGCATTCACAGACTGCCACAACAGATGAGCAAATCCAAAAAGAAGTGACACATAAAAAAATCAGAGAAGTCTCAATAAAATCTGGGCCCTGATTCAAAGCAACTCACAAAGGGAACACAACACTTTGCATTGTGCTTTGTGATTGCCCAGGCATCCAAAATTGGTATTCACAGTTGGATAGTGCTCCACACTATCTAACTGTGAATAGGAACAATTGGAGGCAGCAGTAACCCCAGTACCACCAGCACTACCTCAGTAGCGCAGCCCCAATATGCAGCCAGGAGAATGGCCCTGCAAGGGACAGTGCAGGGTTGCTATTTCCTGTTCTCAAAGGAAGTTATGCAAATGAGCCTTTAGGGCATGCAGGGCACTAGGTGGTCATTTGCATGCCAGTTATGGGCCCACTTGCATAGGCTGTGGTGAGTGCAGCACAGCACCCCCCCCCCATTGCCGATCACTGTCCTGAGATAAATGAATGAACATACCATGGTGGAAGGTGTTCCCAACACACAAAAAGAACAGTGTTGCTCTCAATGGCTTTGAAATTGGAGCTGATGGGGGCAGCTAACCTCAATGCAGCACAGTTCAAACAAGCAGGAACCTGCACTCCTTTGGAGTTGTTGTTCTCAAAGTTTGTTTTCCCCAATAAATGATAAATCAAGTTCAGTTCAGTTCAATTCAATGCTTTTATTAGCAAAAAAATGTTATAAATTCCAACACAACACAAATGGTGAATCACAATAGACTGCAAAGTAGCTCACTCCTGTGCTTTGCTCCCTCGAGCTTCCTTAGGGAGTGCTGTTAAACGTTTTCCATGCCTTGTTATACAGCTTCAGTTAGCTTGTCATCACTGACATCACATTTCAATTACTTACATTAATTGTTTTAACCTGTTTAAACACAGAAATAAGCTGCAATGACATACTCAGCAAGTAATACAATTAATTAAACAAAACACTGAGTAAAATAAAGCAAATAAAAAAAAACATTGTGAACATTGAAGGTTTTTAACTAAGGGACTGCACTTTAAATTTATTTAAATTGTTCCCATGTATAAGTTCAAGTCAATTTTATTAAATTTATTAAATCCATTATAGTCAAAATACTAAAAGCAGGTATATATCAATTTCAAGACTAGAACTTAAACAATAAACCAAAGAAGATCACATAGTTACTAAGGCAGTTTGATTCTGTACATGTCAGTAGCTTTCCAGGTCCTGCCTGTGCTCTCCTGCTCATGTAGAGCATAAGCTGAAAAATAAAAATGAAACAGATTAGTGTTCTATGAGAAAGGAACCATCCAGACATTGTTTGTTCTGGTTCTTTTATTTCAAAATTTTATATCTATCTTAAGTTAGTTATGGGTGATGAAATTGGGGTGGGGTCATAAAATCCAATTCTTAAAAATGCATTTAAACCAAGTATGGTTTCAAATCCCAGTATGAATTCATGTCTACAAGTTCAATGATTTAAGGTTAAAAATCAAAAAAACTTTCCCTTTGTAGAAGCCTGTTAGATAAATGAATGAACAGTCAATGGTGGATAGTGCTCCCCCCCACCATCAATCACTGTTCCGTTGTTAAAAAATACAGCTCCCTGGTGATCTAGTGGTCCCTCCCCTCCACCAATTACCAACCGCCATCCCATTGATTATAAAACATACGTTCCTGGTGGTCTAGTGATCCCTCCCCTTTCCTGATCACCGACTGCCATCCCATTGATAATAAAAAATATTTTCCTGGTGGTCTAGTGGTCCTACCCCATTCCTGATCACCATCTCCATGAGAAAACTAAAATAAACATCTCCCTGGTGGCTAGTGGTTCCCCCATCCTCCATCCCCAATCTGTGGGTTATATGAGAAAGAACTGTACCTGGTGGTCTAGTGGACCCCCTCACTAACCCCAATCCCCAATATAGTGCCTCAAAACCTTGCCCTGGTGGTCTACTGGACCCCCCCGCCCACTCACCCTGGCAGGTAGTGCCCACATCCATGCTCTTCCCCATCCCAAAACCAAGTCAGCAACCAGCAGAGCCCTCCTTTCTCCACCACAGATGGCCACTGACTGAGCTATCAATGAACACATGCTGTATACATATTTTTTATTATCAATGGGACTGTAATCGGTGATTGGGAAAGGAGAGGGATCACTAGATCACCAGGGCCATATGTTTTCTAATCAATGGGATAGTGCTTGGCGATCAGGGAAGGGGAGGGACAACTAGACCACCTGGAAAATATTTTGTATCATCAATGGGATGGTGGTCAGTGATCAGGAAAGGGAAGGAACCACTAGGCCAACAGGGACATAGTTGTTATACCTTGGGCGGGTGATCACGTTGGAGTGGGACCGCTAACCACCACCTTGACGAGTATTATTGCTTGCTTAGACCACCTCTCTAGCTTTCATACATCACTCTGCATTTCCCTGATTCCCTTGTCACTATCCACCCACCCACAGAGCTTAGTGTCATGTGTGAAGAGACACAGACTGCACTGGATACTCTCACCAATGTTGCTAATGAACATATAGAAGAGGACTGGTTATAGGCAGGGCCCCTACTTTTCTGCAGCACAGTGGGACTAAGTTCTGCGGCAAGACTACCATTTGCCGTAGAACTTCTGCAGCGGTGGTTTGTAATTTCTGCTGAAGTTCTGCGGCACTAACAAACTACCACAGCACAGTGACAGCTTGTCATCCTGACTTCACTTTCATGGCAGTTTTTATAGCAATCAGGATGGTGGAAAGCGCAGTAACACTAGTTCAAAAAATAACAGAATTATAAAAATAATTTAATACTTAAAAAAGCAAACCAAATGTCTCTCCCTTGAGGTCCTAGCCTCTTAAATAAATGACATATGCAGAGGGGATCTTATGTGATAAATAAGGTATTTCTATATGCATGCTATCTATCCCACTAATGAGGTTTCCACTGTCTATCACTTATATATTTGTATGTGCTTTCTACACCACTCATGAGGTTCCCACTGTGTATCACTTATATATTTATATGCAATCTGTAACACATACAAATGTGTGTGTATGTGTGTGTGGTGAGAGACAGAGATACTGTATTTGTGTGTGTATGTATGTATATATATATATATATATTTTTTTTTAATTTCCATGAACTTGCATCCTCATTCATACAGGTCCCATAAGAAATGGAATAGAGGAGTTATTGCAGAACTGATTTTTGATGTCAACCTGCTTTCCCTGACACACTGTGTAACACCATCAGGCCATGACATGCATGTGAACCAATTGTGAGATAGAGCTCTACAGACCTGCACAATGTGTCCACCATGTGACAGAACACTGCACCATACCTTCCCAGGCTCCGAGCAATGATGTGTTCCACCAATCCTTGTGCTGCACAGCCAGCTCCCAGAGCTAATATCTGAACCTGAGTTGCTGGCATGGAAACACAACATGCTACCCTCTGGCCCAACAGCTGTCCCTGCACACAGCATTTCTCCATAACTTTTAGGTGATTCTATCAACCAATGGCAATATGTAATCAATAACCCTGGCAAAAATGCGTACAGTGCAATTATTTATTTAACAGGTCTATTCTTTCAACAGGTCTACACATTATTATATTCCACTTTTCTGAGCATAATTATTTTTCGTAAAAATGACAGTTAAATTAATTTTACCAGTTATTCATTTCAGATGGCATCTCTATACCTTAAAGGCACAAATAGGTTTGTACAAAGTCAGGTATGGACTTAACAGGTCTGTGCTATTGACAAAGTTTTGTTTAGGTTGGCCCTAGTGCAATAATGTAAGACTGAAAATTGTATTAGGCTGTGTTGCAGGTTGAGCAAATATCACCATGCCTGATGTGCTGTGCCACCGTCTCTGGCAGTGGGAGCTGTGGTAGATAAGTGACTGTTCATTTCTGCTGCAGATTGCAGCCATTTCATTAGCTAATGTATGATGTTATAGCAATGATAACATCACATTCTGAGCATATAGGGGGTTTAGGATATAAAAAGAGGGGAAGGTAACCAGATTCTATGGAAAAACAGAAATATTAATAAAAAAATCAACAAGAAGAGTAAATTCTGCGGCACCACAGAAGTTCTGTGGAAGATTGCAAGTTCTGCGCAAAATTCTGCGGCCACAGAATTCTAGGGGCCTTGGTTATAGGACATATCCCTGTAGTACCCTGCTTGTGACCTCCTTCTTTGCTGACTTGAACCCACTGACTACAACTGTCTCCTTGCTTATTAGAAATGAAATGTATGGGAATGTATAGTTATACACAGCACTGTTTTGCTCCAAATTGTTTACTAAGCTATCTGCAGACTTCCTGAACATCAGAAACACCCCCAAACAGTGCAGCATACTCGTGAAACAATAGTCTCATCTACTCCCTCTGCATAATGAGTAGCTAGATAATATTTTGGATGTTACTGAATAAAGGAAAGATGCATTTGTAGTTGGTCAAGAAATGTAAACAAACGTTTTGGTGTGGTAACACCAGGATGGTTGACACTCATTTTTTTTTTTTACTTTCTAAAAGGAAAAAGGAGTCTGAATCAAACAGCCAGCTACATCAACAGTCTCTATAGAATGAGAACAACCTAAAATGTGTTTTTTAAACTAGGGACACTTTGAGGCCAAATGGGGTTGACAATGTCCCTGTAAAAAAAAATCCACAATAGCAGCCAAAATGCACAAAAATGACACATAGGTTCTCAAGATCAAACACCACAAAAGCCACCCACAGAAATTGTTAAAAATATAGCAGTAATGTTAACGACATCAGTTTTAGCCAATCACAAAAGAAATGTGATGACTGTCCTGTCTCCCAACTAAAATCTACCAAATACATTTTTAAATAGCACTCAGCTCAGGGAGCTCCTTACAGACACAAGCACTCTGCTCCTGCCTGAATTCTAGAACCTTAAGAGCATAAATTTTCTGAGGTGATTTGAAAGTTAACACCCATTGAGTTGATGAGGGGTAGGGGGAAAACACTTGTGAGAAAAGAAGAGCTTAAAAATATTTTAAAAAGTATGAAACAGAAAGCAAAAAGTTATCATTGATAGAAAAGGTCAGTACAATTTTTAAATCTAAATGCATTTTATGAATCAGAACTGTACCTAGCTTTCCATTGTAATCAATGGAAATTGTGCAGTTGAAGCAAGGCAGCTGTGTGGGAAGGAGGGGTGGCTTGTTCTTTCCTGGCTGCCCACCAATACAATTGCTGGATTGATAGGGACTGAAGGGTATGGATGCTAAATACATAGAAACATAGACTTTGACAGCAGATAAGGACCGCTTGGCCCACCTAGTCTGCCCATTTCCCTACCTAGATGATAAGCTGCAGATCCTAATTAACCAACAGCCTCTTTCTTCCTACCCCCTACAAAAATTGCCTTATGTCTGTCCCATGCATTCTTGAATTCTCCCACAGTTTTAAACTCCACAACCTCCTTAGGAAAGCTGTTCCATGCATCCACCACCCTCTCTGTGAAAAAATACTTCCTCACATTGCCCCTGAGCCGTCCCCCCTCTATCTTTAAATTGTGTCCCCTTGTTCTTGCACATCTCTTTTTCTGAAAGAGGCTACCTTCTTGGACTTTGTTGATTCCACTGAGGTACTTATACGTTTCTATCATGTCCCCCCTCTCCCTTCTTTCCTCAAGGGTATACATATTAAGCTCATTTAGTCTCTCCTCATATGGCTTCTCTTGTAGACCCTGCACCATTTTAGTTGCCCTCCTCTGAACTGCCTCCATCCTGTCTATGTCCTTGTGGAGATGGGGTCTCCAGAACTGGGCACAGTGCTCAAGATGGGGTTTCACCAACTGTCTGTACAGGGGGATAACAACTTCCTGTTTTCTGCTAGTGATACCTCTCCCTATACATCCCAGTATCCCCCCAGCCCTCCCTACCGCCTTCTCACATTGTTTGCCAACCTTAAAGTCATCTGATATGATTACCCCCAGGTCCCTTTCCATTTTTGTTGTTGTTACTACCTCCCACCCATTGTGTAATCTTCTCCTGGGTTTTTGTTTCCCAGGTGCATTACTTTGCACTTCTTTGCAATGAATCAAAGCTGCCATACATCTGACCATTCCTCCAACTTGCCAGGTCCCTTCTCATCCTTTACATGCCTCCTTGGGTATCAACCCTGTTGCAGATCTTTGTGCCATCTGCAAAGAGGCATACTTTTCCTTCCAGTCCCTCTGCAATGTCACTTATAAAGACATTAAAAAGGACTGGACCCAGTACTGAACCTGTGGTACCCCACTAGTAACCCCTCTTTCTTCAGAGTGAGCTCCATTTACAATTGCCTTCTGTGTCCTGTTGTTCAGCCAATGTTTTACCCAGGCTACCACCCTGGGACCCACTCCCAGGCTGGTTAATTTGACTACTAATCTTTTGTGTGAGACTATGTCAAATGCCTTTGTAAAGTCTAGGTAGGCCATGTCCACAGCCCCTCCATGGTCTACTACTTTGGTCACCCAGTCAAAGAAATCAATTAGATTCATCTGACATGACCTTCTTGCTGTGAACCCATGCTGCCTTGGGTCCTGTGCCCCACTGGCCTCTAGGTACTCAACAATTCTTTCCTTCAGAAGTGATTCCATCACTTTCCCCACCACAGAGGTCAAACTGACAGGTCTGAAGTTTCCTGCCTCTGTCTTGGTCCCAGTTTTGTGAAGGCGAATCACATCTGCCTTCTTCCAGTCCTCAGGTATCACACCATCCTCCCATGATTTGTTAAAAAGGATAGTCAGTGGTGTCACTAGTTCTCTGCTTAATTCTTTTAGAATTCTGTGGTGAATTTCATCTGACCCCCATTGTTTTGGCCACCTTCAGTTTTAGGAGTTCTTTCAGAACCATTTCTTCTGTGAAAGGACTGGGATCAACCCCCCTACCCAGAGTGCTTCTGTTAATTGGATTAGGCACCTCCCCCACTTCCTCTTTTGTGAGTACTGAACAGAAGTATTCATTAAGTATCCCTGCTTTTTCACTGTCACTCTCTGCCCACCCACCATCCATTCTATTCAGCCTCACTATCCCTCCCTTTGTCTTTCTACGCTCTCTGCTATACCTATAAAAAGTTTTATCCCCCTTCTTAACCGAGTTAGCTATCTTTTCCTCAGTTTGTGCCTTTGCTATTCTGACTACCCTCCCTGCTTCCTTCTGCCTTAACTGGTACAGTTCTCTGTCCTGCTCCTTCTGTGTTTCCTTATACTTTCTAAATGCTATCTTTTTCTCCCTAACCTTCACCGCCGCCTCTTTTGAGAACTATAGTGGCTTTTTCTTTCATTTTGATTTATTTGCTTCACACAAAGGCTTGTTGCCTCTGTGATGGCAGTTTTGATATTTCCCCAATGTTGCTCCACCCCTCCTTCTAGCCTGTTTGCTAGTGTTTTTCTAAGGCACTCTCCCATCTTGCCAAAGTCAGACCTTCTGAAGTCCAGAACCCTTGCTTTTGTATGGCTTGACTCTGTAGCTGAGTTTATCATGAACCACACTGTTTGGTGGTCACTTGTTCCCAAATGGCTATCCACTTCTAGATCTGAGATCCTCTCACTGTCCCTATTTGAGACTACAAGGTCTAAGATTGCTCCCTCATGATTAGGTTCCAAAACTAGCTGTTTGAGGCATGCTACCTGAAGGGCATCAAGAATGGCCCTGTTTTTGGATGTGGCTGCCGCAAAGGTGCTCCAGTTAACATCCGGCATGTTAAGGTCCCCCATCAACAGTATCTCCCCTTTCTCTGCCATCCTAAGTATGCCTTCTATCATATCCTTGTCCATTCCCTCCCACTGACATGGGGGTCTATATACAACCCCTGTGTGGATTGTGGTGTCATTTCCAGTCTCTAAGGTGATCCACAGTGCCTCCTCTCCTCCCTGTTTACTGTTTTGTTCAGTTGCTTTTATCCCTTCCCTTACATAGAGAGCTACTCCCCCTCCTCTTCTGCCCTTCCTCTCTCTCCTGTAGGTTGTGTACCCTGGTATGTTAACATTCCAGTCATGGTTCTCTGTGTACCATGTTTCTGTAACTGCTACAATATCCAGGCATCTCTCTTCCATCAAGGCCACCAGATCAGGGAGCTTGTTGCCCAGACTACGGGTGTTGGTACTCATTACCCTCCATTTCTTGATGGCCTTACCCCTTTTTGCCCCATCCCTGTCCTCATTGCATTTGTCACTTTCTCCATTTACTCCTGTACTTCTCCCTATCGACATCTCTATGTTGGAGTCTACCTCCCTTAGTACCCTGATATTTTGGGGGGGCTAGGATTTCCTGCTCCTTTCCAGTGCCTCCCCCCTTGGCTAGCTTAAATGCTTGTCAATGAAGTATTTAAACCTATCACCTAGGATCCTGGTTCCCCTCCTGGACAGATGCAGACCATCATGCCAGTATAGGCCTGCATCTCTCCAGGTGGACCCCCAGTCCCCAATGAAGCAAAATCCCTGAGCTCTGCACCAGTTTTTCAACCATTGATTGAATTCCCTGATGTGGAGCACCCTAGCCTCACCCATGCCATAGACAGGCAGCACCTCCGAGAAGGTTGCGATGTGTGCTATTTGTCTAAGGCCCCTCCCCATCTCCACAAACACTTCTTGCACTGCTCTGATCCCTTTCTTAGCCAGGTCATTTGTCCCTAGGTGGACAATGACATCCAGCTCCCTCCCCTGTGCAGCTGCTCCTGTGATCCTGAAGATTCTCTCCCTGTCCCTCCAAGCCATGGCACCAGGCAGGCACCTTACCTCCCTCTCCCCTTCATCCCCCACTTCTACCTTCTTAACAATGGAGTCCCCCACCAGGAGTTGTTTCCTTCCCCTGTGGGGTCCCATGCCACACTCCTGTGGGTCTCCTTTGTGGAGGTTCCCAGCATCCTCCTTGGTCTCCACTGTGGGTGCCTCCATAGAGGAACCACATTTTTCCAGAATGGCATAGAAATTGTGGGGAGGTACAACTGGAGTGATGCACCTCTGTTCCACCACCCTCACCCTCCCTGAGCCCACTGTGGTCCAACCACTCCTCTTTCTTGGCAACCTCTGAGGCAATGGCAGTGATCCTGGTGGTCCCTGGGTGAGACAGGAGGTCCCACAAATCCTGGCCAACTCAGCCTGGAGATGAGCAACCTCCTCCCTCAGCCCAGAAAGGTGTCTAAAGATGGGACAACACTGCATCCTCCAGAACATCTCCCGGAAGACTTCTGCTCCACAGCCACTGCACTGCACCACTCCCATCATGTCTTTTCTTTTTGGCCCCCTAACTGTTATTTGGAATACTTACTCTTTCCTCTGTTTGTTTATTTCTTTTTTTTCTTCTCTCCCTACTTACTTACTGCCTCTGCACCCTTTTAGCTCCTGATCTTCCTGTTCTGAGACAAGAAGTTCCCGTATTTCTCAGTAGTCTCCTTACTTGCTCAAAGTCAGACCTCCAGCAGCTGGGGGGGATGGAGAGCTACTCTTGCCCTTCTAGGATGGTGAGTCTTTGGTGGCTCTGTGATCACTCACTTCCTGCTCCCAAACAGGAAGTTTCTGTTGTCAGTTAAATCCTGTTCCTATAAAAGTAGAACTGGTTTAAGGTGGGAAGGTGGAGGGGAGGGAAGGAGGACACTATAGTCCCAGTAGAGAAGTTTTAGTTACACCAGTAGCTCCTTCCTCCTGTTGTTCTGTCTGTTCTCTGGCAGAAGCTATCTAGGGCAGTGTTTATATCTGGTCTTAACCTGGCTTCTTCTAGCTAAGCTACTCCCCCTACTTTGCATATTTCTACACTTAGTTAATTTCACAGATAACAATTCCCTTCTGACACCTGTGACAAGCACCTAGATAAGTACACAGATAACAATTTACTTCAACTACCTCTGACAAACACACCAACTCCTTTTTTTTTACCTTAAATTGAAGGTCCCAGTACAAGATTTCCAGTTCTTATTCCCAGTAGAGAAGTTTTAGTTATACTAGCAGCTCCTTCATCCTGGTGTTCTGTCTGTAGGTGGGAGGGTTGAGGTATAAACTAGGGACAGGGAAATGTGGCAAGTGCCTTTATTTTTTATACTGTGATTATGATTAACATTACTTGAATGGAGGAAAAGGGAGGAATTCATAACACACAAAGGGTAGCAGGGGTGTGGGTTACATTTCTTTCAGGAGAGGTGTAGGGAGGGTTGCAGTGCACATGGGAGGGGGTACATCTTTTGTGCTTTTTTTAATAAAAAAGTAATTTTGCTCAGTGAAGTTAGGCAAGGGCCAGAGAAATTAGCAAAATATCTCAAATTGTGAAGTTTACTGACTTTACACCATCTTTACTAGCAGCATTTGATTAACAGCATGTCTAGTCTTAAGTCATGCCGAGCAAAGAGCAGGATGTGCACAATTCTTTGGATCCTGTGCAAAACAGGAGTTGGTCCTAACTTGTTTCATACAGAATCCTTCTAGCTCTGCATAAAGAAGGACATGGGGGACCCTTTGGTCCATTCCCAAATCAGGAGACAAGCCCTAAATCACTTTACACAAGGCCCTTCATGCCCTATGCAAAACATGAGTCCTAACATTTTGATATGTAAAACATTTCTTTGTGTCAGACCTATTTTGTGTGTGTGTGTGTGTGTGTGTGTTTATATTGGACATATAGCATTTTTTGTGATGACTTTTCCCATTTTTTTAGTTTCTGAAATGCACATACTGCATATAGTTGGGATTTAGAAATAGATTTTTTTAATAACTTTTATTCCTATCTTAGGTAGGGACCACACAGACTGGATGGACCTCTGGTCTTTCCCTGCCTGTAAAACTCAATGTCTGTATGTATATACAGTTACAGCAGTTGACCTGGTAAGCTATTTCCTGACATTTCTGTGATGCTGTGCCTCTAGAGAAATTCCTTGCCTTCCATGCAAAGTCTTGGGGAGCAGTTAGTGAATATTTTTTTTTTATTCGATGTTTTGGGGAAAGCATATTTTGATTGAAAATAAATGTTCAAATCTTTATTTCAAACAGCTTGCAAAATGAATGTATAGTGATGACCACTGGATAAAGGCAGTGGGTGACAGATGAAATACAGAGCTGATCTTTCACTATGTACCCAGCTCATATAACCTAGAACAGTGTATTACATTGGAAGGAATATGTTGTGCTTATAGTATTGTATATTTACATTAACATTTACATTAGCAAATAAAACTGAGGCTTGCATTTTAGATTCAGGATCTAATTCTTTAGGGTATAAATGATTTAATGCCCACAAATTGAATTCCTTCAGTTTCCTTCTTCACTAAATGGGTGTGCTTCATTTTAGCTGACACTAATCTCATCTAGTAGGACAGCCAGGTAAGCAACATTAGTTTCCCATTATGTTTGCCCTCTCAGCTGGAGTGACAATCAAGGTAACAGAGGACGGTGGGAGAAATGACAAATTTAAGGGTCAGGGGAAGAGAGGGGAGAAAAAAATGAAGATGGATTTCATTTTCCTTGCTAAGTGCTGGCATTTAGAGAAGATGATTTGTCATGAGGTTATCAGCTGCAATTGGCTAGTAATTTGAAAATGGATTGGTAAGGGTAGCAATTTCTGCTTCAAGGGTTTTCTATATTGAGAAAGGCTCAGCATTCGAAGCAGTCTGCACACAGTAGCAGAGACTGCTGCCTACCTAATGTGGCATGATGCATTGGGCACGCTTCAAAGACTGCATACGCAGCTGTGGCCCACTTCCACATTCCATCTCTCTCCTCTGCTTTTTCATCTGATCAGGGTTTGTTTTCCAAATGAATAAATATTTCGGCATATCAGAGTGGATGGAATTGTTTCCACTTATCCAACAGTGATCCTAGCTTAAAAATAGCACAGCTCAACTCTTACTCCACCATGGGGACTGCAATGACTGTGGGGTAAAAGAGTTTTCAAGAGAACCCACAGATGGTAATTTAAGTTGCAAATGAAATCTGCACCGTATGTATTTCCAGTGTGCTGCTGATATTGACGTTAATGTTTGCTTCCAAGTATTCCTGCTCTGTATCTACATTTGCAATGTCAATATTCTACTAAGCAGACTAAAGAAATGTGACACAGGAATAAACATGCAGTGTGTGAAATATGGGCACAAATTGTGTTCAAAATATTTGCTATGGTCTAGGCTGAAGGCCTGTCAATTAGAAAGACTTTCTCAAAAGTTTACTAAGAAGGACATGTACACTTTGACAATCCATTATTTACAGGTATACAGAAAATGATATTATGGGAATAACTTATTTTAATTGGATTTTATGGAATGTTAAACAGTGTTATTGTTTTATGTGTTTTATATTTCATGTTCAGTGCCTTGATCTTCTGGAAAGGCACTTTATAAAAGTGTATTATTATTATTATTATAGTTTCCAAAAGTTTAAACCAATTCTGGTAAAAGAGAATTTTCCTTCTTGACACTGTACAGAACAGTAATGCTGTACCAAACTCTACTAAATGCTTAACACATATTTTTGCCAAGTTCAATCCAGTCGTGCATTCTCTACTGGGCATATGCAACTCTTTTTAAGTTATTACAGCATTTCAGCATGTGTAAGCATATTGTTATTGTTCTAATGCTGCCTTCCCCCTATGGAATTCTTGCAAAGAGGCACATGCAGAGTTTCATCTGTGGTAAATTAAATAAACTAAATATATCTACTGATGTTTTTTTTTCTTTAGAACACATGCAGTTACATACAGCATGCAGTACTGATGCTTCTGTTTAACATCAGACATTTGAAGCTGGATATTTAAAGGGTCACCTACAGCATGAGTAGAAATAGTTCTGCTTCAGCATGGGTCAGTCATGCCATATTTTTATTTTTTTAATTTTATTTCATCATTTGGAACTCACCTTTGAATGGACACAAGTGCTCATTGCAAAGGTTACAATTTAGTGATAAGAAGAGGATACAAAAAAGAGAATGTAAAAACAACAGTTAACAATATAGTACAAGCAGCTGAAGTGGAGCATAGTCAGCAGAACATAAGAAGATTTGGGTTTAAACAGTTACCAGCAGGCAATAATTCCAGGGCAGCAAAATCTGCAGTATCCATTGTAGGCCTAGATATCTGTTTGACAATAAATATTGCGTAAGCAATTGAGGAGATACATTGCTAACACTGCTTTGACATAGTAATATAGTAATTTATTATCAAAAAGGAATCAAAGTCCATCATGATAATTCCCTCTCTCCACTTTATAAGCAGGGCTAAATATGTATGCCATACAAAGATGTAAAAATTTATAGGGAATCCCTTCCCTCTCTACTACCCAGGGCACCCTGTGATTCTTTTGGTAAGCACAGATTTGTCCCAGTTTACCTTGAAGATGTGTACTGTCTTCATGTCAACTGTCTCTGCTGGCAGCCTGTTCCACAGGTTCACCACCTCATGGCAGATTAAGAGCCTCCTAACATTACCTCTGGATTTACCACCTGCGAACTTAAGGGTATGGGCTCATATCCATCCAGAGGGCACCAATTCAAGCAGCTCTGTCTGCCTGATCTTGTTGAGACACCACTTGAATATGTGAAAGATTGAGATCTTGTCCCTTCTCAGGCAGCCTCCTTTTCTTCATGTTGAACAAATTAAAGTCCACCAGCCTCTCTTCATAGCTCTTGTCCCTCAAACTCCTGATCATTTTGGTAGTGTAGCCATGTGTTGCACTCTCCAGACCAGCTTTTAGAACTGATGGGCCCAGAACTGCAAACAGTGCTTCATGTAGGGTCTGTCCAGGGACATGTAAGGAGGTAGAATTATTTCATCTGCCCTGCTAGTAGCCATCTTTTATAAAATGGATTAGGAAAAGCTGTATCGTAATTTGCTCCAAGTTCTGCAGTTCCACAAACCACAGTAACAAAAAAATGTTGTAAATCAGGATGCAGCAGATTTTAAAATTGAATGTGCCAAGTTGTGGAGTTTTTAAAATGAAAATGGTATACAAGTACAAGTACAAAATGAAACCCACTCATCTCTGGCTAACTAAATCTATGTAATCATATTATAGGGTGTTCCTGGTAAGTGACTGCTCAGGATCTACAAAGTCCAGGTTGCCTTCTCTTGACACTTCACCAACTGCCCTGTACTAGAGGTTTATTTTTTCTAACTTATTATTTTTTCTTGTAAAAGTTTAAACATGGGTACTTGTTACTAAAAGTCAGTCAAAATTTGCAAAAGCCTGACCACCCACTTCACGGTCATCCTCTTCAGTCAGGTCCTACACTGTTCCATATTAATTTCCATTTACCTTTCTAATATGATTTGAGGTCTTGCAGTTTCATTTGCTTTTAAGACTTGACCACACTCCAGACTTCTTTTGTTGTATTTATCAAGTGCAGCCTGTGACCAATATGTGTTACCAAATGGTGGGTGAGTTCCAATGCATAAAGCAGCTGCCACATGTCCCTGTAATCATTTGTCATGAGCACCCTAAAATATTATTGATTTAACTAACCAGGTTGAGCATGTTAAATCTTGTACTTGTAAATGAGAAGATATGGCTGATACTTTTTAATCTGCACCCTGCCCACCTTTGGGAAAAGCACCCTTGTCTATAACAGAAAGTTTTAATGCATAGGGAAAAAAATCTCAAATGTTAATGTTGAAAAAGAAAATGGTAGTCACTGTTTTCTGAAAGCAGAACTGTTAAATACACAGAGCAGTACTATTGTCTTAATGGCAGTGCCCAAAACACCTTTCTATCTCTGTACATCATTTTAGTACCATTTTTTAATTTTGTTTTCAAATACTGCACTAATAGTGTGTTATTAGCCTGCCATCTCTCTGCATAGCCATCACACTACTCCCTCGTTCAATTCAACAGTAGCAGATACTCATATTTTGGCTTTTTTCCACCAAATAGAATCTAATAGAGACCCCTATTATTTCTGACCTGCCATAGTTATATATTTCTTTGCTTTACCCCCAGAGGTGGGTCTATAATTTTTGTAAGGGGCAGAAATTTTCTCAAGGGGGTAACCTCAACAGACAAATGCAGAATGCCCCATCTCAAAATTTGGGGTTGGCTAAAACAAGTACTGCTTGCTGGCCTAAGGGGTAGAGGGTACTACATTGCTACATACAGTAGTTGGATCTGCTAGTGTTTTCCCTTGATGAACACCTGCTTGGCTGATCTGAATGCTTCTCCATTACAGGACTCTGTTGCTCACTCATATCCCCAATAATGACAAGCTGCTAGCTTACCTGCTGTAGGTCCCAATGCCTGTACCAAAGTATAAGAGATATGTAATGCTCCCAGCTATCTGTTCCTAATATGATGCATTTAACGTAGTGGGCAAGTGTTCTAACTTCAAAATAAGAAAAAAATAAATAAATAATTAACAGGTGCTGCTATTTAGCAGCTTCATATAAGGAACACAGCCAGTGTGGGGTGGGGACATGAGTTGGAAAAAAACAGGGGCCTTAAACAAGAAAGTGGGAGGGGACAGCACGGGTGAGTTATGTGGGCTGGGGCCAACTTTGGTTGGCCTTGACTTGAGGCCTAAAATTTAGTTGGGAGCCAACTTTGGTTGGCATCAATTTGAGGCCTTAAAGTTACTTTTAGCTTCACCAACTGAGATGAGCTACTCTGCTCCCAGTGCAGAAATTTGCACATGGTAAAAATATGACAAATAGGCAAGAAGGAAATGCCCTGAGGTCAGCAATGAATTTGAATTACTGAAGCTTACTTTTGGCAGATGCTGTTGGCATACATTTGCTATAGATCATTGTTTATGGTGCTGTGACAGAATCTGCAAAACCCACAAAGAAAACCACAGCCCAGTGTCAGCTACAGTAATAGTTTCTTTTCATTGCTGACCTCAAGGCTTGTATCACCTTGTACTGAATTCTGTAACTCTTCACTTTACTTCGTGTCAATTACTATATTCTCATTTACAGCACCATATGACTCATGAGGTGATTGGAAGAGGAACACCTGAGGCCCCCCTCCCTCTAACAGAACATTCCCCACTCCAATGAGAGACCTTGTGTCTCACAAAGCAGTCAACTTTACTTTTCATTCACTGACTGCAGCCTGCCTGGCAAGCTCACACACAGAGAGCAAATAAAAAGATGGATTATTTTGTACCCTGCTGCACCACCACTAGCCACTAAAACAATATTTGTCAAATAAATTTTTAAAAATCTTCCCTGTACCTTTTTTTGTAGTCAAATGATTTAATACAATTATCAGTCTCCTGAACCTTTCCCAGCCTGCCACATTTATTCTACTCTGCTCCTGTTGCTGGGGAAAAATGTTATTAAAAAAATAAAGACAGATTTATGTGTCCACTACTATACCACCAACACTAAGTAAAAAAAATAGTTGTCAAAGAAATATTTTTAACTCCCCCTTCATTTTTTCTCAATATCCTAAATCCCTTTGCCTTCTCCTGCTGCAGGGCCTGTAACTGGCAGTGAAGATATACATTGTTCCTGTCTCTTCTGCAATAGAATTTTACTAGCTTGCCTGCCTACAACTGCAGTTAAATGTAAGGAAAATCAGGCAGCTAGAATGATAATGCATCATTCTGTGATAATTTTAAATGTTTTGATTAAACATCACTCTTTTTCATATAAAATGAGCTGCCTTCCTGCCAAAAGTCCTTCCCCTGTGACAGAGAGAGAGAGAGAGAGAGAAATGGTATTTACTCACCTGGTAAAGATGATTATTTGAGTACGCTTTATAGTATTCCACAGTCAGAATCATCGCTATTCCTCATTCGATGGATGATGAATACCGATGGTTCTGACTGTGGAGTACTATAAAGGGTACGAAACATAATTGCACTGAGATAAGATCTTGATATGCAGAATTACTTACCAGCTGCTGCATGAGGCTTGACAACAACTTGAACATACCCAGCATGTTCTCCCTGTACAAATGCTGCATCATGGTGTAGAAGTTGCTAAATGCCAAAGAGAAACCAAGTATCTTTGGACCATCTTTGTTGGCGTCCAAAACATTGGAATGTGACATGTTCGTTGAATGCAAATTTGGCTTCTGCTCATCCTTATGGGACATTAGAAAAGAAGGCTGCCGCTTAATCAAAGGCAAATGTGCCAGTTCACCCCGTGGCTCCACTAGAGACATAAATGTGATCAAGGATAGTTCACAGTACTGAACTTTCAAATTTCAAAAATAATTCATTTTCCACTACCCCAAACATTGCCAGACACCATCTATACTCATGGATAACTTATGTTTAACCAAGTACTGTATTTCATCAGCACAAAAGGCTGAAAACATCTCTACAGCCCAAGAAGACATTGCAAATGTTCCTGAAGAACCATCTAAAAAAAAAAAATCAAAAATCAGTAATAGGCACTAGAATATCACTGTGAGGAAAATGAGGTAGAAGTCAAAAAAGATGAGGCCAGTGTAAAGACGTCATTCTGGACACTTACTGTGGTTAATGACAGGACGATTAATAGACAAATCTGTTTTAAGTGAAAGACAGTTGAATACTTGGATTTAAACAGCCACAGTACCTCCATAACTTTCATGCAGAGGTTGGAACTGCAAATGGGCATGAATATTCCATTAGCAGCTACAGCAATCTCTGCATTAGCAAACTATACACATCACATATGCTTTGCAGCTGTTCTTTAGGCCACAGTGTTGGCATAACTAGGGACTCTATTCTGCTCCAGCAGCAACATATTTCTGTTACACATGAAGTGTTTCCACAAAGAATGCAAGGATCAACCTAAGCACCACAGTGCCATTACAGAAGCTGAACCAAAAATGTTAAGAGGCTCCCCAGATCTGTTTCCTCATATGGCTTCTGGTTTGCTAAAATTGGTTTAGCTGGATATTCAGCTTGTAAAGGTCCAACAATGGGTGAGAGGATCACTGCATCCTCACACCCATCAGATTAACAGTAAGACAAAATAAAAGTTGATTCAAATATGTCAGTTACAATAATCCATTTGAAATAAATAAGACAAGTGACAGTTGATGCGGGTGCACACCATCCCCATGACCCATTGTGCCCTATGTCAAATTATAAAAAATACATAAGTAGGGTTGTTAAGATTCCAAGTCATGAAATAGGCTTCAGTAGATTGCAAGCCAATTTTCAGAATTCAGATTTTCTGAATTGTAGCCTGCAAATCCTTATTCTGAAATGAATGGAAAAACAAGTTTTACATAAGAAATTAGGATTTAGGAGTTAGGATTCCACATCCAGTTCCAATTTCTAGGTCATTTTCTGAATCAGAATTAGAATCAGGTTTGAAATAGAAAATTCCTATGAAGTCCTGTTGGATCAGAATATTCAAATTTTGTGCACCCGTATACCAAATCAAGATACCACCCAATGCAAAAGCCCTCTACCTTCACTCAAAATATCTGAACCAGCACTACTTAGAAACAATTCCAAATTGGTTTAGTAATAAGCCAGTGTGTGTTAATATTATTCCCTCTCTCTCATGCCCAGGTTGGGCTAAACAGCCTTAATTAATGCTATATGAACCAGTTCATTGATAAAAATGTTGAAAAGTAGTGTCCCCAGCACAGATCAATAAATTATGCCACTTAGTGCTCTTGTCCACTTGGATTAGTGTCTACAAACCACAAGTGTTTGCTTTCTGCCTCTTTCAGGGGCTTAACTACACTCAACTCCAACTGCATTGACCCATGCAAACTGAATAAGTTAAAAGATCCTCTGATATCTCATATGACACTTGAACACGAAGGAGCTAGTAATCACAGCCCTTCTGCATTGCAGTTGCTGTAGATGCCTGATGCCAATCTAAATCACTCTGCTTTATTTCATTAAATTGGACCCCCACAGGTCTTGTAGATCCCTTTGTCTTCTGCAGGTACTTAAACAGATTCCTTCCACAGCTGAGAAACAGCCCATCAGGGCTATCAGCTCCTAGCTGAGGGTTTCCCGGCCAGCGGACAGTCAGCGCTCCTTCAGCCGCCACCTGCCTCCACAGGAGCAGACACTCGGTGGCACAAGGTATGGCTAAAACCACAACTTTACACCCACCCAGTCCTGCCCCCTCTTGGATTCTTATTATATGCACCTCTCCCATGCCCCTTTCAACACCATGCCCTTTCAGGCTCTTCCATCCCATGACATAAGATCTCTGTTCTTATCTCTGTGCTCTCCTTCCATAGATATGTGAAGTGAGCCTCCGGATGGGCGGAATTCATAGGTCTAACTATTGGGCTCTCATTGAACTCCCCACCCAGCACTGTCAGCCAGTTTTACCACTCTGACTGGTGTTGACACCATCCGCAGACAATACTATCCCAAATTATTACCTCGCACCCTACATATCATAACCTACTGTTTTCCTTTCCTTCATCATGAAGGTGATACCTCCTCTTTGATAAATCTAGTTTTCAACCCCCCACTGGGAACCATGTGGGTTACTCAGACTCTTTATTGTGGGCCCTTCTCCTCTTCATGCCATGCGGCAGAGATCAGGTTCCACAACAAATGGCTTATGAAGATTATGAGATGTTACTATTCTGCCTCCATGGCTTCTTATGTATATATAACCTCCCACTTTTCCAATTTCATTCTTGGTGTACTGTCATTGATGGAACTAGAACTGAATTACCTATGCAATGCACAGCACCTGCCTCACCTATGAACGAACCTGCACTGTCCTTAGTTTCAAAATGTTAATCTCTGCTATACTATACCGGAAGAACCCTATGGGGGGAGATTTGCCAACCCAAGATACCACTTTACTCAAATGAAACAAGGTCAGAATTATTAATCTAACACTTGTTGCCCTAAAAAAGATACTGCTTCTTCTACTAATATGCTCAGGCAATGTAGAGCTCAATCCTGGGCCCCCAAATGTTATCACATCATCTGCTGACCTAGCCAACCTCAAAGGCCTGACCTTTCTGCATGTTAATGTATGCAGCCTATTAAAAAAGATATCCATGATCCAGGCATGGGTCTATCATACCACACCAGATATTCTAGTGATCTCTGAAACCTGGCTTAGACCAATTACCCCGATAGAGGGATTAATATCTCAAATTACCTGCTATTTAGAACAGACAGGCATTCTAGAGGAGGGGGGTATTCATTTACATCAAGGATAAATTCACAATGTATTGTCTTGACTCAACAACAGTCGTGAATGAATTCAAATGCCTATCACTTAAGGTTGTGATCTCACCTATTTTGTCTCTGCATATAATAGGGTGCTACAGACCCTCATCTGCCAGTCTTCAGATATTTTCTCATTTCAACACCTTCCTTGGGCAAGAGTCACTAGAAACAATTATTCTTGGAGACCTTAATCAAGACTGGCTATCCAATGCCTCGACACCTCTCTCATCCTTTTGTGATATGCATGGATTAATGCAACTTGTCAATTAACCAACACGTATTAACAAAAAGAATCCTGACAATAGCTCTTTGCTGGATGTTATCTTAGTGAATAAACTGCATCTCTTCTCCCACACTGGCATTTTTTTCAGTGACATAAGGGATCACTGCTTCATAGCTGGTGTAAGATCATTCAATAAACCATCACCTCCACCAAAGTTCTCAGCTAAGAGGTCTAGACTCAATTTTGACTTATCTGCCTACATCTATGAACTAAAACACTCCCTGCATTGCCAAGATATCTACCTGGCAAAAACTGTACAATCAGCTTATGACATTTTCAATGAAATACTCTTAGGGATCTTAAACAAATATGCTCCCATTGTTAAAGTCCGTATATCAAAAAAAACTTGTTGTTGGTTTACATCAGAACTTAAATCTGCATTGTTAGAGAGGGACAAGTTATGGAAAAAAGCACGCAAAACTCAATCCCCTTCGGACTGGAGCCAGTTTAAACAGGCAAGGAACTTATGCACAAAAATGGTCAGAGATGCAAAAATAGCCTATTACCACTCTGAATTTGATGCTGCCTCCAAGAATATGACCATGGGAAACTTTCAAAGATCTGTCCGGACACATGCCTGGAAACTCTGTGCCGGACAAGATCATCTCTGGCGCTTATATTATTAGTGATAGACTGGAAGTATTGGATTCCTTCGACAATCATTTTGTGACTGCAGTCCTAGCATTTGACAACTCACCTGCAAACTTGCTATGCCAATGGATTAGCACCCAAGAGATGGAACCCTGTGTAATTGATCCAAAATTCTCCCTGACTCCTACCTCACTCAAAGAGGTTGAAGAATTGATGCTGAAGCTGGATGCAAAAAAAAGTGGCGGCACCGACACTCTTGACCCTTATATTCTAAAAGTGGCATAGCATGTGTTAGCTGTGCCTGTAACACACATATTTAACCTATCCCTGTACCAAGGGTTTATCTCGTCCACTTTGAAAATTGCACATGTTATTCTTCGGTTTAAGTCAGGGATCCTGGTGATCTAAACAACTACAGACCAATTTCAATTCTTCCAGTCCTGTCAAAACTACTGGAAAAAATTGCAAGCAATCAGTTGAGACTTTACTTATAATCTATGAATCTCCTAAATCCAGTCCAATCAGGCTTCAGAGTGAGACATAGTACTATTATAGCTCTCACAAAGGTTACTAACGATTGGCAAAGAGAACTGGACAATAGAAAATACATTTGTGCTGTCTTTTTAGACTTGAGGAAGGCATTCAACACTGTCAACCATGGTCTGCTTCTCTTTTCTCTGCAAGCAATTGGGTTGGATTCACTGTCCTTGTGGTGGTTTAATAGCTACCTCTCTGACTGCCTCCAGCAAGTTAAGGCTGAAGGTGAATTCTCAACCCTCAAACCTCTCTTGAGAGATATCCCTCAGGGATTTATATTAGGTCCTATATTGTTTGCCATCTACATCAACAACATTGATGGCTGTATAACCAGGGCCAGCATCCATCTGTTTGCAGATGATACAGTACTTTACTTAAACAACCCAACCCCAGAAGCCGCATGCAGTGACCTGCAAGCCGAATTAAACTTGTTACAAAACCAGCTCCTAAACAAAAACCTTTTTTCTTAATGCTAAGAAAACCAAAGCAATGCGTTTCTCTCCTCTGGTACATACAGCAAATCCGGCATATGCAGGTTTAGTTCCGCAAATTTTTACAATTCTCAGAGAAAAATTGGAATTCATTGCAAAATTCAAATACCTGGGAGTGTTGCTGGATCATAGGCTATCCTTTATAGATCATAAAGAGGATCTTCTAAAAAAACGACGACAAAGATTGGGCATCTTCTTTAGGATCAGCCGCTTTCTAACAAGAGATGCTAAATTACGCATGGTCCAAACAATGTTCCTCTCTCTGATGGATTACGTGGATTTCCTGTACAGTCATTGTCCTGCTTCCTACCTTGCAAAATTGGACACACTGTATCACAAAGCTCTGAGATTCATCACAGGTCTCCCTTTTTCTACTCACCACTGCTTCCTATATGCAGCCATGGGCTCTGGTCTTTCCTCCAGTATAGACAGAATAGAAATGCTGCTATATGGACCCTCAGAGCAATTTCAAAAAAACTTCCACAATACATTGCTGACTGCCTCCCCTTAAACCAGATAGGTAAGTATGCCCTGAGAAGCCTCACATCCATCTCATTGATAGTTCCCAAAGTCAAATCTCGCTTTGGTAGAGTGGCAATAAGCACTGTGTTGCCCTCTATATGGAACAGACTTCAGAAAACCTTCAAACTGAGTACTCTGGTCAGTGTCACTGCCTTCAAGACCCTTTACTGTCATCTCATTAAGGAGCCTTGCAACTGCTTTCCATGATCCCAGCCTAGGTTCCTTTTATCCTACTCACTTCGAACCCTCAATCTTTTCTAATCTCATTCATCATGTGGATCTCATTCCTATTTTCTGCCTTCACTCATCTCTTCATGGCCCATTGTCATCCTCTTGTCCTTACTCCTACCTCTCAAAGTTCCTTAGTATCCATCTTTAGTCCTTCTCCAGCAATCTAGTCCTCATCCCAGCTCATCTACCACCCTTCTACTTCCTTACCATGATTCCCAAAAAGAGACCCATGGGATCCTAACATTATACATTTATCTGGGTTCCTACCTTCCACTCTGGTTCTTCCCTTCCCTGCTTTCTGATGTACTGTTTTGGCAGTTTTTATAAAATGGTTCCTCCAGGTTAAGCTCCAGTACTATAACTGCACACAGGGGCTGCAATTTATACATGATTCTCCTGCAATATGTTATCTAGTGAACTGCACATCACCTATCACTTTGCAACCTGTAAAATCGGCCTCCAAATTCCAACTGAAAAGATGCCTGAAAAAGTTCTGCCAGTACACTTTCATGAAAGATCTAAGCAACATTCATTGGCAGGATTTCTATCTAGCCCCCACCTTTAGCGAGGCATTTAACATCTTTCACAGCTTCTTACTGGGGCTAATAGACAAACACGCCCCACTAAGACTGATTAAATCAAAAAATTCAACTCCTGGCTGATTCTCTCCCATCCTGAAGAAAGCACTTAGGGATAGGGACTAGTGGTGGAAAAAAGTGAGGAAATCCCACCTGGAGGCCAATTGGTTAGCATTCCGAACCACTAGGAATGCTTGTACCAAACTAATTAGGTCATAAAAAGCTAAGTACTTCCAAAAAGAACTAGAAGACAATAAAAACAACTCTGCCAAATTTTGGAATATCCTCAAAGAAGTCGAAGGTCAGTCCACTGCACCACCCCTTCCAAACAAAATTGTGTCTGATGGTACAACCTATATGGACAAAACTGATGTACTAGATAAGTTTAATGATCACTTTGCCACTGCAGGGCTTGCCTTTGACATCTCACCTATCAGCAAACTTAGCCCAGCAAGAGACTACACTGTTGGCTTCACTGATAACCATAACCATAACCAACCACATCCCACCCCCTTCAGCTTCCTCACAATTATGTTCAAGCAAGTGGAGGACCTCCTCCTTTCTCTGGATAAAAAAAAGAGTGCAGGTACAGATAATATTGAACCTTACTTCCTAAAACATGGCCATACCTATCTGACTGCCCCCATTACACACTTATTCATCACCACTCTGATTCAAGGTGAGCTACCTGTCTCATGGAAAACTGCCCACATCCTACCATTATTCAAGACTGGGGATCCGAGTGATCTGAACAATTACTGGCCTATTTCTATACTATCCGTCCTCTCTAAATTACTTGAAAAAATTGTCAACATCCAACTTTGAGAACATTTGGATTCACAAAAGTTTCTAAACCGGCTTAGTCCGCTTCGAGCCAAACACAGTACAGTATTGGCTTCTGCCAAAGTAACTACAGACTGGCAAATGGCCTTGGACTCTAAGAAGCATGCATTTTCCTCTTCCTTGATCTAAGTAAGGCCTTGATACTGTGGATCATACCATCATGCTTACTGCACTGAGTAACATTGGACTTGATAGTTCTGCCATTAAATGGTTCACCAGCTACCTAACCAATAGGTTACAGCAAGTCAAAGCCATAGAAAATCTGTCCCCACAAAAATCCTTGTTACGAGGAGTCCCACAAGGCTCCATCCTGGGCCCTATCCTCTTCGCAATATACATCAATAATCTGGACACGCAGCTGGGCACAGCCAATGTGCACTTATTTGCAGACGATACTGTACTCTATACCACAAATTCATCCTTGGATTTGGCCCATGAGTACTTACAGAAAGTCTCTGTCACCCTTCAATACAACCTTATCACTCATAAGCTCCTCCTCAATGCCAAAAAGACTAAAGCAATGATTGTCTCACCAAAGTCTTCTTCCAGATGTCCACATATCACACAGATCAGAACACTTTTAGATGAACCTCTTGAAGTAGTTGATACCTTTAAATACCTAGGGTTCTGGCTGGATAACAAACTCAACTTTCTGTGCCACTTAAATGAAACCTTGAAGAAACTTACTTTAGAAGCCAAAATGAGACTAGTACAAACTACATTCCTACCTATACTGGACTACGCTGACTTCCTTTGCAGTCATTGCCCATCAACAATGCTAAACAAACTGGACACCCTTTACCAGCAGGCTTTAAGTTTTATCCTAAATCTACCCCATGGTACACATCACTGTCATCTATACCAGGTTTCGGGATGGACCTCACTCTCAAATAGGAGAAAAAGGAATGCTCTCCTCTGGTTTTTTAGAGCATTATCTGAAAACCTCCCTGCATACATCTCAAACCTCTTCAAATGGGCTAAAGGTTCCTATGGCCTGAGACGCTTCTCCATAATCTGCTTCCAGATTCCTAGAGTGAAAGCTTCCTTGGCTGAAGCAGCAATCAACTTCTCACTTCCATGCAGCTTTGGAACACTATGCAAGACTCATTAAAATTATCCTCACTTCCAAGCATCTTCACATTCAAAGATCTATTAATGGATTATCTGAAGGAATCATGCGACTGTTTCAGATGCCTAAGACCCCTAAGCCCTGGGTGCCACTCTCAAATCCTACGCCTAAGTATCTCATCCACCCCACATTCCTAACAACAGAAATCTAGGACCTACAAGCCTAGTTCCCTTAATCTGAGATGGCCCTGCCTATTCTCTACCTTTTACCTATTCTGGCCTCCATTTTGGCTGCCTACTCTTTCACCCCAATTTCTACCCTATTCCTTAATACCTGCTTATTTTTTATCATTTAGGTATGAGCTCTTACTTAGCAGAGACTATATAGGATTGTTGTCTCTTCTCATTCCAGTAAAGTTTATCATTATGTACCTTTGCATGTTAATTATGTTGACCGGTATGTATAGCCCCATATTGACAGGCACCTTCACAATGTTTTTTTTTTGCACCGCTGTCCACCATAATTGTAATCTTATGAAGTGTACTGTATTGTATTAATGCCCAGGATCACCTTGAAAATGAGCTTGCTCAATGGTGTTTATGCCTGGTTAAATAAAGTGATTGATTGATTGATATGGTTCTCTTGTAACATGTTCTCTTGTGAATGGCCTTCATGTATTGTACCATACTCCTATGTATTATTATTGCTTGTGTATACACATATATATATATATATATATATATACACACACACACACACACACACACACACACACACACACACACACACACAATGTTTTCCTTTGTTGTACTACTTGACCTTGTTATACCTAGGTCCATCTTGCAAATGAGTGTTGCTCAATGATGTCTGCCCGGATAAATAAATATTTTGATTGACTGATTGATTGATTGAACAGAAACAACATACTAAGACACATTTTAGTTTATATTTCATTGATTTTCCATATTGAACTTACTAGTTGTCTTTATAACCAAGTTCTTATCAATGAAAACAGATTTACTGTCCCCTTGACATCATCTGCTATGGCTGCTTGTAGACCCTGGAAGTCACAATTTTCAGCTTATGGCATAATAATCTGTTGCTGTAGAAATTATTCAGAAGCCACACATATAGAATTAGAATGTCAGGTGTAGAGAAGCAGCCTTGGCAGAAAACGTTTAGAGAACAGTAGTCCTGTTTTATTGTATGCAGCACCCTTCCCTCCATTTTTTTTACATGTATTATCCCACGTCTATTTTATATTTTATTTTTGTATGACTTGTACTGTTTTATCACTAAAGCTGTTCTTTTGTACAGCATCCTCTGCACATGAAAATTATATAGTTTTCATTGTACTAGATTTTGCATTTGTATTCCATGCCTTGTGGTCTTTGTACATGCAGTAGTTTTTGTATTTTAACTACACTGATTGCTTTATTTTTTGCACCGTTGTTTTGTATCTTGTTTATCACTGTTGATCCCTTGGTCTCTTTCCCAAGGACAAAACTACACATGAGATGTTTGCAGCTTCATATGCTCTTCTGGTGAAAATCTAATGAAATAAAATAATAAATGTTAATATGTATCATTACAATGAATCAGTGGGACTTAAGTGCAAGAAATACATACAATACAGCCTAAATTGTGAATAAAAAATGGCATGTTCTTCAGCTACTCTTCTGGAATCAGGGGCTCATTAATCTCCCAGTGCTCCTGCCCTCCCGGGTAAGGAAATAGGTAGAAACAGGATCCCATAGAAAACAAGATCTTGCATCTCAACTGAGCTTTCCAGGTTAAATGCACTGTAAAAAAAGAGGCATTGTTCTACTAATTTACTTTGTGCAGCCATACAAGCCCTCATAGCGTTTATATTGGCCCCTTAAGGCAGTATATTGGGGTCTGTACGAAACATATATGGGTATATAATCCCCAGAAGGAATAAGTTGTGAAGCCTACATTTTACATGGCGTAGCACTGCTGGGCTGAGCATTTTCCAACCCATCCCATCTTGCATTGAGTTAACCTTAGTTTCTAACATTCCAGTCTTCCTTTTTAATAACTGGCCTCTGACCAATTCTTTCAGTCACCTTCTTGCAGAGATCCCCAGTGGTGCTCTTATTGATGGCTCAAGATGCACCTGTCTGAAACACTGGCAGCTGAGTTATTGAAGCTTGAATCTACAGTATGCTACTAATGAGTGTTATGGTTGGGGTACAAGTGCTGCCGGTATCTAGATTGCAATCAAGTGTCAACATCTGGTCAATAAAGAAAATGACACTCTGCGTCAAATATCACTGATTACCTTGTGGCAGATTGAAAATGAAGTGCAATTTCCTGCCTTTCAATTAGTAGAAAATCACTGCAGTAAGTGACATCAGCAGCCATCTCCTGTCTTTAGAACTGGAAAGCAATTCTGTACTTAAAGGATTAGATACCATATGTATGTCAGGAGTAAAACAAATATATAACTGCACTACGGCTTTAGGTTCCTAGTTTCTGTGTTAGACAACACTTCATGTGTGTAGTACATTTTCACTGTGGAATGCATGTAGGATGTGGAGGCAATTCCTGAGTGATAAAATAAAAGGTGTCTTTGTAACAGGGGATAGTTGAGAGGTAGGACTGAGGCAATAGCTTATTTTGGCATAGGCAGAGTACAACACCATGAACCAGAAGACCCAGGCTTGAATCCAATAATCAACTACTGTACCACCTGCTTAGAGTTTGACCCTAAAAACACTTACCTAAAATCAATTTCAGATATACAAAAAGTAATTTTAAGATATCATTAGCATTGGATTAAAAAGGGCTCAATTTCTTTGTTTGATGACTTTTGTTGACTCTAGTTCCAGGAATTGATTGTCGCTCACTTACTTACACTTAAGACTTGAATACTGATTGATGCTGAGACCATGACATGTTCATTTTCTGCCTTGAGTCATGCACAGAACAACTTTCTATGAATTGTTCTGTATAATTTTGATATTTAAAATAAAATATGTACTTGCCTCTAGTCTCACTTCGGCATACATTATGATCTCCCAGTTTAGCTCCATAATGTGCTTTGTAACCCCCCCCCAAAAAAAAATTTCATATCACTGAGTAGCTAGCCATTCATTAGACTAAGATTCATGTTACTTTTGTCTTCCCCGGGATCTTCCAGGTTTCGGTTAATATTCCTCACTTATGCAGGGCACTACTGTTTTCCATTCTTGCTAGGCCATCACCATGCTGGTATATTTGCCTTGATGGCATCAAGTTTGTCTATTCTTGACTTCATCACTTGGGAACAGAAACACCTGCTGTCTTGGTCATTTGAGCAGCATGGTAGTTCTATGTGAGTGTGTTTGGGGGGGTGCACATGCATGTGTGTATGTGTAAGAGAAGCAGAATAATGCTTCAGTCTCCTGTGGTCTCATATGGCAACACTATTAAGAGATGAAATTAGAGATACTTTGTTTTAGGACTACCACAATGAAAAAAAAATAAAGCCATGTCATGTTGCTAAAAATAAACTGTCATGGGGAACTGCAAATTAAATTCCAGCAAAACACACTGAAACCTGTCATTTCTCTGTAGGTGTTTACTTGGCTCTGGCTTTCCCTTGATTGCAGAAATGCATAAACAATGAAAAACACAGCTTGCTATCTGGTGTCCCCACTGACCAATCTCAATAGATATTTCTGTAAAATATAACAATATTTGTAATCTTCTTAGACTTTTGACTGAGGTCAAGCGTAAACCTTGGGATTCATTCAGTACTTTGTTCTGAACAAAGATATGCTGCAACTGTGTAACCAGAGGTTTCTTTAAAACTGTTTGTTAAATGACACATGGTGAGGTCTGATGCTTTAGGCAGCTAATGCTAGTATAAACTGCTTGTTTCTTTATGCCTACTTTATTTATAGCTGTTTTCTACCACTGTTATGGTAATGACAGCAGCAGGGCTTTTCCTTTTTTATACAAGAAGATGCTGCTTCATTAGTGTTCTCTCATGGTGTTAATTCTACAGGTCTGGTTCTCTCAATTAATTAGGACATAATGCAAAAGTAAATGGTTTTGTATAGACAGCAATTCTGTGGCAAGAAGTGTTGCCACTGATGGTACAAAAATGCCCCCCACTCATAAAGGATTAGGGACAGCAGTGTGTTAATCATTAAGTTGAAAGGGGATTAAGTGAATTCAAAAATACAGCACAGTAAAACATAAAAGTGTACATCAAAATGTAACACTAGTTCTATGCTTATATGTGAGATAAAGTTTCCTAACTTATTTTGAAATTATAGCTATATAATACCTTGCTCCATATTTTTTAAATGTTGCCTTGAACAGCTAAACCTGTAACTAATTAGGCAAACACTCTAAGAATCTCTTGATAAGTAAGTATTACACCTACATGAGGCTATCTTTTTTATCAATAACATTTGAAATAAACATATAACATTAATTTCAATTCTGTAAATAAGACTATATAGTCAAATTATTAATAATACTAGAATCATATATACATTTCAGGTGGAGAATGCACCAGGGTATAGGCGGTGCCTAGTATAAAAAGCCACAGTGAAGAAATCAAAATGGATGCCTGAACCCACTACATCAGTGTTTAAACTTATTTAGACTCCGAAAACTGCTGTCAAACTAGTCACTCATTTGATTATTTAGAATAAGAGGACAGCATACCAGATGTTTGTTCCAAACAAGTGCTTCATTTTATTTAAAGTGCACATGAACAGGGGGGTGTGGTCAACCACCAACCAAGATGGTGACTTAATTGTAAAGCTCTGTATGTCTGTGAGCCTAGAACACAATTATACGCTGTTCCGGTGATCCTTGATGGAAACTATCAAGTCTAGCAGTGATCAGAAACCACCCGCTAATTCTACGCTATTTGACAGAGACAATCAGACTATAGGAATCCTTCAAAAATAGTCAGTTAGTTCTGAAGACAACTGCACCTTTAGGCCCCATGGCACAGTTGGCAGTGAGAGGAGAAGAACCTTCAATCAGAGATATGTTATCATCGATAATGACCAGTATCGATGCCTTAACTTTGGCGGCGAACACCACTGCGGTATCGATGCAGCAGCTGAATGCTAGGGTGGATCGAATCGAACAGAAAATAACAGTACAGGACAATGTAATGCAAGGCCACTGTGCAACTATGCGGGAACAAGTGGCACCAATTCGTCTCCTACAGGACAAGCTTGAGGACTTGAAAAACAGAAATCGCCGCAATAATCTGTGGATCCTTGCCTTTCTGGAGGGTTGTGAAGCTGGGAAGGCCCTATTCTTCTTGCAACGAATGCTCCCTGAAGTTCTGCAACTGCCTGAGGGTACGAGGATTACAATCGAAAGGGCACATCATTCACTGCAACCCAAGCCCAGGCAAGAAGACTGACCCAGACTGTTTATTGTCCGAATTCTAAATCATGCCGAAAAAGAAGCTATACAAGCTAGAGCCAGGGAATTGGGGCAGCTTTGTTGGCATGATCATCTGATTATGATTTTTCAAGATTACTCCAAGGAGTTAGCTACTAAATGGAGGGCATTCTCTGAAGTACGCCATAAACTTCATGGCTTACAAGTTCCTTTCACCCTGCGATACCCCGCTAACTTACAGATCTCGGACAATGGCACTACACACCAGTTCAACTCCCCAGTCGCTGCGATGACCTTCATTACAGGGAGATGGGAGGCAGCCCAGGGCTCCTCTTCGTACAATCAGGAAGATGAATGGACCCACCGATCCTCATTACAAGAAAGCCTGTTGGAGGCTAAAGCGAAGATACCCGGTACATCCCTCCAACCGATGCTGGACTCCCGAAAACAGAAATCCAGGAAAAGGCCGCCATCATCGCCACATTCCAAGCACGATCACCCACAGGAAAGGGCACCCATAGTGGGCCTACAGGATCAAAATGTTGCTTCTACTGAAATAACCAAAATAGAATATGTTAGCTCCTATTTCACACAAAACCGATTTTCCTTGCTACAAGATCTGCCAGATATTGAACGAGAAGAGGAGATGGCGATCAATCCAGTACCCCCGAATAGAAATTACACTGAAGAAGGAACTAACTGGGCCTCAGCCACGGACACGGCCTTGCCCTTACAAGATCCAGAGTCACGATCCTCGGCTCGCAGTTCTCCACCAAGTCGCAACGCTGAAAATAATCAGTCAGAGACACAACAATCTCACACAGGTGGACAAATTAAACAATCATAACTTCAGGAAGATCGTCAGTCAGATGAGTACCAAGGGATAGGTGTCTCGGGGGATTGGTGATTGATAGGAAGGGATATTAAGATTAATGGGGGCCTGCATACTAGATAGATAAACATCTCACTCCCTCTGCACAAGCCATTGCAGGCTTGGAACAAGCCTCTTTTATCTCCCTCCAGACACCAAATCCAGAGGTACTGGATAAATGGACTGTCTTGTTGAGAGGGGCTACTGTGGCTCTGGGCCGAGTGTGTATTAGGGTTTCAATGTGTGCTGCATATAGGCCAAAATGTTAGTGATTGGGCTAAATGTTAGTTATATCTCTGCCCACTCTGGTGGACCAGTGACTACCTATCCCAGCTTCTTCTGTACAGCACAACTCTGTTGAGGTGCGACATGGGGGAAAATGACCAGGGGCCCAACAAGACGGACGGAGGAATGTATATTAAGTGTCAGACAGATCTCCCTCAATAAAAGACGTTTTACAGGAAGGAGTACTGCTGAAATGAAACACCCATTTGGGCAATGTGAGATCCAATTATACAACATATATTGTTTATTGGGGTTTGAAAGCGGACACAGGGGAGAAGGATATGAGATAAAACCACAGCAGATGTCATAAGCTCAGGCCCATTCTAAATGCACATCTTAATGGGCTCCCCCTCTTTGTAAAATAAACCTCCAGTTTTTATACCTGAACAGGGCAGAGATAGATATCGATTAAGGCTGGATTTCTGTTCTAACCTCAGGTGCCTTCACTTGGAGGCAGATGTTAAATTGCTGCTGGGCTAGAACACTGGGGTAAGATGTTTAATGGTTAGGGTAAGAAGTTTAAAAATCTGGATTATCCCAGGCTGCATAGAATTTCATCTCTTGCTATATTATAACTGATCCTCTATACTATAGATGTTATACTTTACTACTAGCTAAAAAGAGGTTTGTTCTGGCATAAGGTTAAATGCCTAACTTAGGGGACACAAAAGATGGTATGTTCAGGCTACTGGTCACAGGTCTGAGACTTGTATGGAAACCCCCCCACCCGAGTTCCAGAATTGGAGAGAGTATGCAGTGGCCCTGGCGATATACATAGTTAATGCATAAATAACCTTGTCACCAACAATACTCAGATGGACAGGACAGTTCAAAATGGTTGACAATCTTGAATCCTGTTTTTGTGCTGAGGGACCAGAGTTTTTTGCCAGCCACAGGTAGATCTATAATTAAGGGTCACTCAACATGTTCCCTCCAACGTCAGATCACCGAAGGTGCAGGTCACCCTATATCTGTCTACTCGGGATAGGCTCGGGACAGGGGTTTATGGATAATTCTCACTTATTTGTATTGATAGTATTGCATTGACCAGCTTAGTAGTTCCGCAGTGTGGGGGTAGTTCCCCTCATGGAGTTCTAGATTCTCTCACATCCTGCAACACGATCGGTCATACCATTGGCTGGAGATTCAGCCAGTTAAGTCCTTTCGTGTTTTCTAATGTGTTTTGTTTGATAAGTTAAGTAGACTAGGTAAATAAGATATAGAAAGTAGACAATAGGCCCCTAATCACTAACCGTAGATTGCTAATTTTAAAATTCAGTTACATAGGTGGCACATAGTACTTTTGGGACCATTGCTGCCTAAGCTTATTTCATATTACAATACAACAAAAGTGGTTCCCAGGTACCCTGCATTGATGTCAACTAATTTCCCTAGGTAATCAGACCAATATGATGGATGTGATGTTCCACACTTGGAATGTCAGAGGACTGAACTCCCCAATGAAAAGAAAGAAAGTTCTGACACATCTGAAGCGCTTACATTTCAAAGTTGCCTTTCTACAGGAAACCAAACTATCAGAGGATGATCATACTCGTATGACTAATGAATGGGTGGGCCAGCAGGTTCATTCTAATGCACCTACCAAGAAGCATGGGGTCCTAATTCTTCTACACAACTCTCTCCCCTGGACATTAATGCAGACACTCTCAGATCGGGATGGTAGGTGGGTGATAGCTATGTACCAAACTCCCAGAGACCCATTCATGTTATCTCATTGTCTCCTAGCAGACACCTGTAGTCGTCAGTAAAATACACTGGTGTGTCCAGAGGACATCTGCAGAAGTCGACTACTGACTCCCAGTGTGCCCTTCCAATGTCTGGAGAAGTCACTTATATATTTTAATATATAGTGTAACAGAATATAATATATATTTGACTGCATAGCACTGTTGGAAAGGTAATTTCATGCTGAACAACTTTGTCACTGATATTTTGTGCATATCATGTATACTTTAGGAGTTATTTGCATTTGTTTATGGTATGGTGTGTATGGCTTATGTTGCCTGTTTTAGTGAAAAAAATCTTTTTTTTTGCTGTTTCAACCAGCTTAAAAAAATACATATTATTATTCACATACCACCAATGGGAAGGTAATTGTATGCTGTACAACTTTGTCACTGATATTTTGTGTATATCATGTATACTTTAGGAGTTATTCACTTTTGTTTATGGTATGGTGTGTATGGCTGATATGTTTTCCATCAAGATTCACCTAAGCAGCTTGAATAAAATTCACTTTGTTAGCACTTTAGCAGGTATAAAATAAAAACCGTATTGATTACAACTGGTTGCATAGCACCATTGGAAAGGCATTTTTGTGCTCATCAACTTTCATGCCGATATTTTGTGTGTGTCATGTATACTGTTGGAGATATACGCATTTGTTTATGATATGGTGTGTGTGGTTGAGATTCATCCCTCGAATCTCACCAAAGCACCTTGACTAAAATGGGGAAAAATTATGTTTTGTAGTAAAAAGATATATTTTTTTTAACAAACATAATATTAAAACACCATCTAATATCTGTATGCTTAATTTGGTGTTGATATTTTACATATTTTCCAACACAAAATGGCTTATGTTGCCCTTTTTTACTGAAAAAAAATATTTAGTTTCCTCTTTCAACCAGCATAGAAAAAAAACAAAATTACTTACTGTTACATGCATGCCACCATTGGAAAGACAATTTTGTGATGAATAACTTTGCCACTCATACTTTGTGTCTAGCATATACAGTTATTGAGCTATTAGCATTTGTTTGCGACATGCTGACTATGGCTTGATTTTGCTTAGAAAGGCCCAGGATTCACTGTTAAAAGTATACAGGAGATTCAGGAGGCAAGTGGTGTAATCTCAGAGTGAGCCTGTGAAGGAAATGAGTTATGCAATATTTATGCCCCCAATGAAGATAATCCCCAGTTTTTTCACAAGCTTGCAGAAATGGTATTAGAATTTAACCCCCCAGACTGCCACCTTCTCGTAGGTGGGGACTTCAATCTGACTTTGGTTCCATCTCTGGATAGGAATGACACGGGCAAAGAGGCACACATCAGAAGTGGTAAAGCCCTCCAGCAGATGATCTTAGACCAGGGGTTTACAGAGCTATGGAGACTGTTTCACCCTAGAACGAGGGATTATACTTTCCACTCAGAAGTCCATGCCTCATATAGCAGACTGGACTTCTGGTTGGGATCACCAACCATTGCAGCTAAAACCCTTGATGTTGTGATTCTTCCCAGAACTATCTCCGACCACGCCCCGGTGCAGCTCCTTATACAATGGGACAATGTAGCCCCTCCATCTAGACAATGGAAATTAGACCCTATCCTAGGGAGGGACCCTGATTTTATCTCATGGGCCAAAAAAGAAACTTCACTCTTTCTTGCTGAAAATCCCATAACAGATACCTCGGTGGCCACCACATGGGAAGCATTTAAAGCCATGATGAGGGGCAAAATCATGGGTTATGCAGCAGTGAAAAGGAGAGGAAGGGAGCACCAACTGGTAACCTTAGAAAAGCAGCTCGCAGCAGCTGAAGATAGTTTAAATCTATGCCCTCCCTCTCTATACACTCCCCTACAGGCAGAACTATTCTGGGCCTGCATTTTCAAATTAGCCAACTTCTGAATAGGAAGGCAGAAGCAGCCATTCTACGGTTAAGACATATCTTTTGGAAAGGGGGCGATAAAGGGGGCAAAGCACTTGCATACCAACTAAGAAAGCTGCAGGCTAGCAGATACATTTCGGGGCTAAAAAACAAACAAGGGACATTGGGTACCTCCCCAGAGGACATTAACAACAACATGTCTTCTTTTTATAGATCCCTCTATACCTCCACTCACATAACATCAAGTACAGAGACCCAATCCTTTTTGGATACTTCACTTCTACCCAAACTGCAGGTACAGCAAGCACAGGTTTTAGACCTTCCCATTACCAGAGAAGAAGTATATGCAGCCATTCAAGGTTTGAAAATTGGGAAATCCACAGGTAGTGATGGCTACACAGCAGATTTTTATCAGGCTGTATCCCAGATTACTTCCCCTCTCCTGACTTTGGTCTTTCAGGAGATAGAGCTTAAAGGTTCCCTTCTCCCTTCTATGCGTGAAGGCACTATTGTGGTAATCCCAAAAAAGGACAAAGATCCCACTTACCCAGGAAGCTATAGCCCAATTTCGCTCATCAATTTGGACAGCAAACTGTATGCCAAAATTCAGGCAACTAGGCTCAGTTCCCTACTTCCTGGTCTTATACATCCCTCACAGGTGGGGTTTATACCTTTTTCCAAGATGCTCACAACACCAGCCGTTGCCATTGCAGTAGACTTTGAAAAGGCATTCGGCTCTATAGAATGGGACTATCTTTACATGGTTCTTACACATTTTGGGATAGGTGATACTTTTCTCTCTAGGATACAGGCCATATATGTTGGTCCCTTGGCCAGAGTTAATACAAATACAACACCCTCTCCTACTTTACCATTGGACAGAGGCACCAGGCAGGGCTGTCCTCTCTCTCCCCTCCTTGTCATCTTAGCCATTGAACCCTTGGCTGTGGTGATAAGGATGCACCCTGATATAATTGGCCTGACAGTGGGAAGTACAAGCTACACAACTTTAATGTATGCTGATGACCTTTTGCTTCTCTTGGCAGACACTCAGCGTGCCATCCCTCCCTGCTCAGTCTTTTAGATGCATTTTATAGACACCTGGGCCTACGACTGAATCAGAACAAGACTGAAGTAATTCCCCTTAATACTCATTGTACACAACAGATGGCTGAGGCAGCTGACTTACTCTGGGCTCCCAATGGAATAACTTACTTGGGAATTGTCTTAACCTCATCCCTAGATACAATATGGCAGAATAACATCCACCCCCTCCTCTCCTCTCCTCTATTAAAACAGACTTTGATAGATGGAGGCTCCTTAAACTTACACTAGCTGGTAAGATTGTGGCTGTTAAAATGTTATCTGCCCCTAAGCTCTTCTACCTTCTTATGTATTTGCCTATCCCCTTTCCTAAACATTGGCAAAGGGCCTTTGACAGTCTGGTCAGGGATTTTCTCTGGGAAAGATCTAAACCTAGATATAGTCGCTCCAAACTTAGGTCACACTGGAAGCAAGGTGGGTGGAATCTCCCATGGATAGAGGGCTACCATAGAGCTTTTCTGCTGGCCCAAACGGTCAAGTGGTTTCGCCCTCTTTCCTCCCTATCCCTACAGTGGGTACAACTTAAGATGGATTTAATGGGAACTGTACACCCTACCTCACTTCTTTTCAGGGGTACTTATCCCAAAACTGGACCAGTCCATAGACCTCATACAGAACATAGTACACCTTCAGTGGAAATCCCCCAAGCAAATTGGCTCGACACCCATAGGAAGATGAAAATGGAACATCTCCCGCTCCCCTATGTTCCCATTTGGCAGAATCCCTCCATCACCATAGGTGGCACTGTAATATTGTGGAAACACTGGCTAAAGCTGGGCATCTCCAAAATGGAGGATATACTGGTACCAAACCTTAACACACTCCGTACCTTTCAATCCCTCTGACAGAAATGAGGAATTCCACACTCAGATGTATGGAGATACTTACAACTTAGGGATGCAACTCAACATCTTTTAAGCCCGACCTTGCCCCCTGGTAAGCCATCTGAACCCTCTGATCTGAATAAGTGGGTACAACACCCTCAGTGGCTAGCAGGCAGTATATATGCCAAAATTAGGGATACCCTTTCTTCCCAATCAGAGCAGGCAAGATGTAAATGGGAGAAGATGTTGCAATCCCACATCTCACCAGAGGCTTGGGACTAGGGCTGGAAGGATACCCATAGTTGGTTCAAAGACGTTAGATCCTGACTGATAGAAAACAAAATTGCCCATTCCTGGAATCGAACCCTTGCAGTTTTGCATAAAGCCAGGCTTCAGTAATCTGACTGCTGTTGGAGATGTCAGAGACAAGGGGGTGATCTCTCACACATATTATGGTATTGTTCAAAGATTCAACCCCTCTGGTGGGAGATACAGACTCTGGCCTCTGAGGTCACACAACAGCAGATTCCCCTTAGTCCTCATTTCTGCCTACTGGGAATAAGAAGTGATCTCCTTCAGATGTCACTGAAAATGTACAGGTGGCTTGCTTTGCTGACCCTGCAAGCCCAAAGAACCATTTTCTGTAAATGGAGATCCACTGGGGTCCCTACAATCACAGAGATATTGATGTCTCTTTCGGCATTAGCTAAACTTGACAGAATTTCCCACCTTCAGACAGCCCAAATGTTTACATTTAGACTCTGTTGGACACCTTATCTTAATTATGCACAGTGTCAGACAGGGGTAGGATGAAGGTTGCACTAAACAATGCAGGATATACTATGGTTAGTTGGGAACAGCAATCATAGGGAATGATGTCTCGAAGGGTGAGTCCTGCCTATTTCCCTTTTAGGGTTTGATATCCCATGACCTACCATTTTCACTTTTCACTCTCAGATATGCTAGATTGCCAACTTGATCTTCCATCTTTCTGCACCCTGAAGTATTTAAGTCAAGAACCCAAGCTTTGGTATGTATCTGTTCATGCTTTAGGTTGGTCAGAATTTTGCAGCACATACACACACTATTGCCCAACTCTTCTCCAGAGGCCATGAAAAGGGATTTGATTGGCTTGTCCAGGCACATGATAACATGCATGGTGTGCTTATGTCCGGCAAAGAAGGTCGTCTGTGGGGGAGATTTTGCATTGGTGAGTGCAACAATTGGAATTTTACATGAATGTTTTCTTCTTAGACAACTTTGACTGTATAAGTTAATAGCTTGACCTGTGTATAGTTTTTACTCATCATACTGAAAACTCCAGGTCACTTAACAGCCTTTGTGCATCACCAATGTGCCACTGTATTCAGATCACTGGGTAGGAATACTTTCTGGTTACAAGTTGGTGTCTATACCTATTGTAGACTGTGTGCTATTAGTATTACTGTTACATAGATAAAGTGTCATTTACTCTAAATCTGAACCATCTAACCACCGCAGATAATGGTGTGAGTTGCTCAGAATGTTAATTTCAGAAAAGGATAAAAATTAATAAAAAAAAAATAAAGTGCACATGAACACTTTTTTCAGGTTTCCATACAAAAGACAGACAGACAGTTTGTATCCTCTTACCCCTTCCCTCACACAAAGGTTGGCATCCACATGACCTGTCACATTTCACACTCTTGCAGCATTTTGTCAAAGGTCATATATATATATATATATATATATATATATATATCTATATATATATAGCTTAATCATAAACAATTCTATACTGGAAGTACCACAGTGATATTGGAGAATAATTATCTTCTGAAGTATGTGGTACCCTTACTGCTGTTATTATAAACAGTAAATGACATCCTCTAAATATTTCTAATAAAGATACATTAAAATAATCCAGTGACGCAGTAATCTATTTATTTATTTATTTATGTCTTTGATTACTGGGTAGGTGCACTGATCCGAGGGACCTTTTTTCAGGCACAACCCGGGCCATAAAAGATGGCAGAGGAAAGCAATAGTTTAATCACAATGCAAGAATAGTGAAAAATTAAACATAGGTCAAAAACATTTACATACAGGGAAAATAAATACAGAAATACTGGCATCAGGGTACATATGTCAGGATATAAGAGGGTACAACAAACCCAACCTTCCCCCATAATTTGACATACCTTTGAAAGTCCCAGCAAGACTGGGAGAGAGAGATAGAGATAGAGAGAGAGAGAGAAAGAGAGAGAGAGGAGATTATGAACAGTTCAGGTACAGTAGATAAGAAAAATGCCCCGCAGGAGTCAGGTTAGTGTGGGGTTGGAATTTCTGTGTGTGAGACTGGGGCTACCCCAATAGGCAGGAGCAATGGGCCTTATTCTCAAGCCAAATTTTGAAGCAGGATTTGAATGCTGAAAGGGTGTTAGATGAGCAACCAAGTGAATGTTACTTTGATCATATCAAATAACTATTTTTCATGTTATACAAATAAAAATAATAAACATAAGGTCTACAAGAGGTTATCCTGGTGTGTAACATTTTTAAAAGTAAATAAATGTGAAATGATATAAAAATGATTTTAAAATACAATCATTGGTTCATGTAAGAAACAGATGGAAGTCATAATCATTTTTAAATACCCAAAAGTAAGTGTGAGAAAAGTGGGCCAGAGCCCGCTTTGGTTCAGTTTCGAGATGAGGCCTGAAAATTCAGTTTGACTTCACCAATTTTGCCAAACCACTTTAGCTCCTGGTGCAGTAACTGGAATAAAGCTGACTGCAGATGGTGAGGGACAGAGGTCAGCAGTGAATATGAATTACTGTACAGTGATAATTTTATATTATGATTATTTGATAGTATCTCTTATAATATTTTTAATTTTTCAGGTTATATATTTGATATTAGACAAACAGTAATATAATTAAGATATTAATATAATAATACTGCATTTTGTGTTCCATTTTCTGTATAATTGTTATCTATATGACAATACAACATGGTTTGTAATAACAAATGCTTTGTGTTTAGAACTAGTCTTCTTCGAAGGGTTTATTTTATTGTGACCTTATGTTTATTATTTTTGTATAACAAGAAAAGTATTTATGTGATATGATCAAGGTAACATTCACTTGGTTGCTGTAGAAGATTGTAAACAATGGCACGTTTGGCATTCAAGTGGTCACGCCATTGGGAATGGCCAGAGAAGGGTTGTTTAATGTGCACCTAGGAAGCCTGTTTATACTGTCAAAGAAGTGAAATATGATTGTGCAGCACAAACCACCATGTACACTGTGAGCTGGGTATGTGAACACAATATGAAGCATGATGCAGTGTTTGTGCTTCAGTTCTTCATTCAAGAGTCTTCAATAGCCATTGTCTTTTACAAGGGAGAATGGCTGAAGATGAAGACTCATCATCACTCTGCAATGAGTTGTTAAATGAGTGCCAAACACTGTGTTTTGTGCTTTTGCCGATACTGGCAGAGGAGCACAGTGGAGTGTGACCCTGAGATGTGAGTGACATAAAAATACATTTCTTGGATAATTTAATGGTAATATAATATCTGTTTTAATGTGTTAAGTATATCTTTTAATTATATGACAAGAAAACATGATTTCTGAATAAAATGTCATGAGTTGTAAAAATGATACTGAACAGCATTGCTGCATGGTCTGCTATTGCAGTGGGATGAATGGTAGTATCTAACATGTCTGGCAAACAGCATGGCCTGCAGAGCCTGACTGATGTATAGTCCCTATCTGTGGGATTGAAAAGCCTCCAAATGTCAGACAGCTGCATTTCTCCTCACAATCTGAGCAAGACATTTTGAGCTTTGGCATGAGAAGGAGTGTCTGTCTCAAATGAGGTCCTATCCAGGACAGGATCCAGGACCAAGCTGGAGTCCACCCCTGAGCGTATTGTGACTCCTGCCAGGGTAAATTCCATTACCCATTGGAGCAGTTCTAGGAAGAAGTGTGGGTCATCCTGATTGGGGGTGTATATACTACCAATTATTAGATATCTGTTCTGTAACTTTCCCTCTAGGGTCATACTGCTTGTTTTATCTCTTATAATAGACTCTGAGTTAGAGTGCTTGGTCACCATTCATGCCCTGCATAACTTTCTGCTTCTGCTTTTTGGAGGTGGTCAAGTTTCTTGGAGCAAGGCCACATCAACTTTGGCTGAGTTTGATATGTTAAGATCTTTTTTTGTTTAATAGGGTGATTGATTCCTTGGAAATTCTAGGACACTGTCACTGTGACCATAATGTAATGTGGTCTCAGTGATTTGCATTCAGTGTGTAAGAAAGGTAGTCCCTCTTCCCTTCACAACAATGTCAGGATTCACTAAACCTCAGAATAACAACCCTGTCTTGATCTGGGCCCAGTGGTATAACCAGTGGCAATAAGACAGACTGTGAATAACATGCTAATTTCATCTTACACCAGCTGTTAGCAATCGACATTAAAGCCTTGTATGGCTTAAATGACTAGACTAAGTGCTTACCTGTATTCAAGCAAAATAACCATTATTATCACTGTGTCAACATGAAACATTGGAACACCATGATATCATCTTTGTAGACAACTCAGAAATGCAATGACTATGTGTTTGAACTTCCCTAATTAGGCCAAGAATAGGAGGAGTAAAACCGTTGATGCCACATGAACATCAAGGCTTCACTCCTTTCTTGGTAGAGCTGCAGTCACTTGGGCAACACTATCATAGCAATACCTCTGCTGCTTTTTAGCTCCAAACTCTAGCCATAGGGTTCAACACAGTTTGTACAAGCTGACAAATTTTTAAAATCACTGTTGGGAGAGATGGTAGTGGGATGAGTTGTTATGTTCTCCCCATGTTCAGTTGAACCAGCTGAAATTGTGGTCAGGGGGGCCTCGTGCATGGGTAGCCTACATTGGTCTTTGGCAGGAGGAACTGGCTATAGGGTTGGGGGGGTTGCAGCTACACAGTGTTCTTGGACCGTGTGGATGGGTGATGGGAGCAGGCAGTCTGCTATGAGCTCTGTACTGTATGTCTTTCCATGGCCTAGTAACCAAGGCTTTACACCATTCAGGGATATATCATGAGGTTGCTTTTGTGATTGCATCCATCTGAATGAAAGACAGATCAGGTTCCCCTAACCGTCAGCCATTAGAGCCTTTGTCCAGGCACGAGGAGTGCTGATACTTCATGTACATTGTCAGTAAAACAGGAATAATTGCCACATCACCCTCCATGAAGGCTTCTCTGTTATCTCACTTCAGTCCTACTGGGCTGGGAGAGCTCCAAGGTATTGCCAAAAACTCTTTTCCACCATTCTGCATGGATTCTGTAAAGATGACTGTCACTGACTGCATGAAGTTTTGTAGCCTCCCAAGATTTCCATTTAACTGCAAGGCAGTTCAGGTTTATTGGTCCATGTGTGTTTCCCAATGTGCACCCCTGTAGCCCTTTGTAGGGGTTGAACTCAAGAGCACTGTGGTTACCTGGATGGTATGGTGCTAATGCTAATTAGGATATCTCCAGATCCCTCTCTATGGGAGTGGAGAAGGATAGACAACTCTGGGTTTGTCCAAGAGTGTCAGCTGCCTCATCCTCCATGCATGGGGGGGGTACCTCTGAGGTGGTAGACGATGGCAGTGTTTATATTGGGGCCTTGTGGCTGGAGGAGAAGGTGGAGGGATACATAGCCCAACCTTGCCCAGTGTGCTGGTAGACTAGTCCCAGTGGGCCTACACCAAGCTACAGGGCACTCTGCTGTAGTGGCAAAGTGTCAATTTATCCAAGTGACTTTGGCAGAAGCTGTGTTTAGTTGGAGGGAGGGGGTGCCACTGCATTTGTGTCAGTAATCTGTATGTCTTTGGCATAGTGTCCCTATCAGATTCAATTAATAGGAGGAAAAAAAGAGGTACTAGTAATAATACTTGCCCGAGTCAGTACTGATCTAGGCTGGCAGTGTGTTGTCCTTCTCATAGGAGTAGTAGTTAAGTTTACACACTTGCACCTTTCTATTGCACAAATGGCACTCTTGGGGACAGGGTTACTGAAGTAGTCCAGCAATAAGAATGGCACATTAATGAATAACCAGCTAGGGTTTTGGCACCAAAAGCTGACCTACTATTCATTGTTAGTTGCATGGAGAGTGCTCCCCCAACCTGCTATCAAACTCAGTATGGTAAGTAATAAGGAAAAACACAATCCAAGAATGTGAACATGAACCACAACTCCAAATTCATCCAATTTCTCTGTGAACACATATCCTCCACTCATCACGTTGCTTTCAGTAAGAGCACTGCTCTCCATTCCATCCCTCAAGTATCTCACAGTAGGCAATGAGCCACACCTTGTTGGTAAAAGGGGGAAAAAATGATGTTTTTCTGTAATGAGTATAATAAATGAGAGGCTGGGGGTGGGGGCGTTGGCCCACACAAGAGTAATTGGTTCCAGTAAAATGTGTTTTCTCCTATGAGTCCTGTGTACAATCCCCGCCAAAGTATGGCCTTTTCACTCTGAGTCCTGGTGCAGGGAAACCAGACTCCACTTCTATTAAAATCTCAAAAGGGAAACATTTGGAGTGGCATCTCCTCAAAGGGTACCTTCATGACTGTGTAAGCTGTCTGGTCAGCTGCATAGTTGAGAGGCAGCCAGAGGGTCCAAATGGTTCTTAGAAGTTTCCTGTGCCATCTCACAGGATTATCAAGATGGGAAAGAAAGACCTGATGGAGGGAGTACAAAACAAGTGAAATTCTTTCTTCCTGCTGATTGCAGTTTTAAGGACTATACAGTGACACCCCCCCCCCCACCGACAACCTTTGCTGTATACACAGTACATAACACATTTTAGAGTTAATTATTGTAAGAAAGACCCCAGTGACAGTGGCATTATTTCATAGTCAAAAAGCTCCTGTAAAAATCAGAGTCTTATCAGTGGGATCAGCTCACTCCTGAAGTTGAAAGAATTTATGTCATGGATAGTGGTGAATGAAGTGGGTTACAATTCATTCTTTTCTTCACAACAGAAGCCCAGCTAGGAGAGAGACATCTTCCCCTTCGGATGGTATGAGGTATAGGTGTCCGCTTCTTGGGTGTTCATAGTTTCTATTGGGTATAATGGAGGCCAGAGGGATCCTTATCCAAAAGATCTTCAGGTTCTCTGGGTAGCTTCAGAGGTGGCTTTGTTTCCAGGATAGTTTTCTGAAGTCCGGTGAGGAATGACATAAAACCTAACTTCTGCTCATAGGTGGTGAAGGATATTGTAATCTAGCCTTAGGTCTTCTCCTGCATCTTTGTCTTTTGGTCTTGTATGTTTGCCAGGTCTTGGGATCTAGTGCTGGTCTTGTTTGAGTCTGCTTCTCCTGAGGTGGATGCTTGGTGATAGCTCCTGTGACCACCTGGACCTTGTACCCTCTCTGACATCCTGGAGACTGATCATTTCAAGAGATTTTGGTTCCCAGGAAAGAAAGAGCTACTTGAGGTGTCTCATATCTGTGCCACTTGTCTTCCTGAGCACATTAAGTGTGGCAAGGTACCTGACATTATACACATTTTTTTCTGGGCAAGTTATTTTTTAATAGAAGCAAACACCTTCTTCCTCTCAGTTAGATCTCGAGAGAAATGTAGGAATATGTGGATCCTATGGCTGTTCCACTTCAGGTCATGTCTTTTCCTGGTAATGTGGAACATCTGTTCTTTGACGATGTAGCAGAGTGAATATGCTAAGATGGGTCATGGCAGAACCTCCTGGCTGGACAGGGGGCAAGGGATCTCCGTGCCCCTTCAATCTCAAGGGGAAAGTCACAGAATTAATTCAAGGTTTTGGGGATTAGGAATTGAAGGAAATCATACACATCCTTGCCTTCATACCCTTCCAGTAGCCCCATGATGTGGAGGTTATTTCAGTAGCCTTGTTTGCAAGGTCCTTTACCTTCTCCCATAGTATTTAGCACTGGTTTTCTTGAAACTGAACTCTGACCCCCTTGTCGGCCGTGCATGACTTGACATTCATTGAAAGCAGTTCAGTCAGCTGTCCTGCTCTCTGTCACCTCAGTTTGGTCTTCTGCCTGTTTAAATGATGATTATGGGATGTCCACAATCAAAATGTGTAACATGTTTTTAATCTCACAGAGATGTGCTAAGCCAGCTGCTCTCTGAGGCTCTCCTGTGGTCACCACTGTTACCCCAGATGACAGGGCTTAAGCACTGATATTTCAGTTTTCCCCAATCACCCTACAGGCTCAAAATTGACTTGATTCAGAGATCAGTGTTAGATGTGGCTGATGGTACTATTATTTCAGTGATCTCCACCTATACATTGATGGTTTTAGATGGATTAAAATGTGTCTAAAAAGAGATTACAGGACAAGTGGACATCTTTTTCAGTGGCCATGTATGTGCTCCCACCATATGTTTATTGAGTAATCAACTACAATTCATATCAGAGTGGCCTGCACAGCTTGGGATTCTTGCCAAGTTATCCTCAGACCTCCACAACCCTTCCCATGAAGGGGTACATCTTTTGCAGACTGAGGATCAATGTGTCTCACTGAGATGGAACCAAAACCTCAGTGAGTTGTAGGGTCATGTGGCAAAGTGGCAGGCAGACACCTCCATCTGGTTCACTGTACCCATAGGCAAGCCCAGTGAGGTCGGTTGCTACCCCCAAACAAGGCATCAAGTCATTCGGCCCCACCTCATATCAACTGGGGAGGAAACCATCCAAACAGAAGCAGCTCCCTTCCTTTTTCGCTTTTACCAATGACTTGTGACACCCCCAAGCTGTACCTGCTTTCAATGACTGTGACAAATTGAACAGAACTGCCAATGTCCCATCCCATTCAAAGGAAGCAAAACAAAAATAAACAAGAAAGGCCTCTGGGAGAAAAAAATAGAAAAATTTCTCCCTAGTCCTAGGTAAGCTCTCCTTCATGTTGTCTAGGGGTATGTCAGGTGGTAAGGTTGTGGGGAGGGGGGACTCACAGCAGACACACAGAAATTCCTTACTGGGATGGCTGGCATTAATTGAAGGTCAACTCTGCAGGGAGTGCAGGCTTCTTCTGGTGTTGGACTGCAATGAACTTTGGTAGAATCCACAAACAGTTCAATAAAATGACTGACATCCGCACAGGAGTAAAACAACAGGGGGTTCAATTTATTTGATAACAAAGCACTCCATAGAAGAATCACTCTTAAACATTTGATTTGCAGTCCTGACCGGAGTGGTCATGAAGGTGCATAGAAACATAGAAACATAGACTTTGATGGCAGATAAGGACCACTTGGCCCACCTAGTCTGCCCATTTCCCTACTTAGAGGATAAGCTGCAGATCCCACTGTAGTTAACCAATAGCCTATTTCTTCCTACCCCCCACCAGAATTGCCTTATGTCTGTCCCATGCATTCTTGAATTCTCCCACAGTTTTAGAGCCCACAACCTCCTCAGGAAGACTGTTCCAAGCGTCCACCACCCTCTCTGTGAAAAAATACTTCCTCACATCGTCCCTGAGCCGTCTCCCCTCTATCCTGAAATTGTGTCCTCTTGTTCTTAAACATCTCTTTTTCTGAAAGATGCTACCTTCTTGGACTTTGTTGATTCCACTGAGGTACTTAAAAGTTTCTATCATGTCCCCCCTCTCCTTCCTTTCCTCAAGGGTATACGTATTAAGCTCCTTTAGTCTCTCTTCATGTGACTTCTCTTGCAGACCCTGCACCATTTTAGTTGCCCTCCTCTCTACTGCCTCCATCCTGTCTATGTCCTTGCAGAGATGGGGTCTCCAGAACTGGATGCAGGACTCCAGATGGGGTCTCACCAACTGTCTGTACAGAGGGATTACAACTTCCTGTTTTCTGCTGGTGATGCCTCTCCCTATACATCCCAGTATCACCCAGCCCTCTCTACTGCCTTCTCACATTGCTTGCTAACCTTAAGGTCATCTGATATGATTACCTCCAGATCTCTTTCCATTTTTGTTGTTGTAACTACCTCTTCCCCCATTGTGTAACCTTCCCTTGGATTTTTGTTTCCCAGGTGCATTATTTTGAACTGCTTTGCATTGAATCCAAGCTGCCATACTTCTGACCATTCCTCCAACCTTGCCAGGTCCCTTCTCATCCTTTCCATGCCTCCTTATGTATCAACCCTGTTGCAGACCTTTGTATCATCTGCAAAGAGGCATACTTTTCTTTCCAGTCCCTCTGCAAAGTCACTTATAAAGACATTAAAACAGGACTGGATCCAGTACTGAACCCTGCGGTACCCCACTAGTAACCATAGTGTCCATAGTGTCCGTCATGGCCCCACTATCTTTGGGCAGCTTTTATGTGAGCTGGGTAGCCACTTACAGTACAGGAAGCTTTAAATCAAGGCCCCTATGGCCTTTGCATTTTAAGCAGTAAGCAGAATCTAATCTCTCTCTCTCTCTCTCTCTCCCATCCAGCTCCATTCTCATTTCTGCACAGATCTCTTTGGATCACAGCAGTAAGCCCTTTAAATTAGGGCTACCACTCCTTTCCCCAAAACTTTAATCCAGAAATTAGGCCATGGCAGGCAACTTCCCCACACATAGCGCTTGGTATGTCTCCCTTTGAGATCCAGCACCAGGGCAAAAATCTTAAAAAGGGTCAGGCCCTCATAGGTGTGGCAAGCACACATTCCCTTGGCAATCCACTGAACCTCTTTTAGAGCCATGGAGGAGCTTTCTGGACCCAAATTCTGTTTCTTGTAGAGTTTGCTCAAAGTGCCCCAGCATACTCAGTCTGCACTGTTTTCTTTTGAGGTCCCACAGTCTTTCTAGCAGGTAGGTGTATACATATTGCATGTAATCCTTTCAGATCATGCGCCTGATAATTCTTTTAGATTTACTTCATTCAGGAAGACTGCATATAGAGGACCTTAGAGCATGACCATCTGGGAGTCACACACCCTCTCTGTAGCGTTGGACATTGTGGACACCATTGTGAACACACTAATACGTCTCTTGTCTTTTTCAATTCTTGGCTGATAGTGTAGGGTACTCTTTCCAGGAGGTCAGATATACCAATTCATAGTGGGATGGGATGTCCCTCTCAAGGAGCCCAATTCCAAGATGGCTTACACTGGCCCAATCCAATTTATGCCAAACCCCATGGTGTAAATTGCAGCCTGCTCCATGCCTTACACTGGATGCGATTCCAAAAGGCCCCTTGCACCATGCCGTATGTGGATTTGCACCAAATTTGGGATACGCCACCCACTACACCACAACCTACAATGACATGGTGCAAGGGTGGGTTCTAGGGTGGATTACAGTAGCAATTGAGCACTATTCCAAAAGGGTGGCTGCCATAACCCACTTATGCTATTGTAGGAGCCACAATGGTGCAGAGGAGTTAGAACATCCTGTAGATGATCTAAGGGGCATCTGTCAATGCCATTCAATGGATGCTCACTCCGCAATGCCACGATAGGCATACCACTGTGCTCCCAGTGCCCTGAACACATCCATGCCCCCCACTAGCCCAAATTTAAAAGACCCCCTGGGTCTGATAATGATTGTGCCCCCCAAAAGCCAGTGCCACCTGGCCAGCCCCCAATGCTCCCTGCTTTTAAGCAGCGGTTTTCCAGGTGGGGAGCTATGGCGGACAGTCGCAGCGGGCTGCAACTTGCAGCATGCAGGGCTATTGTGCCATGCCTGTGGTGCTTGCCTATGCCTGCCACCAGTAGCAGGTCATAGCTGCCGGGACCCTGTCGCTCTTGGAATATGGAGCAGGGTCCCCAGTATAGCAGTGAATGTCGCAACTCACATATGCCTGCAAGTTGTGACATTCATCTTGGAATCGGAGCCCAGGTTATCATCAATGATCTCCACCGTTTCTTCCACGGTTGAGGCAGCTTCTCTGTTGTCTCTTGATTCACTCCCTTGTTCTCCTTGCTAGGGATGACTTAGCACTGTATCCCTTGATGACTTTGGTGACTCATGAATGGTGGTGCTCACAGACTTTGTGAACACTCTCACAACTCACTTCTTTGTCTCTTCATGGGACAACATCTTTGTTTACATTCCACAACCCCAGCCCCCTCCTCAGGCTTCTGGTATTTTGAGCTGAACTGCTCCATGGATGGCAGAAGGGTCCTGTGGGCTTGCTTTTACAGTGGGGATGGCCTTCTCAGAGGTGCTAATCTTTTCAGTTTTCACCACTGAGGACACACTTAAATGGGAGCTCATTTCTTCCAACTCCCTTGAGTCGATTCTGCTGATGCAACAGACTCACTGCACCTGGGGAAAAACAGGTGTCCAATCTCAAATGGGGCTTTTCGCTGACACACCGCACATACTGGCAGCACAGATACTCCAGACCCCTCAAACTGGCACAAGGCACATTTAGTGGCTGTAGATTATTTGACTACTTCCCACATCCACCTGAACGTAGTAGAGGGGAACATCACTTCTCTAGTCTCCGAGGTTTTTGCCATGGCTGACACCATTTTCTCTTTCTTTTTCTCTACTCACTAACAATGGTCATTCAAACTGCTCTCCACAACTGCTGCTTGAGCTCCCTCTGTTCTGGTGCCAACCTTGCCCAGAGATGGTCTCACTCCCACCCCACAAGTCTCTTCTGTCCAATCAATGGGCTGGCACAGGGCATTGGCATAACTCTCACATGTTCCCAGTTCTTGCACCATAGCCCCAACCCACTGGCGCCATGAGCTCTGCTTCCAAAGATGCAAAATTCCTCACTTCTGTACAACATTTTATATTTTCAGTCCAGGCCAGAAACAAAGTTTACAGTGTTCACTTGTGCCCAGTGCCCACCAAAGTCTTCTCTGGATGTCCTTGCACCACAATACCCCATCCTGGACAGGCTCCCACATTGTAAGCCTCCTCAACCCGTTGTCTAGGGTATGTCAGGTAGTGAAGTTGTGGGGATGGGGTACTCATAAAAGAAACACAGAAATTCCTTACCAAGATGGCTGGCATTGTTTGCAGATCAACTGTGCAGGTGGTGCGGGATTCTTTTGGTGCTTGGCTGCAATGAACTTTGGTTAGAAGCCACAAAGAGTTCAATAAAATGACTGACATCCATGCTGGAGTAAAACAACAGGGGGTTCCGTTTATTTGATAACAAAGCACTCCATGGCGCTAACACACTTAAACATTTGGGGCAGGATTCACAAAGAAGATGTGCTCAGTGCATCTCGGCTGCCCCAGCGCAGCGGAGATGTACTGAGTGCAAAATGGGTGATTCACAGGGGAGGAGCAGGGAGTTGCCCTTGGTGCATCCCCTTTGTGAATAGCACAGGTGTGCCCCACCCAGGATGCACCGAGGCATAATGAGCTGTGCCGGCACATCCCCCATGTCAGGCTGTGAACAGATTTCTTTCTGCTTCACTGAGGGGATATTTTTGGAGGTCCACACCACTGACACCCTGTGGACCAGGTTGATGACCATTGTCACATCACTCACTGAACTCTCGGTCAGCCAAACCCACTGAAAACTTCTGGACATCCAGAGAGTGGACGATTGGACCCGCTTACCCAACGATCTCTCTTGGACTCTTTCTTACTCCTGGGTTTGCCTCAAAACCCCAATATATATATATATATATATATATATATATATATATATATATATATATATATATATATATATATATATATATATATATATATATATATATATATATATATATACTCCTGTACACCAACAGTGACCTCCGACCTGCAGAGCTCCCACGGTGTGGCAGAGATAATTTACCATTTAATTGCCAGATCAAAAAAGGACCTAAAGTGCTCAAAACATGTACACACCATGCAGGGGTGGAGGGTGTACACCTACAGTAGTTCAGTCCAGAGGTTAAGGGGAACTATACCTGACAAAATTAGTGCAGATGTTCAGTTTGGTTACACATGTTCAGGTGCCAGAACACATATTTAAATTACCCAAGGCTCAAGGCTCAAGGTAAGGTAAGGGTGAACATCTATGAAAATTGGCAACTTTGGTTCAGCTTTGATTCAGAGCCCCTGTTTTTTTGTTTGGCTTTAACATTTCAGCAAAAGATACTTTGTGTTCTAAATGTGGGGTTTAGCAGAAATGGGTATGAAATATCCCTTCACCAACCCTCACCCACTCCATTGAATCCTAGATTCTTCCACCATCCCCTATTCCTCCACTCAGTTTTTTAAAATAACTTAGCACATGGCACAGTGTGATGAGTCAGACTTTTTTTTTATGAATAGGAAAATATATTTTTTGAGGGCATCCATTTACTGAGCTGGGAAAAGGGGTGGCCATTAATACTAGCTGTGGTCACCTGTGACGGCAAGAGTATAACTTTTTTTAATAACGTGGTTGATGGCCCATGTGCTCCAAAAGTTGGATTTGACCAAATCAAAGGTAAAAGTGCCAGCTATTATAAATTCTCCCAATACCACTTTGGCATCAGCTCATATTTAACTCAGAGTATACAAATAGTCAATTTACATACACAAATGTACTATGTGATTTCCTATGTATTTTATTTTCCACGTGAAAATGACCTATTTTATAAAAGTGCTCTAGTGTGAAACTAGCATTATTGCTAGTAGTAGCAGAATATTTTATTCATGAAAAAAAGAACACGAACAAGGATAGAACTCAATTGAGCAGAGCATGTTTTCAATGAGGTCCCATTGGAATTGAACTCATACAAACATAAACATATACTAATAAAAAATCACTTAAGATCAAATAATAAATATGACACATTCATATGCATTCTTATCATTATCACATAGACACTCTGAATCTCTTACAACAACATCAAAATAGGGAAAGTCAATTCAATAGCTATATTTGCATTACAGGCAATATAAGAAGGAAAGGGAGCATGTACAGTAGCTATGTTGCTCCTTGAAAAATGCAGGCACAGGATAACTGATTACCTTTTACTGGCCCAGCATACTTCTTGTTCAAAGATGGTGTCTTACACAAGTTATCAAGGCCACACATGCCACTTCAGCAACTTTAATAGCATTCTGACCAGTAGAAACTAAATTTATAATAAAAGTTACATTGTTTCAAAACAATTTATAACAAGTTTGTTACAGACACAGAAATATAATGACAATTACAATAGTGTGTAACCCTGTTCATCTGGTGTGCAGGTATTTCTGTTTCTCATCTTCACTGCATTGTGGTTTTCCAGTTAAAGAATGCACTGGGACTTTCCAACAGCTCCCACTGCAATTATCCCTCTCCCAGTGTTGACCTTTTTTATGTTGGCGTGCTTGCGCAGCCAACATTGTGGGACAGTGCAGCTTTGGAGGCGGGGCCGCAAGTTGGGTGAATGCAGGGCACACACTAGTAGGTGCGTCCGGCATTCCCCAATCAGCCTGCATGCCGGCGCCACACCATGCATACATAATGTGGCGAGCACATTTAAGAAAAGGTCCACTTCAATCCGAGCAAAGCTCGTCATACACAGCGGTCCTTTTCTTGCTGTGCTCGCTGCCATTATATGCATGGCCGGCGAGCAGGCGGCCACCTATCTAATCACCGACTGGAGTGCCCAATACCCTGTCGGTTAACCCCCTTGGTGCTGATGGGGAGCCCACTCCCATCTGCATAAACCCCCATTGTTGTGACAGCCGAGGGGGGTGCCTAACTCTTGGCTTGTGCCCCAGCTTCATTGTGCCGACGGGGTGCCCAATCCCCATCTGCATTACTTCCTCCTCCCCTGCTAGGTGGGATGACGAGGGTGCCCAATCCCCTGTCAGCTACAGACACACCCCAAACAGTTAGGTGGCACACTGGGAGCCCACCCCAGCATGCCAAATCCCCTGCAAAAAAAAAAAAAGTCCTCGATGTTTTTTTTTCTCAGAAATGAAAATGGTCCCTCGTAGTCTCGATGCCCCCTTCCCCACCTGCACCCCTCCCACTGTGCACCCTGCCTCCCTCACCCCTCACCCCATACTTACCTGCGGAGTCCAGCGCAACGATCTTCTGTGGACCGGGAACACGTCTGCACTCTTCAAAGCCAACCGCGAACTGAAGAAATGCAAGTAAGCTGTATAATGGAATGAATAGGGGAGTTTCAACTTTAATGCATATCTCAGGCATTTTTGTGAATTTTGGCCCAAATTTTCAACATGGGGTTTTTGGGACCCCTTCTTGTGAATTATTGCACTGTCATGGCGTTATTCGTCCCGAAAGGTGATTTCACAGTCACTGCATGGAATCACCTTTTGGGACTGAGTAATGAAATGACAGTGCCACTGTTCATGAGAGGGGCTCTCAAAAAGCCTATGTTGCAAGTTTGGTGGGAAAAACCCCAAAAATGACTGTTTTACAAGTGTGTATAGCAATTACGAAATGCACGCTCGTAAGTTAGCGCATTCGCACTATTTTCATGCCAAATTCTCAACATTGGCATTTTACCACACATTCTTGTGAACTGTACAGCTGTCATTTTTCACATCCTGCCCGAAATGTGTTTTCACACTTCTGGCGCAGAATAGCGTGGTTGCTGTGCAAAATCAGTGTTTGGGACATAATACAAAAATGACAGTGACACTGTTCATGAGCAGAGGTGCTAACATGCCTGTGTTGAAAATTTGGTGACAGTACTCCATAAAATGACTGTTTTATGAGCATGCATAGCAACTGCGCAGTGCACACTCGTAAGTTAGCGTATTTGCAATATTTTCATGCCACATTCTCAACATTGGCATTTTACCACACCTTCTTATGAAATGTACAGCTGTCCTTTTTCAAATCCTTGCCGAAATGTGTTTTTGCACTTCCAGTGCAGAATGGCACGGTCGCTGTGCGAAATCACTGTTTGGGACACATTACAAAACTGACAGTGACACTGTTCATGAGCAGAGATCCTAAAATGCCTGTGTTGAAAATCTGGTGACAATACTCCATAAAATGACTGTGTTACGAGCATGTGTTGCACAGTTTGCACGCATGCACGTGAGTTCGCAAACTTATATTTTCACTCCACATTTTCAGCAGTACCATTGTTCTACACCTCCTAATGAACAGTACAGCTGTCATTTTTCACATCCTGACCAAAATCTGTTTTCGCAGTTCCGCCGCACAATTGAGCGCTCGCTGTGGAAAGCCTGTGTTCGAGACACATTATGAAAATGGCAGTGACACTGTTCATTAGCAGATGTGCTAAAATGCCTATGTTGAAAATTTAGGGACAAAAGTCAATACAATGAGTGTTTTACGAGCGGGCATTGCGCAGTTTGCATGCATGCTCGTGACTTTGTGAATTTGTAATACTTTCACTCCAGCTGTTCATCATTGCCATTTTTCCATACCTCCTTATGAACAAAACAGCTGGCTGAAATGTATTTTGACACATCCAGTGCAGAATTGCACAGTCACTGTGCAAAATCACTTTTCGGGACACTTTCCGGAAATGATGGTGACAATATTCATCAGCAGAGGTCCTAAAATGCCTATGTTGAAAATTTGGTGGCAAAAGTCCAGACAATGACTGTGTTGCAAGTGTGCATCGAGCAGTTTCCACGCACCCTTGTAACTTTGTCAATCTGCAATATTTTCATGCCACATTTTCACCACTGCCATTTGTGCACACCTCATTATCAACAGTCCAGCTGCCATTTTCCACAGCCTGCCCAAAACGTGTCTCTGCAGCTCTGCCACACAGCGGCATACTCACTGTGCAAAATCACCTTTTGGGACACATTAACAAACTCACAGCTCTATGCCTTTCCACCTCTGCCACGGCCAATGCCAGCGTGACAACATTCGGCATTGACAAATATTTGTTTAAATACTACATCTGCTGGCCCCACAGTAACCTGAAAGTAATTTGGGGGCATATCTTTAAAAAATCTTTGTTTTGCTTTTTTACCCAAAATAGTCAACTAAAATGGTATGTGCCCTTTTGTAAATAACCGTGGAACAGTTTTTTTTTGTTTCTAGCAAAAAAGCTGACCTTCACTGGAACTTTTTTTCTAGTCCACTGTAAATTCCTTCAGTTTTGTGGGCTGCTTCCTCTTAGTGCAATTAGCAGCACCTGGAAGAGAGAGATGTTGGCCTTCCCAGAGGAACAGCTTTGCTACCAGGTAACATTTTTACCAAACAATTTTCAACACATACGTTTACCAGTCTAAAATTTTGCATTTCTCTTTCCCAGAGATGCAAAAAACATAAATTAAACACAAGTCAGAAGTGAACCTATACAGATGACTTGGGCTCGGGCCAGCAGCAATCCAAAACAAACAAATAAAACATTTATTTCTCCTGCTGAAATAGAACAGCACCATTAAGTTAGAGTTCAGGCAAAAGTAGCAAGAGCTCATCCCCTTCTCCTTTTATCTAAATCTCCTAGGGTTTCAGAATAAGCACCCCCAAAACAGGCCTAAGAATTTATGAACCTAGTGGCTGACACCGTTAGTCATAAGACACAAAACTGCCAAGGAACTCTGAACTACTGCATTAAGCATATAGGGCATTAAACAAACTCTAACAATACATTCCTATGTTTCAATGCAGTTTCTTGGCATTCATTACTTTGCTTTGATTAACCCAATTGAGATGCATTTTAGGTGGTGACTTCTTTCCATCCAGCTTTGCAACTGGGAGAACTGAAGCACAAGTAGGCTATATGACTTGTTCAAGGTAATAACATGAGCAAGAGGCTGTGGGGAAATGTTAGTTTACACACACACACTGGATTTTGGCCAAATTCCAGCACCAGTGTATGAAGTGCACTGTTTTAGCCATTTCCAGGAACTGTTGATGGTGCAGAAGATGTGGAAGTGTTACAGGTAGACTGCACCCCCCCCCCAATCTCCATCCCACTGTGTTTTATTTATGTTGTTCAGCTGGTTTGTCCTACTGCAAGTGTTGTGGAATGTTCACACAGGGTCTTAAAGCTGCTCCACTGTTTCAGCTCCACACCACTGCAGAGTTTCCCAGGAGCTGAAGCTGATTCACTTACAATGCACACAAATGTTTTTACACTCATTCTCTGGAAGTGGATCAGCTACTCAGCACCACCCACTCCAGTGCTGGATGCTCAGTGTAAACAAACCTTTTGAACCTGTGCTCTCCTGTTTCATGGTTTACTGCTCTAGCCACCAGACCACACTTCTATTTTTTTCATTTATTTGTTTATTTATTAACATCTGGTGAGGTTATAAGCAAACTCTGCCCATTTTCATAGTTGACCAGACATGAGAAGAGGCGTACAGATCAAGTACAAAAATTACAAGCAGACTGGTTGGAGTCCTTTCTTACAGGCAGTAGGCAGAGGGTAGTGATGGGAAACTTCTCATTCTGCCCCAAACCCTTGCCTTGCAGATTTACCCAGGGCTTGAGCCTGTCACCTGCATTGTTTGCAGTGTACATCTGTCCTCTGAGTGAGAACATTAGATGTTACAGTTTGGGTTTTCACTGCTATGCAGATGACATCCAGATGTCATGTCATTTGCACCCAGGACAGATGGTGCTGTGGAGGTGCTGAACAAATGTCTGCCTGTGATCTGGACTGGACTGGAGCTGGCTGAGACTCCGTCCCAACAAGATTGTGGTACTAGTGATTGAGCCTGGTCATCGGTGGGATGTGGACACTGCTGGGACAGGAACAGGGTTATTTCTTGGCCCCACTCCCTTGATGGTGCCCACTAAGGTCAAACATCTGGGAGTCATCCTTGATGATGTATTGACACTTGAGGTCCTGGTGTCATCCATCATCAGGAGTGATTTTTACCACTTGAGAAATGTCGCCCAGATTAAAGCCTTGATTCCTCCTGATGACCTGCCCTCACTGGTACATGCATTTGTGGCATTGTGGCTTGATTACTGCAAAGCTCTGTACCTCAGAGTCATTAGAGAGGGTCATCAGTGACTGCAGCTGGTGCAGAACACAGCACCCAGGTTACTGATGGGCCTTCCAAGGTCCTGTCATGTGACTCCGGTTCCACACAAACTGCACTGGCTGCAGGTTACATGGAGAATCACCTTCATGGTGGGCTTGCTCACCTATAAGGCACTACATGGATTGAGCACTGGCTATCTGAATGGCCTCCTGACTCCTGCTCATCCTGTGTGCTCACTTTGTGCCTCTACTGAGGACCTCCTATCAGTTCCCGGGGCCCACTTTATGTCCTCTGGAGATTGTTTGTTTGAGGTGGTCAGCCTGGTATTGCGGAACTCCCTGCCAAAATCTTTGATAGAGGCCCCATCATTGGAGGCTTTCTAGTGTGGCCTAAAAGTACATCTCTCTTTAGGAAAGTGTTTTCAAATTATTTAGAGTTAAGCTAGCAACCTGCTGCAATACCTTTCAAAACTGAATGTGTAACTGTTTTATCTTATTTGTTTTATGATTATTTATTGTGTTATGTGTTGTCTTATCTTGTACAGTGCTCAAAGCAGCTCAAATGGGGCACTCAGTTACATAAACTTTTACTTACTTAGACAGTAAAAGTGCCTTTACAATGTATACAGCCTGCATTTTACTGGCATTTACAATGTATGCAGCTACCATATTACAGGCATTAACAAGTATCAATGTTAGATAACCAGTCCCACAATTTAGATTTGAAAACAGAGAAAGACAGGGTTTGATAAGTCGCATGCAGAAGTAGTGAGTTATAGAAATAGGGCAGCTGATATAGTAAGGTACTTTGGCCAGCACATCTTCTAGGCATGAAGATTTTTGTAGTAGACAGTGGCTGCTGATTTGGTTTGAGTCAGAGGGGCTTTGGGTTGGAAGATGGAGCTGTAGATAGGTGGTGCTTTATTTAGGATGAGTTTCCTCACCATGATACTCAAACAAAACTTGACTCTGGTGGACAGAGGAGGCAAGTTGGCCTTTTTGAACAAGCCACAGTGGTGGGTCCAGGTGGGGAGTTGTGTAGTACATCTGGCAACTTGATTATACAGGGTTTTGACCCTGTGGAGCTCAGAATGGGCTGCCACGGAGTATAGGGTTATGCCATAGTTGATAGACAGGAGCAAGAATGATTGGCCATGAGGTATTGCGTTGAGGGAAGCAGGAAGGAGCTGATCTAGTATAGTGGGCCCAGTCTCTGGTGTCTTTTTTTTTGTCAGGTTTCAGCCTCATGTGTACTAGACTCTCTGGTTCTGAGCTTGGTGGTTTAACCCTCTTGGCTACATGGTCTCCATAAATGCAGGCTGTCTGTGGTTGCCCTTCTGAGATGCAATCACGCATGTCCGGCTGAAGATCCTGAACATGCACAATTGCACAGTAGGGGGTGCGCAGTGCAGCAGGTGACCTGAGGCCTATGCGGACCATGGGCAAATGTGGGATACAATGCCACTTACGCAGTGCGCAAAATTGCAATGTTCAGCCAGGATATGCAAAATTACCTCATTGCACAGTTCAAGCCCATCTCCCACATGGGCAGCTCATTACTGGAATGAATTCAGGCCATTTGCATACCCCGTGCATGCTCAGTTCTTGCTTTGCAGGGCTGCCCCACCACCCCACAAAGGTGAACAGGAGGAACTGCAACCTAGCAGGTAGGTGTGCAGGGATGTTAGCGTGAGGGTGGGTGGACTGCATTGGTCTAAGTACAGTGCTACACCCCATAGCCATGTAGAGGCTCATAAAGGGGTACAGCGGCCCACGGGATACTGGCCAAGGGCCACATTGACATGCACTAAGGGCAAGGTGGACACAGGCTGTGTTTGGGCCACCTCATACATGTGATACACCAGCTCCAAATGCTGCATACAATCACCTGCAGTGCCCCACACACCCCAGTATGAGAGATACCTGGTGGGAACTGCAAGGGATGGCAGTGTGCAGACAGTGTCCAGGTTCCTGGCTGGGTGGGTCCCACCTGTGTGCACCCCTGGCGTACCACCATGGGTGTGTGCCACAGGTCAGTCACTGGCCCATGCCTTGCAGCCACTAGTATATCCAGGAAACATGGGCATCATTGCCACAGATGTCACCCTTGGTGTATGTCACCACTGAGAGGCACCATGCAGGCTGCATGGGTGCTGGGCAAGGCCCCTGGTACATGTGCTGCAGTGTGGCTGTCCATCCCACTGGTGCACCCGGGGGGCACATGACAGCACTGGCATGTGGCTGCTAGGTGTCTATGTCCAGGGTGTGGTGTGGAGTGTTGTCCGTTGGACAGTGAGAGTGGTGACACAGCACCTGTGACTCCAGGTTAGTCTATCCACGCATGGCTGCTGTGCATGTGTGCCTGGGTCATGTTCTTGTGCACCTCAGAGGTCTGTTTCTGGAAGGCCTGCTTGCAGTACTGCAGTGTGTCTGTGGATGGCTGGCCAATTCATGCATGCCTTTTCCATGCTTAACTTTGGGCAGTGCATTTCCGAGATGCACGGCAGATGTGTTGCACATTTTTGCTGAATATAGGGATGCACAGCATATTCATGGAAACACCCTATTTATTTACACCACATACATTATCTCCACACGATGGTACATCTGGAGATGTACAATGCTGCTCCCTGTTTTGAATATCGCTCTTCAGCGCATTATTTGCGATGGGCGGTGCATCTCTCCTTAGTGCCGCACATCTCCTTTGAAAATGTGGGCCTTCATTTAGATATTGCATTTGGAATCACAGTTTATTAAAAGTTTGGGAGGAACCTGTTTCTTTCATTTATTTTCCCCAGTCACAGAAATGTGACCAATTGGAAGCTTTACAACATTGTTAGTCAGATAGATCCCTCAAACAAGAAAACACCCACATATGTTTTCCTTTTATACCTTTTATTGAGCTTTCTGTTTTCCCCATGCATAAATGTAGGAACAAAGCAAAATTAGATATATGTTTTAATTTGAACTGCTCATTATTAATGTTTATTGCTTTTATTCTTATTTTGTAATTGTTTTACTTGTATAGATGATTTTGCATTTTTGTGATGTACAGCTTGTTAATACTTTTCATGAACCATGCTTAATCATTAAAAATAATATTTTCTCAAGCATTTTTGTTATCCACTTTGGTCTTGAAATACATATTGCTGTACTTTCATTGGTTTTACACTTTTATATGAGCACATTTTACAATGATGACTAGTACTCGGTTGCATCTTACACAGCTAGCATTCCATGGTCAGATATTTGAATCTGTAAAAGGAAAAAAAAAAAAAGAGAAAAGCAAATATGCAAAACACAAGTATGGCAGGAGATCATCTATTGCTTCCTCTTGTGAGGCTTCTGCCAAATCGGTAGCTTTGGCAAGAGTGAGGTTCAACTCCATACCGGAAGCTACTGTACATTTTCCAAGTGTATGTGGTATTGACATGCAGAAAATAAGCAAGTTGGTCTGTATTTCAGAAAATATGTACTTTGTGGTCTTCACATTTTTAATTTTTGCAAAACCAATCAAAGTGAACTGTCCATCCATCAATCTCTGCAGTCTTTTGGTGAAAAGTCAAGAATTTTGTGTCTGTATTGATGAATGGCGAGTAGTTCAGATAGATATGCTATAGAAATATATACTTTTATAGTACTGTATAAAGCTTCCCTGAGTCAGGCCAATCTAAACAAAATGCACTGCATATTCTAAGGTATTGGTTCCTGCATATCCCTGGGACTGATCCTTATCAGTCTTGCCCCCTCACTCCACCTCATTGCTATCATGGACACAGTAAGCATGAATTTCGAATCCAGGTTCTGTTCTGACAATCAGACCTGGTTACAGCAGCATGCATCCAACCACAGATGCATTTGCCAAGTATTGACTGCCAGCCAGACCATCAAAGTCATGGTTTAACCTGACATGAAATGAAAAGGACATTGGCACAGGCTATGGAATGACAATCATGGCCACCTCATAGACCCTTGAATGCTCTCCAAAGTGTCCCTGACCCATTAGCAGACTGTTGAAGCTGTGACTTGGTAACATGTTAAGGCAGTAGCCACTACACTTGACATGCAATTAGGGATTCATTGCTCTCCCCACACACAGACAACAACTGAAGAAGACTGAGGTAAATGCCAGCAGGGAGGCGAGAAGAGAATGATGGATCCCACACCTTCATCCTCTGATGAGCAGGCAGAATTTTGACTGAAAAGACCTGCATGCTCAGCTTTAAGATAACCAGTTACTAGCAATTAGAGGAGATGTTCTTGTCAGGGGTCTCTGCCCCTAGTGCTGACCCTGGAAGGGGAGGCCTCATGGGAAATCTCACTGTAATGCAACCTGCTTGATAGCACAAGTAATTGTTCCAAGTCTGTATATCATCACCATGATAATTTTCTCTGTAATGATGTGCTGTAAAAATATTTTAATAAATTGGAAAAAAAAAAAAAAAAGAGACCTGCATCCACATTGGGAAATACATTTTAAGTGTATAGAGGCTGCAACTGGCATTTCAAAAATATGTCTGGGGATGTTTGGGATGGAGAGCTGTGATAATCCGGCCCAGGAGCTATATTTGAATCCAAAGTAAACAAAATTAATGTTGCTTTTTGAGCCTCTGAGATAGCCAATGGTTGCACATTTGTGTCAAGCTGGCTTGTTTCTAATTGTTGTGCAAAATTCATCATCTAGTTAGTGGTTTTCATGGCCATTCTGAATGCCTTCATGAATGTGGGGCCTAGGCTGTGAAGAAGTAGTCACGGGGTAAAAAAAAATTCAATAACATTTTTTTTTACTGCATTATGGAGTGCCACTGGGAGCCCACTCTAATGTGCCTAAATATATAGTTTTTTTTGTTTTCTTTACCTGTAAATGAAGAAAACCTTCCCTAGTGGTCTTTTTTTTTTTTTAATTTCACCTGAAAAAATGAAAACCGTCTCTCGTTGTGTCCCCATCCTGTCCGCCATCCTGACATTCCCTCTGCATACCCACCCCACTGCACCCCCTTCTTACCTCATACTTGTCCTCCGAGGTCGGTGGACATTCTTCAAAGCCGACCGCCAAACCGAAAGAATTCAAGGTAAGCTGTATAATTGGAATCAACAGGGGTTTCAACTTATCTTGATGTCTCAGCCATTTTTAGGAATTTGGGGCCCAAATCTTTAACATGGGGTTCTTGTGACCCCACCTCCTGAACATGTTAGTGTCATTTTGTTCCTCTGTCCTGAAAGGTGATTTCTCGGTTGTTGTGCAGCATCACCTTTTGGGACCAAGTAACAAAACGACAGTGCCCCTATTCATGAGGCAGCATTTCAGAAAGTCCATGTTGCAAATTTGGTGAAAAAATCCCCCAAAATGACTGTGTTACGAGCATGCATTGCGCAGTTTCTATGCATGCTCGTAATGTCACCAATGTTTAATATTTTCACTCCAGATTCCCAACATTGCCATTTTTTCACACCTCCTTATGAACCAGTACAGCTGTCATTTTTCATATCCTGCCTGAAATGTGTTTTCGCACCAGTTGAGCAGAATGGTGCAGTCAATGTGCGAAATCCACTTTCAGGATGGAGTAACAAAATCACAGGGCCACTGTTCATGAGGGTAGGTCCCAAAAAGACCATGTTGAAAATCTGGTGAAACAATTACAAAAAATGACTGCGTTATGGGTGTGCATTGAACAGTTTCTATGTACGTTTGTAACTTTGCCAATTTCTCATATTTTCACATGAGATTTTCAACATTTCCATCTTTTCCCACCTCGTCAGGAACAGTGCAACTGTCGTTTTTCATATACTGCCCAAAATGTGCTTTAGCACCTGTGGTGCCGAATAACGCAGTTACCATGCAAAATCACCTTTTGGGATTAAGTAACGAAATGATAGTGCCACTATTCCTGAGGTGGTGTCCCAAAATGGTCATATTGAAAATTTGGAGTGAAAATACCAACAAACATCTGGGGCATTAGGGTTTCCAACTGTAACACCCCCCACCCTGTAGAGACTGACAGGCTTTGGGTGTGTGCCTTGGGGTTGTCAGCCATAATGTCACACCATTCCACCTCCAGCCAGCAGCCAGTGACAGGCATCGGGGTGTGCCTTAGAGTCTTTGGCCCAAATGTTCACACCATTCTTCTATACTGCACCCATCTCAGCTTATTTCATTATTGAATGGGGTGAATGTGGGGGTCGAAGACATCAAGGCACATCACGACACCTGTTAGTGTCTACAGGGTGGGGGTGGAACGGCATGAGCATTACAGCCGATAACCCAAAGGAACACCTGCAATGCCTGCCAGTTTCTGCAGGGTGGGAGTTGGGTGTTAGGGTTGGAAACCTTAATGCCTCATTAAGAAAGTAAATCAGGGAGGGACGTTTGATGTCACCTACAGTACCTTGATTTCATCAAAGCATTCAACAACATCCAACACAGAAGGCTGATTAACAAGATGAGTAGTCTGGCAATGGTGCACAAGCTGATAAACTGGGTTAGAAACTGGCTGAAGGACAAGAGGCAGAGGGTGGTGGTAATGGGATCCAATTCGGGGAGAGCGGGTTGTCAGCGGGGTACCTCAGTAATAAGTCCTGGGACCAGTCCTGTTCAATGTCTTCATTACAAACATAGCAGAAGGGCTAGAAGCAAAGGTCTGTCTGCCTGTTTGCAGATGACACCAGCATCTGCAACAGATTGAATACTCCAGAAGGGGTGGAGAAAATGAGCAGGGCCATGGAGAGGTTTAAATATGGTCTGAGGAGTGTCAACTGAGGTTCAATGCAAAGAAGCCTAAATAATGCACCTGAGTAGAGGGAAACCTGTGGAGAGCAACAGGATGGGATGGAGTTGTTGATGATCACCAATGAAGAAAGGAACCTGGGAGTTATTAGTTCTGATGACCAAAAGGTGTCAAAGCTGAGCACGCATGTTGCAAGGACTTCCAGTGACATGCTGGGATGCATAGGCAGAAGTATCACTAGCAAAATGGTGATGCCATTGTTTAGAAAATGGGCTTTTTATTTCCTGGCATCTGATTGGCTAGTACCTTGCTAAGAGGGTACATTAACTTTCAATATATACCCAGGAAACAAAAAGTACCAGTCTACAGTGTCCCTTCACCCAGTAAGTATTGTAGTGCCCACCCTGCTACCTAATTGGCTGCAACAACTCATTTAAATTGTAAAACACTGCCATTTTGTTCCCTCGCTTAGCGAGAGAGCCCCCACCACCATCAGTTCTCCTGGTACACTCCTTCGTGACGTAAACAATTGCCTGCTAGCTACATTTATTTTTTAATGTCTGTTTTTCTAAATCAAAAATATTCACCTTGTCCCATGCCCCCGATTCCCCACACAGTAACTACAAAATCTCAGTCACCCGATGACACTCTCCCTCCTCCCTCCTCCTGCCGGTTGCAAGGTCTGTTCGCAAAAGAAACTATTTCAAATGTGTACCACTGCTCACCTCTAAAACACAGCCACCACTGATCTTTCCCCATGCCGTGCAATCCCCAATACTGTAACAGTGAATTGTTAGAGACTTACATTCGCACAACTGTCAGCACTCTCACTCCTCCCTGCTCCGGTCACTCAGTGGCCCGCTTGCTCACTTCGTGGCTAAAACAGATGCTCCCCTTCACAGTCCTGGTCCACATGGAAGGCAGCAAGGACCAGGAATGTATAAAAAAAATAAAACAAGCAGTGAAGCCTGACAAAGAAAAGTATATTAAACAACTGGCTCCCGACAACACCCACTTACTCTCCCAAGCCATGCTTCCTTGTCACGATCGCAACCTCTGACCTGTGGGAAAAAAATATCAGCAAGACAAAAACAGCCTCTCAACATAAAACAAAGCAAGTGTACCGAGTAAATAAAACAATTGTAATATGAGTGGGGGGAGCTGTTAAACTAAAAAAAGCAATGAAAGGATCTGCTGCATTCTGCCAACTTTCTAACTATTGTATGCATTTGGACAAAGGGCCATCCTTGTAATGCAGGTTGAGGAACTATTTCATTTCAAAACATTATAAAACGTAATTTTTAATTCATTTGTTTTTTTTGGTTTTTTTTTAGACAATGCTCATTTTCTAAGCACAATAATACCCCCCAGGGTGGGTGGTATGGGCAATACCGGATCTTCCAGGGGCTATAAGGCCCTCCACCTGCAGCATTGGGCCTCATTACACCCCTGGGTGGTCTGGCATTGCCCAGTTCTGCCCACCCTGTTGGGTATTATTGCTTGCATAATGCACTAGTGAGGCTTCACCTACAGTACTATGTGCAGATCTGGAGGCTGCAAATGGGCAAGGCCATTGACAGAGTGGAGGCAGCCCACAGAAAGGCAACCAAGATGGCACATGGCTTGCAACACAGAACATATCAGGAGAGATTAAAAGGACCTCAACATGTACTTATTGGAGGAAAGAAGGGAGTGGAGGAACATGACAGATACATTCAAGTACCTCAGGGGCATAAACAAGGTGCAAAGGTGGACATCTTTCAATACATCAAATGTTCGGCATTGACAAAAGCTTGTTTTTTACACCCAACCCAAAAAAAGAGAAAGTTGTGCATCATTGTCCGCTGTGTAACCAACTCTCCCCTAAACAGTATACAGACACTAGGAGTTCCCAACCCCCGTGTCATCTGTTCATCCATTGTTGTCTGCTGTGTAACCACCCCAACAGTATACAGACACTGAGGGTGCCCAGTCCTCCAGTGTCTTCATCCGTTTGGCAAACTACCCGAAAAAATGAAAACTGTCCCTCATCGTTTTTTTCCCCTGTAAAAAAGGGAAAACCATCCATCTTTGTCCATTCCACTGTCACCCAGCGCCCTACTCTCCCACTCGGAACCCACCACCCCACACCCTTCATACCCCATACTTACCCACCGGAGGTCCATCACCATTATCTACCTTGGACTGCAGGCATGTCTTTGCTCTTCAATGCCCAACCATGAACTGAGGTAAGCACTTTAATGTATTTCAAAAGGGTTTTCAACTTGGTGGCATAGCTTGCCTATTTTTAAATATTTTTGCCCAAAATTTTCAACATATATTTTTTGGGACCCCTCCTCACAAACAATTTCACTAAGCAATATTCAGACATCCCTTCCCCCCCCATGTCACCAGTGTACACAACAAACTTTCGGCATTGACAAATGCTTGTTTGTTTAGCTACTGTATCTCCTCCCCTTTCCCTCAGGACGTATCTGAAAATTAGTTGTTTTCAGCTCAGTATGTCTTTCCAAGTTAAACCTTTAAATAAAATAAATAAATTTGTGATTGCTTTAGTTTATTTTCACTGTTCATACTAATCCCTGTAACTATCCCGAGGGTCTGAATTTTGTAATTGTTGAAATCTCATTGTTCCCAACAGCTGCATTAGCATTCGAGAGCATGATGTGTCCACAGTTTGCCTGTCTGCTTAATCAGTGTTTAACAAAACAAATTGCAGCAAGGTGTGAAATACCTCATTTACTTTCAGTTAGTTCTGCAAACTGTATGAGTTGTATTGCAGGATTTTTTCCTTTGAACTGCATTCAGATTGCATATTTCCCAAGAGTTTTTTTCAGGATATTTGTACTTTTGGCATAGAGATACATGGCATAAATGGTTACTGTTGCATCATGTTCTCATTTGCTAATGCAGCTCTCATGGACAATGAGATTTCAACAACCATAAAATGGAAACCCACAAGGATAGTTACAGGGGGCTAGCATGAACAGTGAACAAAAACTAAAGCAAACACATATATCCCCAACAGCTACAGGAAAGGAGTTGTCTGTTGACATGGAAACACAATTCAAAAGGTATGAGGGTGTAGTTTTCCTTTAACTCTGCCCTACCAACTTGTATGTGTGACCCCTTGTGTTCAAGCTCTCAGTTCTTGTAAACAACTTTAAACAGTCTATACTGTTCATTCTTTTTAGAACTGTGAAAGCATCTATCATGTCCCCTCTCTTCTTTGGTTTTCAGGGCATACATATTAACAATTTCTCTAATCCACACCCCAGATGTATAGTAGCTTCAATTGTCCACATAAGAGTTTCCAAGCCAAATTTACTTTCAATAAAATTTTTAACCTTACAGTAAATTTCTGGTTTATAAATTTTTCTGTAAAAGCCGTTTTTTCCACTAAGTGCATTAAACATTTTATCCTGTCACACTATCTATAATTTTTTTTCTACTGAGCATATCTGGCATATTCAGGACTGCTAGGCATGTTTGACTCATTCACCTTGTTGGAAGTAAACAGTGGTTCCTATGTAAGCTGACTTTACCAAATAGGTTTCTACAGTTTCTTTCTGGTGAGACTGAGGTCAATGAGTCTAGTATGTTTGCACTGGGGCTGACCTGAGCAAAAACTGTCAAAACAGCTGGGGGATGCTGTCCCTTCTCACTGCTGCTTATACCCAGATTCCAGAATATATAGTGAATATTCAAATGGAACCTCCTTGCAATATTTAAAACAGATTTTATGACACCAACTTGATTGTTTTTCTTATAAGTAAAGTGACAAAAGGAAAAATATTAGCAAAATCTGAATTTGTAAGTATTAATGCTTGGAATACCATTAACTACCAATTACATGTGATCCCTGTTAAGTTGAAATTTAATATGCTTTGTTATGCAGCAACAATATGATATTAATCTCCAATTTCTGTAAAACATCATTTTAATATTAAATACTGTTAGCTGATCCTTTGATCCAGAGCAAGTTAAGAATTTTGTAGTACTGTTTAGAATTGTATTGCTCCCAACTGGTGCCACTGCCACATGGATGCTGATGTTCAGAAAAATAAAGATGCTTGGTGTTCAGTTTGTCCATGTGGTACTGGATGTTTTAGAAGTGCAGCCAAAGTGTAAGCTTGCCCTTACCACCCCACCAGTGAGTAAACTGAGACGATGTCTAGTAGGCAGCAGGGTTTCTGAAAATAGAATAATAGACAGGTGACTGCATTATGAGGCTATAATACCATTGAGAGGTTTTTGTTGCATGTGAACCTCAAGAGCAAAGACAGAATTGTAGCTGAGTCACATACAGTACCCTATTATTTTATTTTTTGTAATATATGGATCCAGGTAGGAGCTTATCTCCATGCTCCTGCTAAAACTCCAGCAAACACTCTCCCAAGCAACTTCTTCTTTGGCCATAGGTGGAGCCACGTTTCCTCCACTTCTGGTTCTCTTCGAGCATAAACTCTTCACTCCCCAGCCCCAATGAACAAGGCATCTATGAGGCTGGAGAGTTGGACACAAGATGGTGATTTTGGTAGTGCCAGTTTATTTCTTGTTAGCTGAAAAACTATTCAGCTTTTACTGTATGCAGCAGTTACAGTAAATGTTGACATGCTCAGATAACAAATGTGTATAGAGTATGAGCTTTGTGTTCTTTTCAGTAATACTATTGTTGAAGCCGTATCGATAGCATTATGAGATCTTGCAACACTAGTGATGGATTACAATGATGGTATTATGGTATATTTATTTATTTATTATTTAAAGTTGATAACCAGGAAAGGCACACTGGGCCAAGGCTTGTTTCAAGGTGTGATCCAGGATATTAGGTTACAGGAGAACTTGCAACATTTAGGATACAATTCACCTAAATGAAGTAGAAAAAGAACAGACAAGTGGTAAAACAGTACAATAAATACTATATAATGTATACAAACTTGTTGACTTTGGAAGTAAATTAAAATTCATAGAATTTTTTGTGAAAGACAATTGTTGTCAGACAAAACAATACATATAGATTAACTTTTTTGAGCAAAGGGGGTGGAGTTACCATTAGGCAGACTTAACTGGGAAGGGGAGGTCATTTATGAATAGCGAGCGGAGAACTGGACCTAGAATACATCCTTGGGGAACTCTGGCAAGGATGGGGAGGGGAGGCGACACTCAGTTTCCCACAGATACAGATTGCTATCTACCACAGAGGTATGAACTGAACCAATTAATTGTGGGGGAAGCCAGGCCAGCTGAGTGGAGCTTTTGAAGGAGGAGTGGGTGGGAGACTGAATCAAAGGCTTTGGAGAGGTCAATGAATATTGCTCCAGTAAAGTGGCCACTCTCCATGTTGGACAGGATGGAGTTTGTGATGCAGAGTAGGGAGGAAATCGTAGAGTGGTTTTGGCAGAATCCAGATTGATAATCAGAGAAGAAGTTCAAGGACTCTAGGAAGTCAGACAGCCTAGACAGAACTAGACTCTTGGAGTTTAGCAAGTGACGGGAGAAGGGAAATGGAGAGATAGTTATTAGGGAAGGATGAGTCTCCACCTTTGGAGAGGGGGATTATTTTGGCCTGTTTCCCTTGTGTGGGAACAGTCTTTCTGGAAAAGAAAAGGTTGAGGATATAGGTAAGTGGGTCAGTTATTGCCAGGGCAGAGAGGTGTAACAGCTTTGGGTACAGACTGTCTGGGCTGGATTTGTTTGTTTTTAAAGAGTTTATGACATGGAGAACCTCTGAGGCGGTGATGGGAGGGAAGTTGAAACTAGTGGAGGGAGGGGGGAGTAGGGAGGAGAGTGTCAGGAAGCGTGCAAGATCTAAAGAACTTGTTAAAAATGCAGGCAACCTCAATAGGGTTAGAAACGAGTGACTCATTAACTTTGAGGGAAGGGATGGTAGCCTGGGGGGGTGGGGTTGAGGAGGGTTTTTATTTTAGTCCAGAACGATGATGGGTTAGAGCAGGAAGAGAGGTGTGACTTGAAATACTCTGTCTTAGCTAGCTTTCATAGCTTTGGTGCACTTGTTCCTGAGGGAGCAGTAGTGGTGGAGGTTAGAGATGGAGTGATAGGATTTGTAGAGGGACCAGGCATGACTGCGAGCTTTGCATAGGGATAGGATTTTGGATGAGATCCACGGAAGGTGGAGGCATCTTACCCGGGAGGTGCATTAAAGTCCTAGATCTGGGTTGGGACGGAGTAGAAGTTTTGGAGGGCTGTATTTACATCTGTAGCTGACAGCACAGGGGATCAATCAGCTTAGTGGAGGTCTGAGAGAAGGGAGTCAATGGAATGGTTCCTGAGTCAGTGGTAGGTGAAGTATTTTGGTGGGGTGTGGGGAAGGTGTGCCTTCCTCATGTAGTAAGTGAAGCAGTGATCTCTTAGGCATCTGGCAGGACTTATGCTGCCATGACTCGATGAGGGTGGGAGGAGAGGATCCAGTCGAATAGTGTTTGGTTGGAGGAGCAGAGGTTGCAATGAGAAGGATCTGTGATTATTTCGGTGTGGTTGTGGGTTTCCATGGAGAGTCTAGTGTGAGTGGAGGAGGGGGAGAGCCAATTGATGTTGAAGTCAGCCAACATGAATAGTTCACCATTTGAGGAGAGGGAGATGACTGTGTTTATGCATGATATGTAGTTTTAGTATGCATTTCAATAGCCTTATTCAGCATATCTTTATATTATAATCCAGTTCACATAAGTCCACTATGTGGCAGATAGGTCAGCATATTGCAATAATGTAGAAAGTAGAACTATTTAGTGCAAATACAGAGATTTATTTTTGATAAAAACATAGCTCCAATCTATAGTCCAAACATATATGCTAAGTTATGTGCTGCTGATGCAATCGCCAAGGTACTGGCTCAGATGTCGGTTTGTGCAGGGGGACACTACCAATTTATTGTTTTTTGCTGTTAGCAGCTTATTCAGTGGTTCACCATGTAATAGCTTCAGGTTATTTTAGATGCTTTGCCTTTACACTTTTGCTGCTGCTCTGTGCTTCACTGGAACCAGAATGGTCTGTTACTACTTCTGGTCTCCAATTGCCCTCCCTCCTCAACCAAAGTCCTGGAAGTTAGCCCTGGGTCTAGTGAGCTGTATCTACATTTTTGCAATACAAACTTTGCACATACATTTGGACTATATACTGGAACTATTTCATTAGTAGTGGTGGGAGAGGTTAAAGAAATTCACTCCATGGAGAAATCTGTGAATTTTCTGAAATTTGCAAATTTAATGTGAAAGGTGAATTTCTACTTTATAACAAAGAAGAACTTTGCAAATGGCTGGAAAAGTGAACTGCACTTACAGATTATGGCTCTAAGGTGAAGTTTGCAAGGATCAGTGGGACAGGAGGTCACATGATGCTGCATTTAGCTGTATTGCCATGCATAGGCTGAATTGAGTGTAGTGTGAGGAAGAGACTTGGAGATAACTGTGCTTTGTGGCTTTTGGTCCAGTTTTCAAAAATAAATCTTTGACGCAAGGTGCCTGTGCTAAAAGGGTATGATGTAAGTGGCACCTTATGTCAAAGTTTGCAGAAATCCTGATTTTTCTAATGCAGGCTACATCAAAATCAGGATGCCATACACCAAAGCCACACTGTGCACCCCTTGTAGTGGAAGCACCTGTCCATGAGGCTGCTATTTTAGAAGCCCCACTGAGGTTGCAACAGGGGGCTGCCCTTTGACCAGCCTGGAGGTGGTCTAAGGGCTATGCACCACTGCCATGCAATGTGGTGATTGAGGGGGCTGCAAGAAGGGGAGTGGGGTCAGAAGGGGCATGGCAGGTGGCTTAGGGAGTGACAGGGGCATGGTAGCAATGTATGGGTGATGAGGTGGCACCCTGTAAGGATGCCCTGCACTACTGTAGACAGCTGATCAGACTGGATACAGGGGGCTGGCTAGAAGGGACTGGGACATGGCCTCAGGGGGACACAGCCCTGGCACCTGCTCCATAGATGTCAATGGCCTCAACACCGTCGGCAGGCAGCAGTGGCTACAGATTGCTGGGTGCAATTGGTGGATAGGAGCAGACTCCTGGCAGTGTGGCAGTCCCCTGGCACCAGCCCCACCTGCTTGGAGCCAGGCTGCTGCCTGCTGATGGTGTTGGAGTCATTGGCACCTATGGGAAAGAGGCCAGGGCTGTGTCCCCCTGACACTGAGTCCCAGTCCCTTCTTGTACCTGGGCCAGTTTGCTGTCTCTAATAGCACAGGGCACCCCCTGAAGGGTGCCACTCCATCACCTGTACATTACCACTGTGTCTCCATCCCTTCCTAGTCCACCTCCATGCTCCTACTACCCCCACTCACCTCCTAGCAGACATATTCAACCCCCCCACTGCTTTGCAATACAAATAGCGTTGTGTCTGGTGGGGGATTGATGGATCCCTCTGTCAAACCTCGTAGGTTCACCAAGTCTTTGACACAACCCTGCAGCTGCAGCAACTCGCATGCCTTTGATGCAGGGACCCTCAGTTGTATACAATTGGTCGCAGGGTCCCTGATGAACCCTGAGTTTGCAGCAGCCCTGCATTACTGCAGCTTGCAACAATCTAAGTGCTGTTTTAAAATCAATCCCTTTGTGTTTAAAAACATTTGTAAAGCATTTAGAACATGCAATCTTCCCCCCAAATTCCCTCTAGATCACCAATTATTTTTGGATTTTTTTGGGTTATTTAGTTAAAGATTTTACTTATGTTTTCTCTATTCCATGTAGTGAGGCAGTGCGGGGGGGGGGGTACCTCAGCAACTTTCAGTAAGAAAATAGCAGGCTAGCTTAGGCAGTGTTTTCTGCCTTAGCAGCACATCACTCTACCTGATTTTTTTGCATCTTATGTGTTTCCCTTAGTTCCTTAAATCCCTCCCTGTTGTGTATTGTTTTTGTAAAAAAAAATAGAAAAAAAATGAAAACATTCTGTTGTTGTTTAGCATCTGTATACCTCAGTAAAGTCTTGTAAAGTGTTATGTAGTCATGCATGTGTGCGTCTCGACCCTTAAATCTATGTTATGTATTGTTTTTATAAAAAAAAAAATTGTGGTGTTGCCATACTGTCTGTGTACATCAGTAAAGACTTGTCAATTGTTGTGTTGTGTTCCAAAAAGTCCACGTATAAGAAAATGCCCATAGAGAGATGCTCTGGTAAAGGAGTTGCTGGCAGCAGACCTGCTGCCAAGAATAGCATAGTTTCTATGTTTCCCAAGGGTACCCTAACCACTTGTAATGAAGCAGGTTCTTCAGGGGCTGCCTGGTACTGTTGTTAGTACTAGTCAAGAAAAAATAGTTGGTGCAAATGGAGGTATTAGTGTGGTCAAACTTTTCCCAGCAAAAGCTGGCCTGGTGGCGTAGAGGGCTGAGGCTCTGGACACCTTACCTCATGCTATGTTGGTGACCCGGGTTCGGGAATGGACTCAGGTCATCGGTGAGCCAGCACGGGGCTGAGGGGGAGCAGGATTGAGCAGTCGGAAGGCAGCTTTTCTCTCCTAGGGTGGTTGCCAGCCCCCCAGTCCTGCTGCCACTGGGTGGAGGTCCAGTGGTCAGAGTAGGAGGAAGGGACGACATGTAGTGGGGGGGGGGCACCTCAAGACACAGCATGTGCATGCCTCCACATGCACATGAGCCTCTATGGTATGGGGACAGGCTACGGGGAGAAAACAAGAAAAACGTCACACTATATATAGATACATAAATTTTTCTCAGAAAACTCTTTGGCATCAGTGCTGGTGGGTACTTGTGCTGGCTGTGCAGGCGGTGGAGGCAGGCACAACAGCAGAAGCTCAAGAATCACAAAAATGTCTTCCTCTGAGAATGTGGTTGAGGATGAGGACTCAGAGGTGCTTGATGTTCCCAAAACTGTTGCAGAAGAGCCTGAGCATGACTGACAGTGTGATGTGGCAAAACTGAGTGTTTCTTCATGCAGAACCAGGGAATCAGATGCTGCTGAAAAGGAAGTATAGGGTGGCAAAAGTGAGGCTGAGGTAGAAGACATATTTCAGGATGGGGGAGGAGAATGATGACCTGGACTCTCTATGGAAACCAGAGAAAAAGAAATGGAAGGGACAGGGAATCACTAAAGGTACCCCCCCCCCCCAGTTCTCCAGCTGTTGGCTCTCTGCATGTTCTCAACAGTTGTTGCAGACACATAGTACACTAGCAGCAGTGAAGCATTTAGTATTTACAGTTGCACAGCATGAAGTATGGTGTGACAGCATGATGTAACAGCTTGCCCAATGTTTTACCAGACTTGAGAACAATTCAGGGAAAAGAGAATTTATGTAAACTGATTTTGGCACATTTCATTGTAACAGAACAGCACAACAACAGTGTTTGGGCACTCTACACACACAAAACGTAGTATCATGTAGCAGTATCTGTTGCAGAGTGTAACATATTTATTCTGGTAGTTGAGAAAAATTAGGAAAAAGAGACAGGCAGATAGAAGTGAAAGTTAGACAGGACATATACAGTAGGTAAGAATTTAGGAACTACAACAGATGGTCAGAAAGATAGTTTTTTTGTATTAATTTGTTTTCTTCCTTTTTGGTGGCAAGAACAAAGGAGTATGAAACTTGGAAAGAATATAAACAGAATAGGACAGATTTTGTTTTTTTTATTTTTAAGCTTTTTTTTTATTTTTCTTCTTTGGGGGTAGTGAATGATATAACATACAGCAACAGGAACAAGAAGAAATACATTAATAACAAGCATTTGTCAATGCCGAATGTTCGCTTGCTGGTATTTGCATTGGTGTTTGGCATTTGTGCAGGCGCCACCCCTCCCCAGTTGTATCCATGTCCCTTCAGCATGCATATCCCAACAGATTACCTCTCTGCAACTCCTCTGGCATCTGAGTAACATTTCACCCTCATACTTAAGTGTCTGTCTTAGGAACCCTAATGCCCTGGTTGTGCTCAAGGGTACGAGTCTGTGTGGAAACTGAGCAACCTGCACTTGTAACACAGTCATTCAGTGGAATTATTTCACCAAATTTTCAACATATGCACTTTGTCACCTCTGATCATGAACAGTGCCACTATGATTTTCTTACTGTGTATCTAACTCTGATTTCCCACAGCGCCGCACTATTCTGCAACAGAAGTGTGAAAACAGATTTCAGCCAGGATGTGAAAAATGACAGCTGTACTGTTCATAAGGAGGGTGGGAAAATGCAAATGTTGAAAATCTGGACTGAAAATATGACAAATTCATGAAGTTACAAATGCACGTGGAAACTGCACAATGCATGCTCGTAAAGCAGTAATTTGTTTGGAATTTTTGCACCAAATTTTCATCATAGGCATTTTAGGATGTCTGCTCATGAACAGTGTCACTATGATTTTCATACTCTGTACCAACCATGATTTCTCACAGCTGCCGCACTATTGCACACCGGAAGTGCGAAAACACATTTCAGCCAGGATGTGGAAATATTACAAATTCATGAACTTATGAGTGTGCGTAGGAACTGCACAATGCACGCTCATAACACAGCAATTTTATGGACTTTTGCCACCAAATTTGCAACATAGGCATTTTAGGACCTCCGCTCATGAACAGTGTCACTGTGATTGTCTTACTCTGTAGCAAACACTGATTTCCAGCAGCGACCACGCTATTTTATGCCAGAAGCAAGAAAACACATTTTGGCCAGGATGTGAAAATTGACAGCTGCACTGATCATAAGGAGGTGTGGAAATATGCCTATGTTGAAAATCTGGAGTGAAAATATTACAAATTTGCAAACTTACAAGTGCGCGCAGAAACTGCGCAATGTACGCTCCTAAAACAGTGATTTTTTTGGAATTTTTTCACCAAATTTGCAGCATAGGCTTTTTGAGAGCCCACCTCATGAACATCGACACTGTCATTTCGTTACTCGGTCCTGAAAGTGATTACATGCAGTGACCACGAAATCACCTTTCAGGACCAAATAATGCCATGACAGTGAATGAATTCATGCGAAGGGGTGTCAAGAATCCCATGCTGAAAATTTGGTGTCAAAAGTCAAAAACACTGGCCGAGATATCCACCTAAGTTGGAAAATCCCTATTTATGCCATTATACAGCTTACTGGCATTTCCTCAGTTTGCTGTTGGTTTGAAGAGTGCAGACATGTTCCCGGTCCACTGAAGATTGTCGCTCCAGGCATCAGAGGTAAGTATGGGGTGAGGGGGGTGTGGGGAGGTGGGTGCACAGGGGATGAGTGCAGGTTGGTGGGGGGGCAGGGACTCACCGAGGGACCGTTTTCTTCTTTCACAGGATTTTTTTTAAAAAAAGGACGCTTTTGGCACATTGGGATGGGCTCCCAACTTGCCACCTACCTGTTTGGTGTGGGGGGGTGATGGAGCCAGTGGGGATTGGGCACCCTCGCCAGCCATACAGTGCACATGCGTGGGAGGCATGAGCAAGCTAGGGTGGGCTCCCAGCGTGCCAACTGGTTGTTTGTTTGGGGACAGGCTACAGCTGACGGGGGATTGGGCACCCCCATCAGCCACACAGTGTGCTGGGTGGGCGATGAGCCGAGGGGGATTGTGCTCCTCCTTCAGCACACAACTTCGGGGTGGGGAGTGCACTAATGAGAGATGGGGAGGACATTAGCAGAGGGAAGAAGTTGGAGGTTTTTTTTTAATGCTGAGCTGTGCATGACAACAGTTGGGCTGATGTGTATGCTAATTGCATACACGCTACCACCGCTGATTGCAGCATGCCTTTTCTTTGAAGTGAAGACCAACACAGCCAAACTGCTGTCATACACAGCTCAGCATGCAGTGGTCCAGTATGGTCTCACCTGCTACACTGAGCACTGGATTCGGGAGGAGGGTCACACACCTCCAAAAGTTGTACTGTTGCAAGACGTTCCTTGCGCATGCACGAAAACAAACATAAAAAAGGGATCACACAGCCCCACCACTACCACCCACAGCACCACAGCGCATGCCCTCCAGGACCACCAGCAGCTTCTCCTAATTCTGTTAATTACTTTTATGTTCTTCTGCACCTCAGTAAGCTGAAGGTGGATGTCCCACAGTTCCTCTCTAAGTGAAGCCAGCTCAGCTGCTGTCATTGCTGGTGGTGGTGTGGATGTTGCTGCTTCAACAGGAAGAAGAGTTGAAACTATGGGAGGTGCAGCTTGTCCTTCTGCCAGTCCAACTGTAGCATGTGATGTTCCATGCCTCTGTACACCTCAGCCCCAGTCCCACATGGAGTGGTCACAATCCTCACCCCCACTTGTTGCTTTGCGAAGCCTGGCATTCCACTCGACCTGGCGCTGCAGGCTTAAGTGAATCATCTCTCCCCCTCACCAGTCCCCACATGGCTACCCTTCTTTCCCCTGTGCACCTGCTTCACACAAAACCTTGCAAGTGACCACGCTGTGGTCCCAAGTGGGTCACTGGTGAAAAATGTACATACAGGAGATGTCTTTGGATATGGGTGATGGCATTGGTGAGCTGCTGCTGATGGACCAAGCTCTTCTGCATTGAGGAAATGGTGCTGATGGTGCTGCAACCACAGAATGGAGGGTTCATGCTGCTGCTTCTGCTCCTGCTGCTGCTCCTCCTCCACCTGATGCTTCGGAGTTAGAGCCACTGCTGCTGCTTCAGTGGGGTTGGGATGAGTCGTAGGTATGGTTTTGGGAGCCCTCACCCAAAAACTGTACCTGATTGAGGTGAACAGCCCCAGACCCACCACAGATACAGACATCCTATGGTGAGATCCACAGACTCTGTGCTGCACCTGCTCCATTTTAAATTAAAATTGCAGCACTAAAATAAAAAAAAAGAGAAAGACAGAAAAAACGGAGCCAAAAATGATTCAAAATAACAATTAAGTACTTAAGGAATGTGCACAACAGCCGAATAAACAGAAAAAAATTAAAAATGAACTGCTTTTAAGTCAAATTACAATTCCAAGTGTATTGATGTGCTTCTCTGTGCACACTATGTGCAGATCACGCACTCTGACTCACTGCAAATGAAAATCTGGAACTAAGTCACACATTTCCTGCCCTGGGAATGTACCAGGTAACCCAAATGTTTTTTCCCTAAATATTGCCTTTCCAATGCAAAGGCAAAGTTTTAAAGAGTAGCTGACACCTTCAGGAGAACTTCAACAAAACATAGTATTTAGACACAGTTCAGCTTACATTTCTCATTAGTTCTGTATTTCTCATCCCCATTATTTATTACTGAGGTCATCTGCATAAAAAATAAGACCTTTGCTCCTGAAGAATTCATCTATACATGTTGCTTTGTCCCTACTCGAGGTCACAGTGTACTGCTTGTGACATCACAGTTACTGCCTTTGCAATAGATTATGATGTCACAACAAAGGATTATGACTTGAAGTAGGGAGTAAGCTTTAGAGGCAGATGAATTCTAAGGGATAAAGATCATGAGTTTGTGCAAATTTCCTCATTAATAAATAACGGGAGGAGAAATCTATAGAATATACTGTATATGGAATGCAAGCTGTATTGTACCTAAATATTGTTTTTTCAAAGTTTTATTTAAGGTGGCAGTAGCTAACATACTAACATATTAATTGCCAGCAGATTAGGCTTTATGGTCTATCGAGTCTGTTCGAACCTCAGATCCCCTGTTGAGAACCGAGGGCCCCCCCCCAATGTTCCAAAACCCCTTTCTGTATCTGTCCCATCCTCTCTTGAAGCCCTCCACATTGGAAATCTGGACCAGCTCACCAGGCAGCATGTTCCAAGGATCCGCCACCCTCTCTGTGAAAAACCTCCTCCTCTTTTCCCCCCTCTTCATTCCTCCTTCCAACTTCAAACCATGCTCCTGGTGATACCTCCCTCCTTTAGTTTAAAGATCCCTTCCCTGTTTACCCTATTTATTCCCTTGAGGTACTTGAAGACCTCGATCATGTCCCTCCCTGTCTCTACTATCCCCCAAAGTAAACAGTCTGAGCTCCTCAAGTCTATCCTTGTACGTCAACTCCCCCAGTCCGTGAATCATCATGGTAGCCCTCCTCTGTACATTGTCCTGGAGCTGTATGTCCCTCTTTAAGTGTGGTCTCCAGTATTGTACACAGTACTCAAGGTGAGGCCTCACCAGTCCATTGTATTGCAGCAGAATCACTTCCCTGATCCTAGAGGTGATCCCCCTTACAATGCATCCCAACATCCTGCTTGCTTTGCTAGCCAGTCTCCTGCACTGTTCAGAGTTATTTATACACACATCCACCATGACCCCTAGGTCTTTTTCCCCAGACGAGGCCTCCAGCACCACCCCTCCCAGGGTGTACCTGTGCTTTGGGTTTCCCCACCCAAGATGTAACACCTTGCACTTGGTTGTATTGAAATTTAACTTCCATATGACAGCCCAACTTTCCAGGGTGTCCAGGTCCCCTTGCAGGGCCAACCTCCCCTCTTCCCCCTCAACTACTGCTCCCACCTTGGAATCATCATTGAAGAGACTCATCTCACACGCTGTACCCACCCTCATGTCAGATATGTATGCATTAAACAGGATTGGCCCCAGAACCGAGCCCTGCGGAACTCCACTGCCGACCTCTGTAGGGTTCGAGAGCTCCCCACTGATCACCACTCTCTGAGCATGACCAGCTAGCCAGTTTCCTATCCATCTGACCCTCAAAAGGCACACTCCCAACCCATCAGTTTCTCCACCAGCCCATTGTGGGGAACAGAGTCAAACACCTTGCTGAAGTCCAAGAATATTACATCCACAGGCTTCCTCCTGTCCAGTTTCAATGTTACCCATTTGTAAAACTCCACAAGGTTGGTTTGGCATGATCTACCTGGCACAAACCCATGTTGCCTACTGTCCAGCCCTCCCTCCTCCTCCAGGAACACCCCCAGTCATTCCGTCAGTATACTCTCCATTACTTTTCCCACTACTGAGGTCAAACTGATGGGTCTATAGTTACCTGGTACTTTCCTCAACCCCCCTTTATGGATTGGTACCACATGCGCCTCACACCAGTCCCTAGGTACCGTCCTTGTCTCAAGCAACCTATTGAAGAGCTCCGACAGGGGTGCGGCCAGTACATCCGCCAACTCCCACAGTACCCTCGGATGAATGCCATCCAGCCCAGGAGATTTATATTTCTTCAGGGCTTGCCACACCCGTTCGGTGGAGATAGCTTTGTCCATCCCCACCTCCTTGCTGGTCTATCTATCCTTGTTCTGTTGTGAAACCCAAGGGGTGCCTCTCCCTCCCTTATGCTCCCTCTCAGTTACTCCACCAGGCCCACTCAATTTTGCTTCTATCCCCTTTGTGCCTTGCTTAGCAAATATTCCATCCCCCTCCTTATTGAACACCGAGGCGAAGTGCTCATTCAATACCTCTGCCTGCTCCCTCACCTCTTCCACCCACCGTCCATCTGTTCTCTGTCTGCCAAGCTTGCCCTTAGTTTTTCTCCACTCACCAATGTACCAGAAAAAAACCTTTTCCCCTCCCTGAATCCCCTGTGCCAGACGCTGCTCTTTACTGGACTTAGCCCCCCTCACCACCTGGGTGACTTTTCTAGATGCAAGGTGGTATGTTTCCCTTTCCCTTCCCCTCTCAATGTTTTGTATTTTTTGTAGGCAGCCTTCTTCTCCCTGACCGCTCCCTGAACTTCACTGGTCCACCAGCAAGGTTTATGTGACCTTGTTCCCTTGTGCTTTACCATAGCACAGGATCTGACTACCTCATGAAGTCTCCATTTTATAACCTTCCATCTCTTTTCCATGTCCTTCATTGTTGTAATCCCTTTCATGTGATCCTTCAGAATGTTTTCCATGCCCATAAAGTCAGCTCCCCTTAAATCCACTGTCAGTGTCCTAGATCTCTCCCCCCCCCATGTTAATTTAAAACCATACATTGTCATGGTTGCTTCCAATCAGGGGATCCTCTACCACCAGGTCCCTTACCAGGTCCCCATCCCCCAAAACCATGTGCAGAACATGACCCTCCCTCATGAGCTCCCTCACATGCTGTGTTAAGAATACATCCTGGAACCCACCTAGCAGCCTCTGCTCCTTGGCCACCTTAGAGGACATGGTTCCCCAGTTTGTCTCTGGCATATTAAGATCCCTCATCAACACCACTCTCTCCCCTTTTGGTCTGCACTGGGCAATGATGTTGTACAGCAAACCATCCTCCAGGACATCACACATCCCGGGGGGCCTATATACTACACCCAGCTTGACCTTACCTCCTGTCAGGGTTTGTAAGGTGACCCATAAGGCTTCCACGTTTCCCTCTGCCTCTTCCACCCTAGCAATTTCTATGCCTCCTCCTCTGACCTCATTTCTATCCTTCCTAAGCAAAACGTATCCCCTCACATTTAGGTCCCAGTCATGGTTGTTGTTGGCTCACGTTTCCGTGCCCACTGCCAGACCCCCCCCCAACAGCATGGCCTGGAAATCTGGTAACTTGTTACCCAAGCTCCTGGCATTCCCTAACACCACCCCCCACCCCATGTCCCTGGTCCCCTTTGTCAAATCACACCTGGGTTCCTTGTGCCTCCTGCCACCATCTGCTCCTCCTGAAACCTCCTCCCCCTGACTATTTTCCCCTCCTCCCCTTGGGTTTGATAGCTACTCCCCTCATCTGGAGGAGGAGCTCCAGGCAGCCCCTTTCTTGTCCCTCCCCCTCACAGTTTAAATCCACGTTTCTTAGATCTAATCTGCCACCCCCGTTTAAGATTTCTTCCCTAGCAGGGAGTAGGTGAAGCCTGTCCTTGGCATGCGTCCCTTATCCTACCAACCCCTCCCAGTAACCTAAGACCCCTTGCTATCCTCCCTTTTTGTCTCCCTTAACATTTTGTCCACCTGGCTCAGAACCCCCCATATGGGTGTCCCTTAACCCCCTTTCTTCCCCCTTCCTGAGCCAGTCCTTTACCTCTGTGATCTTCCTTTTGTTTTCCACTGAGGCCTCTAGAGTACCGCAATATTTCCAAAAGAAAATGTTGCATCCATTGTTCTGACAGACCCTAGCAAGTTCTCGGAACCTTGCTTGGATTTCCAAGACACTGTGCCCCTCTATATCATTAGTCCCTAAGTGCAGCAGGAATCTGGTTTCCCTCCACAATCCTTTACCAGCTCTTACACCATGAACTTAGCTCTGTGCACCGTCAGCCCAGAGATACCCACTACCTTCACCTGGTTCTGGCATCCCACCCACTGCCCCCCCATTGGATACCCTTTATCATTGAGTCACCCAGTAACAGAACCTTGACGCCTCCATCATCCTTATGATTACTTCCACTACCTCTCTGTGCTTTCAGCCCCTCCTCCCCCCATTTATCCAAGCTCCCAATGTCGTGGGGGTCTTCCTGCCCTATTATGAGAGACCACCTTGCTACCCTCCCCTTTTTGTGTCCCTTAATATTTTGTCCACTTGGCTCAGACCCCCGTATAGGTGTTCCCTTAATCACTCTCATTTCTGGGACATTTATCCTGGTCTTGATCATATCCCCTTCTCCTACACCATCATCCTCACCACTTATAATGTTATCCCTATCTCCAGAGGCTCCCTGCTGGACCCATTCACCTAGGTCCCCATCCATGGGACAGGCCCCCCTCCTGAGGGGGGGTCCCCCACCCTCTTGTCTTCTAGGTTCTCTCCAGTCCTGCTTTCCTCCCTCATTCTGCTATATATTGCATCTCCCTTCTCTGCTTCACACTGAGGTTCCCCTTCTACCCTTGGGACTATTTCTATCCTTTCCTTTCCTTTCCTTTTCCGACCTATGATGCCTATGGGAATCCAACTACCTCCCCAAGGCCATTGTCCTAGTTTCCTCATTTCCACTAACTCCTTCCTCCTCCACTAGATTACTAAGCAGCTCAAATTTATTATGACAATCTATGCCAGCCTCCATTACCTGTCCTGAGTGTCCCCTGACTGGCCCTTTAATCCACCCCTGTTTCTCCCCTCTTGCCGTATCCACCTTTAGAGCTCCCTTCCCATTGTCTGCTCTTCTAGTCTTCCCCCCCGTCAGCCTCTCCTGACTCTTCCCCTCCACTCTCTTTGTTTTCTGAGTGTTCACCCCACAGGCTTTCCCCTTCACCTCAACATCCCTATCCAGGGGTCCTCTCTCCCTAATATCCCCCCTTACTAGTTATAATGTGTCCTATTCTTGATTCTGGGCCTTGATCCCACCTCCCCTCATCTCCAACCCTCTGCCACCAATACCACCACCCATTAATTCTGGTCACCCCCCCCAAGTCTCCCAGCTAGTTCCTTAACCAACAAACTTCACTCCTAATCTAAGATAGCTGCCTACAGAGTGGGCAGCCTCCCTCTCTCTAGGCCACTTTAGAATTATTGCGGCCCCACAGCCCGTGCTTCCTACAACCCTTCCGAAGATGCTTGCTGTAGTGGAAATTGACCACCCCTTTTGTCCTTCTCTATTCCTTATAGGCACTTCCTCCTTTTCCCATTCCCTTTTCCCAGATTACTACCCCTCCTTCCCCTCCAAATGGCCATACTGGGGTATCCTAGGTCGGCCATATTCATTTCGACATACAACCCAGCTCAAGGTTGTCACTTAAACTCTGTCTGATGATACAGAATAAACAGGCTTTTCAGTGAGACACTTAATCACTAACTGAAGATACAGGCTAGATCAGTCACATTCTCTTCCAACAAACAGTCCTGGTCTATATAAACACTTAAACTCTAACTGATGGGACAGGGTAAACAGGCTCTAAATAGACTCAAACTCTAACTAAAGATACAGAATAAACAGTATATGGTAATCATATAGTACATGTTAGCTCTGTTTTTTACAACCAGCTGCCTGTAATATCACAGCCCCAGAATAAACAGTATAATCATACAGTATATCGTTGCTCTGTTTCACAACCCAGTTGCCTGTAATATCACAGCCCCACTAGTATCTCCATGTTTTTTCCTTACTTACCCCAGAATGATACAGTTCTATATAGGTAGAAGTCCTGATTTGTCCACCTCCAGGGAACCCCTTCCCTTACCAGCCCATAAAGTCTATTTAAAAAGGTGGCGGTGTGGGGTGGTTGGGGGAAAGAAAATTTCAGTCCCTCTCTCACTCTCTGGTGCTGTTGCATGCCACCCATTAAATAGGGCAGCAAGCCTGCAGTGTTTTGGCACCAAAAATTAAATTTAAAAGTTCAGATCCAGTCCCTGAGCTCTGATGAGCTCCCTCTCTCTGGTCGGTCCCTCTTTCTTAAAGGATTCATTTGTATCAATCCAAAATCTAGTATTGTGTCTCCTCTGGAAGAAGTATTGTCTCTGTGGCTGAGCTGTGGCAGACCCTAGGTAATAGGTAATAGCTCTTTAAGGCGAAGTTGAAAGGTAAAGTCACTAAAAGTGAAATTACTGTTAAATGGTAAAACTTCATGAAATTCTCCATGGAAGCAAATTTGATGACTTTGCCTTAACTTTGTTTGCAAATTAAAACTTTGTAACATATTTAGTCATTAGTAAAATAAATATCTATATTTGCCCCAGAAAGATTTGCTTTCTGCATTATTGCAATATGCTGCCCCTCTTCCACATTGTGGATTTTTGTGTGAAAAGGATTCATTCTCAGCACTCCTGGGTATGTGAATATAAAATGTATTCATTTTTTTAGTTTTACAAATCATTGGGCCAGAAAAACACACTAAGCTGAGGCTTGTTTCTGGTTGAAAGATAGGAGGCAGAGGATGGTGATAAATGGCAGTCACTCAGGTGATGAAAGGGTGTCCAGTGAAGTACCACAGGGATCAGTACTGGGCCCTGTCCTCTTCAATGTCTTCATAAGTGACATTGTTAAGGAACCAAAGAGAAAGGTGTGTCTCTTTGCAGATAACACAGAAATCTACAACAGGGTGGACATCCAAGAGGTGTTGGAGAGAATGTAAAGAGTTCTGGGGAAACTAAAGGAGCGGTCTAGGTAATAGCAGCTGGGTTTTAATGCTACAAAGTGCAAAATCATGCAACCAGGGCAGTGAATCCTGGGGACTGTGTATAAGATTGGGGGATACTTACAGTTACTAAGCAAAAGGGGGGACATGGGGTGATCATATCTGATGATCTTGAGGTGACAGGGCAGTGCAATAGATCAGTAGGTAAGGTGAACCTGATGCTGGAGTTCGTAGAGAGGAGGATCTCTAAAAGGAGAAGGGATTTGGTGTTGCATCTCTATTTCTCACTAGTAAAACCCCACCCATAGTACTCTGTCTAGTTCTGGAGGCCACACTCCAGCCAACATCAGCAGGGTGGAAGAGGTATACAGCAGGGTTACTAAAATGGTGTGGGGGGTTGCACAAGAAACCATATGAGGACAGGCTGAGGGAGCTCATCATGTACTCCCTGTAGGAGAGGAACTCAAGAGGGGATATGACCAGGACCTATAAGCACTTCATTGGGGTAAACAAGGTGCAAGGGGGAATCTTTTTCACAGGAGGATGAGCACCAGAACACGGGGACATACTATGCAGCATGGGGGGGGGAGTTTAAGAAGGATGTAAGGAAATACTTATTCACAGAATTGGTGGTGGAGACCTAGATCAGCCTGGCAGAGACACATGGTATAAATACATAGAGGAAAGGGAGGAGGGATGGACACCTGTGACCAACTAGAGTCCAGGATATAGTTTTAGGCAGGGAAAATAGAGAAGACTAGATGAGTCTACTACTCCATTTCTGAGGATACATTCCATGTTTCTGTGGATGCAAAGAGACAACTTACACTTAACCAAAATCATGCCCAGCTAACACAGAACCCCCTATGTGCTTTACAAGATGGACTTACTCCCCCACTATAACTGCTGGAAATGCCAAATACTGGAAATGGGTATTCTCCTCATACTCTGGAAGTCTGCTTAGTAAAAATCACACTGGACAGGGATCTTAGTTGACTGTACCAGAATACTAGCTAGATCCATTCTGCAATGCCTATGGTTGGTAATCCCGAGGGACACAGACCAACTCAGTGATCTCACTTTACAACATTAATGCTGTTTTTTTTGCAGTGGTCATGGAGACCAAACGAGCCATCCTAATGAAGTGATGCTAGCCAACTTACACAATCATTGTTGCTGTGGCTGTCTGCCCTCTCCAAACTGTCTTTCATTGAAAGTCAGTCTTCTGTGACCCAGGGTAAATTCCAGATTTATCCAGAAAAAAAGGGCCCCCTGTCTGAATTTCCACCTATGCTCTGCTCCCTCCCCACACTGCAGAATCTACCAGCTCTGGGAGAAAATCATTTTGCCAGCATTTCCAGGTTGATCCTCCACTTGTAAGGAGATCAACCTATACCCACATTTGCTTCTTACACTCCTGGCTCGTCTGCCAACACACAATTGCACTAGCAAGCTGGTGTTCATAGGAGCAAGATCTCTTTCATTAGAGGTAGTTGGATATAAGTAATCTATGAATTAAATGGATTTACTTAGATTGCTCTTCTGTTCTTTGCTCCCAGAATCCCACTACTTTGTTTTGAATTTACTGTAGGATGTATTCTGTTTTATGAAAATTATTGAAATTCCTGTAATGTATTATCACTTTGATTATTCAATGAAATATTTTCATGTTAAAAAAAAAAGTGTAAAAGCTATAATGAGGGGTAAAAAGTAGGCCCTTTGCAGTGCCAAATTTGGGGCTCATGGAGGGAAGTCAGTTCCCCCAAGTAACTAAGTTGAAATGTAAATGTTAGTTGGCAACAATGGAGTTTGTGCCTTCTAACCTGCTGGTTTGCGACTGCCATGAAATCACAGAATAGCATAGTGCTGTCACTTGACTGTCTGAACTTTGCTGTATGCCTCCCAGCCAGAGTTTTAACTGCTGGGTGCACATTTTTCAAACCATAACAGCTTTCCCCTCTCTGTCTATGTCTATTGAGTGTACTTTACTGAACTGTGTGTAGTTATTTGAACTGTATTTATTAGACTGTTTAATGCAAGTAATTACAGTTCAGTTTGGAAAAGTTAAGTTAAACTGAAATTTATATCTGTTTTCCCATCTATCTTTTACTATCCTTGCTCCCCATACCTCTATCTCCCAGAGTAACTCCTTAACCCCCCCCCACTTGGCTTCTTGAGCCATTCCCTTTCTGTTTATTGTCCTCCTTTTGTCACTTAATTTGCTCCTGCTGTCTTCCTGTATCCATTCACTGATTGCCCCACCCTCTGATTGCCTTTTTAATTTCATTGCTGTTTCTCCCCTCTCTCTTTTCTTCCTAGGAGGCATCCCCTGACCAGGGCAGTCCGGCATGCCAAGGAACAACACCTAGGGACACAGCTTAGCTTCACCACAGTTCCTGCATCACCAGTCCACCCTTCAGCTCTGCAGGTATGGACTTCCTTGTGGCTTGCCCCACTCTCTCCCCAGTATTATCTCCAGCTCCTGACTGGGCAGTGCTGACAAATCTGGGCTCCCAATTGGCTCCCTACTTCTTTCTACTGTCTAAACTTTGCTGTATGCCTCCTAGCCACAGTTTTAACTCATGGGAGCACATTTTTCAAACCATAACAGCTTTCTCCTCTCTGCCTATGTCTATTGAGTGTACTTTATTGGAACAGTGTGTAGTTTTTTGTTTTTTTTTCCTCACTTTTTCCATTTGCAAGTTATGCACCTCTACCACTTGATGGCACTGGTCCTGAACCAGCACTACTCAAAGGGCAAGAAAGACAGACATCGTGACCCCACACCCCAAGCACAGCACAACTGGGGGAGGGCTGGAATAATCACTGGCCCATGGAGACAAGCAAACAACCCACAGCCGGGCCAAGGTGCCCCATCACACCCACTGGCAAGCTGAGACTGCCACACAAGGAGGGCAGACCACCCCGTGCCACACCAATCCCCCGCCCAGTGAACAGCACACCCTGCACCATGACCCTCAGACACCCCCCCATGAGCAGTGACCACCACAGCAGGAAACCCCATGCATAGCACCACCCCCACTGTGACACTGCAACCTTGTGCACCACAGTGGTGCGTGGAAGCATGCACCACACCAGATGCAACACAATGCAGGGACAAACACCCACCCATACACAAGGGGACAATAACACAGGGACTCAGCAGTGTGGCAACCAAGCCCCCAGTGTGGGCCCATGGAAACCATGTACACACAGCCTGCAGTCCTCCCTGGCACAGGAGTGCCAGCCACCCTGCGCAGGCACTGTGGACCTGTACGCCACCAGCATATGCCTGGAGCACAAGTCACAGACAGTGGTGCACATCCCCTGCAACACACACAAGACACAGCATGGAAATAGGACAATAACCACGGAGGCCACAGTGTCACCTGAGGAAAAAATGCACCACACCAGTGACAGGAGGCAATTCAGCAGTGTGATGGGTACAGTGGCTGCCCTGCATGGACAGCCACCACTGTCATGGCAGCAGACCTTGCAAGTCACAGACATGCAAGGGTGTCAGCTGCACAGTCCATGGATGGGTTGACAGGGGCACCATGGACACAGAGCATGCACCATGGACCACTACACACAGTCGTGCATTGCACAAGGAATAACACACACACACCACAGACACCGACTGATAGCTACACCCACACCATAGTCACTGCCCTACGGACATACACACAAACCCATGACTGCACCGCCACAGACGCCATGCACACCACTGCAGCTGAGCACCTATAGCCCGCTACAAATCAGAGGCCACCACGGTATTCATAGAAAAGTTAAATGTATTATAAAAATAAATAAATAAACTATTTACAATAAGAACAACTATATACATGGGTTGGGACACAAAAAAGGTGGGGGTGGTCAGGGGGAAGGGGTGGACAAATGGGATGGGATAGGAGGGGTGGAAGATGGGTCCGGGGGATGGGAGATCAGGGACAAGGGACTAATGTTGGCCATGCTGGTCCAAGCTCTGGTTCCCCCTTGCTCGGCGCCTCCTCAGGACCCCCGCCTCATCAATCCTCCACAGGGTGGTCACCGTTTCCTGGGCCAGGGCGAGTAGCTCCCTCAGGTGTCTCTAATCTCCCTCAGGTATCTCGCACCTAGGACAAGGGAGTGCAGTCAATAGGTGTGAATGCACAGCCCCATACAGCCCGCCCACTGTGCATGGCATACGGCCATGGGACATACCACTGTGATGGTGTGTGACCAGCCGCAGTGATCACGTCCACAGGACATGCCTACCCAGGTGCATACAGCCATGCGGAATGCTGCACACACCCACCAGCTAAGTCACACACAGCACCACCGTGGCTGTCCAGTGACATGGCTATGTGGTGCAAAGGCAGTGGCACAGCCATGCACCTGGTGCACACATGCACCACCAGTGACGCACACCCAGGCATGCATTGCCACCGGACAGTGTTGACCGTAACCAGTGGTGTGCATGGCAGTGATGTCAATGAATGGTGGCCATGCCCCGCTGCCCACCTTGTCACACAGCATGCAATATTAATCATGGATGTCTGTCACTCACCCTCATCGGGACAGTTGGGTGGCCATTGTGGACCATCGGCCTGCCTGGCTGTGGCTTCCACTGCCCTGTGCTCCGCCCTCAAGTGGCGTACCTCTTCCAGGCCTGTGGGGACAAAAAGGAGAGAAGAACATCAGTGCAGTCCCAAAGCAAAGTCCCCCTGCTCCAAGGACTGTGCCCCCCCACCCAGCCAGATCCACCCACCACACACCCTGCGAAGACCACCATGGCCAACCCCATACAGTCCCTCCCCTATATGCTGGACTCAGACAACAATGTGACTCATATGGATGATAACAGTGTGTTGCCGGAACCCCTACCTGGTCGTAGTACCATGCCCCTCCTGGCACGTGACCATAGTCTGGCCAGTAACTCCGGCTCCCTCCTCAGAAGGTCACCATATTGGTGCCTGCACTGCTCAGCCATCCTGCCCCTACCAGTCACCGCCTCTAGGGCTGTGGCCACCTCTCGCCACACCTGGGTCCTAGGCCTATCCAGGGGGGCCTTACCAAAGAGATTCCCATGGTGTGGCTCCACTGTGGCCACCAGGTTGGCCAACTCTATTGCAGACCAGGGAGCAGCCCTTCTCCGCGCCATTGCGAATACTATAGCAGGCAATATGGCTCTATGCAGCGTGGTACCCCATGTGCAGATGTTGCACGGTACAGCGCTGCCATTCCCTATCGTGCTGTTGCCGAACAGTGCGATAGAGGTGCACCCATAGCAGACGCATGGTGCCAAGGGGGCAAAGGGTCAAGGGTCTCTGGCACAAGGCGACACACAGCGCCATCAGACAACTATGTGTATAGCGTGATTGGTTGCCTGTTTGCCAGCACCACAGCGGACTATTGGGCAGTTGTGCCATTGCACCTCTGGAGGCCCATTGTCACAGTGCCATGTAGTGACCTTTGCAATAGAGCCACTGGCACAATGGTGGCCATGCCCTGCATTGATTATCGCACACAGCACATCATCAGCACAGCAGATGCCAGCGCCAGCAGCCTGGGCATGCGCAGTGAGGTGTACTACACATGCCATGGAACTGCGCCATTGGATCAGCACATTCAACACAATTGCGCAAAGTGCAAAAGCGCGATATTCAGCCGTCATATGCAAATCATCCGATCAGCCATGCAATGGTGTAGCACCACGATTTGCATCTAATTAAAGTTGCTCCTCACTTAATTTGCATGCATTGCACTATAAAACTGCAACAATGTTCTGCAGTGGCCATATTCAGTTACTGCAGTCTATTCGTGAGTTGCATACTGTGTGGGGGTGTGGACTGTGGACTCAGGGGCAAGCTTTGTACTGCACAGTCACAGGTAACCACTGTCATCCTTACAGGCTGAATAATGACCAAGCAAGGTCTGGGTGAGGAGGACAATGATGGTGCGCAGAAGAGGAGGCCCAATTTCACAAAGGCCAAGACTGAGGCACTCTTCAAGGCCTACCTGGATCAGGAGACAAGGCTCAGTGGACAGCAGGGCACCCCTCCGGCCCGTGCTGCTGCATGGGAGGAGGTGGCACATGCCGTCAACCTGCATGGCAGCCACCAGCGCTCTGTGCAGGATTGTAAGAAGAAGATGGGTATTGACAGGAGGAGGGTGAAGAAGAAGGTGGCTGCCACCAGGGTGGCATGTGCTGCAACAGGTGGGGGCCAGCCGGAGGTGGTGCAGCTCACATCAGCAGAGGACAGGCTTGCTGTAAGCATGCACCGCAGTGCCATAGAGGGTGTTCTGGGAGGTGGCTTCCAGACAGGTGGTGGCCCATCACTGCATGGTAAGTCATGGTCTGTCTATGGGGGGGGGCAGGGTAGGTCACACTCAGTACTGCGACTTTGCTTTCCCTTATAGATCCTGCGCATCTGTGTGGGTCAGCGGTGGTGGGCCTGTCCACTGCAGACAGTCAGCTGGAGTTGGAGGAGGGATCATCCACCTCCACAGGTATACATGGAGCATTGCAACAGTGGGGCCACCTGGCTGTCCACACTGATGTAGTTGAGACAGGTGTGGGGGATGCCTTTCCTGTGTCTCAGCATTCTGGAGTCCAAGAGGCCTGCACCACTGATAAAGACACAACCGTCATGGGCAGTGACACGTGTGTGCCACGGAATGAACACACAGCAGGTCAGCTCGCGCCCATGGCTCTGGCTGGTGCCGCCATTTGGGTCAGCATGTCAGCACAGTCCCAGGCTGTGCCTGTCAGCACCAGTGGGGCAGCACCGGTGGCTGGTCAGGACAGTGGGACTGTTGCATCCACAGAGGCGGCACAACTGATCCCTTGGGCACAGCAGGTGGAGGGGCGGCAGCAGCAGTCGCCCACCAGGACTGGGGGTTCAGGGTTCAGCGGTGGCATCTGTGCACCACCTGTGGACTTGTCCATACCTGGTTCTAGTGTGCAGCACCCACCCTCACGGGGTGCTGAACATCAGGCCCTTGCACACCCTGAGGGACAGGATGCCAAGGAGGCAGATGACCTCTTTGATGAGCACACCCGCCTACTGCAGACATCTGTCCAGCAGCAGATGTGGCTTGCAATGTCCATGGAGGCACTGTGTGTGGCTCTGCAGTGGGCCTAGGAGCGTCACAGCAGGGACACCAATAGGATCGTGTCATGGATTGACCATTTTCGGGATGATGTGACCACTGCCATTGACAGGCTTGCACAGCTGTTAATTGCTGTCATGGCCACAATGGGCACACAGTTAGGTGCCCATGTGTTGCTCACACCATGCAGTGCCCTATCCACTCCCCATTCCCGGCGTTGTGTGACACCCACCCTGTCGATGCCAGGTTCAGCTGTGGGCATCCCGAGCACTCCTGTTGCAGGAATGTTCGGTGTGCTGCAGACCTCTGTGCGGGCACGGTCGCGTTCGAGCAGTGGAACCCCTGGTGGACCATCGGTGCCACCCCATGGGGCCCGTAGTCAGCCTGCCAGTTCTGGTGGGTCTCGGCGGGGCCGCCCACGCATCCGAGGCAGACGTAACACTGTGCATCAAGACTGACCTGTCTCCCAGTGTGGGCACTGTCTGGTGCTGCCCTGTGTGCAGTGTGTGTTTCAGTGGGCAGTGCATGGATGGGTTCCTGGCCCTGCACGCAGACACACGGTCCACCTGCAAACCCTCCCGGCTGCTGTCCACAAGTACGGGTGCATGATGATGCCTGCATTGCGCTGTACACCAAAGTGCGATGGTGCCCAGCATCTGACACATGCACATGGACAGTCAGTGGATGTGGTGGCCTGTGGACATGTGTGTTGCTAGTGTTGGCATTCCGGCTCGGTTTTGCACCTGACCCCTGTGCACGTTTTGTGCACATTGTGTGTGCGTGTGTGTGTCCGTCCATGTGGCGTGTTACTGTTCACCCCTCCCTGGTTGTATGTGTGTGCTTCTGTGCCCTGCCACATCCCTTGCCAACATGCACCCCTGGTGTGTTTCCATGCATGTCTGTGGGTTGTGCCCTAGCCACTGGTGGTTGCGCATGGCACCATGACTTACCTGGGTTGGCTGAAGTGCTCCTCTGTGATGGTGTCCTGGTGCAGCTGTGCCAGCCAGATCAGTCAGGGCTCCCGTCGGCCAAGGGTGGGCTGCCCATCCGCATCATCACCGTCATCACCGTCATCACCATCGTCCCCATTGCTGTCCCCCTCTTCAACCTGTATGGCTATCCCACAGTCTTTGGCCATGTTGTGCAGGATGCAACAGGCCAGGAATATCCCACAGGCCTTTGAGGGGCTATGCTATAGGGCACTGCCAGAGGTGTCCAGGCAAAGGAAATGTGCCTTCAGCATCCCGAACACCCACTCAATGACATTGTGTGTGGTGGCATGTGCCTCATTGTAGCGTTGCTGCGATGGGGTAGTGGGCCACCGGTAGGGTGTGAGCAGCCAGGGACGGAGTGCGTATCCACTGTCACCTGTGTGCAGAGAGTGGAGGTTAGTGTCGTGTCCAGCTTCAGACTGCCCCAAGCCCTGTTTGCCACACCCATGGCACCTCTGGCCATTCCCCCCAATGCCCATGATATGTCAATCCTATTTGCATACTCACCCACTAGATGACCTGTGGGGATGTCCCCACTCTCGAATCAGTGGCACAGTGCCGACTGGTGCCAGATGTATGAATCATGTGCTCCCCTAGGGTGCATGGCACAGACATTGATGATGCCCTGACTGGCATCGCACACCACCTGGCAGTTGACACTGGACTAGCCCTTATGGTTCATGTAGGAAGCCCCCTCCTCACCAGGTGGTGTGTGTATGGCCACATGGGTGCAGTCTATTGCCCCTAGCATGCCAGGCATACGTGCTACCCTGTGGAACTCCTGTATGTTTGCTGTGTGCTCCGCCGCAGTGCTGGGGAAATGGATGTACTCAGCAGCATGTGGCAGCAGTGCGCTGAGGAATTAGGTGAGGGTGCATGATGTGGCCGACTGTGTTATGCCTGTGGCATCCCCTGTTGGTCTCGGGAAGGTACCCGTGGTGAGCAAGCACATGCAGGCTGTTACCTTTGTTTCCACTAACAGAGCATGACTGCGTCATGTGGGTGCCTGCATCACATCACTGCACAGCTCACAGAGCCGCCTCAGTATTGCCCTGTTCAGGTGGTACTGGCCCACAATCTCGATATCTGTATACAGCTCAAAGCTGGTGCGGGCTCAGTACTGCCTGTTGGGGGCATACCACTGACGGGCCCTTCCACGGCCATGTCCCCCTGCCGCATGCCTTCTCACCCCCCTTCATTATAGCATCCATGTTGAATGTGGCACTGGCCATGTCCCTAGCTTGTGTTCCCCCCCAGCAGCTGTTGCTTTGTTACCCCCGCTGTCCTGACTGCTACCTCCCCTGCACCGGGTACACCTATCTGTGCTGGCCTCTGTTTGTGTGTCACCACACACCTTCCCTGTGCCCCTCTTGTGTGGTGTGGTTTCCCTGCCCTGCCCTCTTTCCTGCTGCTTTTCTGTGCCTGTCTCTCCCCCTGCCTCATGTGGCTTCCCTGTAGCATTCTTGTGCCTCTTCCTTGCTCCTTTTTATATTGGCTCATTTCCGCTATGGCACAACTTCCGCTTGCTCCACTGTTGCGCATTGCGCAAGTCTTTGAACATCGCACTGCGCCCTTTATGCATGGTTCCTCCCCCTTCAGTTGCGCATGCCTTCATTATCATTGTGCTGTTGCTCAGCATGTTTTCGGTGGCGCAACTGCCTCCTGCTGAATATCGCAGAATAGCGCATTTTCAGACTTGTGCTGGCGCAACCCTATTGCGCATGGCGCAACCTTTTGAATATCCAGCCCATAGACTCCATCCTAAAAAAGCTGTTTCCAAAATGAGGTGCCCTTTACAGGAACCAAAGCTGCCTACCTCTACAGGCCAGGTGGGAGATTGATCAGAAAATGATACTACCCATCTTTGACTACTGTGACGTAGTCTACAGTACCGCATCAAAGTCATCCTTAATCAGATTGGATACCCTTTTCAATGCTTTGTCGCTTCACTCAGAACATCCCTTTCTTTACCTACCACTGTGCTCTATATCACTCTCTAGCTTTTCCTTCCCTGGAAAAATGCCATCTAGTCCACTGCATAAAATTTTCCTCTAAACTCTGTTTTAATACACTTCCCCTTACCTTGCCTCCTCACTGTCCCCCTGCCCCACTGCCCCTCTCTCCCTCAGATCCAGTGACTCACACACCCTAGCTATACCATGGTGCACCACCTCTATAGGCCAATCATCATTCTCCTATAGGTTCCCTAAGCTCTGGAACTCAATGCCTCACCAAATCAGGCACTTCTCCTCCCCATGGTCCATTTCGACCTCCCTCCTCAACTTCCTCTCTCCATCCTGCAGTTGCTCTTAATTTCCCCTCTGGCTACTCACTCCTCCTAATTTCCTTTCTGGCATCCCCATCCCCTTTCCCAGCCTAGCACTTAACCTGAGGAGAAGCCAATGTGCTTTATTGCACTTACTTGTCCGCATTGTATGTAGTACATCTGTAGTGCTGTTGATTTGCTCCTCTCGCATCAAATCCCAATGTTTATCCAATGCTACTAACTGATATATTGCTTTTTTTTTTTACTCTGTTGCTTCTCTGTTTTATATTACCTTTGGAAATGCGTTGATTATTGGATATATACTTTTCTATAATACTGCATAGAAATGTGCTATGGATTACTGTACTCCCATGTTCCCCTACCCCTAGGATGCTCTGTGAGACGAGCAATTTTATTTTGTTCTGTGTGCCTTTCCTGGTGAAACTTTTCAATAAGTAAATAAACTAAATAAATAAACATGACACTGGGACTGGTGAAAGGTCCCTGCACCGCTTTACCTGAAGGCTCACTTTTTGACTTGCACAACAAATATTTTTTTTCTGCTCCCTAATATCTCAGTAGCGCCCCTCCTTTAGACCATATAGCATATACTTCCCAGCAGAACCTACGTCAAATTCCAAGTCTCTCATTTTGAAGTGTGACTAACACATGCAGCTACTAGCATCCTTCTCTATCCTGCACCAGTTCACACTAACCTGTTTGTTGTTTTAGGACTCCTCTCATGTTCTTGTAACCTTTTTACAGGCTCAGGGTGTCACACAACTCAACAACCAGGGTTTCTAGAGTAGTCATGCATTATGAATGGGTATGAGGGCCACTTATATGAGGACACCTGCCTTCTTCCCAGCATGGTTGCAATGCTACTACATGGGGTAGGTCAATGACCCTCAATCAGCATGGTTCAACATGGAAACAAATCATTTTTTGGCAGATAAAGGCCACTTGGCCCACCTAGTATGTCCATTTTCCCCTGCCTATACTGACACCATTGACCCAACCTGATCTGCAGCTACCACTCTCGCTTACCTGACCAAGATTCCCTAATGTCTATCCCATGCATGTTTGAAGCTTACCAGTGTTTTCACCCCACTTTCTCTGTTGGAAGACTTTCGCAGGGATCCACCGCTCTTTCAGTGAAGAAATACTTCTGCACATCCCTCCAAGATTTACCACCTTCAAGCTTCATTGCATGCCCACTTGTTCTTGTGCACCTTCTCTGTAAAATACTCTCCTCATGTACCTTGCTCAGCCCTGTGAGGTATTTATAAGTCTCTGTCATGTCACCCCTTGCCCTGCTCTCTTCCAGGGTGTACATATTGAGATCCCTCATTCACTCCTCATGGCGTATCTGATACAGTCCTTGCACCATTTTAGTTGCCCTCCTCTGTTCAGTTGAAACTGTTTCTCATTCCAAGGTAGACAATACATTCAAATTAAAGGTACAGCAATGTGGGCATCATTTACCACAATTATGCTAATGTCTACCTTGGAATGTAGGAAAGCTCAGTTGTTTTAGCTCATGATCAAAATCCCTTTTATGACTGCACTAATTTATTTAAATGCTGCATAGACAATCTTTTGCTTGCATAGGAGGGTACATAAGTAGCACTTCAGGATTTCATACAATATCTGGAAGACAGTAACTCCAATCTGATGTTTACCCTCACAGCTAGTAGTTATGTGGTTAATTCCCTGGATCTTTGCATTTTCAAGGATGGTTGTAATGGAATGATAACAGACCTGAATCGGAAAAGTATGGACAGGAATGCTGTGCTCCATTTCACAAGAAGCCATCCAAGAGCCATGGTTGAGAACATTCCTATGAGTCAATTTGTCTGGCTAAAAATAAACTGTAATACAATGAAGGCATCTGCAAGAGGGGCACAGGTTCTAAGAGATCATTTCAAAGATAGAGGTTATAGAGACTTGTGCAGTGAGAAAGCTATGGCATCTGTTAATAATATGCAATGAGAAGATATGTTAGATCATATTAGAGATCCGAACAACAATTTGAATAGGGATAGCACAAAACAGAGAGACTTGTGAGCAACACTCAATTTTGTCACTCTGTTCCGTTCACAGGTTCATTCATTGAAGAATATTGGTTTTGATAAGTTCCATGTATTGACCACTGAACCTTAACTGAGAAATTGCACTTTTGAGAATCCCTGTGTTATCTGCAGATGTGGACAGAACCTAGATTACAAGGTTACTCAGTTTTCATATGTCTGAGAATGCCAACTCTGTCAGTAACCTACCATATACTAAGATTCATACTAAGATCTGATCGAAGCTAGAGAGTCATGAGGCCCATAGTTGTTTCTGTTTACTAGTAGTAACAAAGGAAGGTGCCTTACAGGATAAAATTATCCAGCTGGGACTTAAATATTGACTTAGAATTGCTAGTAATCACCTCCAGAGGAAATACATTCCAGGGCTTGATAATGCGAAACGTATAGAAAAATTTCCGAGGCATTAGAGTGAATCTTCTGTGTTGTAACTGAAGCGGATGTTCTCTGAAATTATAAATGTTATCCTTAAATATTAAGCCTAAACTGGTTAATAAATAGGGATTGTTGATGATATCATACGTAAGAAGGAGATCCCCTCTTAATTGGGTTGAAAGGGGCATTAAGTTCAGAGAACCAAGTCTGGTTTCATACGGGACATTTCTCAAACCTCTCACTATTTTAGTGTATCCTCTTTGTACCTTTTCTATTTGTTTAATATCCTGTTTCTTAAAGGGGCACCATAATTGAGAAGAGAAATCGAAATGAGGGCAGACATAAGTTCTGTATAGGGGCATTAGTACTTTGCTATCTCTTGACCTAATGTTCCTCTTTATGAACCAAATAATCTGGCTATCCCTAAGAATATCCTCATTAATCTGAGTGTTAGGGAGGAAATCTTCAGATACCAGGACCCCCAAATCCTTCTATATGTCAGTACTGGTTAACACTCCATTATCTAATGTGTAAGCGTGAGAGGGATTATTAGTCCCAAAGTGCATAATCCTGCAATTATTGTGGTTCAATTTCATCTCCCATATAGTAATCCATTTAGACATTAGGTCCAGATCATTCTGAATGGATGTTATTTCATCCAAGTTGGAACATAGTCCACCAATTTTAATGTCATCAGTGTATTTAATAGTATTGGAACAGCAATTGCTTGCTATTGTAAAATCATTTGTTATAGACTTTTCAGGATTCTTAAGAGCCATATTTTTTATGGCAGTGGGCAGAGCCTATTATCCCAAACTAAATTGCAGCCCAACTAAAAAAGATATCACCCACTAGGGTCAGCTATGGCTTGGGCAAGATAAAATTTCATATTTCTAGCAAAAAGAGTTATCACCCCCACTGAGTAATGCCATCACCTGATACAGTGGCCTGACCCACCCAATCCCTCCGAAAGAGGAGTGCTTCCCCTTCCAATAAATGCACCTCCTGATGCACTACTATCTGTCTGTCTTGCCTTTAAACATGTTTAAAGAACCACTGATGCCAAAAGTGCTACATTGCAGAATCCAAATAAGCATACTCCAAGGAAATCTCATACCAAAAACTAGATTTTTACGTTACTTGGTTTTAAAGTTATTAGCCATTTTGTAACTTTGATTGCACTACCTGTGCAATAAAAGCAGGTGTCAGTAAAGAGCTGCTGATGATGTCATGTGGGGACCTTAAAGTCTAGTAATCCCTGTCAGCAAGCTTATAAGACCCATTTCTCCAAAGCTGTAAAGATCACGTGCAGTGGTTTTCACAAGTAAAACAGACAGCACCAGTCAGTAAACATTGATATTAAAACGATATATATAGCTATGTTAGCTATAAAAAGCTGAATTAGGCAGGGGTCCAAAACAGAACCCTGTGGCACCCCTCTAGTAACAGACCCCATGTTAGAAAACTGTCCATTAATCAGAACTTGCTGTGTTCGACCAGTCAACCAATTAGATATCCATTTTACAAGAATAGGGTTAATGTTAAACAAGTAAAGTTTATGTAGCAATGCCCAATGGGGGAGAAGGTCAAAAGCCTTACTGAAGTCAATATAGGTCATATCGTAGGGAAGTCTATTATCAAGCTGTAAACTGACACCTTTGCAAAAGCAAAATAAATTGGTCAAACAGCTTTGGTCATTTTTGAAACCATGTTGTTCAATATCTGATTTTGATAGAGTGGTGGTAATCAGATCCTTAATTAGACTTTCCCGGATTTTTCACTAAGGGGAAGTTAAGCTTATTGGTCTGTAGTATTCCCAATGATTCCTTGGGACTTTTTTTGTGAATGGGAACTACGTGTGCAGTTTTCCAAAGTTCAGGAACAAAGTTATGATTTATATAGTGTTCATATAGTAGTTTGAGAGGCAAGGACATGCTGTCAGTCAGTATATACAGAAAGTGGTCTGACACATCATATGGAGATGCACTGATTTTCCCTTTAAGCATGATTAATTTATCATGGACAACTGATTCAGAAATAGTGATATGGCAACCTATAGAATCTTTGATTCTGTTAACTCTCTGTTTTTTTTAAATATGTTGCAAAAGTTAGTATTAAATAGATTTGCCACATCAAGAGGATCATGTATTAGGGTATCGTTTACATGAAGTGGGCCTACCTGACATGTGGATTTCTTTAAGGAGTTAATATAGGCATAACATGACTTGCTATTGTCCTTGCATGCGTTAGATGCTAATCTAAGCTCCCAAGTTTTTTTCACCCTTCTAATATTGTCTTTACATTTTTTGGGGATATGTAAATGTAAGCACCAATTACTAGGAGTTGGGGATTTAAAATATGCTGAATAACATTTGTCTTTTTTTTAATAAGTTTTATTATTGCCTTATTCATCCATTTTGGTTTGATTGTCTGGATGCATTTTTTAGCCTAGTTAGAATGTGACTATTTCTCAGATCAGTAATTTTACTGAGAAATGTATTGAAGTACTCCTCTAGACCTACAGTGTTTAAAATAGATGACCAGTCCACACTATCTAAACCAGCTTTACTATTTGGAATGTCAGCTTTCTTAAACATATAAATTATGGAACGGTTAGTCACCAGAGTGGCCACTTGTTCCAGGTCAAAACTAGTAGAGCAGTGATCACTGTTATCACTAGGTGATGTTACAATAAGATTTGTCAGTATCAGAGTTCTACTGTAAAGGACAAGATCAAGGATATTATTTCCCCAGGTAGGTTGTTTAACACCCTGCATAAGGTTGCACTGCTGACGCATGTTTACCCACTTTTTCCCAGACCTGGAAATAGCCATATACGTTATCCAATCAATGTCATCAAGATTAAAATCTCCTGTAAGAATAATATCCCCTAAGGAGCATGCTGTTTCAATTTCCCATAATGATCTTGTCAAGATGTTCAGTGGGTACACTCGGGGGCAATAGTAAACACCCAGATGATGTGCTGATTTTTATTTAACATTAATTTGATCCATGCCAATTCAGAAGGACTAGCAGAGCACTTAACTTTATTAGAAATTTCAACTGCCTGTAAAGAGTTTCTAAGAAAAATAGCAACCCCACCTCCCAATGTAGGAATTTTAAATTCTGTGCTGACTTGCATGTCAGGAAAACCTTTCTGGTAGGAAATGTCAACAGAACTTTTTAGACTAGTGATTTCATTACTTGCAATTATGTTCCTGTAGCATATCAGGCAAATTGTGCCTGTGGGTCATTTTATGTTGGCAAAACAAGCTGCAGGTTCAAGATTAAGACTGGAGAACACTTATGGAGTACTTGTAATAATGATGTTTAAATTTTTCTGTTCATATTAATAACTTTAGTGGTATTCATCTGTTCCATTTTCTAGGTATTGAACGGATTACTTTGGGCCCCAGGGGGGGGCTATCTCAATAAAGCCTTACCAAGCAGGGAGGAATTTTGGTGATACAAGGTAAGAGCATTTGAGCCACCCAAACTAAATAGTGTATTTCAACAGGCACTGTTTCTTAAAAGACTGTATTATAAACCTTTGGACCTTGATGTGCAGTTTTTCATAACCAGCTGGTTATGACCACTAGATTTCCAGCCTGGGCTCACTGTGTCACTATTTTTGGCTCATTGCACTTTCTGCTTGGATCTAGTATTTTACTTTCAGAATAATTTATAATTAGTTGAATTCCAAAACCACAAGTTGGGCTACCTGATGCTGAATAATAGACCATACATTATAGTTCTGTTTAAAAGTGGCTCATTTTTACTAAAAAACAAAACACACACTACAAAGAAGCACATCTCCTTACATAATAAAACCTTTGAGTCCTTTCACATGGACATGTGGTTTATCAAAGCTTGATAAAGTAAGTGTCAGTGTGAAAGGCCTCAGCAGTTTTATTACGTGGGGAGACGTGTGCTGCTTTGTAGCATTTTTTTTTCTTTTTCTGTTAATAAAATTAACTGCTTTTAAACTGAACTATAATGTATGGTCTATTATTCGGCATCAGGTAGCCCGAGTTATGGTTTTGGAATTACAATTGTATATGTCATGGCTTCGATAGGTTTGTGCAGCCGCCTACAATTCTCAGTCATAATTAGTTGACCCATTTGTTCCTCATCATTGCAGTTGATCTCTATAAATATCTATAATTCCATTACTACTTTGAACATTAATATTTTTGGCATCTCTGTCCTTGTTTTAGCTTTGGAATTTACATGAATATTTGCCTTTCATGCTTATGTAGTTCTTTTATTTGAACAGCTTTTTATAAACAACTGATTTAAAACACTAACCTAATTTCTTTTATGCTGGTCATTTCTAGTTCACATCATAGTGTTACTTATTAATATAGTTATATCTTCTGAGCTTAGGTTAAAATTAACTTACTAGTAGGCATTTTTGCTATATGTTCCTCTTCCCCATAACCTCTTTTATTCCTTTCTTTTCTATGTCCCTGTCTTTTCCTTCCCACCTTTCCCCTCCCAGATTGCCCTCATTATTGTAGTATGTTAAAGCTTTATTTTTTCTTTGAATGATAGTGCTATAGGAATAGTGCTATGTGCAAAACCTATTTGCACTTTACTGTTTGAGTTTGTTGTCATTAGCTTGGTGTCTAAGTAGGCTCAATTTCTTCACTCTTTATTGTATTTTCAGTGATATTTACTAATGTAGATGTTGCAGAAGTAAGCAATAAGACATGACAGGGTGTGCACTAGACACTTCTAATGCACGGCCAGGAAAGTAGTAAGGCACAAGGCCACAAGCTGAGTGATTCAGCCCCTGACTGTCCATGCACACCCCCGGCTTGTCTTTTTGCACTCATAAAATGAGTCTCTAGTTTCTTGCATCATAAAATTAAAAGTAATAAGTATAAATAATAGAAAACAAAAATTTCTCTCTTCATTTGTGATAAAATAGTTCTTCAGCCTGGATGCATAGGATATTTGCCTTAGTATGGCCTCCTTAGCTGTAGTTTCTAAAGAGTGCATTTGTAGTATATATTGTGTACAAGGCTTCCCTCCATGTACAAACACACAGAGGATTTTTTTTGTTAGTTTCTTTTTTTAAGTTGTTGTTAGAAAAAAAGGAGCCAGTGTATCACCCTCACCCTAACCGCATTCATACAGGAATAAGATTTTTTTTTTTAGTTTTATTCTATTTTATGTTAGCTTAAGCACATGCACAAGCAACATTTTGTGGTAGTAACACGGTAGTAGCATTTTCAAAAATGTGTCATTGTTGTGGAGAATCCAGGGGATGCTTTAGTCAGTGTGTCCCTCAGCCGCCAACCAGTGAACATGATGCCAATGACAGCAGTTTCAGAGAGTGCCACCAACTTGAAATGAATCTGCCGCTGCAATGAGAGACAGGCTCATCATTGCTGTGGCAGATCTAACATGCCTCCATTACGTGCCAGTCCTGGTGAAACATTGAAATACATATGGCAGTGGCTCCTGCCATCCACCACACAATCCCAACATCAAGGTGCCCAATCTCAGTGTTGGCATGCCACTCCATTATGTGGCACACCCTACATGGCAGCTCCTGGTGCCTGTCAAACACTCCCAAAAAGCTGACATCAGGGTGCCCATTCCCAATGTCTGCATCCCCCCCCTTACTGTGTTTTTCCTGGTTAAATGATATCCCTTTTCTGACACCAGGATGCCCACTCCCAATGTTGGACGTGGCCCCTCTCCGTGAATTGTGGCACACAGGGTGCCCACCCCAAAGTGCCATTTTTTGTTAACCTGTTTTAGAAAAGAAAACCTTCCCTTGAAGTCTGTTTTTTACCTGCAACACAGAAAACAGTCCACCATTGTCTCCCTCACCCCCTCCCCCATCCCTACCTCCCCTCACACCCTTCACCCATACTTACCTCTGGAGGTCGACATCCACGATCTTCTCTGAAGCAGGACACATCTGCACTCTTCAAAGCCAAACCGTGAACTGAAGAAATGATGGTAAGCTATATAATGGGGGCTCCAACTTAGGTTAATATCTCAGCTATTTTTTCTTGGGACCCCAACTGGTGAACATACAACTGTCATTTAATTTCTCTTCAACAAAAGGTGATTTAGCTGTCATTGCACGGAATCACCTTTTGGGACTTATTAGCGAAATAACAGTGCCAGTGTTCATGAAGAGAGGTCCCAAAAAGCACATGTTGCAAATTTAGTGTAAAATTCAAAAAAACAAGCATTTGTCAATGCCGAATGTTTGCTTGCTGGCAGTGGTAGTGTAGAAGTTACAGAGCTGCGTAATAGGAATGGCAGTGAAGTATTGAACTGAAGCCAACCCCACCACCACCCTGCAGAGAGTGACAGGCATTGGGGTGTGCCTTTGGGTTGTCAGGCATAACGGCCATGCATTTCACTCACACCCCACCTGCAGACACTGACAAGTGTCACGGTGTTCTGGGGTCTTTTGGCCCTTATGCATCCCATTCCATTAGGAACACGGAGATGGGTGGAAATAGGAGAATGGGGTGAACTTTGGAGCCGAAGAGTCCAAGACATACCTCGATGCCTCTCACTGGCTGTAGGGTGTGGAATGGTATGAGCATTACAGGCAAGAATTCCAAGTCACACCCCTGATGCCTGTCATTCTCTACAGGGTTGGGTGATATGGTTGGAAACCCTAATACCTCAGGCATTCGTTGGTATTTTCACTCCAAATTTTCAACATGCTTTTTTTGTGACCCCACCTCATGAACAGAGGGAATATCAGTTTGTTAGCCGAAAGCTGCTTATGCACAGCGACTATGGCATTTAGCACCACAGGTGCAAAAACATTCCGAACAGGATGTAAAAAATGACAGCTGTACTGTTCATGGGGAGGTGTAAAAAATGGCAATGTTGCAAATCTGCAGTAAAAATATAAAAAGAAATGATGAAGTGACGAGCATACATAGAAACTGTGCAACGCACACCTGTAATATAATTAGGTTGGGGATTTTTTACAGCAGATTGTCAACTCAGGCATTTTAGTGCCTCCGATCATGAACAGTGTCATTGTGATTTTCTTTATCTGTCCCGAACAATGATTTCCCACAGCGACCACGCATCTCTGTGCTGAAAGTGTGAAAACACACTTCGGCCATGTTGTGAAAAATGATAGCTGTACTGTTCATAAGGAAGTGTGGAAAAATGCCACTGGTGAAAATCTGGACTGAAAATATTACAAAGTCATGAACTTACGAGGGTGCGTGGAAACTGCGCAATGCTCACTCATAACACAGTCATTTTATGGACTTTTGTCACCAAATTTTCAACATAGCCATTTTAAGACCTCTGCTCATGAACAGTGTAACTGTGATTTTCTTAATCTGTCCTAAACATTGCTTTCGCACACCAACAGCACCATTGTGAGCTACATGTGCAAAAACACATTTTGGGCGACATATGAAAAATGGCAGCTGTACTGTTCATAAGGAAGTGTAATAAAATGGCAATGTTGAAAATCTGGAGTGAAAATATTAAATTCGCAAACTTACGAGCATGCATAGGAACTGCACAGCGCACGCTCGTAAAACAGTCATTTTTTAGGAATTTTTTCACCAAATTTTTAACATAGCCATTTTAAGACCTCTGCTCATGAGCAGTGTCACTGTGATTTTCTTAACGTGTCCTGTACATTGATTTTGCACACCGACTGCGCCATTGTGCACTACATGTGCGGAAACATGTTTTGGGTGAGATGTGAAAAATGACAACTGTACTGCTCATAAGAAGGTGTGGTAAAATGGCAATGTTAAAATCTGGAGTGAAAATATTGAAAATTCATGAACTTACGAGCGTGTGTAGGAACTGCACAACGCACGCTCAGTAAAACAGTCATTTTAGGATGCCCACCAATTTTCAAATAGTCTTTTGGGAGCCCACCTATGAACACTGGCTGTGTCGCTCGCGACCATTCCGGAAAGGTGATTTCGTGCAGTGGCTGCAAAATCACCCTTCCAGCCTGAGTAACACCATGACAGTGCAAGAATTCATGAGGAGAGGTCCCAAAAACCCCATGTTGAAAATTTGGTGCAAAAATTCCAAAAAATGCCTGAGATATGCAACAAAGTTTAAAAAACCCTATCTATCCCATTATACAGCGCACCGGCATTTCTCAGTTCGTGGTCAGCTTTGAAGAGTGGAGAGCGGTCTCGGGTCCACATCAAGATCAAGTACCGAGTCCGGAGGTAAGTATGGGGTGGGGGGTGAGGCAGGGTGTGCAGGGTGGGGCGGTGGGGCAGACAGCGATGGGACCATTTTAATTTACAGGTTGTTTTTTTTTTACCAGACAACGTGACGAGTGCCACGCTGGGGTAGGCTCCCAGCGTGGCAGAAGGATGGCTGGGGGCCGTGGAGCCGATGGGAGATTGGGCACCCCCATCAGCCATGGCATCTGTTGCCATGCTGGGGTGGGCTCCCATCGTGGCACCTGGATGCTTGGGGGGAGCGTGGAGCCGATGGGGGATTGGGCACCCTCGTCGGCTATACAGTGTGTGCATGGGGGACAGCACACAGTATGCATGCGTGTGTGTGTGTGTTTATGTGTGGGTGTGTAGGGGGAGCTGCGCATGAGCAAGCGATATCTGATCGCTGCTTACTGAAGCGTAGCTCCCCCTTTCAACTGTACGCCACTGCATTTTGGAGCTGTCATAGACAGCTCCAGCATGCATTGGTGGTCTGGGGCCACGCCTGCCAACACACTTACTGAATTGGAAGAGGGGGTGACACACCTCTGAAAACTCGGATGATGGCAGTATGTTTCTTGCACATGCATGCAAGCAAACACAATGACTGCGTTATCAGCATGAGTTGAACAGTTTCTATGCACGCTCGTAACTTTGCCAATTTTTTATATTTTCACTCCAGATTTCAACGTTGCCATATTTGCACACCTCCTTATGAACAGTACAGCTGTCATTTTTCTCGTCCTGCCTGAAACATGTTTTCACATCTGTGGCAAACAATGGGCGTTGTCACTGTGCAAAATCAACTTTAAGAACAGAGTAACAAAATCACAGTGCCGCAGTTCATTAGGAGAGGTTCCAAAATGACCATGTTGAAAATTTGGTGAAAAAGTTCCCCAAAATAAACTCATTAAAGTCGTGCATTGTGCAGAATCTCTGCACACTCATAAGATAGCACATTTTTCATATTCTCTCTCCAGATTTTCAACATTGCCATGTTTTTACACCTCCTCATGAACAGTACAGCTGTCATTTTTCACATTCTACCCAAAATGTGTTTCCGCACCTGTGGATCCCAATGGCGTAGTTGCTGTGTGAAATCACCTTTCAGAATTGAATATCAAAATGATAGTAGCACTGTTCATGGGGTGTTGTCCCAAAAAGCCAATGTTGAAAATTTGGAGTGAAAATACCGAAAAACACCAGGGGGCACTAAGACTTCCAACCATACATCCGCCCCATAGAGACTGACAGGCATCAGGGATGTAATTTGGGTTCATCAGCCATAATGTTTGCAGAATTCTACCCCCACCCTACAGCCACTAACAGGCATTGAGGTGTGCCTTGGGTTCTGTCACTCTAACATTCACCACATTCTCCTGTATTGCACCCATCTCAGCTTATTTCATTATGGAATGGGGTGAGCCTAAGGGCTGAAGACCCCAATGCACACCCTGACACCTGTTGCTATCTGCAGGGTAGGGTGAGGTGGAATGGCATAAGTGTTATGCCTGACCAAAATCTACACCCTCAACACCTTTCAGTCTCTGTGGGAGGGGAGTGTTGGCATCCATTCAATACTTCAGTGTCATTCCTATTTTGCATTTCTAACTCCTGCACTATCAATGCCAGTGCCAGCAAGCCAACATTCAGCATTGACAGATGCTTGTTTAGTATGTTTTTCATGTTTTTTTTTATATTCGAGAGAGCAATAACAAGAAGTGTGGGAGCAAGCAAGTGAGCATCAGGCCAACAGTAAAGAGCAAGGGCAAGCGGGAAGTGAGCAGGCAGTGGATCAGCTGGCACACACAAACCAGACTCATACAAAAATCAGTTTTGTTTTCTTGATGTTCCTCTTTATTATGTTGTGTTGCATGTGTGCAAGCAACATCTTGCGGTAGTAGCAGAAATGCGAAGGTGTGTCAGAGTTACCGAATGCAGGGCACGCTTTAGTAGGTGCTCTCCTCATTCCCTAATTAGCCAGTGTGCTAGCGCTGACCCAAGAATTTTGTAAAGTGCTAACAGCTTGAAAGAAATGTGCCACTGCAATCAGAAACAAGCTTGTCATGCAGTGGCACAGATGACACGCTTCCCTTACATGCCTTTCCTGGTGAAATATTTCAATAAACATGGCTGTGGCTCATGCCACCACCACAAAGTCCCCAAAGAAAGTCAACATCAGGAGTGCAATACCTGTGTCTGCATGTCCTCCACCCCCCAAATTGTGTGGTACACTGGGAGCCCACCCCAGTGTGCCCAACATTTGTTTTATTTCACCTGTAAAGAAAGTAAACTTGGTTTAACTTGGTGCATAAAGACAAAGTAGGCGGAGTGCCCGTTGAATTGTCTCCCACTGTTAGTGTGCGTATCAGTTGAGGTATTTACATATTAAATAATCATCTAATTTTTTTTTAAAAGTATCTATTGTTGGTGCCTCCACTATATTTCCTGGTAATTTATTCCATAGATTTGCAGTTCGTATGTTGTAAAAATGTTGATGTCTAAATGGTCCCACAATGATCTTTTTTTTTTCCGTACCTGGAAAAAATAGAAACTGACTCTCATTGTCTGCAGTGACTCCTCTCCCAACTTGCACCCACCCTCTGAGCACCCCACCTCCACACACCCTCCTCACCCGACACTTACCTCCGAAGGTCCGTCGCTGTGATCTTCAGTGGATCGTGAACATGTCTGGAATCTTCAAAGCCAAACTGCAAAATGAAAAATTGACGGTAAGCTTTACAATGGCATAAATGGGGGTGGGGGTCAACTTAGGTGGATATCTCAGCCATTTATTTTAATTTTGTCTCCAAATTTTCAACATGGGGTTCTGAGGACCCCACCTCATGAACACATGCACAGTCATCTTGTTATTCAGTCCTGAAAAGCCATTTTGTTGTCACTGTGCGGAATCACCTTTTGGGACTAATTAATAAAATGACAGTGCCACTGTTCATGAGTTACCATCCCAGAAAGCCTATGTTGCAAATTTGGTGAAAAAAGAAAAGAAAAATGAATGTGGTATGAGTGTGCATTTTGCAGTTTCTACTCACACTTGTAACTTTGACAAGTTTTAATATTTTCATTCAAGATTTTCTACATTGCCATCTTTTCACAACTCCTTATGAACAGTACAGCTGTCATTTTTCACATACTGCCTGAAATGTGTTTTTGCACATGTGGTGCACAGTGCCATGATCACTGTGAGAAATCAAGATTTGGGACAGATTATTAAAATCACAGTGACAACATTCATGAGTGGAGGTTCAAAAATGCCTGTGTTGAAAATTTGGTTAACAAAATCCCCAAAATAATTGTGTAACGGGCACGCATTGCGAAGTTTCTATGCACACTCATGACTTCACCAATTTTTCATATTTTCACTCCAGATTTTCAACATTGCCATTTATTTTGCACCTCCTTATGAACAGTACAGCTGTCATTTTTCACATCCAGCCTGAAATTTTCGTTTTTGCACCTGCGGGACCAAATGGTGCAGTCACTGTGCATAATCACCTTTTGGCTAACTAACTGATAGTGTCATTGTTCTTGAGGTGGGGTCACAGAAAGCCCATGTTGAAAATTTGGAGTGAAAATATTAACAAATGCCTGGGGCATTAGGGTTTCTAACCATAACACCCCACCCTGTTGAGACTAACATACGTCAGGTGTGTGACTTGGGATTGTCAACTGTAATGCTCACGCCATTCCACCCTCACCCTGCTGCCAGTAACAGGCATCGAGGTGTGTCTTGGACTCTTCAGCCCCAAAGTTCACCCCTTTCTCCTATACTGCACCCATTTTAGTTTATTTCCTTATGGAATGGGGTGATCATAAGACCCAAAGACCTCAAGGTACAACATGGCACTTGTCAGTGTCTGCAGGGTAGGGTGAGGAGAAATGGCATGAGTATTATGCCCAATGACCCAAAGGCACACCCCAATGCCTGTCTGTCTCTGAGAGGTGGGGATGGGTTAGCGTCAGTTCAATACTTCACTGCCATTCCTATTATGCATCTCTCTAACTCCTGCATTACCAATGCCAATGCCAGCAAGACAACATTCAACATTGACAAATGCTTGTTGATAATCATATTAGGCAAGCCTACCAGCACACTGAAAGGAGTGAGGTTAAGTGAGGGAGCAAGCTGGCATTGCACTGTGGTTCAAGCAGCTTAAACGTACTTTGTTTTTTAAACATGATTAGTTAGAACCAAGGAGCAACCAGCCTGGTGATGCTGAGGGTTGAGGCACTCGATGCCACACCTCATGTCACGCCAGTGACCCAGGTTCAGGAATGAACCTAGGTCATCGGGACTCAGCAGGGCAGGGAGAGGATTGAGCTTCCAAGGGACAGCTCTCCTCTACAGGGAGGAAGAGGGGCATTTGCCTGGTGTTTGGCTGGCCTCTGGCAGAGGCCAGAGGAACAGCAAGTGCAGGAGCACATACAAGAGAGGGCTGGGAGTGGCGGTCATTGACATAATGCCTTGACGTCAGGTTGCCAGCCACTTCCTCTGAAAAAAGGGGAAAAAACACCCCCAGAGCATGGGTAGACAGAGCACCAAAATACCAACCCAAATGGTGACTGCCTGCCTGATCACTGGGGGACCTGACGAGACATTGAGGCATCAGGATGTCTGGATCACATCCCGTACCTGCCTGGGGGGTACAGCCACGGCTCCATGGGGGAACTCCTGACGAACCAGGTAAGGCAAGTTGCGGGGTGGTGGATGATGTCTCCCGAAGAAGCGTAGCTCCAGGGTGAGAAGGTGGATAAATAGAAAGTAAAAAAAAAAAGGAATTGCCTGACAGAGCTGACAAGATCAGGAACTGCATGCTGAAATAAAAGGGAACAGTGGAGTGAGGTACTTAAAAGAAAAAAAAAGTTACTAGTGAGGTGTTCAGTTCCTGAAATAGTGATGTGAGCAGAGAGAGGATTATCGAGTGATGGGGCAGGAGATGAGAGCAAGTGGCTTGCTGTCTAGGAGTGAGCGAGCATATGGCTAGTCGGCTGTGAGGTGAAAGGCTGGGCAGCCAGCATGGAGGTGAGAGAGAGTGTGGGTGGACTTAACAGACAGATAGCAGATTAGGAACAAAACAAAACAAAAAAAATTGACAGAAAGAAAGCAAGTATCAAACTAGTTTTTAACATACTGTGTTTTGCCAGCTTGTACTGATGTGACAGCAATGGCTGTCTGGGACTTCGGTTAACTATTTTGAATGTTAAAACAAGAGCAAGGGAGCAATCTTCCAGTGGGCAGGGTCATGTAATTGAGGAAGCAATCGACCAGTGCCCAGCGGACAAAAACAAAATAATATTTTGTGTGTTGTTGCTTATTCTTGTTACTGCTTGGCCTTATGCATCTCGATATTCATGTAAACTGGTGAACTTGGTTGAACGGGTGAAGGGAGCGAACAGACATCCAAAGCCATCACTGGGAGTGTAGGTGATGGGCGAGGCCAGTGATAGAGGTGGGTGGAGTGACAAAAATTCGCTACATGGAGTAATCAATGAATTCCACCCATTCCACATAGCGAAATGCAAAATTCTGTGGCAAAATTTCTCCTGTGGAATGGTGAAATTTCACCTGCAGAAAGGTGAAATTTTGCCTTGTAAGGTGAAATTTTGCTTTCCAAGGTGAAATGTGGCTTTTAGAGGTGAAATTCCACCTTCCAAGGTGAAATTTAGCTTTTCCTCTGCAAAGTTTCACCTTCCAAGGTGAAATTTTGCCTTCTGCAGGTGAAATTTTACCTTGGTGAAATCAGGCTAAAAATGGGAGAATTTCGCAGATTACTCCACATGGCAAAATTGGCCATGTCACTGCAACCTCACCGGTGAATTTTAAATTTGCTGCATCTCTAGTAATAGATCACAACTTCGCTTGTATGTAGGCAAACAAATAGAAAAAAATGAAAAAAAAAGATAGTAAAAATAATGGAGGTTACTTTTGTTTCTGTATGGTTTGGCAGACTGTATCCAGCAGAGTAACTTTCCAGTGATCTTAGCAAGGGATAGCCAGGAGCGAGTACCAGGCAGGAGCGAGTGGTGGGTAGAAGCCAGTGGTGGCATATGTCATGTGAGAAAAAGTGAATATATAAAAAAAGAAACTCTGATATCAGTTTTTTAGTGCAGACTTGATTATTTTGGAGCCAAGAAGCTGTTCTGTATTACAAGGAATTAAGGAGGCTGTGACTGGAGGCTGTGGTAAACTCTCACTTACTAGAGGAAAAAAATGGTGGCTATTACATTTTCAGCATTCTAGAGGCACAGTGATTTCACATTTAATGCCCTGCATCCAGCTGGTGAGCAGTTGTTTTAGTCATGCATTAGATATTTCTAATGCGCACCTAATGATCAATCAGGATACAGGAATTTTCTTCCCCGTTTTATGAGGTGTTATTTAAGAATGTTTCTTTAAATGTCTTATATACATGTGAGTGCACTACCTGGTGATGTTGCCTTGAAAAAGCACTTAATTTTTGGCAAGAATCATCAATGGTGTGGGGACTGAGCTACTGTTATGGTATGTTTTTATCTTCATAAAGTTATTTTTTATCCACCCAAATATTTAGCAGTAATTATACTTACTGGTTAACCCTACTCCATTTTTCTGTTAGCATTTTTGCTGTCACTTATTGGCTCCCAGTACTGTGTTCCTGACATTGGACAGCCTCGGCTTCAAGTTGTTCATCAGACAGCCCATCTGCGGGCTTCCCGAGCTGCTCCAGTGGCCCTGGCTCTCTCCAAGCAGGCCACCACTAAAAGACCACCTGACTGACCCCCAGACAGATTCAGACAACCCATCTGTGGGCTTCCCTAGCTGCTCCTGTGGCCCTGGCTCTCTCCAAGCAGGCCACAGCTAACAGACCACCAGACTGAGCCCCAGACAGATTCAGCAGAGGAACTGCCACCCAGGCTCCCAGCTCCTAAGCCACGGAATTCTCAACTACCGTGCGGTCGGCACCCCTCTAGCTGATGCTCGAGACTGCAGACATGGACCCAAGGCACTACAAGGTATGGGAACTATCGCAACCAGCTGGATTGCGAGCACCCTCTCAGACCACGCTCTGATTGGTCCCTGGCGAAAGCCAGCATCTGCTCTTTGATTTTAAACCCTAAAAATGTTTATGTTGGGACAAATGTTGGGACAAATGCTAAAAAGCTGAAGTGTTAACCCAGTTTGTAATTGAAAGGACTTGAATTGTGGTTTGAGAAAGAAATCTAGTATTTACAGCCCTTTCTCTGCATACGTGCACTGGTCCTAGACACTTTTGGGTGCCAGAGTAACACATGTCCTTTTGTTCTACAAATTTTGGACTCCCCGCTGTTCTGTCTAACCCTTTATGTGAATCCCCTTTATTAATCCTCACTCTCCTTCTCTCCCTCAGCCGAGGAACTGCCACCCAGGATCCCAGCTCCTAAGCTATGGGATTCCCTGCTACTGGGCAGTCGGCGCCCCTCTAGCCGACGCTCAAGACCGCAGACATGGACCCAAGGCCCTACAAGATACAGCAACTGCCGCAACTTTTTTGACTGCCCCCTCTCCCAGCTCTGCTGATTATTAAATACAGAAGCTCCCACCAAAATATTAGTCCATGTCCCCTGGTGCAGTGCCCCACCAATAGAGACTTAGCTCGTGATCTCCCTCTTCTCTGTCCAGCCTACAGGATCCAATTCTCAGGGCCTTTTCTTACTAAAACGCATAAGCTCTCCTTGGCTGTGCCTTCACCACTAAATATTTTTAATGCTATCAAATTCGGGTTGACCTGGATCGGAAAGCTACTGATAAGCTGCATTAATCCAGCAACCCCACTGGCCCCTGGGCTAATTGAGTGGCTACATTTTTGAGGTACCATCATGTCGGGCCCTATATGGCTCCTTATACTGCCCCTTCTTCTGCCGACTCCAGCTGCCCAGCATTGGACACCTGAACTACCATCATGTTTGGTCTACAACGGCACCTTGTGCTGTATACCACATGGTAACTTATCCTTTAATTGCCTCCGTGATTACAAGTACCAATACCTCGAACCCTGTTCTTGGACCACACATACCAGTAGTACTTATAACACTCCCCCACCACAAGGCCCACCTCCCACCACGCAGACTTCTATTTCCTCCCCGCCTATTGTGGTAGGGGTACTAGCTCTTGCTACAACAGATCAGCTCTTCTATGGTGGCTACTTTCCAGTCCCTAAAAACATCAGATCTATTAGACGGGAGAAAGGCAGGAATTACAAGCTTATAATTAGCGCTCTTAGAAAAATCCTACTTATCCTCCTGCTATGTTCTGGCAACGTAGAACTCAACCCTGGACCCCCAGAAGCTATTGCTTCACCAGCAGAACTAGCAAATTTAAAAGGAATAAGCTTCTTACATATTAATGTAAGTAGCCTCCTTAAAAAGATAACCTTAATACAAACCTGGATAAATCATACCTCTCCTGACATACTTGTGATTTCCGAAACTTGGCATAGACCCAGCATCACTGATAGAGAAATAAACATCCCCAACTATGCCTTGTTCAGAGCTGATAGACATGCCAGAGGAGGAGGGGTAGCTATCTACGTTAAAGACAAATTTTCTGCCTTCTGATTTTCCTCGGCATCTGTCACCAGCGAGTTCGAATGCCTAATTCTCAAAGTGGAAATTACACAGACTACTGCACTCTGCATAGTAGGATGCTACAGACCACTGTCTGCTGGCCTACAGCTTGTGTCATATCTAAGTGACTCTGGTCCCAGTACTGAGTCCTGAGGTACACTACTGTTCACCCCCCCAGAGTGAGTGCAATTTACCACTACTCTCTGCTGCCTATCCATCAACCAATTTTGTACCCAGTTTTACCACCTTATGACCCACCTGCAAACTGCCCAGTTTAGCTAAGAGACTTCTATGTGATATGGTGTTGGAAGGCCTTGCTAAAATGTATGTAGGCCACATCCAACTCCTCACCCTGATCTACTTCCCTGATCACTCAGTCAAACAGATTGATCGGGTTTGTCTAACATGACTCCATCAATCCGTGCTGTCTTGGGTCTTGAAATCTGCTGGATTAATGATATTCCACAAGACTTTCCTTTAAAAGCATTTCCATTAATTTCCCTACTACTTATGTCAGACAGACTGACCTATAGTAGCCAGCTTCTTCCTTCCTGTCTCTTTTATGAAGCAGGATTACATCTGCCCTTATCCAGTCATCTGTAACCACTCTTGTTTGCAATGACTTGTTGAATAAGGCTGTCAGAGGTTCAGCCAGTACCTTGCTGAACTCCCACAACATCTTTGGGTGTACCCTGTCTGGTCCCATCGCTTAGTCAACTTACAGATTCGCAAGTCCCTTCAGGACTCTCTCTTCTATGAATGGACTTGTGTCTATCTCCTTCCCTTCGATGTTCCTGGTGCTTTTGTGTGGTCTATCCCCCTCCTCTTCCACCAAGAAGACTGAACAGAAGTATTTGGTTAGGATATCTACTTTTTCCTGATCCTTCTGTGCACAAATCCACCACCCCCCATCCTTCTTAGTCTGACTATCTCTCCCCTTGTTCTCCTTTTTTCACTAATGTACCTGAAAAGGTTTTGTCCCCCTTAGTTACCCCTTTGGCTATCCTCTCCTCAGTTTGCACCTTTGCACCACTCACTGCTTTCCGTGCTTTCCTCTGCTTGTCCTGGTACACCTCCCTATCCTCTTAACTCTGTATCTCTTTGTACCACCAGAATGTTAACCTTTTAGCCATAACCATTGCAGCCATTTCCTTTGAGAACCACAGTGGTTTCTTCTTTCTCCTGTACTGGTTCACTTCTTTTGCACAGAAGTTTGTTGCCTTCACTGTGCCATCTGTTAATTTGGCCCACTGCTCCTCCACCTACCCAGACCATCCCCCCACTAGAAAATGTCTGAGGTATTAACCTATTTTTAAAAAATCTGCTCTCCTGAAGTCCAGAACCCTACTCCTTGTACAGTTTGCTTCTACTGCAGTCCTTTGGTTGAATTTCACTCTAGGTTGCTCACTGATCCCCAAGTGGCACCACAACTTGACATCTGCAACACTGTCCCTGTTTCTGAGCAACAGGTTCAGAACTGCTCCATCACAAGGGAACTTCCTGACTATTTGGTTGCCTGAGAAATGTCCCCTGCAGGGTGTCTAGGATGTCCCTACTTCTAACTAAGGCCATAGTAGGGAAGCTTCTCTCTACATCCAGCAAATTAAATTCCACATCAGCAGCACCTTTCCTTTTCCTGCCGTTGTGCTGCTGGCTTCCCTGAGTTCTTTTTTTTGTACAAGGCTGTATGCTCCTCCCCCGTATGGCCTTCATCTGACCAGCTCCCCCTGCTCCTTCCCTTGGAATTACCTGGGCTTACCTTACACCCGGTCCAGAAGCAGTGCCTGCAGAGAATCTGTTGCCATCCTGCCACCATTTGTTTCCTAATTTTCTCCCCATTTTTACCTGAGGGCCCCAGGAGAAGGATGCATTTGTGTGGAGGCACGCATGCACTTTACAGCCCCGGTACCGACCCTCCTCCACCTGCCCCATTGGCGTATCACTGGCATACTGTTTGTGCAGCCCCTCGGCCTCCACCAGGGGGCAGCTGTGAGTGAGGGATGCCGTATCACCTCCTTGGAGAGGAGAGGAGAGGAAAGCTTGCCTGTTGACAACTCCATCCAGCTGCGCCTTCCCCCCCGTGCCGACCTCTGACGACCCAGACTCACTTCCAAACATGGGTCACTGGTGTGCCGCAAGGTGAGACATCCAGCATCTCAGCCCTCTGCACCACCGGGCTGACTTTCCCTCAGTTCTTTATCCAGCTCCTCCCATAGTGTTGGAGGTCTGTATATCATCCGTGTAAGAATAGTGGCTCCAGCTCCAGGGTGACCCAGAGTACCTCCAGTCCTTCCTTCTCCCTGGCTTCCTTGAATTAACATCATTATCATCCCAGTATGAATAGTGGCTCCGGCTCCTATCTCCAAGGTGAACCACAGAACCTCTTACCCCTCTTTTCTTTGAGATACAAAGTTATAGCTGTTGCTAAGTGGTTGATGTGACCAGTTAGTAGGGCTGTGTAAAAAGAAAATCTGCCATTAAAGTTACCAATTCCTCGAAATTTCCTGGAAGTGTTTAGAACATTTTGATTGATTCCACCATCAAGTAAACCTGTAATTTTAAAAGAGTCAATAGAAAACTACAGTTAAGAATACTGTAGATTGATGCAAACTGCAAAAAAATTTGTTGTGGTTTACAATATCAATGACAACGCCAACATTATTTTCTGCAGAAACAAATCGGTGACTGTAAACTGTGAAATTGCTTCCCACAGTTTACAATTTATGTCATTATTACATGCTGAATTATGATGTTTTTCTACAGAGTTAAGATGTGCCAATCTGGAGTCCAGTTAGTCTAATTTCACATGAAAGAAGTAGAATTCCACAGATTTAATGTGGATTAAATTTTGTGGAAGTCCTTGAAATTTCCAAGGAAGTGGAACTAACACATTTTGCCAAGTCGTGCCACTTAAATTACAACAAAACTAAGACAATTATCTTCCCAAGCCCAAAAATCAAGAAAACATTATACCCCATTGCATTACCCAATGACATGGGACACTTACTTTAACAAGTGGAAACCTTAAAATACCACAGGTGATCCTGGACAGTACCTTGTCTTTTGATTCCCATATTGACCACTTTGTGTCCATGGTAAAGAAAAGATTGGGAGCCTGTACCTTAACTGAGTCAGCCTCACTTCTGATGATAGATACTTCATAGTGGCAAGCTCAGTACTGCCACTTGTTTACTATGGCCTCCCTCTCTACACAACTGCATGTAGCTCAATTCTCTGCAGAATACATTTAATTTATAATGATGCTTGTTGATTTTGTGCTTGGGGCTGACAAGTGCACCCATAGCTGTACCCTCTACACACAAAAATATCAGTTATCCCTATGTAGCAGAATGAGGTTCCAGACATATCTGCTAGCCAAAAAGGCACTACTGGGTGTAACATCCTGGCCCTATCTCACTGCTTCTGCCTTGCTATCAATCTTTATAACACCAGGAGCATGGCTCAAAATGCCCTTGAACTGCCTTTTCGCAGTACTTAGCTGGGCAAGCATTCATTCAGCAATTAGGCTGCTGGCTGGTTAAGTGAGCAGCCTGATACCTTTCTTAATCTACCTAAGATTGACCAGTTTAAGAGAGCACTACAATTGCTGGCCAGGTGGCGCTGAAGGTTGAGGCGCTGTATGCCACACCTCATGCCATGCAAGTGACTCAGGTTCGGGAACAATCCTAGGCTGCCGGGGGTCGGAAGGGGAGGGAGAGGAACAAGTGTCCAGAAGACAATTCTCCTCTCTCTGGGGTGGGATTCAGGCTTTCCTGGCACTGCAGTAGCCCCTGGTGGTGACCAGAGGTACTTTGCATGCCAGGGGCAACACATAATGGGACGACAGCTGCGGCAGGTGACCTGGTGCTATTGCACATCTGAGCTCTCAAGGGGGGCAGGGAGATTGAGGGCATAAAAAAAAACAAGTAAAAACACCCTGGCACACCTAGGAGATGACGAGGGCCTCAGAGACCTCCTTCATGGCCCCAACACCGAATGCCCTTAGGCAACCCATGGACGACCCCCAAAAGGAGATGGACTCTCTAATTTTAGACAGACACTACAAGGTAGGAGAAACTGGCTCTGCCTTGGAGGGTGATCCAGGGTGCTGGGAAATCTCCTGATCTGGCGGAGGAGTCTGTGGAGGAGCATCACGGTGGGGAGTAGCAGGGGCTAGTGTCAAGTAGGCACCTCTGAGAGATTCCTCAGTACACCAGTGCCAGAAAAAGAAGTTGAAAAAAAGGGAGCACTACAGGCAATCCTAGAACGCACAAATGGAAATGTTGCACTCTAGGAACAGAAAATAACTCTCCAAAACCACTAAATTACTCTTTAAATTTATTGCGTGACCTTATAATATATAGAATAATGCATGGTGTGGTGTGTTTAATGAGATTTTACACACACCCCGAGGTGTTGGTTGCTACATAATCAATCAATCAATCAATCAATCAAACTTTATTTTTAAAAGGTGCTTTCTCAAAACCAAAGCGCCTGTACAATTTCATAAAACAATAAATAAACAGAATTTAAAACTATTATAAATCATTAAAAGCTATACTAAAAAGGTGGGTCTTCAAGGCTCCTTTAAAGCTCAGGACAGTCGGACTATTTCGCACCTGATGAGGTAGAGAATTCCACAGGGTCGGGGCCATAAAATTAAATGATCTAGCCCCTGAAGTTTTCAAACAGACCCTGGGAATCTCCAGCAATCCCTCATCAGTGGATCGAAGGGGGAGGGAGGGACAGTAGGGGCAGAGGAGCTCTTTCAGGTAAGCAGGTCCCTGGTCATGTAGGGCTTTATAGGTCAGCAAACTGACCTTGAAGGTGATTCGTCAGAATACTGGCAGCCAGTGCAGTCCACGGAGCACAGGCATTATATGACTGGATCTAGAAGAACCAGTCAACAACCTGGCCACCGCATTCTGCACTAGCTGCAGACGGCGAAGCTCAACCCCCGATAGCCCTAGGTACAGGGAGTTGCAATAGTCAAGGTGGGAGGTAACGAAGGCGTGGATCAATGTTGGAAGATCTTCTGGAGGAACCAGGTGCTTCACCCTGGTGATATTCCTCAGATGGAAAAAGGAAGTTTTGACCACCGCTGACACCTGAGCTTTAAGCGTCAAGTGGTAGTCAATTATTCGTAAGATTCGCACCTGATCTGAGGTCGCCAGCGGAACGCCTGCAAGCCATAAGCCTGAGGCGATCCAGCTGGCAAACCCGCCCACAGCCGACCTTTGTCCACAACCAACACCTCAGTTTCTCTGGGTTTAACCTCAACCAACTCCCATTCATCCAATCTTGGATTTCTGCAAGGCAGTTATTAAATACCGACAAGGCAGCATCCTGGCCAGGCACAAAAGACATATACAGCTGGGGATCATCGGCATAGCAATGGAAACCCAGACTGTATCATCTTATAATCGCTCCCAACAGCAGCATATACAATGCGAATAACGTAGGTGCTAGAATAGAGCCCTGCGGTACCCCACAAGATAGGGAGACTGATGCCGAGGAAAACATTCCCGACACCACCCTCTGAGTCCTACTTTCGAGGTAAGATCTAAACCACCTGAGGACCATACCAGATAATCCACAGATGGACTGCAGATGCTCTAACAGCACACCATGATCAACAGTGTCAAATGCTGCTGAGAGATCAAGAAGTACCAAGATAGAACGGGTCCTACGATCTCTCGCTATTAGGAGGTCATTTAGTACCCGAACAAGTGCTGTCTCGGTACTATGCCTCTTCCTAAATCCAGACTGGAGAGAATCATAGATATTGTTGTTGGTCAGATGATCCTCCAATTGCACTGCGACCACCTTCTCAATAACCTTACCCACAAAGGGTAGGTTAGAGACTGGTCTGTAATTTGCTAGACAATCTGGGTCTAACAAAAACCCCGAAAGTGCAGCTCAAGGGATTTGTTTAAGCATCCAACACTGAGGTGTGTGTGTAAAATCTCAAGTTAAATACACCATTCCATGTTTTATTTTGTGTAATTGCTGGGAAGCGCATTCTAGCCACAGCAATTATATAAAGTAAAACAACCATGGTCTGGTTGGGTTGAAGCCAGTGGATGATGCGCTGTCTGCTGTTGGCAGCTGTTGAACCCTTTCTATGTTTTTTTAAATTTATTTCTTCGAGTAGTATTGGAGGAAGTTCAACTACTGTGAGGCAAGTTTTTATTTTATTTACTTACTGCCAACTGATGCTGAGTGAAGATGGTAGCGAACTAACCGGTGCTGTGTGGGGGGGGAGGCGCAAGCATGGAGTGAGGGAAACCTGGTGTGTGTTCACCATTATAACAGCTAATTATAACTGTATTTCCCTATTGGAGAAAATGCTCCCCAGTTATTATAGCATAATAATGAGGATGCTGAATAAAATCCCAGTGCTTTGATCGAAATAGTTAGTCCTGTTAATCAACCATAACAGTTCAATGTAACTGCAACTGCTAATTAACTAATTCCTTCCCAGTATACACTTTGAACTATGTCATACTTTGACTTTGTAGCCATGTTCCATTTCTGTGCTCTTTTTACACTGCTTCTGTTTACCTGCCTTATTGTGAGATTGTATGCAACTGGTCTAGGCTACTTATTTGTACTTGTTCGACTATATTGTACTTGAGTGACTTCATTCCACTGGAGCTCACTTATTGTATTACTTATGTTGCCTTATTATCCCTGTTAACATGGAATCTTTGTAAAGGAGCCCTTCTGCTCAAAAGTATTTTACATAATTTTAAATAAATAAATAAATAAATCAACCCACAAATAAGTGGTTCTCTCTTGTAACTACAAATTGAGCCCTTCACCAAGTCCATGAAATTCAGACAAGTCTTGTTATAAAAAGGGATACATTTCAGAAAGCTTTTCCACAAGATAAACTGCAGCTAGGATGCAACTTCAACCATTAAACACCAAATGTGATTAACTCAGTATTTACTGATATCTTTAACCACAAATCATATGCTGCAAAATGCAGTAATGGGTGTGTGTGTGTGTGGGGGGGGGGTCTCCAAATTGTGTTTTGAAGGTTCACTGGTATACTACAATTTGCAAGAAATAATTACAGCACTGCAGATTCAATATGGAATTTCAGGGTTAGGAGTTTTTCCACAGTTACTCATGTGTAGAACAATCTTTCTAATTTTTTTTTTTTGTACGTATTATGAAATAACATGTTCCGGAAGCTGTCAGATGTGCCCACTATTGATTGCATTTATCAGTGTGTGCAGTTCCAATGATAATACATACCCCTTTTATTTCTGCATAATAAATCCTGTTCAGGTACTAAAGCAGCTGAAACAAATGCCCTCAAATACTGGTACTGGACAGGATGTCATGGAAATAAGGTTTATGAAGTTGGTTGCTGACATTTTTATTTATTTTATTTATTTGTGTATAGGATTACAAAGTACCTTTCAGCCAAGGCTCTTTTACAAAGGTTCCATGTCATGCTGGTTACAGGGTAACAGACACTAAAATATAAAACAGTTACAGGTACATGGTTTTAGACAGTAACTTTGCTTGACAAAATCGGACTGAGCGATGAGTGACTCAAGAAACAATAGAAGGAAAAGGGCAAGAAGGGGAGAGGACTGAAGGTAGGGGAAGGCATAGGTGTACAGGGTCAGGGTGAGGCAGTCGAGGGGCCTTGTCAGGACAGACACAGGGTGAGTGCATCAGAAGTTGCATTGGACAGGTAAGTGCAAGAAGAGAGGGCAGAAACTGACACCTAAAAGTTCAGAAGCAGTGTAGGGAATGAAGATGTTATGGGGTTCAAGCACAGGTGGAGGTCCCAGTTATAGACTGGCAGAGCTTTTTTTGAATGCTCCAAGCATTGTTTTGGATGAGGTGTTACTAGAGAGCTCATTTAGCCAACTCGGAGCCCTGTATGCAAATGACTTTTGGCCTTGGAACGTACAGCAGTGGTAGATTTGAAGGAATTGTGGCTTAGAGCTCCTGGTGCTGCGGTTTTTGATTTTGGGTTTGAGGAGGGTGCTGACTCCTGGTGGTGCCTTTCCCATCACGATTTTCTTAGCAGTGATGCAGGTTTAGTATTTGATTTGGTTGTTCAGTTGTAGCCAGCCTGTTTTGGAGTAGAGGTCGCAGGTGTGGGTGAGACGGTGGGAACCAGTAACGAGTCAGCAGGCTTTACTGAGAGAAGTTGAAACACACCTGAGAGATGAGTTTGTGGCAGATCCATAGATAATGAGACCATAGTCAATGATGCTGATGATGGAGCTCTGGACAGCTATGGACAGAGCTTCTGGGGTTAGATATTTCCTGTGTCAGAATAGTAGGCCCATTCTGGTGTTGGCTACTTTTGCCACTTTATTGATGTGTGGGACATAGGAGAGATTACAGTCGAGGGTGAGGCCGAGGAATTTGAAGGCATGAACTTGTTCAAGGGTGATTCCTTGCTTGGTTTTAATGGAGAGCTGATATTGTTTGTGTTTGTTTTGGGAGCTGCAGAAGATCATGGTCTTTGTTTTTTTCTGGTTAAGTATAAGTCTGTGTTTTGTGAACCAGTTTTTGACTGTAGAGAAGGCCTGTTGGAGGTTACCTTGTAGATGGACTGGATCATGGTGGGATGCCTGGATGACAACATCATCCACTTAGAGTAGGCTCTGTTCAGGGCAGGATTCTGGCAGTGAGTTCAGAGAAAAGCTGAAAAGAAGGGGGCCCAAGATTGAGCCCTGTGGGACACCAGACCGGACTGGTCTTTGGTCTAAGAGTGTGCCAGCAATTCTCACTCTTTGGGAGCAGTTGTCTAAGTAGCTTTTGAACCAGTTCACTGAGTTAGGTGAGAGCCCTGCTAGTCGAAGCAGGGCAAGTAGGAGATTGTGGTTGACAGTATCAAAGGCTTTAGTTAAGTCAATGAAGGTGGACCCAGTAAGATGACTGTTATCAAGTGAGTGATGGATTGCGCCAGTGAATTCAAGTAGTGCCGCAGAGGTGCTATGACCTTTTCTAAAGCCATGTTGCTCCTTGCACAAGATGTTGTGTTTGTCTAGGAAGTCAGTGAGCTGGTCTGACACAATCTGTTCTAGGGCCTTGGAGAGTGGAGGTAGGATGGAAATTGGACAGTAATTCTCAGTAGCTGTTTTGTCACTACTTTTATGAATTGGGGTTACTGTGGCAGATTTCCATAAGTCAGGGAACTGGCTGAGGCTGAAGTAGAGGTTGAAAATCCTGGCCAGTGGTCGGAGTACTACTTCAAGTGTGAGTGATAGCAGTTTGAGGTCGAGGGAGTCACTGCTGGCTCTGGAGTTGCAAATGGCTTTGGTAACATAGCTGCAGACTTGATGCATTTTTACTGCTTTGAAGTAGAAGGTAGGGTGGTTGGAGGTGGCTGGGGTGGCAAGGGGAACCACCTCATGGAAAAAACCTTGTAGGAGTACAGCACTGAGGTCCATGAAGGTGCCATTGAATTTATCAGCAATGAGTTTCTGGTCAAGTGTAGTTTCACCATTTATGCTGAGTACTGACGGGGGTGATTTAGATTGCTTCCCGGTGTATTTTTTAATGTTATTCCAGAAGTCCCTACTGTTGCCACATGAGTTAGTGAGAGCATTATGGAAATAGGTGGTCTTCATTTCCAGATATATTTGGTGCAGTCATTTCGTGCATGTTTATAGTTAGCAATATCAACTTGTCTCCCGGTGTTTCTGGCAATCTCCCAAAGGTGGTCTTGAGCTTTTAGTCATTTAAGTAGGTCTCCAGTGAGCCAGGGGTTACAGAGGGCTTTGGCCTTGTGCTTCTTGAAGGGTGAAAATATGTTGCATGCTTGGTGGAAGATCCTGATGAAGTGTTCCAGTGTGGTATTCACATTGGTTGCAGTGAGAATTGGGGACCAATCCTGTTGACGAAGGAAGGTATTGAGATGAGGTAGCTTGCCTCTAGGTAGAACCAGGCTAGTAATGGTTTTGGGGGAGCTTGATGAATTTATTCAACCAGTAGCAGATGATGGGGGAGTGGTCACTAAGTTTGTCAGGGAGGACAGTGGTGTTTGTGATCCTGGCGTGATGGCTTGTTATTATCCAATCCAGAAGGGTGCTGGTACCCGTTTTATAGTTTGTCCTGGTTGGGGAGCTAACCATCTGAGAAAGGTTTGCTGCTGCTATCAAGTCCCTGCATGCCCCTGCCTCTGCAGCAGGCCAGTTAATATTAAAATCACTGAGGAAGATGGTTTCTGAATCAGGTAAAAGAGATTTGGTAAACTTCAGGACTGCATTAAGCCCATTACCTTGCTCTCTCGGTGGAATGTAGACTGTGACAACTGTGATGGCTTTATTGTGTGCACTGAGAAGGATCTTGACAGGAAGAATATGTGTAGTGGTGGTTTGGGGGGTTAAGTTGATGAGGTGCCCCCGGATCATGTCCTTAAGGTACAGGGCGCAGCCACCACCTCTCTTTGATGTTCAATCAAGCCGGTAGACATTATAGCCAGGGAGGGTGATAGCATGGTCAGGAACCGAAGTTGAGAGCCAGGTTTCTACGACTGCTAGTATGTCTGGGTTATGCTGGCAGACAAAAGTCTGAAGGGCATCAATTTTGTGAAGAAGACTGCATTTGTTAAGTGAGATTATTGAGAGGGATCCTGGTTGATTGGTCTGATTTGTTCTTATTGTAGGGGCTGGTCCGGGATTGGGATGAATGTTTCCTGACAATAGCAGGAGAAGAAGTATACGTTTTAGAGTACTAGTGTGAGATACCCATGACTGGCACCAATTATTCTGGGCCAGAGAACTCCGAGATTCACCAGGGCAAGTAAACAGGTGGAGCCATGGGTAAAGTGTGGCAGTAGTAGCGGTGGACAGGGGAAGTACCCAACGGCTATCTGGGGGAGAGGGACATTTCATAGTGATTGGAGATGCCCAAGGCAGGAACATGAGCTTGAGAGGGAGGGTACCATGGATGGAGTGAGAGAGTGTGAATTGGTAGATGTTCAGGACAGTGGGGAAACATGAGCAGGGGGGATGTAGGAGTGGGAAGAGGGCAAATAAGGTGAGGAAAAAGGGGGTACAGAGTACCAGTGTCATACATGGTTCAGTGTGAATGGAGGGGAAGAGCAGGCACAGGGTGCTGGGTAGGTGGGAGGTAGCTAGTGAAAGTGGCAGGAGGTAGGCAATGAGGTGGAGGCTTGGGGGCAGGGGGAACAAGGTAAGCAGGTGGCTGAGGGAGAACGGGCAGAGGGTGGGGCAGTGAGGAGACAAGGGCAGTAGCAAAAGAGGAGAATGTAGCATAAAGGTAGTGGGGGGCATTAAAGAGTGTAACAGGACAGGGAGACAGGAAGTAGCAGCTCTAGAATAGAGTTCAGGAGTGAAAGGGTGCAGGGGAGCTACGGAATGCCAAAGGGGGGGTGCTTGGCCAGTGACGGAGTGACTGGCACTAGGAGATATAAGGAAGGTGTCAGGCACAGAAAGGAGGCAGGGGCAGTGAGGGGACTGGGTTGGTTAGCAGAGGGGGAGGAGGAGCAGGGAGGAGGGAGACTGGGCAGTAAAGAGTGGAGGTACAGGAGAGACAGTAGCCAATACGAAATGAAAGGGCGGTTCCCTAGGCAGAAGTGGGCAGAGCTAAGGCCTATTTAATTAAGGTTGAGGTGGGGAGGGGAGGTGGGGGAGAGGGTGGGTGAAAATTTTCTCTGAAACCCACTGAAGTCTATGGCCCAGAGCCCAGCAAAACAGTTTGAATCAGTCAAGATTGCAGGGCCAATCAGTGGCCAGCGCGGAGCACAACAGTCCAACAGGAGATGGAAGAACAGGCAGTGGCCAATGGGAGCCTTTCAGCACTTCCCAGTTGGCCTGGAGCTACTAGCAAGAGAAGGTCTTGGTGGTGAGCAGTGGTGGTGTGGATGGCTGGCCCGGGTAGCCCCAGCCACTCAGATGTTCCCCCCATCAGGGGCTGAGAGATCTGAGGGAAGGAACAGAGCAACAGATTGTGAGTCACAGTAATAACAAAGGGTGACACTTGAGAGTAAATCAGGGACGTGTGTAGTGGAGAGAGACAGAGAGGGGAATTTAGCAGAGGGGGGGGGGAGGCTGCCACAGATAAGAGAAATAAGCCTGAACTGGCACTAGGGGGAGGACAGAGGGGAGATTTAGTAGAATATGAAATTTACAAGGGGAAGAGAAGAGAGATGCAGGGTTTAACAGCGGGGGTGGGGTATGGAGAGAAAGAGTGAATGCAGAGGGGCAGGAATTACTTCACAGCTTTAAATTACAGCAATTTCCAACTGCACTTTACAGTTCAATGCTAAAACATTTAGGCAGGTCTACACAATTAATTTTGTCTTTGACAAAAAAAATGGCAAGCTGCCTAGTAATTTAGCCTAGATTATCGGCTGAGACCTGGAGTTTTCAGAAGTCGAGTGCTAGTTTAGTTTAGTTTAGTTCGTTTTTGTTGACCGGGTAAGTAGACTTGACAAATTCTGCCTATTTTCAGGCATGACCCGGGGGAGGGGGATACAGATGAATGCCAACTGACCTTGAACCTGATTAAGCTGTTGGTGGTATTTATTTTTAGTGAGACTTTAACAGAAAAATAAGCCAGCTGTCTAGCAATTTAACAAAAATTTTCTTCCGAAACCCACTGAAGTCTATGGGTGCAGAGCCCAGCAAAACAGTTTGAATCAGTCAAGACTGCAGGGCCAATCAGTGGCCACGCGGAGCAAAACAGTCCAACAGGAGATGGAAGCAACAGGCAGTGGCCAATGGGAGCCTTTCAGCACTTCCCAGTTCGACCTGAGAGCTTACCAGAAACAGAAGGGTTCCTTGGTGGTGAAACATGATTCCGTGTCATTGACTACTATTTTTAATCCATTATAACTGGGGAATTTCCTCTGTCATGGAAGGATACCTTGATCAAACCTCTATCTAAGACAGGAACATTGCTGATTTGGATAATTTTTGCCACATTTCCATTTTGTCTCTGTTGAGTAAGTTGTTAGAAAAATTGGTAAATGAATAGTTGGTTGACTATCTGTGGGTCCATGGCCTTCATTGTCCTGAGCAGGATGGGTTTCGTAAGACACATGGGACTGGTACAGCCTTGACCAGATTCACGGACCATGTCAGTATGGCAATGGATGTTGGAAAGCTCACTGATGCAGTCTTCATGGATCTGTTCAAGGGCTTCGATATTGTTGATCATCTCATCTTGTTCTTGGTTCCAAGGATACCTGTCAAATAGACCTCTTAGGCCCTGTCCACACTATGCCTCTGTAACATTACAGAGTACTCAAACTGTTACCACAATGGTTTGCATTTACACCTGTAATGTTACAGAAGGCATTTTTGTAACCATTGTTGAAACCACATACGAGGTGGTTTCAACCACTGTTATGAAACTGGTTACACCTCGGTAACATTACCGGGCGAAGTGTGGATACATGGTTACAGTCACTTGCAGGGCCCATAGCACAGTGCAAGCTGCATCCTGGGAAAGGGTACCACCGTAACGGTCACCTGGCACCCCTAGTGTGGACTGGCAGTACCGGTCCCATAACGTACACTGCTGCAATGTGGACATACTGCACAGCTCCCCGGCCATAACAGATTGCATCCATTACCGGGCCAGAGCGGTGTAGTGTTAACAGGGCCTTAGGGTATCCTTTGGTGACTGTTTGTCTTCAGTTTGACTGCTTGAACAGGAGAATCCCCAGGGTTTTATCCTGGGGCACTTTCTGTTCTCATCTATATTGACCCCATCCCTACAGTATTAATTTCATCTATGTCCATACTGTATGCAGATAATACTATTTTTTACTTTAGTTCTTCATCAATATATGAAATTAATTCAGCTTTGAACTCAGATGTTGCTATGAGTGCTTGGTTTCAACAGGCTCACCAAGTATTAAATATCAAAAAGACAAAATGTATGATATTTGGCTCACAGGGTAAGACATCTAAGTGCAAGGCTTTACAGATCTGGGAGCTGAACAATGACCTGGTGGAGCAAGTCAACAAATGTAAGTACTTGGGTGTATTGTTGAACTCGGCTTTAACCTTTTCATCTGATATTAAAACTGTTTGTAAACAGGTAAACCAGAAGCTTGGGGCCTTGTTCAGGTTAAAGAGCTGTTTAACTCAGGAAGTCAGATACACTGTTGCCATTGTTGTATTATTACTTACATTAAATTATATTTCTTTTCTTTTCTTTTTACTCACCCATCCTGTTCTGATTTGACTCTGGTAACCAAAACTTTCACTGCCATCTGTCTTTTTGTTCAAAAATTACCTTTCAACACTCATCATTGTGTGTTGTACAATGAAATTGGTGGGCTGCCACAGGGACATTTTTATACACTGTGTTGTGTAGTTGATACAAACCTCATACGTTCATACCTCCCCACCTCTTTATTACTCTAGCAAAAAAAGTAAACAGGAATTTAACATCAAGCACAAACTGTTTTTTGGCCAGTCCTAGGATTTCAATTCTCATGGGAGAATGTGCCTTCTCGGTATGTGCTCCTAAACGCTAGAATAAATTGCCATCATCATGCTATAATGTACCCATTCATAATATATTTAAAACTTATTTAAAAGTGCATTTATTAGAGCAATCACACTGTCAATATTTTTAAAAATTGTCTTTGTATTTGATGTTATTGTATTACATAGTGTGTCATACTCTGAATACATGTCATTTGTATGTACTAGTGTGTTGTTAATTGCACCTTAGGTTTAATGTTATACTTTATGTTTAATGTTACATCTTGTCTGCTACTTTAGCAGCACCAGGTCATTCCTGAAAAGGGGAAATATTTGGTCAGTGTACTTATCCAGTGAACAAATAAATACAATGAATAAAAACGATATCCTCTATTCCCATGCAGTCTATGATATCTCTTGAGAGGATGTCCACAAGGGTGGTAACAGAAGTCAACTGTGATGGTGATTTCTGGGATGTTTACATCTATCCACAAGAAAGGGGACAAAGCTGAACATACTGCAGAGTAGCTCATCTCACATAGCTGTCAGACTGCCATCAAAGTATGACTTTTGACCAATGGTCCTGAGTTAGATTTAAACCAGTTATCCAGAGGTGAAAGGTTGTATAATCTACTACAAATAGGCAAAGCCTTTTCACTCTCTCAAGAGTAAAATGGCTTGGAGTAAAGCATAGAACTCACACTGTCAGCTTACCCCTAGAATCCTGCTGTTGCATAACAAACTTGGTTTCAACAGAGTCACTGATTTTTATGTTTGCTTGCACGCATGTGCAAGAGGCATAGTGCCATCATCTGAGTTTTCAGAGGTGTGTCACCCATCTTCCAACTCAGTCAGTGTGTTTGCAGGTGTGGCCCGCAGTTCTTCAATGAATGCTGCAGCTGTCTATGACAGCAGTTGAAAATGCAGCGCCTTACAGTTGAAAGGGAGAGCTCCGCTTAAGTGAGCAGCGCTCCCCCCTCCACACACATGCACATTGCATCCTGATATGCTCCCCCCCACGCACACACTGTATGGCTGACAGGGGTGCCCAATCCCCTGTTGGCTCCATGCCCCCCTCCCCAAAAAAGCTTTCCTGGTGCCACGTTGGGAGTCCACCCCAGCATGGCCAAAACTCTTATGGCTGATGGGGGTGCCCAATCCCCCATCAGCTCCAGACCCCCCCAAACAGCCTTCCAGCTGCCACGCTGGGAGCCCACTCCAGTGTGGCAAATGTCCCACATTGTCTAAGTAGAAAAAAACCAGTAAACAAAAATATTTCCCTCGGCATTCTCCCTGCCCACCTGTGCCAATCCACTGTGCACCCTACCTCCCCACACACCCCCCTCACCCCATACTTACCTCTAGAGCTCAGCACGATGCTCTTCGGGTGGACTGGGAACACATCCACACTCTTCAAAGCTGACCATGAACTGAGGAAATGCTGGTAAGCTGTAAAATGCCATAAATAGGGGTTTTTCAACTTTATTGCATATCTCAGGCATTTTTTGGAATTTTGGCATCACATTTTCAACATGGGGTTTTTGGACCCCTCCTAGTGAATTTTTGAGCTGTCATGGAGTTAATTGGGCCTGAAGGGTGATTTCACAGTCACGGTGCAAAATCACCTTTTGGGACCGATTAACAAAATGATAGTGCCACTGTTCATAAGGTGGGCTCTCAAAAAGCCTATATGCAAATTTGGTGAAAAAATTCCTAAAAATGACTGTTTTTCGAGCGTGCATTGTGTAGTTCCTATGCACGCTTGTAAGTTCACAAATTTTTAATATTTTCACTCTGGATTTTCAACATTGCCATTTTACCACTCGTCCTTATTAGCAGTACAGTTGTCATTTTTTACATCTCGCCCAAAATGTGTTTTCACGCATGTAGCCCACAGTTGGTGCGCAAAATCAATGTATGGGACACATTAAGAAAATCACAGTGATACTGTTCATGAGCAGAGGTCTTAAAATGGCTATGTTGAAAATTTGGCTAAAAAAGTCCTAAAAATGACTGTTTTATGAGCGTGTGTTGCACAGTTCCTACGCACATTCGTAAGTTCATGAATTTTTAATATTTGCACTCCAGATTTTCAACATTGCCATTTTATCACACCTCCTTATGAGCAGTACAGCAGTTATTTTCCACATGTCACCCAAAATGTGTTTCCCTGCATGTAGGGCACAATGGTGAAGTCAGTGTCAGTGGCTCAGTAGGTAGCACACTCGCCTCTGAGGCCCGGAGATCATAGGGCTGTGGGTTCAGTTCCCACATCTGTCACTTGCGTTAATGTCCCAGTACTGACACTGTAGTGCAGCATGAGAGGGGTGCTGCACTTCTGAGATGCCGTCTTTTGGATGAGATGTTAAACCGAGGTCCCATCTGCCTGGATTGGTGGCAGTTCAGGTAGATGTTAAAGATCCCATGGCACTTATCGAAAAGAGTGGGGGAAATTCCCCAGTGTCCTGGCTAAATTTCACTGATTCATTAAAAAATACCACCAACAGTTTCATCTGGTTCAAGGTCAGTTGGAATTCATCTGTATCCCTCTCCCCCGGGTTGTGCCTGAAAATAGGCAGGATTTGTCTAGTGCACTTACCCGGTCAACAAAAACTAAAAAAAACAAAACAAGTGTGCACAATCAATGTTTGGGACAGATTAAGAAAATCACAGTGACACTGTTAATGAGCAGAGGTCTTAAAATGGCTATGTTGAAAATTTGGTGAAAAAATTCCCCAAAATGACTGTTTTAGGAGCGCACGTTGCACAGTTCTTACGTATGCTCATAAGTTTGAAAATTTTTAATATTTGCATGCCAGATTTTCAACATTGCCATTTTATTACACTTCCTTATGAGCAGTACAGCTGCCATTTTTCACATCTCACCCAAAATGTGTTTCTCTACATGTAGCGCACAATGGTGCAGTCGGTGTGCAAAAGCAATGTTAGGGACAGATTAAGAAAATCACTGTGACACTGTTCATGAGCAGAGGTCTTAAAATGACTATGTTGAAAATTTGGTGACAAAAATCCATAAAATGACTGTGTTATGAGTGAGCATTGTGCAGTTTCTACGCACCCTTGTAAGTTCATGAATTTGTAATATTTTCAGTCCAGATTATCACCAGTGGTATTTTTCCACACTTCCTTATGAACAGTACAGCTGTCATTTTTCACAACATGGCCAAAATGTGTTTTCACACTTTCAGCACAGAAATGCATGGTTGCTGTGGGAAATCATTGTTTGGGACAGATAAAGAAAATCACAGTGATACTGTTCATGATCGGAGGTCCCAAAATGCCTGTTTTGACAATCTGCTGTAAAAAATCCCCAAACTAATTACATTACTGGTGTGCATTGCACAGTTTCTACGCTCACTTGTGACTTCACCAGTTTTTTTAATATTTTCACTGCAGATTTTTAACATTGACATTTTTTACACCTCCCCATGAACAGTACAGCTGTCATTTTTCACATCCTGTTCAGAATGCACCTGTGGAGCTAAATGCTGTAGTCGCTTTGCAAAAGCAGCTTTTGACTAACAAACTGATATTGCCACTGTTCATGAGGTGGGGGGTCACAAAAAACCATGCTGAAAATTTGGAGTGAAAATGCCAACGAATGCCTGACGCATTAGGGTTTCCGACCATAACTCCCCACCCTGTAGAGAATGACAGTCATCAGGGGTGTGACTTGGGATTCTTGTCTGTAATGCTCATACCATTCCACACCCTGCAGCCAGTGAGAGGCATCGAGGTGTGCCTTGGACTCTTTGGCCCCAAAGTTCACCCCATTCTCCTATACCGCACCTATCTCACTGTATTTCCTGATGGGATGGGGTGCGCATAAGGGCCAAAGACCCCAAGGCACAGTGACACTTGTCGGTGTCTGCAGGGTAGGGTGTGGTGAAATGGCATGGCCGTTATGCTTGACAACCCAAAGGCACACTCCAATGCCTGCCAGTCTCTGCAGGGTGGTGGTGGGGTTGGCTTCAGTTCAGTTCTTCACTGCCATTCCTATTATGCAGCTCTGTAACTCCTACACTACCAATGCCAATGCCAGAAAGCAAACATTCGGCATTGACAAATGCTTGTTTTAAATACCACTGAATGTGTCTGCTGGGGCTACAGACAGGATCTTAAGCTTGAACTGTTTGAACAGAACCACACTGATTAAGCTAGCATTACAAATGGTGCTGCACAAATTTCAATTTCCATTAAATGAAATGTAAGAAATTGCATTAGTGTCAGCAAATGAAGTAGGTCTACAAAATATCCATAAACAGCAGTGCATTAAAGAGCCCAATAAGCAAATGGAGAAGCAATTAGCTTTACTTAAAAAAAGTGAAATGTTTAAACAAGTACTGACTGTTTATGAAAAATAAACTTTCTATTTGCACTCTTAGGCTGAACGTATTGCATGTTTATATCTCACATACAGTACATTCTAACACTGTAAGTTCTAGTTGTTACATACAGCTTGAAGCTATTGCACTAAGCAGATTATCTGAAGCAGCTGGGATAGGTTATTGTGCAGGACCATCAAGATTGCACAATCTTGTAATATTTATTTAAAATATATATATATTGCCTGTATCAAATAAGGTTCCTTGTTGCATTTTTTGACACTGTACAGTAATTCTCTTCCAAACATTCGAGGCTTTTCATTAGCATTCATCTGTCAGACACTGTTGATACCCTAGTGGTTTAAACAAAGTACCAAATAATCTTTATGCCCTTTAACTTTGTACAGACCATGAAACAAGCAGCAGCCCAAGATTCCAAAACTCCCAGATTTTGTTCCAGATTTCAGTGCTGGCTGTCTGGAGTCTGCTGTACTCACTGTAGGGACAATCAATAATAGGAATGGTTGAGCAAACTCAAAGTCATTTAAATAGGCACCAATGAAGCAACTTCAAAATAATGTTTACTTGAGAAATAATCTATGACCCACTGCAGAGGTATTAATGGAGACATAGTTATCTGCCATGTTGCCGTCCTGGATTCTGAGCATGAGCAGTACTCATTTTCTCATGCTAGTGGAGGTTTGGGAGCACTTCAGGGTTAGTGTGCACAGACTCCAGGGGGCAGGTGCATTTCATCCTCATACTGCATCACATTCTCTGGTAGGGGAATGTGAATAGTCTGGAGATGATGGATAAAGATGTTGTGAGGTTTTATATCACCAGTGAAGTTCCAGTGAAATTTCTAAATTTGCCTTTGAAACACTTTGTGATGTCCCCACCTAACCATTTCACAATGACTTTTCCTAGTGAATGCCCCATCAGAGTTGCACCTTCACTGGCTAATGTGCATGACTTCACTTGAAAAAGGGCTACTTCACCTGCTGAAAATTTCACAAAACTGACAGTTTTCACATCTTGAAAATAGTGCACTTCACAAATTAATTTGTGAAGTGATGTTTGCCAACTTTGCACATCTCTAATAATTTATCAGTGTTAAGTCATCCCTCCCCCAAAAAATAAACAGTGATCCATAGCATTATATAGTCTATAAGAGAAATGACACCCATGCCACTGTGTCTGCTTCCTGGAGAGCATTAGGGTGACAATATATGTCTATGGGGAAGAAACAGTCATGAGACATCATATGATCTCAGGAATCAGGTCACTGCTGTTGTGCTCCTTTTATAACTCTATAATGTGAGCAAAGATGGCTCCTTGGTCATCAGGCCTGGTAATTTTGTAGTGGAAAATTGTCAATATTGTGTCTTGATCAAGAAATGTCTCCTGCATACCCAGTAAGTGTACCAAAACCATAGATTCCCTGGTTGTTCACCAGTCAGACTTGTCTCTTGTCTGGTCCTTGGGTTTAACTATATGATGCCCTGCAAGGAATGGGTAAATAACAAAGACAAGCAGGGGAATGGTAAACTTTTTCAAAGTACCAGTGATAGCCCACCACAGTGTATCAGAGGCAGGGGTTCACTGAGGGGTATGATGTCATGGGTGTGTTCAGGGGTGAGCAGTGTGTAAACAAATTAATGAAAATACACACAAAATAGGATAACATTCATCTGTCACTAGAATAATGACTGGTGCCCACCCACAAAGCAATCCAGAAAATGTTTTGAAGGCTTCAGTGTGAGACATTGAAAGCTCATATTTTAAACCTTTAGTTTGTGTAACAAAGGTGTCATATCTGCCTCCATTAATGAAGCACTCATTCTTTTCCTTGTGGTTTCCTGTGAGTTAACATGGCACACCACAGTCTCTATGCAAAGTTTCAAAGTGAATCAAAGGATCAGCTTCAGCAAGTTAGCTGTAGTACCTGGGGCTGCTGTTTTCACCCTGGACTGAATCTGTTTCCAGGAGCTTTTCAGCAACACTACTGTATGATCAGCTCTGAGCTGTTCATATATTGGAGCCAGTCCATCTCAATCTTTCCATACTTCATGGGGAGTTACAATAATTCTTCTCTCATGCATCCTTTACGGATCCTACATAGTACCCTTCTTGTAAACTGCATCTCTGTATGCTGCCTTTCAATGTAATAAATGTTTGATTTCTTCTGAGTATTTGACTGAAATGGTAACTGCATTCAGGATTCTCAAGAGGACAAAGCCTGTGTCTGTAGTTTGTTATTCTCAGTCTAAACTGGAAACTTTTGAAGTTATCAGGCAACATTTGTTCTGGTTATGCTTTGTCAGCCTGATCCACTCAAGGATTTGCATACCCATGACATTTTGCATTGGACTGGAGATTTTAGAATGCCTGCTTGTGGTTTAAAGAGACATGCAGAAACAAAAAATGGATATTTGATATATCCATGCATTCTTGTATAGCACGTAAATGCTTAATTTCTTACAAATTGCCTCTTACTGTCCCTGTAAGTGCATTGAAGTCTAGTGTGACTGTTTGACTGTTTATTGGAATGAATGGACACTGCCAGCCCTTAATACAGACTTCCAAATTTTTTATGACTCAGACCAAAAAGATTCAGTTTTATAAAGTCATGTGTGCTTAGAAATCTTTGCCTTATTTTTTTATTCAAAGCACTTAGTGCATGTGAATGCTTTAAATATATGTGTAGGGAAATGCTGGCATCCTAATTGGTCAGGACCTGTGCAAAGTGACAATTCTACTATAGTGTAAAATTGTTGTAAGTATTTTTGTAAATGTTCCTCACAGACCAAGTTTATAAGTGCAACAAGATAGTTCAATGCATTCTGTGATACTGTGACAATTGTACTTTCGGGGGCTGGAGACATTTGAACAGTGGCCTTGAGCCTTACTGCACCCCTGGGTGTGCAGTTGTCACAGTACTATAAATTTAATGCTATGTCTCATTGGTTACAAAATTGCTGCACAGTTCAGAATAAATACACATTGTAAATGCGCATTACAAGACTCTGTCACTGCTTTATTTTTGCCTGAATGCTATTTTTGGAAGAAATAGTTTTGTGTCTGCAAATACTTGTATAGCCAAGTATTTGCTAGCATAAATAGCAGCACAGTGCCATTTAAAATAATTCTACTTAAGGAAAGCAGCCTGGCAGACCACTTGGATAGCAGACATAGCTTAGCCTTGTCTAGCAGTGTTCCACAATAATACTGGAAAAAGGTTTTATCACGTTAGTCTAACTCCCTTCCCAGACAACCTAGAAGCAATGATTTTATTCAAGACTTGGAGAATGTGGAAATGGAAAATTGGAATCTGTTGGGAGCGGACGAAGTCTAAAGGGAAAACACAACATTTGCAATAAGATATAACTTATCTGGAAGGAAGGTCCTGGGGTACTCTTTCCACATAAAATATATAGAGAGGGGTACATTTTATGTAACTGCAGTCTCTCTCTCTCTCTCTCTCTTGCTTTCACTCTCTCCCTAATTTTGTCCTGGAACCAAGCAGGACTTTTTCATTTTACTAGTGGAATGGAGTGCATTCACATTTCTGCCTGTTTCTATGACTATAGACTTCTGCTGTGAAATTCAGAAAAATGTTACAGTAGCTTTATTGTCCTTGCCAATAAGAACTCTTGATCTCGTAGATTTGCAAGCATGAATATTTTTGTATCATCAGTTTATTATTTATATTCCATATACATACAAACAAAATAATGCAAAAAATAATACACTACAATACCCCCCAATCAGAAACAGGACATAATTGGTGGGGAGGGGTGAATTATACCCATCCATTTTGTTAAGTATCCTCCATATGTGATTGAGGAAAGTAATTGTACTGGTTATAACAATATTGTCCAAGCATACTGTCAATAATAAACTCAGAAGCATGTGCATGGCTCCTTTTAGGCAAACAAAGGAAAAAAAAAAGGAGCAGGTAAGCTGCTGATCATTTAGGATCAGGAGTTAAGTTAGGGAAATGGGCAGACTAGGTGGGCCAGGCAGTCCTTATTTGCCATCAAAATCTATGTTTCTATGTTTTATGCAAATACTGTAGTACAGTCATAGTCAACAATTGAGAAAAGTGTTGGCAATATTTGAATGGGAACAAACTTCCATTAATGTGCAGTGTACATTCCATAAAAAACAGTGGACATCAGTATAGTTCAATATGAAAAATGAGTTCCATTTAATGACCCTAAGTCTTGTGGATACAAGCATGATCTTTGACACTAGTACTACATGAAAGGTTGTTCATCCATATTAAATATACAGCATAGTATATCAATACTTTTTACCCAATCCCTTTCAAAAGCCTGGGTGTAATTGCCCCAGATCCTCTTGCTTCCAATTGCAAAGATACCCACATGGACATGCAAGTCATAGTACAGTATCTGAAGCTGTCTCTGTGTGAAATGTGTCTGTACTTGCTATTTCAAAATTTATTGTTAAAACCATTTATTCAACAAGAAATATGTTTTTGGTACATGTTAATAACAAATATAAATCTTTATAAAATCACAAACATTTGTAATTTATGAAACAAAATGAATAAATTATAAAACAGACTAATGATAGGAGATTATTTAATGTATGGTGCATTCAAAATCCTGACTGACACTCATTCTACTGAGAATGGTAGCTGTTGGTTCCAAACAGGAACACGATGCATGTAATTTCCTCCCTGTTCATCACTGTCTATCAATATTACATGACAGTTTTGACATTTTTTGCATTGTTAATGTTTTCAGTGTATTATTGTTTCTGATGAACAATTTTGTCAACTCTGCAGTAACTGTTTGGGCCCAGAACCACCATGAAAATGAACTGTGCTCAATGAGGTTTAATATGGTAAAACAACTAAATACAAATATTCACAAGTGAAAATAACTTGCACAGCAGTACTGCAATGACTTTTATATTCTCTGAGTATGAAATGGATATCACTTTCTTGGCCACTGACATAATTGCTAGAGATAAGCTCATTCTTGCCTATTTTCTAAAGAAAATATACAAAGAAGAAAGCTAAAATAAATTATTGCATATTATATTGGTGAGGCAAGTCTTTACAACAATTAGTATAACAATCAAAGCCATAAATGGACTTCATAGATCGCACACTCACTGAGAAAGAAGAATTCAAGGACCCAGTACCTTTCAAATTTATTCTCCTGCAATTCAGCTTTTTCTATGTGTTTTTACCAAGGGCACTACACTGATAAAGGGCCATGTGAAATTATTCTGTCTAGCTTACCCATAAAACACTCATGGTTTTCTTGGCTTTCTAGCTTCTAGCATGGTGCCAGGTGCCAGTTGTGTGTTCATATTTCATCACCTCCTCATTAGTCGAGTCTCCCACCTTCAACGCCCAAATTCCTGTGTTTAGAAGAGGCTCACACCTTTCTGACGAGCCATAAACTTTGGAGGGGTGGGGTAATAGAACTCCAATGCTAGGTTTGCTCAGTAGTCCCCCTCTCTAACCCAAGTACCATGCCATTTCCATTCACAGACTTATTAAGCATGCATTAAGGAGGGTGGGATAATGGGATGCTGTCAACATTGATGATAGTATTGGGCAAGCAGATTGGTCAGTCTGCCTAGTCTCATCAATGATGCTGCTAGTTTCACATTCTCCTTTCCTCCCTCTATCCCTCCCTCCCTTCTGTGCTTTTGTTTTTCTGTCTGATAATAGAACTGGAGTGTGCTCTATGGGTTAGTGAAGAGGGCAACTGAATTAGCTAGGCAGCAGACTTCTATTTAGTGGTTGGCAAAACAAGGGCAGTTGTGGTTCTGGTTTTGGTGTTGCCAAATTACACCAGGTTTTGGTGTTGGATTCAGGCCTACCCTTTACCACCTGACGCCATCTTAAATATTTATCTACCCTCAGTGTTTTAAATCTAAGCTCTGACCTATATATTGCAAATGCCCCCTGTCAGAGGTCACTCCTATAAAATACAGTATCTGGCCTCCTGCAAGATGGCCTTCCTGTCTTACATGTGTTTAACAGAAACATGGAATTTGCCAGCAGACGAGGGCCACTTGTCCCACCTTCTCTGCCCATTATTCCTTGACTATAGAATTATTGCAGATCTGGCCCATTCACCCCCCCCCTTCCCATTCCCTAAGATTCCCTATGGTTGTCTTGTGCATTCTTGAATCCCACCAGTTTTCACCCCCATTATCTCTGCTGGAAGACTGTTACAGAAATATATCACTGTTTCTGTGAAGAAGTACTTCCTCACGTCTCTCCTGAATCTACCCCCCCAGCTCCTTATCATGCTCCATTGTCCTTGAGCACCTTTTTTGGCAGAAAAATGCTTCTATCTTGTACCTTATCCAATCCAATTAAATTTTCTTTTAAAAAAAACACTATTCAGATGATCATAGCATTTGTACAATACTAATTTAAAAACAGGCAAAATAATCCTAGCTAGATAAAATACAGTAACACTCTATAGTTCATTCAAAATTGCAGGAAAGCCAGATGGAAAAGATGTGTTTTCAATGCAGATTTAAAGATCTCCACAGTCTGGTGCTCCCTTATCCTACGAGGTAGAGAGTTTCACAGGGTCGGGGCCACAAATGTAAATGCACGCACCCCAGAGGTCTTCAAACACACCATGGGAATCTTTAGCAATCCCTCATCAGCAAAGCAGAGTGTGCAGAGGGGGCAGTAGGGGCACAGAAGCTCTTGCAGGTAACACAGTCCCTTCCATGTAGGGCTTTATAGGTCAGCAAGCCAACGTTGAAAGTGATCTGCCACTGAAGGGGCAGCCAGTGCAGATCATGCAGCACAGGCGTGACATGGCCAGATCAAGACAAACCAGTCAACAGCCTGGCCTTGTGTTCTGCACCAGCTGTAGGTGGCAGCTATACACCCCAAGTAGCCCTAAGCACAGAGAGTTGCAGTAGTCAAGGTGGGTGGTCACAAAGGCGTGGACCAACATTGGTAGGTCATCAGGCAGAGCCAGGTGCTTAATCTGGATGATATTCCTCAGATGGTAAAAAGAGGACTTAATGACAGATGGCACCTGTGCTATAAGTGTCAATCCCTCGTCAAAAATAATGCTCAGATTCGGCACCCAGTTAGAGGCCATCTGCTGGCAGGCACCCAGAAAAAGACCAGAAGGCTGCCCAGCCAGAAGCCCCTCACCCAATGACCCAGGTCCGCAATCAAAACCTCAGATTTGTCTGGGTTCAACCTCAGCCAGTTAGAACTCATTCAATCCTGGATCTCAGAGAAGCAGTTGTTGAAGACTGAGACAGCATCATCCAACTTGGGCACACAGGACATTTACAGCTTAGTATAATCTGCATAGCAGTGAAAACTCAGCCCATATCACCTTACAGTGTCTCCCAGCATGCACACTAAACAACATGGGTAATAAGATGGAGCCCTGCGGCACCCCACAAGGCAGGGAGAAAGTGCCAGAGGAATAAATCCCTGACACCACTCTCTGAAACCTGCCTGTGCGGAAGGACTGAAACCATCTGAGGACTGTACCAGACAGTCCACAGATCAATCACAGGGTCTACAATAACACACCGTGGTCCACAGTGTCAAATGCTGCAGCGAGATTAAGAAAAACCAAGATGGAATGGCTCTTATGATCTCTCGCTATCTTGAGATCACTGAGTACCTTAACTAGAGCCATCTTGGTACTATGTCTCTTCTGAAACAAGGACTGGAGAGGATCTTTGATATTGTGGATGTTAAGATGATCCTCCAGTTGCTGCATGACCACCTTCTCAATAACCTTGCCCACAAAGGGAAGGTTAGAGACTTGTCTGTAGTTAGTGAGACAGTCTGGGTCCAAAGATTTCTTAAGGAGCGGTATTTCACCCTTCAGGGTGTCTGGAAACACACCTGTCTCTAAGGAACTCCACACTATCTCCGCCAGGACCAGGCTGATGACCTCAACACACCCCACAAGGAGGCATGTTGAGCCCACGTCCAAAACTACAGCAGGTCTGCCGCATACTCTGGATAATCCTCACAATCTCATCGATCTTCAACTGGTCAAAGTTGAACCAGACACACCGAGGCTCTGTAACCTCCCACTGACCTCCGTCACACCCATTAGAATGGGTTAAATGGATCTCAGCCCTAATGTCGGCAACCTAATCTGCAAAGGACCGAGCAAACTCGTCACACTTCTCTTGTGACAATGCACTATGAGACTGCAGACAGATGGATTGTACAGTCTGTTCACAGTTCAGAAGAGCAGGGCTGGTTAGTTTTTTGCAGCGGTGATCTCCTTGGACAGGAACTCTGCCTTTTTACAGGAGATAGCTGATTGGTGGTTCTTGTAATGGGCCATCAATCTAAGCCTGTCAACCTCAAGACCTGATTTCTGCCAACACTGTTCCATCCTTCGCCCCACTCTCCTCCTACTCCTTCAAGGTCCCATTAAACCAAGAGAACCAAGGGAGAAGGGTGAGGGAATGAACCTGGACAGGAGCTATGGAACCCAAAGCCTCCATCACAGCCTTATTATTGGCCAGTAACAGATTGTCTGGATCCATTCTTATACCTGGAAGACACAATAGGTACAGCACCACCATCAGGCCATCTGATGTCAAACCGCTTAAAGGGTGGTACCGGACCATCTCCATAGGGGCATGCCTATAAGGGGGAGCCTGGAAGTTGAACTTGACAGTGTGATGGTCATACCAACTGACTGGATCCATTACAATACCGGAGGTCTCCATACCCAGTAGAAAGACTAAGTCCAATGAATGACCATACCTATGGATCACAAATGTAATCAAATCACCTGTGTGAAGCTCAGAGAATTCATAAGCTGAAGGAAGTCCTGTCCAGATTGCTAGAGTTCATTTTTGACCCCAGGCATTGAAGTCCCTGAGAACCATCCATTTTGGAGACTCCAATACCATGTCGACGATGAAGTCCATGACTTCCTGTAGGAATTGATTCCTGTCTCTGGGTGGACGGTAGACGAGAAGAATCCTGCACCCCACACCTGCACCAATGATACATTCGAAGGATCTGGTCTCCTCAACTGGCACATTTACAAGGCTCAATTCCTATCTAAAACAGATGGCTACCCCCACCCCTATTATCCATCCTCAGGCGGTGTATCACCGAGAACCTGGCCAGAAGAGCTGACTCCAAAACTGGGCCAGAATTATCATTCAGCCAAGTCTCAGTGATGCAAGCCAGGTCCGATGACCCCACAAGAGCCGCAGTTATTGCGGTCTTGTTTTTAATAGACCTGGCATTGCATAACATTGCCTGAGTAGGATAGGAAACTGAGGCCAGCCATGCCATCTGCCCACCCAAATTGGAGCCCTTGGGTATGGGGACCAGACAAGGAGGGACCCTATCTGGAACCCATTTAACCCCAGGGGGTCTTCTGGACCCACCACCTCAATTTCCTGCCCAGCTCCACTATCCTCCAAGTCCGTGCCCTGCCTCCGCCATTGCACTATCCCCAAAGCCCGACACTGCCCGTATACCTCAGTGGGCAGTAGGGGGCAATTAAAGGGACAGAAACCTCAGAGCTCAGAGTGAGAGTAGTGCCTAGCCAGGAGAGCTGTCTGCTAGCACATATCTGCCCACCCAATAAAACAATCAAACACAATGCAACAAACAAACACAAAACACCCCCAATAAAAAAAAAAGAATATAACAAAATAATCTCACTGACCCCAACATAAATAAATCCTTTGAAGTAGTAAATATGATCCAAATCCTTAGTCCTTTGTAGATAATGTTCAGCAGTAAAATTAAGCACACCAGGGCTTCCAAGTTCAAGTCTGGGAAGGATAGGGCTCTCACCCCCACCCACTCAATAAACCACTATCCAAACTGCAGCACTCCCACTGCCACAGTATATCCGAAATAAGAAGTACAATATTAGAAAGCTGAGGCACTCTCACCAACTCCCAGTTCAGTTTCAGTCCTTCACCACTTGAGCCACAACATCAGCCACTGAGGTCCGAAACAATTCTCCAGCACTATCAAAGGAAAGTCTTCACAAGGCCGCTGCATTGTTTCTGACTGTTGTAAATATCCTGTACCACATTTGCCTGTACGTACTATACTCTGTACCAATTGTAAGGTGTGATATCTGCTCGCACCTTTGTTTGCTCTGTAATGTCTGACACTGTATGCTTTTGTACTGTATTCTATGATGTGGAGCCTTTGTAAAGGAGTCTCTGACTTAAAGGTATTAATTCTGATATGTTTCAATAAATAAATAATTAAAATAAATAGATATTACTCTACTCCCTGATTTCTTCACTCACCACAGAAATATGCTGCCCCTGGAGTTTAGCCCCCTGAGCAAGAAGTACCCCGGAATAGGGTCCCAAAGATACAGGCCCACTGGCCCTCACTTTGGGAACTCCCAGGCTCTCAAGGCTATGCCACCCTCTGGCTAACAGTCCCTGAAGCCCCTCCACTGGACACCAGCCCAGAGCAGCCGACTCCAAGTCAGCAACTGAAAGGTATTAAAATGTCTCTATCATATCCCCCCTCCCCCAATTTCTTTCAGGGTGTACAGAATTAGGTTCTTTAATTTCTCCTCACTGGGCTTCTAATGCAAACTCTGCACCATTTTAGTTGCCATCTTCTGGACCCCTTCCACTCTTTCTATGCTGTTTCTGAGATGTGGTTTCCAGAACTGGACACAGTACTCTAGGTGGGGTCTTACCAGTGATCTATACAGAGGCAACACCACCTCTCTCTTTCTGCTGGTAATACCCCCTTCTTATGCACCCTAGCACCCCACTTGCCTTCTCAACTGCCTTGTTGCACTCCCTGGCCACCTTTATGTCATCCAGTATGATCACCCCTTAGGTCTCCCTCCTGTTCTGTGGCCATGGGCACCACTCTCACATCTTGTACTTTGCCTCTGGGTTTCTGTGCTTCAAGTGCATTAATTTGCACTTTTTCACATTGAAAAACACCTGCCATGGCCTTGACTACTCTTTGAGTTTTCTCAGGTTGCTGTTCATCCTTTCCACATCCTGAGTGTCCACCCTATTACAGAGTTTCATGTCATCCCCAAAGAGACAGATGTTCCCTTCCAGCTCCTCTGTAATGTCACTAATAAAGATATTAATAAGCACTGATCCCTGAGGTAACTTACTGGTTACCCTCTCTTCCTCTGAGTGAACTCTGTTTACCACCACCCTCTGCCACCTATCCCTTAAACAATTTCTGACACAGTTTACTACCTTTAGACCCACTCCTAAGCTACCCAACCTGCTTACTAATCTCCTATCCGGAATCATGTTGAATGGCTTACTGAAATGTAAGTAGGCTATATTCACCTCTCAACTCTGATTTAGTTCATCGGTCACCCAGTCAAAGAACTCCATGAGATTTGTTTGACATGACCTCCACCCCAGTGAATCCATACTGCCTTTGGTCTTGTAACCCAGTTGGATTCAAAATATTCTACAATCCTTTTTTTCAGCAGTGATTCCATTAATTTCCCACCATTGAAGTCCTGTCGACTGGCCTGTAATTACCAGCCTCTTCTCTGCTACCACTTTTGTGAAGTGGGATTACATCTGCCCTCCTCCAGTCCTCTGGAACCACTCCTGTTTTCTATGAGCTATTAAATAGGAGCGTCGGAGGTACAACCAGTACCTTTCAGAGCTCCCTCAATACCCTTGGATGGTCCCCGTCTGTCCTCACTGCATTGTCCACTTTTAGATTTTCAAGTCCCTTCAGGATTCTCTCCTCTGAAAATGGACTAGTGCCCACCACCCTCCAAAGCTTCTGTTATGTTTTTGTGGCCCTCGCCATCTCTTCCCTTTGTGAACACTGAACAAAGGTATTGTTCAAGATGTCTGTCTTGTCCTTCTGTCCCCCCCCCCCCCCGCACAATGCCCCTTTCCTTCTTAATCTTGTTATCCCAGCCATGGTCTTCCTTTTTTTGCATAAATACCTAAAAAAATGTCATGTCTCCTTTTGTTACTGCATTGGCTATTATCTCTTCAGTCTATGCCTTGCACTCCTCACTGCTCTCCGTGGTTCCCTTTGTTTCTCCTAATACACCGCCCTATCCACCTCCCTCTGCATTTCTTTGTACCTTCTGAATGCTACCATCTTAGCTATTACCTTTTCCACCACCTATTCTGAGAACCACATGCGTCTCTTTTTTATCTTTTGCTTCCTTGCTTGATGCAGAGGTTTGTTACCCTCACTATAGCCCCTTTTAGTTTCCCCCACTGTTCCTCCACCCCACCCAGGTCATCCCTGATGCATTCTCCCATCTTTTTAAAATCTGCCCTCCTAAAGTTCTGGACCCTTGCCTTTCTGTGGTTTGATTTCACAGCTGTCCTTACATTGAACCACACTGTACAGTGATCGCTGGTCCCCATGTGGCCCTCCGCTTTGACGTCTGAAACACTGTTCCTATTGGTGAGTTTGAGCTCTAGTACTGCCTCATCATGAGTGAATTTACTGACTAGTGGCCTGAGGAATGCCCCTTACAGAGAGTCCAAAATTTCTTATTTCTAGCTGAAGCTGCAGCTGGGAGGATCCAATCTACATCTAGCTGATTGAAGTCCCCCACCAACAGCACCTCCCCGTTTTCTGTCATCTTGCCAGTGGTTTCAATCAGTACATTATCTAACTTCTCCCCTTGTTCTGGAGGTCTGTCGATCACACCAGTGTGAATACAGTCTCCATTCCATGTCTTTAGCATGATCCACAGTACCTCTGGCCTACCCTGTATTCCCTGTATCTCCATTGATTTAATTTCCTACCTCACCTAAAGTACGACAAAACCTCATTTCCTTCCCACCCTGTCCTTTTTGAACAGAGTGCAGTCTGGTCTGGCCGTTTCCAGTTAGGGTTTTCAAAGCACCATGACTTGGTAATGGCCACAACATTCAGGTTGGCCTTGTCAGTTGTGGCCATTAGGTCTGGAATGTTATTTCCTAGATGTCTAGAATTTGCACACATAGCTTTCCAGGTTTTGTTACCACTCTGTTTGCTACCCCCGTTTTCTCCTTTTTTGCTTTTCTTCCCCCCTCCCTCTTTTTTATGCAACAACTCCCATCCTCCTTCATTTCTTGCACCCTGTGTCCTCTATTAATTTGCATCCTGTTGAATGTCACTCCTCTTGTGTTCTTGTTACTCTCTGTTTCAGCCTATGGGAGAGGTAGTTTCTGCTTCCCTGATCTCTTCCACCAGGTCCCTTGATTAGTTTAAATATTTATCAAAGTAACATTTCAACTGTCCTTTGAGGACTATGGTTTCCCCACATGGATGGATTCAGGCCACCACCCCTGTATTGGCCCTTATCCTCCAAGGTGGGTCACAATTCCCCAATGTAGCTGAACCCCTCCTCTTTGCACCATTCCTTCAGCCACGAGATTAAGTTCCTGGTGTGGAGATCCCTCTCCTCCCCCTGTTGCTGACTGGCAGCACCTCATCAAAAGCAACTGAGCACATTACCTGTCTAAGACCCCTCTCCAGCTCCCTAAACTCCCCCTGCACTATCCCAGCCCAATCCCTAGCCAGGTCATTAGTCTCCAGGTGGACAATGACATCAAGCTATGTCTCTCATTCTGCTGCGGTAGAGATCCTTAGGATCAACTTTACATCCCTTTGGGACATTGCATTGTGTAGGCACATAACTTCCCTCTCCCCCCTTTCCTATTCCCAAATCTATCCCCCATGTATCTTCCTCCTCCTCTTCTAGGATCTTTTTCCACCTTCCTTCATATTTCTGCTACAGAGGACAATCACATCCTTCTTGGCCTCTACTGCAGTCTTGTGTCAACAGCAGCATAGGAATTATATAGGTGCATCAGTTGAGGAGTGTGCCTTTGACCTACCAACTCCACCCTTCCCAAGCCCACCATAGTCTATCTGTCCCTCCTGTCTAGAATCATCTAAGGCAATGGTGGCAGAGTTGGTGGCTGGTTTGTGGGGGAAGAGTTTGCCTGAATCCCAGCCAACGTCTCCTGGAGTCGAGTAACCTTCTCCCTCAACCCAGAGAAGTGTCTTTAAATGGGGCAGCATCACAATCTCCAGAAGGTCTCTCTGAACACTGCCACTCCTCAGCCACTGACCACCCTCTCCAAAAGAAAAGAAAGGAAGTTGGTTCTATAGCACTTTTTATTCAGACTGTATCCCATAGTAATTTACCAAGCCATATGTTTCTTGTAGTGCAGGGACTGTAGAATAGAAATCAGTTAGGATTCATAGAGCAGTTTTGATACAAACTGTATCCTGAAGTATTTTGCAATCTTGGTGGGGGGTGTAGAGAATGCTGATGTAATTTAATTAATATAGATTAAAGAAAAGTTGAGCACCGGTATGTTAAGTGACTTGCACAGAGTCGCACAGTAGTGGGCAGTTCTGAGACTCAATCATTGACCTCTAGGTTGACAGCTCTGCTAAAACCAGTAGACTAAACTGTCTTTACTGCTACTGCCTCAGCCAGAAAACAAAGGAATATGTGACTTCTTGCCAGTCCTTTCTCCCTTCCAGTCTGCAGTTTAACCTCCATCCCTTCCTTCCTACCAGAGTTAGCTCAGTTACCTCTACAGTGTGCTGCTTTGCATGTAGCTGAGCGACTCAATATCCACTCCCTAGCCTGACTCCCCCCCATCATGATCTCTAATACATTTTTAGTAGTGCCTCCCATTCTAACCCACAATCACACTTACTAGTAGAGTGGAAGAGAGGCTCACCACCCAGCTTCCTCAGTAACCCTCTTCCTGAACCAGTCAAGCATTAAAGGCCCGTTAACAGGGTGAGAGAATATGCAATCTCGAGGGAGGAAGGGGTCAGACCTGTCAGCATCCTTGATGATAATAGTACAATGACCAGTCTGTTATCATCCTCAGCAATGCTGACAGCTCTGTTCCCTTCTTTACTGTCTGCTAATGAAACTGTCACAGGCAATGGGTTAGAGATGAGGGTGACTGACCTCTACTAGTGTCCCCCAATTGAGAATTGTGGGTCAGGAAGGATATCTACTAAAACAGGTATGTCAGGGTATGGAAGTGTGTCTTTTGAGGGAGAGCTTCAGTAGACTAGGTGAGCTTGTTTGTCTGCAAAGTTTGCAACCGTGGTTCACGTTAGCTTTGCAATTTGGTCAATGCAACCACTTTGGACAGATAAACACACAAACATATAGACTGTTGTTGTACTGATATCAATCATATTGCCAACATTTTTCACTGCGCAGTCTCTACTTTCTCTGGTTTCCTTTCCATACTTCATTGGCTTTATCGGTTATGCTAAGATCATCTTAAGGGATAGGTGAAATTTGTGAGTTCAGTTTCTGATGAATTTTTGTGAAATACCACTAAGGTGAAATCCACAACAGTTCATAGAATAAAATACATTTTTGTGACGGGGAAATGTTTTACCACAGAATGTCAACCCATTTGAGGAACAAAGTTCACGGTTTACATTTAAACATGTCCTAAAACTGTGCAACAGAAAACATTATTGAGCCAATCACATCCATGGAAAACAATTTCACAATTTACTTTAAAAAATAGAAATTCTGCAGTTTAGACTTTCAATTTAAAAATACAGGTTCATGTATTAGCAATTATTTCTAAAATGTTATGAAATTCCATGATTTGCTGGAGAAGCAGAATTGATAAGTAAAAATTTCAAGGAGCTGAATAATGGAGAAGACAATTGTCATTAGGTTTGCAGGTGACACCAAGCAGGAGGTGGAGCAGTCAGTGATGAATCTACTAGAATAATCCACAGGTTCTTAAAGGGAAACGTCCATCTAGGATTAAATTAATCAGTATTGTTACCAATGGAAATTTGCTTTACATAAGCTATCGACTGAACCTGTAACACTTTTAGGGCCAGAATTATAACCCATTCAGATGCCCCTCCCTTTATAGCTGCAGGCATCTATTTTCAGGAGAAAACACTTACAGTTCGATAAGTATTTTAACCATTAGAAGCACACTAAGCTCATCAAGAGGCCTAACTCTTCTTTTAATCTTACCTAGAAAGAGGCAGTATAGTGCAGTGGTTTAAGGCCCTGAGCTGCAAACCTGGGGACCTGGGTTTGAATCCCACAGTCCCCACTTGAATTACTGTATGACCCTGAGCTAGTCATTAACTTTCTTGTGCTTTCAGGTCACATCTGGACTCAAGCTTCAGCTTAGTGTGCCTCTCCAGGTTAAAATATTTATTGACTATATGTGTTTCCCCTGATGTGATGTCATTTTCTGTGCTTGTGATTTACAAAATGGATGCCTGCAGCTATAAAGGGAGTGGAAACTGAATGGATATAATTCTGGCCCTAAAAGTGTTACACATTCGGTCAATAGCTTATGTAAAGCAGATTTCCATTGATAACAATATTGATTAATTTAATCCTAGATGGACGTTTCTCTTTAAATCAAATAGCAGAGTGGGGAACTACTGGAGGTGGGGCATGATGTTTAATGACAGTAAGAGTTCAGTGTTGCATTGTGGAATGAAAAACAGTAGGGTAAGCAGATACTTAAGACTGAATTAAGGAAGGGTGATGAAAAAAGGGACTTGGGAATTATAATAAGAGCAGACTTTAAACACGGGTGCCAATTTGAAAAGGCTTAAACAAGCATTTGTCAATGCTGAACATTAGTTGCTTGTTAAACAATTTGATGTGTTTCTGAAAAAGGCTAACGGCAAGTCTAGCCTGCATACCCACAAGATCTCCCACATTGCAGCACCACCCCATGTTGGTTTCACCATTGATCTATAAAAGGGTAAAACTGTCTCCCTTTTTCTGCTGGTGATACCCTTCCCTGTGCACCCCAGCATCCTATAGCCTTTACTACTGCCTTATCACATTGCTTTGCTACCTTCAGTTCATCAGATATGTTGACCCCCTGATCCAAGAGGTTGTTCGGGTGGACTGCCCCTTTATACCATGATCAGTTAGGATCTATGGTAGCACAGTAGGTAAGGACCTTGCAGCAGACTACACTAGGTGGGCCAGGTAGTCCTTTTCTGTTTTCATCTAATTGTCTTTGGCAAATGAGGTGTAATCAGAATTGACATGTTGAGCAGGGTACATGAATGCTGGGACTAATAAAGGGAATAAGTATGAGTACCATAGGGGGCTGAAATAAACTGACAGGGAAGGTTGTTTGTAATAGTTGTCAGAGTGCAGTAAACAGCGTGAAAGGTCAGGCTCCAGACGCGGGTCAGCACTGTTTTAAGAGAGGGGAAGCAGCACTGGAGACAGCATGCTGATGCATTAATGAAGATTTTTGCAATGAATTTCCTTACTTTTTGAGATAGTCTAATAGTATTGGACCCTGTGCTTGAATTCCTATGTAGATGTGCAGATGTATGTAGGAGTGGAAGCACATACAGACATAGAAACAAAGAAATTGTTGCAGATAAGGACCACTAGGCCAATCCAGTCTGCCCAAAAGCCCTGTACTTCATTACGGCTTTTGGCCCTCCCTCTATGGTTCCCCTATGCCTGTCCCATGCATTATTTAAATCCACCCACAGTAGTCACTCCCACTACCTCCTGTGGCAGACCATTCCATGCATCCATTACTCTTTCTGTGAAGAAAAACTTCCTCACATTTCTTCTTAACATACCTCCTTTCAATTTCATGTCATGCCCCCTCATTCTTGTACTTCTCCTCTATTGGAAGATGTATCCCCCTGCACCTTGTTTAGTCCTTGAGGTACCTGAATGTTTCTATCATGTCCCCTCTCTCCCAGCGAGTACATATTGAGGTCCCTTAATCTGTCCTTGCAAGTGTAGTGGTGCATTTCCTGTACCAGGTTAGTCACCCTTCTCTGGACCGTGTCCAGGCTGTTTATGTCCTTTTGATGGTGCGGCATCAAGAGCTGCACACAGTATTCTGTGTGAGTCCTGACCAGAGTTTTCTATAATGGCATCACCACCTCCCTTCTTGTATTGGTGATACCCCTGCCTATGTACCTCAGCATGCCTCTGTCCCTCACCACCGCCTTTGCATTCTGCTTTGACATTTTCAGGTGATCTGAAATAATAACCCCCGGGTCACTTTGTTCCTTGGTGACTGCCAACAACTCCACTCCCATCCTGTAGCTCTCCCCAGGATTTCTATGTCCCAGGTGCATAATTTTGCAATTATTTTAATTAAACCTCGGTTGCCACTCCTCAGACCATTTCTGAAGCCTGTCTAGTTCCTTTTTTATGTTCTCTACCCCTTCCGGAGTATCCACCCTGTTATAGATCTTGGTGTCATCTGCAAACAAACATAGAAACATAGAAGTTGATGGCAGATAAGGATCGTAAGGCCCATCCAGTCTGCAAATTTCTTTTTCTACCTTATAAATGTGCCATCAGCCTTTGCTCTGTCAATGGCCTATCTATTCATACTCATCTGTATTGCTCCCTTATGCCTATCCAATGCCTGTCTGTAGCCATGCACTGTATTCATATCCTCCACTTCCTGAGGTAGGCTGTTCCATGCATCCACCACCCTTTCTGTGAAAAAGAACTTCCTCACACTACCCCTTAATTGGCCTCCCTCTAATCTCATGCTGTGTCCTCTTGTCCTGCTATTTTTCTTATATTGAAACATGTTAGATTCTTTCACCTTGTTAATGCCCTTAAGGTGTTTGGATGTTTCGATCATATCACCTGTCTCCTCATTTGCTCTAGGGTATGCACTTTGAGCTCCATTACTCTGTCCTCATATGTTTTCTGATGCAGTCCCTGCACCATTTTGTTTGCCCTTTTCTGGACTGCCTCAGTTTGGTTAATGTCCTTGTGAAGGTGTGGCCTCTAGTACTGCACGCATTACTCAGATGGGGCCTAACCAGTGTCTTGTAAGGAGGGATTATTACCTCCCTCCTCCAACTTGTGATACCCCTACTAATATACCCCAACATCCCCCTAGCCTTACCTACTGCTTTATTGGACTGCTTGGATGATTTCAGGTTATTGGTGATGATGATGCCCAAGTCTCTTCTTCCCTTGTGAATGCCAGCAACTTCCTTCCCAGCCTATAGTTGGCTTCAGGGTTTCTCTTCCCTACGTGCATGATCTTGCACTTCTTTGCGTTAAACCCCAGTTGCCACTCTTCCACCATTTTGCTAGTTTATCCAGATCTCTTCTCATTCTGCCATCCCCATATGGATCATCTACTCTGTTGCAGATCTTGGTGTCATCTGCAAACAGACAAACCTTTCCCTCCAGTCCATCTGCAATGTCACTGAGGAAGATATTGAAGAGAACTGGCCCCAGGACTGATCCTTGAGGTACACCCACTTGTGGCTTGCATCTCTTCTGACTGTATATAGTTTACCACCACTCTCTGTTTTCTGCCTGTCAACCAGTTTGCCACCCAGCTGACCAACCTCTGACCCACCCTGAATCTACCCAGCTTATTAATCAATCTTCTATGTGGAACAGTATCAAAAGCTTTACTGAAGTCAAGGTAGGCAACATTAACTGCTCCTCCTTGGTCCACCACTCTGGTTACCCAGTCAAAGAAATCTATGAGACTAGTTTGACAGGACCTTCCTTTTGTAAACCCATGCTGTCTTGGATCCTGTGCTTCCATGGATTCCAGGTGTTGCACGATCCTTTCTTTAAGGAGTGCCTCCATAATCTTGCCCACTACTGAGGTAAGACTGACTGGTCTGTAGTTCCCTGCCTCCTCCCTGCTACCACTCTTGTGGAGTGGAATCACATGAGCCCTTCTCCAGTCTTCTGGGACCTCTCCTATGCTTAGAGACTCACTAAACAGTTCTGATAATGGCTCTGCTAGTTCCACCCTTAGCTCCTTTAGTACTCTGGGATGTATGCCATCCGGTCCCATTGCCTAGTCCACCTTGAGCTTATCGAGCTCTTGTAGGATCCTTTCTTTTGTGAAGGGACTAGTGCACACCTCCCTCCCCCTGTCTCCATGGTGCTGAGATGTGGGCCCTGCCCTACCTTCTCTTCAGTAAATACTGAGTATAAGTATCTATTTAGGATAGATGCTTTTATGTGGTCCTCCTCCCACGCCCCCTTATCCCCTTTGATCTTAGCAATACCCCCTCTGGACTTTCTCCTTTCACTAATGTATCTATAGAAAGTCTTGTCACCTTCTTTTACTGTTTGTGCTAGTGTTTCCTTGGTTTGGGCCTTTGCCTGCCTTACTGCCTTCCCTGCTTCCCTTGGGGAAGTTTGTTATGCCTCCCTATCTTCATCCCGCTGCATTCCCTTATATTTCCTGAAGGCCAGCCATTTGGCTCTGACCTTTTCTGCTACTGGTTTTGAGAACCAAAGTGGTTTCCTTCTCTTTTTCTTTTGCTCTTCCTTTTCTCTCTAACACAATGGGATGTTGCTTCAAGTATTGCATCTGTATTTCTTTTTGACAGGGCTAGCTTAACTTTATTGGCCATCTTATCAGTAAGTTCCTCTGAAGTCCTATATTTTTGCCTTGGGATGGGATGATTTAGTTCTAGTGGTCTAATTGAACCACACCATGCAATGGTCATTGGCCCCCAGGTGACCTTCTACCTGGAGATCTGTGATCCTTTCCCTATTAGTCAGTACTAGAGCTAGGATAGCCCTGTCTCTTGTGGGTTGTTGTACCAGTTGTTTGTAACCCTCCCCCTGCAGGGAATCCACCATGTGTCTTGTTCTGGCAGATGTTCCTGCTGGTATTGACCAATCTGTATCTGGCACGTTGAAGTCTCCCATTATCAGAACCTCCCCTTTAGCTGCCATGTTTTGTATATCTTCTAACAGTAATGTGTCTATGTCCTCCCACTGTTCTGGGAGCCTGTAGACAACCCCAGTTCATATGGCTGTCACATTTCCTGGTTCCAGGGTGACCCACAGTTCTACTGGCTCTTTATGTGTATTCTGAATTTCTGTAGCTTTGATATTTTCATTGACATACAGGGCCACTCCACCCCCCCAACCCTTTGCACCTCAGTCTCTTCTGAACAGTACATAGCCAGGTACTGAAGTCTCCCAAGTGTGGTTACTGGTAAACCACATCTCGCTAATTGCTACTATGTCCAGTTCAGCCTCTGTCATTATTGCCTGCAGGTCTGGGATCTTGTTTCCCAGACTGTGAGCATTTGTGTACATGATTTTCCATTGGCCATATTTTGGTGTGTTAGTTGCTGGGTGATGTCTGGCGTTTCCCTTGTGCATCGTGTGGGGAGCAGGACCTTTTTCCTTATCTGGTGATGCAAACATGCTGAACTCCTGTTTGACCACTAGCTGAGGGGGGAGGGGTGTTCTTCCCATTCAACAAGTGAGGTGTTGCTCCCCTCTCCCCATTTGCTAGTTTAAATATTCTGCAAAGATGTCAAACTTCTGCCCCAATGCACTGACTCCCTCCTTAGTCAGATTTAGTCCATGAAATTTAAACAACTTTCGCTCCAAAAACTGTTGCCAGTTCCCTGCAAATTTGTGTCCTTTTTCCTGGCACCAGCCCTTGAGCCACATGTTTAGGTCCCCTATCTCCCCTTCTCTGAACTTCCATCCATCTGCCCCCCTCTCACAGATTGGCAGGGTCTTAGAGAAGGAGATGCCAGATGAAATGTATGATAGTTGGTTGCCCAGCCTGGTCTGGTGTTCCTTGGTCTCCACAGCTGACCAGCTGGTGAGATCATTAGTCCCTATGTGTACCAGGACATCAATGTTTTCTCCTGTTTCCTGAAGAATTTTAGAAATGCTGTCAGTGTCTCTCCATGCTGATGTACCTGGGAGACATCTGACCAGTACCCCTGGCTAGAGATGAGTATCAACTCCTCGAAGCATGTAGTCTCCTGTGATAAGAAGTTTTTTGGTTTTCCTTTTTGTCTTTTTTATTTTGGTTCCTGTTTTGGGTGAGTTTTGTTGTGCTAGCTCCTGTGCTGCAGTGTCCTGCTCTGCAGTGTCATCTGCCCCTTTGTTTGATTTTGGAGATAGAGGCAGATACCCGTTTGATGTTGTTATATGGTTTGTGGAGGTAATATGTTGAAAAGCACTGAGTGATGGGGCACCCAATTTGCCTCCATAACCACCTCCTTCTGTGGTTGAGGTGCTGCTGTTGGTTGTTGTGGAAATGCTGGGTGGTTCTTATAATATATTTCCTCTTGAATATGCAATTTCAGGCATGCATTCTCTGTCCATGCTGCCTGGAGCTGAGCCCTTAGATCTAAAATGTCCCAGCATATAGTAGGATAGTGTTCTAAATCCTGTAAAACTGCCCTTCTGAAAAGTGTTCCACAGTACCTGCAGTTAATGATATCCATTCCAGATAAGTTGCTGGTTTTATAACCTGGTCAGAGTAATTAGAAGGAAGAAAATGAATGCAAAAGTTTGATTTTGTGTTTTGTTTTGTTTGTTTTTGTATTACTTGTTATAACAAGCTAAATTACTAGTACCCCTGTAAATGAGGTCACCATGTGGCTACCCCTCTGATCCTTCCCTTCCTGCTTTGCCACAGGAAATGTCACAACTGTGCTACCCTATAAAAGGAGTGTAGTGTTGGGTGGTTGGGGATGGGGTGGGTGGCTGGGCCCTTCCCCTGCTGAAAAAGAAGAACCATGGATGAAAGAAACAAGGAGATTAGTAACTCACAGTGCACACATTTGTTGCACTGCTAACAGCCATAAATTTGCATAAGCTGAGTATTCGGGTGTTTTTCTGTGTAATGGCTATGCATAAGATTATCTTGCAGGATGGAGGCTCTTTTGTAACACATTCTAGGTGGGGCTTGACTTATTTCTATTAGTCCTGTGTCAGCTGATAATACATGCCAGTGTTTATTTAAAATCCATTCAAGATCTCTAGCCTGTATTGAATAGAAGGTTACAAAGTTACATTTAGGGTCAGATTGTCCATTGTATGTTTAAAATTGAAGGAGTGTCTCTCTCTGTCTCTCTCTCTCTCTACATTTCTAGCTGTCGCTCTTGCTGCCTCAATATTCCTCTGGTTATATTCTTTCTCTTTCAGTCTTGTGGCTAAGTTTTTGGCTAGTTTCTCAAATGTAATTTCACTAGACAGGCCCAGTGGCACTGAGGGCTGAGGCATCCACCTTATCTCACATTATTCTGGTGACCCGGGTTTGGGAAAGAGCCCAGGAAGCTGGGGAGGAGAGGAGAGGATTGAGCATCTGATGGACTGCTCTTCTCTCCTGGGAGAGAGGTGGGTCCTTGTCCCACAACACTAGTCGAGCCCAGTGGAGACTGGGGGCACAGCAGCTGGGGACCGTGCAAGGGAGCGACATCAGGTGGCTGACCTGTGGATGTGGGCAGGGGTGCGCACATCTTGTGCTGGACAGCATTGCTTGTTCTGCATTGGAGGAGGGATGAAAAACTGAAAATCTCCAGTGCTGAGGAGGTGAAGGTGACTCCCATGGCTGTGTCCAGATGCCTGGTGCCAGCCTGAACCATGATTCAACTCTCCATGGTCCCTTGCCTCTTCTCAGTGGGTCAGTGGGGGGATCCAGCATACCTGATTTATCAGTCAGGGTAAAGGTTCAGCTGAATGGAGGGGGCATGGACCGAGTGGAGTTCACTGGAGAGATGCCTCGGTGCCGGATTCAAGGCAAAAAACAGTCAGCAAACAAAAAAAAAAATGCAATTTCACTGCTACAAAGAACTGACCCTTAGGGATATTCCTGGCCATTTTATTTTTTTTATTTTATTGAAATCTAGGATTACAAATACCTTTGAGCAGGAACTGATCTTTTACAAAGGTTCCACGTCGAAGGAATGGGGGGTATACATACATACAAAGGTCAACATAATAATACATAGTTACGCAATAAAAAGAAGTAAGAGACTGAGGCATAGGAAATTCCAGTAATTCAAAATGTGCCAAATGTTAGGTAGCATGACATACCAGCCAAGTGCAATCTTAGAAATAAGCACTGCAGAGGAGAGGGGAAGGGGTTATGCAGGCAGGAAGGCCATTGTCGGAGGATAGAGGGTGAGGGTAAGAGCTCTAAGGGGAGGGAGGGAGGGATAAAAGTCAGAAATGCTGGGGAGGAAGAGAGAGGGGAGAGGGGTAGGCAGGTAGAAGGGGGCAAGACAGGGAGAAGTAGCTGTCAATACTGAAGTGGAGGGCAGTGAGCGGTGGACTCCTGATTAGGCGAGGCAGTCACAACGACTAGTTGAAATGAGATGAAGTCAGAGTTGTCTCTTAAAATGGCCAAGAGCAGCAGCAGTAAGAGTTTCTTTGTTGAGAGTATTGTACCACTTGGTGCTCTGTGGGCAAAGGCCCTCTGGCCCATGGTAGTCCGGCATCTGGGGACAAGGAAGGTTAGTTGTCGTGAACTTCTAGTTCGCTGGGTGCTGTGGTGGTCAATGAGGAGCTTTTCAATGCCCGGGGGCATGACCCAGAGAAGGACTTTTTTGGCTAAGAGGCAGGTTTGATACTGTATCCGGCTAATGAGAGGAAGCCATCCTGCCTGAGTGTACAGGTCACAAGTGTGTGTAAGTCGGTCAGCCCCAGTTAGCAGCCTACATGCTTTGTCGAGTGCAACTGTAATTCTGTGGAGGGCAGAGGCGGAGGCAGAGCCATAAATTACGAGCCCGTAATCGATGATGGAGGTGACAGAGCTGTTGACAGCCAACCGGAGAGTGTCAGGAGTCATGTAGTATTTGTGCCTGTAGAGCAGGCCTATACGGATGTTGGTGGCTTTGGCGACAGAATATAACTGCCGATGGTAGGAGAGTGAGCTGTCCAATGTGACACCTAGGTATTTAAAATCATGAATGTGTTCAAGTAAGGTTCCTGTTTGGTTTAGGATGGTGAAGTCATGGGATTTGTACTTGCTCCTGGCATTGTAGAAGGTCATAACCTTTGTTTTGCTGTAGTTCATGATCAATTTGTGTGACTTGAACCATTCTTCAATGCGCATGAATTCAAGCTGTAATTGTTTCTCAAGGAGCTCTGCATTTTGGTGGATGGTGAACATGACTGCATCGTCGGCATAGAGCAGTAATTTCTGGTGGCAGACACTGGGAAGGTCGTTGAGGAAAAGGCTGAAGAGTAGTGGCCCCTGGATGGACCCTTGTGGGACCCCTGAAAGGACTGGCTTTTCTTCCGAGGTGACACCGGCAATCCTAACCTGCTGGACCCTCTCCCCATGGTAGCTTGAAAATCAGAGCAGTGCTTCATTGGAGAGCCCAATGTTTGATAATTGCTTGAGTAGGAGTGGGTGGTTCACAGTATCAAAGGCTTTTGTAAGGTCGATGAATACTGCCCCTACACAGTTTCCTTGATCGAGTGTGGTATGGATGAAGCCCGTGAATTCTAATAGTGTAGTGGTGGTACTGTGCTCTTTTTAGAAACCATGTTGCTCAGGACACTGGATGTCGTATTTTTCCAGGTACTTGTCTAGTTGGTCTGAGGCGATGTGCTCCAGGGCCTTAGACAATGGAGTGAGGATGGAGATAGGTCTGTAGTTGGACTGCAGTGATTTGTCTCCACTTTTGTGTACTGGTGTGATGGTCACCTGTTTCCAGTGAGATGGGAACTGGGACATCCATAGTGATAGGTTGAGGACCTTTGTCAGGGGTTCAAGGACTTCTTCAAGGACAAGTGCTAACAACTTCAGGTCAAGGGAGTCACCGCTGTAGCCTGCATTGTGAATGGCCTTATGAATATAGGTTCTGGCTTCATGCACTGGGATCTCCTTGAAGTAGAATTGTGGGGCAGGGTGTAGGAGATGAGTAGTTGCAGGAGGGTTACTACCAGAGGGGGCATCAAAGAAATTAGAAGGGAGGACACTATCCAAGTTGGAGAATGCATTGTTAAAGGTGTTGGTGATTGTGTACAGGTCAGATGTTGGTGTTCCATTTATGTTGAGCACGGTGGGTGGTGACTTAGGGTCCTTGCCTGTAAGGTCTTTCAAGTTACTCCAGTTTTTTTTTTCCATTACCCCAGGAGTTGGAGAGAGCTTCCTTGAAGTATTTGCTTTTGTCCCTCCTAACTGCCCGCGTGCACTCCTTTCTGGCAGCTTTATATTTATGAATATCCCCAGGTTTGGATGTTGCACAGGCACAGTGCCAGAGATGATCCCTATGTTTTAGTAAAGTGATTAGATCAGGGGTTATCCAAGGGTTAGCTCTGCCCCTGACCTTCAGCTTTTTGAGAGGTGCAAAGATATTACAGGCAGCAGTGAAATGGCTGATGAAAAGGTCTAAGGTTTGGTTTACATCAATGGCAGAGTCGATTGGTGTCCAGTCAGGGTGGCTTAGGTCTGTCTTTAGTAGCTTGAGGTACCCCTACTTTAACACTCTGGTATGGATTATTTTAGGAGGGGGCTTAATGAATTTGTTTGTCCAGGTACATGTGACCGCCATGTGTGGGGGTTGGCAGCTAGATGCTATGAGAAGTGTTTTGCCATCTGTCTCCTTCCTATAAATCTCACTTTCCACTGCACCTCTTGCATTTTTGGTGAGGGCTAGATCTAAATAGAAAAATTTTTCTTTGCTGTACTGGTAAGTGAATCTTCGATGTGTGTTCGATGTATTTTAAAAATTCAAGGAACCTTCCCAACTCTCCTGTTTCCCATTTCCAAATCAATAGAAAGTCATCTATATAAAGTTTCCAAATTACCAATTTTTCTAGAAATCCATTTTTGTTTGGGTCAAAGATCCAGTCGTCCTCTTCCCATTTTCCCACATAAATATTGGCAATGGAGGGGGTGCAAGTCACCCCCATTGCCATTCCCTTAATTTGTAAGCACATGTCCTGGCTGAACAAAAATGCAGTACACTTTAGTAACAATTCTTGTAATTTAATTAAACAGTTAATAGGGGGCCCTTCATTGTTTTTCTTATTCAGGTAATATGCTGCTGCATTGAGAGCCCCTTCTTGTGGTACATTAATATATAATGCTTTGATGTCCATCATTACAAAATACCTATTGTCATCCAGTGTCATGTTATTGATCAGGTTTAAAACTCCTTTTTTGTCCTGTAGATATGCGGGTAGTTTCTCTACCAATGGTCTCAAGAAAGAGATATCATATTAAAGAGATATCATTGAAACTAAGGACTCCTGTTAGTCTTCTGTGTTTTAGACCTCACATTCAAAATACCTCTCAGGAGCTTGCATCTGCTCCCAACGATCCTAGCTTCTTTACCCACACCCTCAATACCTTCTACCACCTCCCATCTTTTGGTATCCATGCACAACTTGTCCTTGAGCCTCCTACCTATCCACAGCTCTAAATCTCACCCTCCCTTACCCTCCTATTCCATGTATACCCTCAGCATTGCATCCATTCACTCCTAGTATTTCCCATCACCAGACCCCCTCACACACACACACTGGCTGCATACTCTGTCCTACTCATGTCTCACCCTTAATACACCGAGGTCTTCAAAATGACTGTGTATGCCTCTTTATTTGTAGCATCTGCTACAACTAATCTCTGTGCTGGTCTATAATACCCTTACTTTACAGGAATATCAAAACAGGTATAGTGTTGTATCTGGTATTAACTTTTGTTGACTTGCCACCCTATTGTTTTTTATACCATGAACCCAAATGTATTTTTATTTATCCTGCCTCTTGCAGGCCTACCTGCACTGTTGTACTCTTGCTCTTACTGTCTATTTCTCTGTATATAAATGTATTGTTAATTGACTTGACTTGTGTAATGCAGATCCATCTTTTAAATGAGCTTGCTCAATGGTGTTCACCTGGATAAATAAAGAATTTGATTGATTGATTGAAAGAATCTCAGTATTGGGATAGAGGCTCAGTGAGTGAGCTGATGCCACTAACAATGGGGTATCCAGGGAGGTTGTTTAGTGTCTTATGTACTGTATCTTGGGCAGTACATAGAAAGTGACCCATATGGGATACTTGGTAATGAGAACATCTCTTGTCTTGCCATTAATGTACCCTTCATCAAATCCCATATTCACAGTTTCAGAAATACTATATTTAAAGTCTACATTGGTGTCCTGTGTTAGCTTCTGGTAGAATTCCCTGTTGTCCAGTTATTTCCTAATTTCCAAAATGTAGTCAGATTTACTCATTAAAATGACTACACCTCCATTGTCTGCTAGTTTAATTATTAACTTATTTGTTTGTAGACGCTATCATTTCGCTCTCCTCTTTAGATAGGTTGTTATAGTTTTGTGTATATGGTTCTGCAAAAAAAACTTTATAATTTGTTCTCCACTAAATCTTAAGTACTGTGACTGCAGCACAGAAGGGAGTGCAGAAGGTAGATTTCAGCCTAATGGGCTTCTAGGCCACCTGACTTGTATCTTCTGCATCATTATCCCTTTTGTAAAAAAATACTTGTAAATTTAGCTTTCTGTATCTTAAGTTCAAGTCTTTTAAAGTTTGGAATCTGTCCTTAGGGGCTGAGGGAGCAAAACTCAAGGCTTTTTTCAGCAGATTCGTTTCAGCTTCATTTAATACATGTGAAGACAGGTTAATGATTTCAACATTGTCAATATGTTGACTCACCTGCTGCATCCCCGATAGGTTCTCCTATTGTAGGTCCTCCCTCAGTTGTATTGGTATGTTTCTACTCAGTTTTGGTACCCCCCCCCCCATCTTATTCCTCTTTCTGGATTGAAATCTCATTCAGGGTGCTGCAATCTTTATGACAGGTGGCAACAGCATGGGACACAGGGATACAGATCATCCCCTTAACATGTTAATCTTAGAGCTAAGGCAGATATGGGAAGACTTCATTTATGCTGTACTGTTTCTTAAATGTTCATGAATTATTTCAGTCTCTGAGATTAAATACTCAAAAAATGAAAGTACCAATATGCCATAATACATAACTGCAATAAGAAATATTCAACGGGACAAGGAGAAATACTACTTTGCAAAGAGTAGTAGGCTTATTAAATTCACTTCAACATACTGTGGTGAACTCAGAAAGGCAGGAAACTTTTAAGAAAAGACTGAGTATGTGTTTAAGGGAGGCAACTATAAGGAGATGCTACAGAGCAGTAAGTGAGTAATGTAAATAGGTGTCACGACTCCTTCCAGCCTACCTTTCCTGTTTGTAAGTTACATAATTTGGATTTGTTATACAAAGTAGCAGATGGTTACTTATACAGTAGTGACATACAGTGGGCTACACATAGTAGCATAGGTAACAAGTACAGATACAGTATTCAGGAGGCAAATAGTTTTCATGAATGATTTGTCAGCAAGTCTGTCACAAAGCTGTCCTGTCAGCACATAAATAGTGATGTAGCTCATGATGCCAGACACCCAACTTTGGGAATAAGATCAAGTCATCAGGGACTGACCAGCAGAAGGATGATTGAGCATCCTAGAGAATGCTGTTCTCCTGTGTCGAGAGAAGAAGGGAGGTAATCCACACTGCAATACTGCAACACTGCCACCTGGGTGAACACAGGTAGCAGTGCAGCAGGGGAGGGGGCACATCATCTGCACTCTGCACAGCATGCTTGAATGCTCACACTTGTTGCCACTTTCAAGTCCACACACTGTGAGAGTGGGAATGAACATTGACATACCCTAACATCAGAATAATGATCTTGGCCTGCTCAGATTCTGCCTCCGACTACGTGTGACCCTCTCTACCTCAGCTTCTTCCTCCTCCTCTATCAGGGTTGGGGGGGTCTAGATATGGTCTAGCAGGGCCCCACCTTGTTGGGGAGAGGGTATGTCAATGGGGTTGGAAGGAGAAGAGCACATTCCAAAGATATGGTGGAATGTGGCTGTACCCAACAGTGGAAATGGAACTGCACCAGAGAGGAGCATACGCATTGAATAACAAAAAGGAAGTCTGGCAAAAATTACCCACAGTCACATACTGCATAATTGTAATGTGCTATTAAATGGGATTTTGACTGCTCTTTTTCATATAATTTTCATTTACTGCAAGTTTTATTTAGGATGTACAGTAACCAATAAGAAAAAGCCTATTTGAAATGATGCCATGAAGAAAAAGTACAGAAAGTAATAATATACTGTAGGTAGACTTTGGCATACCGTATGTCATGAATACACAAGTATACAAAATAGAAATCCACAATAAATTAGACATAACAGTGCAGCCCAGCAGGATGAGGTGTTCTTTTCACAGTTTTTGTCCATGATATGCTCATACCTTTCAACTGTCCCTGACTTTGAGGAACATCCCTCATTTTAGACCTCAAAATTGCTGTAAACCTCATCCATCCCTCATGGAAATGGTGCTGCTCATACGTAGAATGTGTATTAAATTCAGACGTCTTTAAAGCAGGAATTCATAATATTCCAAGATGCTAAATCAAGAATGAACTTTGTACAATAAACACAATGGTGGCCACAGTTTTCTGAGCTTGTCCACAGTGTTCTGAGCTTGTAGCTCCATGTTTGAGGATGTGTCCATCGTGGTGACTGTCCATGTCCGACATTTTTGTGTTTCAGAAGATTAAGAGGTATGGATATATTGATGGATCCTTTCAGAATCCTATGTAATCTATGGCAGTTAATCCAGTTTATTCCAAAGGAAACTGTAGCATCAGTATCACTGAGTATTTCATCCAGCAGGGCTGTGCTGCAACTAGAAAAAAAACATGGAGCAGATTTATCCTGGACTCCCTTCAGGGTGCCTTCCTCAGGCAACTGGTCATGGAATCAACTTGGCAGAAGGCAATACTGGACCTTGTGCTCACAAACAGGGACAGTGTGATGGGGGTAACAGTGGGGGAGCACCTGGGGAACAGTGACCACCAGTCATTGTGGTTTGAAATCACAGAAAGAGCAGAGCCAAACCACACAAAAACATGTATCCTGGATTTTAGGGGGGCAGACATTGGGAAAATGGGAGATACTTGAAAGAGGCATTAAGGAATGGGGCAGGAATCAGGGTTGAGGAACAGGGGCAGTATTTAAAATGGGAGTTACAAGAGCAACAGAATTATGCATTAAGCAGGTTAGAAAGAGGAAAAGGAAGAGGAGGAGACCATTATGGTTTTCCAAAGAAGTAGCAAAGAAAGTGAAATACAAAAAGATTGCATTCAGGCAATACAAAAAGACACAGGCAGAAGGGAGAGGAGAAGTACCAGGAAAAGCAAAGGGAGGCAGGGAGGTCAGTAAGGGAAGCCAAAGCTCAGACAGAAGAACACATTGCAAAATCAGTGGGTAGAGAGGACAAAACCTTTTACAGGTACATAAGTGAAAAAGAAAGGCAAAGGGAGGGATAGTGAGACAGAAGGGGGAGGATGGGGCAGCGTGGAGGATGACAACAGTAAAGCTGACATATTGAACAGGTATTTCTGCTCAGTCTTTACTGAGGAAGAGGAGGGTAATGGGTCTGAACGGAGTACAAGAGGTGAGAATGGTGCAGAAATGGACACAGGTCCCTTTACATGAGAAAGGGTCCTGAAGGAAATGGAAGTAATGAGTTGATAAAGCAATGGGGCCAGATGGGGTGCACCCCAGGGTCCTTAAAGAACTAAGAGAGGTGGTGGCTGAACCTCTGGCTATCCTGTTTAGCCGATCACTGGAAACAGGGGAGGTACCCAAAGACTGGAGGACAGCAGATGTAGTCTCCTTATACAAAAGTGGGAACAAAGAGGAAGCGGGGAACTACAGACCAGTCAGCCTCACCTCGGTAGTGGGGAAGATCATGGAAGCACTACTGAAGGAGAGATTGGTGGAACATCTGGTTGTCAATGGACTACAGGACCCAAGGCAGCGTGGTTTCACCAGAGGGAGGTCATGTCAGACCAACCTGGTTGAATTTTTTGACTGGGTGACTAGGGAGGTGGATCAGGGGAGGCCAGTGGACATGGCCTATCTGGACTTCAGCAAGGACTTTGACACTGTGCCACATAAAAGACTATTACACAAACTGGGGAATATGGGTGTGGGCAGAACAGTTGTGTGGTGGGTAGGTAACTGGCTGGGCGGCAGGACACAGAGGGTGGTGGTAAATGGCTGTCACTCCACAGAGGGAAGAGTGACCAGTGGGGTACCACAGGGATCAGTGCTGGGACCGGTCCTATTCAACATCTTCATCAGTGACATTGTGCAGGACCTAGAAGGCAGAATTTCACAGTTCGCTGATGACACAAAGCTCTGTAACAGAGTAGGCACACCAGAGAATGTAGACAGAATGAGAGGTGACCTGCAGAAACCTGAAGAATGGTCAGGGGTTTGGCAGTTCAAATTCAATGCAAAGAAGTGTAAGATAATGCATATAGGGCACAAAAACCCTGGAATAATATATCAGTTGGGGGTGAGGATATAGCATGCACCAAGCAGGAAAGGGATCTTGGGGTTATCATCTCTGATGATCTCGAGGTAGGGAAACAGTGTGACAAGGTAAAGCAAATAGGATGCTGGGATGCATAGGCAGGGGCATCACCAGCAGGAAAAGGGAGGTCATAATTCCACTATACAAGACACTAGTGAGGCCCCACCTGGAGTACAGTGTACAGTTCTGGAGACCTTACCTACGTAAGGACATAGACAGGGTAGAGAAGGTTCAGAGGAGGGCAACAGAGATGGTACATGGATTGTCCTATGAGGACAGGTTGAAGGAATTGAACATGTACTCCCCTGGAGGAGAGGAGGGAGAGAGGGGATATGATAGAGACATACAAGTATCTTACAGGGAGGAACAGGGTGCAGGAATACACTATTTTTAAGTGAAAAAGATGTTCCAGAACTAGAGGGCATGGGATGAAGTTGGAGGGAGGATGATTCAGAGGAAATGTGAGGAAGAATTTCTTCATAGAATGGGTCATGGACAAGTGGAACACCCTGCCAGAGGAAGTGGTGGGGGCTGAAACAATCACGGGATTTAAGAATGCATGGGATAGACATAAAGGAATTCTGGACGTCGGGGGTAAGGGACAACAGACTTCTAGGAAATCATAAACTGAACTTACAAGCTCAAATGGGCAGACTGGGTGGGCCATAGACCCTTATCTGCCGACACTGTCTATGTATCTATGTACCTATGGGAGTTCAAAAATACAGCTTTTTGAATATGGCACATATAATATTAATGTGACATACTGAAATGGGCATCATATTATCCACAAAATGTAACACATTATGATGTGAGTATGGCACCAGCTGAAATGAGTATAACACTTGCCAAAATGGGTACAAGACATGATAAAATGAGTGTGAGATGTACAAAAATAAGTACAGCTCATAACAAAATAGTTTAACACATGCTGATTTGAGTATAAAAACATACAGAAATGAGAAGAACCTATACCAAAATTGATTCAACACAAAAATGCATAACACATATTAAGATAAATGTAATACATACTAAACTTCGTGAATCACATACCAGGAAGAGTATAACATTTAACACAATGGGCACAGCATGCTCAGATGTGTAGTACACATACCAGCACCTACAAAATGCTAAAGTACATACTGAAATGAGACTAGCACATGCTGAAATGTGTGAAAGACACCCTGAAATGAGTATAAGCTTTATCAAGAAGCATATCATGTAAAGGACCAATCACCATGCAGTTACAAAATGGTATAAGAAATTGCACTAATGTTCAGTGTACCTTACAGCTCTGTAGCAGGATATACAACTTTCAACTGTATTATTTTTCAACTATAAGTATGCAATTTCATCATTTCTGTAATAAAAAAATGATTATGTTGATCAGGTTAATTACTCATTCAACATTTATAGATGAGTATAGATAAATAGTGCACACTCAAGGCAGCAACCTAAAGTGCTACTCTTCACTCCAAGGAGAGGCTGATGAAGTACCTGGAGGCAAATAGGCTAGAGCAACACTGGCAGCATGGTTTCACAGAGGGGAGGTCATGTCAAACAAATCTCATATATGTCTTTGACTGGGTGACTAGGGAGGTGGATCAGGGGAAGTTAGTAGATGTGGCCTATCTGGACTTCAGTAAGACCTTTGCCACTGTGCCACTTGGAGGGTATTAAAGAAACATAGCAACCTGGTGCTTGAGAAGGTGGTAAGCTTGTTATCAAACTGGTTAAAGGATAGATGACAGAGGGTGATGGTAAACAGAAGTCACTTGGGGGACAGGATAGTGACCAGTGGGGTTCAACAAAGATCGTTACTGGGTCCTACCCTCTTCAATGTCTTCTTAAGTGACATTACAGAGGAACTGGAGGGGAAGGTGTGCCTCTTTACAGATGACACAAATATTTGCAACAGGGTGGACACAAAAGAAGGAGTGCAGAGAATGCAAAGGGATCTGGGGATACTAGAGGAGTTGTCTAGGTTGTGGCAGTTGGACTTTAATACCAAAAAGTGTAAAGTCATGTACATGGGCTGTGGGAACACAAGGGCTGTGCATACCATGGAGAGGAGTTACTTACAGTTGCCAAGCAAGAGAGGAACCTTGGAGTAATCATATCTGATTATTTCAAGGTGGCAGGATAGTGTGACAAGGCAGTTGGCAAGGCTAGTGGGATGCTGGGGTCCATAGGGAGGTGGGATTTCTAGCAGAAGGAGGAAGGTGAAGTTTCCACTATATAGCTCACTAGTGAGAGTGCACCTAGAGTGCTGTGTCCAGTTCTGGAGGCCACATCTCTATAAGGGCATTGACAGGGTTAAAGCAATATGGATAAAGGCTACCAAAATGATGCAGGGATTGCACAATAAACCATATGAAGAGAGACTGTGGAGCACTCAACATGTACTCCTTGGATGAGAGGAGTGGAATGCAAGAAGGGACATGATTGAGACCTATGAGTACCTCAAGAACTGAACAAGGTTCAGTAGGGGAGTCTCTTGCAGAGCAAGAGGAGCAACAGAACATGGGGGCATGCAATGAAGTTTGAGGGGAGGGGTTTAAGAGGAATGTGAGGAAATACTACTTCACAGAAAGGGTGGCGGACACCTCAAACAGCCTATCAGAGGAGGTAGGGTAAAAGACAGAGGGGGGCTTCAATCATGAGTGGGCTAGGCAGATGGGTATAATAAGTAAAGCAAGGAAGGAGGGAGGGACACCTGAGACCAAATAGGGTCGAGGGAGTAGTAATAGGCAGGGGAACAGGGCCAACTAGATGATCATACTAGTCCTTTTCTGTTGACACATTCTATGTTTCTATGCCACATTGGTTAATGGTTCATTAACAACAGCTACCTTTTGGTGGAATGCTATACCTGCGGCAGTTAGAAAAGTATAAGTTAGTTTCCCAAATCTCCTTTTGGTTACAGACTTAAAAAGCCTTAATGGTATAAGCACAATTCTGTTTTTATGTTTATATGTGAATTTTCTTCTTATATCTAACCCCTTTTGACAGAACCATTTTTAGAGTCATCAGAAAAAACTAAATAGCATCTATGACTAAAGTGATAGAGGCTGTTATGGAGACAAAGCTCAGTTCTATGACATACAGTAATCTGCAAATTTAATATGCAGTTAAAAAAAGTAGTGTTATTGGATGATACAGCAAAAAGTATTGTGGAATCAACCACTTATTCCAGCACGTCATCTATCCTGACTAATCCTTTATAATGAAAACAAGAAACTTTTGGAATTGGAAGACCACAGCTGTATTTGATTATTGGATTGCTCTCATTTCCCCTTCCCCCAATCCCATTCCTCAAAAATCGGGGTCTCCACAACTGCACCATTTCTCCAGCTGATTGGGTAAGTGGGCATGCCACTGTCTTCACCATTGATGATAATGCTGCTTGAGGTCACCAGATGTATTTGTATAAATGCCAGATAGCCTAAATCAACCTTCTGGTGGGTTAACATAGTTAGGAACAATTTTCCTACATTATTTCCATTTCACAAGATTTGATTTACCCAGCTGGGAGTCTCACAACTAGAACTGAAAGCTCAGCACTTTTTTCTGGGTTTTAGTTGCAAACTTTTTGAATAGTGGCACCTGTTTATGTTGGCAATAAGACAAGATGGGGTGTACATTGCAGAGATTTAACTACAGGCATGCCAGGGGTGTAAGGCATAAGACTGCAGGCCAAGTGCTTTTAACCCCAGGAAGTGTGGTAACATCTATTCAATAAACAGCCTTTCTTGTTCTGAGGCTAACATAAATATGTGCCATGTCTAAAAAGTTTACAACAAAGGGTGAAACATCATTATTGGTGGACACTCCATGGGCCAGCCACAGAGGCTGCTGCAGCTGTGAAAATGTAGTGATTCTCTCCTTGGTTGTAGATGTGTGATATCGGATAGCACTCCTGGATCTTACCCCCCCCCCCCAATGCAGATGAGCCAGGCCTGCTCCTGGAGCCATCAAAGAAAGGAAAAACAGTACTCGTATACACTGAAGACTAAAACAATAAATCTGTTCATTGTAAAAGTGATTCATTGTGGCAACATCACCCAAACACCCTATGGGGCTCAAGGTGTTGTCTGAATGATGTTGCTACAGTAAATCACCTTTGCAGTGAACACATTTATTGTTTTCTTCAATGTCTATGTGCGCTGTGTTTCCTTTCTTTGATGTGTAACAGGACTTGCTGCCTTACACTGCACCGCCTCCTCTTTTCCAGTCAGTGCAACACATTTTTTTCCAGTTTGCTCCTGGATCCAGGCTACCTGTGTGGTAGAACAATGCACTACTGCCAGGACATCAGGTGGTCCCTAACATATATATATAAATGGAATTTACCATGCTGACATGTCATCTTATTACTAGAACATGTTTTGCTTTCAGTTTTACTCACCTCTTGTTTTACAGTACTTTGCATACACCCTTCTACAGCTTTATTCAGATGTTTCAAAATATCTATATTCTGCATTAGACTCACAGACACCAGTTGTAGTAATGGCCTGTCCTCTTTCCTGTCCCAAATAACAGTCATATGGTGTTTTAAATGGCCATGTTTAATAACAATTGTTATATACCTTTTCAGTTTCACTAAATATATGTGAACTTAAGAATTCCTGGTAGGCAGATGCAATACTTCTTAAGAGGAATGTGCTAGATTTTCTATGAAAATTTCTCGGGCAAGAGTTCCACATACAGGTTGCATCGGGGAGACAAGCAACTTGTTCAGTGTGCCTTCCTGGTGAAACATTTCAATAAATAAAAAAATAATTCAGTAACTATAATTAAAATATTATTTCCCCATCAAGGTCCATAGGAAGACTAAATAAGAGAAGACTGTCAGCATGGAGACACACATGACCATGCCTCATACACATTTTAGTTCACAAAGAGTCCAAGACATTTAACCTGATTACACATTAAAGAAAACAATGTTTTATGAAGGTGCCTCCTTTCCACTAATGAGAATTTTTTTTTTAATTTGTTGCAGAATATGCAATGGTATATCAGTAGGGCAGTCTGAAATTATTTTTTGCCAGTCTAATTTAAAGAATATTCAGTTTGCTTAGGATGAGCTTGGAAGTGGAACCATAAAATGTCCATAATGTCAGTTAAATGAACAACCATGGACTGAATCATTTTCAAACAAACATTGTTTGTGAGTATGTCTGTTTCTATATAAACATCTAATTTTGGGAGTCGATTATTTTAGACCATGTTTGAGAATGAAATATTTTGAATTATCCACAATTTCAGGGCTTCACCAACTATGTGCACATGTTGAATCTAAATTAATAATGCAGAAATGTTAGTTTGTGTGGAAAGCCACAAATAATCACCTTCGTTTATCTGTATTAATAATAAACTTGAACTTTATTAAGACCTTTTGAAACTAACAAAATCCATTTTACACTCATGAGATTAGCTGAATTTACCTATATCTGACTGCTGGGATAAGGCAGGTTTCTTTGGTGGGTGAATCTCCTATTGCCTTTAAAATTCTGTAAAATATTTCTTATTGCTCCTACTTTAAATATAACTCCAATCTACTGTTGATGAAGGAACTCCAATAAATGCATTTGAATAAAAAATGTGAGCTAGTATTGTGAGGCTCATGTGGTGTCTACTTTAATGTCATCTTCTTGGCTAAACCTGTTTGTCCCAGTGTACTTGCATTGCTCATCCCAGCATCACTCTTGCAGAACAGTGTATATGTGACTTTGTGGTGGCTGACTGAAATTATTGTCCAACAGTGGCCAAAATTAAGGGTGAGAAGTGGATCATTGCCAGCCTTGGTTTTGAGTTGGAGCCTATGCAATCAATTTGACTTTAAAACTTTGGCTCTGAATGATGTAACTGGCATTGAGAAAATCGGATCACAAACTGAGGTAAAGGAACTTTGAGGTTAGCAATACATATTAATCACTGCAACCTACTTTGTGGTAAGTGCTGCTATCATGTATCTGCTGTGGATTAGTCTTTGTGATGCTGTGATATACTATGTAAAACCCACAAAGACTGACACAGTCCAGTGTGCGCTGTACTAATAGTTATTATTCTTTGTTGACCTAAAGGGGTGTACACCCTGTAGTTTATACGTTACCCCTATTCCAATTACTTCATTCTCTCCGAACCCATGGATGTTCAAATTAGTGTCTATTATAATACCCTGAATACGCCAAAAGACATTACAAAGCATACAAAATATAAATACACGCAAAGACATCAAGTGTAAGCATTACATTGCTCATGCTGTGTCTTTAATTGTCATTGACTCTATTTTCTCAGTGGCACACCTGACTGTATTGTGTTTATTGGTGATGACAATTTTAAAGTTGTTGATGTTATCAGGAGAACAAGTTGTGCCGCTGTTGCTGGGAGTGGTGAGTCAGGTTATAGTGCCAGTGCCTATGAAAGGAATCCAGAGAGACTTGCCACCAGGAGGTGCAGACATTGTAATATTAGTAGATACGCCTTGTTGGACATGTGTTCAATATATAATTAAAGTTGATCCTTGGTAAAGCTGAGGCTGAGAAAGACTTAGAATTCAAGCTTCTCTGAACTAGTCGTAATGTGAAGTCAGCAGAAGATGAGGAGGAGGAGGAGAAGTACAACCAAGAGATTGTGTATAAACATTCTTACTGGTTTCTTCAAGCTGTCTCTGCTGCTCCAATGTAAGTGTATGCAACAGTTTCTGTTTGATTCAGAAAAAACAGCAAAGGGTGACACTCACTCATGCCAAAAACATTGACACTAGTCAAAAAGTATTCGGTGCTCACACTAATACTTTGTGACTGGTGTCAATGTTTTTGGCATGACTGAGTGCAACAGCATGCTGTTTTTTTTTCTGAATGACTTATTACTGTGAGCACCACACATTGAGTAGTGGCTCTATTTCTGCTTTTCTAGTTTCTGTTTGATATGCAGTTGAGTCAGTCAGCATGCTCTGCTTGCAGAATTCTGCAGGAACACAATGTAATCCAATGACTATTACTCTAATTTGTCATGCAGGAAAGTGTGACATGCTTATCACAGAGCATTGCTTCCTGGCCCACTCCACTGTACTCCTATAGCCCTGTTTACACTGTCCTTTTCTACAATGGTATAGACTGTTTGGAGAACCAAACCAGCATACATTTGTGCATGTGAACCGGGTAGGCATCTTACTGGTGTGGCTCTTTTGTTCTTTCCCAGATAAAGGAGCTGAACTAGTGTAGGTGGTTTCAAATGCTGAATGAATGGTGGCCACTTTTCACCTCACTGCTTGAGGATAATTTGGCATCACAACACACAGGGAACTCCTTGCAGGAAGGGCCCCACTATGCAATTCCCAAGATACTGGTGACACCAGTGTGGAAGGCAATGTCTTTCAGTGGTGTTCACCACTGGCTTCATGAATGACCAGGTGCAGACTGACACTGGCATGACCCCCACCAGTGTGTAACAGCTTGATCATTGTAAATGGGTATATCTGCCCATGGTGAATGAACTCCTATTTCTATTTAAGATTCAGTAGTGCTGCCATGACAAACTGTAAATCCAATTTAATGTTGTTAAACCTGTCTGGAAGTTGTCCATCTCTGCCACTTCCTTAATTACAATTACAGCCTACTGCTGGTGCTTTGACTCAGCAGACTAGAAGTGTCACTAGTACTATGGGTGGGTGCAGTTGGGGAAACTTCACTTTACAATTTTGTTTTCCTGAAGTTTCTTAACTTTATATAGCAGGAAGTCTCGCATTACATGGTTGTTCACCTGTTGATGTGCCCGCTTTTCCAGGTGAAGACTGTGCATAGTGGCACTTTGCTGAAAGCAGTAGTATCTTTATTTCTAAGGTACCCTTCCCAGTAGACTCTGTTGAAGGTATTGCAGGCAAAGACTATGCATAATTGCACTTTTCCAGTGAAGTGCCACAATAAATATTTATTTAAAAAATGGGTTTACTTGAAAAGAATACACCTCCACCCATATACGTTTTAGTATACTGCCCCTTCCACTGCATCAACATAAGAATAAGAACCCATACCTCACCATCATGATAGCATCCTGCTCCGTCTACTGTCCCTGTAAAGTTTTGAATTTATTTCTTTTTAACAGCTGCAGTCCTTTTCTCTCAAGTCATAGTGATTTTAAAAACCATTCCATCTATTAATACCACTACAATTCATTGTACATACTCCCACCCACCAATCTTCCAGTACCCCATGACCCCCCACCCCATAGAATATTTATAAACTGTAGAAAGAGAAAATAGTCCCTCAATATACTGACCAGCCAGACTTCTGCTCACTGGCTCTTTATGAATAAAGTCCTGTCTGTGATCATGTGCACTGTAACATCTTATGGTCACTATGATTAGGAAATTTAAGCCTGAGCAAAGTGAAGAAAATTGATTGGATTACTGGAAAAAAAAGAAACAAGCAAAAGGGTTAGAAGCTCGAATGTAGCCACAGAACTAGTAATAACATAAGGGGTTATAAATCAGGGAGAAGCTTTTTTTAGGTATATGGGGGAATCAAAGGTGGGATTATCAGATTGAGGAAGGAGGGTAGCTGGCTGAGGATGATGGACAGATGGCAAATTGACTGAAAAAGTACTTTTGATTTGTATTTATGTTAGAAAAGAGGGGCCATGGCTTGAAAGTGACATAAAGGAGTCCTCAAGTGGAGTGACAAGAATAGAGTTAGCACACATCACAGAGGATAGAAGGTTGAAATGGCTTGAAGCACTAAGGATAGATACAGCATAATGTCCCAATGGAGTACATCCTAGGGTACTGAAAGATGTAGTAAGAATTGTGGGCACCCCCAGTAGACCTCTTATGGTGCTCATTGGTGATGGGTGGTTCTGGAGGACTGGAGGTCTACAGATTTGGTATTGATCCTCAAGGGCAATGACAAGCAAGGTTCAGGAAACTACAGGCCATTTAGCCTAACCTCAATTGTTGATAAGCTTCTGGAGACCATAGTTAAAGAGCAAATTGCAGAGAACCTAGAATCAAATGGGCTGCAGTACAGTAAGAAGAATTAGTTTCTTGTGGGAAAATCAAGCCAGCTCAACCAGGTAGTATTCTTTGACTGGGATTCGAAGGCAGTGGACATGGGACAGGCTCTTGATATACTATATCATGACCTTACCAAGATTTTCAGTTGTTTTCTGCACAGGAGGCTCTTAAAGATACTGGAGGACTTGAGGGTGGGGACAAGTCTAACAAGATGAATAGGGAACTAGTTGCATGGAAGGAAACAGAAGGTGATAGAGAATGTGATTAAATCAGATCATAGATGTAACAAGTTGGGCACCAAAGAGAGCAATCCAAGATTTTATGTTGTTCAGTATGTTCATCAATAACACAGGGAAGGGTATCCAGGGTACAATATGTCTCACTGCAGATGGCACAAAACATTGTGGTGGGGTGGACAGGAAGAAGTGTGTCAGGACAGAGAATCAAAGAAGGATCTTGAAAAACTGGAAAAGTGCTCCAAAAAAGGAAGTCAAAATTCACTATCATGAATTGCAAGGTATAGTAACTTGGTTAGAAGGATACACCCATGGAGCAATGGGTGGGTGGTAAACTGATAACAGAGACAGTGGAGGAGGAGAGTGATCCTGAGGTCATCATCAGTGATGATCTTAAATCTTCAGTGTAGTGTAAAAAGGCATATACTGTAGCAATGTGAACAGGATGCTGGGAAGTATAGGCAAGGCTTCCTGAAAGTATAAAGAAGGAGGTGGCATTGATCCTTTGCAGGACCCTAGTGAGGCTTTTTTCTGGAATCCTCATCTGAAGAACAGCAAAATCCTAGAGAAGTACAGTGGTGAGTCACCAAACTAATCCAGGGGCAACAGGACAGACTTATGAAGAAAGGCTGGCAGACCTCAACATGTATACATTTTAGGACAGGAGGGAGAGGTGAGTTAAGACTTGAGACATATAAACTCCTGAGGAGAATAAACAAAATTGACCATTAGGACCCATTCTTTAAAAATGGAAATGTGGAGAACAGAGGGCATGGGTGGAAACTAGTCAGGGAGAGGTTCAGGAAGGATGTTAGGATGTCCGTCTTTACTGATAGGTACTGGCAGCCATTAGAGTGGGGGAGACACTGACAATAATTAGACAGGAACAGGACCTTTGGATTATCATATCTTAGGACTTTAAATTGGCAGGACAGTGTGACAAAGCAGTGGGTATGTCTGTTGAGATGCTGGGATACATGGGGAAGTGTATCTCTATCAGGAGGATGGAGGCAGTGTTGCCACTGCATCGCTTGCTGGTGGATCAACCTGGATTACTGTGCTCAGTTTTGGAGACCACACCTCAGAAAGGATATAGACATGGTGGAGGCAGTCCAGAGGAGGGTAACTAACATGGTGCAGAGGTTGCAAGAGAAAGCCTACGAGAAGAGACTGAGGGATCTCAATATGTACACCATGTAAGAGAAGAGAGAGAGAGAGTTGACATGATCAAGATCTAAAAGTATCTCACAGGAGTAAGCTGGGTGCAGGCAGGGAATGAGATGCAGCACCAAGATCAGTGGCATGTGATGAAGTTGGGGGTGGGGATGTTTCAAGATACATATGAGGAAATAGTTCTACACTGAAAGGGTGGTAAACAGCTTTAACAGAATGTCAGTGGTGGTGGTGGAGGCCCCAACAGTGGAAGATTTCAAGCATGCATTGGATAGACATCATGGCATATCAGAAAAGAGGCAGGGAGGTAGGGGGTCACCAGAAGCCAGATAGGGTCTGGAGAGCCAGATAAGGCAGGGGACATTGTGACAGATTGGGTGGGCCAAGAGGTCCTTTTCTGCTGACAAATTCTACATTTCTGTCTACTTTTAATGCTATTTTGGATGGGGATTTTGTGATAAGGTCATCTGTCCATTTAAAACTGAAGTGAAACCACCACAACTCATTGGACATACCGTCACAAAAACCAACAAACATAAATTGATGACATTTGGTCAATACTGTCCTAGCTTAGTTTTAAACCAAAATCTTATTACAGGAAGCCACTGTAACCTCCTGCCACACTATTGAGTCACAGCCAACATAGTTGCCTTGAATTTTATTAAAGTAAAATCCATAGACACACTGAAAATAAATGTGGATTTGCAAGATGGAAGAAATGTCAAGTGGCCAGTAAGGTTTGTCTCCCTGCCTGATCATCAGGATGACCCAGTGATTCAGTATTTTGTCATGAACTTGTCCAGGCCAGTTTTTAAATGACAGCACCAATGTAACCTTAACAGTGGATCCTCCAGACAGATGAAGAGATGGTTTAAAGCAGTCAATAAATTGTTCAAATTCCAATGCTCTGAAATTCCCTTCCATAGAGCATCCATGGGTTGCAAAATCTATATCAGTTCAAGGTGCAGACCTGGAACTGATTCTAACTATGCCTATCATGACCTTGCATTATGATCTTCCATATTGATCCTTCATGAGTGTAACTGCTTTGCACTAAAATGGCAGCTTGTTTTATATATTAGAAACATAGAAACATAGACAATGTCTATTGTATGTTTTGTGTTCCCTAATGGTCACTTACACTTCTATCCCATGTGTCTCCTCCTCACCAACTTTTCCTATTCCCATATGTCTATCCCACCCATGCTTAAATCAACCTAATGTGTTGGTGTAGACCACTCCCTTGACAGCCCTTTCCACTTCTCCACCACTCTCTATGGGAAGAAGTACCTCCAGACATCCTTTCAGCACATTCTTCCCACCAGTTTCATGCAGCTATTCAATTTTATCCATGTCTCCACTCAGTGTGAAAAAAATCAGGCAGTCCTCTCCATTTAGAAACATAGAAACATAGACTTTGATGGCAGATAAGGACTGCTTGGCCCACCCAGTCTGCCGATTTCCCTACCTAATCGATAAGCTGCAAATCCTAGTTAACCAACAGCCTACTTCTTCCTACCCCCCACCAGAATTGCCTTATGTCTGTCCCATGCATTCTTGAATTCCCCTGTTTTTGACCTCACAACTCCTCAGGAAGACCATTCCATGAGTCCACCACTATCTCCATGAAAACATACTTCTTTGTGTTGCCCTTGAGCTGCCCCCCCATCTCTATCTTATAATGTTTCCCTCATTGTTCTTACACATCTCTTTTTCTAAAAGATGCTACCCTCCTGGACTTTGTTGTTTCCCCTGAGGTACTTGAAAGTTTCTATCATGTCCCCCCTCTCCCTCCTTTCCTTGAGGGTATACATATTAAGCTCCTTTATTCTCTCTTCATATGGCTTCTGATGCAGACCCTGCACCATTTTAATTGCCCTCCTCTGGACTGCCTCCATCCTGTCTATATCCTTTCAGAGATGGGGTATCCAGAACTGCATGCAGTACTTCAGATGGGGTCTCACTAACTGTCTGTACAGAGGGATAACAACTTCCTGTTTTCTATTGATGATGCCTCTTCCTATACATCTCAGTATCACACCAGTCCTCCATACTGCCTTTTCACATTGCTTGCTTACCTTTAGGTCATCTGATTTGACTACCCCTAGGTCACTTTCTATTTTTGTTGTTGTTAGTACCCCCCTCCTAATTGTGTGCTCTTCCCCTGAATTTTTATTTCCCAGGTGCATTACTTTGCTCTTCTTTGCATTGAATCTAAGCTGCCATACTTTTAAGCATTCTTCCAACCTTACCAAGTCCCTTCTCATCCTTTCCAGCCCCCCTAGTGTATCAACCCTGTTGCAGATCTTTGTGTCATCAACAAAGAGGCATACCTTTTCTTCCAGTCTTTCCACAATGTCACTTATAAAGACGTTAAAAAGGACTGGACCCAGTATTGATCCCTGCAGTACCTCACTAGTAACCAGCCTTTCTTGAGTGGACTTCATTTACTATTACCCTAGTAACACTATTATCTCATGTGGAAATGTATATGTCTGCATCGTGCCACCCTCTCTTGTCAGTCTCCATCTTTTACATGTCTAGTTTTTTACTGTTCCTCATAAGACTTCTCCTGTTGACCTTAAATCATCTTATTGTCCTTTCTATGTACTGCCTACACCCTATCCTTGTCATTCCTTCAGTACAGGCTCCACAAAAATGAAAATATTGTAGGTTTTATAATGTATATGGTACTGGTGATTATTTATGTATACACATTTCTGAACTGTATATGCAATGTATAGTAAATGGTTTTATTTTATGATGTAAGTAAGTGCCCTGTGTCTCTGAGAAGTGCGGCATATGAATGTTATCCTGTTCTGACCCAAAAATAAACAGAATAAACTAGCAAACTGTCATTGGAAGTTAAATATCATGTGTAGTGTCGACGGTTCCATATCTGGCCCAGTTTTATATAGCTGGAGAGGACCTTATTTGGCTGTCAGACCCTTATTTGGATCAATTCCACCCATCTATGGTAGTTCTTATGGTCTAATGGTTAAGGAACAGTTTTGTGAACCAGTAGGTCCAGGACTGAATCGTATCATTGCACTAGACTTTATGTGTGACCTTAAGTAAATTATTTAATCTGCCAGACCTTTAGTACACCCATAGATAAAAGCAAGACTAAACTTAAAATGAAATGCTGTATTGTAGCTGTAATATCTGATTAAGTAAATGCTGTAAATGGCTTCCTCTGTTTTAATTATTCACCTTTCTGATTCTATAGTTGCATATACAGCAACATATTACTGTGGGAAACAGAAGGGAATTTGGGGCCATTGTGTCTGATGCTGATGCTGATGTTGAGGTGTCTTGCTGTAAATATCTTCTGTAAATATGGCAAGATACTGAGATGTAGCTTCTCATAGTGGATCAGCAACTTGTAGTCTGCACCACCAATAATACTTTTATTGTCAACAGATCATGGCACAGATCTAAGCAGTCCAGTAATTATAGGTAAGTGATCACACTTGACTTTCAGTGGGATTTCCTACTGAGGTGGGTTATTTCCTTACTGTAGACAAACTACTATTAAGCTATTATTACATTCCTTCTTCGAGGCCTCTATCAGCAGTTTCCAGATTACAATAAGTTCACATAGCACAGTACTGCCATTCTAATGACAGCAGCTATCTTCTTGCTGTTTTGAGCTTCCACAGGCCAGCATACTGTACTTTCTTAATTGAAAAATGTGAAAAATAAGCACACACATCAACAACATTTAGAGTCATGTTACTCCATGACTGTGTAAGTATATGTTAGGTAACATCAAGAAAATTGATCCACACCAGGTCATTTGAAAAGTTCAACCACTGACGATGCCAAGCATTCCTTATTCTGCCTAAATGTAATTTCACTGAAGATGATGATCTTCGGAAGAGGATATGAAGATGGTTTCAGATGCACTGTAGATTGACTTCAGTAACTGATTGATGAAAACTACTTGCATCTGCATTGTTGTAAAGGTGTACTTCTTCTCTGAGCTTGTGCTTAACTTCCACACCCTTCCCACAACTAATGGGCTAGTGGAGGAAAGGAATATGAAATTCTGAGTTTGCCAGAATTCTGCAGAATTTGATGATTTTTCAGGGTTTCCAAACCATTTTATTCAATTCCATATGCAAAACAAGACTACAGAAAAATATCTGCATTAACTTCAATAAAACTCCAGTTTACGTAAAAGAAAAAATGAATGACATATTAATAGAAATTCAAGAACTTTTTCCCAAAATAAATGAAACATTTTGGAAGCAGGATGACAATTCTGTCAGAATGCTGATAATGGAATGTATAATTCTGCACATGTCTATCACAAGTTTGTTCTCACAGAAAAAAACTTGAAAAAAAACCTGCAAAAAAAAACACAATTGCTGAATTTCTGATTTCTTGTCCCAGAACACAGGACCTTAGACTACTGTAATTTTTTGTTGGGTCTTGTATTACATTTAAAATGACAAAGCATCTCACATTGAACCACTTAGGTACTCTAGCACTTAAAGTAAACAATCGTTGGCATATTCTTGAACACAACTTCTTAGTGAACTGAAATTTGCATATCTGTAAATGAAAGTATGGTATACAGTAGCAACAAGATTGCCATCCCTTATGAATGGAACAGCAGCAGCCCATGTCCTCCCCTATGTCTGGCTATTCAGAGAGGCAATACCTACCCAGCAGGAATCTACTTTGTATTGTATGGCAGTTTTTTTTATTATCAGTTTATCCTCTGTCAGCCTCTTACTGTATGTTTTCTAATGGTGATGGCAGTTCCAAATTTGAAAACAGCTTGAACTTTTCTAGTTAGTTCTCTCACTCAGATCAATTAAGCAACCCTTTTCTCAGAAACTGCAAAATTATACCAGACACTAATACTGTGCAGTTTAATAAATTGTGTTTTCTACTGTATGTGATAATATTGCATAACCTGTGAGTTAAATGTAATCTAGCAAAATAAATTTAAAGTGATTTTATATGCTCAGACATACCTCGATAAGAAAACTTTCTCTAATGGTTCATCACTCAAAAAGGAAACACAAACAGATGTGATACAGTTCTTGGATTTGCTGTAAATTTGAACTGCCCTTCTGATATTTCAGATCCAGCCAGTTACCTTAAATACTGATCATGTGGCAGTAATTTAGTATTTAGGCTTCATATATCATTCTGTTAATTTTCAACCATTTCAGTATGGCATGATTAAAGGTTTTTATCATAGGGATATGATGATGATAATGTTGCATTGATAGCAATTCACTATAATTTGCATTGCCATTTATGTTTCTTTCATTTTAATTTAGATTTCCCTAATGAGAACAATACATTCTTCACTAGAAACCTGAAGTATTTTATTTTTATTTTTCATTTGTTAACTGGGCAAGGAAACTGGACTAACGCCCTTTTTCTGGTCCAATCTGGATTACATAAAACAAATAACAATTAATATACATCAATATTGAACAAATTCATCTATTACAAATACAACATGACTTATTAAATGAAAACAATTCATACAAAAATTGTAAACTTGACTTAGAATTAATCATGCAAATAGAAATAGGCAAAACATTCCAGTACAATGGAGAAGAATTACTAAAAGCACAGGACCCAAGTTTATGCTTGGGCAAGGTTGTTTCAGGTAGCACACCATTAGAAGACCTCAGCACTGATGGAACAGAACACACTGATATCATATCAGACAGAGGAAAAAAGGAACACTCATGCATAGCTTTAAAGATTAACAAACCAAACAAATATCCAATTCTGAGGTTATAGGGCAATCAACCTAACTGAGAATATAAATCACATGAATGAGTGCAATAAGGAACTAACCAAATAAAATGACAAATGTTATTGAATGTTACTGAGCAAATATTTGATTCCCTAATTTCCAACCTGAAGTAAATACCAGCAACATAATCCAGGTGAGGGAGAAGGGTGCCAACTGCTATCGTTTCCACCATACCATGGTTAAACAAAATTTGTTGTCCATCAGCAAAGCAACTGCACAACACCACCAATTGGTGTTGTGCCATCGCTGGGGGAACTGTTGTTTTCTGTAGAGGACTCTGCCCCTCTCACCCCCTGCAGTTAAGATTTGCAACTCTGAGTTGGAGTTAGTTCAGGAAGGGGGCAAACACCCCAGAGGCAACAGTGTCAGGAACTCAGAAGACCATCTCAGTGAACTGAAGAAAATGTCACTGTGATGGTTTTTGCTGTATTCCCATCGCTGTTGTAATGTGATGCCACTGCTATCACCCTGCTAGTTTCAAAGGTTAAATAAAGTTACATTTAAAAAGAATGCCTAGTTTTTGGTTCACCTTCTTACTAACTGAAGTAATCTATAAAGAAAAATTAAGTGCAGTATCCAACAAAACCCCAAGGTACCTAAATTGCTGTATTTGTTCAATTATAATACCATCTAAATCATAAACTTCCAAACAGGGTCTACCTTTTAACATGGCATTTGTTCCAAAAATTATTGATTTTGTTTTCTTTGAATTAAGAACCATTAGATTATCAAGAAGCCATTCACAAATAATATGAAAATCAGATTGAATTTTAGTGGAAATAGTAGAAATGGAGTTAGCCTGATAAAACAAAATTAAATCATCTGCATAAAGTAAAATGTTACACCCTGAACTAAAAGATGATAACTTATTAATGTATAAAGAAAACAATAAAGGGCCCACAATAGACACCTGAGGAACCTCACATTTTATGTGGGCTTCAGGGGACTCAATAGATTCAATTTTAACCAGCTGTGATCTCTCGGACAAATAGTCCCTAATCCAAGCAGCAGAGGAATCAGAAAAAACAAGTTCAATAAGTTTACAACAGGCCAGTTTGTAATCAGTCAGGTTGAATGCCTTGGTCAGATTGACAAACACTGTACCAGTCATCAAACCCTTTTCAAACCCAGTGAGTATAGTGTCTGTAAATCTGACCAAGGCAGTACCAGTACCACAGTTCTTTCTAAATCCATACTGAGAGTTGCTTAACAACCCATAATCCTCCAAGTAATCATTAATCTGCTTAGCAACAACTGTATCCATTAACTTACTCAATGGATTGAGAATCAAGATAGGATGAAAATCTTCCAATGAATAAGCATGTGTTTTTTTAGGAATAGGAGTAATCTTAGCTTGCTTCCAACTGGATGGAAATTGCTAAGAAATTAAAGATAACTTTAAGATATAATAAAGGGGATCAGATATGAAGCTATGAATGGTAAAATCAGTCTAAGAAAATGTCCATCAAGTCCCCCCACACACAATCACTGAACTTATGGAAATGTTCTAAGAAGCCTGAGGACCTCGGCCCTTTCAACCAACCAGAAACTAAATTTCAGTCTTGTTAATGGAGTGGAATTCAAAACCAAGTTGACGCTATTTTTTGAAGTATTGCTGTGTGGGTCTTGTTGCCTATAATTACTTAAGTTAATTAATTTTTCATTTAATAAACATAACAATATCAATCATCTCAGTAATCTCATGAACACCAACTTTTAATTTTTGAATATTACTTTTAGATTTAGGGGATAATAGTGAGTTAAGATTGTCCCCAAATGTCTTTGGGTTAGAAAGATTAGCTTCAAAGTGATCTTGATAATATTTATATTTCACTGTCTTCACTGTTTTTTTAACTAGATTTCTTAAATGGCAATAAATATTCACGGAGGAGGTAGTCATGCTTTCCTTATAAGATTGCCAGGCTTGATCTCTTTTCTTTATTAACATTATTTCACTTGAGAACTATTTATTGGGGGCACCCCCTCAATCTCTACTTGCATAAAGGGCAAAAAGCATTTTGAATGGGTAGCCATAAATCGCAAAAACAATCAACAGTCAAATTTATAGCAGGTGTACATTTGAGAAAAAAACAGTCTAGGGAAGATATTTCCACAAACAATGCTTCCAAATTAACCTTATTGAAACTTCAAATTGGATAATATATAGGGGAACTCTTGCACGCCTAAAATTTAGAACACAATTAGTTGCCACATGATCACTAACTGATTCTGAAAGTACACCTGAACAACCTAACATGCCTAGCCTATTAGTGATTACCCAGTCATGTAATGAATGGTTTGCAGTAAGAGAATTTAAACAAATCGGTTCATTTATAACTTGTGTCAACCCAAATGATTTCAGTCAGGATTCCAAACCTAAATTTTCTCTATGAAACCAATAAAGGTTAATGTCACCCATAACCAAAGAATCATGACCATCAATAAATGGAGCAAGAATTTGCAAATAATCTTTTAACCCTGTAATTCCACAATTTGGAGGGTTGTACAAACAAACAAGAACAACACATTTACGTCCACCAATTAGCAGACAAAGAATAAGCCAATCTGTCTCCAGATTTGGATCAATGCTGTTACTTAAAACTGTCTGTGACAAATGTTTCGTGTAATAAACTGCAACCGTTCCACCTTGCTTCTTACCCCTATGATCAGCTTGAAATATTTTTAACCAGGTAGATTACACACACTATCAGGAAGAGAGGCTTTAAACCAGGTTTCAGACATGAATATCAGATCAGGATTATGATTAACAATTAATAACTCCATTTCAGCTAATTTGGGAATCAAAGTTTAGTGTTCAAGTGAATAATTTTAAGACCATGTGATTTTATGTAAGTTGGCAAACTTTGATTAGTACAATCATTACCTGTTGGACCAGGATTTTGTTCTATATTGCCAGCTAATAATAATAACAATAACAAAGACTGAAACATGGCAACAAATCCTCCAAAAGTCTGATTAACCACTTGCAAGGAATAATGTTGTGAAGCAATATAACCACATACTCTTAACTCAAATCTCTTAGTTAATAGTAGTGGAAAAACAACAATTTGAGAATCTGTAAGCATGGTGTACTTAGACATAGTGAAATCATTCATAGTTGAACCCTCTGATTGCATCTGACTGCATATTAACTAGAGATGCAGTGCATTTAAAATCCGCCGGTGAAGTGAACATGAAGCGGCCACTTCATGTTGGCATGGAGTGCCCCATAGGAAATGTTCACTTTGCCTTGTTATTATTACTTTGTGTTGTCATTCTGCCTTAAACATGAAGTAAGGCAGAGAGATAACAATATTGGCAGCATCTCACCCACACAGTCACCAGAATGAATGTGCATCCCCACAGTGCTACTGTCTTGTGTCCAGAAAACTCCCCAGTGCTAATGAAGTGAAATGAGAATGTAACAAGAAATGCAAAGTCTCCCAGAATTAATGGCGCACTCAGTCATGCACTCAATGGTCAGGTCACACACAGAGTCACCAGAATTAATGTGCATCCTCAAAATGCTACTGTCTTGTGTTCAGAAAATTCCCCCAGTGCTGACAAAGTGAAATGAGAGCGTAACAAGAAATGCAGTGTCCCAGAATTAATGGTGCCATGCAAACACACACAGATTAAGATTGCACTGCACACTCAAGGGATGCATACAAAAAGGCACAACAACACTTAACCAGTGCTCATAAGTCACAGATCCAAATCTGGAAAGGAATACATTTTGCCAGTTGGGCAATTAGTGCACTGCAGTAACTATCCACTACCAGTAAAGATACCACAAAGCAGTAAAAAAATGCATGCAGGTGCCGTGGATAGCAGGTTCACACTGCTGCAATTACTGTGTAACACAATAAAAGGTGTCTGATTTAATGACACGCATCACACGCATACTCACATGCACACTCAAGGAATGCACAGCGAATTGAAAACCTTTAGTAATATAACCAAATGTTTTAGACAGACAAATTGTACACTGCTGCACCACAGCAATCAACAGAAAAATTTCAAGAATTACTGAAAAGATTACTTTGTGTACATTAACACAGTTATACAAGAAAAATATAACCAAAACTGAAAGACTGTCTTTTTCTCCCAGTTAATCTACCTACACCACAAATACACCCCGCCCCAAAGCACACTTCACAGTACAGAGGCTGACTATTCTAAATTAACATTCAAAATCTACACACAAACAATAAACTCTCGATTATATGAGTACAGGGGGGTTTCCTACAATTGATTCACTAAATTTTGATAAAAAAATATTACCTAAAAAGGCATTTTAAACAGCTTTTAGAAGTTTTGAATCGCAGAGCTCTAAGAGCAAACTGTCTCCAACTACCACTGCAGTCACACATACTACCCAGGCCAGAACTGAGGCTGTGCCGAACAATCAAGAGCCCATGTGACCTGCAATCCCATGAATAACTGCAGAATTTCATTTGGCACTCAATTACATGGTGAAATGAGGCAAATTACATTGATTTCAATGTACTTCACCTTAAAATTGGTGGAGAAGTGGTTTGGGGAAGTTGGAATAATGCAAAGTCATTGATTTCAATGGACTTCACATTCCTCATTATGAAGTAAAGTACTCCGCTTTAATTGTGGAGTTCTCCACAGATTTGGCCTTACTTAGTGAATCACTTCATGGAGCAAATTGGGGTTAGTTTGATCACCACTACTTACAGTACTGTAACTCACATACTGTATGGGAAGGAACACGAATGCCTATGGCTGTACTTCCCTGATGAGCTGTAGTACAAAACTCCCTGACTTAGAAATGCTTATTAATGAGTACAATTGTGGAGTAGTGAAGCCCTGAGAGTTGCTTTAAAACATGCTTACAATACATCCAAGTAACTAGTAAAAAAAATGAATGTTGTGATTCATGACATGATCGTGAATCGTGATTTGTGACTGCATGTGTGACCGTGATGATGAAGAATGTGATTTGTATCACGAGTGACTCGTGGTGAGGGTCCTGACTTAAAAACGCATATTAATGAGTACAAAGTTTATGCAGAATTATTCACCACACCTGTCCAGTACTCTGAAGGGAAGCCAAAGAAACAACTGTGACTTAAGTTACAGATGGAGATTGGGCCCTAAAGAAATGCAAATGCACAGACATATTAAGATTGCACTGTGCACTGAAGAGATGCAGATGCAAAGGCACAACACCTAACCAGTGCTCACCATCAGAAATTCAAATCTGGAAAATAATGCCTTTGCCAGTTGGGGCAGGCTGGAAGGGGCAGTGTACTGCACTGCTGAAGTAACAGTTACTAGTACCAGTAAAGATACCACAAATAAGTACAAAAATCACACAGCTGCAGTGGATAGCAGTTTCACATTGCTGAAATTATTATGTGGCACAATGAAAGGTGTCTGATTTGATGACAAGCGTCACACACACACTAAGTAATGCATAGCAAATTGAAAACTTCAGTAATATAACTACATATTTTAAACAAACTAAAATAATCCACTGCTGCACCACAACAATCAGCAAACAAATGGCAAGAATTATTGAAAATATTACTGTGTGTACATTAACACAGTTATACAAGAAAAATATCACCAAAACAGAAAGTACTCTTTTTCCCCAAGTTAATCTACCTACATGACAGATACGCTGCTCCCCCAAAGCACACTTCCACTGTCTCAGTACACAGACTGAATGTTGTATATTAACATTCAAAATCCACACACAAACAATTCATGTTCAATGATATGAGCACAGGTGGGTTTCCTATAATCGAGTAACTAAAGTTTCAGCAAAAAAAAAAAAACTCAAAAAGGCTTTAACAGCTTTTAGAAGGTTTGAATCACAGACAGCTGTTGGAGCAGATCGTCTCCTACAGCTTCTACCCTCACTACCCCAAACTGAGGCTGTGCAGAACAATATAGAACCCATGTGACCTGAAATCCCATGAATCGCTGCAAAATTTGCCTTTGGAGCTTAAAAACAAGGCGCAGTGAGGTGAATTACATTGTTTTCAATGTGCTTCACCTTAAGAATTGATGGAATAGTAGTTTGGGAAGGTGGAGTAATGCAAAGTCATTGTTTTCAATGAACTTTGCATTATCCATTATAATGCGAAGTACTCCACTTTGCATTGCAGAGCATTCTGCAAAAACGCCTTTACTCCTCGAATCACTTCATGGAGTGAATTGGGGCCACTTCACCCATCTCTAATATTAACCCAAGTATGTCGCACATTTGTCCACAGTAAAGACAAACTACAAAAAACAAACGCAAACCTTAAGCTACCCATTTTTGTAGTACAATATCGAAGTCTAAATACTGATCTCAACAACTTTATTACGTATGAGCCCCAGCTCCCCAGCCACCCTTGGACTCCCATCAGACTCCCCCTGCACTTGTCCGCACTTTTCCACATGGCCAGCACTAAAAATGCTGTTGTGTTTTAGTGGGATGACTTTTAAATTCCTCAGTCCCACTGACTTGGCTGCCAACACCAGTCGGGGGAGGAGGCACGGCAGACAACAAGACATGGACTCTGTACAGTTTAGACTGTGACACAGGTGAATCCAAGGAGCCCAATGAGGGAATAAGCAGCAAAATCAACTTCAGCAGTAAATAAAATAAATGTCAGCATAAAACTCCATTCATGCACAAGAGCAGCAACAGTTAGCATTAGCGCGCTTAGATCATGCACTGTCAGCAAATAAAAACTATCCAGCAACGGACTAGCAGCACATTAATACATTAGCAGCAGGGAAATTACTTAGATGTATAAAAATGTAATTAGTATAACCTGGCATTGTAAAGACTACAAAAAAGAAAGACAGATTTAATAACTTTTTTCAGTGTTACCTTCTATTAAGTAAATGTTTGATAATTTAGGCATACCCTGGTTTAGCTTTTTTTAACACTTAATGCAGGATAGTTCAAGTGAGATGCAAGGACTCCTTTACTTTATTCTTTTCATATTGGTTTTCCTCCCCCTCTGTGACTTTCCATCCCATTGGACAGCTACCACCATACAGTTATGTTGTGGCATGATGCATGATGGTACTGGCAGCAATCATTCCTTCTGCTGTAGGCACTTTCCCCCTGGTTTTTCCACCCACCTTTATGTTCCAGTTTTACAGCAACCACTAAGTGACACTCATTCAGTAGTGGCTCTGCAAATGAGGTAGGGAACTAGCTCCTAGTCTCACAGCCAGAGTCACTGCAGGAAACCAACAGGAGCCCTTTGTCCTCTGGCCAGGAAGCACTCCTACTATCAGCAGCCCCAACTATGGTCTTCCAGAAAATGGTGATCTCTAACTTCCTCCCGAGCCTGGGCTTCTCACATGGTAATATTCAAAATGGGGGGCACCAAGGTTGTACTGTGGTAGAGTGGACCCACCAGGAAGGTTGACATAGGGACCTACCTGGAAAATCTGTAGTGGAGGGTCCAGGGTGACACACTCATATCAGTATTCCACTTAAATCGGATACACTAGCTCTGTGTTTGCATCTTACAAGAACATGCAGTGCCCAGAATACCCCCATTTAATTAGAAATAGATGATAAATGCAAAGATTTTTGGAGTTTTGATAGTGACATGGTACTCAACAGAAGGGTGCCCTATATGAAATTTCTAGGTATACAGGTGGGCCAGTCCAACTCTGGGGGGTGCATGAATTCATCAAACAGCAATAATGTTTCAGCACTTTTCTTCTTTATTGGGTCTATTGTAATACAGCAGCCAATCCCAACATTTTGCCAATGCTATAGGCTTCTTCAGGAGAATACCTTTACACTTACTTTAGAAAGTGCCATTTGTTGCTTAAATTGTAGTTACAACTCACTTCCTGGTTTGTTATAGTCCTCCACTAAAGCAGGTGTCTAGACTTAATTGTGAGGCAAATTTCTTATTCAACCTGTCTTGAATTAATATCTTCTGTGTTCAGACCAGCTTCAGTGAACCTGGCCAAGATTGTAGCTGTCTGCTATAACAGTTTAAACATCCCAAATGTGCTTTTTAAAGTTGAAATGCTACAAGAGGAGAACTGCCTCCTCTGTTCTCTTTTACTGCTCTGCAACTGCATCACCTAAAATGTGCCAAGATGTGTTTGTTTTTTAACTACAGTATTTTGAAATGTCTTTAAGTATTTGCAACAGTTTAACTGCTTAAAGGCAGCTTGCAACAACAAAGTGAAGCATACATCCGTTTTTGATGCAGTTGGGAGGGAACCGAAATTATAAACTTGCAGTAATGGCAACTTTCAAGTGCAATTTGTAAGAGCGTGGCAAAAACATGAAACATGTTCTGGGTTGGTTTTAAAATTCCAGCAAAATGTTTATTTCCTGGGTCTAGCACCACACAGTGTCTTACCAGAAACACTGTCCTGGAGATCTGATCTCAGACCCCATTTATTGGACATCTATTACTCAACATTCCTAGCTTGGAAACTACTTGTCAACTTGACCTATCAACAACTCTCAGTTTATCCCTAGTGTAAAGGAGGGATAGGGGGATATGATTGAAACTTTCAAATACCTCACAGGTAAGAACAAGATACAGGAAAGTAGCATTTTACAAAGAAAAAGATGCTTGAGGACATGGGATCACACTATGATAACGGAAGGAGGGGAGGCTCAGAAGTAATGTGAGGAAATATTTCTTCACAGAGAGGGTGGTGGATGAACAGAACAGCTTCCTAGTGGAGGTGGTTGGGGATGAAATGGTTACTGGATTCAAGAATGTATGGGATAGATGCAAAAGGATCATAGCAGTAACACAGGAGTGGGGGGGTGAAAACTGAGTAGGGTCTGCGGTGGCACTACAGGTAGGGAAAATAGGGCAGACTAGGTGGTCCTAGAGGTCCCTGTCTGCTGACAACTATGTTTCTATTTTTCTATACTATGTTTATTTATTTTTACTTCTCCATATGGGCTTGTAACATTGGAACACTGATTTTACATGTTTTTTTCTTGCTTCCCCCATCTAGGCTAGTAACATTTAAACCATCTTTGTTTTTATTCCTGCTGCCCCAGAAGATCTTTTCAGAAACTGCACTTTTCTCCTGCACTGGTGTTCTGTGCAGGAACTGGTTTTCTATCTGGATGACAGCCATATCTTTTTGGATTCTGTTGTGGGATTCTGACTTCATGACCATTAGGGGGACCTGGTTGATTTCCCATGTAAGGAGACTAAGCTCAGAGCTCTGCTCTTCTCTGCCAGTAGCATATGCAACTCTTCCTCAGTGTGCTGGCATTCTTTCCAAGGAGGAGAGTTTGGGGGAAATTTGGGGTGCACCCTACCCAGGCCCCTAGTTATCCTCTGGAAAATCCTCCTGCTGAACAGTTGCAAAGCACTATGATTATACATTGATATCCTCTTCTGTAACTTTGCAGAGCATACTTATTCCATCCCCACTTGGGAAGTGGGAAGGGGGTAGACATGATGGACCTAGAATCCCTTCTGGCCATACATTAATACGTTAGGTATTAGATAACAATGGCCAAAATTAGTAAGTCTCCCTCTTCTATGAACACGCATTGACATTACCACAGTGGAACTTTTCTGACAGGGCAGTACTACTGGGTTATTCTACCACACTCAAAGTAGAGAAGGGTAACACCAACCACCCCCCCCAAAAAAGTATGTGGACCATGCATAGCAAGGGCAAATATTAAAATGCTGCTGTTCCCACGAGACTGTGCCAAATGAGTATGAAATAATAGTAATTATAACATTGCCATTTTCATTAGTGGTTAAAGTTATTAATATATATGTGTGCGTGTGTGTGTGTGTGTGTGTGTGTATATATTCACTGCAACAAACTTAGTTAATGCATCAATTAGAGTTGATGTCACAGTAACAAAAGTTTGGAAATTCAATGTTAGGATTAACCCCCCTACACCCCTATCCTCCACACACCAACAGACATCAGGGTGTGCCATGGGGTCATCGGGCCCAATTCTCATCCCATTCCATGAGTAAGTAAGCTGATATGCCACAGTATAGAAGAATGGGGTGAGAGTTTGGACTGATGACCTCATGACACACCCCAATGTCTGTTGGTGTGTGGAGGATGGGTGAGGTGGGGTGGTAGGGGGATTAACTGTAACATTACATTTCCAAACTTTTGCCACTGTGACATCAACTGTAACTGATGCATTAATGAAGTTTTTTTTGCAATGAATTTCCTTACTTTTTGAAAAAGTCTAATGTAACTAGTAAATGGAAGTGTTGGTGGAAGGGCCCAGCACTCCCACCAAACTGCCCATTTGTGCATAATGATATGCATCTGTGGGAGTGCGGACCCTCCAGGCCCTGCACTCCAACTTACATATAACAATGGAGCCATACAGTAGCCCTATAGCCCTGAAAAGGAACCCTCATATTACTAATTTGCCAATATCCCACCACCCCAAACCTACAGGCACCAACAGACATTGGGGTGTGCCATGGAATCATCAGGCTCAACTCTGACCCCATTCCATGTGTAAACAAGCTGACACTCTACAGTATAGGAGAATGGGGTGAGACTTAGGTTTGATGACCCCATGACATGCCCCAACACCTGCTGGTGCCTGCAGGGTGGGGGTGGGGTGGTAGGGGTGGTAACCCTAACATTGAAGTTCCAAACATTTGTCACTGCGACATCAACCCTAACTTGATGCATTAACAGAGTTTTTTGCAATGAATTTCCCTTCTTTTTGAGAAAGTGTAATGTAAGTGGTTAGAGGTATGTGTTTGTGGGAGTGTGGGAAATCCAGGCCCTGTGCTCCCTTCACATTGCCCATTTTTTACATAATGGTATGCATAAGTGGGCACGCAGGCTTACCCTTACACGTAAATATGGAGCCATACAGAAGTGCCATAGTATTGTAAAATAACCACTGTAACACATATTTGTCAATATCTCAGTAACTGTAACAGCTATGAAAAACAGCTATAAAAAAATCCATCGCAAGTGTAATCTATGACTTCAAAACTTCCTCACAGGCTTAGTCTGTTATGGGTCATGAAAAATCTGTATCTCAAATTGTTTTTGAGATACAGGCTCTGAAAGACGCTGTTGGTGCCTCAATGTTATCCTAAGGGAAATGTCTCAACTTTCAAATGCTGTAACTATGGGCCTGTTGAATGGTTTGGGACCAAACCACCAAAAGGCACATCTTTGGGACCAGGGCTTGCCACCCTGCAAATTTCAGCCCAAAAGCACAATCCACCTTGGCACAATGAAGTGACAAAGAAAACAACACATGGAACAATGTTGTGGAGTATTGTTTTTGCTACAACAAAAATGCTTTTGTGATTCCCTATACCTTATAATGGAATGGTTTCGCACACAAAAAATGTTGACATGAACGTTTTCACAATGCACGTATAAATTTTCCCATAGGCTACAAACGGACATGAAAAACTTACATGGCTTTTGAACAGATTAATATTTTTTCACCAAATCTTCAAAAGGCACCAGTACAACACAGGCCACATATATAGATGAGAATTTGAATCCACTCAAATGCGTTCTTCAGTCCATTATGCCCGACAGAAAAATGCACAAAAGTTGACTAATTTTCATGTTTTGGATGCTCTACGGTTCCAAAACCATACATCCGATCGGAACAAATCTTTTCAGATCCATAGATCAACAGTTGGACGCCACACCTGCAAAATGTCAGGTAAATCAGACAAATGGTTGCAATGTTATTAAAGTGCAAACTTTGGGTTTTGACATTAAGGTGGCTTGCCAACCCTGACTATACTGATCCCACCAGGCCAGTATATATTTAGGCACATTAGTGCCCCTATATTAGGGTTATCTTCAATGTTAAATTGAAACATTTACACTTTAATAACTTTGCAACCATTCAAGCAATTGGCATGAAATTTTGCAAGTACCATCATGAACCAACAGTCTCTTGATGTGGCAGGTTTCCTTCCAGTTAGATGGATGTTTGCAGAGATACGGAGTGTCAAAAAAAGTGTAGCTTACCATTTTTTGTCAAATTCTTTGTCACAAGACTGTGCAAAAATGGTGTGGAATTTTAGTCTGAAATTTTTAGGGTATATAGTTATTGGGTCACAGTGGTGCCTTTTGAAGGTTTGGTGAAAAAATATTATTCTTTTCCAAAGTTATTAAATTTCAAAGTTTCCCATTATTTCCTATGGGAAAAGTTAGATGTTCACCTTGAAAAAGGATTCTTTACTGCAAATGCTGAATCCTTTTTCTCAAACATAGGATATTTTGCTGCAAATGCAGAATATTTTTCTGTGCTGTCACCTTCTTGTTTTCAGTTAGTGGTGACAACAAAATTAAATTATTAAAAAGAGTAGTTTAGTAAACACCAGCAGTTGTGTTTACCTAACCAGGGCCCATCGAATCCAATTCTGGAGTTTGTTTTCTGATTACTTACTTAGAAATGTGCTTTTTTTACCTTGTGAAAAATCATTTTTCACAAATCGTGGAAAAAAGTTCCACAAAACAGGATCATTTTTCGCAATTCGCAAAACAGGATTTTCTTTTGCCACAAATTGTGAAAAAGGAACTACAGAATGTTATGATGGAATATGTGATAGGAAGATAAGCTGATCCAATCCTATTCAAAGTATGGCAAAAACAACAGGAAGTCAGGTAAACACTCCTTTTGGAGGGCACGGTATTTTTTGCTATAATTTTCTGTAAAACAGTATTGACATTGTTTGGTGCACTAGTCTTGGGGCCATTAGCAGGAGCCTCAGGCTGTCCCCAGCCACTCTCAAGTTGAGTCATGATTGTGTGAGTGGGGGCTAATTCTGGGGCCACTGGCAGGAGTACTAGAATGCCTGGCAGAGTCAAAATACATGACTACCATAGTCAATTACTGTGTTGTTTAAATTGAAAAGCCTGTGCTGGTATTGATGGTAGGGGTCCCAGCTGGTCTTAGAGACAACATGGGGCAAAACCTCCAATGGTGGAATCAATTCAGTGATCCCAGCTTTATGCAGTGAGTTACTGCACTGTACTCTGCCCAGTTACTGATATTGGCCCCTGTCTTCGTATGAGAGGTATATGGGGACTAAGCTACATAGGGAAACTCAGTATAAAGAAACTCACAAACATTACTGTATTTCCCTATATGACAAGTCTAATGCAATATCTTATCTCATTAGTCAAAAAAATGCATATGTTATAGCTGTTAATTAGCATACATAAGCTGCATCCAGTATGAAAATCTTACCTGAGGTATTGTTTATTTTTGCTGTAGTTTATATTATCTGTTGCTGGGAAGCTGTTGTGATATGCTGCAATCCAAAGAGATGCAAATTTTGAACTGATCCAAAAGGGGCAGGCACCCACGGAAAGGGAGTGTGGCTTCTTTGAAATCATATGTGCATCAAGCAACCTGTCAGGTGGACAGAACCCATGATGTAAGGAATGTGGAGTGCCTTAAAGATTATCCCCACAAGGATTCTTTTCACAAATTTGAGAAAAAATAATTTTTATATAAACAGATTTCTATCACTTTACAGTAAACAAATGGTTTTGAATTTTGGTCTGAAAATTTCAGGGTACACAGGGCTTGATCAGAGATGTGCCTTTTGGTGGTCTGGTGAAAATATGTTACTTTGCTGTGGAGTTCTGTGGAGTTAAATTTTCCTTTGTTTCCTGTAGGATAACATTGCAATTTGAGGTGCACACTGGCATTTCTTTGTCACTCCATTGTAAAGAAATGGTTTGCAGTTTTATTCTGAAACTTTCAGGGTACAAAGGGCTTGCCCTACCGATGTGCCTTTTGATTTTTTTGGAAAATATATTAATTTTGTGACAGGGAACTTAGGTTTAAATTTTCCTGTGTTTTGCATAGGATCACATTGCAATGTCAGGCATTTGTTTTGGGTCTGCATAATACGGGATGGAGGACCCTGCTCTCCCACAGGCAAAGAAGAGTAGCACAACATTATCTCAGAAATCATGCATGGATTTAAGTGAAGGGCTCAGAGGGCTCTGCAGTCCCACACACAGATATGGATGCCATTAAAGGGGAAGTCTCCCATAGTTTCACACCTATATTTTCCCAACTCCTTATGTGTAACTGTTGTGTTCCTCCTCTAGTTGCCAGCAGTCCTACTGCTGTCCAAATCTAGATTATAAATAAAAATATACAGCTTCCAGAAGGTATCAATGTGTTTGTCCTCCATTTTACCATCAATGCTGCTGGAGGATGATGTCATCAGAGCAACAGATAATGGTGCTGCACTAAATGCTGTTCCACCAGTAAACAGAACCCACAATGTTTGGTCCCCCACTTGAGTAATGGGGGAACTCTTTAAGTGCTGTGCACATCCTGAAGTGCAGGTCTAACATGGACTAGGACCATATGAGTGTGATTCAGCACTGATTTGACATGCATATACAACATGCCTATAAGGAAGTGCTTGTATGAGTTGTGTTAATGTTTCTGTTAGCAAAAACAGTTTACCCAATAAATGACTCTGGGTACAACAAGAGTCTTAAGTGGCATTATATAGCTGTTTTATTATGTTCTGTGTCTGTTAGCATTCTCTGTTTTGATTGACACGAGCAGTGAGACACAATCTTGCAGAAATGCCACTTTCCCTTGTAACTAGGCAGTCAGTGATTGGATGGCTGATTTTAGGCAATAAAGAGTTCAGCTATAACAAGGAATATGTTACCAGGACAAAATCAGCTGCAGCATGTGGAAGAACAGTAATCTAGTGGTTAAAGCACAGGCACAAGAACTGGGAAACTCTGGTTCAAATCCTACTAAAGTCCCTTACTCTCTAACCCTTAACAAGTTCCCCTAACCTCCTTGGGAACTGTGATGGACCCTCAGGTCCATGACTTTAACAGTGCCCCATTCCCATTATAAATCATTAGCAGTGATGTGAGAGCTACAGCACTTCACTTTGAAGGTACTGAAAGCAAACTGTGGCAGCCCCCCCCCCTTTGTAATGCCAGCATTTGAAGTAGGATGTCCCTCACAAATCAGATGCTACACTTCAGCTGTTGTAAGTAAACAAACTAATCAGTCTCAGTGTTTGTAGTACTCTATATTTGCTTAGCTCATTCCTCCCTTGTCATATGCATTCTGTGTCTTGATATTGCCAGTCAGAACCCAGATGTAAGGAGCATTTGAAATGTAAAACAATACACTTTATAAAGTAAGTGATCTAGCTCTCCACTTTCAGGCTGCTGAAAGGGGAGTGTATAATTTGTGAAAAGGAAGAATTCGGTCTTCTGTGATCCTTTGGAAAACTGCTCAAGCCTACCTTGTAAATGAATCCTCTCAAGGGTGTTCACCTGGTTCACTACAGAGTGACTGATTGACTGCTCGATTGATTGATTGGTTGGTTGATTGGCTGATTAACTGATTCAGTCTACTGCTTTCCACAACATGTTACAACTGTCTCACAGAGAGAAATGAGCAGTACACAGGAACAGCTTTTGTTTCCTGTGAATGCAATACTATTAGATGTATTATTTGCTCTACACATGCAGTAGTAAGGCTACAAATACCACTCCCTGTGTGAGTTGCATGACAGATCTGTCTTAAGCCATTGCAAACTTAAATTAAAATCAGGATAGACAGCATTGATGCCCTTATGTTTTGTTCTGCACTGTTGCTGCAGTGACATCAAGGAATGGGAGGGGCTGTATTACAAGTGACTCATTTGCATGTAAATGGAGGCTTGCTTGACATTTTACTACCTTGTGTCACAGACTCAAACTCTAGATATGTGTTGCAACAGAAGAAATGACTGATCTCTTACTAACATATGTATAGTACTTGATGTAATGTATAATAAATACATCAGACATATCCAAATCAGAAATATACAGGAGTCTTCTCCTTTAAGGACTAATGGGAGCACACAGTGAAATAGGAACACAATTATGATATCTCAGAAATTATCAGTAGATGGCACTGCGCACTCCAAGATGCAAATATGAATACCATTATGGAGTGACGGGAGTGTATTCCTTATGCATACATGGCAACACAGGGCCCAGATGGCCCTGCACCACTGGAGGGCCAAGTGCTCCCACAAGCAAATAAGCCTACACTTACTTGAGCACAAAATCCAACACTCACCACCACCAAGTTAAAAAATGCTGCTCACACACTCTCCATTAGGTGCAATCGTTATATTGAGGTACCAGTGCAGGACACACCACATCATCACGCACCACATGCCTTGACACACTTTGGATTGGTTCCTTTATTAAAAGAACTATGGTATACATTCAGAAGATGCCTTAAATAATCAAAATGTCATCATCATCACTATAGGAGAATAAAGTGACATCACACAGTGCAGTATGGTGATTAAAAACAATTACATCTATATGATAATTTATAAACAAGATTCAGAATGCTTTTGAACACATTTATAAATACATTTATATTTAAAAAACATACCAAGAAGACAATATAATCCAAAACCCATTTAAAAAATATTGAGAGTCTGTGACTTGCATGATTATACAGTCCTATGGCAATACGTAGACCAATGCAGACAGTCCGGCTCACTTGAAGATTTTATTCCCATATTTCAGAGTTCACGTAGGAGAGGAGAACATATACATGAGTGTGCACAATAAAGGCTTTTTTTTATCATTATGCATTTCAGTTCTTCATTTTATTGCATTATTTATATTATTAAAATAAAAATCTGAATCTGTAATCATTTGTAATGTATTCACTTAGTATTACCATTTCTTGTACTCATGCATTCTTTCTTTTTGGTTTTTTAAATAGGGAGAAAGGTCAAAATGTTCATTTAGCCCTGGATATCTAAAAGCTCTAAGTGTAAAAATCCAGAACCCTTTCCTTTGAAGGATCAGATTATTAAAATCACCACCCCTTGCTTTGTGGAACACTTTTTTAATAGCTTTGAAAGTGAATGAGTGATCTCCTTTATTTGCTGCACTTTTGCTATATAGTGCTGTAGCATACAAGTCATAGCAATTATTTATGGTCCTACAGTGTTATTGAACACATGTTTTAAACTGGATCTTGTTCTTTCCAACATAGAAATCACCACATTTGTAGTTAGCCTGATAAATAACTCCAGTGGAATCACACGTGATTAGTTGTCTAAGCTGAAAGATTCTAGAAACATTAGGACTAGTACTGTGGACATTTGAGCTAGTGAAGTCTTTCTCTTGTGCTATCACATGGCATTAGGTGCATCTGTGACATTTAAAGTATCCTACATATTTGTTAGTTAGCCATGTGTTTAGGGATTGTTTAGCTTGTCTGCTGTGTATTAAATGATCCTTGAGGTTTACAGCTCTCCTGTAGGACATCCTCTGGACTTCATCATGGTAACCTTTAAGTCTTAAGTCACCACTTAAAATGTTCCAGTTCCTGCTAATGATATTGCCCGCTTTGGCCTCATGTATAGAAAAAGTTGTAACAAAAGTCAGCTTCCTTCTCTCCTGGTTATTATTGTGTGTGTTGTGTTGTAAAACAGTTTCCCCTGTCTCTGTTTCTGATTTCTTGGTAGTTTTTTTTTACAAGTTCTGTATTGTAGCCACTATTCATTTGTTAGATCTGTAGCTGTTCTGTCATAATACTGTGTGTTGCTAAGGTGATGCCTAAGTCATAGAAATTGCCCATTGGTTATGTTTTGAACTGAGCGGCATGGATGACAGCTTGAGGAATGTAATAGGGTGTTAACGTTCACACTCCTTCCTATATATGACAGTACTGATCTCTCCATTTTCTTCTTTTCATATGTTCAAGTCCAAAAAATGTATTTTGTGTCTGTCTGCTATATATGAGAAATGTAGACTGAGGTTAGAGCAATGTAAAAAGTCAATAAACACATCAAATTCTGTTAGTGTTCCTTTCCATACAATTAGAACACCATCTCCTTTGTATCTACAACAGGGATTCATCAGTAACGTATTACCTCTAATGGTTCCAAAGTTAGCCTTTTCTAAAGATGCTATTTTGGAGTATGGCTAATGCTGGAAACATTAATGTGTGAAATATTACTAAGATTTTAAAATGATCAATTATATAGTTATCAATAACTGAATACTTTATTGATATAACTATTCTGTGTTGCCCCTGCTCCAAGCTTTCATTCACTACTAATATGTGTACCTGTACATGTTCTTATTATTTTAAATGATTGTCAGGGTGTGCTTTTCTGTATTCTCTGTACTATGTACTTTGGCATGCTATGTAAACTCCCCTGCTATGCCTGATAATAAGCATTCACTTGTTTGTTTGTTTTTTAACATTAAACTCTTCATTGAAATACAAAAAATTTAAGAACAATAATCAAGGCCATACATATAGATATACGATAGAAACATTTGTGAGCAACATGAAAAATAAAGCACAAAAACATTTGCAAAGCAACAAGTAATATAACAGCCTGTAAATACAAGGAAAAAAGCATGAACTATATACAAAATTTCAAACACATAGTATGCAAAGCTAATCAAACAAGAAGAAATCATCAGTACACAAGTATCACCAATATGGGGGTGGGGGTGCATTCTTTTGCAAGTGCCCTAACCCAGTTAGCAATAAATGAAAATAAAAAAAATGTGTCTAGCCTTTATGGTTCCAAAGTTAGCTATTTCTAAACATAATTTCCCTGGAAATTGTTAACTTTTGAACAGTTAGGGATAGATATATGTTGTAAATGGAAACTAGGAATCAGGAAAGAATAGAATAGTTATACAGTACTGGTACCAATTGCAGGTATAGACATTTAAAAATATTAGGCAAACTTTAAAGTTTATCTAGAAATATTCTAGTCCTAATAATTCCAGAGTTAACTCTCTTCAAATATATTATCTTTAGAAAGACCTAACTAGACAGTTACATGTTAAAGAAGAGTAAGAGATTGTTCTGGCATTCTGGCAGCCTGGGTTCACACCTCATACTCAGGTTCAGCAGAGGACAGCAGGGAGGATTTAGATTGCACCTTGGATGGTTCTCCTCCTGGGGTTGTGTTGCATCATTGCTTTATTAATTTAATCCTGTTGACAGGCATGGTGGTGGTGCTTAAGACAGCAGAGGTGACCACAACTTACTGGTCATCCCTCTCAGGATATTGTTGCTTGTATAATGAGTTGGAATTTCCTGCTCCTTGAATGGTTAAATAAGATCTAAGACCCATATGTTAATTCCCTGAAATATACAGGCTGGGAAATGTTCAGGCACTGGGATTTGGAAACTTGGCCAATCACATACAGAACCCATGAGCCACTTTATTCATCCATGACTGTCATTGCAAATGTGACTACCACCTTCACTGAAAGTCTTCAACAAGGCCCTGAAAAGAAAAACTTCCTTACATTTTGAAACATAAATACATAATTAAACATCCTTTCCTCTGATGATACCCTCCTTAGTCACATAAACAAACTCAACAAATGATGTACTACTCACAGTTTTAATTCCTGATTTTTTATTTTATTTTTTTTTTGTGTGTGACCATGGGAAATACCCCTTCTGTCCTTACAAGTTGGCATGGGAAATCTCTGCTACTTACTCTGATTCAGAAACAGTTTAGACATTGGTTCCATATAAGGCCTTCTGTGTATAAGGGTAAACATTCTACCAGAGGAACCCACAGCAGTTTGAATTTAGTGTTTCATAATAAACAAACATTGCATTTATTGAATGTGTGGAAAGACAAATCATTGACAGGTTTGGAAGGACTATTTTATCTAGTTACTTTTAGCAAAGAAATGCATGTTTTCAGTTCAGAGAAACTGTATTTTGTATTTTTAAACTGTTTCTCAGTTTACTCATTTTATAAATAAAATAAGACACTGAAAGCCATTGGTTACCTGGGGATAGTACACTTCCAGCAATGCACTAACCCCTGACAACCAACATCCTATTGTGTCTTATTGCTTATGTGTATGCATTGGAGTGGAGGGCTGGGAAAATGTGAAAAAAGCAGCCCTAACTTCCTGGGAGTGGTGGTGGTCATGCAGAAGGCTGGAGAAAGACTGGTGATAGTGCATCTTTCAGGTAAGCAGTAGGATTCAGTCCACTGAAAGACTAAAGGAGTGGCATGAACTAGTTCAGTGAGGAGAGTAAATTTAGAACCATTTATTTATTTATTTTTATAGTTTAACATTTTTATTGTTTCAGCAAAAAGACAATCAAAATACAGAAAAAACAAACATTAAATACAGTCAAATATGGCATACCAGCATGTTCAGTAGCAGTGCATATATAATCATTGGCCTAACAATATTGCAGAAATTATACAATAATATGGCAATCAGAATGATAATAGTTATTCTTAACACAGGCACTTACCTGGACTATAACGATGAGAGCCAAACCACAAGGAGGTACCCCTGCTGATCAGACATGGCTTCATAAAATTCAGTAGATGTACCTCTAATGGCAGATTCGAAGGGTGTGCCTGAGAGAATATAATAAAATGGTACCACAGAGTAACTAACAGAACATAGTATAGTACAGGTAGAAGTGTGCAAAGATAATATTCTCACAAAATAGACCATGTTTGTAACCATAAAATAAAGTAGTGACACATAACTGGTTACTTGGCTCACTCATACATTACTGCAGAGTGTTACAGCCTTACATTAGTAAGGTCTAGAGTAGACTGTAGTTTTATTAACTATATACAACTGCGTCAACCTATACTTAGAACAGAGTTGAAATTAAATATTCTTATTCAATTCTGATAAATGTATAAACAGAAGCAAAGCATTGGCATACAGAAAAATCAGTCAGAATCAGGGAAAAGGATTCAACTGGCACCGGCTCTTTCAGCCAGGAAGGCTATGAATTTGGCCGAGCAATGTAGGACAGTTCGTGCTTGCCCTTTGATCAGAGAGGAGTGCCTGTCCATTTCAAATACATTTGTAAGCATGGATAGAATTAAGGTCACATTGGGTATTATGGGACTTCTCCAGTTTTGAAGGAGAATTCTTTTAGTTTGCATACTGAGTAGAATTAGCCATCTAAATTCGTGGGAGTTTATGTTGGGGGCATCAGATTTCAGCCCGAGAAGCATAAGTGGGGCACTAGGGGGACTATTACAGTGTAATATCTTGCTTGCTATTTGCAAGGTAAATTTCCAGACTTCTGAAATCCGAGGACAAAGCCAGAGAATGTGGTATAGATTTCCACCAGAGTGCAGGCACCTCCAGCATTTATCATGAGGGAGTAGATTCATCTTCATGAGCATGGTAGGAGTTCTGTACCATGAATGTAATATTTTGTTGTGGATAAGTCTGCTACAGGTGCCTGTGTGAGCAAAATGACTCACCTGGCAGCATTGTCTCCATTGTCGGTCTGTGATTGTTATTTTTAAAACCGTTTCCCATTTAGATTTGGCAGAAAGATTGGGGTAGGCATGGAGTCCCTTAGTAGAGTATATAGTTTACAGCCCATGCCTTTTTGAGGCATAAGACATGACTTTATTGGAGGTGTTAATTTAGTTGAGGGGGCACCCTTTCGCAAAACAGGCTTTCGAGCATCTCTAAGCTGAAGAAATTTCCAGAAATCAGTAGTAGGTACTTGCCAGTTGTATTGCAGCTGTGGAAAAGTACCTACCATAAAGGAATCTTTCATTAATATATCTTTTAAAAAATAGGATACCTCTACCCTGCCATCGGGTCCAATTTAAAGGGAGAGCAGCTATAGTGATAATTGGATTGTTCCATAAAGGACTATATAGAAGAGGGAGATCATTAGTCTTGAGTTTTTTGTGAAGGTATCTCCAGTATTTAAGCGAGGGACCAATAGTAGGGTGTAATAGGAGATCCTGTGATGGCCTGAACCATAGAATAGTAGCCACCACAGAGGACGCCCTAAATGTTTGTTCAAGTGATAGCCATTGGGGAGAGTCTTTAGAGTAGGATTGAAACCATTTTATGGTTTGAGAGCATTGAAAAACTATTTTATAGCCCTCCATCCATGGGAGGCCCCAGCCTCCTTGTTTCCAGTGGGCTTGAAGTAAGTTCTTACCAAATCAGGGCTTATCCTTATCCCATAGAAAAGAGCCAATCATTTTCTCTATTTTAAAGGGCCATGTTTTGGGAAGAAACAGGTGGATGTGAGATAGTATATGAAAGAACCAAGGGGCAATATACATCTTAAAGGCCACAATTTTCCCAGCCATAGTGAGATTGAGATGAGATATTTGGCCTAATTCTATTTCACATTTGGATATTAGAGGACCTAGGTTGTTGTCCCACCATTTTCCGATATTGGCACCCATTTTAATGCCCAAATAAGTAATGGTTTGTTGTGACCATTTTAAGCCATAGTGGGACATGGTATGTGGGAGACATTTAGAGTTAAGCGGGAGAATCTCTGTTTTAGGTTGATTGATTTTAAGTTCTGAAAGATGTGAAAAATGGTTTAGCAGAGTAAGGAGGGGAGATATAGATTTTGTTGTGTCTCCGAGTACCACTAGTAATCATCTGCATAGATTAAAGTTGAGGGTTGGGACTGTCCAGGGCCAATACCAGAAATAAAAGGGTGTTGTCGGATCACAACAGCCATAGGTTCTACCGCTAGAAGAAAAAGTAAAGGGGAAAGTGGACAGCCCTGTCGGGTTCCTTAGTGCAACTGAAATGATTCAGATAATGTGGAGTTAGTAAGAACTTTTGCCAGGCGGGATGTGTATAGGGTTGCCATAGCTGTAGTAAACCACGGCCCAAATCCGATGTAGCGGAGTACCTCATACATATAGTCCCATTCATCTGAGTTGAAAGCCTTCTCAAAATCTATTGCCAGTGCAGCCACAGGCGTGGTCACAGTTTTTGCCAGGTATGTAAGATTGAGAAGGGTTTGAAGATGATCTGTACTATACCTACCTTTCACAAATCCCACCTGAGAAGGATGTATGAGATGCATCAGTATCGGATTTAGCCATTTTGCAAGCAATGTGGCATATATCTTACTATCAGCCATGATCAATGAGATGGGGTGGTAGCTTGTCACCTGCTTGGGAATTTTAATTTTTTTAGGGAGGACGGTAATAGTGGCTTCTCGTAAAGATTGAGGGAGGATGCCTTGTGCATGTGCTTCTGTAAATGCACGACATAGCAGGGGGGAGATAAAAGGGGACACTGCCTGAAGGAAGTTCACCGGAAAACCATCTCCTCCAGGTGTCTTTCCAGATTTGAGAGCATTAGGGCAGTGGCAACTTCTTGCGGAGAGAAAGAAGCTTCCAAAGTGTCTATCTAAGGGGTGGGTAGTTTAGGTATTTTAACAGAATGGAGAAAAGCCTGAATATCTGTGATAACAGGTGGTCTAGAGGATGTATAGAGTTGAGAGTAAAATAGGGTCATAATTTCATTCATTTTTTGAGGGTTGGTATGAATAATTCCAGTGTTTGGGAGTTTTAGCCCAGATATGTAACTGCGATTTTGTTGTTTACATATTTGATAGGCTAGAACTCTTCCACTTTTATCACCTCCCTCCCAGTATTTGTGATGAATTCTGAGAAGTGCCAGGTTGGCTTTCCTAGATGTAAGTTCATTAATTTTTGTACATAAATGTAGAACTCTTCTACCACATTTGGAATAAGGAGAGGGTTAGGGCAAGGACTTCAACTCTTGTTCCTCAACTACTAGTTCACTTTCCAACCTAGTGAGGTTGACTTCCCTACAACATCTCCTGTGAGGGGCATATCCAATAATTTTTCCACACATAGTAGCTTTATAGACCTCCTAGGTGATTGAAGCTGAGGTCTCGGAAATAGGGTTTTCTTGGATAAAAAGTTGAGTTTCAACTTTTGCCCACTCTACAAATTTTGTGTCCTTCATGAGAAGGGGGTCTAATCTCCAGGATGAAGATCTCAGACTGGCATTGCCCCACTGTAGAATTAACTGCACAGGGGCATGATCTGAAATGATTATGGGGAGAATGTTTACTTCTAAGGTATAGGGCGTAAGATTTTGGGAAATAAGCCAATAATCTAGCCTACTGAAAGAGCCATGTACCTGAGAGTAAAAAGTACAATCAAGTGCAGAAGGATGTACCAGCCTCCAGATATCCACTAACCTATGCTCAGAACTGAAATACAATGCGACCTGCACACCATGAATGTGGGATTCTTTCCCCTGGTCACTTCTGTCCAGGGTAGGAATGAAGGTTTGACATAGCCCCCAGTTTAGCATTTTGGTCCACAAAAAATGATGGATTATCCTCATTGGGGGCGTATATATTTAAAACCAGAATTTGACCATGTGGTATGTCTAGTAAGGCTATCACCCACCTGCCTTGTGGGTCTGCTTTGCTATGTAGAACTGTCCATGGGAGAGATTTGTGAAATAGAATGGCTACTCCTCTCTTTTTGTTGGGGCACTAGCATGTATTTCCAGGCCCACCCAGTTCTTCACCAAATATTGATGGGCTTGTTTGTTTAATTTTGTTTCTTGAAGGAAGGCAATCTGGGTTTTAAGTTTCTTTAAATGCATTAGAACTTGCTTTCTTTTGGTCAGAGAGTTAAGACCCCTGACATTCCATGTAACAATTAATGTTTCACCCATAGTCAGAAATATAAAAGAGTATTTCAGCCAGGTTGATGAAGTCAGTTACCCTTAGGGGATTAATGTCAGGGAAAGGGGTTAACTTCAGGTCCTCTATGTTAAAGAAGCATGAAAACCAGACGGTGTCAGGTGAAGCCATACAGCTATATATATATATATATATATATATATATATATATATATATATGTATATGCAGGTTTTCAAGTATATCAATATGCAATGCTACTATGATTAAGGTTTACAACAATAACAGAGAGATAAAAAATAACCAGCTGTCTAAACTACTATATACAGTAAGTACATAACCTTGCACAATGGCAATGGTGAAGCATTTTAGCCGAGGTTGCCTTGACCTCACAGATCTGCCCACCAGGCCAGTCGGGGGGTTGAGGGTGGTAAGATCTTAATTATCAAAGGCCGATCCCCAGTGGGAGCACCCCTCCTTGGGTCATGGAAACCGTAGGTCCAAGTTAACCGCCAATAACATTTATTTGTTTATTTATATATGTTTGGGTTTGTAGCAGACTGAAAGGACCAGACTATCATATTAAACCTTGTTCAAGAGGGGGAAGGGAAGAAATAACATAACTGGTATGGCTTGGCATCCATAGGGAGTCAAATTGTATCTTAAAATCTGTGTTTATATGGGGTAAGACATCCCAGATTGGACCCCCCCCCCGCATAGACATCTAGAAGGATAGTAAAAATTACCTACAAATTGAATACAATGCTATCGTGTACAAGATAGTAATTATAGCATGTAGATGTACGGTTTAATTTTGCTAGCATAGCATATACAGAAAAGAGGAAATAAAATGTTTTGACATGAGCACTTATCTAAGGCGGATCTGATGAAGCCATGGCCTGTAGCAATTTGGCATCTGTAGGCGCTTGTTGTGTCCATTCGGCAACAGTAATGACTGGTGGCTTAGGTGCCTGTGGTAAGGTTTGGTAGTCCACATTAACGATTGTGCTGAAAGTTTGGGATGTACTTTGGCCCAGAGTATCAGTATTGGGCCATGTAGTTTCATGCGCCATTGGTTCTTCTTGAGTGTTGTGGAAATCAGTGAAGTCAGATGTCTACTTCAGTAGAAGTGGGGTAAAACAATTTGGCGAACAGAATTGGGCAAGAGAGTACTCCGGTGTTTCCAGCATGGCATATGATAGTTCCCCAGTCTTTTCTTGTGGGTGGTGATGCTTCTGATGTCTCCCGGACTGCTGCCGTTTACATGAACGGGCTGGGAGAGTGGCCTGCTAGCCTTGAAACTTGAAGTCGGCTGGTCCAGTATCTGTAACAGTAACATAGATCTCGCTAGTTGTGGATTGAAATTTGTAGCTCAGTGCTTTAGTTGTCTGCTCCTGTATTTGTCTTTCTGGACAGCTGGGAGATACATTATTTTTTTTAAATAGTCAATAAGGCTATCGGGTGTAGAGAAGGAGAGATGCGCACTGTTAATCTCAAGCCGCATGACTGCAGGGTATCGGATAGAGAATTTTATGTCAATAGTATGCATCATTTTCTTTGCTTGAGTGTATTCATTCCATTTTGCTGCAAGTTCGCGAGAGTAGTCTTGAAATATTAAAACTCTAAGTGGCCTTTCCAAGACAAAGGGCCCAGTTCTCGTGCTTTTACAGAAATCCACTCTTTGTCAGCAAAATTCAATATATGAGCCATCATGGGTCTAGGCCTTTCCCCTGGTTTAGGTATCGGACTCAGTGTTCTGTGAGCATGTTCTATAGTTAGTCCTGGAGGGACCTCTTGTTGCAGTAGATCTGACAAAATATTGTATAGAAAATCAAGTGGATAGCCACGTTCAGCCCCCTCGGGAAAGCCAAGGAGAAACGTAGGTTGTTCATATGACTGCAGTTCTCTATGTCGTCTATTTTGTTGTGTAGAAAGTTAATCGCTTTCCCTTGCTCGCAGATAGTAGCAGTGAGCTTATTGATTGAATCAGCGTTACGTTCTGCTTTCTTTTCGGTTATATTTATCTTAGTTTCTAATTGTTGAATGGCGTTGGTAGTTTTGTTGGAAGCGAGATTAACTTCTGCCATTTGTTTTAGGAGAGTTGTGAACATATCTTCAGTCTGTTGTGACATCGATCCTACCGAGCACTCGGCCCTAGTTCGCTGCGCCATATTGGCCAGTGTAAAGCTATAACGGCTATAATAGAGCTATTTCTACTTGAAAAATATTGATCCCCTTGGATTCCAATATTGATTTTTCTGCTCCACCATCAAAGTGCACATCTCAGAGCAGCATAAATTGTAAAAGGACCCCAAGGAGATGGAGATCTCCCACTCTAGGCAGCCATTGAGATCGGAGCCAAGCCACGCCCCCTCAGAACCTTTTATTTATTTAAAACGTTTCACCAGAAAAGACATACTTAGCTGGTAATTATTCTTTTCCATGTACATCCTGTGGTTAGGGGGTGAGGGAGTAGACAATAACAAAGGTGCAGAATTAGTAAAGTACGGATACACAGTACAGCAAAGTGCAAGAGCAATAAAAATACAATGCATCTGGGAAGTTGGAATAACATACAATATAAATAATACACAGTACATTAAGGTGCAAGGGTAATAAAAATAGTCCACTCAGGAGGTTACAAATTTGCAGATAAATCAGTGCAAGCAATTTAAAAGGTGCAAAGTCAGTACAAGAAACAATTGCATATAGTAACAGTGTGTGAACACTGGATTAGAGACACGTTTTAAAAATAACCAGCCTGTGTGAAGACAAGAGAGAACAAAGCACATTCAATAAAGCAAGGTAACAATGGAAAAAATCCAGAAGTGAACACAATCAGGAGCAGATTAATGCCTCACAGGCTGATAGCTTAGTGTGATCAAAGAGCTATTGCTCCATCCCAGGGAGGCCTTTATCAACAGGGAGGTGGTGAAGGGGTATGCTGTAGCAGGGGCCCAATGCAGTTGCAAGAACAGGGTGCTAAACTTACAAAGAGAGGACTTCAGGAAGAAGCAGATGGAGGTAGAGCAAATAGGGAAAGAAAGGACCAGAGCTTGGTGAAATAATATGAGAAAGTTACTTGGCTCACTGTAGTTTTCCAGGAGGGTAGGGAAAGGGTGTAGGATCCAATGTTCATGTGAGGGTAAGAGAAAGGTGTGTGGAATAGAGGAGGTAAGGAGAGAGACAGAGAGAGACACACACAAACACACCAAAGTTTGGATATGAAAGAGGCAGGAGGCAAGACACCTGACATCAAGGGAAGGGGTGGAGATGGAGGAGTAAAGGGAGAAGTGGTGGATATGCTGTGGGGGGTGTTCAGAGCAAAACAGCAGAAAGAATGGAAAAAGGCACCAAGCCTGGTAAGGGAGGATGTTGGAGCAGCACTGTAGACATTGTCATGATAGTCAAAGATGGGAAGGATTATTTTTGACATAAACACTCGGCAGACAGGAAGTGGGATGCTGCCTTTATTTCAGTAGTGCGCAACCAGCTTGTGGTGGAGTTTGTGGTGGACAGCATGTATATGCACTAAGAAGTTGAGGTGATGGTCTAACCTGACTCTGAGGTACTAGAAGGAGCAGACATCTTCAATTGCAGTACCATTAAGCATGTGGAAGTAGTGGAGGAGAGTGAAGTCTGGTGAGACTCTGCCAGGAGTCAGAATCATGGAGATCATTTTTCTTGGCAGTGAGGGACAGTTGGTTGGATCAGAACCAGCACTGGGCATAGACAAAATTCTGCTGGTGTCTGAAAGCAAGGTCAACAGCAGAGGGGCCAGAAACAAAGTGCAGTGTCATCTGCATTTATGTGAATGGACTTGGAGGGACTAGCAGTAGGGAGGTCATTCAGAAATATTGAAAAAATTATGGGACCCATGGGAGTGGGGAGCATAAGATATCTCCATTATTGACAGCTTGCGATCTGCCCTCAAAGTAGGAGGGGAATCAGCTGATTGAGGAGGCAAAACCCCACTATTTTAAGCTTGTCCAGGAGAAGAGGGTGATACACGATGTTGAAAGCCTTGGCCAAGTTGACAAAAATGGTGGAAGTGAAGTTGCCCTGGTCCATACCTGATGGCATTGAGTCAGTGAGCCAGAGGATGGAGGTGGCAGTACTAAGAATTGTATTTTGTTTCAAATGAAAACTTGGATTCATGTCAGCATTACTTGTCCCATTATTGCAGTTTGCATGCATTGATATACTTCAATACAAGTAAATATATTGCAGTATATTTTAAACCAGAACATTATGTTTATAAGTACAGTGATGCATATTGCCTCAAGTAAACTGTATTGATAGGGCTTATCCTTATGATGTTAATGCTATATTTTTATCACCTCTAACATTTCATGATCTTTTGCACAAAAATGGGAAAAGTGACATATATATTGCTGGATCAAAGGTATGCAGAACATATTAGTGGAATGCCGTCAAGGAGAACCACACCCTTTTTCTAGTTTTTATTATGATCCTGGCACTAAGTAGAAGAAAAAACACCTGTTGCAAAAACCTTCTCAGGAACCCTAGGCTCAAAAGGTTCTGCCACCCCCACCCGGCAAAATGAAATCTTGTCCTGATTTTATTCTGTTGTACACAATAGCTGGAGGGACTGCACAACAGGAAGGCTGAGAGACTTGCTTAGGGTCACAGAGTGACTCAGTGGCTATGGTAGGTTTCCAGCCTGTGATCTTTTCTCCACAGTTTAGTGCTCTAAACTCCGGAACGTATTGCAATCCCTAAAATCAAGATAATCTGCTATCCTCATATTGATTCTTTGTTACCACAGTGTAGACTAGGACTAGGTCTCATTTAAGCATAAACATCCGGAGCATTGTTCTAAGTCTTTGAACCCTTTTGATGCTATAACATACTTTACAGTCCATAATGCACAAAATGGTTTGTTAATTTAAGGATATTTATGTTTTGAGTACATTGTGAGGTTTGAGGTGAAGCTGAATACCTTAGCTACCTATGTAGGAATGATGTCACACTGTGGCACAAGTCTCAGGAGAATAATATTTTGATTATAAAATGGATTCTTAAATATTTTTGTTAATAAAACATTAAATAGTTTTGAAGTTTATTGATCAAGTCAGGATGAGCACAATGGCTTGGCTATGCCAAACCAACAAGATTGATTTATTTAACACAGTGACATAAATGTTATTTATTTATGTTGTATTATTTTAGAATTTTTTGGTTGTAAAAGTACGCTGAGTTGAAGCAAATTTTTTTGTGTGACCTAGGGATGTTAAGTTACTTGCTCAGGATCACACAGCACTCCAATGGCAGCTATGGGTTACATAGAAACATAGAATTTGATGGCAGATAAGGACCACTTGGCCCATCTAGTCTGCCCATTTCCTTACCTGATGGATAAGCTGCAGATTCTAGTTAATCAACAGCTTACTTCCTCCTACCCCCCACTAGAATTTCCTTATGCCTGTTCCATGCATTCTTGAATTCTCCCATTGTTCCTGACTCCACAACCACTGCAGGAAGGCTGTTCCATGCATCTACAACCCTCACTGTGAAAAAAATACTGTCTGACATTACCTCTGATCCATCCCCTCTCTATCTTCAAATTGTGCCCTCTTGTTCTTGCACATCTCTTCTTCTGAAAGATACTACCCTCTTGTACTTTGTTAATTCCCTTGAGATACTTGAAAGTTTCTATCATGTCCCTCCCTCCCTCCTTTCCTCAAGGTATACATATTAAGCTGCCTCAGTATCTCCTCGTATGTCTTCTGGTGCAGACCCTGCACCATTTTGGTTGCCCTCCTCTGAACAGCCTCCACTCTGTCTATATCTTTGTGGAGATGGGGTCTCCAGAATTGCACTCAGTACTCCAGATGGGGTCTCACCAACTGTCTGTACTGTTTGCCTGTTTTCTACTGTTGATACCTCTCCTTATAGATCCCAGTATCCCCCCAGTCCTCCTTACTGCCTTCTCACATTGCTTGCCCACCTTTAGGTCACCTGATATAATTACTCCTAGGTCTCTTTCAATTTTTGTTGTTGTTATTAATTCAACCCCCATTGTGTACTCTTCCCCAGGGTTTTTGTTTCCCAGATGCATTACCTTGCACTTCTTTGCATTGAATCTGAGCAGCAACATATTTGATCATTCCTCCAACCTTGCCAAGTCCCGTTTCATTCTTTCCACTCCATCTTGTGTATCAACCCTGTTCCAGATCTTTGTGTCATCTGCAAAGAGACATACCTTTCCTTCCAGGTGCTTTCCAATGTCACTTATAAAGACATTAAAGAGGACCGGTCCCAGTACCGAACCCTGCAGTACCCCACTAGTTACCTTCCTTTCTTCACTGTGGACTCCATTTACTATTACCCTTTGCATCCTGTTGTCCAGCTAGTTTTTTATCCAGGCTAAAGACTCTGGTCTGCTGGGATGTAGGTTCACAGGTTTGTGCTCTAATATCTAGGCTATGCTGTTTCCCCACTCTATCCACCACAGTTGAAAGCTAAAGGCCAGACAGTAAACATTTGCTAATATGGATTTCAGTAAAGCTTTTGACTTCATCCCTCTCTGAAGGCTCATACAGAAAACAGAGCAAATAGGGCTCCTAGAGAAGATTACAAGATGGATAGGCAGTTGATTTACAGGTAGAACTCAGAAGGTAGTCCTGAATGTCAAACTCTCGGATTTGGAAAGAGTCATTAGGGGTGTCCACAGTTTCTGGTGCTTTGCCCTGTTTTGATTAACAATTATTAATGATATAAGTAAGGGCCCTAATGGCATACCTAATATTTCCCCTGAAGACTCAAAACAGTGATGTAAAGCATACTTAACAGAGAGAGTGGAAAGCAGGGGGAGGAATGTAGAAATTCTTGAATGGTGGTTTGACACCCAACAGCTAAAACCCAGTGCCAAAAAGTGCAAGGTAATACATATGCTGCAGGTAAAAATTGTGACCCATAACATATTTTGAGTAAAAGTGGAAACACTGGAGGAAAAAGAACTGGGAGTCAAAACATGCAGCTGCAAAAAATATCTAGCCAGTGTAAACAGTTTGAGAGGAAGCAAATAAGATACAGATATTACAATAGGTTTCATTCTCCAGTTTTAAGCCCCTTTTACTTGATGGGCTCTGTACCACAGCAAGCAGTACAGAGCACATGGATCGTACCTTTTTTGCTGGGTGCAGGGAACCTGGACTGCATACAAAATGAGTGCTCACTGATCTGGCATTCCCTGTTTTCCTGGGTTTGTCATTGCATTGTGTTTTGCGGTTGTATGCTGCCATGTACTTTGACGGCAGCGCTCACATCGATCCTGAAGAGGGTATTGTAAGAGCCTTTGGGATCCCATCTTACTTACTCTGCAGCATTTCTTTGTATGGGGTCCTGAGGCCGGTGTATGGAATTTTATACCTGAGTTTAACTTAATATAGTGCCAGTTACTAGCAGGAAACTAAACATGGGAAACTAGCTACTTGTGCAAAATTGGGGCTGAAAAGTACTTTAAAAGCAGAATGCCCGAATTCTGGGAAATTTTTTGTCTGGTGAAATTGCCAATTTCGAGGAAACTTTACCCACAACATTTAACTTCACCTCATCTCTAATTCCAAGGGCTATTAATATGTATAAGTGCATGCCCAGTAACCCAGCTTCACTTTCTGATCACTATTAAAGTATTTTTATCTCCCGTTTGGGGAAAATAGCTAGTTTCCTGAGTTCAGCTTTCTTGCTAGTATCTGAAACTATATGTAGCTGAACTCGGTTTTTAAACGTCTAGTGACCGGGAAGTCTTCAGCCAAACATGTAGCTGAAACAATGGAATAGCCCAGACACTGATTTGAGGGCTGCCATGTAAATGCACAAGCTTGTGGTGCAGACAAAGCAGGAGCTAGTGCAAAAAAAAAAAAACATTTTGATTTAGTAGGATGCCATGTAAAAGCACCATTAGTAAACAGTTCTGGTCACTGTACAAATCACTGAGGCCACACCTAGACAATTGTGTGTAGTTCTGCAACCCCCATCTTAGGAAAAATGAGAATAACTTGGAGAGGATACAGCATAGGACAACAAAGGCATCATAGGGGCAGAAGTGGGGACAGTTACCAGGGAAGATGGCAAATCCTCAACATGTACTTACAAGAGGACATGTGAAATATGGAGGACATAACTGAGAAATTCAACTATGAGGATGTAACAGAGTGGATACAAGTATGTTAAAGTACAGGGTCAGACAAAAACTTTGGGTCACACAACTTGAGTTTGGGATGGTAGTTTTACAAAGGATGTGAAAAAGCTCTTCTTACTGAAAGGGCGATGGATAAATGGAACTTGATGCTAGAGAAGGCTGCAAATCTGGACTCCTTCTCAAGTTTTAAGAACAAAAACAAGTGCAGATGGGTTATGGTAACAGGGGTTATCCCCAGTATGATGAAAGTCAGCTACAGAGCTTGTCAGACTAATGTAGGCAGAAATTCAGTACAGGGCAAACTTAATGGGTAAAAATTCTTACCTGTCCTTAACTGTATATGCATCAATATATGTTATAAGCACTACTAGGATTTCATTAGGGCTACAAAAACTGTCATCTAATTGGAAGTCAGGATTCTGCTATGATGCAATATGAATTATTTTTTATCACATGCTATAGTCAAATGACAATGCCTCATGAATAAATAATGAAGTGATAAGCCACATAACAATATGTAAATTATTTACAAATTCCACATACTAATAAAGATGTTGGTTTTGTGTTCAGATTTGCTATTGAGAAAGCAGAATCATTTATTTATTTATTTATTTTAAAATGTCATAACCAGGAAAGGCACACTGAGCAACAGCTTGTTTACAAGTCTGACCCGGGTACAGGAGGGATAAATACAACAGAGGGGGTAATAATAATAATTGTTGCTTTTGTTGTTGGCCATAAAAAAGCCTTACAATGTATAAGTTACAAGCATAGTACAAATACAAACAGTGACATATAGCAAAAATAGATACGTTTAAAAAAAAACCTTAGATGACAGAATTTCATTACTATTTTATCTTGACAAAAATCGTATACAACCGTAAAAACACAAGATCTAACATGTGCACTTACACACTGGGGAATTACAATTATTCTTGTTTCCATTTCTTTCTTATCCTAACAACAGCCTGAAGATATTTGGCCACATGTTTAGTCATGTTATCATCTGCAGTGTTAGAATAACTGTCCATTCATTTTTTGACAGATTAGGCCAATCCAAAAAAGAGCCTAATCAATGCTATCTAGATTTGATATACCATGAACAGCACCATAGCATATGGAGTATATACTCCCTTCCCCCTGTGTGACAATCACATAAATCCTATGTTTTAGGTAACTTTTTATATCTCACTTTGAGCAAATTGCTTTCCAAAAGTTCTAAATTGTTTTTTTTTTTTTATAAATACATGTCTTAATGATGTATCCAATAATACATCCCAATAGTATTTAACATAAAAACTCTGGTTATTTGATGCATATCATTTTGCATACCTCAAGCATTGTATTTTAAGTAAATCCTCTTGTACCCAGGAATTATTTATTTTGGTCTGTATACACTTAGAACATAAGAACATAAGAAAAGTTTTAACAGATGGGAACCATGCAATCCATCCAGTCTGTCATAGAAACTACCCCCTCACTTTTTTTTATTGAGGTTCAGTTATAACAAGATGGGGAATATAGTTTATCCGATATTCAGATTACATCAGACTATTACCCAGTAATGTTATTTTCATCATTAGCTCCTGCTCTACTCTATCCCAGGGATATTATCCAGGCTTTCTTTTAATTCCTGTCACTCTTCTTTCGCCCCATTTTTTCTTTTTTTTTCCTCTTCTCCTTTCCTTTGTTCTTCTTTCCCTCCTCCTACCCTTTAATTCTCATTTCATCCTTAATTTATACACCTTCGGATAAGATAACATTAAAGGGTTGCCATATCTTTCCAAATATCTCCTCCTGTATCTCTTTAACATATTGAATATTCTCTAGATTCATAGCATTCACCATAAAATGTATCCATGTTTTAAAATCTGGTGGTTTGGGGTCTTTCCATTTCATAAATATGCATTTTTTTGCCATTGTCAATGCTATTGATATAAATGCTTGTTGAGCTTGATCTGTCATATTTCCTTGCTCCATTAATCCAAACATAGTAAATATAATCTTAAATGGTATTTGTTTATTTATAACTTTCTTAATAATATTACATATTTTGAACCCAAAATTGGGCAGAAAGGGGCAGTCATGGATTAAGTGTATCAGTGTTTCCCAATGTGTTAGTACACCTAGGGCATTTATCATTTAATTCAAGATTAATTGTGTGAAGTTTGCATGGGGAGAGATATGTTCTATGTAAGATATCATATTGGATTTGTCTTAATTTAGTAGATTTAATATTCATAAAGGCAGAACCCAAAATCCTATTCCATAGTTCCTCAGATATTTCTTCTGTAAGTTATTTTCCCAATTCCATTTGCCATTTCTGTTTTAATTTATCCATTTCTTTGATTGTAATTCCAAAAAGAGATCTATAGATGATATCAGTTTTTTATTTTCTTTTTGTTCCTCTAACTTTTCTAAAATTGGTGTAGAACATAATTTTAATTTTCCATTTGTCTTTTTTATGTATTGTTTAATTTGCATATATTTAAAGAAATGAGCAGATGGTATGGAAAATTGTTCCCTTAACTTATCAAATGACAAAAATACTTCCTTGTCAAACAATTGACCAGCCATACAATATCCACAGTTTGGTAATCTGATCGTTAATTGATGAGGGTTAATTCCAATTATTATGCAACGGAGTGTATTTTGTAACTCCTATGTCAAATTTTAAAGATTTATGGAGTTGAGTCCAACATTAAAGTGTTGTAATCAATGATATTGGGAGATCTCTTAGTTTAATTTTATCCAACTTTTGTCCTGAGAATAAGAGATTCATTAGGGATGAGTAGTTCACTGTTGATTTCTCCATTATAAAAGAATTTCTATTATTTGTCTGATGTTTTATCCAATTCTATATCATAGTCGCCTGTGAAACTAAATAGTATTTATAAAAATCGGGTAGAGCTAAACCTTTCTGTTCTTCTGGAAGCACCAATTTATTGTATGCTATTCTTGGCTTTTTATTGAACCATACATAATTGGTAATTATTTTGTTATAGATTTTAAAAAAGGACAAAGGATCTTCTATTGGTAGGGCTTGAAAAACATATAATATTTTAGGTAAAACTTGCATTTTTTCCAAGTTAACCCTGCCAATTAAGGTATAGGGTAAGCTCTTCCATCTCTCTAAATCTATTTTTATTGCTTGCAAAAGTTTTTCATGATTCTCTATTATTAGTTTATCCACCTTTTTGGTAAGTATAATCCCTAAATATTTAAATGACTCAGCTTCAAAGCAATAATTATTGTTTTTAAATATTCTTCCCCCTGCATCTAAAGTTTTTAATATTGAGGTTTTCTCATAATTAATCTTAAAACCTGAATATTTTCCAAACTGTTCAGTCATCCTTATCAATTCTATATTAGATTCTTGATCATTATCCATATACAAAAGGGCATCATCTGCATATAAACTTATTTTTGATTTGTATCTCTATATTGAATACCTTTAATATTATTATTCTGTCTTATATATTCAGCCCATGGTTCAATGCTAATTGCAAATATCAGTGGGGAAATAGGGTAGCACTGTTGTGTTCCTCATGATAAATTAAAGGCTGAAAACAACTGATTATTAATTTTTATGTGTGGTGTTGGGAGATAACTTTATGGAATGGATAAAAATAATGTATTATTACCAAAGATAATTTTCTGCATTATTTGTGTAATAAATTCCCATTCTACATGATCAAAAGCTTTTCCTGCATCAACCGTTATTAATATACAGTCCTTCTTATCCCTATTTTCCAATAAATTTATGGTTCGTCTGATGTTTTCCATTATTTTTCTTTCTTTAATAAATCCATTTTGATCTTGATTTATTATGTCTGGCAGGACCCTATCTAATCTCATGACCAGAACTTTGGTGAACACTTTATAGTCTGAGTTTAGTAATTATATGGGCTATATGATTTGCATAAATCCGGGTCTTTATCTTGTTTTTGAAAAAAGGAGTATAATAGCTTCATAGAAGGTCTTTGGGATCTTTTTTAATTTACTTATTTTATCAAACATTTTAACAAAGATAGGGATTGCTGTCTCTTTAAATCTTTTATAAAATTCGTATTGTAAACCATCTGGTCCAGGTGCTTTATCTACCTTCATTTCTTCTACTGCAGCTTCTACTTCCAAATATGTAAAAGGTTGATATAGTGCATTTTTTTTTGTCTCATTGGTGAAATGCCTTAGATTTAGTTTTTTTCCAGGATACTAGTCTGCTCTCCCTGATTTTCCTGAGCAGTATATAGCTCTCTATAATACTCCACAAAAATGTTCATTATATAGATTGGATTTTTCTTCAATATTCCCTTATTATCTTTTATTTGCATTATATTATTACAGTCCTGATCTTTTTTTATCTGCCAGACCATTAGCTTTAATGGTTTACCTGCATTAATGTAATAATTTGCTCATGTTTTTAGTATTTGATTCTCCGCTTTTTCTGTAACCAATTTATCATAAGAATCTTCTTTTGTTTTTGTTAATTGAATGAAAATATGCATATCTTGAGTTGAGGAATGAATTTGTTCCAAAACACTTATTTCATTTTCCAACATCCTATTTTGTTGAAGCCATTTTTCTTTCCTCCTACCCCCTAGTTCCTGTTTAGTCCTGTTATCCATGCTTTGAAGGAGTCCCACACCACCATTACATCTATATTTTCTTCTGAGTTTCTTTTAAAAAATTCCCTCATTTCTTTTTCCAAAGTTTCATAACTTACTGTATCCTTAAATACCCCTGGATCCATTTTCCATGGTGGAGACATCAGTGTATGATGGGTTAATTGCATTTCCAGTATACAGTGGGAGTGATCCGAAATCAGAATTCCTAGATACTGCACTTCTTTAACCCCATACAGTATAATTTCTGAAACAAAGAAATAATCAGTTCTTAAATATGAGTAATGCACTTTAGAATAATAGGAATATTGTTTTTTTTCCTCCTTCAAATAAATCCATGGATCCACTAATTTCAAATCTCCCAAAAAAATGTTATGACCTTTATTGCTGACTTAAAGTTATGTATGGCACCTGAAGTTCTATCTGATTTATTTAATACTGAGTTAAAGTCCCCCTTACAATATAGAATGAACTAAAGCTTGCCAATTGCAAAAACAAAATCTGAAAAGAATGATGGATTATTATAATTAGGTCCATAGATGGTTGCTATTGTCAGAATTTGAAGTTCTATTTTTAGTTCTATGATTATTAATCTCTCATTTTGATCCCTAAATTGTTTCAGAATGTGGGGTTGGAGGTTCCCTATGTGAAAGAACATGGCAGTCCTCTAGCATGTGAAGTGTAACGTGGATGCATAGCCTTTCCCCATTTTTTCTGAAACCATGCAAAGTCTGGTTCTATTTTTATTTATTTATTTATTTATTTTTTAGTAATATCGGAAGACCTTTGAGCGTGAGCTCTTTTACAAAGGTTCCATGTCAGGGTTCTAAAAGGTGTGATTCTTGTATTAGCAGGCAATTAATACATTTACTATTTATATAATTGATAATCTTAACCATTTTAGTTCTACTTCTTAGCCCTTTAACATTCCATGTTAATATTTTTAATGTAGCAATTTTAGAGTTTTACTTTCATGTTTTTAGCCTGGATCTTTCTCTCCAATATATTATCTATTTGTTTTCTTTTTTCCTTAGAATACTTTATTTTCTTTTTTCCCTCTTCTATTTAATGTTAGCCTATCCATTTTATTTTTAAAATGTTTCCCTTTATTTGCTTCCTTCCCCCTTTATTTTTACCATAGAGTCCTAACCCCACCCTCCCCCCATACACTCCTGGAGAATCTATAGATCCCCAGCCCTCCCCTTTTTGGCAGTGATGAACTAAATGGCATCCCTTGCACCTCTGTGACGAGATTGCATTTTTTTTACATTATGATCTTTTGCATTCTATTTTCCTTCTTCTGTCTTCCCTGTGTCTGTTATTAATCAACAGTATCTTGTGTGTTATTTGTTTATTTATCTTTGTGCAACTCAATATTTTCATTGTTCTGTCAAGTCTGTCTTAATTTCTGACTTATCCTGACCAGTTTCTAAATCGTCTTTTTTGTATGTCAAATACAATGAGGAGCAATGCAGTATAATCCCAGTGTGTTATTTTTAATCATAAAAAAAGAAAAATAACAAAAAAAAGTCACTTTTGCATTTTAACACTTCTTTACTTAGCTACTTATAACTGTATTTTGAGAAAAAAGATGGTTGAACTCATTCAAAGTGCTTGAGCTCCAGCCCCACTGCTCACCCCCCTCACCTCCCCATCCCCACTTGACAAGCTCATGCTTCTGCATGGCCGTTATCAATCATCTCAGAGAACTTTAAAGAGATTTTGCAGGTTGACATCACACCACCTCTTCAACTCAATAATCACCTAGTAACCCCATGGCGAGGTGTTGGATCATATGGGGAATATTCTGACACACTCAGTAGTATAAAACTTTAATGAAGCACTAATGCTGGTGACCAGAATGATGAATGGGATGGTTGACTAGGCTAAACTATTTATTTCTGGTGGTAGCATCAGAAAAAGAATTAGGCAAAAAAAAACAAAAAACAGAGCAAGATGGTTTTCCATGAACTCCTGGTAATAAAGCATTGGGCTATCATGTGGGAACCCTGGATCTAAAATAAATCTCTGTGACGCTGTTCTCTCACCCCGCTAATTTTCTCTGAATACATCCACTTTATGAAGCATAAGTGGTGAATGGTAAGATTACACATTTGTAAAATATGTATTTTATAGCAGGAGCTCTAACCACCAAAGCAATACATATCACTTCTGTGCCACAGGTATAACTGGAATACTTCTAGTTTGTTTAGATTGATCTGATGCTACCCCTGACTGGTTAAAAGGACCAATTTAGAATCCAAAACTATGGTTACTTTTACACATGGCCCCCACCACTACTTTCACCACCCTTAACGTCAAACATAAAGTAGGAAGGTGGTAAGACTCATGCAAAATACATATATCGTAATCTAATCAGTGCAGTGCAGTGCTCCCCCTACCTCTTTCTTTCTGCCACCCCATCTCTTTCCTTCTTTCTTCTTCTTTCCCTTCTTTTCCTTTTCTTTCTTCACTTTCCTTCTCCTCCCCTCCTTCTTCACTGATTCATCTTCTCTACCTTTTATTTCTTCCTTCCATACTTTAACCATAAGGATGTGATCTCACAGGATGAGGTTACTGGCCTGCTGTATTTCCATAACATTTTTCAAAAGCCTCTTCGGTCTCTTCACAATCATCAAGAGTAATGATTTTCCCATTTACTACAAACCGGAGTTTGGCCGGATGTTGCATTGTGTTACCTTCTCATATATTTTTGTTTTCACTGGATTAAAGAGTTTCATTTATTCATTGTGTCCATTGATAAGTCAGGGTATGCACTAAATGTGAATTCTATGTATTTTAGTCCTTTTTCAGTTCTTGCTTTCTGCAAAATAATTTCTCTGCCCTGGAATCTATGTGGTTTTATTAGCACAGAACATGGATAATTGCTAGTTACATTACTGAACCTTGATCCTACTCGATAAGCTCTGTCTAAAGCTACTTTTTGTTCTGGAAATATTTTCCCTGCCACATCCGTGACCATTTTTTCAAAATATAAAAGGGGATCCCCTATGCCTTCTACCCCTTCTGGAATATTTTTCAGTCTTATATTTTCTTTTCTAGGCCTATCCTTCAGGTCAGCTATTTTCATTGTTAAGTTCTTTATTTGAATATCATGCTGTGATTTAAACTTTAGTAAGGGGCCCTTGATGTCCTCGACCTGGGAGACTCGTTGCTCTAATTCTTGTGTTCTTACCATCGATGTTGACTTTTTTTCTGTTAGAGTACTCATTTTATCTGATAGTCCTTTTATCAAATGCCCCAATTCTCCCATAGCATTGAGCATGTCTTCTTTTAGAGCCACCACTGCCTTCATTACCCCTGCACTGCCTTCCCCATTGTTTTCTATAGAATAGGTCGGAGTAGGAGCTTGTTGCTGGAGCAAATCTTCATGTTCTAAGTACGTTGCCCTAACTTATTAAACAGATGTAAAGTTTGACCTTGTTTTTGTATATGCATTACATTTTCTTGTATAGTAAGTTCCTCCTGTAAGTCTATTTCAGCCGTTCTGGCATTTAGTTGCAGGGCCTCCTCTTCCTGCCTGTTGTCCACCCCTTCAATTTCCACTTGGTCATGATTCTGAGTTTTGTCCCTTCCCTCCAATGTATCAGACAGTTTGATTTTACAATACTGAGTAATTTTTCCACTTTGTTTAATGTTCTTATTCCTATTATGCCCTGGAGGGGTATCTGATAGTGGGGACAGCAAAGGTTCACTTACCCAGTCACTGCATTTTTTCTCTTCATTTGAACAGGATTGTCTTCCAGGTTGTGCTGCCTCTTCAGTGTTTCTCTTACCTTTTTCCATTTTGTTACCTCTGTAGTTTCTGGTAATCTCTTTAACACTCCTCAGTGATTTCGACATGCCATGTTGCCAGCTTCTTCGGTCACTCACTCACCCATTTTCCTTGTGTGTTGGCAGGTAGAATTTACATGGGCTTCTTGGCCTATTGCCTCAGTTAACTACACCTATTTTATTAGCATTAAACATTAGGCCAACATAAAAGTGATACATAGCTCTGCCATGGAAAAAACAGGCATACTGAACCTTAAAGTTCCATGAACATAGCAGCATAATAGTATACTATTAACATTTTGCTACGAAAGCACCGTTCAGTGAGTGGCGACTGAAAATACAAAGCTGGTAAACTAGATCAACTGAGCAGGAACAAAGAAAGAAAGAAAACATCAGGGATCAATTTCTCAGTTTAGCCAATACATGCTACTGACTGATTTTGTGACCACGTCCTCCTCAGCATCTTGCTTGGCTCCTCTCGGTGGGAACAGACATCATCTTTCCTCTCCACTGGAGCTACCACCCTCCCTATATAGCCTTCATTCCAACTTGTCCTTTGTCTGTCCCATGCAAGTTTGAACTCCCTGGTAGTCTTTGATGCTACCACCTCCTGGTGCAGGCTGTTCCATGGGTCTATCACTCTTTCTGAAGAAGTACTTCCTGAGGTTGTTTTTGAACCTTCCTCCTACCAGTCTCATATCACACCCTCTAATTTATGTTGCCATGTTCTGTTGAAATAGATTGCCTGTCCGAGCTCTGCTAAATTCAATCATGCCCTTTCTGTTTCTTCTCTGCTCAAGGGAGTATAGGTTCAGCTTCCCGAGTCTTGCTTCATATGACTAGTGAAGCAGTCTCTGCACTATCAGAGTAGAATGAATCAAACAAATATCAACACCACACGACACTGAACCAAACTGCATCTTTATTTACATAGGTTAAAAAGAGCACCAAACGCCAACATAAGCATCTGCTCTACTAAACCTCTACCAGTTTCACAACATATGTGTCATCAGGAGGCAAACACTACCCTCAAAAAAAGGACCCTTAAATATATGCATTCCACATATAATTTAAAGTGACAGTGCTTAATAATCTAAAGTGCAATCCATTAATACCAACTATAATAAATTAGCACTTATGTCTAAAAAACATCTAACAAATACAAAAATGTATATGTCATACAATAATAATTGATGTTTTCACCAAAAATGCAGGGTTTAACAGTAGAATAATAATTCATATAACATCACAAAGAAATGAAGATCAAATATGGATATATAAATCCTCATGTTCTTTTTCTAATTTTCCTTGTTCAAATATGGAATGACCTGTGACATTTCTGATTGTCTAATAACCCTATGCGAACATAAAAAGAAGAAGTATTACAGCAAGAATATTACATTATTACATTTCGGTGTCATCTCACCATCAGCAGCCAGTTCTTCTTGGAACTCCTTCAATATCCTAGGGTGTATGCCATCCGGTCACATGGCTTTTTCCACTTTCAGTTTAAGCTCTTTCAGGACCCTGTCCCTTGAGAAGGGGCCAGTATCTGCTCCCTGGGTATCTTCTCTTGTCCCGTTGAGTGTAGGACCTTTACCACTGTCCTCTATGGTGAAGACAGAGCAAAATAACTCATTTAGCACTTCTGTATTGTCATCACTCTCTGCCACCTTACCTTCCTTGGTTGCTAGTTGGACTATTCCTCCCTTAGTTTTTCTTTTTTCTCTTATGTATCTAAAGAAGGTTTTGTCTCCCTCCTTAACGCCCTGTGCTATTTTCTCTTCCATCTGTGCTTTTGCACATCTAACAGCTTTCCCTTCCTCCTTTAATTTGTTACTGAATTCTTCCATGTCTGCTTCATGTTTTGTTTGCTTGAATTGTGTGAAAGCCTTTTTTTCTCTTTAAATTTGGATGTTTCTTCATGAGAGAACCAGAGAGGTCTTTTCCTTCTTTTGGACATGCTGATCTGCTTAGTGCATACAGTTGTTACTGTATGCAGATCAGCCTTCAGAGTATTCCAGCAGTCCTCTATATCTCCTGTGATTCCTCCTTCTAGCATGGATGTGATCATAGTTCTCATTTTGGGGAAGTTGGCTTTTCTGAAATCCAGTACCGTAATTTTGAGGAGACTATTTTCCTCCATATTGTTCACAGTAAAGGTAAGGCAAAGTTTATTTTTCAAAGCGCCCAATCCCAGATGCTCTGTGTGCCGTACAACAAATAATGACTGATCTTAAAATCACAAACATATACATATCTAAAATACTGATAATTAAACCATATACTATAAAATAGTTAAAATTCAATATAAGATGCAGTCCCAGAATGAAATACTACCAAACAGTGTCCAGAGAAAGCTTGGGTAAACAGGAGGGCCTTGAGGCAGGTCTTAAATATCTCAGTTGAGGGGGGCCTCACTCACAGATGGTGGAATCCACTTCCACAGGATGGGGGTGGTGACACTAAAAGCTATGTCACCAGTGGTCTTAAGCCTCATCCTGGGAATCACAAGGAGGCCCCCAGAGGAGGAATGGAGGGAGCAGGCCTAGATAGCAGGTGTCAGATGTTCAGACAAATATCCAGGGCCTAGCCCATGTAGGGCCTTAAAGGTGAGCAAGCCCATCTTAAAGAGGATCCTCCACCTGATCAGCAGCCAGTGCAGTTCACGCAGCACAGGGGTGTTGTGGCAGTACCTAGACTACTCCATCAACAACCTGATGGCTGCATTCTACACTAGCTGCAGCCTGCTAAGGGTACTTCCTGAGACCCCAAAGTGTAGCACATTACAGAAATGCAGTTTTGATGTTACAAAGGCATGCACGAAAGTGGGAAGGTCCATAGGCTGAACTAGGGGTTTGATCCTGTTGATAGTCCTAAGATGGTAGAAACTGGTCCGGACAATGGATGACACCTCAGCTTCAAATGTTAATCCACTGTCAAAGTTATGCCAAGATCATGCACCATAGAGGAGGCCTTCAATGACACAGACTCCAGGAATAATCCAGTATCTGTGGCAGGGGGCATCCTATCATGCCTTTTTTTTTACTCCACAAGTAGTACCTCTGTCTTATCAGAGTTTAGTCACAACCAGCTAGAGGCCATCTAGTTGTTGATATCATCTATGCATCTATTTAGCACTTCAGTTGCATTGGATGTCCATGGGGCACAGGAAAGATACAGTTGGGTGTCATCGGCATAGCAATGAAAACCCAAATTGTATTTCCTAATGAGCTTTCCTGGTGCAAAATGTACATGGCAAACAGCATTGGTGGCAAGACCAAATCTTGAGGTACTCCACACATCAGGAGGTTTGGGGAGGAGGAAAAATTCCCCATCACTACCAGTTGCCTCCTGTTCATGAGATAGGACTCATACCATAAAATGACAGTGCCAGCGAGTCCAAAAAATTCTCTCAGGTGATCATGCAACACAAGATGATAAACCAGACTGAACTGTGATCTCTGGTCCCTAGATTGGCTCCCACCTCTGCTTCTGGGATCCTTGTGCTGTTTGTTAGCATTAGATTCAATATTGCTTTGTCTCTGATGGATGAGTCCACCAACTGATACAAACCTGCTCCCCTTCATGCAAAAAGGAACTCTTTGCTCCAGTCTGAGGATGTGGTATATGAGAACCAATTCACATCTGGTAGATTGACATTCCCCACAAGCAACAACTGACCCCTGTCCACCATCATCAAGATGGTTTCCAAGAGCTCCTTGTCTATGTCAGCCTCCTGGGATGGAAGTCTGTATATGACTCCTAACTGGATAGGAGCTTTGTCCCCAGCTCCTAGTGTAACCCAAAGGGCCTCTGCTTTACAGTGTTTTCCCTGAATTTCTATTGCACATGTCATCTCTGACATACAGTGCCACCCCCTGTCCTTTCCTTCCCTCACAATCTTTCCAGAATAACACATACATTGGAATGGCGACATCCCAGGAGTGATTCCCAGTAAACCATGTTTCCGTAACAGCAATCTAGTCTAATTGTGCATATGCCATTATAGCTGTAAGATCAGGGATTTTGTTTGGCAGACTACGAGCATTGATGCACATTGTCTTCCATCCCCTTCAGTTTTGGTCATTTGCATTTTTAATATGTTTTGGTTGTGTAATTTTGCTGAAATGCTTGGTCTGAGTACATTTGGTGCAATGTTTGGTCTGAGAATGATTGGCACATCCTTGTGCTGAACTAGTTGATGATGGGAAGGGGCATTTGGCAACCCTTTTTGTGCTAGGGATGCCTATGCCACCCCCTGTCCACTAGTTTAACTGACAGATGTGAACATCAAATTTTTGCCCTAGCGCTTAGGTCCCCTCCTTTGAGAGGTGTAGGCCATCAAATTTAAAGGAATCCTATTCCCAGAAGTCCTGCCATTTTCCAATAAAGTGGTGACCTTTTTCCTGGCATCAGTCCTTTAGCCAGGTGTTTAGCTCGGATATGTCCCCTTCCTTGATCTTCTGCCTGCTGTCTCCTTTGTTCCAGACTGTCAGAATTTCAGAGAAGGTGATAGTTGATGAAAGGGAAGCAAGCATGTCACCCAGCCTGGTGAGGTTTAGTTTTGTTTTGTTTCCTCTTCTGACTTACTGGCTAGGTCATTTGTACCTATGTGGAGAATGACATGTGTCTCAATCAATGCCTTGAATGATTTCTTCTATGCAGTTTGTGTCCCTCCATGTCAATGTTCTGGGGAGACACTTTTCCATAGTTGGAGCATGATCCTGCTGGAGGTGAGTCTTTACACCCCTAATCATTGAGTCGTCAATTATTAGTACCTGTTTCTTTTTTCCTTTTTAGTGGGTTTAGTTTTGTGCTGTACCTCTGTGCGCCACTGTGGGTTCACAGAATTTTTGACGCTCATTATGCTATTTGTCATGGTAGATAGTGCAGTGTACCTGTTCAATGTTTGAATAGGTTTGGCACCTTCCTGTATTGAGGATTTTGTGCCAGTTGTATCAGACCTGACCTATTGCCAGCCCCATGGCCTATTTATCCTTTGGGGTAGGGGTACTGATTTAGTGCACCTTGAAACTAAAGTTTTTATGCTGTTGCCTAGTGGGGGCCTATTTAATATATCATGGAGGTATTTTATCTCAGCCCATGCTGCATGAAGCTGTGATCAGAGGTCTCTGATTGTGGAGCATGTTGTACAGTGTCTCAGTCTGTAAATGAAGTCCTTGGTAAAAAGTGTGCCACAGTTATTGCAGTTCAAGAGGTTCATAGTGAGCTTTATTTCTCTGTTTAAGTTTGTGGTGGGAGAAGTAGATTGCCTAGAGGCAATCTTTGGATGAAAGAAAAGGGATGTCTACTATTTCACTGGGGTGTGTATCTGCTCGGGGGGTAGGAGGTAGTTGTTGTTCTGAGCTGTTGTCCTGATACTTTTTGTATTTTAAACTTGGGGTAATATTCTTTTCATTATATAGTTTTAATGCCATGGAATCATATTGATACAATGTATTATATATGCTCTGTACCAATTTTCATTCCCACCACTTCTTGTTAATCCATTTTAGTTGTTCAAAAATACATACTTTAGGTAACTGAATATCTTTTAATCTGATTAAACATAGCCAAAATTTAATCTTTCTCCCATCAGTGAAGGAGTTTATATTTAAGAGTCAAAGTTCTGCCCTTAAATATACTGCTGGACAGGATGACGTTAACTCCAAGGTTCATCATATAACTTTATAAGCTGGGTTCATAAGAGCTTCTGCATTATTACTTCCCCACAACTCAGCAGCATAGAGTATTTGTGCCCAACATTTAGATTTAATGGCTGTTAGAAGTGGCCTTATAGTATGGCCTCCATAAGAGAAATCAAACTTTCTTAGTCCAGCAGCTGTTTTCCTGACCTTAGTATGACGTATCTGCAAATGCTGCGTCCATTTATTATTAGAAGTATATGTTGAACCTAGGTACGTATATTGTGTTACACTTTCAATTTTATTTCCCATTCTCCACTGGTTTCTTATTTTGTTAGAACCAAATGTCATTGTTTTAGTTTTACTGTAATTTAGTTTCAGTTTTAGTTCTTGCGTGTAATTTTCCAAGGTTTTAATGGGGCATGGGCATCCTAGACTTTTAGAAGGTAGATGTGAAGTGGGTGAGGGCAGTGTCAAATGAGAGGAAGGAGAGGACTGGTGACCAGTTTGCCAATGCTAGATCTTGGAGTAGTTTGTTCATATCCAGGCTTTTGAGGGGTTGATACTGGATATATTCTGGAGGGTTAGGTGGAGGACATATCTTCCTAACACAAAAGGTGGGCTTTGGTCACTGAGCACATAGGGTAGTACGCCAGCAGAGCAGATGTGGTGCAGGTGGGTTGAGAACACCCAGACAAGCAATGAGTTAGATTGAGAGTGAGGGTTGGGGTCAGTTGGCTCTTTGATCATCTGGATCAGGTTTAGTGCTTCTATCTGTAGGCAAGAGTTGTGGGATGAGGGGGCGAGCCAGTCTAGATTAAAGTCTCCAAGAAGGATCAGTTTGCCTGTAGCTCCAAGGTTAGTGGCTGTGGTGACACAGGTGACAAGCGATGAGGGGGGAAGTTTAGAGGAGGCATACAGAATGCCCACAAAAAGTGGCATTGAGGATGGAAAGATGAGGTTTACTAAGAGGAATTTATGGGAATGGGGGATTGCTTCACAATGGGAGATGGTGCACATCATGGAGCTGAGAGAGTAGACAGCAACCCCTCCACCCCTTTTCCATGTTCTTACTGGTAGAGGTTATAGTCAGGTAGGGCCCACTGGTTGTCCAGAATACATGAGGGCAATAAAGAGTCTGCACGACTGTTATAGACTTTCAAAGCATAAATGGTAAAATCAGTACCCTAATGTATACTCCCTCTGTTTCAACAGACAGTAACAATGGAATAAATAGCTAACCTCAGTAAGTAGTGTTGTGTGAAATTGGAAACTTTTGCTCCTCAAAATATTGCTCATAATTCATGCATTTCATGAAATATTTCATAGGGTGAAAAGTGAAATTTCATCCCCAAGAGCGAGCGAATGTTTGCATGCAAACTGGCAAAATTTGCCACTTACGGGTGAAATTTCACCACCTGCGGCAAGCTTTTGCCACCTGAAGGCATAATTTCACCTCCTGCTGTCAAATTTCATTACCTGAGGGTGTACTTTTGCCTCCCACAGCAAACTTTACAGGGGCCACTGGCCAAAGTTCTCAGTGGTGTTTATTAGTCAACTGCCCCCCCCAGCAGCTCACTGGCCCAAATATGTCTCTCTGGTGTCTAATTGCCCCCCCACCCCAGCTGATCATTGGCCTCAATTGAATTGAGCACCCCCCAGTTACCCCCCTGGCCCCCTCATTTCCTTATATTTGTACAAGCATGCACTTATTCATTCAAGTGCTCAATCTCACTGTCGGATGTTGAGGTGACTGGAGGGCTATAGAGGTGGCCAAATCAGGGTACTGGGGAGTGGGGTGGGTGCTGCTAGCTCATTATGACAGGGTGGGTGTGGAGGGTCCACTAGACATCAGGGAGTGGAGATTGAATTTTGTTTTTAAATAAAAGGAAATGAGGGGGGCAAGAGTAACTTTGGGTGTGTGTGCTTATTTAATTCAGTTACAGATGGTGATTGGCCGGGGGGAGACCACTAGACACGAAGGAGTGATGGTTGATTTTATTTTAATTAAAGAAAATGAGGAAGCCAGGGTGTCTTTGGAGGTGTGTGCTTATTTAATTCAGTCATGGCAAGTAGTCGGCTGGGGGAGGACCACTAGATACCACGGAGTGGGGTTGAATTAATTTTTTTAATTAAAGGAAATGAGGGAGCCAGGGTAACTGGGGGGAGTGTTTAATTCAATTATGGCTGGTGATTGGCCAGGGGGATCAATGGACACCAGCACTTACAGTGGTCGGCGGGTGAAATTGTGAAATTTCGCCACAATTTCGCCATTGAAATTTTATTTCAATGCATCTCTATCAGTAAGTGAAGTGAGACATAATACACCAGAAATTCAGAAATATAGGCCAAAGTCACTTTGTCTATGACCATATACAGTAAGTCATCAGGAGTCCTGAATTTGATGCAAGAATTATGAAGTATTCAGTGTAAATCTCTTAGCAAGGGACTAATGTGCTTGAGCATTCTACAGTACGTGAAACTGCCAGATACATTTCAATGAAGGTCAGCACTAACCACATTAAAATACTCCTGTCTAGATGTAAATAAAGCATTCAATAGTTTTGAGAGTGTCATGGGGAGGTAATGAATAATCTCACCTTGAAACTTATGCCTCTTACTACTAGATGTCTGAGAGATGACCTTCTCTTTTTATGTGACGTTGTCCACGATCCATATGTTATGACTGAGCTAGGCCTTTCCTTCAGGTCATCTACACATGATACTAGAGGACACTCTCTTCAGTTAATTGGCAAATCCTTTGTACATAATAATTAGAAGTTTTTCTTTACCTTGAGATCTAATAGTCCTTGGAATAGACTTCCATCTGCTGTACTTATTAGAAATACTGAATATGTTTTCAAACAACATCTCGATAAGTTAATTTTGTCTGGGTATAACTTGTCATATTATTCTTTGGCCTAGCATAAGAGCATTATGGGCTTCGGCCTACTAGCTCTTTTCCTCTACCTTAGTACTGTATGAACCTTAGTATGAACCTCACCACAATTCTCAAATGACAATATTTTTGACTGTAGCTGAATTTGACATTTTTAGGCTTATGCTACTATCAAAGTTAACATCAAGACTAGTAACTGCATTAACTATTGAAACTCAAATCCTCAATGACTCAGAGCTGCTAAAAATGGATGATTTCCAAACTTATTTTTGTACTGTTGCAAATTCTGCAATATGCAGACTGTTGTGCATGGTAATGGTATGGGGTGCGTATACAATGAGAAAATTACATGCTGACCTTATGTACACACCTGAACAAAATTATAGGCATAGCTCTTCTGTCCTTGTTAATAGAACTTAACCTTCAGAATAGGAACTTTAAGATGTAATGCCCAGCATTCCCAGTCTCATTCTCAAACTGTTTCAGAAAGAGAACAGCCTCCAAAGGCTTGCAAAATAAGTTGTTAATGAGCAAATATGGTAAGGAAAACCAAATACACCTCCAAAGACACCCACTGGTTGATCGGTGTTGACAGATTAGAGGTGATACTGCTGCATGGAATGGAAAGTTAAGTCAATTTATCTTTGACATTTTGGTGTGGTTGTTACTGTTATCTGAATCATTAGCATTAAAAAAATAGAAGTTGGAGCCATGAACAGCACTTAGTGACAAATGAAGGGTTCATCCTGCATTTCAAATAGTACTATCTAACAGAAGATAGAACTACTCAAAGAAATGTAGTGAGTGCCTGCTTGATTACTTAAGTAACTGATTTCAAAGCTGTGTACTAGCAGCATGTGTATTACTGTATGTGTATGCTTAATTTAAAAAGCAGAAATGTTAGTCCTGGGAAAGGGGAACTTTCACAATCTTTACATCTCTGCCTCCTTTTCTTAAATTGGTTGGACTGTACCTCAATGTGTGACTTCATAACATCAAAGGGACCCTTTCAATGTCTATGCTGAGAACAGTGATGTCCTTAAATACTCTTTCAATATGGCACAGTAATTGAAATCAGTTAAAATATGTAAGCTTTAGAAATTGATGTTGTGCACTGGATCTGGTTAAGGCCCACCAGATATAGGGGCCTCCATTGACTTCAGGCGTTGCTGTTACCAATGTCCATCCCTGACACTGATGCACTGTACATTGTCCACTTCTATAAAGACAATTATTCCCCCACTGAAAGTATTTTGTGTTTCTACACACTTGAAAAATCTGGAGATTAAACAATGTTACACACCAATCAGATCATTGGATAATGCTTTTACCCTGCATTTCCAAACCATTCTGTCAATTTAAAAGAAAACAGTGAGCACCACACTACTGAAGAATGTGATTAGTACAAATCAAAGCAATCACTGCTTCAGTTCCATGGGGAAGCCCACAGTCAACACTTTTGAGATAAGTCTTTGCACTCAGGTGCACATTCATTTATTGAGCAAAGAAGTCTTTGGTAATATGACTGCTGCCCACTGTATTTGTTCTATTATGGTGTTCACTTCTAATGCTACTAGAACTTTGCATTCTTATTTAATGTTTAATGCATTGGATGGGTTAAGAAAATCCCTTCAGTGTTGTATGTATGTATCAACTGCATAGGCCTAGTAAGTTACGTTGTACACTGAAAAAGTGGATGCACTGAAAAATGTAAAGGTCCTTTGTGGAACTGAGTGTGCAACAACTATGTGAAACATACATTTTAATTTATTTATACAAACTGTTGTTTGCCAAGCAGGCCTATGGAGATACAGCATCTCATTTTCATCTGTGTTCCAGGTTACTAGGAACACAAATATAAGTTACATCAGAACAAGTAAATGTATTGTTACACAAACTGTAGAATTGTAAATAAATAACTGCTAAGCAGTGGCTAGATTACTTTTTTTTTATTTTAATTTAGTTGGCAACCTGGTAGATCATGAGCTGTAAAGATTGTTTTCAAAGGTAATCAAGGGACACAATAAAACATAGCAATAAAACACCATCAAAACAATTACATATGCTGCAAGAAAATGAATATCTTTGCTACACATATTTACAATTAATTGTAGAAGAGGACATGATAAGACACAAAGGTAAAGAATTATGAAATACTATGGCCCTAAAGGTAAATGTTCTCTGGCGCTGTGTAGTGTACATACGAGGGGGGTCGAGAATAATTGAAGTAGGGTTTTTAGATGTTCAGAAGTTTTTAGAAGCTGTTTTGAGTTGCTTATTGTTTAGGCTACTCAGTCAGCTTGTTCGATTTCTGACGTTGAGTAAGTATTACAAACACATACCTCCCATATACCTTTTTTATCTGGATTTTATAAAGTTCTTTTTTTTTTTTTTTAGTTTATTGTTCTAGGAATTACTACCTTTGAGCCAGAGGCTCTTTTACAAAGGTTCCACGTCAATTAGGTACAGTACAAAAGGTTACATAGATAACACAACAATCTGTGTTGTGTCAAGAGCAAGAAAACATATACAAATACATATCAAATCATTTGTGCAAAAGGACATGAGATATCAATCATCACATTATTATTACAAGAAAGAGGTCATGCCAGATTAGGAGAAACAAATAGGAAAAAAGTCCAGAACAGAGAGGGTAAGTGAAAGGTGTGGGGAGCAGACAATAGCAGGAGAAAAGGTTTCCCAAACATGTCTTTGTCAAATAACGGGACAGGGTGGGTAGTGAGAAAATAGGAGGTTTAATCAGGGCAGTCACAGGAGCTGGAGGTGGCAAGGTGAGAGAAAAGCCTTGATTTGAAAATACCTAGAGAGATGGAGGCAGTGATATGAGTGCTGAGGGCATTTAGCCAGCTGGGGGCATGATAGGCAAATGATCTTTGTCCCTGAGAAGTCCGGCATCGGGGTACTTGGAGAGGCTGGTGTTCTGATCTTCTGGTAAAATGGGTGCTAGCGCTCGGGCATAACAGGTCTTGGATACAGGGTGGAGTGATGCCCAGAGTGGATTTTTTCGCCATCAGGCAGGTAGGGTACTTTATCCGGTTTGAGAGTTGCAACCAACCTGAGTCAGCATAGAGTTCACATGTGTGGGTACGTCGGTGTGCACCAGTGAGCAACCGACAGGCCTTATTTAGGGATGTTGCAATGTGACTAAGTGCTGTAGTAGTGGCAGATCCGCATATAACTAAGCCATAATCAACGACTGAGATGATAGAGGATTGGATGGCAATCCTCAGTGCAGAATGAGTAAAAAGCTGTCGGTTCCGATACAGAATCCCAATTCGCTGATTAATAGTTTTTGCTGTACTATCAATGTAAGTCGCAAAGGTTAGGCCTTGATCAAAGTTGATTCCAAGATATTTGAAAATTGGCCCTTGTTCAAGGGTATTTCCTAGGTGTGTATTAATGGTGAGTGGGACTTGCCATTTCTTGCTTTGCGGGTTAGAGAAGAGCATGGATTTAGTTTTTTTGTGGTTTAGAACCAGCTTATGTTCAAGGAACCACATCTCAACTTTGGGAAAAGCATGCTGAAGGTTGAGGCATTAGAGGTTCGGATCTTTGAGTGGCAAGAATCATGGCATCATTGGCATAGAGGATTATTTGTTCAGGGCAGGATTTGGGGAGGGAGTTTAGGAAAAGGCTGAAAAGGAGGGGGCCCAGGATGGATCCCTGGGGAACTCCTGAGCGAACCGGTTTTGAGTCTGAGAGAACTCCAGCTACTTTTACAGATTGAGAGCGCTGAGCAAGGTAATTTTTTACCCAGTCACCAGGACCCTGCGAAAGCCCTAGGGATAGTAGTTGTTTGATAAGTAGGCCATGGTGAACTGTATCAAATGCCTTGGTTAAGTCAATGTAGACTGCTCCAGTTAGGTTTCCTTTGTCCATGGCATTGTGGATTGCTCCTGAGAATTCAAGTAGGACAGTCGATGTGCTGTGCCCTTTCCTAAATCCATGCTGCTGAGTGCATAGGATGTTGTGCTTTTCAGGTAGTCTGAAAGTTGGTCCATACCAAGCGTTCAAGGGCCTTAGAGAGGTGGTAGTATTGATATCGGCCGATAGTTACCAGGCAGTGACTTATCAGCACTTTTGTGCACGGATGACAACTGCAGCTTTCCATTTCCTAGGGAATTGTCTGTAGCAGAGGGAGAGATTGAAAATTTTGTGAGGGGAGCAGTACTTCCTCCAGAGTGAGGACAGAAGTTTAAGGTCAATAAGCTGCTTTGCTCGGGACTTAGAAATGGCCTTCTTTACATATTTATAGACTTCATGTGCCTTTACTAGTTTGAAATGGAAGGGTGGTTTGGTTGGAGAGGCACTAGTAGAAGTAGAAATTGGAGGGTCAGCATCAGTGAAGAAATCAGATGAGAGGACACCACTAAGGTCCGTGAAGGTATCATTTAGGGTGTTTGTAATGATCTCTGGGTCTAATGTAGTGGTTCCATCCACATTCATTATTGTAGGAGAGGATTTGGACTGCTGACCTATGATATTCTTTATGTTGTCCCAGAAGGATTTCCCTTCGCCCCAGGAGTTGGAGAGGGCATTCTTGAAGTAGGAGCTCTTCATCAAGCGGATCTGTTTAGTACAGTGGTTATGAGCCTGTTTATACTTTTGAATGTCCGACAGAGTGCTAGTAGCTCTTGCAGTGGCCCAGAGGTGATCCCTACTTTTGAGTTGTGCCAATAGCTTCGCCGTGAGCCAGGGATTTGTGAGTGCTTTGATTTTGCGCTTTTTTACTGGTGCATAGGTGTCACAGGCAGTGTTGAAAGTAGAAATAAAGTAATCAAGGGCTAGGTCAACATCTTGAGTTTTGTATATCAAGCACCAGTCTATCTGCCTAAGACAGGTCTTGAGATGAATAAGGTTGCCATAAGGTAGGACTCTGCTATAGATGGTTTTTGGAGGCGGCTTACAAAACTTATGTTCTGAGAGATAGAAGAGGACAGCTTATAGATGTGATCATTGTTGAAGGTCAACTAAAGATAGGCAGATTCATTTCCTTTAGCACAATTACAGTATGTATAACAAGGAAGACAATTGATGCCTTTTTGCATTTTATCTGGTTTGGCTTGTTTTTCTTGGAATAGAGACTGTAGTATTTTGTCCCAAAATTAAGATATTTTATTTTGCAAGACCATTATGGAGGCTTGAATGGAGGCTTGAAGGGAAAAGACACTATCAACATGTGGATACATGTTTCCATAACAAATAGGAGCAACCAAGAAGGAAGGTCTTAGTTTCTGTTGAGTGCAACATTAGTTTATTCAAGTAAAAACATTTCTCAGATTTATAGAAGGCATACAATAGGATGTTTCATATGTGCAATAGAGGTATAACATTATTGTATTATAGTATATGGTTGAGTGTTGTGTATGGAAATGCATGAACTCAAAAATGCTGTTATACCACAGAAGTGACATCAAAAAGTTTTTGTATCATAATAGCTATTTCACTACTAAAGTACAACTGTGTTTCTAAAATCTGGGTCCAATTAAGTACCATCTCTCACAATTCTGTACTAATACACTCCCTGATGCCCATATTTTTCCTGCTTCTCTACCCCTCCTTGAAAAGAGAAACCTGATGTGAGTTCCTACAGAGTTGCTTAGTACTCACCTTCCTGATATCAAAAACAGTATTGTTCATCTATGTCAATAAATAATTTAGATCTGACTTAGGTGGTATCTCTTGCAGCAGGACACACCTATGCAACTATAGTGCCAGGCACTAGGACCACACAAAAACTTTTCTAGCTATCAGTCTACCAGGGGGCTGCCCACCCTGACATCAGGCGCTGATTTCGCCACATGCAATAAGAGTGTGCAGGCACGTGCCCTCCTCAGTTCTTTTCCCACCATCAACCAACACACATCAGACCTTCTGGAATGCTGCAGCTTCAGTTGACTGCCATTCTTTCTATAATTTATTTATTTATTTATTTTTGTTTTCTCATCTCATTATCTGTGATTTTCCTTATTCGTTTTGTCTTCTCAGCCTTCTTCATCTTCTGACCCTACGATTAAGTGCACCTGTGGAAAGCAACTCCCGGAAAAAGACGGCCACTTGGCCAGTGTTCTCCTTCTAGGCCCAGACCACAATGTTGACTCCTGCTCCATCTGCCATGACTTCAAAAAGGCCACCTGCCACCATTACCAGGGGACCTTGGAAAACTTTCTGCTCCAGCAAAAAGTCTCCAGCATGGAAAAGGAGTTGCAGGCCAGGGGTTCCTTAATCTCCCCAGCTTCATCCTCAGGCTCTCAATCATTGAAATCCTGGGAAAAATTCTAAGGTAAACACAAGCACAGGGACAAGGACCACACCAAACTCCAGTCTCCTCCCTTCCACTCCTGGTCCCCACATTGCTCTGTGACCACGGTGGAGCCATTCTTCACTTTGTGGGTGGTGTTGCCTGCAACACATGCCCTATCTCCTACAGGGCTATCACTGGAAGCACCTTCAGTCAGCCATAATTTCGTAGGCAGAAGTCCTTCTGGGCCATGCTCCTTCCAGGCTCCTAGGCCCTGCTGTTCTGGTCCTTATTTTTGGTGGGCTTGCAGTCAGGAGACTCTGTCATTCTGTCTTCAGCTGGCATGGGATTAGCAGCCTTGGGGTCTTCTGTGTCTACTTGACTACCATCCACTGCCATGACATTAGCCCCTCTGGTCTTGGGGCTTCCACCCTCCCCAGCATCACTCCAGGCTGCTTCCCGGCCCTCTTCACCATCCCATAGGGGGACTCAGGCTGGGAACTCCTCCTCTGAGTCTAATCCTATCTGGCCTCCATCCTTAGCTCCACCATTGATGTCTATGCTGGTTCCTCCTCAGCCGATGCCACCTAGCTACCCAACGCCAGTCACGGTAGACTTTCTTTCAATGCTCTTTTCCCTATGTTACTTCATGCAGGCCCACCTGACTCCCCCATAGGGCTCAACCCCTAGGGAACCCCCTACACTGGTCCCCACACTCATGCTTCCAGTGGGCCCAAATTGCTCTCCACATGGTCAGACCCCCCACACTTTCTCTAGACATTCAGGAGAAGGGGATGGATATCACCCAGACCTTCAACACCCTGATAAGGATGGGGATGAAGACTATGAAGGGTGGGCTACCCCCTTCTCACTCTACAGTGGTAGCCACAGACATTGCCAGCTATTTCCAGATATTTAGCAAAAATTCTGAAGAGTTTCTCTCTGCTGCCCCTACTGTGAAAATGCAGAAAGCAGGAGATATTTCTGGAAATATCACATAAATTTTGGGAAATAGCTTGCAGTGTCTGTGGCTGCTACTGTACCTCCATGGTCTGGTCAGATGGGGAGGAGACCATGAGCTATATTCCGTGGTCCATCCCAGATGATCCCTCATTTGTGGGGGGTTCTCTGCCAGATGCACATGGTCATGGGTTTTGAAACGGAGGAGCAAGACCCCAGCAGATGATGGTTAACTACCTAGAAAGATAGAAACATAGAAAGTGATGGCTGAAGGAGACCAATGGTCCATCTAATCTGCTCAGGAGTTTCTGAGACCAATTACAGATCTCGGGATCTTGCACCCCCAAATGGCATTTGACTCTTCCTGACTCCTTGATCACTACCTGAGCCCTGTTCATATCCCTCCCCCTCTTAAATGCTACCATGGTCTGTGCACCTACCACCTTGACTGGCAGGCTATTCTATGGGCCCATGGCTTTTTCCATAAAATAGTACTTCCTTAGATCCCTCCTGAAGCCCCCCCCAGCTTTCACTCTTGCCCTCTAGTGGTCGAGCCAGATACCCTATTGAACAATTCTGTGTGGGGCATCTTACTGATGCCTGTCAATAATTTGAATGTCATGATCATATCACCTTCTCCCTCCTAGTCTACACATTTAGAGTTTTCAGTCATTCCTCATATGACAGTCCTTGGAGACCCTGTACCATCTTGATTGCCCTTTTCTGCACAGTCTACAGCCTATCTCTGTCTTTTCTAAGGTGTGGTGTCCAGAACTGGACACAGTACTCCAGGTGAGACCTCACCAAGGACCTATAGAGTGGGAGGATCACCTTCCTGTTCCTACTGTCAAACCTTCCCCCTATACACACCATTTTGCCTGCCTTTTCTGTTGTCCTCTATGCTCTGCAGGCATTCCAGACTCTGTTGTCCCCAGTCCTTCTGCTAGTGCAGACAGGCAACATCAGCATAATCCATGAAATCAGCTAACAGGGAAATACTCATTCCTACCCTGTCTATTGGAAGGCCATGAGAATCTGATACTGGCCTCTGGAACATGGTCTAAAACTGTCAGCCATTCATGTTCCTGGTGCCCAAAACATTCTGGCAGACAGCTTAAGCTGATCGCAGTCCAGGACACATGAGTGGGAGCTGCTGACCTTAGTCATAGATGAACTGTTCAACAAGTGGGGTCATCCAGAGTTTAACCTTTTTGAATCTACATTTCAAAGCAAACCTGCTGCATTTTTGCTCGCTCTATCCTGGGCCTGGAGTTTTCTTGTGAGACGCATTGACCCTCTCTTGGAAGGGGAGGTTTCTGTTCCCATTTCCTCTCTTCCCCCTGATTCAGAGGGTTCTGATCAACATCCAGATGGAAGGTGCCACAATGATACTCATAGCTCCATTCTGACCTCATCAGAACTGGTTCCCCTTGCTGCAACAGCTGACAGTGAAGCCTCCAGTTCCTCTTCCTGTGTGCACTAGCTTGCTGTCCCAGAACCAGTGCACCTTGGTCCCTCTGGACCTCAAATCCCTGCATCATCATGCCTGACTCCTGAGGATATAGCCATGGCTCACTATATGGTGTCACACAATGTGGTTGATGTCCTACTGGTGGCTAGGAAGCCTTCTGTTAGGGCCACTTATTCTAAGAAGTGGAAGTGCTTTGTGCTGTGGGCTGCTTCATGCTAGCTGGATCCCTGTACTTGTCCAGTGAATCAGATTCGGGAGTACGTACTATTCCCTTTGAACTCCTGTCTGAAGTACTCCTTTCTTGAAGTGCACAGGTGTACCATCTCTGCCTTCCATGTGCCTATTGAGGGTCATGTGGTGGCACAACTTGAGGTGTCCTGCACATTTCTGAAAGGTGCCCTTCACCTGAAGCCTCCGATCTTCAATCCAGTCCTACCATGGGACTTGACTTTTATGTTAGAAAAGCTTACTTTGGCTCCTTTTGAGAAGGCAACAACATGCAAGCTATGCTTTCTGTCATGGAAAGCATTATTTTTAGTTGATACTACTTCTGCTTGAAGAATTTCAGAGCAATAGGCACTCATGTGCGAGCAACCTTGTTTGATTTTCCACAAAAAAAAAAGGTGTCTTTGCTTGTTAACCCTAGGTTTCTACCTAAGGTGGTGTCTGAGTTCACTTTAAAACAATCCATCCACCTTCCTGTTTGTTACACAGATCATGCCAGTCCAGAGGAAGCATTGCTCCATACCTAAGATGTGCATAGAATTTTGCATTATTATACCCATTATATGAAGGACTGTAGGAAATCTGAACAGTTGTTTGTTTCTTTTGCTCCTGTGAGAGAGAGCATCCCTGTTTCAAACCCATGCTTGTCCAAATGGTTGGCCAACTGTACTACTTACTGCTACAGGAAGTATGGCAAGGACTTTCCTGTCATTGTTCATGGTCTTTCCACCAAAGACATTGCCACTTAGCTCTCTTTTTCAGGAATGTGTCCGGTATGGAGATCTCTGATGATGCCACTTGGAGTACCGTCCACACCTTTATCAAGCACTGCAGTCTGGATATTGCCTCAAGAAAAAGGGCCAGTTTCAGCCTTGCAGTGCTACAGGGGCTAATTTCTTAGGTTCTTAGTTTCCTGCCACCCAGACTGCATTTCTTCAGGTCAAAAACTAGTTGGGACTCATTCCATTGGTGTGGTCTGCTGCAAAAGATACCCCTAATGTCAGATAGTAGTTATGTAAGTACTTACTGTAATAGTAGATTCACGAGGGGATCTCTTGAGGCAGGCCATGCCATACCTCCCTCCCTCCTTCCCCTTGAGACTATGAGGCTCTCCTGTGTCTGTTTCCCATTGCTATCTCTTTTTTGGCAGGAACCTTGGGTCCCTCCTTGGCTCCTCTGCAGAAATCTTCTGCTTATGGTCTGTGGTGGTAGAACTGGTTGGGGCTCGGAGGCCACCCACTCTTATAGCATGTGGTGACATCAGCACATTGGGGTGGGTGGTCCCCTGGTATATTACTAGCTAGAAAAGTTTCCATGTGGTTATAGTGCCTGGTGGCTATAGTTCCATAAGTGTGTCCTGCTGCAAGAGATCCCATTGCAGATCTATTGTTATGGTAAGTTCTTATGTAACTGTACATTACTTTTTCAAAATGTCCTGTGCCAGTTGCCGAGTGATGATCCTCACTCAATTACTGCTTCTGCTTTAATGACTGCAATGCTGTGGCACACAGAAATAGTTATTAACTGGGGTTTGTTGCCCAGTGTTGGATGATGGACATTAAAAACTAAATTTACTTTGTATAGTGAGAGTCCAGCCCAAAGTGGTACAGTGCAGAATTAGAACTTGCATAGCTCTAAAAAAACCTCATACCAAAAATTAGATCTCCAAGTTACTTTTAAACAAAGTTACAAGACATTTTGTAATCCTGATCTCACTTACTGTTTAAAAAAGTCATTTTTGTCGTGAGCTACTTATGATCTTATAACCAGAACTCACTGCCTAGTCCTCTGTGTCAGCAACCTTAAAGGACTTATGTTTCAAAAGATTAAAAAAACTGTAGTTGTAGTAATAATTTGGGGTAAAAACATGACATGGGGTGTGTGCAATGCATGCATTTATAGAATGTTTAGATGCATTTTACTGTACCTTAGAATGCAGCAGGAGGTGGTTTTGGAATGCAGCACTGGAAAGAGCTAAGGAATGTCATGGTGGTAGACAATTCCAGAATGTTGGGGGGTATGCAATTTCTGAATGTGGCAGGGATGTGCAGTGTCAAAATATGGAGGGGGGCACTCAAACGCAGAATTCAATAGAGACATATGTCAGGAATTTAGCAAGAACTGGCAATTTCAGAATATAGTGGGGATGTCCATTGTAGAAATGTGATAGGACACATCATTTAATTCTGAAATTTCTTGACCTTCACATGCCAGAATGTATGTATCCATAACATTTAAAAATTGTGCATCGCGTCCCCACCACATTCCAATATTGCACGTCACTTCCATTTTCTGACATTGTGTTTTACTGCCATATTCTAAAAGTACATGTCTCCACCACATTCCAAAACTGCACATTCCCATCACGTATCAAAGTTGTGTGGTGTGTCGATGCCATATTCTGAAATTGTCACTAACACATTTCAATATTTTGTCACTGCTGCATTCCAAAATAATGCATACCTGCCAGTCCATAATTGCACATCACCGCAACATTCCAAAATTGTGTGCCCAGCTACATTTTGAAATTGTACATTCCCCATGTTTTTAGATATTGTTACCACTAGATTCCAAAATTGTGCATCCTGCTCACATTCCAAAAATGTTGCCCTCACTACATTCCAGAATTATGAATTGCTGCCACATTCTGAAACTGGGCATGTACATGATATGCTTAAAATCGTGTGTCCCAACATTCTGAATACCTAACTACCAAATTGAAAATTCTGTCACTACCACATTTCAAAATTGTTTCACTACCACATTCTGAAATTGTGTGTCAGTGTCACTGCCACATTACAAAATTGACCATCTTCTTCACATTCTGAAAATGCACATTTCCACCATATTCCAAAATTGCCCAGCCTCACCACATTATGAAAATGTGTTGCTGCCTCATTGCAAAATTGCATGTCAATACCACATTCCACATTGGGCATCCCTGTTCCATTACAAAATTGTGCATCTCCACCACATTACAGAACTGTGAGTGGCCATCACATTTCAAAAATGTATTTCCCAGCCACAATCTAAAATTATGCATCCAACCACATTCCAATAGTTTGCATTCTTTTTTGAAGAGAACCACAGAAATATGTCAACTTCCCTCGTCAGTATGAAGGGCTTAGTAGGCATCTTGTTACCCTACCATAGATACCATTTCCTGTGGGGGAGAAAATATCACAGAAAAGCTTGCCAGTTTTTCAGACTCTATCCTTCAAGCCCAAGGTGCAATTGAAATCCCTTCCTGGGATCATCACTTTTACTGTGTGAAGATATGCCCTTATTAATGTCCACAATTCTATATATTCTGTACTTAGTTTGAGAAACATATACATCAATAAATCTACAGTATATAAAGGTTGCTATCACCTAGCAACAACAATTATTCTGCTAGCATTAATATACACAAAATGGTGGCACATAAAATCTGAGAAATTCCCCACAATCACCCCATCACACAAATCTAACCCAAAAAACAAAAGGATTCCTCTTATTATTTTGTGCCTGTCTTGACTCCTGTACAGATTTCCAACATTTTCCCTGAAAGGAGAAAAAAAATATTTCAGATATTGCACTCCAAGGTGCATGGAAATAATGAGCTGAGACCTGAGAAAACTCGAGGAGCCATCAAGGGTATGGCAACTGGGTTTCAATGCAAAAAAGTGCAAAATCATGCACTTAGGGCAAGGAAACCTAGGGACAGAGTTTAAAATGGGTGGAGGGATATTGACAACCACCAAACAGGAAAGAGACCTGGTGATAATCATTGCTGATTATCTAAAGTGTGCCAGGCAGTGCAACAAGGAAGTGGTAGAAAACACATCTTCGCAGAAAGAGTACTGGATGTCTGGAACAGTCTTCCAGCTGAGGTGGTGGGGGCAAAAACAGAGGTGAAGTTCTAGATTGCATCGATTAGGCATAAGGGAATCTTAGTGGAAAGGAAAGTGGAGGGAAGAAGGGGCCTGGGATTAAGTAGGGCCTGTGGTAGCACTGTAGATGGGGAACATGGGTAGACTAGGTGGATCAAGCAGTCCTTATCAGCCATTCAATTCTATGTGTCTATGTTGCAGAACATGAAAAGTTAATAAACGCTTTTATGTGACTTAATACTATTCATATTCAACAACACTACCTTGTTACTTGAACCAATAGAGGGAGCCATTTGTGGAAGAATAGGTGTGAGAAAAAAGGGGGGGGCACAAATCACACAGAAAACACATCCTAATAGAGACAAAAGCAAACTACTTTTTTCTCACACTACTCCAACTATCTGACCTACTTTTTTTATTTCTTACCTACCTTTGGTTCTCATATCTTTTCCACAGTTCAAGAAGCATGAAGTTGAGTAAAGGAAACAGAGGACTTGGAAAGATTGCAATTTTCTGAGGTCCCCCAGTTCTTAGTACCCATGGGTTCAAAACTATTAAAACAGAGTTGGCATAATCTTTCTAGCCATCCATTTTATATGGCAATCACTTCTGAGGTCTCTTTTTTCCATTTTGAAACTGACAAAGACAGGTCCAAATTGGAGGGAAACAGAGGTGGAGCATTGCCCAGCAGTATTAGTCAAAGAGGAGGAGGTGATTTCCCTCTACAAACCTGGAATATTATGGTCAAACTATATTCCCAGTGACAAGTCCCATGGTTACTGGTTCCATCACAATGTCCTGTGTGGATGGGGGCCTGAACAGGGTCCAGTAACTAATGAACTAGGCTCAGGGTGGGTCCCATGCAGAGTGCTGAGGATGACTCTTGTCCTGGTTTCTCACAAAAGTTCTCTGAAGCAGTACCTAATGTGGCCTGCCAGGATACCTGAGTCACACAGAATTTCAAAGCATATACAATTATGTGTTCCTTTATGGGCTATCCAATGACACTACCTTGAAGAGCTGCCCAATGCCTCTCAAAGACTATTTTATTAAAACAATCGATCCTATCATGCCCCAGTTCTCAACACAACTCACTTGGAATAATCACCCAAACACTATTCAAATGTCTGGAACCACACTTGTAACAAGCTTAAGGCTGACCCTAATAGAAGACTACCTCTCTATCCCTCCCTGAAAAAAATAATTCTGCAAGTGCCACACACCTGTGGCACATTGATGGAAATTAATCTTCACCCTCCAGTCAAAATACTCTCAGAATCTGCAATATTAGTTGCTCAGCAGGTTGCACTCTCGCCTCTAAGACCAGAAGATCAGAAGGCTGTGGGTTCTTTCCCCACACCAGACACTTGGATTAAATGCTAATACTGACACTGTTGTGCAGCATAAGGGGGGTGCTGCACTCCTGAGTTGTCGTCTTTTGGATGAGACGTTAAACTGAGGTCCAGTCTGCCTGTTCTGGTGATTGTTCAGGTGGATGTTAAAAAACCCATGGCACTTATCAAAAACGAGTAGGGGAATTTTTATTAGAACATTTTGGACTTCATTACAGAATAAACAAAAGAAACATCAAATGTATGTTATACAGTCAAGAAAAAATAAACATAATATATCATGTAATGGGACAATTACTCTCAATTCTCACTGTTAACCCATAAACATGACATTTTAGATTCTGAATATTTAGACAAATCATACTGTAATAAGTGCTGTACTGCCATTCTTATATTGGAAAAAACAGTCCATTGGTGAATCCATTTCTGCTGCAAGACCCAGAGGTATCTAGCGTGCCACAAATAATATTGAATAATGCCTAAAATAATGTAAATAGTTTCAGCATTGTGCCTCCTTACTAAAATATGGTTATGCCCATATATCACTTCTGGATATTTTAAATTCAGAAATTCTTTTTCGTTTCATTCATTTGCTAAAATCCCCCATACAACCTGAGCATATGGACATTCAGAAAATAAATGTTCCTGTGTTTCAATAATTTGCCAGCACCCTACCCTTGGACAGTATCTCTCAGACAACTGCTTATGTTTATTATTTCCTTTAACACTAAGTCTTCCAAAATGTCCTAACCATAAGCAATCCCAGACATAACTGGGCACTCTAGGGTTTATTAGTTGTTTTAGAATTAATACTTTCTGAATGTTAGTGCATAGTGGGAATTATACCTCCCCTTTACCCTCAACTGACAATAAGTGCAGATAAATCTTTTTCTTATCCAAGGTAACAATTTCCACTGGGGATAACTGCCATTTCATCATACACTTTAAACTATTCATACCATATATAGACAGATAATTAATTCTACCAAATCTTCTAGGTGTATGTTGTGACCAAGTCTGGAGATTAGGGCCAAGCCAATCCTCTCCCCAGGGTTTCCAACAAACATTACGTGGCCTAAGAAATGTCCCAAAATTATAATCAATGAATATACGCCAAAAAAAATAAAATGGGATTGATCATTCCAAAACCCCCTTCTGGTTTAGGTTTGTATGTAATTTCCCTCTTAACAGGATTAAGTCTTGAACCCCATAACCCTTAAAAACAAACACTCAAAAGCCTAGTTGACAATTCCTTAGGAGGAGGAAATATGTAGCTAATGTGTGAGAATATAGGAAACAACAATGTCTTAATCAACCATACCCTTTTTAATTTCCCAATTATTTTTGTCTCTATCCTGCAGTTATTCTCTCTGCATGGGATATACTAACCTCCCAGTTCTGTACATTCCCATTTTGAGCTCCGAAGACCACCCCTAATATTTTCTTGGGTTTGGTAGTTAGTTTTATTCCCCCCATTGAGCCTAAAATAGGACTAGGAGCCTCTCCTAATGGAAATCCTCTACTTTTTCCAAAGTTTATTTGTGATCCTGATATTAATGAATACTTTTTAATGATGTCTACTACAACAGACTCATTTGTTGTGTGATCTAAAGTCAATACTACATCATCTGTGTATGACAATATTTTAACACCATAGGAAGTACTAGGGATGTGAAAACCATATACCCTTTGATACTTTATACACCATCTAATAAATATAACCATACAAAAACATATAAAAGAGGGCTTAATGGACAACCCTGTTTAACCCCTCATCGTATAGTAAGTCGTTCCCCGTACCACCCATTTACACTGGGGAGTATTAAACATTTTTTTATAATATCTTAATCCAGTCTATGAACAGATGTGGCAACCCAAAGCTTCTAGTACTAAAAATACAAACTGATGTGCTATGCGATCAAAAGACTTCTCTTCGTCTGAACTTTCTACCCACCCAGACAATCCCCCTTTCTCCCCATTGTGAAAAATTTCCCTTAGAATAATTAAATGGTCATGTTTCTGCCTCCCCTGAATTGCACGAGTTTGGGCTTCATTAATGACATGCTTTGCTATTTTAGAAAGCCTACCTAATATAATCTTTGCTAAAATTTTAACATCTGTATTCAGTAAACTCAAAGGTCTCCAATGGTTTACATCTGACTGAGGAGATTTTTTTATGGATTAATACTAGAATAGCTTCCCTCAAAGAGAGAGCCAGATTCATATCTTTAAGCATAGAGTTGAAAATAATTGTCAGGGCAGGAATTAAGGAATCCTTAAATTGTTTATGTAAGCCGGCCCCTATACCATCCGAACCTTGTGCAGAGTCAGCTTTTAAGCTATCTATAACCTACACAACTTTATGTTCACTAATATCCATAGTTAGAAACTTAATATATTCAGGGGCAACTTGAGGTAAATTTAAGTCCACCAAAATCATCTCAGCTGACTCCATTCTGGGGTGTACTTCTGGATTTGTGTTTCAATAATATCTAAAAGACCTAAGGGCGAGGAAATATTTTCCCCAGCACCATTGATTAGTTCTTTATAACCCTAGACTCTACTCTCTTTACAGTCCCTAAAGGGGTCTATACTGCCTTTCCCGCCATTAACTCCAAATCTAGCCTCCTCACCTAAAGATTGAGTGCTATTATATTGTAATTTCTGAAGTTTAGCTTTCATTTCTTGTATCTGTGGCCCATAATTAAAGAAGTATTTTCAGATAATGAAATTAAATGTTGAAGCTGTTGTCTCAAACTTAAGTAATCCATGTAATTCTTATTATTTTCTTTATTTGCACTATTTTGAAATAATTCCTGTCATTACTTTTTTGTGTCCTCCAACCAAACCATGAGATCCTCATAACAATCTACACTGAGAGACGTGTATTCCAATTTTGCATCCAAATTTTTTGAATATTAATATCAGACAGCAATGCTGTATTTAGCCTCCATTTTGATTTCTGACATCTTGGTGAAGCTTCCCATGTTACTTGTGAACGTACTGCCATATGGTCTGTAAATTCATAACCACATGTTTGACTCAACAGTATTTTTAAAACCCTAGAAACAAAAATATAATCTATTCTGGTTCGAAGCCTCCCTGTAAAGAAGGTAAACCCTACTGACTGATGAAGGGTTCTGTAAAAATCCTTCATATCAGCTAGGGTAACAATCTGCTTCAAGGTTGTGGAGTCACAATACATTTTCTCAGATTGTAACCTCCTATCTGGTAGCTGAAGACTACAATTGAAATCACCAGCCCACAGGACCAATCAAGAGGTGTGCATAAAAGGTTGGATCTCTCGGAATAAGGTGTCCCTGAAGTCTTAGTCTGTGGGGAGTAGGTTGCTATTAGACTAAATCATTCCTTCTGATAGGAGAGGTCTAATAACTAGGCAGATGTCCACTGATCTAGTAACTACCAAATTAGAATTGGCTAACAAAATCCATACCCCTTCACATGAGTCTGTCCCCATGGACCAAAAAGAAGGCCCTAATTGCCATGCTTGGGAAGTTCTTACAAGCTCTCTGTGTTTTTACCCTGGTATCCAAAATACAGGTAATATCATAAACTGTTTCTTGTAATGTCAACATTGTACCAGCTAACTTTTTATCACCTTTAATATTGTTGATATTAATTGACCTACTAGAGAGTTGTCCAAGAATGTTAGAGTGATTCCTCATGAATTAGTGTCATGGGGTTTGCGTCTTCTGCCTTTGCCTAGTTCTTTTTGCAATGGAGTCTGTATTCCCCCTTCATCTGTGTCAGTGTGTGTGAGAGCACTGAGTAGGAGTCAGTACCTTTCCCTTCAGAATCCCCATCCTTTGATAACAATACTGCAAATTTATTACCCTCTTTCCATGATCTGAGCATATTTCTCTTCCCAGTTCCCCAAATTTCCAGGACACTGTTTTCCTCAATCTAGATCTCTTGGTTTGCATGACAGTTGTAAAAACGTATTTTGCAGGGGAAGGGGGGAGAGGCATGACAAGTGCAGAATTATCTTCCTTGCCTGAAACTACCTGTAAATCTAAGGTCTCCTGGGCTACAGAGAGCTGAGGTACTTCATCATGAGTAATTTGGTAAATATCTGGGTCAGAGCAACAAACTGGGCCAGGAATAGTTGTTTCCGAAATTTGTGGCTCCAGAGTTTCTGGAGCTCCCAATTGTTCCTGTAAGTCTGCATTATTATTATCCCTGGGTTGTTCTGCAGCTCTTTTAGCTTGTTGCTGTTGGGAAATGTTAATCAAGCCCTCATGTGAAAGACAATCATCCTTAATATGTGAGGCCCACAGACACTTCCCATAACGAAGGCCTGTTTGCTCACAAAGATTGCATCTAAACAGATTCAAACATTTACTGGATGAATTTCCAAACTCCAAACAATGGCTTCATTTTGCAGTGGTATGTGCTGAACTCAAATGCATTCTAGCACTGCATTTGAAGCACAACCTGGGCTGTCCTGCATAAAAGAGAATGCCTCTGTCCCTCCCCAGATCAAACGTGCTAGGAAGGTGTACCAGCCCTGAGTTAGTAGTAATAAGTTTCACCCTAACCCTCCATCCTCCATCCCAAATTTGTGCACTATCCAATGTGGGGCTTTGCCTATTTAAAATCACACATCTTTGATGTAACCAATACATAATATCCTCTATATGGATGTCTTCATTTTTAAACATAATTGTTATGTGTTTTACAGCTGGCCTAGACAGAGGAACAGCAAGGAAGGGGACCCATAAAGGTGTATTTTTGAATTTCCAATATTGTGCCCACAATTTATCAAGACCAGATAAGTTTTTAAAATTCACATCAAAATTGCTGTAACCAAGATGAAAAGGGGCAACAATCTCAGAGGAAAAAAAAATTACGGTGCCCTTTAGCAGCTGCTTAGCTATAAATAGTCTATCTGGAGGTTCCATAAGCCCACCCTTACACAGGAGCCGGACAGCATTACCTCCATGGGAGGGTTCCCCCTTATTTTGAAAAAGATCAGACAATTTCATAATAGGGTTTTTATCTCCCCCTCCCCCTCCATCTACATCCACATTTTGCTCTGATATTCCTAATCTAATAGGCTCCTCAGCACATAAAAGTGGAGCCTGATTACTCCCCTCCTGATTTTGTATTGATTTGAACTATCAATATTATCATCAGCCATATTATCCCCTAAAATATCAGAGGTGCCAGCATCAGATATAGTTAAATTCTCACCCCAGGGTTCATTGGAGCTCTTTTCTTTCACTATGTTGGTGGACACATTTGTAGGAGGTATAGATGTAGTTGCCAACATAGCTACGTATGTTGGGTCTTTTCTATTAGGAGACCAGCTCCCATTAGTCATTTGTTCCCACCCTGCATTTCACAATGCTAGTGCAGGAGACAAGTTTAAATTTTCAGAAGGTTCCATATTTAAATTCACCGGAATATCATTTCCTTCAACAATTGTTTTTATCTGTTCCCCTGGAACTTTACTCCAACCAGAACTCGCTTTATTTTTGGAAAAAGAAAAAACTTGTTCAGGGTGTTTTTTAAAAGAGTCTTTGTCTGGTGTATGTGCTGCTACAGAACCAGTACGGTACCCTGGACCAAGTTTCTTTTGTTGCATTTTACTTGTGATGGCAGGCTTTTGGCATGCAGTTGAGATTCTGCTAGAACTGCCACCCTGCTCATTTCCTTTCCCGTTCATGACAGCTTTTCCATTTTGTATAGTTGCAGGCTTTAGGCAGGCAGACAGAAAGCTACTTGAACTGCAATCCTGTTCCTTTTCTTGTTCTTTCTTTTTTGTTGTAACTTTACCAGTTTGTCCAGTCATAGTTACTTTGATCACATCTTCAACAGCAGGGCTGTCACACCTGGTTATGGCCTACGCCACATCAGCGCCCTGCTGACTCATTGCTGAACTGACAGACTTCCCCGCACCATTGACAGATGCCATTCCCTCCGTTTTACTTTCCAGTAACTTGGCTTCTAAATTGTTAAGTTCATTTAACAATGTTTCTTTTTTAATTAACATCTCCTTTTGTTGAGCAGACAGAGAACCCAAAATACACATACCCTCTGTTGTATTGTTATTCATATGGTCCAAAACCTGAGAGGAGTCCAAATCCAACAAATGTGCAGCAGCTAATACACTGTTGGCGGCATCTTGTGTTTCTGTGCAGAGAGAGGAGGCCTGCTCTTCTGCACACACCACATCCATCTTCACTGGAGGTTCATCCAGACTGGTCATCTTGGATCAAAATGGTGAAGGGCTCCCCCTACTGATGAATAGGGGAATTTTCCCAGAGTCATGCCCAAATTTCCCTCATTCACTAAAAAAAATGCCACCAACAGCTTAATCTGGTTCAATTCGGTTGTTTACCATCTGTATCTCCCCCCCCCCAAGTCGCCCCTGAAAAAGGGACTTCTAGTCTCAGTGGGCCTACTGGGTCAACAAAATTCAACAAATAAATAGAATTTAATAGTGGACATATATTACCCATACTTTTATATTACTTTGTAACTGATATTTAATGTCCTGCACATTATGACCTCCCCCCATTTCTAAAAAAAGATACTAACAGCTCTTAATACAGGGTGAGTAAATGGGATAGCTGTGAAGGAGGTCCAGGCCCTACATTATCTCACACAATGGTATCTGGACTCAGCCGTATGAGAGAAGAGAATGAAGACTCATGAGTCTGCTCTGTTGCCAGAAGAGAATGAAGATTCATGAGCCTACTGCCAGAACCTGCCCTTGACTCAGACTTCTTGACCCACTGCCTGCTGACCGCGGCTTGGGACTCCTGCCGCACAGCTGCACACCTTCAGGCCATCCCAGAGAACCAGCAAGCCGGTAAGCAATCCTGAATTGTCATGGGAGACGAAAGCCACCGCTATTGGCCCAAACGCTTGCAGTTCTGCACCGTGATTGGACTCTGTCCTTCCTCCTGCCTTTTGATAGGCTACTTGTGCCTTCTAAAGCTTCTGTTCTCTCAGGGTTGCTGCGCCTATTGATTTGTAGTGGAAGCGTCCAAAATTTTGGCCCACTTCGATTCTATGACTGTTGCTGTGCCACTTGCCTGGAATTTTTTTACTGTCTGTACTGCTTTGTTAATCTAAAATCATGTGCCTGTTTTTCAATTCCGAGGAAATGTTGAATTGACTTTGTATTGACTAACAGTTCTGCCCTCCTGTGCTCTGTTGCCCCAACGCTGTTCTTTTTTCTTCTCAGCCTGAACCACCCCTCTCCCACTCTCTGCTAGCCTCCCTCTCTGCTATTCTGTCCAGCCCTTTCTCCTGCTCTCCACTTCCCCCCTCCCCAGCGACACCAAGGCTAGCCATCCATTGTTTCAAATGATACCTGCCTCAGGCTGTTGCCCCCCCGGCTCCTTCTCCTTCTTCCCATTCTTCCATCTCCCTGGTTTCTGCTCCCCACCCCCCAATTTAGCCTCCCACATCACCTTTTCTGCTTGCTCCCCTCCCACAGCTAATCCCTTTATTTTCTCCCTCACTTCCAGAACCTGCCCTTGACTCAGGCTTCTCGACCCACCACCTGTGCGGCCATGGCTTTGGACTCCTGCCGCACAGCTGCACACCTTCAGGCCATCTCAGAGAACCAGCAAGCCGGTAAGCAATCCTAAATTGCCAGGGGAGATGAAAGCCACCTCTATTGGCCCCAAACACTTGCGGTTCTGCACTGTGATTGGACTCTGTCCTTCCTCCTGTCTTTTGATTGGCTACTTGTGCTTGCTAAAGCTTCTGTTCTCTTGGGGCTGCTGCGCCCATTGATTTGTAGTGGAAGCGGACAAAATTTTATGCCAACCCCCCCCCTCCACCGCACACCTTAATTATATAGACCACCTCCACGCCCCCCGTGGCCCCTCTGCCTGACCACAGTCTACTGATTGCCACTTCTGGTTCTCCTTTCTACTCCTCCCATAGAGCCCTCTCTCTATTTTAACCCCTGCTCCTCTGTGTCACTGCTGCTGCCAGGCCCTTCCCTGCTGTGTACCTGCTTCCTACTGCACCAACCCTCTTCCCACCTGCAATTTCTCATAATACCTAACCCTGCCTGCTTGTCTCTACACCCACTCACCCTAAAGCAACCCCCTGTTACCATCTCACCATGCACTCCCCCCACTTGCTCTTTTTCCTCCTTTTCTTTCTTGCCACCCTCCCCTCTCTTTTACACCCCCCCAGCCTGTTTCCCTCTCCCCCCTCGCAGCTACCTGCTTGAACCAGCATTTCACTACTTAGGTACTCATCACCTTGAGGCCAACCTACTGCCATGGATCTCTCCTACCTATAAGGAACTGCACTCTGCCCTAGCCGGACTATGGGAACCCCCTCTGTCTTCTCTCTCTACCTTGATCTTGACCCCCATGCTTGCACCACTTGACGCTTACCCGATTGCCAAGAAGACGTAAACATTCCATCAGGGGATTATATTTGTGCAATCTAAGGCTGGTGCTCCTACTACTGCTACTGTCTGGCAATGTGCACCCAAAACCTGGCCCAACCATTGCCAAGGCTTCAATCCAGAACAAGCCCTCAGGTGCCCTCACAATCATGTCCATCAACATCTGCAGCCTCCTCCCCAAAATCGATGCCCTGCAGGTCTTTACCTGCCAACACTGCCCAGATGTCCTGGCAATTGTTGAGACCTAGCTCACACCCTAAATCCTGGACCAGGCAATCAACATCTCTGGCTACAATGTCTTCAGGCTGGACTGGTTATCTAAAAGAGGTGGCAGCTGTGCCATTTACCTAAAAGACACTATCATTGGTCATCCCATTAATACTTTGCCTGACTCTTCTGCTGCTCATATTCTACCCATCAGAATCCTCTTAGGAGCCCAAAACAAAGCCCTGACAGTTGTCACCACCTACATTCCTCCAAAGGAACAAGGAACTGGGCTGTCCACAGTACTTGACTTCATCAGGTCATTTCCCTCTGACACAGAATCCATCCTCTTAGGTGATTTCAATATAAACTGGCGAGCTACTGAAGCAGGGGTGCACAGAGACTCCACTGCTGCTGCCAACCTCACCCAGATGGTCAACTCGCCAACCAGGAAAAACTACAATACCGGCACCAGCACACTCCTTGACTGGATCCTCACTAGTCGCCCATCTCGGATCACAAACACCTCTGTCCTACCCGACACTCTCAGTGACCATTCCCCTGTCAGCTGCACCTGGTCTAATAAATTCACCAAACCACCCCCCAAAAGCATTGTCAACAGAATTCTACCCCATGGTCAGGTAACGCACCTCAAATCCTACCTCCTCTATCAAGACTGGTCACCCATCTTCAATGCAAGCAATGTGAATACTGCGCTGAATCACTTAATTAATATTTTCACAGAGGCCTGTAACTTGTATGCCCCCTTAAAAAAGCACAAAGTCAGGGCACTCTGTAAACCTTGGATCACTGGTGACCTCCTTATGAAACTAAAAACAAGGTACCACCTCTGGGAACTAGCCAGAAACACTGGTAGGCAAAAAGACATCTCAAACTACAAATGTGCATGACATGACTGCACCAAAACCATCTGACAAATGAAATCAGCCTATTATAAGAATGCCCTTACCAACTCCTGGGGGAATGGTAAAGACTTCTAGAAAAACCTAAATGAAGTCCTTGGGAAACAGTCCAAATCCCCCCCCCCCCCATCTATGCTCAGTATTACTGGTAATATCACACTTGAACCAAAAACCATTGCTGACTCATTTAACACAGCATTCACTGACCTCAGCTCAGTTCTACCTAATGATTTCTTCACTGGAGAGGAAGTTCCTATGTCCCAATCATCCACTACCTCTAATAAGCCACGTTTCTACTTTAAAGCGGTTAAAACCCATCAGGCTCACAAGTATGTCACCAAAGCTATTAGCAAATCAAGATTCAGCAATGACACCCTTGATCTCAAACTCCTGTCTCTCACTCTTGAAGAGGTGCTAGGGCCCCTGACCAAGATCCTAAATCTCTCTCTAAGCCTAAACCAATTCCCTGGTAAGTGGAAATCTGTCACCGTTACCCCAATCCACAAAGGTGGTGACAAAACTGGTCTCGAGAATTTCAGACCCATTTCAATCCTTCCTCCCCTCTCCAAGGCACTGGAACGTATTGTTTTTGACCAGCTTACTGACTTTTTGGATAAACACAACGTACTCTGCAGGCAACAACATGGTTTTAGGGAAGGGAACAGCACCTCTTCTGCTCTCCTCAAATTCACCGGCACTATTCATAACTCGCTGGACAAAGGCCAACTAACTGGATCTATTTTTATCAATCTGACAAAAGCTTTTGACACTGTTAACCACCGCCTCCTGCTTGTCCAGCTACATAATGCTGGGCTCTCACTCAGCTGGTTCAAAAGTTACCTGGACAATCGGACCCAGAGAGTAAGAATTGCTGATACCCTTTCTGATCCAAGACCTGTCCGCTCGGGGGTCCCCCAGGATTCCATCCTGGGACCCCTCCTTTTCAGCCTGTTCCTAAATGCACTACCGGAGTACTGCCCCAAGCAAATCTTACTTTACGCTGATGACACGGTTATATTAGCCTCTCACCATGACCCTAAGTCTCTGAAAGAAAAACTCCAACAGGGTTTCTCATCTTTCAAGGCCTGGTTCTCTTCTCATAAACTGATCCTCAATCAAAAGAAGACAAAATCCATGATGTTCTGCAGCCACCACAACAAAAACAAGCACTACCAACTCTCAATCAAAACTAAACAAGGAGTCATGCTGGAACAAATGCAATCCTTCAAGTACCTTGGCATCACCCTTGACTCCCATCTTACCTACTCTGTCCACAATAACAACGTGGCAAAGGCTACTAATACCTGACTGGGCCTACTGTTCTGACATAGGAAACACCTATTCTCTGATGCCCTGTCTATTGCCATCCAAAGCTCAGTTGTTAGTATTATCGATTATGGCCTTATCCTCTATGGCACAGCCACTGCCACTTCTCTCAAACATGTAACTATCTCCCTAAATAAAGCCTGTCGACTCATCACTGGACTGCATCGTCTCACTCACACTTGTAACCTCTACTCCCAGACCAACTGGCTTCAACTTCACAGTAGAATAAAATATCAAACCTGCATTCTGTCCAAGAAAATAATGATGAGTATTGCTCCACCTGGTGTCTGTGCTCTCCTCACACCCAGATCCAGCAACTCCAATACAAGGAGGTCCAAGCAATACTCCCTACAAATCCCGAGGTGCCACACTACTCAGGGTCAAAGATCATTCTCCTACAGGGCACCCAGCTGGCATAACTTAGTAGTGACATCTCTGCTGCACTGACACTTGGAGCTTTCAAGTCCAGGCTAAGACTCTTGCTACTTGCCTCCAGCTCCTGTGACTGCTCACCCAATTAGTCCACCGTCCTCCTGCCTATGCCCCCACAACAAGCACTTTGGTCTAAATGCTGCCACCCTAACCTAGAACTTTAATCTGTCTGTCCTTGACAAGGCCCATTGGCTGCTGCCCCCTTCCTCCTGCCTCCCTCCCAACTACTTCTACCTCCTTCTCTCCTCCCCTTCATCTCAAACTCTCTGATCTCCCTCCCCCTCACCCCTACTCCTTCCTACCTCACTCCCTCTTTCTCCAAAATCCTTTACCCCAACTGTATTTGCACATTTAGCAATTGTTAAATGATTATTTTCTGTTTCTTATTGTGTACTGTACCATCTGACGTGGAACCTTTGTAAAAAGAGCCTCGGCTCAAAGGTACTGTGCTAATCCTAGACTTAAATAAATAAATAAATAAATAAACAAATAAATAAATCACACTTCCTTTAAGCAAAGCCTTTGACACCGTTCCACATAGAAGACCGGTAAACAAGTTGGGTAGTCTGCGGGTGGGACACAAAATGGGGAACTAGATTAGAACCTTGTTGAGAGACAGAAGGTAGAGGGTAGGGATAAATGGGATCCAATCCAAGGAAAGGGGATTGACCAGTGATGTGCTTTAAGGTTCAGTCCTGGTTCCAGTCCTTTTTAATGTCATTATCATGACATTGCTAAAGGGCTGGAAGGGAAGGTTTGCCTATTTGCAAATGACACCAAGATCTGCAACAGGGTGGACACTCCAGAGGGGGTCAAGAAAATGATGAGGGACTTAGGAATGCTGGAAAAGTGGTTCAAAGTGTAGCAATTGAAATTTAATGCAATAAAGTGCAAAATCATGCACCTGGCATACAGAAACCTTGAGGTGTGTTACAGATTGATGGGAGGGGTTGCTGACGGTCACCAGCGATGAGAGGGATTTAGGGATCATTGTCTAAAATGACCTAAAGGTGGCCAAACAGTGTACAAAGGCTGTGGGGGGGCCAGTGCCATGTTGGGGTGCATAGGAAGGGGCACCAGTAGCAGTAGAACGGAGGTGGTGTTGCCACTGTACAAAACACTGGTGAGACCTCATCAGGAGTACAGTGTAAAGATCTGGAGGCCACATCTTCATAAGGACATAGGGTGGAGGCAGTTCAGAGAAGGGTGACAAAAATGGTGCAGGACTTGCACCAGAAGTCATATGAGGAGATATTAAAGGACCTCAACATGCATACACTGGAAGAGAGGCAGGGATGGGGAGATATAATAGTAACCTTCAAGTATCTTAAGGGCATAAACAAAGTGCAAGTGGGAAACATCTTACAGTATAGGAGCTGTACAAGGAAGAGAGGACTGATATAAGATTGGGGGAGTGCAAGGATGTTTTTCTTCATGGAAAGGGTGGTGGATGCATGGAATCGTCTGCCCCAGGAGGTGGTGGGAGCTAGCACAGTGGGGGGATTCAGTCAAGCATGTTATAGGCATAAGGGAATCCTAGAGGTGGGAAAAAGGGGCTAAAGATGATGACCACATAGGGTCAGTAAGTGCTGATGCAGGTAGAGGAAAAGAGCATACTGGGTGGGCCTAGCGGTCCTTATCTGCCATCAATTTCAGTGTTTCTATGCTTCTATGAAGAACAAGTCTTAAAACTAGCATAAAATTTGTAATCCTCAGAAGACTGAATCAATGCATATATTTCTATGAAAAGCAAGATAATTTTAGTGATAGGGCCCTTTCTCAGAAGACTGAGTACTTTACAACTCACAGCAAAATAGATAGTAAATCATATAAAGAAAACATAATAAACACTGAAAAAATTATTAAATTGAAACAAGCAAACAACTCATAATCATACATAAAAACATCAAACAGTATACTAGTTTAAACAGGTAGATCTTTAAGGCCTCTTTGAAGACCTTCATTGGGCTGGCAGGACAAATGTAGCAAGGCAACAAGTTCCAAAACAATGGTGAAGTCACTATGAAAATGTTGCATAAAATCCCATAGAATCTTTCAATAATATGTGACCCATGAAACTGTGATGCAGAAGAGAAACCATACTACCCTTGTACTGTACCTCAAGTGAATTGATTTTTTTCTTGGAACCAGTTCAGTCACTGAATGTACACTGGAAGAAAAGAGCAGGAAATGTAGGTGGTGGATCCAAGTATCAGGCCCAGAAACCTGTGACCCTAACTCAGATCCAAGGCCTAGGGCTGGATGAGGTGGGTGGGGGCATTAAATTCAACACAGCCTCTCACAATACCCACCCCACTGTTGCCAAAAGTCTCCAAACAGTTTGGTGGCTGCACTGTAACCAAGGCTATATCTGTGCACTCAGAGTCCATCACTATTAATGCAGAAGTATGGGGTTTTCTTCTGGGAGAGGAAAAAGGGATCCAGCAGGACACCAGCTTGCCCAATACCCCACCATACCCCCAAGACACCACTCACCACTGCCACAATTGTTGCCTTGATGCAGTAGCCTTAACTTAGAGAGTTCCTTCACAATGAGCTGATTCCATTTATGTTGGAAACCAAACAATCCACCCACTTTCTAGGAGACTCGAGGTCTGAGCTAGTCAGAGAGGGCTCCAAGCACCCTATATCAGTGCAACCCAATCCATTTAATCCAGGTGAAAGCATTACCCTATGGCAGGTTCTGAACAACATGTTTCAGTGACCACCATATCTGATACTATGGAAACCTCCATTATTGCCTTCGCTGCCTCTGAGCACAGCATGAAAGCAGCCATACTGGCAAAGTGACTGGGGACTCTAAATATCACCTGTATGCAGTTGCACTTATATCATGGCCAAATATTCTGGGACTTTCAGATTCCTCCAGTCTCAATTGTTGGAGCTTCTTCATTGTCCAACTTGCCTTAAACAGTAAGCCATGACTAGACTTGCTAAGAAAAGCTTGAGCTGCTGGCCCTGGCCTCCAACCACAACCAATACACTAGGGACAGAGAGAATCCTGTGGCTGTACTGGAGAACTGATCAAAACCCTGGAACACTCATGGTGGCCATCCAATATGATTTTTTTAGGCTCGACCATAGATGAGGACTGCATGCCATATACCACCTTCTGTTTCTCTGCATACAACTTTCCCCTTCCATGAGAAAGTCTCACTTCATTCTCATCTAACAAGAGTTGTTTCTGACCATCATCCATCTGCTACTGCAGTCATTTTTCCTGCATCTTGAGGTGGTGTAGGATTCCAGTCTGTCCTTAACAGGGGAACCAATTTCTAAGATTCCTCCTCAGCATACTTCACATGAAGTTGCATAGGAAAGCATCTGTGCTCTGTCTCTTCCTCTTCTTCCTTGTCAACCCAAGAAGGATAACTACCAGAGCCCCATACTGCCCCAGGAAGAATAGAATTATTTCTCTTGTGCACCAGCCAAAATTCACCTATTCTATACCACCAACAACATACCCTGCTTCAATATCTGTCAATACTTCCTGTACCCCCCCCGGGAGGTTGAAAACAGGAAATATTTCCTAGCTCTCCCATCAACAAAAACAAACCCTGCCAGAGCTAAATAATTAACTGTGTGACCATAAATAAGTAAGTATAGCTTAAGTCACTTTACCTAGCAGTGCCCTTGTCCGTCCAGCCATGGAAATGGATAGAAGTGGGACCACATTGAAAATGAGATGTTGCATTTCAGCTGGGCTTTTCTTGTTAAATGACTTGAACATAAAAGAAAATAAAAGCCTTACACACAAGCTTGCTTATCAATGGTAGGGAATGTACATGATTCATGGTTACTGCACAGTAATTGCATAGCTTTCGACCAATCTGCAGGCTGGATTGTACACAGTCATTAAAACAAAATTTAGTTTAATTTTTTTGCATCAATTTTCTGTTTAAATCATCAGTCCTGTAAGCTTCATAGAAGCCAGTAAAGCCAATAACTGGAATTAAATAACCTGCAAATGGCAATGTTAACACCAAACACGGATGTGAAATGCCCCCAATTAAAAGAGAGTAAATCATACCATGACAGTGATAACCCTAGTCTAATTACATCAAAGTGAAATGAAACAAAATAGGGCCCTGCACTGAGTCATAGGCCTTTTTTAAGGTCCCTGTCAAGTTAGACAGATTAGCAACCAGATGTTTCAAGTGGATATGTAATGTTTTGACTCTATATTTGGATTTAAACTTGTTTAAATGTCTGAGTTCTGAATAGAAATCTTGAAAGGAAATTGTTTCAGTACTTTCAGTGTATTGCAAAGCAAGGCTTAAACATATGCAGAGCTTACTTGATATATTTCTTTTTCTGCTAAGGACTAAAATGAATCAGAACTAAATTGCTTACTATTCAATCATGCCTTTGTAAGTAAAAACTGTTCTGTATTAGGTAGTGTGGTATGGATCTACTGACAAATGTAGGTTATACCATGAATTGAAAGGCTGAGGATTTCCACATCCAACATAATCCCCCTGCCCCAGGAGGGCTTTATGAAAAACTAGTGGTATTCTCAGGAAACTGTCCTCAATAAATAAATCTGGGCCCCCTCCATATGTTTAAGAGAGCAATGCATCTGTCTGCTAGTCAAAGAAAAATGTCCGTTTGCTTGTTAGATTAATTCATATACCAAGAAGTGATATGTATTTTATTATCGGAATGAGAGGCTATATAAACATAATTCATGCCATTATCCTTTCTATGTAAGACTAAAACAAAGTTACTTTGGAAACCATGCATTAGGGCCAACAAGAGGGGATTACATTTTCAGCAAAGTGTTATTTGTTGCAAATAATACTTGATAAGCCAAAAAGTGGAACATTATATTTTAAATATTTTGATATCAGACTCGCACACTCTGCTTTTATTGTAACACAAGATTCAAGAGGACTTTATTACAAATGGCATTATAGGTTGCCTGGTTGATATCAGATGGAGAAAGAATGACTAAAGGGATTCATTCAGAATAAAATCTTATTTTCCAGGCTTCAAAATCTTATTTACTGGTCTTCCTAAACCTCTTACTTCATGCCCTGTCATGGGAAATACATATAAGTTGGGGTCATTAGTTATTAGGGCACCACTCAGTTCTGCACATTGTCCTCTTTGGGAGAATTATTTACTATAAGTTGATGGTAAAACCTGAAGTGGGAAACCTGGGAATGAAAAGGGATTCAAATACTAGGCAACTTCATGGATTAATTATTTGGTATACTAGCATCCTTCTTTCAGACTTAGATATTTCCCTTGCCTAGAACAGAATTCCATAACTATGTGCAACTCAGGGATATGTTGAAAACACATATTGGCCAATATTTAGCAATCTGCCTTCACAATGTTTTGGACAAGGATGTCTCATCACCCTCCTCTTCTAGAAAACTAGTATATAAATCATTAGTTGAAGAAAATGTAATAGATTAGCAGAGCTGATGGTCACTTGGGAAAAAGAGTTAATGTTTACTATTCCCAAGATGAATGGGATAAATGTTAATATCTAACACTTTAATCTTGTAAAGAGGCCAAAAGGAGGCTAGTTTGGTATAAGTGAACCTATAGATGGCATTAGACCCTATATAAAATGCATAGATTGGGATTATCCAATGATAATAAAAGATGGAAGTGTAACAAAGAAAAAGGTACCAAAACATGTATAATTTAGTCATGCAGAGGGATTTTGAGATTCTGGTAGGAAGTCTGCCTCATCTGTCAAATAATACTTAACTGTAATAATAAATGTGACACTAGATTCATTATACTTGGTGTAGAAATGAAGCTTAGTTATTGCACAACAAATCAATTAAGATGGATACACTTATCTGCCAAGAATGTTATTTTCAGATATTGGAAACAAGCAAATATCACATTATTTCAGAATGGGTAAAGCAATTATCACTAAGAGCGAGCTATGAGTAATTTACTCAAAGATCATAAAAGAACAAATAAATTCTATAAATTTTTGAACCTTTCTTACATTCTCAGTTCTGTAAAACATCAGTGCATACTTAATTGTAACAGCAATTTATAGATATTTAATGCATTCTAGTCAAGACTGAATCACAGAAATGTAGAAACATAGAAAATGATGGCAGATGGGGACCTGTGGTCCATGGAGTCTGCCCAAACATGGTTTCCCAGAGCCTACTGTAATCCCAGGGTCTTGTCCCCCAAGATGTCCAATCTAGTCTTCTCTAGTTCTGTATGATTATGTCCTTTTCTGGACCACCTCCAACCAATCAGTATCCTTTCCAAGGTGAGGCCTCCAAAATATGGACACAGTACCCCATGTGAGGCCTCAAGGACTGATAGAGGGCAGCATCACCTCCCCATCTCTGCTGTCTTTGCCCCTTCCAATATATCCCAGTACCCTGCTAGTCTTGCTGTATGCCTTATTACACTGACTTTGCTGCTTGAGGTTGTCACTAATGATGACCCTTAGATCCCATTCCTCTGCTAAGGAGCTAAGTTTGATCATGTTTAGCCAGCCTTCTGTCTTAGGGTTAGCTCTATCCAGGTGCATCACCTTGCAATTCTTAGCGTTGAATTTTAACTGCCATATATGTGTCCATCTTTCCAACATTTTAAGATCCTCCTATAAATCTCTGACTTCCTCCATGCATTCAACTCTGCTGCTAAATTTTGTGTCATCAGCAAACAGGGTGATTTTGCCCTTTATACTATCACCAATGTTACTAATGAATATTTTGGAAAGGATCAGCCCCAGGACCAACCCCTGAGGCACCCTACTAGTGTCATGTCCTTCAGTGGATTTTATCCCATTTACTACTACCCTCTGTTTACTCTCTTCCAACCAATTTTGCACTCACCTGACTATTTGATCTGCTGCTCTGAGGTCCTCCAGCTTTTATAACAGGCACTTGTGCAGAGCTGTGTCAAATGTCTTACTGAAGTCAAAGAAAAGCAGGTCCACCACATGGCCCCAATCCAACTCCCTGGTCATGTGGTCAAAGAAAGTAATAAGATTCATTTGACATAACCCGCCCAACATGAACCCATGCTGTTTATTTTTTTTCAGATGATTAACTTTGAGGTACTCTACCAAATCTTGTTTAATAAATGTCTCCCATCAGCTTGCCCACTATTGATGTGAGACAGACTGTCATACAATTACCTGTTTCCTCCTTATCACCACTCTCATGGAGTGGCACCATGTCAGCCACCCTTCAGTCACTTAGTACAGTCCTGGACTTAAAAGACCTATTGAATAGGTGTGTGATAGGGGCTGCTATCTCCTCAGCCAGCTCCCTCGGCACCCTGGGGTATAAACCACCAAGGCCTGGATCCTTGTCAGGTTTGATGTCTGATGTCTGAAAGACCCTTCCTGACCCTGTCAGTAGTGAACTCCTGGATGCACATTTTTGGATCCCCCTAGCTGCAGCCCTGATACCACTCTCTAGCAGAGGGACCTGTTTCTCCATAGTGAATACGCAGCAGAAGTATTCATTGAGAGCCATTGCTTTCTGCCCATTGTCCTCAAGCACCTCATCCCTAATCTTTAACCTTACAATCCCCTACCCCTTCTTCCTTTTCTCATTAATATAGCAGAAGAAATTATTTTCCCTGATTTAACCCCATGTGCAATCTGCAGCTTCTTTGCTGCCTTGGCATCCCTCATTATTCTCTTTGCCTCAATTATTTTCTGAATCCAGTCTTCCCATTCTCTGTCCCCCTTTTGCTGTCTGAACAATTTATATGCATTCCTTTTGGCCCTGATTGCCTTCCATACTGAAGGGGAGAACCACATGGGTTTTTTATACCTATTTTTCTTTGTTTGTTACAGTCCTGATGCAGAGTCTTGTTGCCTCAAGGACTGCTTCCCTAATACCTTCCCATATTTCATCTACCTCTGACTTGTCTCTGAGAACCTTTACCTCACTAATTGCCTTAATCTGTCCTTATAAAGCATAGCACTGCTGTCGTTGAGGAGATTTTTGTAGCACCTGTGGATATTTCAAACCAGACAAAATTGTGGTCACTATTTGACAAGGGTTCTCTTACCCTGACTGATCTAATCACTTCTGAATTTGTGAGAATCATATCCTGGATGACATCCCCCTGGTTGGACCTTTTACTAGCTGAGAGAGCAGGTAGTCCTGGATTGCATCCAGAAGAGAGTGATTTCTCAAGCTGTTTGCTACTGGAACCTCCCAGTCTACATCTGGTAGGTTCGGGTCCCAAACCATCACTATGTCACCCTTACCTCCCATCTTTTGTATCTCTTCAGCTTATTGCCCATCCTTCTCCTCTCCATGCCCTGGGGGTCTGTATATCTCCCCCGTATGCAGTTTCCTTCCTACTGTGGTGAATAATTAAGAAAAGCAGACATTTAGCAGCACCACCATCATTTAAGTTTTTTCATATAAAATTTATTATATTTACAGTATATCAGATCTACGTAACATTAATTCTGCATACCAATTCTACATATTATTGACATATAATTAGTTTTAATTGTAATTTTGTAATAGAATGTTTATATATATGGTATTATTTATCTGTCATATTGAAACTTCTCTGGGACTTCATCACAAAGACTGCCTTCTGTTATCTGGGCTCTCTTAACCCACCTTGACTTGTTATCCACTCCCTTCACCCAACAGCCTCTTCCACATTGCCTTCCACCTGATGGGTGTGGTAGCAAAACGGAGTGAGGTGCAGTGGGTGACGTGATTTGGGGCCAGACCTCCTGCAGTCATATGGAAGAGATGCTTCAGTGGCTACAAAGACTGCCTGCTGTTACTTGGGATGTCCTGTCTCATGCTGCTTTGCTAACACCTTCCCCCCAGTGGGGGTGTGACCCATGCTGTAGTAAGAAGTAGCAACTCCAGTGGCTAACAAGACTTCACCACAAAGATAGCCTGCTGTTACCTGGGTTGTCCAAGCCCATAGACAAGCAAGGTCACCCAGCTACTAGGTGAGCAAACGAATAACAAAACACAGTCACGACAAAAAATATCCAGTACCACCAACCAAAACCAAAACCCAAAATAATACAGTTACCACAGGGAGTTTCCAATTCAACAGAGGCACATGAAAATGTATTTATTTATTTTTTATTTATTGCAGTTTAGGAGTAATACCTTTGAATCCTGAGACTCGTTTAAAAAGGTTCCAGGGAATACATAAAACAATTAGTCAAACATACAGGTTGCAGATATCCCAAAAAAGGTAGACAAAGCATATCGGTTGCATACATTTGAATGATATGAGTTAAAATACATTGAAGGAACAGATTATTTTAGTCAGGTTACAAATAATATTGGAGGAACATGGTTTTAAGGGTATAAAGCATTTCAGTGAGGGAACATTGAGGATAGAGCTCAAACAAAGGAAATAGTTTCAAAGGAAATACTTTAGTCTGTCAATTTAGGGTCATCAGGCCCATGGGAGTACTGGCCATACAGATGGGGACTAGCTATACAGAGGGGGAGTGGGTGAGGGAGCAGCCTAAGGATGGCATTGTCATTTTGTGGGAGGGTGAGTGATGGGGGGGAGTTGCTGCAGTGATTCCAGCAGCATGGAGGTGCAAGCTGGAGCTCAGTAGGAGGCAAGTGAGGGGGGAAAGATGTGGGGAGAAAACTAAGGAGGGGTATTGGAGTGGTGGAGATGTGAAAGGATGTTGAGATATAATCAGCAAGGGAGGTAGGTACTGTGGTAATGGAGAGGGTTGTGCAGGAGAGGAATTAAGGTGTGAATATTAGGGGCAGAAGAGGGTGGGGGTTGGGAGGTGGAGGAGGGATGGTGGTGTAGGATGGGATGGAGTGGGAAGAGGGGGAAGGGGGTGGGTTATTCGGGCTAAAGAGTCCTGTGAGAAACCATAGAATTGCTATAGTGATAAGGAAAAAGTGCCTTAAAAAAGAATAGTGCAGTACCTGCAAGTGTCAACCCCTCATGTAGACCCCAATCAGAACAGCAACAGGACCTGTGACTGGTTTCACCTAAAGCATCATCAGGAACACTATAGTAATTGAATCTCATTCAGATTGTTCTGTTGTTTTTACAGGCTGAACTCTCTCCCCTGATTCTGGTTGCCCCATACTGGCCCAGACAAATCTGGTTCCATCTGCTTCAATAATTGCCAGTAGAACCCCTTGTCTCACTTCCTCTATGAGTGGAACATCTGACACAAGAGCAGGGTGCTCTGGTGCATCTGAATCTGTGGTCTCTTCACCTACATACCTGGATCCTGAGGATGTACAGCCCTCCTGCTTTGGGGATTCCCAAACTGTTACTGTTGTTATATTAGAAGCTAGAAAGTTATCTATGATGAACACCTACTCACACAACTAGCTACAAAAATCGAGCAGACTCGATAGACTGAAATGGCCTTTTTTTCTGCTGGCAAATTTCATGTGTTCGTATGAGAGGAAGGATAAAGGGAGGGATGGGCAGCTGCAGAATAGGATTGCTAGCTGCAAAATCGAGCAGACTCGATAAATCAAAATGGCCTTTTTTCTGCTAGCAAATTTCATAGAAGTGTAAATGTTCTACAGTCTGGAGTGCAGTTCATACTTTGTAATCACTATGTGTAAAGTGAATTTAGTGCTGGGCTTCTACTTGGCCCCAATGACTCAGGCCTTGGGTATTTTTTAATTAAGGTCCTCTTGGCTGAGGGTATCTGCTTTTCATGCCCTCAAAAAAGGCAACACTCTGGCACAGCTTGAAGTTTCCCATAGGATACTCAGTAATTTTACTTTTATACCCTCTGATCTGTGATCTTGTTCCAGTGTGGGAGATTAATTTGCTCCTAAAGACCCCTACTCCACCTCCCTTTGAGCCCGTTGCTACTTTTTAATTGTGCTGCCTTTCTTGAAAGACACTGTTCCTAGTGGCTATGACATCTGCTAGATGAATTTCTGAGCTGCAGGATCTAGTTGCAGAACATTCTTTATTTTTCACAAGGATTAAGTTACATTACATACTAATTCTCATTTTCTTCAAAAGGTTGTGTCTGAGATAACACTAAATTAGACCTTTCTTGTTCATTTTTTTACTCCAGTGGATAGTGGGGAATGTTGTCTACATATTCTGTATGTCCATAGGATGCTGCATTGATACTAGGACTGGACTAAGGATTGCAGGAAATCCTCCCAACTGTCTGTGACTTTTCCCCCTTGATAGTGGGCTTCCCTATTTTTGAGCAAGCCATAGCCAAATGGTTAGCCAGTTGTCTTACTTTCTGCTACCATAGGCAAAGTAAGCAGGGTTCTAGTCCTGTCTGTGCTCAATCCACCTGCAGGGACTACTTCAGTGGCTTCTTTCCACAGTGTGTCAGCAGCTGACATGTGTGCTGCTGCCACTTGGAGTGCTATTTATATATTTACTAAACATTACAGTCTGTACATCATCTCTCATAGATGTGCTGGTTTTTGGCTCACTGTTCTGTAAGGCCTTCTTTCTCAGGAACCTTAGGTCCTGCCATCATCCTACCTCTGTGTGTGGTAGTGCTTGGGAATCATTCCATGATGTGGCTCAATAAAGGGAGATATTTTCAAAGAAGATAAAACAGTTCTGTACCATAACAGCAGTTCTTTGAGACAATCTCCTACACTGAGCCACAGCTCTCTATCCCACCTCTCCCCCTTGTCAGGTGAGGGGTGACTATCCTTCTGCTCTCACAAGCTGGTTCACCTCTGATACCTACATTGGCATCTGTGCTCAGGTTCCCATATCTTCTCCTATGTGTGCTTGAATTGGTCCTGGTCACTTCAGTCTGTGCCAGCCCAATGAACTTTCAACCTTGTCTTTGGTGGGGAACTGAGGCATGTTGGGAATGCTCATGTTGCATAGGCACCAATGAGGTGCATCAACATGGGCAGCCCCTGCCAGCAAACATTTCTTGGTGGTCCTGATGTAGATGGCTTACTGTTCCATGGTGTGACTCAATGGAGGAGATTCTCTTGAAGACCTACTGTTATGGTAAGTAACTGTTCCTTTCTGAGTTTAGTTCCTTGCTTCAGTGATGGAGCTGAATTACTCCTATATGCAGACAATGCCATCCTTTTTTATGAGGGGTCCATGGCATCAGAGCTTAATGTAAACTTCAGAAAGATTTATATCACCAGCAGAATTGGTTTAAATAATGCTTTTTTCTATCACAAAAAGAAATACTGATCTGACCATTAGCATTAAGGACCTATCAGGAGAAACCCTTGAGGCAGTTAATAGTTTTAAATTTCTTGGCGTTGTTTTGTATCAATCACACTTTAAATTTTAAACAATGCATTTCACAATCCAGGAGCTCAATACATAGAAGATTAGGTCAGTTCAATGAGGCAAGGAAATGTTTGGTTCTGGATTCTCATCGACTATTGACTAATTGTCTATTTTATCTGATGAACAGTGGGTCAACGGTCTACTCATCTGCTCACAACAGGGTTCTTGCAAATCTTAGGGATACTTTTTAAATTTATTGGTTCACTACAGGCCTACCAAGGCTCACACATGACTGTATTCTGTACCTCTCCCTGGATTCTTTGATGATAGAATTAACTTTTGTTCATCAATTATCCTGCAGAAGGTTCCCTAACCTAAGAACCTGCAAGATTAACCACCTTTCCCCAAAGTTGCAGTTCATTTCACAACTCTTCTCAAAACAAGTTTACTTTTAAGGTTCCTTTATTCAAAATCTCCCTGGGGCAAAGATCTTTTGCTTATCGTGCTCTGTCATTTTTTACTCACCTACCTTGAAATGATGTGTGCTTTGTGAAGCTAGCAATATTCAAAGGCAAAGTAACTATTTAAAAGATAACATTTGGCATTCCTAAAATTAACTTTTCATGCCTCTTTTGTAATCTGTGGTATGTGTGTATGAGCAGCAGAGTCAGTGGCTCAGCAGATTTTACAGTTGCCTCTGAGACCAGAAGATGGGTTCCATCCTCACACCAGGAACTTGGTTAAAAAAACATACTGACAGTGTAACGCAGTGGTAGGGGGTGCTGAATTTCTAAGATGCCATCTTTTAGATGAGATGCTAAACATAGGTCTTGTCTGCCTGTTCTATTGGTTGTTCAGTGGGATGATAAAGATCCCATGGCATTTCTTGAAAAGAATAGGGGAATTTCTCTAGAGCCATGACCAATTTTCCCTCATTCATAAGAATCACTAAGCTTGTTTAGACTTTCGTCCATTATGCTTGCTTAATTTATGTCCGTGTGATCTTACCCTTGGACCTGTAATAGGTATCTACATTGTGTTTAAATGTATTCATAGTTGGGCTACCCACTACTTCTAGTGGAAGTGCATTCCATACTGGGACTACTCATTGGGTATACCAACATCTCCTATTTTGATGATTTCATTTATTTGCTATCAGTTGCAAAGGGTGGACTCTAGTGTTGTAGATTTGTGGTTTCAGTTCTAGTCCCAGGTCATCCCATAGAGCAGGATTTGAGAACACTTTATATAAAAGACACATATTCCCTCTCTGTCTTCCGTATTCTAGGGAAAAAGACCAAGTGTCTTCAATATATTGTCATATTCCATCTGGTCCATACCCAAAACTGATCTCATTGCTCTTCTCTGAACCTTCTTCTCCACTCTATTTATCTCTCTCTTTCTATACAGTTCCCAGTCCTGCAAACATTACTCAAGGTGCGGCCACACCAGATCCCCATAGAGTGGCATCAGAGCCTCCCTTCTTCTACTTCCAATATGTCTGAGTATACAGTTTAAGATTTTGTTTGCTTTATTAGCAACCAAGTCACAATGTGACTTAAATTGTAAGTCATTGGTAATTATGACTCCTAGGTCCCTTTCCTCTGCAGAGCTGTTGGGGGTTTTATTTTCTAAATGATATATAAAGCCATGATTTTTTTTGCCCATATGCATAATAATGCACTTATCCTTGTTGAACTGGAGCTTGCTGGTGCTAGTCCATTCCTGTATGTGGTCTAGTGCTTTCTAGAGTGATACACTGTCTTTGTATGCATTTCCAACAGAACCTAGCCTACAATTTTCTGTGAATTTTGTTATGCATATATTGCTGTTTAAGAATTGTAGTGAAGAAATATATATGTTAAACAAGGAAGGTCCCAGCATGGACCCCTGTGGCACCCCATTAGTCACCTCAGCCCAATCTGAGAAGACCCCATTTACTGCCACCCCCTTTTTTCTACCCCCAAGACATGCTGATACCCAGGTTACTATGTTTTCTGTAAGTCCCATGCTTCTCAGTGTGTAGGCCAATTCCTTGTTGTGGTAATTTATCGAAGGCCTTAGAAAACTCCAATAATGTGACATCAACTGACTGTCCCTGGTCCAATACTTTGCTAACCTTCTCATAAAAATGAAGCAAATTAGTCTGACAGTACCTATTTTTTGAAGCCATGTTGTGTTGGGTCTTGCATATTATTTGCCTCTAGATGTTGTAATATGTGATCTTTCAGTATTCCATCAAGTATTTTGCCCAGAATCGAAGTTAGGCTTACTGGTCTGTAGTTTTCAGGGCAGTTTTCATTCCTTTTTATAAATAGGGATAACTGTTGCCTCTCTCCATCCAGGTACCACAACCCCTGTGTCAATTGAAATTTGAAATATATGTGTCAGAGGAGGCATTATTTGCTCTGTGATTTCAAGAAAAACTCTGGGGTACAGACCATCAGGAGCTAGTGATTTATTTTTATTTGTTCTCTTAAGTCTATCTAAGACATCAGTGAGTATTATTTGTATCTGTCTGCTGTATGTGTTTTTCTCACTATGTGTAGGAGTACTTTTGGGATTGAAAACAGAACTAAAATAATGATTTAGTATGTTTGCTGTTTGTTTTGGATCTGACACTTTGTTGTTTTTATCTTTAAATGGTCCTATGGTCCTATTAGTCCATCTTGCTTCATTTACATGTGAATAAAAGGTTTTGTAGTTATCCTTAATATTATATGCTAACTTTAATTCATATTGTGATTTGGCTATTTTAATTTGTCTTTTCACTTTTTTCACCATTTCCCTGTATTTATATATTTGTTCAATACTTCCCTGCCTCTAGTATGTTTGTAAACTTTATTTTTCTGTTTTATAATTTTTTTGAGTTTAGCCACCTTGGTGTCCTACCTTCACTGTGATGTTTGGCCTTTACAGGAATATACCTATGTACTTCATAGTGTATCTTGTTTACCAGTGTGTCCCACATGTTCTCAAGAGAGGATAAACTGAATTGAGTTTTCCAATCCCAATCGGCTAGGTTGGCTCTTATGGTGGTAAAGTCAGCCTTACTGAAGTTTAATTTTGTTGAATTTTCTACTTGCTCTGTGTTCTGTGTTGTTATTTTGAAGAAGATAATCTGATGGTCACTATTACCAAGTGGTATATTGGTTTTTACATCATGTACCAAGTCCCACAAGTTAGTCAGTATATCTAGAGTATGATCTCCTCTAATGGAATCCCTAATTACTTGATCTAGTCCAATCTGGTCAGATAGCTCTATGTACTCTTTCTCTATCTTAGAGGTTCCCCTTTTTATATCCCAGTTTATTCCAGGTAAATTAAAGTATCCTGTTATCATAACTATTTTCCAGATTAAGATGTTCTACATAATGTTGAATAGCTAACTCATCCTCCTGGCTGAATGAAGGGGGGCGGTATTCTATGCCAAAATGATTTGGGGCTCATTTGGTGGTACCAGTTTTATCCATAGCTGCTCTGCATTGTCTGGATCATTTTTAACCTCTTCACATTCTATTGTTTCATCAGTATAGATTGCCACCCCACCACCATTCCTGAATTGACTTGATTTGTTGAATAGATTGTAACCTTGTATGCTTTTGTCCCAACTGTCACCATCCTCCCACCATGTTTCTGTTAGTATTGCAATTTGAATATCTTTGGTTTGCAACAAGTACTTGAATTCATGGAATTTGTTTACTAAATGCCTCACATTTGTCAATAATCCCCTCCAATTCTTGCCATAGTGGCAGTTGTAGTTTCCATATCTGTATTTGTTGTGTTCATCTCAGCCACCAGGTGTTGCTGTTTGGAGATGTCAATATTCCAGACATAGATTGGAGCCTCCCAGCAGCAGCATCAACCAGGAGCAGATTTATCCTGGACTCCCTTGAAGTGCCTTCCTCAAGTAACTGGTCATGGAACCAGCTCAGCAGAAGGCAATACAGGACCGTGTGCTCACAAATGGGGACAATGTGAGGTGGGTAACAGTGGGGGTGCACTTGGGGAATAATGACCACCAGTCATTGTGGTTTGAAATCACAGAAGGAGCAGAACCAAATCGCACAAAAACACATATCCTGGATATTAGGGGGCAGACTTTGGGAAAATGGGGAGATGCTAGAAAGAGGCACTAATTGGAATGGGGTGGGAATCAGAGGTTGAGGAACAGTGGGCAGTATTTAAAATGGGGATTACCAGAGCAACAGAATTATGCATTAAGCAGATTAGCAAGGGGAAAAAGAAGAGGAGGCTTTTATGGTTTTTCTAGGAGGTAGCAGAGGAAGTGAATGCCAAAAAGATTGCATTCAGGCAATACAAAAATACACAGGCAGAAGGGGATAGGAAGAAGTACCAAGAGAAGCAAAGGGAGGCAGGGAGGTCAGTAAGGGAAGTCAAAACTCAGATAGAAGATCGCATTGCAAAATCAGTGAGTAGAGGGGACAAAACCTTTTACAGGTACATAAGTGAAAAAAGAAAGGCAAAGGGAAAGATAGTGGGACTGGAGGGGGAGGATGCGGGCCTCGTGGAGGATGACAACAGTAAAGCTGAAATATTGAACAAGTATTTCTGCTCAGTCTTTACTGAGGAAAAGGAGGGTAATGGACCTGAAGGGAGTACAAAGGATGGGAACAGTGCAGAAATAGACACAAGTCCCTTTACACAAGAAAGGGTCCTGAAGGAACTGGAAGGAATAAGAGTTGATAAAGCAATGGGACCAGATGGGGTGCACCCCAGGGTCCTTAAAGAACTGAGAGGTGGTGGCTGAACCTCTAGCAATCCTGTTTAGCCAATCACTGGAAACAGAGGAGGTACCCAAAGAATGGAGGACAGCAGATGTAGTCCCCTTATACAAAAGCAGGAACAAAGAGGAAGCGGGGAACTACAGACCAGTCAGCCTCACCTCAGTAGTGGGGAAGATCATGGAAGCACTACTGAAGGAGAGATTGGTGGAACATCTGGTTGCCAATGGACTACAGGACCTGAAACAATGTGGTTTCATCAGGGGGAGGTCATGTCAGATCAACCTCGTTGAATTATTTGACTGGGTGACTAGGGAGGTGGATCAGGGGAGTGCAGTGGACATGGCCTATCTGGACTTCAGCAAGGCCTTTGACACTGTGCCACATAGAAGGCTATTACACAAACTCGGGAATAGGGGAATGGGCAGGACAGTAGTGTGGTGGGTAGGTAACTGGCTGGGCGGCAGGACACAGAGGGTGGTGGTAAATGGATGTCACTCCACAGAGGGAAGAGTGACCAGTAGGGTACCACAGGGATCAGTGCTGGGACCAGTTATATTCAACTTCTTCATCAGTAAAATTACGCAGGACCTAGACGGCAGAATTTCCCAGTTCTCTGGTGACACAAAGCTCTATAACAGAGTGGACACACCAGAGGGTGTAGACAGAATGAGGAGGGACCTGTAGAAACTTGAAGATTGGTCAGGAGTTTGGCAGTTGAAATTCAATGCAAAGAAGTGCAAGATAATGCATATGGGGCACAAAAACCTTGGAACAACATATCAATTGGAGGGTGAGGATATAGCATCCACCAAGCAGGAAAGTGATCTTGGGTTTATCATCTCTGATGACCTCAAGGTAGGGAAACAGTGTGACAAGGCAGCAGGTAAAGCAAATAGGATGCTGGGATGCATAGGTAGGGGCATCACCAGCAGGAAAAGGGAGGTCATAATTCCACTATACAAGACACTAATGAGGCCCCACCAGGAGTACAGTGTACACTTCTGGAGATCTTACCTACGTAAGGACACAGACAGGTTACAGAAGGTTCAGAGGAGGGCAACAAAGACGGTACAAGGATTGCATCACAAGTCCTATAAGGACAGGTTGAAGGACTTGAATATGTCCTCCCTGGAGGAGAGGAGCGAGCGAGGGGATATGATAGAGACATACAAATATCTTAAATGGAGGAACAGGGTGGAGGAATACACTATTTTTCAGTGAAAAAGATGTTCCAGGACTAGAGGTCATGGGATGAAGTTGGAGGGAGGGAGAGTCTGAGGAAACATGAGGAAGAGTTTCTTAACAGAATGGGTGGTGGACAAGTGGAACACCCTGCCAGAGGAAGTAGTGGGGACTGAAACAATCACGGGACTTAAAAATGCATTGGATAGTCATAAGGGAATTCTGGAGGTCAGGCACTAACAGGCAACAGAATTCTAGGAAAACATAAAGTGAACTTACAAGCTCAAGTGGGCAGACTGGGTGAGCTGTAGGCTCTTATCTGCCGACAGTGTCTATGTATCTATGTCTAAGTGTGCTGTAATCCCCCCTCCCCCCACTGATGAGTTTAAATGCTTTGCGATTTCTTCATAGAACCTTTTTGCAAGAATTCTGGCTACCATGTTATTAAGATGGAGTCCATCATATTTGTATAATAATGTGTTTCTAAATGTGTCCATGTTATCAATGAAACCCATGTTTTCTGAACTACAAAAATTTCTCATCCATTTAGCATGATGACGTGCCCCATTTTGTTAGAATACCGACCGTAGGTGGGTGTTATTCCTGATATTATGATTTCTCATGCTTTTGATTTGAGTTTTAGAATGACACCTTTGCATGTCTCAAACATCTCTTTTAGATTTTTTGTCCCAATGTCATTGATTCCAACATGTAAAATAACAAGTGGGTTTTGTGTGTTTTCCATAAGACCATCCATAGATATTAGATAGATATTTTATTTATATAGCATCCATCTCCAAAGACTCTGGGTGCTGCACAATATAACACATATAACATAAACAATACAATAATACAGATCTAAAACTAGCTACTACACTATGCAAAATACCACTAGGAGCAACAGCTTAACTAAGCATCACAGAATATATTATTATAATAAAACCCCCTTCAGTTAAAAGCCTGATTAAATAAGTATGATTTGAGGCCCTTCTTAAAAGCTTCCACTGTGGGAGACTCCTAAGATGACCAGGCAAGGAGTTCCACAGGCTTGGCGCAGCTACTGCAAATTCACCAGAATGTTGCATCCTAACCTTGGGAACTCCAAAGAGACCACCCCCAGCAGAACGGAGAGCCCGGACCAGGTGGTATGGCACAAGGAGCTCTTGCAGATAGACTGGGCCCCTCTTGTGCAGGGACTTATACTGTAGGTTAGAAGCTCTATCTTGAAGACAACCCTCCACTGAACTGGGCAACCAGTGCAGTTCACGGAGCACTGGGGTGATATGTTCACATCTTTTCACCCCCAATAATAATCTTGCTGCCACATTCTGCACCAGCTGCAGTCTGTGGAGGTTGACTCCAGATATCCCTAGGTACAGAGCATTACAGTAGTCCAACCTGGAAGTGACGAAAGCATGTACTAGTGTGGGCAGATCATTTATCAGGATCAGGGCTCGAATTTGGGCAATATTCCTGAGATGGTAAAACCCGGATCTCACCAAGGCCGACACCTGTGCCTCAAGTGTCAGGCCACCGTCAAGGAATTCCTCTAAAATTCTTTACCTGCCTACAGTGTGCTAAAGGCACACCCCCAACACAAGTTCAGGGGGTAATGTCATACCGCCCCCACCAAGATGACCCGGCTCCACCACCAGTACCTCAGTCTTGTCTTTCTTTAGTTTAAGACAATTGTGAGACATCCATGTCTGGATTTCCTCAAGGCAGCTGTTAAATACCGAGTCTGACACCTGGCTATTGGGAGCACAGGACAGATACAGCTGTGTATCATCTGCATAGCAGTGAAAACACAGCCTGTACTGCCTGATAATGTCCCCCAGTGGCAGCATATACACCATGAACAACAGAGGTGACAAAAACTGACTCCTGTGGAACACCACAGCGCAGAAGCTTTGGGTTTGATGAGAAAATTCCCATGGTCAACCTCTGCACTATGTCAGGTATGACCTAAACCAGTTGATGACATTTCCGTACAGGCCACACCAAAACCGCAATCAGTCAAGTAGCACCCAAGTAGCACCTCATGGTCCATGGTGTCAAACACCACAGAAAGGTCTAGGAGGACCAAGATGGTACGGTTCCTTCTATCCCTCACCATCAGGAGGTCATTAAGTACCCTCACCGGGGCCATTTCTGTACTATGCCCTGCTCAGACTCCAGATTGGAAAGGTTCATAGGCAGAGGAAGCAGCAAGATGTTTCTCCAGCTGAATGGCCACCACCTTTTCTGCAACCTTCCCTAAAAATGGGATGTTCGAAACAGGTCTGTAATTGCTGAGGCAATCTGGGTCCAAAGATGTTTTTTTTCAATAGGGGTCTAACCAAAGTCTCTTACAAGGCTAAAGGAAAAATCCCACTCCTTAATGAACTCCAGACTACCCCAGCAATCACAGGAACAATCAGGTCCAAACATTGCACCAAAAGGCAAGTTGGACCTAGATCTAAATCACAATTAGTTGGCCACAGCTTAGAGATTATCTCTTCCACCTCCCGAACCCCAATCAGTTTAAACTCTTCCCACACAGGGGGAGTGCTCCAACTCAACTCAGGATGGACCCTGCAGCCCTTTCGAGAGATGTTGGATGAGACCTCAGCCCTGATGGAGGACACCTTGTCATCGAAAAACAGAGCCAGCTCCTCACACCTTGTACTCGAACCTACCCCTCCCACACACAGACAGGCAGGATGTAATAGCCTGTCCACTGTGTGGAAGAGCTGTGCTAGTCTGTTTCTCACTGTAGCAATCTCCCTAGACAGAAATTCCACCTTTTTATGGGAGATTGCCCCCTGATAGTCCACATAATGTGTCCTCAGGATGAATTTGTCATCCACCAGATCAGATCTCCTCCAATGCCTCTCTAACTTCTGACCCCTAATCTTTAAGTCTCAGAGATTCTCATCATACCAGGGAGATCTCCGATGAGTAGACTGGGCACGGGCACGAAAGGGTGTGATTGAGTGAAAGACCTCACCAACTGCCCCATTATAGGCTGCTACTGCCTCCTCCAATCCAATCACACAAGCTGCCCCAACACCCGATAGGTCCAGTACCACCAAAAGGTCCTCTGAGGATACACCGCTTAAAGACCGGTACTGAACCATCTCCATAAGGACAGGACCATCTGGTGGGTGGGCCTAAATGTGAACCCCATTGTGCTGTGATCCGACCAAACAACCAGATCTACACTAAGGTCCATAATATCCAACTCAACAGAATAAAACAAATCCAGTGTGTGGCCACCCAAGTGCTTCGCTGTCATTACCTTTTGTGTCAGGCCCAGTGCCCCCATGCTCTCAAGAAGGTCTCTGCCAAATTTTGATAGCCCCCCCCATTGACCCATTCATTGAAATCCCCAGGATCAACCACCTGGGGGACTCTAATACCAGGCCTGTGACAAGCTCCTCAACCTCTCACAAAAAATCCCAATCACTACCTGGGGGATGATAGAGCAGAAGGACACTGAAGCCCACACCCCTACCTCCTCAGGCAGCCACACATTCAAAGGACCCCATAGGACTCATAGGCAGCATTGTGAGGTTCAGGCTAGATTTAAAAGAAATAGCCATCCCCCTGCCCCTATGATCCTTCCTTGGGCTGTGTATTATGGATTATCTGGGTGGCACTGCCACCTCCAAAACTGAGGCAGCATTTTCATCCAGCCATGTATCCGTGATGCAAACCAGATCAACAGAGGATATCAAGTCCATAATTATGGCCATCTTATTCCTTATTTATCTGGCATTGCACATCACAACCCAAGTAGGATGAGGTGAAGCAGCCAGACAATCCATCTGCCCACACTCTAAGGTGGAGCCCTTGGGTATGGGGATGAGACAGGAGACACCCTGTTCAAGTCCCCATTTCACCCCTGACTGTCTCCTTGACTTCACCACCCAAATTCCGGACACACCAGCAACCACTAGAGAGACATCTTGTCAGGCACCCCCTCCATGCTATCCCCAAAGCCCTACATCTGAGGTAGGCTTCCAATGACAATACTGGGAGCTCGAAGGGATGAAGTCCCTGGAGATCATCACCCAAGTAGCTGAGCCTTACAGGCCCCAAACCCCAACACATTACTAAAAATAAACAACCCACTCAATAATTCAAATTTCTCAATTACCACCTCCCCACCCCCCCACAACAAATCCACAACTACCCACTCACAAATGAAACCCAACCCAAAACACAATTAACTCACACAAATAAACCCACCCCAACCCTAATTTAAAAAAATATATATAAATTAATTAAACCAAAAGTTTTCCAGCTGAACGTGAAGCTATTAATAAGAATCACACAGTCTATTAATAGCAAAAATAGAACAGATCTTCACAGGTCCAAGTGTTGTATTGTGAGCCTGAGAGCTCTCACCTCCCAGGCAATAGCCAAAGCCACAGTCCTTCACCAACCACCTCTCACATAGAAAGGAGAAGGTCCATACCAGATCAATGAACAATATGATCACTATAGTGTAAAAGTTTAAAGAAACTTAACAGGCACTCTCACTGCCCATACAGTAAAATGAACCCAATTTTGGATTTGAGATTGAAGGTCTGACTGTAAGCTAAGTCCAACAGTCCTCTTCAGTATGAACCAGCTCAAGTAAAGCTACCAGAAGGACCCACCTGCAATTTCCCCAGGAGGCCACCGCTAGGAATTTTCATGCCACTTGCTACGACCACCAAGCATCACAGATCCTCCAACCTGAGCCACAGATAGCCTAGAAGACCTAGGTAGATTGGTCCACTCTCCAGTGGGTCCAAACCCCAGATTACTGCTAAACTCATGGACCCAGCTACCGCCACCCAGCAAGACAGCCGAGATCCCGCACCTCAGTAGAAGAAACGTCCCTGGAAAGCACAGATCCACAGATTCAGGAACTCCTCCAACTCAGTCCAGTCCTTTTCCAATTAAACACTGGTAAACTTCTGGGAATGGTCCACTATGAGAGAGCCTCCCCTGAAAAGCAATACTCTCAACTCCTACTTTAGAGTTCCTCCACTGGAAGATTTTCACCCTCAACATCCTCAACTTGTCACGACCATACTCTAAAACTCCTTCATCTTCATTTCACCAGACTCCAACCAGGTAGGATTCCCCACCTCCACCTCAATATTGGGATCACAAAGTTGTTTAAAACTTGAAAACACAAGGCATTAAACCCAGCCAAAATTACTATGCAGGTTATTAACACTGCAAACAAGCCTCACTACATCAGATAGCACAACTGTTCTAACTTTTTCACTCAGAGTCCCTCACTTATTACCACTAACTTATCTAAATAAATAAATCCAAAATAAACTAAGCAAAGAAAATAACAATAATTTTCCCCAAATCCCTGATCTTGACTCATGGTAACATACTCATTGTAGTGTTCATGTTACATCCTTTGCATACAATGGTATCTAGTTCCCTTATTATTGAGTCTCCAGTTATGCCAATATTCCTGTTATGTTCAAATGTAGGGTCTAAGGGGCTTGTGACAGTTTTTGGTTGCCTCTGGTCTCTGGTAGTGTCTTCCCTCTTCTCTCTACCTCAGGTGGTATCCCATTTCTCTTTACATTGTTAGTATGTTTTGTTTTATCTTGTGGGAACTTTCCCTCAAAGTTATTTGTGTCTGGTCTATGTGGCTCTCTGCTACCTAAGGGGTTCTCCTTGCTCCTTGTGTCATTTTTATTATATATTCTTTCTTGTGTGGAATTCCCCTAGGAGTTGTGGGATGGTCTGTGCAGCTCTTTTCTATATTCAATGCTGTAAACCTATTTTGTAAGTGTAATGGTGTGATATTGGTGGTGTATAATGGTGTGATAAAAGGCCGATGGCACATTTATAAGGTAGAAAAAGAAATGGGCAGACTGGATGGGCCTTGCGGTCCTTGTCTGCCGTCAACTTCTATGTTTCTATGTTTCTATATTGTATGTTTGCCCCCCCCCAAGTTGTCTTGGTAACTGCTGCACTGTAGCCCATTCCTCTACCTCAAGTTTATATGTTAGTGTTTTCTTGGTGTCAGCATCTACTGTATCTAATTTGGTTTCTTTATCCATTGTATCTATAGAGTTTTCCATATTACCTATCTCTTTCCTTATTTCAAGCCTTAATTTCAAGTGTTCTAGTTCCTCCATGAGTATTTCTATCAGGAGGCAGTTATCACATATAAATCCCTGTCCCTTAGTACCTAGTGTGAGCATGGCACAAAATTCACACACACTGTAGTATTGTCATCCATGTTATGTGTATCACTTTATTCCTGTACCTGTATGTTGGTAAGGTCTCCTTACCTGGATCCATGGTGTCCCCAGTGGAAACAGCAGACATGTGCAGAGACCCCCATGTCTGCCCATTTACTAAAAAAAAAAGGAAAAAAATACTGCCAATAGTTTAATTTGATTCAGTGTTGGTTGGTTTCCATCTGTATCAATCTTCCTCTGTGACAAGGCTGAAAATAGACTAAGTTGCTTATTCCTCCTTTCCTGGTCAACAAAAATGTATTTATTTATTTAATTTTTCAGAAACAACCTTTGAGCATGATGCTCATTTACAAAAGTTCCACATCAGTAGCACTAGACAACTACATTGGTACAAGTCAAAATAGACACTGGCTCAAAATTACATAGACTACAGAAAATACTACACTGTCATTAGCTATATTGTAAGTAACAATGAGATAACAAGAGATACATTTCAAAACAGGATTAAATCATAAGCAGCATAGTAGGTAGGCATTGTCAATTGTTAAGGTTCTAGCTAAGTATAAGGAGGAAGAGAGAGAGAGAGAATGGGGAAGAGGGTGGGACCTTGGTATAGCTAATTGGGGGGTTGAAGGAGTACCTTGATACGGTGAGGGGTTGGCAGGAGGAGGGGAGTAGGTTAGTGGAAAAGAACAGGACAGGTAAGGGATGGGAACAGGTAAGAGTGTTAAAAATGGGTGGGAGTGAGGGCAAGGAGTAAAGGGACATTGGGGGAGAGTGTTAGGGGGTATAAGTGCATAACCTAGAAGAAGATTCAAATTCAGGGGAGATAGAGGGTTAGAAGTTTCTATAATGAAATATAACTAAATAATAACTAAATATGTTATTTGATATGTTGATCTGTTGTATTGTTGCATAGGTGTAACTGCATATACTGTATGTCCTGGACATTGGGAAAACAGGCCTTGACCGTCAACCATCCAACATAAACAAGTCTTAAAAATGCAATTAAATTAAAAATAAAAATGAGACAAAAATCAATAACATTTTAACTACAAAAAAATTTTTTGCACCAGGGCAGTCTCCAAACTACAGTAGTAAGGTGGACTCCAGTTTAAGTTTACATATTAGTTCTTTGTAAGGAATGGATTTTGTTTTTCTCAAAAACTTCATAGAAACATAGAAGAGTAAGGAAGGACAAAACTATAAGTCCATTGTGTCTGCTCTGATGCCCAATGATATATTACTCTGACGTAGTCTTCCTCACAGAGTTTTCCCGATCTCATATCACTCTCCTGTTACTAAATACCCCTTTAAAGATGCCCCATGTTATTTTGAACTCTGATATACAGTTTTGACACTGACCACATTTCTGGGAAGATTATTCTGCCATCCACTACCTGGTCTATAAAACATTAATTTGTAATATCCTTCTTGAATTCCCCCGCTTTCAGCTTGAGACTCTGCCCCCTCCTGAATAACCTGTCCTTAAATGTTACAGCTCTTTGGAGATTACCCTACTGTACCCCTGCATCCATTGCTTTGTTTCTATCCTATCCTTCTCTCCCTCCTGTCCTCCAATGAATACGTATTATTTTACAACTGTGCAAGAGGAAAAGCCCCTGGGTATCTCTGAGCCCTTTTCACACCATCGGGCTGTAACTACTTGTCATTGAGGTGCAGGTCAGGATGCATAGGAAAATCAGGAGCAGCTATAAAATTCACAAGTAGTGTTTTATTATTGTCAATAACAGTTAAATTAAAAAAAAGAAATTGTTTAGGATAGCTATGTACAAAGGCAGTACAAAACAGAGAAAAAAAAACCCTTCATTTGAGGGTTTCTTTTCAATGTTAAATCTTTCTCAGGCAAAAGATTGCTCCCTCTATATAAAAAGTAATTGCCTGGCAGTTATCTTCTGCATCCTGATCTCATTAACAGGCATCCTGTTTCTCACAAAATTTATCAGAGTTCTTTTCAGTTTCTTTCCTTACAGTTGCAAAAAAAAAATAGAAAACTGTGTCCCAGAACTAATCTTTTGAAAACTCTGCAAAATAGATTGTGGAGGTCAAACTGCATCTCACAGTTAACTCCCTGAGTTCCAAAAACCTTTTTGTAATAAATTCAACAATATAACTATACACATTTTCAAACCAAGAGGTTCTAGCTTCACACAAACAGTTTCACACCAAGATTCACATATATTTTATAACCACAGACAAGCAAGGGGAAGAAAAATAGAAACAGCAAGTGAAGGCAGGGAGATAGTGGGGGAAGGGGGTAGGTGAGGCAGCCAGAGTGATCAGTTCCTAGGTCTCACAAGAAAATTTGACTACTCAATCAGACAGACAAAAGACAAAAAAAGGAGAGGAGAGGAGAGGATAGAACAGATTTTTGTGTTTAACTCTTTCTGCTTAAAAAATGGGACACGGTCTTATTCCACCCTGTCATATATCACCCTCACTAAGAAGGAACCTGTTTAAAAAAAAAAAACAGGTTTCCAAACATTTATTTTAATTATCTTCTAACAGTACCTCATAACTCTTAAGTTCTATGTGGTTGTAGTGCCAGGTACCACTTTGTGATTCTGGAATTTTTATTCATCATTTGGTTAAGCCAACAGAGAAGATTGTGATCATTATAAGTATGAAGTCAGCCCCTAGTAAATGAAATTTAAGAACTCTATGGTCCACTTTGCCACCTTTTCTCTCTGTCATGCAATTTCATACTGATTCTGTATACAGAATTGGATGTTTCTTCCTGTCTTTATTCTCACTCAAGATTGCACCTTGGCCTAACTCTGGTGCTGCTGCATGTAACAACAATTGTTTCTCTAAGTCTGGGAATCTTAAACCAGAGGCTGAACATAATGCAGCCTTGATGGCTGAACAGCTTCATCATACTCTGGGGACCATTTCACATTATTCGGGAACCATTTCTTCATGAGTTCAGTGAAAGAAGTAACTAACTGGGCAAAGCTGGGAACAAATCTTCGATTGTAACCAGCCAGCCCTAAAAGTGACCTGACATGCTTCTTTGTTTTAGGGACAGTACTGCTAACTACAGCTCCTATTTTAGAAATCTCTAGGTATACTTCTCCAGTTCCCAAAACATATCCTAAAAATCTGGTTTTCCACATGACCAATACACATTCGGTAGGAATAATGGTCAGATCTGCCTTTTTGAGAAATTGAATAACTGCTCATAGGTGTTCCATGTGGCTTGTCCAGTCTGAACAATACCCATGACATCATCCAGGTAAGCAGCACAATAACTAGTGTGAGAAGCTAAAATTACATCCACGTATTACTGGAATGTAGCTGATGTGCCATGTAAATCAAATGGAATGGTGGTGAACTGATTGAATCCAGTACAAAGGGCAAATGCAGTTTCATCTCTGGATTCTTTAGCTAGGGGAATTTGTCTGTAATCCTTGGTGAGATCAAGGGTAGTGATATACTTGACACTTCCCAATCTGTCTACCAAATCATCTATCCTGGGCATAGGATAACTGTCAAAAGTCAGACACTAGATTGTTTCCTAAAATCAAGGCAGATTCTTACACCCGCTTCCTTTTATTTACAGTCAACATTGGTGATGACCAAGAACATCATGACTCTTCTATGATACCCAACTGTTTTAATTTTTGTGTTTCCTTAACCATGTCTGCCCTTAACCACTCTGGTAATCTGTATGTCATTAGACTAATAGGGTGAGCATTCCCTGTCACTATTAAGTGCTTGATCCCTTTTGATTGGCCTGGCAATGTGGTAAAAGCACTGTTAAATGCCTTTACCAATTTGCAAATTTCTGCAGTTTGTTTGGAGGTTAAGGAAACATTCCCCTTTACAGATCAGCAGTTATAGCTTGTTCCAGTCTGTCAAAAGCTATATCAATATGTTCTGTAGAAGTTTCTGGTAAAACTAAGAAGGAAGCATTTTTTGTTTCTCCAAGCCATTTCCTCAGGAGGGTAGCATGGTGTATCTTGGTAGTATTTTTTCTATGAGCGGATTCAGTCTCATAGTTAAATGTGCCAGTATGTTTAAACACTTTACAAGGCCCTTGCCACTTCATTAATAGTTTATTTTCTGTAATGTGTAACAGTAGCAAGACCTTTTCACCTGGTTAAAAAACTTTTTCTTTTATCCCATGGTCATAATACACCTTTTATTGGTTTTGGGCTTCTTCCGGATTACTATGGGCAATTTCAACATACTTAAGAGTTTTTCTCGGGGCACATATGTAGGATGTAATAGATACTTTCTGAGTGGGATTATCTTCCCATGTTTATTTTATTACATCTAGTAGCCTTCTAGGTCATCTAACATTAGAGATGTGTGAAACTGGCAAATTTTGTTACTTGAAATATTTTGCAAAATTTGCCTGTTTTGCAAACTTTTTCACGGAAGCAAAATTTGGAAAATTGCCTGCGTAATGCAAAATTTTGCCTGCAGAAGGCAAAATTTTGCATTTCATAAGCAAAATTTGCCTTTTGCCAGTGAAATTTCACCACTTCTCCAGCAAAATTATGCATTTCATTGGTGAAATTACACATTTCGCACCCCACAAAATATTTCACATAACGGGTGAATTTCACAGAATTTTACGTGTGGCGAAATTGTCGATTTAACAGGAATTTCACCAGTGAAATATAATTTTGCAACATGTCTCTCTACCATACCGCATTGTTGGTCTCATTGGTCTTGGGGTATGATTCTCGCTTAGGATGCGGGAGGTCCCAGGTTCAAATCCCGGATGAGCCCAAGAATCATGTGATTTGAACAATATCTGTTTGGGGTCGAAAGAATGAAAATGGACTTGTCAGGGTTGGAGGAATGGTTAAATATGTGCCAGCTCAGATTCAATGCAAAGAAGTGCAAGGTATTGCATCTGGGAAACAAACACCCAGGGGAAGAGTACACAATGGGGGGTGAGTTAATAACAACAATAAAAATCAAAAGAGTAGTTATTATATCAGATGACCTAAAGGTGGGCAAGCAATGTGAGAAGGCAGTAAGGAGGGCTGGGGGGATACTGGGATGCATAGGAGGAGGCATCAATAATAGAAAACAGGAATTTTTTATCCCTCTCTACAGACAGTTAGTGAGACCCCATCTGGAGTACTGCGTGCAATTCTGGAGACCCCATCTCCGCAAAGACATAGACAGAGTGGAGGCTGTTCAGAGGAGGCCAACCAAAATGGTGCAGGGTCTGCACCAGAAGACATACGAGGAGAGACTAAAGCATCTTAATATGTATACCCTTGAAGAAAGGAGGGAAGAAGGGGGACATGATAGAAACTTTCAAGTATCTCAAGGGAATTAACAAAGTACAAGAGGGTAGTATCTTTCAGAAGAAGAGATTTGCAAGAACAAGGGGGCACAATTTGAAGATAGAGGGGGGATGGCTCAGAGGTAATGTTATAAAGTATTTTTTTCATAGAGAGAGATGTGGATGCATGGAACAGCCTTCCTGAGGAGGTTGTGGAGTCAGGAACAGTGGGAGAATTCAAGAATGCATGGGACAGGCATAACGCAATTCTAGTGGGGGGTAGGAGAAAGTAAGCTGTAGATTAACTAGAATCTGCAGTTTATCCATCAGGTAGGGAAATGGGCAGACTGGGTGGGCCAAGTGGTCCTTATCTGCCTTCAAATTCTATGTTTCTATATTTCTATGTTTCTATTTCAAATGGTGAAAACCTGTTGAGGATTGTGACACTTCTCGGTGAGCAGAAAGCAATTCAGGTAAATATTGTTCACAAACATTCACTTCCCTTTTTACAGACATTTTTAACATGTGTTTTAAGCTTTGGTTAAAAAGTTCAACAAGACCATCTGTCTAAGTACGGTAAGAGGAGGTTCTTATGGCAGTGATACCTAGCAGTCAGTACAGTTCCTTCAATAATGCAGCACCAAAATTACTATCCTGATTAGTAATATTCTCTTTAGGTATTACCACCCTGCTGAATACTTAGGCAAGCTCTGCTGCAACTTTTGGGGCTGAGACATACAAGTATCTTACAGGGAGGAACAGGGTGCAGGAAAACACTATTTTTAAGCGAAAAAGATGTTTCAGGACTAGAGGGCATGGGATGAAGTTGGAGGGAGGACGATTCAGAGGAAACATGAGAAAGAATTTCTTCACAGAACGGGTGGTGGACAAGTGGAACACCCTGCCAGAGGAAGTGGTGGGGGCTGAAACAATCACAGGATTTAGAATGCATGGGATAGACATAAAGGAATTCTAGAGGTCAGGGGTAAGGGGAAATAGACTTCTAGGAAAACAAACTGAACTTACAAGCTCAAATGGGCAGACTAGGTGGGCCATAGGCCCTTATCTGCCGACACTGTCTATGTATCTATGTATCTATGAGACGGTACATATTGAAACTGCCTCTGGGTACTAACTAGCACTGTCACATACAACCAAAATGAATCAATTACCATTTTTATTTTTGTCTAAGGGGCCAACCACATAAACTGCAATTCTCTCAAAAGACATATCTATCAAGAGGAGGGGCACTAAAGGCACCTTGTCTTTCTTAGTCAATGGGGCTATTTTCTGACATTTACAAGAACTGCAATAGGTAACACCATCTTCATGAATTCCAGGCCAGTAAAATCTGTACAGCAATCTGGCAAGGGTACAATCCCTCCCTGAGTGACCAGTCATAGGACTATTATCTGTTGTGTGTAACAACTCAGTTCTATACTTCTTTGGTTTGACCAATTGCTCTCTCTGTTCCTGTGTCTGAGGAGTAGCCCATTAAATTTTTTTAAACATTGGTTCATCCTGTTTTAATTTCACCCCTGACTGCTTAAAATAGCATTGGGGTGAAGCATCATTAATTTGCTCTGAAATAAACTCACAATCTGTTATCAGTTTAGTTTCTGCATTTTCATGTATTAACTCCTTATGTCTATCGGTCTTTTGTTGCCACTGTTTTTCAGGCATAATTTTTCTTTCTTGGATTTCTGCATCTTGGAGCTGGACTCAAACAAGTATGAATCAAAATCACCTAAAGGAAGAGTCTCCTGCATCTGATATGTTCCTTGCTCATGCTCTTGTAATCACAGCTGCAGACACAACAGGACTTACTCCCTTTGTGATTAACCTTGCAAATTCTGGAAAGTCATTTCCAGTAATCACAGGTACAGGTAACCTTGGTAGTACCACCACTTTCATTTGATGTGACACCACATTAATATCCAGAGTCACTTTGGTGGTTGGATAGTACTGAATGTCCTTGAGGATGCAGATGTCACCAGTACCTGGTCCTTTTGCATAGTGTTTTCCCAGCACCTCAACATGCACTAGGGTCTGTCTGCTTCCTGAATCAGTAAGTCCCTAAACAGTCTCATCTCCCACCTTGGTACTTGTTAAATACTTGTCTAAATTTGCTAAGGCCAAATCTGTTCCAATGTTATCCTCCTTATGTTTCTGTCAGTTTCTTGCAATATGGCCAGGCTTATTACAGTTATAGCAAATAAAGGCGTTGACTGCAGATTTATTACCCCACAAGAACTCTTATCTGACCTGAAGTTACATCAGGAAAAAGAGGGTCTTCTCAGTCCCTGGCTGTTACTTCTCTGTTGTGTTGTCTGTCTGGCCATCTGCTAGTCCTCAGTCAAAGACACGGCTTTTCCCACACTTTCTGGTTGATGTTCTTTTACCCAACTTTCTGCATGTCTGTGAGCAGAATGTAGATGAATTGCTCCATTGCAAATATGTCAATGATGTGGGACTGTTTTGTCCTCTGGTAGGAGCCATTTAACATAGATTTTCTTAATCAGGTGAAGTCTTCTCGAGGATTGTTGACTGAACGGTACTTCATGAACCAGAATATTTGTCTGTAGGTCTATCCTGAGATGTCATATCTTTTGGGATTTCTCTTTTCCCAAGGTTATAGTTTTCTGACTGTGCAGTGTCCATATTGCTCTAAACAAGTTGGGCTTTTCCTGTCAGGTAAGGTATGAGCCTTATTACTCATTACTGGTTTGACCACCAGCAGGCTGCGGCAACCCTTTCAGTAGTTCTCAGGTATTCTTGAATATCATCCAAGGGGCACAACTTTGTAAGTTTAATGTTTTTCATGTTGTTCATGTTTTGTTGCTCTGCTGGACCTGTACCAGATTCTCCAGCTTTGATAGCTTGTGAGACATCCAGCCATCACTTCTCCAGTCGCTGCATCTCCTCTCTTCTCTGCTGCTCCTGTCACTACATCTTTTCTTTTCTCGGCTTCTCTGTCTCTCTTTGTTGTATATCCCACCATTTGAAGAAGGCAGACAGGCATTCGGGTTCTGTCCCTGCCTGTTCTTCTTTCATCACTGCTTCCAGCTGTACAGTCTTAGTTTGGACTTTTGTTTTTGCTTCTAGTTTGGCTGCCATTCTTCTGGTAATCACTCTTGGGCTTGCTGTTGCAGGACGCATGCCTTTCTTCTATGGTTCCCTGGTACCAGGTCTAGTACCTATTCACAAAACTTCTGGTTTAGTGTTTACATGGTGTAAATCCCATTTAGTCTGACACCATTTGACATCAAGGCACAGGTGAGGATGCATAGGAAAATCAGGAGCAGTTATAAAATTTACAAGTAGTGTTTTATTATTATCAATAACAGGAACATAAAAAATAATAACATTGTTCAGTATAGCTATTTACAAAGGCAGTACAAGCAGAAAAAAACAAAGTCCTATGTCTGAGGGTTTCTTTTCAATTTCAAATCTCTAACAAAATATTGCTCTCTTTGTATAAGAAGTCTTTGTCTAGCAATTAACTTCTGCATCATGATCTCATTAACAGACATCCTGTTTCTCACAAAATGTACTGTGTCAGTTTCTTTCCTTGCAGGTCCAACAAAATAGAACATTGTATCTCAGAACTAATCTATTGAAAACTCTGCAAAACAGTTTGTGAAGGTAAAACTGCATCTCAAAGTTAACCCCTAAATTCCAAATAGCTTTTTGCAATCGTTTCAACAATATAACTATATACATTTTCAAACCAAGGGATCTCAGTTTCACACAAACATATTCACACAAAGTTTCACATATATTTTATAACCACAGATAAGCAAGGGGAAGAAAAGTTAGAAACAGAAAGTGAAGACATGGAGATGGTGAGAGGGGGAGGGGTACAAAAGACCATCAGATTTATCAGTTTCTAGATCTCACAAGAAAATGTAATTGCACAATCAGACAGTCAGGGGACAGAAAAGGAGAGGCTAGAATAAATCTGTATATTCAACTCTTTCTGCATAACAAATGGGGCAGGGTCTTATTCCACCCTGTCACACTACTCACTCCATTTAACAGCAGCACTTACCATCCCAGTTCCCAGGGTAAAGCATACATTTGGTAAAAATACCTTTGCATTTGCAGGACCACACACCTGGAACAAACTCCCTTTCCAGCTGAGAAATGATTCTATTCTGCAAGTTTTAAATCCAGTCTTTCCAGTCACCTTAGAACATCCTTTCTTGCTTTTTGCTCTGAATCCTTATCTAACTGACCATGAATGTGTTGCATAACAATAATAATGTCATTTGTTTGCAATTAACCCACTTTGCTAAACTGTTTTGCTTACTGTTTAGATATACTTACCTTTACTATTTGTTTGTTTGTTTGTTTTTCCTGTGTCTATTTTAGCCTACATGTAACTATTCCCGCTGGACTATGTTAACCTACTGATTTTTGCTGTCCTCCCTGAGACTCCCATGAAAAACCTAATGCTGCATCTCATGGCATTAATTTGAAATAAAAAAAATAAGTTTGATTGTGGGTAGTCTCTCCTTATAGCACATACTCTGCTGACCCTGGATTATTTTCATCACCCGTACTGTATAGTTTCAAAATTATAGTATCCATGACCTTCTTCCGTTGTGGAATCCATGACTGTACACAATACTCTAGTAGTGGTCAAAACAGTGACTGGTAGAGTGACAATATTACCTCCCTACTGCAGCTGGTGAACCCATTCTTATGCACCCTAACATCCTGTTTGTCTTCCCATATGTTTCCTGCACTGGGAAGACTGATATTGGTGATTATCACCCTGAAGTCCTTGTTTTCCTCTGAGTGCTCCACCAATAACTTATTGACAGAATCATTTATTTGCAAATGTATTTTACCAATGTGCATTACTTTGTATTTCTCGATGTTGAATGTCAGTTGCCAAATACTGCACCTGTTCTCCAGACTGTCTATATCTTTTTTTATGTTGCAAATTTCCCCCAATCCACTCCACTTCAGAGTATTGTGCCATATGTAAATAGATTCACGTTCTCCTGTATCCCCACCCTGATATCACATATGTATATTACAATAGCAGCCCCAAGACAGACCCCATGGCACCTCATACAGAGTAGAGTCCTGAACCTCCACAGCAATCAATTTTTAAGAGCCCTTATTGTATAATAAGCAAACAAACAAAAAACAGGAGACAAACTTTAAACCAAACCCTTAGTGCTTTATTGAATCAAACATGCCATTTACCAGGACATTTGCAAAATATGACCCATATATTTCTTACTGTTGCTATTAAGTCTGTTTGATTTTCTGCTTTGCTCATTTGTTTAAATCCAGTGCAGTCACACTCAAGTTGATTCAAAGTTCACTGCTGTTTTATTTTTTTTTTATAGTGCAGCTTTTAAATGCACAGCAAAGTTGTAAAGTGTACTTTTTCCATTATTGAATACAGCACTTGTTTCTAAGGTCTGTTCACGGTGAATGCACATTAGGAGATCCTAACATGAGTACGCAATCTGTGCACTCCTCATCTGGATGCTGATGTTTTAGGATAGTTACACCTTCTTCAGAGCAACCAATCATTGGATGAGAGGGCTATTATATACTCTACTACAATCATTCAATCATCATAGCAACTGTCAACTGCCTACATTTTGTGTGCTTAATTCATTTACTGTTCCCACCACCAGTTTTAACAGATAATGTGCAACTTATGTCTAAAACAAATTTTTTTTTTGCTATTCAACTTTTATTAAAAAGTTTAACAACAACAAAGGAGTACATCCAGAAGGAACCACAATAACAGTAGAAATATGAATCATACAACCAGAACCATCCGGATTCAATCCACCCCTTACCCCTTCCCCCCTTACCCCAGCCCACCCCTCCATGCACAGCACATAAAAATAAAATAAGTGAAAATAATAAAGATATATATGGGACTACAAATCTACGAATAAAATGAGTATAAAGGACCCCAGACACTATTGAACTTAGCCAAGTTATTGCGCAAACTGGCAATGGTTCTTTCTGTTCTAAGATTAGCCAGAAAATGTCTAAAACAAGTTTTGTGATCATTACACCCTTGTAAATAACACAATTATAACTAATCGGAAAAACACATGACTTGAATCCAATTAATAATGCATATGAAGATTTAAGAGAGGATGGGACAGAGTGAGGGGGTGGTTATGAGGAGGGGAGGGTGGGGCAGCTGCAAGTTGAAGGGATAGCTGCACAATCAAGCAGACTTGATAGATCCTGAGGCCTGTTTCTGCTGGCATTTTGTATGTTCAAATGTTCATATGTATTTTAGTGATAGTCATTAAATCCGTAATCACTTCTCTTCCTTAAAAATTAATCTGAGAGTGCTCTGCACCTCATGTTACCTCCCTGAACTCAGAAAACTTTCTGTTCAGGAGCACCCTCTGAATTCTAACCATCAGCCAGTTCCTAATACATCTAGTTAGACTATCTCCAGCTTTTAGGTCTCCCACCTTTTTTACTAGCCTCCCATTTGACACTGAATCAAAGGCCTTACTGAAATCTAGATTACTAGCTGGCCTCTACCAACAAGTTGTGTTCATTTCATGAAATATTTTTTTTCTTGAGATGAGTCTCACCACAATGTCAATAAACAGTAGTAAGTGAGCTGTATAGCAAGAATTTAAAGTAAAAACAAAAATAAACATTTTGATGCACTGGACTTCAACTTGATAACCAACAAAATAAACAAAAAAATCATCTTGGTGCTGATTTTAAAATTAGGAAAGTCTGATAGTCAAGATAGGGATGTCAAGTAGCTGAAAAGGATTAAAAAGGGCTTCACTGTTGAATGCACTAATAACTATAGTACATATGTTTTCCCCACATTTGTGTTATAGAGTAGCCCACTTACAGTAATTCCTTTGTCATATCTATGTTGAAATGGCTCGGGTATCTTTTTTCTTCATATTGTTTTTTGTGTTTTTTTTTTCCATCAAGGATGCTACCCTCCTTTGCCACATGACATTGCATCCCCAGCTGCCATTATTTTCTATGACTCCATATGGAAAATAAATATATTTTAAACATAGTTATGAATGAATGTTTCAACTATATGAGTTACTACATTTTAGAATTATTTTCTCTCATATGACAGGTGTATGCAAATACCTCAAATTGGCCAATTTGAAATATCTGATTTATGTGCAAAATATAGTATATGTGATATACATATTTACTATATATTATAAATATATTTCAATTATATATTTATTATAGGTGTATAATATGCATTTTATATATCTGTGGACACATCTTGAATAGTTAATTGATATACTTTTTGTGGAGTTGATATATATCTAAAATATGTTTTAACGCTATACATTGTGAAAATATGTTAAAATACTCAGACAAAAAGACGATGAATAAATCATCACGTAATACATCTTTATGTGTCCATTAAGAATTAATTTTATTAGCACCCATTTAGATATCTATACTGAAATTCTTTAATAATGCACATTTAAGCAGGTATACAGATTTCACATTTGTACTTGCATATAAGACTTGTATCTCAACCTCATGCTTGAAAAGGGTTCACATTAGTATTTATACCACCCCTAGCTAGTTCCCATTTAGGCAGGGGTGATGTGAGTTCCTGTATGTTCTTGATTTCTTTGTTTAATTTACTACAGTACTAACATGAATGTTGTTTCAACAAAGCAATAGCTGTTTATTTTAGTTTACTATCTACTCACTAAGGTGTTAATAAAGTTTGCTGCTCACTAAAGTAAATGCTGTTTGTTTCTCTCCTTTGGACAGTACAATGTATGCATCTGGCAGGTAGCTGAACATTACCTTTTTGTTTAATTTGTCTATTCTGTATTGCGGGCAAAATGGGAGAAGATGAATGAGCCTGTATTAAGTAGCTTTAACTGTACTTGTTTTTGTTTCTTTTTAACTCAACTTTATTGTACAAGTCAAGGGCATTACAGGTAAATGATTGTGCCACAAGAAGGACAGCACCCCTCCTGTGCCCATGCATTCTATGTATAGTCATACAACCCTTTGAACTACAAGCCTGGAGCAAGTTATTTGTGTCTGCTGCATATGTGCTTGCTATATACTCTTTGACTTTCCATCTGGTCTGCAAGCTAATATTACCATTTCAACATTATTTGAAAAATAGAAATTGCTATGATTTGGGGTGATAAGCTGTTCTTTAGAAATATGTATATAACATTTGCAAATATGTACACAGTATCAAAGTAAGCATTTATAAAACATATTGAACATATATAAAGAACATATATTCTGCATATATTATTCACTTACTGAATGGGAGCCACATCTTTTTTTTTTTTTTTTCTGAGGCAGCTGCCGAAATCCATTCTAGGCATTAGACAATGAAAAGTTGGTCTAATTCCCAGGACAAAATTCCACAATTGCATCCAAAACACAGACATGATTACTGCAGTTGCAGCAGAAATTTCCATAATCTATGTGACTCATCACAAATGCAGCCAAATGTCTTTGAATAAGGAACAGACATTTGTATACATCTGTGTGGATACGTAGAAACATAGAATTTGATGGCAGATAAGGACCGCTTGGTCCACCCAGTCTGCCCATTTCCCTACCAAATGGATAAACTGTAGATCCTAGTTAACCAGCTGCCTACTTCTTTCTACCCAGACCCCCTAGAATTGCCATATGACTGTCCCATGCATGCTTGAATTCAACCGCTGTTTTTGACTCCATAACCTCCTCCAGAATGCTGTTCCATGCATCCATAACCATGTCTGTGAAAAAAATACTTCCTTACATTACCTCTGAGCCACCTCACCTCTATCTTCAAATTGTGACCTCTTGTTCTTGCACACCTCTTTTTTTTGAAAGATGCTACCCTCCTGGACTTTGTTGATTCCCTTGAGGTACTTGAAAGCTGCTATTATGTCCCCCGTCTCCCTCCTTTCCTTGACGCTAAACATATTAAGCTCCGTTAGTCTCTCTTCATATGTCTTTCAGTGCAGACCCTGCACCATTTTAGTTGCCCTCCTCTGGACAGCTTCCATCCTGTCTATGTCCTTGCGAAGATTGGGTCTCCAGAACTGCATGCAGTACTCCAGATGGGGTCTCACCAGCTGTCTGTACAGAGGGATAACAACTTCCTGTTTTCTACTGGTGATGCCTCTCCCTATGCATCCCAGTAACCCCCCAGCCCTCCTTACTGCCCTCTCACATTGTCTGCCCACCTTTAAGTCATCTGATATGGCTACCCTTCACTTTCCATTTTTGTTGTTGTTAGTAACTCACCCCCCATTGTGTACTCTTCCCCCTGGGTTTTTGTTTCCCAGGTGCATTACCTTGCACTTCTTAGCATTGAATCTAAGCTGCCATACATTTGACCATTCCTCTAACCTTGCCAAGTCCCTTCTCATCCTTTCCACCCCACCTTGTGCATCAAACTGTGTTGCAGATCTTTGTGTCATCTGCAAAGAGACATACTTTTCTTTCCAGTCCCTCTGCAATGTTGCTTATAAAGACATTGAAGAGAACCGGTCCTAATTCTGAACCCTGCGGTACCCCACTAGTAACCCCCCTTTTTTCAGAGTGGACTCCATTTACAATTACCCTCTGTGTCCTATTCTCCAGCCAATTCTTTACCCAGGCTATCATCTTGGGACCCACTCCCAGGATACAGAATGCTTTCTGAAATACAGACCAAAGTGCTGCATCCAACCCACTGAAAATCCTATCCATTGTACAGTATCTTGCATGTAAATAAGGTAATCTTTTACTATAAGAAAATATGTAGACATAATGCTTTCAATATATACTTGAAGAATGTTGTCTACATGTATTTTAAAGGTTATGTGAAATACATGGCAATCATATTTATTAACTATCAAATATATATGCATCTGTTATGTATAACATATTTACCATATATTATCTTTATACAATGGAGATAAATAACACATATATTGCAGATATTTTCAAGCTGTATTTCAGGCCAAACATATTTTAACCCTTAGGCTGCCAATGGAATTAGAACGTATAGGGATTCTGGACTGATATACCAGTCTGTGGCACAGCAAGGGTTAACTATATATGAAATAAATGTGCGATAATATATCTCTAATGTATTGAAAACTTATGTATGTTCATATACACTTATTGTAGAAATTACACAGTTAAATTTTGCTTACAAACAAATATAATATTTTTTTTTTATTAGAGAGTCCATAAACATACTAAAAAGTGATGTTTGGAGAGTTTCTGTGGTGAATGTTGTATGCTCGTGCTGAACATGTCTGGATTCATTTGCAGTTCTTGGTTAAAAGCATGATATCCTATTAATAGAGACAGCGCTTAAAGGGGACAAACAGCCTGCAACCAAGCCATCCCCTTTAAGTGTCTTCAACTTTGTAACAAAAATATATAGTTAATATATCTCTGCCAAGTAAAAGGCATACCTCAGTGAATTCTGTAAATAGCTAAATATGTATCTGCAAAAATGTACATACATCTGAAATTTGTTTGTGATATATTTCAGCATATTCAGATAGTTTAAATATTAATAAAATATAGTTATTTTCCATATGGGACTTACCTGGTGATGGGGGGAGGGTTCGAGACGGCATTTAGGACATGTGCTTCACGGTAGGTTCCATTGAGAGTGCCATCAGCCATAACCTTTCTTGGGTCTGTCTTGTGTGTGGAGCATAGCAGGCAGTTAGGAGCAGTGGAGTCAGAGACTGCAGGCATCATGCTAATGCAAATGGAGGTTTCTGCTTTATCCTTTCACACCACCCACAGGATGGGGTCAGAGTGAGCTTCAAAGAGCACCCACTCCTGAAAGTCTAAGGCCACACATAGGAGCCAAGCAGCATCCCCTCCCCCAAACTTGGCTGACTATCCCTGCAGGACAGCCCAGACCATTAAAAAAGATATGCAAACCTCTGAAAAATATTCTCCTCAGTGGCACTGCCACCAAGTGTTGCCCATAAAATGGTCCCAAGCAAAAGCCAGTCCTCAGACAGGACTGTCTTGTGAAATGGACTGTAAAAGTCCAAAATGACATGTGTTTCCTGTATAAAAATAAAGTTTTACCTACCTACCAATGATTTAGGGCATGCAAGGTACATATAGTACTTCTGTATGCTTGCAGTCAGACTTGAGTCCTTGTTCTCTGACCTATCCAAGAAAACCCACAGATGTTAATCATGCTGCTAGTTACCAGCCTCACCTGCAGTTTTAAAGAGCCTGCCCTCTTCGTCAGTTAGCCTTTATGTCTATGTCATACCTTCACACCCCACACCCCAATTCTAGGGTGATATCTTGCCAACTTCTTGACATTTGGAAGCTGACATTTAACTTTGACTAGTACCTTGCCAGAATTCTTGGCATTGTTCACCCTGGAATCTGTCAACACCACAATTAATTTAGATCTCCACTGGCTAGGGGTCTATGGCTATCACATTATTCTTGAACTCAAGATTCCCTGATCTTAATGCAGCATATTACTGCTTCACTGCTTGGCTAACCAATCATCAGGCTTGTTTTACATTTTGTATCTTATCTCAGACTCGGTACCAAATCTGTAACATATCTTATCTGTTTTGTAATATGTTATAGCAGTATGCCTTTGTGGTGTCCCATGTGATTCTTAATAAATTGAGGTATTACAATTTTTAGGGTCCCCAAGCTTTTAATTTTAGAAAACACTGGAAAATATGAACTAAATTATTTATTTTCTTTTCTAATGTTATTGTGTTTCTTTTGTTCTTTTGCTTTTGTTTCTTGAAGTATTGAATGGTGGAAAGTCTGCTACATTTATGTTACAGAATCAAAATGTCAACAACGTAATTGGTTCTGCAAAAACAAAAACGATAGCAATATTACGTACATACACTAAATATTTTCAGAGCCCTTGGCTTTGTGCTGCATATGCTGAATGTAAGCCTGGTATACATATAAACATATGAAAAATGCCAGCAGAAGATGGCACAAATGGTCTATCTAGTCTGCTAATTGCAGAGCGTATGCATTCTTGTTATATTCACCACCTCCCCTGTTAACCCCCCTCAGCTGTTTTTTATTTTTTATTTTTTTAATTCACTAACCTCTCTGGTAGTACATTCCACTTTATCACTCTTTCTGTGGGAAAAATTGCCTCATGGCATTTTTCTTTTATCCACTCCCACCAGCTTTTAAGTGTACCATTTTACGTTCCTATTTTTGTTAATGTCAAAAGGATCCCCAATTTTCACCTTCATTATTCCTTTCAGGTATTTGAAGGTCCCAGTTATGCCCCCCTCAAGTGAGTAACTGTTTAAGTTCAGCAGTCTCTGTTTATATGTGATACCCTGTTGTCCTTGGAATATCTTTGAAGCCCTTTTCTTCATTGTTTCAAGCAAATCGATATACTTAATTACATAGGAGCTCCAATACTGCATACAGTACTCCAGATGTGGTTGAACCATGGATTGATAGAGGGGCAGAATTACCACCTTTCTCCTGTTGGTGAACACCCTTGAAATGCATCCCAGCATCCTGTTCACCTTTGCCACTGCCTTTTCGCGTTGCATGAAAGGTTTCTGTTTGTTTGAGGTCACTATCACAGATACTTCTCCTCCTCTAAGACTGCCACCCTCATTCCCCCAAGTATATTTTCAACTTGGGGGTTCATTCAACCTATGTGAATTACCTTTTGGTTTTTTGCATTGAACCCCATTTACCAAATTCCAGATCACAACTCCAACATCATCAGGTCACACAGCAAATATCCTTTTCAAACCTGAGTTCAGACTAAAGCTAAACTACTAGGCATAAGCTAGAACTGTACATAGACTTCAGAAAGGAAAAACTATGTAGACAGAGCAATAATGAGTTGTTGCTTTTTCTGTGTGTGTCTAAGTTGAGTGCTTGTGAAAAGTGATGGATTAACAGCATTTTACCCTAATGTCCTTTATCTATATGACCAGTACAACATGACTGATCACAGTGCAAGTTTTCCCACACTGCCTCATCAGTGTGCCTCAACCCTGCCAAGGAGAGAGTACTATAAAGGTGATAGGGTAATTCAGATGCCTTGCCCATCAGTCCTAGCCTCTCATGTGAGACTGTCAGCAAGGGGTGTCAGTCAGTGCAAATTGTGCTGGTGGTTTTGTGATGTGGATACCTGCCCACTGGAAAATGAACTGAGGCCACCACAACTTATTTCACATAGACAACTGAGCAGTACTCAGGTGATAATACCTTTTGGCCACTACCAACCTGTGCTGGATGTGAGTCAGTGTTCTACAGGTGAAAGGCTCTTTAACCTGCTACCAATCCACTGAGCCATCCAGTTTCATGAGCAGTAATGAGTTTCAGGTTAGGATATTCATTTAGTTATCTTCTAATTTGGTCATATATGATACTACATAAAATTTACATAAATGTGTTTCATAAATTTTGGATATTTTACTTAGAAATTTAACTATGTGCATGTCCTTTTATTCATTGTTTATTTATGTTTTTGTCTTATGTATTTAGAAAACAATGAATACTCTAACAACATAAAGAACTTTACAATGCATTCTCTCTAAGAAAATGTTGGGTCTATGATGCCAGCAGAATAACATTTTTGCTTTATCTTCATCAGGGGCCAGATTTCAGTACTACAGTATGTAGAACAGCTCATTTTCATGTTTGTGTGTGAAGTACAGTTATTCATGTCTTGAATACCCCAATAGGAAAATTGTGTGCATGGTTCCTAAATACTTGTGACGCTTCAGTTTCAATATCATGCTGGCGTTGTATCATATATAGCCTGTTCTATTTATTTCACTTGCATGCTTATATTCCTGATCATACTAGCCCATGTGTATTTTGTTGAGAAGTGTTATGAAAACTACTGATGAGTTCTATGTACTGTAGTTGATTTCATAATATAAAGACACTTCTGAGAGTTTAAATTTACAAGACATCTATTGTTATATCTGGTATCATACATAGCAATGTCACTAAACCAGAGATAATGAAATAAACATCAAACAGATACTAATAGGATGTACAATGCTTTATAATACTAAAAGGATACCTAAACAACATTTTGACATCAAACTATTCAAAAATCTGACTCCGTAGGTGATTAAAGGAAAGGCTGCTGTATTTATTAATGCAATAAACTACATTTACATAATTTACCTAAATGTGGTTCCAGAGCATTTGAAAATTGTAAAATCAGCCTTCCAATTTCAAAAAAAAGTCTTACCTGCTTCCTAAAATGGCTGCCAAATCTGTCATGTGATGACATCATTGGAGCCAAAGTCAGAGAGATATATGGCTCTCTATAGTGCTAACTAGTTCTTATTGCTCTTTGTATAGAATTGTTTCACCCACATGCTCAAAACCATGTGCATTATTTTATATAATACACATGTTAGGCTATGGTTCTGTTCATTTTGTTTACTTTAACATGTTGAAAATGTGTTTTAATCCAACCGACATTCTCTGTGGCAAACCACAGTGCAGTACAAATCTTGAATAACCTGGTGTTCTAGTGGTTATGGTGGATCCAGGATGTTACAATGGGGGTGCTGGGATGGTGGGCATGCTTAATATGCACTTTTTAACATTTTTATTAAACCTTTATATTTTCTGCTATTATTCTTTTCTAGTATGTTTTTGACAGAACCTACAACTGTAATCCACAGTTTGAATGTAAACATTTGTACAATCAATAATTCGGACTTCTTCAACAAAGTGAAATACAGCAGCAGTAAGCAAGTACATTACTATGGGGAGGTTGGAGCCACACTCTTAACCACCCCATAGAGCCACCACTTTATTGTAGCAAAGTTCTTGTGTAGTCCAATGTTAGAGTTCATACTTTCTTGAAACTCAAATATATGCCTGTCTTGTCTTTTTTTTTCATGGGAAATAATAATAAGAAGAATCAGCATTTATATAGTGGTTTTTATACACATTACATGCCAAAGTGCTTTACAGGCAATACTAGACTGGTAGTGAAGTGACTGAACGTGTAGTGGCAGCCATTTCATTCATTAATATCCACACACAGCCTTGGACAATTGCATGAACTGGTTTTATAGGAAGGAGAATGTTGGCCAGGACAATGGGGTCAGGTAGTGATCAAGGTGCTGGCAGCCTCATATCTCATTTCTCAAAGTAAGCTGCTCATATTTCTCTCCTTCTGCCTTCCTCCTTCCCTGAATATAGCAGTGCCTTGCAAGAGTGGCCTTCTCAGTCCCCCTCTGGTATTCATTCTTTACTAATACTCCTCACTCTAAAAACTGGTGAGCTCATCACCCTTCTGCATCATGAATGCAAGTAGTACAGTCCCGTTTTATTTTGACATATCAAATATAAACATATATTTCCAGTAAGTCAGGCTCATAACAGCAGGGAACAGAGTGATTATTGGCTTTCCTATCCTTAAAGATCTAGGCTACCTTTGATTAGGCACTATTAAATGATGGGTGCACATCATTATGCATGTCATTTAATAGTGCCTAATCATGAAGCAGCATAGATCTTATATGAAATAGGAAAGCCTATATTTCCACTTGTGCCCATCACTACTATCAGCCTGGCTTACCATAAGATCATGTTTATTATTAATATGTAAATGTAAAACAGGAGACTGTACTAAACACATTCATGATGCGGAAGGGTAGTGAACTCACCAGTTTTTGGTGTGGGGAGAATGAATGCCAGAGAGGGACTGAAGAGGCCATTCCAGCAGGATACAGCTACATTCAGGTTAGTTAAAGACATGAAGGAGGACGCTGAGCAGATCACTGTGAGATCTGAAATGTGGGGCTGTCAGCATCATGATCACTTCCTGACTGTGGATGAGAGTAGCCAGCAATGACAAATACTCAGAGTGGCAGGGCTGCACCTAAACTGCTACTTGAATTCAGTGTAGGGAGATTACCCTTGGGTGGGGGGATGTTGATGTTTGTTAGGACAGTATTGAGGGAGTTGTGTATAGCTCATTCAAGATTTGGGAGGGTGGTAGCCAACCAACTCGCATTGTGGAGTAGAGCACAGAAAAGTACTGGAGAAGAATTGCTGGGAACTGTCTTGCAGGGTTCTGCAGATCACAGGTAAAGGAGTAGACTGACACTAGAAGTCAGGTGGATTCACTCAAGGTATTAGTATTCCTCTCCTGCTAATAACATTGCTATCCATTGCAAGTGCAGCCCTTATGAGGGCATGAGCAACAGTTTTTCTGGTGGGTCATGATGCTTATTGCTTGCCCCTCCAGGAAGACCTAGTTGTTGGTTAATGAGTTGGGAAAAAACACAACAGGGAACTGTACATACTACCTTCACTGTGCAGATGGGTGGTGATCCACTCTGTTTACTGTGGGAACAGAAGTCAAACATTGAGAATGTGGACTGGAGAGTGATTTGGGAGGCATTTTTAACAGTGCCAGCTGATGATGCATATCAGTATAGGTGTGCAAAACTCTCTGAGTCACAAGATTACAATCTGAGGTGTGATAATTCTCTTCATGAGACTGCAAGCTCATGTGTGGCTCCAGGCAGTACTAAAGACAGGGTATGGATGGTGGGGTGTGCAACAGAAGGCAGGCTAGGTGCAGGGGGGGTGACATGGAAAAGTAAAGCCTTATTTATGGATTAACAAGAGAACATGAGCTTTGGAACTGAACAAGACAGGTATTTTGCTGTGTGACCCTGAGCATGTCACTAAACTTCCTTGTGCTCCCAGGTCACACCTGTAAACAAGCTTTCAGCTTAGTGCATCTCTCCTGGTTAACAAAAAACAAAATTCAGTGCATCATATAACTACTAGATCATCGGGTATTTGAAGTATTGTACTGTAATGCAGTTTGCCAAAGAAAAAATCAGCTGGATTGCAAAACATTTTCTGCACGTTAAAGTAAACAAAATGAACAAAACCATAGCCTAACATGTGTACTGATCAAAATAATCCACAAGTTAATACATGGTGTTGATCATTCTGGTACAACAATTCAAAATAAAGAGGGAAAGAAGAACTAGTTAGCGTTATAGATATATATGTGGATCTCTGTGTCTGGCTCCTATGATGTCATCATGACTCATCACTTAACACACTTAGCAGACATCTTAAGGAGAAACCAAGGCTGTTTTCTGAAAGTGAAAGGCTGATGTTTACATTTTTAAAAAGCTATGAAACTGCATTTATGTTATTTACATAAATGCAGTTTTAGCATGGATGTGAACAGCAGCCTTTACTTTACCTCGATATAAAGCCAGATATTGGAATTTGCAGTTTTAATAAACTGCTTGTTTAGGTACCCTTTAAGAAGTAGTTTCTGAGAAACTAGCTCAGAGCTGCACCTTAAAGGGGGAATGGATCTTGAAAGCTCATCCAAAACTATAATTATGTCATTACTAGGAAACCATGAACATCATGATGTGGACATAAGGAAACCATACATCTTCTACTGGTTAAGGAACCTCCCCCTACAACATTAGCAGCAAATGGCTGAGTTGTAAAATGAAGATTACAAGAACAGCTGTTAGAAAAACTCACCACCTAGGAGTTTGAAAAGTGAGGGGTAGTGAGGGCAGGGCTTTTTATAAAGTGAACCATTATATCTCTTTTTTGCAGCCCATTTTGCAAAGTACACACATGTAAAAGTGCCTGAAATATCAGGTGGAGAAACAATATCTTAATAAACCATAGAAATGATCAAATGCTTTTGACACTTAAGTAGTTGAGATAAAAAGCATTTTGGAATAAGATCTGATCATTGCTGCAACACTAAATCTGGAGTTATTTTTAGTACATTTGATTCTTATTGTATGCTCTAAACAGTGGACAGAGTGTCATAAATCATTATTTGAGTGACTCTGTGGAAACCTATCCATGTTCACAATGACTCTTCATTGTGCTGAGCTGGTTTTATTAATTGTTTCATATTCCCTTTGATGGATTACTGTTAGCAAAGCAAGAGAGAAATGAAAGGTACAACTTGTCAAAGGCGCAGAGCTGTACATTTGCAATACTGTTTTATGGACATTCAGAAGAATCTGCTGTTTTAGCTGTATATCTGAATTTGTTTTCCTCAAGAAAAGCATACTGAGCTGAAAGAGTTCATTCCCAACCAGATGTGTCTTCAGGTAAGGGGCAGAGATGGGCATAAGCTGGGTTTTTCAAATACAGTATTTTAGGGATAGAAATTGCTGTGATGATTACCTCTTGTACTGGAAACATTTTTCCCAGTTATCATAATGTGCAACTTTGTCCAATAAATTTAATTTTTCTATTCTAGCTCCCTTCTCAGGGACTGCTATAGCTGCTTTTCATCTCTGGGCAGTAGGATGGAGAAGAATATGCCTTCCTAACTAATGTAACTAATCCTCCAAGTTCAGCTAGCTATGGCTGCTTGAGAACCAGACTTGTGGTCAGCATCCCTTGGAATTATTTTCCTTACCTCCATGATGTGTTTGCCCCATGCCAGTCCCAATGCAAGATAAAAACCTGTCTGGATAGAAAACCAGATATATAGCAAAAAGGTATGTTAATGCATCAGTTAAGGTTTCTTTTACAGCTGAAAAAGTCTGGAAATTCAATATTATGGTTACCAACCTTACCACCTCCCCAACTTCCACACACCAACAGGCATCGGGGTGTGCCTTGTGGTCATTGGGCCTAAGTCTCACCCCATTCCATGTGTAAGGAAGCTCTGAGTGTACAGTACAAGAGAATGAGGTGAGAGTTAGGCCTGATGACCCCAAGACACACCCCAATGCCTGTTGGTGTGTGGAGTTTGGGGGGTGGTAGGGTTGGTTAGCCTAATATTGAATTTCCAGGCTTTTGTAGTTGTAATAGAAACCCTAACTGATGCATTAACTGAGTTGTTTTGCAGTGAATTTCCCTCATTTTTTAGAAAATGTTATCTTACCCATATGTAGTTGTAAGGGTCCTATGCTCCCATGACACTGCCATCTATCAATAATGGTATCCATTTGTGGCAGCACAGTGCCCTACAGGTAAGTGTAGACACATTGCAATTAACCCTCATGTCCCTGTGAAAGCCCAGGGCCCAGAGGGCACTGCTCTCCAATCACACTGCCATTGCTGCATAGTGGTATCCATCTATGCATTAGCGTAGAGACACTTTAATGAACCCACATCTCCCTTTGGGAGCGCAGTGCCCTCCAGGCCCAGTGCTCCCAGTACTGCATAATAGAGGGCTCTGGGCTCACAATATTGCATAATGGGAACAATATGTGGGAGTGCAGATCCCTCTGGGCCCTGTGTTTCCATCTACCAATAAGTATACAGACACAGCATAAGCCTAGATACATTCCAAGTAACAATCGTGGTGCAAATGATGCAAAATCTCAGTAACCATGGGAACTTTGGAAAAAATTCCACCGCAGTTGTAATCATGATCTGGTAACCTGCATGTGTGCTTAGTACACCTAAGGTGTACTAAGCTGCATTTAGCAAAAAATCCATATCTTGAACGGTTTTCGAGATATAGGCACTGAAAGGCATCGGGGTCACGACAGTGGTATCCTAAGAGAAATTTCTCAACTTCCAAATGGCATAACTTTGTACCAATGTTAGTTTTTTAATCAAATCAGCATATGGCACATCTGTGGGGCAAGCCCTTTCTACCTTGCAAATTTCAGCCCAAAAGTCCAAACCGTTCAGTTGCAGTGAAGTGGCAAAGAAATGTGGGTTTTCCTTTTGTCCAATAGTGTTGCAAATTGCAACACATTTGCAAATTGTGTAAAAGCGGTCAAAAAAAAGACTGTTGCAATTTGAGACAGCATGGTGCGACACTTTCACAAAAGTTGCAAAAGTGTTGCATTGTACTGTTGCAAATTGCAACAGTACCAACAGAAAAAAGTATTAAAACATATTTCCAAACATAATTTTTCAAATGTGAAGACAGGATCATTTTCCCATGGCTCTGATTAGGTACACAACTGTTGCTGTTTACCAGGAGGCATTATTTTTGGAATTACAAATTTTTTTTTCTCTGTCACTAACTGAAAACAAGATGACAGCCACATGACAGTACTGAGGGCATTTGCAACAGAAAATGGCGCTCTCACAAAAGTAAAATGTGCTTTCACATGGCACATAAATTATTTTCCCATAAGTTAAAATGAGAAACTTAATTCTTTAATAACTTTTGAACGGATTAATGTTTTTTCACCGTACCTTCAAAAGGCACATCAGTGACCCAGACCTCATATTCTCTAACAATTTCATACTAGACAGACAAACCATTTGGGCTGTATCTCCAAGCAAAGCAATTGCCCCAAAGTGGTATTTTTCATGTTTTTGGGCACTCCACAGCTCTGCAACTGCACATCTGACCAGAACAAAACTTGCCAGATCCAGAGATCTATGGTACCATTAAGAACTTGCCAGATCCAGAGATCTATGGTAACTGTAAGAATTGCTGATATGCTGTCTGATCCCAGACCTGTCCACTCAGGAGTCCCCCAGGGTTCCATCCTGGGACCCCTCCTCTTTAGCCTGTTCCTAAACTCACCACCAGACTGCTGCCCTGAACAAATCATACTCTACAAAGATGATGCAGTAATCCTTGCCCCACACAATGACCCTAAACTATTGCAAAAAAAATTCCAGCAGGGCTTCTCCTCTGTTGAAACCTGGTTCCTAAGTCATAAACTGATCCTCAATCAGAAAAAAAAAAACAAGTCCATGATCTTCAGCAGCCCGCACAACAAAAATAAGCAATACCACCTCTCCATTGAAACCAAGCAAGGTGTCACTCTTGAACAAACACAATCCTTCAAGTATCTTGGCATCGCCCTTGACTCCCATCTCTCCCATGCTGCCCACATCAACAATGTTGCAAAATCTGCCAATACCCGGTTAGGCCTACTGTTCCAGCACAGGAAACACCTAACCCCTGAAGCACTATCAGTCGCTGTCCAAAGCTATATTGTAAGCACTATCGATTATGTACTTATCATCTATGGCTCTACCACTGCCACCTCTCTCAAAAGTATAACTACCTCCCTAAATAAAGCCTGTTGACTCATCACAGAATCCCATCATCTTACTCACACATGTGACCTCTACTCTCAAACTGGGTGGCTGCAACTTGACAGTCACATAAAATACCAAACCTGCATCACAGCCAAGAAAATAACAATAGGCCTTGCTCCTCCTGGAGTCTGTGCTCTCCTTACACCTAGACACAGCAACATCATTACAAGGAGGTCCAAACCTTACTCTCTGCAAATCCCCTGGTGTCACACAACCCAAGGACAAAGATCATTTGCCTATCGGGTGACCAGCTGGCTCAGCTCCCTTGGCAGTGATATAGCCACCGCTCCCACACTTGGTGTATTCAAGTCCATGATGTGCCACTCACTGCCAGCCTCCAGCTCCTTTGACTGCTTAGCCAATTAGTACCCTCATCCTACTGCCCACACCTCCTCATCAAGCACTTACAACAATCTTTGCCCTTCTTCTTGCACTTTCATCTGTCTGTCCACGACAAGGCCCCCAGGCTGCCCTGCCACCCACCCCATGCTTCACCTCCCCTTCCTTCTCTCCTCTTGCCCCCTCTCCCCCCACCCAGAGGGTCTCTTACTCACCCTCTTCCAGCACCTCGTACCTCTTTCCTCCCTCCTACCGTCATCACTCTGCAATCTCCTATCACCCCACACCTTTTCTGCAGTCCTGCCTCTATCATTATTCCCTGCTCTCCTTTGTGCCCTTAATCTGCATGTCTTGTTAGTTAAATGTTATTGTTTGTTATAAAAAGGTGTATACTCTACTCTCTGATGTGGAACCTTTGTAAAAGAGCCTCGGCTCAAAGGTATTGTTGTAATCTTAGATTGAAATAAAGAAATAAAATAAAGTACCAGACCACACATGCCAAATTACAGGCAAATCAGTAAAATGGTTGCAAATTTATTATAGTGCAAAATTTGGGGTTTAACATAAAGTGGCAGAGCAACCCTAACTATACTGGCACTACCATGCCAGTGTGGTATATATATAAAGCAGTTCATCTTAAGTTTTTGACATGCTACAGCATTTGGCTAGTCATTTCATGATCAACTTTGTTTGAGTAGACAGTAACCGTTTTCCCAGCATTGGGACAAAGAGTTTATACTTGGGGTGGGTACAGAAAAGTGAAATAAATCCTATTTATAAAGTGCCACATCCTTAAAACTCTTGATGCTTTACATAAAAAATAAAACATAAATAAAAAAAAAGAAATATACAGTACACTAGAATAAAATGGAGGAATTAACCAATTTCATCAAAAGCCAGAGAGAATCAATATATATTTAAGGCCTGCTTAATAAGCATGGTCTGATAATTAAAACAATAGATTGCTAATCAGTGTATGACCCTCTATAATTCCCTGTACATGACTTATTTGTTCTCTAGTCTTCCCATCTCTAAGATTTGGTAGCAACAGGACTAAACTGTAAACAAAACAGTGCATCTCATGTTGGACTATATTGGTCAAAATAATCAAATCAATGCAATTATATTCTTTTGCTCTGACACATGATGTCTAATAGCATCTAAAAAGGTCAAAAACATTATCTAATGTCTGTTTAATGACTTCTGTGAAGTAAGATGTGGCAGTCATGGACCACTTATAAATGAACAGGTAACAATGTCACCCAACCACACTCACAACATTTTTCCCTAATTTATTTAATCTGAACTTCCCAACCGAGATGCAAGGTTTCATTTTTTGTAGGTCTCTGCTTCCATCCAGTTTTCAGCTGTAAGCAATGAAGAAGAAGAAGAAGGTCAAGGCACTTGGTCGTGGTCACACAGTGAGTAGGTATATTTGGTGAGATTCTAATCTGGTCTGCAAGATTCTAAAGTTATGTAACATTTCTATACTTAGCCTTTAAGTTTTGCAAAATGTGGATAAATAATAACATTCCACATTTTGTGATGTTGGACAATTACATTTTTTTTTATCCTACAGACCACCCCTTCCTGACCTTAGCATTTTCCCCTAAACTGTAAAATTCCTCTGTCAACCATTACCTAAACTGTAAAATTCCTCTGTCAACCATTACCTTTAAGTAGTGTCTGGGATAGTGAACTACACAGTAACACAGTAGCTGACAGCAGATAAGGACTGCTAGGCCCTCCTAGTCTGCTCATATTCCTTGCCTGCAAAAGTGGGCAGTCTCTCACCACAAGAAATGCTACCTTCATGGTAGTATTGATGCACATTGTAGGGTAGTGTGAAGAAGCTTGCAGCATGGGTATATATGTTGTACCGCTTGCAGATAAAATCAGTCCCCAGTGCTGTACATTTCAAGAGAACCTAAATGTACTACAAACATAATACTAAATGAAGTTATTTTGTCTTTTTTTTTATAAGCTGCAATGTAAGATCTTGGGATGCCCCTCCTAGACACAACATTTATTATTGATGCTCTAATTTCATAAAGAAGAGCTTAGTGGTAATTTAAGCAAGTCAGTTTAGTGAACAAAAAGTCATAGGCTTAAGATATGGCATGTATATATATGATAGACATATGCTCAAGTTCTAAACATATTTCCAGTGCTTGGTGTGTACAATGATTTATTTTTTAAATCAACATATAGAAACCCAGAATTTGACGGCAGATAAGAACTGCTTGGCTCACCTAGTCTGCCTATTTTTCCCCTACCTACAGCATCACTGCTGATCCCACTTGATCTCCAGCTCCCACCCCCCACTTTCTGCTTTCCATTAAGATTACTTTATGCCTATCGCATACACTCTTGAACCTCACCGTTGTTTTTTTCCCAACCGTCTTCATGGGAATACTGTTCCAGCCATCCATCACTCTTACTGTGAAGAAGTATGTCCTCACTTCTCTTTTCAGTCTGTTCCCCTCTTGCTTCATTAGATGTCCACTTGTTCTTGAGCATCTTATTTTTCTGAAAAATACTCCCCTGCTGTACCTTATTATTTCCCGAGAGTTATTTAAAGGTCTCTATCATATCCCCCCCTCCTCCTGTCTTTCAGGGAATACATATTGAAGTTCCTTAGCCTCTCCTCATTAGGCTTCTGATGCAGACCCCGCGCCAGTTTAGTTGCCTCCTCAGGACAGCCTCCTCGATGTCTAATTAAACAGTAAAGGTGTTTTTGGTGCAAATTACTAAGACATAAAATATCACTTTTGTTTTGCTTAGGAACTATGAAGCACATTGTTTGAAAATCAAGCACAGCCTTGTACAGTAGTTCCACTTCTAGCCCCAGCCTAGAAGTCCAAAGCTCCTGGCCCTGCCACCGGTAACTTCCCTAGATTCTATTAATATTGTTCAATTAAGGGCTTCACAACTAGAAAATACTATGTTCCTTGCCCTGCAGTACTGCGATTAGTTGTTACAAATGTATATAGCTCAAAATGTGCTTTTGTTAGGACTAATGGATCCCTACAGATTTCACTAATCCTTCTTCAGAAAGACATGCTGGGGCAGTCTGAGTATTCTCAGCTTTTGCATTTGGTGATGGGGGCATGTGGCCCCCTGCCAAGACATGTGTTTGAATTGTAATGGATGCTGATCATTCTAAAAACACTCATTTATCTTTTGCAAAATTATCCTTGTAACAGGATAGGTGCTCCTATTTTCATTGTCTCTTCTTCAGTTCACTTCACATGAACAGCCACAATACATTAGAATGCAGAACCAAAGATTCCAAATGAAATAAAAAAAGGAGAAGAAAAATAGCAAAATGTGAGACACTATAATTTAATGTAATTTAAATGCCAAAGGCAACGTGGAAACATTATTTTCATCTAATCTATTCCACTGAAAGGAATTCAAACCATTTATGCATTTGTACCACTCAACTTTGAAATTATAATGATGTCTGTAACACCTCTAATTAACATGGAGACCTATTTGTAGTACAGAAGTCAGGGGCTATGCAAGTAGTTCACTATCCATTTTACCACGATATCCAGTGGTTCTGATAGAGCATTATCCAAAGCTTTCTGGCCCAGTAAGCATTGATAATGGATTCAGAGAGTGCCCTGTCTGCACCAGCTTTGGTGCTGGTTAACAGTATCTGCACTATCTGACAGTGTCAGATCAAGGATTTTACAATGTAGGTGCTGGGATGGTGTGCATACTTGATATGCAGCTTTTTAATTTTTTTAGTCATTTATATTTTCTGCCATTATCTTTTTCACTACATTTTTGATGGGAAATATAAATGTCATTTTGAGTTTGGAATGTATATTTTCTTACAATCAATGTATTAGACTTCCTCAATAAAGTTAAATGCAGCAGCAGCAAGCAAGTTACAATGGTGGGGGTGGGGCGGGTGCAGTCATCTTCTTCACTCTCTTCGAGATCTGACACTGCTGTCTGAAACTGAATGAATCTTAGGTGGTCTTTTGCACCATGTCTCTCAACTCTTCCATGTTCTGTGGGACATCCCTGATTTTGCCAGTCATAATTAAGAAGTATAGCTTAATGGTTAGAGCATAGACTATTTTGGCCACTCAAATGGTAGTGTGCTTTTACTCTTGTACCTATTGTATTGTTTACTTATCAACTTACCCCCACCCCGGATGTGTCTGTAAATAAGCTACTAATAGCTTAGAATCTCTTTCCTGGTTAACTTTTGAAATAAATAGATCCATGTTCCTGGATACTCAACAAACCTGAATTTGAATTTTACTGCTGCCTTTGTCATACTAAGTGACCATGAACAAGTCACTTAACCTCCCTGTGCTTAACTGTCTCCTGTATCACACCATGAAATGAACTTCATGAGCTTTTCTTGCCAAAAGTTCTAAATAAAATGTGAGTTGTTCCTCACAGAAAGGGTTTTATTTTCCATCTAAAAGATGGACATTGATGCAGAAATGCCTAATAATCTCTGATGCAAAATCAAAATGTAAATTTTGCCTAATTTAACATTAGTTTCCACAGCATTCTGAGCTTGTACTGTATCTCTGCTTCATTACGTGTCCCACATTTGGAGGGCTAATGCCTGACAAGTTTCTACATTTTCAGGGTCACTGTCTCACATTTTAGAAACAAGAAGTTGGGAAGTGTGATTGTTGCATGCTGGGTGTCTTTAGCTTGTTGGAGACCATGAGTTAAATCACAAGACAGAGCTTGATCCACAACTCATTTACCACAGCAGTAAAACTGAAGTCTCTGTGATGAGCAGGCCACCTGTTTGGAGGGTGGAAGAAATACTTCTCATCTTGGTTCATCCTGAAATTATAGTTAACTATCTGGCCCCTTATGTGCCTGAAAGGCATATGGAGAAGACAGAAGTAGGAGGAGAAAGCTGTAGACATAACATAGTGAACATGTTTAGACTTCCCTCCTGAGTCCTTGTTATACAATTCTACTACATATCTCTGTGACAGCTCTCTCTCTGTCTCTCTCACACACACACACACACACACACTCACTCTCTCTCTCTCTCTCTCTCTCTCTCTCTCTCTCTCTCTCTCTCTCTCTCGCTCACTCTCTGTCAGGTGCTGGGCTTTTATAGCTTGACTTACAACAGCTACAGTCAAATCAAAATCTAACAAAAATCAGTTAAACTATACTCTGATGCAGCTAATACAGAAATTGCTTGCATCAGAGTTGCAGTGTTCATCTCAGAGGAAGGAGTGCCTTTTGTTTTTTTTTCATAAAGGTAATATCCCAGTTTTCTGAAGAAAAAAATGCCTATGGCTCAGATCTCATAACAATTAAATAACAACTGAGTTTCAGCACATTCCATTCCTTATTAAGGCACTTGCATAAATAGCCCATTTTCCCTTTAGACTTCATGGGTTGGATTTTTAGTGTCCTCTGGATGCATTTGCATCCATGTATCTCAAACAGAGCCAATGTGCATTGCTTGCATCACAACAGATTGACCACATAAAACATGGCATAGCTTATTAATGGAACTGCCACAAGCTGTGCTCAAAAAATAATGCATGAGTCCAAATATTGACACATGCATCATTTATTTGCTGTAAAGTAGGTAAACTGTCATAAATGCAGTCAAATGTTTTAAGATAGCATTTACAGATGTCACATTTGTTTTGGTACATGCGTAGCCTAGTTGGACTGCATGTCACTTCTGTCATCACTTTACCATGTTAATATGTTATTACTAAATTAGTATGTAATAAAATGGAGAGAAGGCAGAAGGAAACTAGTAAAGTGAATAGCAGCAGAATTATGGGTGACACGTATTTGGGGTAGTATTAGCCTCAGTAATAAGTATACAACCTTAAAACATCTGATGGATACAGACATGAGGTTGAAAGGGGTAGACTAAGGGGTAGCATGAGGAAGTATTTCTTCCCAGAAAGGGTGGTGGATGTATGGAATAGACTCCCAGCAGAGGTGGTGGGGCAAACACAGTGGGGGGATTCAAGCATGAATGGGACAGGCATAGGGGAACCCTAGCTATAGGAAAAAGGATGCAAAGCTGGAGACCAATGAGGGTCTGCTGATTTTGTGGTAGGCAGGGGAAAATGGGCAGACTAGATGGGCCTAGTGGTCCTTATCTGCCATTAATTTCTGTGTTTCTATGGAAAGCTATATAAGGGAAGGTCTGCATTTAAACTGAACGAGGGGAGGGGCAGGGAATAGCCTAGCTAGCACAGCCCAACTAAATGGGGCATGTAGGACAATAAGGGATGTCAGGGAGTAAATGGTAGAGAGGTTTATCCACAAATGCCAGAAGTTTGAGGAACAAATTGGTGGACTTAGAGGCCATAATGGTGGCCAAGGGCCTGGACATTGTGGCTAGAATGAAGTCCTGGTGGTCAGAGCCTTATACTTAGGAGACAGGTATTCTGGGGTACAGACTTTTTAGAAAGGACAGGGCTGGGAGAAGGGGGGTAGCATTGTACATCAAGGATGACATTAAGACAACAGAAAGGCAGGAGGAGCAAGGGGAGATGGATGTCCTGTGTGTCTCTTTGGATAAATGGACAGGAGCATTATTAAAACTAGGGGTGATTTGCAGAACTCCTATGCAGGGGGAGGAAGGGGATACACAGCTGTTGAAGGTTGTCAAAAGGAAGGCTCTCAAGGGGGAGCTCATGCTAGGGGGGAACCTAAACCTCCCTGATGTGGACTGGGAAATCCTGACTGCAGCATCAACCAGGAACAGAGAGGTCTTCGAGTCAGTAGAGGGAGCTTTCATGCAACAGCTGGTTAGGAAGCCCACTGGGGGGATAAAATATGGGTGTGGTCCTAACCAATGGGGAAAGTGTGAAGAAGAAAGTGGTGAATGACAGCCTAGGTACCAGAAACCACAATACAATGAGATTCAGGATAAGGAAAGGGAGAAAAAAAATCAGATCAGCACAAAGGTTATGGACTTCAGACAGATGGACTTTACTAGAATGAGGTAGATATTCAGGGAAGAAATGGAGGGAAAGGGGAAAATAGGAAACGTGGAGGTGTTATTGGAATCTGCTAAGGGGGGTTGCTAAAAACCACTGAACTCAGCAAAAAGAAAGTATGAAAGAACAAAAAAAGAAGAAGGCCACTTTGGTTTACCGGGTATGTGTCATGGGCAATTAAGAAAGGAAAAAGAGCATTCAGAAAATATAAGAAGACCCAAAGGAAGGAGGACAGGGAGACTTACAGGGAGAAGCTGAGGGTGTCAGGGCAGAAGATTAGGAGGGTTAAAGTTGACACAGATGAGAGAATTGCTAGGCAGGCCAAAAAGGGATACAACTTTTTTTAGGTATGTAGGAGAGAAGCGGAGAGGAGGGCAAGGCAGGGGATAGTACAGGTGAGGGGAGAGGAGGGAGTATAAATGAAGGAGGACATTGAGAAGGCAGAGGTGCTTAATAGTTACTTCTGCTCAGTCTTCACAGTGGTGGGGGAAGGAAGGTGACCAGAGTTAAGAGGGAGGGAAAGGAAAGACCAAAGGGTGATCAGTGAAGACAGGGTAAGAGAGGAAGTAAGAAGGTTGATGATAAACAAATCAATGGAGCTGGACGGCTTGCATCCTATAGTAATCCAGGAACTGAGGGAGGAGCTGGTGGAACCTCTGATGAAGCTGTTTAACTTGTCACTGGACACAGGGTGGTTGCCAGGAGAGTGGAAGAAGGCTTATGTGCTGCCACTGCATAAGTGGGCAGCAAGGAGGAGGAGGCAGATAATTATCACCCAGTCAGCCTCACCTCAGTGGTAGGTAAAATGATGAAGGTACAAATAAAGGAAAGGGTGGTAAACTATCTTCTGGACTGTGGACTGCAGGATGACAGGCTGTATGGCTTCACAAATGGGAGGTCATGCCAGACAAATCTAATAGAGTTTTTTGATTGGGTGACAAAGGTGGTCAATTAGGGAGGGGTGGTGGACGTGGCCTATCTGGACTTCAGAAAGGCCTTTGACACGGTCTGTCACAGAAGACTGGTAAATCAGCTGGAAAGCTTAGGGGTGGGATAGAAAATAACTAGGTAGGTGGAAAACTGGTTGAAGGAGAGAAGCCAGAGGGTGGTGGTAAATGGGGTACATTCCAGGGAGAAGTGATTGATGAGCAGGGTGCACCAGGGATCAGTACTGGGATGCCTCCTTTTTAATATCCATAAAAGTGATGTAGTGGAGGGGCTGGAGGAGCAGGTTTACCTATTTGCAGATGATATGAAGATATAAAATAAGGTGTACACCCTGGGGGAGGAAGGACATGAGGGAGGACCTGAAGATTCTGGAAGGGTGGTTGGAAACTTGGTAACTGAAATTCAATGCCACAAAGTGTACAGTAATGCACATGGGGCAGAAAAACCCACAAGCAGCTTACACACTTGGGAGAGGGGTTAAGCCAACTGAGCAGGAAAGGGATTTGGGGATTATAATATCAAATAACCTGAAGGTGGGTAACCAATGCAGTGAGGCAGTGGACAAGGCAAACAGAATGCTGGTGTGCATAGGGAGGGGCATAACAAGCAGAAGGAAGGAGGTGCAGATGCCTCTTTATAAAACCATGGTGAGACCTCATCTGGAGTATGGGTCCAGTTCTGGAGGCATCACCTATGCAAGGACATAGACGGGATTGAAAGGGTACAGAGAAGGGCAAATAAGATGGTGCACAGTATGCATAGGAGTATGCATATACAATGAGAGGAAGAGGGAATTGGATCTGTACCTATTGGAGACTGGAAGGGAGAGAGGGGACATAATAGAGACATTTAAGTATGTGAAGGGGATAAATAAGGTGAGGAAGGGGAGCTTATTTACAAGGAAAGTGGGTGTTAAAACTAGAGGTCACAGTTTAAGATCAGAAGGAGGAAGATTTAAGGACAATGTGAGGGGGTGATACTTTACAGAGAGGGTGCTGGAGTACTGGAACAAACTAACTGAGGAGGTGATGGGGGCTGAAATGCTGGAGGGATTAAAAAAGGCATGGGACAGACATAAGGGTCTGGCTAATGAGGGGAATGGGAGATCCCTTAACAAATGTGTTGAGTGCGGGAGAGGGAGTAAGGGGCAGACTCGATGGGCCAGAATGGTCCTTTTCTGCCATCAGATTTTTATGATTCTATGAAAATCTCTGCCATGGAATGGGTTGGATTTGCATTTCGGTCAATCTCAGTTTTTATTGCCAAGGTGCTTTTGCAGTCTACAGTGTATATGCCATGCAAACCATTTTGTATAAGCCATATGACACTTTACTGTAGCCGTGCAATGTTTCTACGATCAGCTTGTGTCCCTTCAGATTTAATTAGGATCAAATTATTTTCAGTATTTGACATCTTATTCATACCCTGCATATAACATGCATAGTGTTGTATAATATGGCTTTAAGGATTAGTGAAGTAATAATAACCAATAAAGCACACATTACTGCTAGATATCTAAGTGACAGTTTAGCATTTGAGGCCAAAGAAGTTCAATTATTCAACATTGAAGCTCACTCTAAAAGGTATTATTGCTGTTGTGAGCTTTGAAAGACATTAAAAGGTTAGTTTTTTTAAGCAATTATAGTTATGTTTAAAAGGTGACACACAGCTATATGAATTTTCATATTTTACATTTACATAATTGTAGTTAATAGCCGTGAAACCAAGGATGTAGTTGGGTGGTAGGACAAAACACATTTTGATTGTACAAAATCACCTACAGAATCTTTCCAGAGGTTGTTTTTACATTGCTATATGTACAGCTAGAAGAAGACAGATGTACGGTAATATTAGCAGCTGTTGCTTATTGATAAGCAGTTTGTCTTTAAATGTGCTAGGAAACCATTCTAAATGTGTATTTATATTTTCCTTTTTTTCATTCAATATGAACATCTTTCCGTCAAAAATCTGTTTCTATCATTTTTAATTCTGCAGAGTGTTTACATCTTGATCTACTGGATAATATCACAGAATGCTACAGATTACTGCAGGGACCCATGTGATTCACTGGCAATTAAGCCCTTTTGTCATGCAGTATTTTATGACATGTCATCTAATGCAAGTTACTGCATTGCATCATGGCTGGCTCCAATGTATTTGTTCAAATATGTATTTTACATTTATTTAACATTTTGAAATGGTTGATGATTCTAGGAATAGGTTAGACATATAGAATACTGCAAAAAATACATGAGGTATGTATATGTGTATATACGGGCAAGACATGAAATGTGTATTTATTTATTTATTGAAAAGTTTTACAAGGAAAGGCATACTGAGTAGACTACTGCTCAATTCCAGATGCATCCTGGGAGGGTGTAGGGGATGGGTGGATGCATAACAAATACAAAGTACAGACATTTCACAGATATGTACAAATAGCTATACACAATGATATGTACAAGAATAAATACAGAATGATCATAGCAAGCAACCAGAAAATCTAGGTTGACACAGCAGATAAATTGGTATAAGATGCAAATGACAGCTTCACAGGGTCAGAGATAAACATTTGAAGTAACCACAGTTGGAGCCAGTTGGAGAGCTAGGACTTAGTCTAGTGTGACTTTAGTCTGCATGAGCAGTTGGTGGAGAAGTGCCCTTTTAGCAGTAAGTTGAATTGCAGAGAGGAGGGAGCGTGCTGAATGTCCTCAGGCACGGAGTTCCATAGTTTGGGCATACTAGCTCTAAAGGCCAACTGGCTGGCAGAGGTCAACATGTTAGGGACATGCAGGAGCCAGGAGTCGGAATTCCTGAGTGAGTATACAGGGGGTGTTTGAGCAGTTAGGGTGGCAGCGAGGTAAGAGGGTAAAGACTGGGTCCAGAAGCTGGCCATTAGGCTATTGCAGTGGGACTGTCACCTAACGTAGAGTGAGGGGAGGATAAGGGATGGGTAGCGGTCGCAGTGGTGGGTGGGGGGTGTACGGTCCATGGCGAAGTGACAGAAGGAGTGGAAAAGAGAATCCAGTCTAGTCAGGGTGGACTTAGGTGTGGCACTGTACACTACACTCCCATAATTAAAATAGGTAGGATCATTTTCTCCACAGTTGCCTTGCGGGCTGGCAGAGGAATACAACCACGGTTTTGGAATAAGGCGCCCAGTCTGCGGTGCAGTTTTTTATGGGTAGCATTGATGTGTGCCAGAAAGTCGAGGTGCTGGTCAAGCCAGACCCCGAGATATCTGAAGGAGGTGCAATCTTCTATGTGAATCGCTTCTAGGGTTTTGAAAATAGGACTGGTGGGGAGTCGGGAGAGTCTCTGCCTCATGCCAAAAGTTAATGAGACCGTTTTCTTGGCATTTAGAATAAGCTGATTTGAGTGAAACCAGAGCTGAATAGCATGGAAGTCTTGTTGGAGTCTGGGTGTCACTTCCAGTGAGAAGGGTCAGGAAATATACAGTACTGTATCATCTGCATACATATGAATGTATGTGTGTGAGCAGGCTGATGGCAGGTCATTTAGGAAGATGGAGAACAAGACTGGGCCAAGGACAGAGTCTTGGGGTACACCAATGGTGAAACGGAGGGAGTCGGAAGTGGAAGTCCCAATTCTGACTGATTGGGACCTGTCAACCAGGTAAGATTTGAACCAGTTGGTGGCTGCAGTGGAGAGCCCTGTGCTGGAGAGCTTCGACAGAAGAAGGGCATGCAAGACAGTGTCGAAAGCCTTAGCTAAGTCAACAAAGATGGCAGATGTGATGTGGCCTTTATCCATGCCTGTAAGGATGGAGTCAGTGAGTCTGAGGAGGGAAGTGACAGTGAAGTGGGATTTCCTAAAGCCTGACTGGTGAGGAGTAAAGAAAGAGGAGTCAAGGAAGGAGGAAAGTTGCAAGAGGACTAGATGTTCCTGGATTTTAGCTACAATGGGGAGGAGGGAGATGGGGTGGAAGTTACCAGGGGAGGATGGGTCACTGCCTTTAAGAGGGGGATGACTGTGGCATGCTTCCAATCAGAGGGGATAGTAGAGATAGAGAAGGAGAGGTTGGAGAGGGATGCTAGGGGTCTGGTAATGGCTGGGGCTGACAGGTAGATCATTTTGGCATCCAATCCAGAGTGGCATTTACCCTTAGAGGATTGAGAGTAAGCAGGGTGCTGAGTACTTCGGTCAGAGTAACCAGGGAGAAGGAGAAATCTGAGTAAGGGGTTTGGGGGGGAAGGGATGTGGCTGTAGGAGGGTGTGTTGCAGGTCATGGATTTGAGTGGAGAGAGGTCACTCTACTGGTGAAAAAGGAGTTGAAAACAGAGGCCACTGCATGTGATTCTGATATTGCGGAGCTGCCTACAACTAGGACAGGGGTGTGGGGCTTGGTGGGAGGGGTGAAGAGTGATTTGATTGAGTTCCAAAAACTTAGCCAGGTGATTTGGATTTTTTCAGAAGGATGATGAGAACTAGAAGGCTTTTGCCTGCCAGATAAGCCTGGTGCATGTATTTCTAAGCATTCGGTAGTGTTGGTGGACAGCGAGGGTACCTGATGATTTGTAGGCTTCCCACGCCTGGTCCCTAGCTTGGATGTGGACCTTAAGGTCAACTGAGATCCAGGGTAGATGAATTCCCCTTACTCTGGTCTTTTTGAGTGGGCATAGAGGTCCCAGATGGCAAGAAATATGGACTTAAAGAAGTTTAGGGTGGAGTCAATAGATGTGGCCTTGGTGATGAAGGACCAGTCCGAGTTTGCCAAGTCATTTAGGAGCCCTTCAAGGTCAAGGGATTTGTAAGACCTGATGAGGAGAGTTCTTGGTGGAGGTGACTTGGTTTAAAATATTTTTCTTATTACATATATCATGTGGTGATCACTCAGAGAGTCTAGTAGGAGGCCAGAAACAGTTATCCTGTGTGGGTGTGAGGTGAGGGCCCAATCCAGTAGGGAGTGGTTCTGAGTTTTGTGATTTAGACGCATGGGCTCAGTGATCTGTTGAGCCAAATTTAATGCAGCCACATGGTTGTGGAGCTTGGTGCTAGCACTGGAGAGTCAGTTCAGGTTAAAATCACCAAGGATATGAGGTTTGCCTCCTGAGGAAATGGTTTTTAGGGTGTCCAGGTGTGCTATGACTGAGGTCATTTGTGAGTCTGGGGAAAAATAGGAGCCTGCTATAAATATGGGGTTTGAGTGGGTAAAGGAGATTATCAATAAGGCATTAATGGAGGGTGGGAGAGTGGATAGTGAGACAGGAGAGAACTTTTTCCAGGATGATATGTAAATGGCTATGCCGCCAGCTCTCTTGGTGCCTGGGCGGTCATGACGAGTGATGCAGTAACCACGAATAGCTACTTATGCATCTAGGTTTTGTGGTTTTAGCCAGGTCTCAGTGATAATCAAGATGTCGGGACGTAGTGACAGGACGAGTGGTTGGAGCAAGGGCAATTTTTGTAATAGACTGCATATATTTAAGTGGGCTACTTTAGGCCTCTAGGTAGTTAGACAGTGGGACAGGTGTTGTGACTGGTGTAAGTGGCAGGTCCCGAGTTTGGCTTGATGTTCCCTTTGAGGAGGAGCAGTAAAGTTGGCACCAGTTTTGTATTAGGTAAAAAACATTTTGGCCTGCGGTGGGCAGATGGAGTCTTGGGGGAAAGTGAGGAAAGTCCAGCCATAGGGAATTTCATCACTGACAGACCAGCTCGAAAGGATGGGGGGACAATGGAGGGACTGGGAAGTCATCAATGTTGTGGAGGAAGGTTGCTGTCCACTGTAGTGGAAGGAGCAGGCACTTGGATATGTGATTTGAATGGTGATATGTGGAGGACTAGGTTGTAAAATCGGACAGATAAGGGTGGGAGGGATGCTCTAGTGTCAAGTAAGGCTAAACCTAAGATAGTTTTATAGACTAAGTGCAGCATTCTTATGCTGGAATAGAAGTGAGTGCAAAATTGCTGTGGTGGCCACTAGTGGTGATAGCTGATAAGCTGCAAAGGGGAAAGTAGGGGTATTGGTTATTTCGCACATGTGACCCCGCCTATGTAGTAAGTGGCTTGCCAAGGGTGGTGGTGGGGGTGGTGGCACAGCTGATGTGAAGCGAAAACACAGCAGAAAATCTGTTTGCAATTAGCCTTCGGGCTAGAGTCCCAGTAGCTATGGCCAGACAAAAATTTAAACTTGGCACCAAAACTCAAACACAGTCCTTAGAGACATATGGATTTAGGCTGTCTCGATGGGCATACCTGCAGATTTCAGCTCGGGTGGGTGGCTTCGTGTGCCCTCTCGACCACCAGTGGGGCTAATCAGCGGGGAGCTGAGGAGAGAAAGCAAGAGGATATATTTATAGCTAATGGCTCTAGGAGGGGGGGGGCATGCAAACAAGGCTACAAATTAATCCATGGACTAAACAGAACACAGGTGTAACTCTGATTTTTTTTATATTTAAAACATACTCCAAATTCCTAAGCACTATCCTTGTGGCTACCAAATCCTGACTCAGACTCTGAGAGGTAAAATAGGGCACAGGCATATGGATTTATACTGTAAGCAACCTCCTGATATCAAAAACAGCACCGATGCAGTTTTTCATTTAAAACTCTGCTTGCCTAAACAAAATACTTTACATGGAGCTTAACAGTTCCTTTACACACATGTGGGTGCACTAGTACAATTACTTAGGCATACCATACATGCACCTAATTTATGTATTTACTATAATATTTACTCCATTTGTGTTGTTTTTTTTTTGTTTTTTTTAGCTCTTGCAACAAATATTACATTTATCTCTTTAAACATCAGAAAATCCATTTGTAATTAGCCTTCGAACTAAAGTCCCAGTAGTGCTGGTCAGACAAAAATTTAAATTTGGCACCAAAACTCAAACACATTCCTTAGAGACACACTGATTTAGGCTGTCTTGATGGGCGTACCTGAAGATTTGGACTCGGGGAGGGGGGGGCAACTCCATGTGCCCTCACATTCACCAGTGGGGCTAATCAGCGGGGAGCTGCAGATTTTGGATCGGGGGAGGGTGGCTGTGTGTGTCCTCATGACCACCAGTGGGGCTAATCAGTGGGAGCATGCCCCTTATACAGTTTGAACATTTTTTTCTCCATGTATTGTTCATACATACATGGCAGATTTTCAAAAGTTTCATATGCTGTGTCTAAAATATCCCCCCAAATCAGCCAATTTGTGATGCAGTATATACAATCCACTTGTACTGCAAATGGATAACACATGGCACTTCAGTATGGGCTTCTTATCAAGGTTTGCATCGTTTTGTTTTTCAGTTTCTTAGTATTTTGTTGTGGATCAGGGGGGTGAAATTGGCCTACCTGGATTTTAGAAAGGCCTTTCACACCATCCCACACAGGAGAACAGCAGACTATTAAACAAGTCAAGTAATCTAGTGGTGTGGGCAAAAGTGGTAAGGTGGGTGCAAAACTGCCTAAGCAACTGGAGCCAGAGGGTAGTAGTAAATGGGGTAATCTCAGAGGAGGGGGAGGTGACAAGGTGGGTACCACAGGGGTCAATACTGGGGCCATTACTATTCAATGTATTCATTAGTGATATAGCAGCAGGTCTAGAAAGGAAGGTATGCCTGTTCGCAGATGACACAAAGATCTGCAACAGGGTCGATGCACCAGAGGGGGCTGAAAAAATGAGAAAGGACTTAAAAAGACTAGAGGAAATGTCAAGGGTATGGCAGCTGGAATTTAATGCTAATACATGCAAAGTTAAGCATATGGGACATAAGAACATAAGGGCAACATGCCAACTTGGGGGGAGTAGAGGAGGTTGCATCAACTAATCAGGAAAGGGACTTGGGAGTCATCATAATGGATTACCTCAAAGTGGCAAATCAGTGGGAAAGGTGAACAGGATGCTGGGATACATAGAGAGAGATATAACAAGTAGGAAGAGAGAGGTAATATTGCCAATTAAAAGGTCACTGTTGAGGACTCACCTAGAGTACTGTGTCCAGTTTGGGGGCCCTGTCTTAGAAAGGACATTGAACAGCCGGAGGCATTGCACAGAAGGGCTACCACAATGGTCCAGGATGTGCATTAGAAAAGCTATGAGGAGAGGCTCAGGGAGTTAAATATGTACTCACTGGAGGTTAGAAGAGAGAGGGGTGACATGAAAGAAACATTCAAATACATCAAGGGGATACGTAAAGTGGAGGAGGGCAGATTTCTGGCAAAAAGGAAGTAAACAAGGACAAGGAGGCATAATATGAGGTTGGAAGGGGGAAGACTCAAAGGTAACGTGAGGAAGTACTTTTCCACAGAAAGGGTGGTGGAACCCTGCAATGGGCTACCAGCAGAAATGATGGGTTCATGTACCATAGAGGCATTCAAATGCACATGGGATAGGCATAGAGGAATAGACTTGTGAAGCCTGGAAAGGGGGGAAGTGAGGTCACAGGAACAGGCTCCTTAGTAAGAAAGTAAACTAGTCTAGAACCAGGGCAGACTGGATGGACCATGAGGTCTTTTTTATGTCAGTAGCTACTATGTATTTTGTGATGTCGGTTTACTCTGATCCACAGCATTCACTAATCAGTTTGCAACCTGACAATATCTTTTAGCAATATTTCATTCTAACTTTTACTTATAATTTTATAAGATAATCTTACAAACATGTATGCACAGTATAAACAGTACATTATATATACAGTTAATGTAGCTTTAGATATGTATTAGGTTATGCTTAGGCTATTGCCCCATATGAGTGGTATAACAATATTGTATCAGAGGGACAGAATAGTGCTAAAACAGCAAGTGTATAACACAAGACAGCATTGCCACAGCAGTGATAGACCATACACACACCCAAATACTTTGTGAAGTGTTCTGGCCATTTATAGAGCCATTAGGACCCATATAATTGTTTGCGGAAAAAAACAGCACAGTGATTTTAAACCATGATTCCCCCTTAGTGCTAACAATCAGACATCGGTAAAAGGAAAACAGGGCTTGGTACACACGAGACACAGAGTAGAGATAACTGTTACTTTTAATAAATAAAGTGCATGGCAAACCTTGATGCACTGAATCTTCCTCAGGGGGCACAATCAGACATAACAAGGTTGAAAGGCACTCTTTTTTTTTTTTTTTTTTTTTTTTCAATTCAACTTTTATTGAAATTTTAACAGTAGTAACAATGGTAAGGAGTACATCAAGAAGGAAAACGAACTAACAACGAGAAGTATCTGCATTAAGAAAAACAGATAATCGAGATGTAGACCTCACCCCCCCCCCTCCCTAAAGTCCCTTCCCGCCCCACTACCCTCCTTTTACACAGCACTAAAAAAATAAAAGAACATAGGGAACTAGTTAGAAAAAAAAACCCTACTGCTTACTGTGGAAACAGAAAGAAAGCATACAACGAGCTCCAGGTCTGATTAAATTTAGGAAGTCTGTACTGCAAGCTTGCAATAGTTCTATCCGTCCTAAGATTGGCTAGAAATTCCTGCAACCATTCGCCATAGGAAATCTCTATGTTATCTTTCCAATGCCTCAGAACTACTTTTTAACTGAAGCAAATTAACCCCATGTGGTATTTCCTGCATCGGACATCAACTAGAGACATATCCCCTAAAATACAGACTTAGGGTAAATAAATTTCGAGACCCAAGAGGGATCAAGATTGTTCTTAATAGTTTCCCATAGCCCTGTTACTTTCGGCAGTCCCAAAAGATGTGAAGTAAGTCTCCGTCTCCTAGCTGACATCTAAAACATGAGGATGAGGAGACCATGCCCCTCTCAACCAGTTTAACAGGGGAGTAGTAGGAATTATGTAGTAGTTTAAACTGCATTAGTCTGAGCCTATCCTGTATTAGGAAGTTATGACATGCTCCCCAGATTGCCCTCCAATCGAAATTATGCGCTGGGAACAATTGTTGCCAATATTGTTTGGGGGCATAAATATTGGGATGCAGCCAGCCAATCAGTACCTTATACACTCGCGAAATGGCATGAAGCTTTCCAACCAAAGGAGTCAAAGTGTCCTCAAAGTCATAGACACCACATTCCCCGGACAAGATACTGACTTCGCATTAACATATGAGATAGCTGAAAAACTCTGAATATCAGGCGTTGAGGGATTTGAAACTTGTTCAAGATATCCAACGAAGAAAATAACTTGCCCCTCATCAAAAAAATCTTTGACCATCGCTTTACCCAGTGAAGGTAACCAGGTAATTTGAATAGGTTTGCCATCTATCAAAATTAGGATTCCCTACTAGCGGTTGGAGCGGGTCCCGGTATGACGATATTTTAGGAAAGAGCATAGTTGTATATGTATTCTAACTGAGGTTTCGATGGGTGACTTACGAGCAGGGGAGAGCTTAAATGACAGTATAACAAAGCTTCAGGCCTGAGTCCAGAGTTTTTAATCCGGGATAATTCTAAATTTACCCATAGGGGCATATAGGTATCAACTTGTAGGTCATCTATTTTTTTAAGCCAATAGAGATATTTCGATGCATTACTGGCCCAGTAATATAAAGCAAAGTGTGGTAGTCTCAGACCACCCTGCAATTTAGGGGCAGACAATTTGAGATAAGACAATCTAGGCCTTTTATAATTCCAAATGAATCCGGAAATAATTCTATGCACACCTTTGAACCAATTTAAAGGGAGCCAAATATTTAACATACTGATGGGGTAGAACAACCGAGGGAAAACATTCATCTTTACCAAATTAATTCTACCCCAAATGGACAGGGGAATAGTCGCCCACCTCCGTAAATCGGTTTCAATGTCATGCAACACCGAATCTAAATTGCTTTGCCTAAGAGAAGATCGTCTCTAGTTAAAGTTAAACCTAAATATCTGATAAGCCTAGCTTCCCAAGCCAGCCAAAGGAGGCAATCTCATGGCGCTGTCCTAAAGTTTAAAGGAAAGACCACAGACTTGCTAATATTGAGCTTATAATTGGCCACATAACCAAACTTATCAATAGTATCCAGCAAAATTGGAATGGAGGAGGATGGATGTGAAATTTGCAGCAGGAGATCATCTGCATATGCCAGAACTTTCAACGTATGTCCCCTATCTGGATACCCTGAATTTCCCGCTCCTGTTTAATCCGTAAAATGAGGGGTTCAATATATAAATTAAAGAGGAGCGGAGAAAGAGGGCACCCTTGCCTAGTACCAAGAAAAAGTTTAAATAAGGGTGAGGTAGTTCCATTACATGTAATTCTTGCTGAAGGTATTTTATAGATGGCTCTGATCCAACCAGAAAATCATTGGGGAAAACCGAAATAATCCATCACTTTTATAAGGAAATTACCATATACCCTATCGAAGGCCTTTTCGGCATCCAGAGAGACCAAGACCATGGGCTGATCGGAATCCCTAGAGGCCGAGAAGACATGAGCCAAAACCCTTAAGTGGTCTGCAGAGGATCTACCCTTCATAAAACCCACCTGTTCAGGTCCAATTAAACCGGGGAGGACCTTACTTAATCTATCGGCCAACAACTTAGTGAGAATTTTAAAGTCCTGATTGAGAAGGGAAATGGGTCTATAATTAGCAACAAGTTCAGAGGCCTTACCCGGCTTAGGTAGAAGCACAATCAAAGCCTCGAAGAGAGAGCTATCGGTGGCCTCACCTTCCAAAATACATTGAAATAGTCGTATCAAGGAAGGAATAACTCCTTCAAAAGTTTTATAAAAATTGGCTGGAGAGGCTGCTCTGGACCGGAGTTCTGTCCAAAGGAAGGGACTTAATAACCCTGTCGACTTCCTCTCAGAAATGGGGGCCAGAAGCTGAAGTCAATCAGTTTCACTTAGTGAGGGAAATTTAGGCCTCTTAAAAAGTGATCGATCTTATCGTCGGATGGAGGGTCCTTAATGGGTCCATAAATCCCTTTAAAATAATTAACAAACTCCTCTAGAATATCTTCAGGAAGGGTTTTAATTGGGCCTCCCTTTAAAGGACGAATAGCTGGCACCCACCTAGAAGACTCTAACTGCTTAATTCGTCTAGCTAATAATCGGCCAGCTTTCTCCCCTTGGTCTGTATAAACAGCTTTGGATCTTATGAACGCCCACTCGGCTTGCTCATTTAATATCTTGAGATAGGAGTCTCTTAACCAGGCTAACTCTTGTCTATAGGCCTCTGAAGAAGAATCGGAAAGGCCCCGCCTTTGTCATGGATTTTGGTTAATAAATCGGATACACGGTGCAGCCTTTCTTTCTTTTCTACGAGAGCCAGGCCAATCAAAATACTCTAATAAAAGCTTTAAAGGCCCCCACTCCATATCTGGTTTGTCGGTGGAATTTAAATTATAGGAGATAAATTCTTTGATTTGTGCTGAAAGATAATCGACCGATTTAGAGTCCTTTAATATCTGATTGTTAACTTTCCATCTACTCCCCGGCTTGGGTAAAGATGAAAAAACAAGGAGGCAGTTAACTAAGGAGTGATCCGATAAAGGCCCGGAGATAATAGTTGTGTCTAATACCCCAGCCAGGAGAGTATTGGAAATTAGGATGTAGTCTAACCTGGATAGGGTGTTATGCACCTGCGACATGAACGTAAAATCCCGTATGGTCGGATGGAGCACTCTCCACACATCACAGAGACCTAAACTGTCCATCATCTCCCTAACAGCCCTCTGACCCGGAGTTAGATTCTTCTTAACCGAGCAAGATCTGTCCCGTGATGGGTCCATAACCAAATTAAAGTCACCTCCCATCATAATGGGGAGATTACTCCAGGAGGAAAGTAACTCCGTAATCTGGACAAAAAAAACCGGGGTATCAATATTAGGGCCATAAACCCAACCCAAAATAATATCTAGGGTGAACAAAGTTCCTTTACAAAAGATACCTCCACATTTATCTTCAATTACTTGAGAGCAGGCAAATGGGACTGATTTATGATCAAGATCATCACCCTTACTTTGGGAACTGCCTTCTGCAGAAAAAAAATCTGACTAATATAAGGTCTGCTTAGCTGGTTGCTTTCAGTTTTCATCAATGGGTCTCTTGTAAAAGCATAATATCTGCTCTTACATAGTCAAGATGTTTTAAGATTTTGTATTGTTTAGATTCATGGCCGAAGTCCATGCACGTCTCCAGGTCACCACATTAATGTGTCCCCCATACAGTAAACTAAGGCCTAAGCCTGAGTGAACCAAGAACCAACCCTGTTCTAATGAACCTAGAAAGATAAAAAGTGCTGTGTAAAAGGTCCCCCATCCCAAAATCCCCAATGAACCCCCAACAATACCAAAACCAAAACCCCAACAACCCCTCCACCCCTAACCCACCCGAGCTACCAATGAACATGATACCAGAACAACGAGAAACTATACCTCCGCCCCCCCCCCACCGATACTAATATGTCCATGATAAGGTCCCTTCAACAGTTGAGAAATACACTGTTAACATACTTTAATTTTAAACTTTCCCCCCATTCAGGTTCTGATTTGATCAATCCCCTTTAGAAAAAAAAAAAGGGGGGTTCATAATAAACTACCTAGACAGTACATATTAACAATCAACAAAATAGACCGTGCAGTAATTTGTTTAGATTTGGGCTTCACCAATACAAGAAATTCCAATAAGAAAATGCCCTTTCTGTATTCGTTACTCAGATTAATTGGTCCCACGGTACTCTGACAAAAATTATAAAAAGGAAACGCTATGAGCTGATGCTACAAAAAAAAAAAAACACTCTGGCAAATGTCCACGATTGAGATAACAAGAGAGTAACTAACTCCTTAGTTGTAAGGATGATGAGTAAAAGCCTTTGTCTTTTCAAGTTCCTTCATGGCTGCAAATATGCTACTCTTCTCTGGGTCCACCTTTGGGCTTCAGCCCTATGTTCCCTCTGGTCCAACAGCATTATAACCTCTCCTGAATAACAGGCCATTTCAGAGAGAAAAAAGAGACAGGAACTGGCACCCGGGAAGGTCGGACCACTACCCACCAGCTGTATTCCCATGGCAGAGGGTTTTTGCTATGGCCATCATGTGTCAACCTTGCAGGGAGTGGCGCTTCACCAAACTGAATAAACCGGTAAGCTTGCTATGCAATGCGGTAAGATCTCCACCTGGCGGCAATGGGCAAATCTGTCAGAGAAGGCTTGAAGAGGACCCATGAATATGCCGTGAGAGCAGCTGCTATTAAGATAGGGAAGGGGGAGGTCAACAACCTCAAACTTTGCTGCGGTAGGACCCAAGCGAATGCACAGATAGATTCCAACACAGGTAAGAGCCACCCTCTGGGGAGTCAGAAATAGTGTCCACAAAAACACCAGGAAGGAACATGTAACGAAACGTAGGCGGTAACCTGGGATACCCAAACCCTGAATAAGAACAGCTCATCAACAAACAAGGGCTTCCCAGGAAACCAGAATGAACTAAGTGTCTCTGTAGACTCAGCATTTAAAAGGGTCCTCCCAACAAACGGAACTACCAGCAATCTCAAAGCACCCTGTCATGGATCCCGAAATAAATCTGGGAACAGCTGTTTGAGCGCCGACAGAGCAACTTCCATTCAAAGGTATGCCATGTTTCATTTGCCCACACTTGAAATCAGGCTGGGTACCTCATCCGAATCGAATATTAGCTGCAATCAATTTAGAGATGAGGTGTGGAACGATGCCCTTCTCTGCCGGATAGATAAAGGCAGATCTTGTACCACCCTTAATCTCGCTCCTTCCCAGGAAATTTCTTTTAATTGTCTGCCTTATCAAGCAGTGCAAGGCCGCCTAAGTAGTTTAGGAACTTGAAGATAAAATGCAGGTGGTGCTCCAACTGGCGGCATGGCTCTCAGCGCCTGTGCGCTTCTTTCTATAATATAGGCCTGCCCGAAGGGCTTAGGACCAGCTATTTTTAGGCACGAACCGCTGAGCAAACTTTGATCAGTTCCTACGCCTCCTCCTCTCTGGTAGACCAATGAGCAAGATATTGTTGCGGGGATCGCCTCCTCAAGGTCCTCAACTTTACTCTCAAGTTTGGTGATGCGTTGTTTCATCGTTGATAAATCAGGGGCCAGCTTATCCTGCCTCCGCCTCCACAGAGGTAATACTAGCTTCCATATCGGAGGTTCTGTGTCAAGTCTTCAAGAGCACGGGATACATTTTTCACCTCCACAGCCAGATCTTTCATTTCTTCTCAGAATGGCTGGAATTCCGACGAATTTGGACAGATAGCGGCTCTGCTTGAGACCCCAGGCGCTTGCGATAGATATTGCTGAGTACCGAGGCCGGGCTTTTTGAGGCCTTCTCGGGAGTCACCGGGGCGGTGTTCTGGGCAGGGGTCTTTAAACTCATTCCCATTCTCTTGCGCTGACAACACGAGAAGCGATCCGATGCCTTTGAGGTGGGAAGGGGGTTCTTGGGACCTGGAAAAACCGCGATTTATGGATCGGATAGAGGGAGCACCCGGAGGCTGCAGCTAACTCCTGCTCTGCATCACGTGACCTTTTGAAAGGCACTCTTACCCCATTTCAAACATGGTTTGTTCAAACACACTGTGAAAAAAAGTCATCATATATGAAGAGGCCGCCTAATACCTAGCTGCTTAAATCTCCTGGTGGCCATTTTGTGTCACCTTAGCAATGGATAGTATGGACCTCATATGAAGGTACTGGAAGTAATGAGTTAAAATAACAATATAACAGGATATTGCCATCATTGAAAAGTGACATCTTGCAACCCGCAACATGTAAGAAAGGCTGATGACAATGTAGCTATAGTATTCAAAACTAGGCACTCTATAAACAGAAAATACACAATGACCTCAGACCAGTTAGAGTCAGCAGCAGTAATTAAATGAGAGTACCTGTAACAGAAGATTAAAATAGCAGTAAATAATAAACTTCGAATCACTGGTAGTCCATGTTCTGGGGAGATTCGAAGTTCTGTGGAGATCCACATGTGGGCTGCCATTTTAGCTCCTTCATGAGAGCTGATGCCCAAGTCTGAACTACACAGTTAAATAGAACAAGTTTGTCAGTGGTGGGGCAAGTAAACAGTAGGTGCATGGCTACCTTGGAAAACCCTACCCACATGGCTTACCTCCTCTCACATAGCATCCACATTATTCATCATTCACCTTTGTCTTCCTCTGTGGTTGTTTGGGGGCCAATGTCCAAATTATCTTTAACAATATTTCCTAGTCTTTTCAACAGAGTACTGGTACTGCATACTGGCATAGACAGCTTTTAGTTTTGTGGGGTAATGCATCATGTGGGAGATCCCCAGTGACTGCAACTCAGTTCAGATTGCATCAAAGGATTTTCTACAGTCTCTGATGGAAAAACTAAGATCCAGAAACAGTGATATTTTGTCTCCAGGTGTCAACGTTTCTGTCCTCTTCACTACTACCATTGCCCGGTCTCTCTCATGTGGACCAGACAGCTCGAGTAGAAAGGTACGGGGGGGGCGGCCATTCTCTGAGAGAAACTTCTTTGGGATGATCCAGAACACTTGTAGTACTGAGGGGGCTGGCTCTATGTGCAAGTTTACCCCCAGTCAAGACCCCAAATACCCTGTAGTATTGTCCCCCTTGAAGGTATTAGGCAGTCCCAAAAGTCTGAGGTTTGAGTCCCTCATTTAATATTTGATGACCTCCATCCAGTATTGTAGCAGTTTTTTTTTTTAATGAGGCCTACTCAGCTATTGGTGGCTTTCAGGGTGGCTGTTGCTGCTGCAGTGTTGGATTGTGACTTGCAAACTGCAGTTCTTGAGTTGAAGTCTTTCATTTGGTTATCAGTCGCTTCCATTCTCTTATACAGTGCCTGGATAGCTTTGAGTAAGTTCAACAATGATTTGTCTCCTGGTCCTCCTCCTTCTGTGGTCCCAGCTGCCACATGACTTGAGCTATATCCTGCTGCTTGTTCCTTCTTGCTGCCTGCTTCTGTACCTTTTTTTTGGGTTCCCCATAGCTGTAAATGCCACCAGACTTAGGAGGTTTGTAGTTAAAAATATCAGGAGTTTAATGCATGCTATTTCATAAGTTTTTAACAATGTTTAAGCAGTTAGGTGAGTGTCGATTGCTGGTCTAATTGCAGAGCTGGAAAGGAACCCTTCCATTTATGATGGTTGCTATCCACACTCCTTCAACTTGACAATATCAATGACAGAAGTGGGCCATTTTGAGCTCAGCTATGGGTTGGGGCACATGATTTCTGTTCGGCTGTGAGGATTTGGCTGAACCCCAACTGCCAGAGCAGTAATTGGCATGGGGTAAAGCAGACACGTGGGGAGAGGGGTTAAAAAACAAAACTCAAGGCCATCAATGAATTTTAATTACAGTAGCTTACTTATGGCAGGTTGTGTTTGACATGCATCTGTTGTTGAGTACTGCTTGTTTTGTTTGTTTGTTTTGTTTCTGTTTTTTCATTTTATTTAAAAAAATCTTGAAAAGTCCATGGGCCAAAGACACATTTACATGGGTTACCAAAACAAATAAAAATATGCATTAACAAGGTTACACAAAATATAATGATAGTGGATGAAAAATAGACAGCAACAAAGTTAAGTAACATTAAAAGCCACATGCAAGTATATAACAATGATCTCTTCCCAGTAGAAGTTTTCATCATAGGAACAGTGAACAGAATACATTGGGATGATCTGGTTTGAGTTGTAAGTAACATGTTTTGCAAAGATTACATGAAAAGAGTCAGGTACCGTATCCAGGATTACTTTCCTGGATAAGATATCAAGTTGGAACTGGTACCTCTGATCAATCTGCAGCCAATCCAATTGCTCATACAAGTTACAATGGTAAGTAGTGTATATGGTAATTGAGAAACAGATCTAGCAATCTGGTTTAGTAAAGTCTTCACCTTATTTAGTAACCCTAGGCCCACTGAATGATAAATAGAATAATAGGCAAGTGTCTATTACAAGGGAATTATACCATCAAGAGGTTCCCCTACCCCCAGAAGCTCAAGATGGTATAATTCCCGAGTGATGGACACTCACCTATTTTTTTTTTTTTTGTAATATATGGATGCGAATTTACTTTGCAGTTTGTGAGGTGCTGTGACTCCAGGGCAGGCTGCCATCGCAGGGAGAACTCAGACATTGACTCTCTCCATCTACGCACACACCCTCCACCCGTCCGCTCACTCGCTGTCCCGCTCAGTGTCTCTGTTGAGCTACTTATTTTTTAAGGCAGTCCTACCTTTCATTGATTTCTTGCAATGCCATATGCAGGATTATCAAAACAGTTGTGTGGCAAAGAATCGGCAGTAGAACAAATAGATCATTTTCTCTCATTAAGCAAGAGACAGAAGCCATTTTTTTCTAACTGTTTTGCCCACCCACAGAGACACTGTGTCTAATGAGGAGGCACAATTTGTGGTACATCAGCATGCATTAAGTGTACGGTATTGGAGGGTTTTGAGATTGCGCTGTTCTGGTTTGGTGATAATACTATCGTTCAGAGCTCAAACGATAGTATTATGAGTTTTGAACAATAGTATTATCACTTTACCTTCAGTGTATTGCAAGGAAGTTTTTGTACACATTTTGGGAGTCTTATTTTCATAATCCATATATTACAGAACAATAATCCATAGTCTATCAGAGGCAAAAGGAAGCTCTGAGACAGTAATAACCTAGTGGATGGAACAAATAACAAATTAAATCTAAAGAGAGAACCTAGTATTTGATGTGTTAGTTTAATCATGGTATTGATGTGCTGTTCATAAGTTAAGGATTAATCCAATAGAAGTTCTAAATATTTGAAGGTCCTGACTTGATCAATGTCATCACCATTTAACGTGCACAATGAAAGAATAGGATCATCGGCCAACATTTTTCTTTGGTTATAAAAAATAGAGATTTTTTTTTCATTTAATATCAATTTATTAAAGCAAAACCATTTCCGAAGAGCAACAAAATCAAAAGCATCACCATGTCATCGGCATAAAGAAATATCTGTATATTACAACAAACAGAGAGCAGTATATTCAAAAATAAACTACATAAAAGGAGACACAAAATAGAACCATGAGGATCACCCAGTGGAAGTACAGATGGGGTGAAATGCTTCCCTTAATTTTTGTTGATTTAGGGAGACCAGAAAGGTAGCACTCAAACCAACCAACAACTTCAGAAGACAAACCCAATATAGGAAGGGCAGACAAAAGCAAATTATGATTCATCAAGTCAAAGGCATTGATAAGGTCCACAAAGGAAGCCACAGTGAAAAAGCACTTATCTAAGGCCTGGTGGACTGTCTATGTGAACCCAAATAAGGTCATTGGTGTGCTGTGACCTGGGCAGAATCCATGTTGTGCTGGAGTCAATATGTCATATTTAAGTAAATAATCACTCATTTGGTCAAAGACTATCCACTCAAGAACCTTATATAAAGTAGCCAACAACAAAAAAAAAAAACTCCATGATAGTTTTGTACATTACCCATGTTCCCAGCTTTAAATATAGGAACAACTGTTGCCTGTTTCCATTTGTCTGGAAACTGGCCAATGCAAGTGACATACAAACTATTTTACTTAGTGTAAAATAAGTAATATCTGTGGTGATCCTCTTGAGCCTGTAGTCCAGTCCATCATACGGTGAGGACTAAGATTAGAAATATAAAAGGGACTTCAACAGGGTAAGGACCCTGAAATAAAAATTTGGATGAGCAGGGCCCAGCCTAAGATGACCAGTATCAAGGCTATCAGGCAAATTATCAGGGTCGACGCATGGAACATAGCCTGAAAGATCTGCAAAATATGAATTAAATTCTGCAGCAACAGTTGATGGCTCATTTATTACTCTTGATGGCATCTTTACAGTCTGAGTGGAGGTATTGGATTTTCTTCAAGAAAATCATTTATTAAATTCCACAAATCTGAAACATTTTTCTCTTTAAATTGCTGTTGTTTTTCAATAAGAAACTGTCATTTTTAGCTTCTAATCAAAGTTGTATATGTATCTCCGGCTTCCTTATAGGCCAGATGGATGGCTGTATCGCTGGATTTTCTATAGTTTTTCCACTTTTTATCCCTAACTCTTGATTGTTCAGGTAACTAATGTGACCCACTCCTGTTTATTGCCCCTCATTCTTAACCTCAAGGAGACAAAAGAATCACAGATAGTATTACATTGGTTACTAAATGCCTGCAGTGCATCAGCAACAGTCAAAATTTTTTCCAAAAAGGACCAGTCAAATAAAAACAAGGCCTACCTAAATTTAACCAAGTCCAATGTTTTAATATTAAGGGTCTAAATATAAACAGGTGGTACTGATCTCTTTTTTGCAGTCAAGCAGCAATACACTGGACTATTGTCACTAACAACATCTGATAACAATTCTGACTGTGTAATTTTAATGGTATCTAAAACAAGAATCCAGTCCAGCACAGAAGAATAATCTGTTATGTAATGGACCCTGGTAGGAACATTGATTATTGTGTAAGTCTAAGATCAGTTAACCTGTCCGTGTACTTTCCCACATCTTTCCCTGACCAATTTACATTTATGTGCCTAGAATGACCAACTCACGATTATTATTTATTTATTTATTTATTTAGCTTTTGTTGACCGGGTAAGTGCACTAGACAAATCCTGCCTATTTTCAGGCACTACCAAGGGGAGGGGGATACAAATGAATGCCAACTGACCTTGAACCAGATTATAAGGGATGGACCTCCTGTAGGTCTGAATTAGTTTAAGACCAGGAGTACTCCTCTGGGTAAAAAGAAGTAAATTTACTAACTTATTCTTATTAATTTTATCGATCCAAGCTGGGGATGTAGAAATTAACCCTGGCCCTATCAGTCATGAGGGAAATTGTGGGCCAAAAGAGGAAAAGGGCCTGAAAATAGCTTACCAAAATATTAGGAGTATACAGGCACACATGGATGAGCTAAAGGTATGGGTGAAGGTTGGGAATTATGATATTGTGGGGATATGTGAAACCTGGCTGAAGCCATCTGTTCCATCAAATCTGATACAAATAAATGGATACTATATTCTAATACAAGCTAGGGGGAAAGAAGAAAGGTGGAGGAGTAATGTTTTATATTAAGGATAGCATATTGTCAGAAGAAGTGGAAAAAGGGTCAATTGACAAAAGTATTTAACCTATGCTATGCGCTGCATCACATTGCATTGTTTAAGTGATTTACCTATTCTATGTGCTGTATCACATTGTGTTGTTTATGTATTTGACTTGTATCCTTTTGGGTCATGCCTAAAAATAGGCATCCCAGTGCCTAGTGCACCCACCCGATTACCAAAAGCAAATAAATCAATATAAGTGTCCGGGCTAAGCTGGGAACAACTGGTTGCAAACACCTTTACCTTACTTGTTTCTGTTGCCCCTCTTAAATATATTTTGACTGATCACTCAGTTTTTGATCTATGGACAATAATCAATAAGAATAGAAGGGAACATATCATGTTAGGTTATGTAAATCAAGATTGGAAGTCAGAGAGGGCAGTTGGGAAACTAAAGTCCAGTATGGAAGCCACTTATTTTGTACAAATGATAGAGGCCCTACACATTATAACTATAAAATCAACAACCATACTATAATAGACTTATTAATAACCAATAGGCCAAGAAACATCTTAAAAACTAGGGGGCTGTCTGATTCTATATCAGATCATTGTCCTTTACTTTGTTTACTAAAGATGAAAAATCAAACTCTTGATGTCCCTAGATTTATAAATAAAAGGTGTATAAATAGGTTAGATGAAGAGGCTTATAAGAAGGATTTCGGACAAACAGATTGGAGGGAAGTTATGAATTCTGAAGACCTGAATCTAAAGGTGGTACAGTTTAACTGCTATTTGAGTAAACTATTTGAAAAATACACCCCTCCTACAAACTGGAGGGTGAAAGGGAAAATTTCTCCTTAGTTAGATAAGAAACTTAGGGATCAAATAAAACACTGGAAGAAAATAAGGAGACAGTACTTAAAGTGTAGAATTGGGGAGTTACTACTTCAATATAAAATAATAAAAAACAAGACAAAAAAGAGGATATCCGAGGTAAAGTCGAGTTACTGCCAGCAGATGCAGTTAAAGAATATAACAGATCCTAAAAGGTTCTGGCAGTCTTTTAGACAGTTCTACAATACCAAGGAAGACAGGAGTAGTCGAGGTATAAAAGTGGTAAAGAATTTATTCAGAACACTAACACTATAGCTGATCATTTCAATAAATTTTTTATTTCAAAAACACTAAGTGCAAACAGGTTGGACATAGGGCAGGTAGAAGTAGGCCCAGCTAATCAGAGAATGGCATCAAATATTAAGGTGATGCACCCCCTTTGCCTTTAAAAGAGTAGATGAAAGTGAGGTTTTAAAATTATTGCAGAGGCTGGAGTGGGGGAAAGGTGGAGGGCTGGGTGAGGTACCCATTCAGTTATTAAGGCTATCAGCAAATTATATTATGGCCCAATAACAACGCTGTTTAATTACTGTCTGGCACATGGTATTGTTCTAACAATTTGGAAAGAGGCTGTTGTCATACCAGTTTTTTAAGGGGAGGGTGTACATAAGCAAATACAAATTATAGGCTAATATCATTATTAGCTACTGTGAGTAAGATCTTGGAGAGGTGTATCCTTCACCAATTGCTGGCCCACATGGAATAGTATAACTTATTTGATGACCAGGAACATGGTTTTCGCTGTAGTTGGTCCACCTCAATGGTGCTGGATGGGTTTCTGGATGCTGTCCTCATGGCCTCTGAAAAAGTGAAGACCATGGGAGCAGTCTTCATGGATCTGGCCAGCACGTTTGATACAGTGGACCATGGAATCTTGTTGGAAAAACTAGGGACAATGGGAGTTTTGGGGACCCAGTTAGAGTGGTTTAGGATTTATTTGACTCGTCACAAACAAAGGGTTAAAATGAATAGTTGTCTATCACAAGTAGGAGATCTTCAAGCAGGGGTCCCTCAAGGATCAGTGCTTGGCCCAGTATTATTTTCAATTTTTGTGAAAAATATGCCATCTCCCTTTACTATAGAAAACAGCATTTTGTATGCAGACGATATTGTGGTATGGGACTCTGGATCAAACAGTAGAGAAGTTCAAATATCACTTCAAAATAAATATAGTGTTTTATAAAATTGTATAAAAGATGATCTCATTCTTATAAATGAAAGTAAAACAAATGTGATGCTATTCGGAACCCAACAAAAATTGTTGAGATGGTCAACTTCAAATTAGGGGACAGAATGGATTGTTTTTGCCAACAGCAACAATATTCAAATATTTCGGCATATACTTGGACCCCTGCTTGAACATGGTACCCCTCTTGGATAGACTGGGAAAGAAACTTAATCAAAAACTGGGATTTCTGTACAGAAATGTGAACTCCCTGACTGTTCAGGCCAGGGTAACCAAGTTCTTATGCCTATATTAGAATATGGGAACATTATTTTCTATCAAAACAATGGCATTTTTGAGTCCAGATATAAAATTTTATATAAAAATATATGCAGATTTGCGCTAAGGGCCCCATTAAAAACTCATCCTTGCCGTCCATACACTAAGCATGGTGTGCTGTCTCCAGCAAGGCAATTACAAAGCTTTGCATATAGAGTTGCCAACTTAGCAGAATCACAGGTTTTATTTAATTCCTTGACCCAGAAACCTAGTGAGAAAAGTACCAGGACTATGGCTTAACACTTTATCAGATCTCTGCCTTTAAACTTCAAATGAGCAGTAAGTCCTTCACATGGTATGCACCTACTTTGTTAAATGAGTATGATAGCAAGACATGTAATGCAAATACAATTTTGCACTCTAAACATATTTTGCACAAACATTTATATACAGAAAATGTGTGAAAATGTACTTAAATGTTTTATGTGGATTGTTTCATTGTTGTTCCTTGAAAGTGATGTTTTATATGTCAGGCGTGACTGAAAAAGGTCTGCCCAACCCACCTCCTGGTGAAAAATAAAAAAAATGAAAATGAAAGTCCCTCCTCCTGTTTACCTGGTGGAGCATATATGACTATAAGAGACAGAAATATATGTTGTCCCAATTTCAGTGTTAAAGGTACCAGTTCACATGTGGACTGTCTAAGAGAAACCACATCCTGTGTTTCTGACAAATGTTTGTTTACTTAAAACAACCTCCCCTTTAAGGCCAGGTCTATCACTGTGGCGTCAGTATCAGGAGTCTGGGGAGACTTGCCACCAGCAGGTGTAGGAGAGGGAATAGTAGTATAGTAGATGTCACTTGTTGGACATGTGAATAATCAAACGTATAGTTAAAGCTGAACCAGAACTTGAATCAATTTTATTATGACAGATTCTGAAAAAAGCCACTAGGACTGTCACAAAAACTTTGTGAGCTAAAGTTACTGTACATTACTGATCTCAAGGCATGTTTGTATTTTATATGTTTATTTATTGAATATTCAAAAATACTATTGAGCGGAACTCATTTACAAGGGTTCCACATCATATTCTATGGAGCTACAAAAAGTAAAATTCGGACAGAGCTCATTGGTTTACAGCAAAATGTTGTACATTCCTGTTACCTTGTACAGAGCTACAGTAGTAGTAGTATTTGGACAAAACACACAGTTAATTGGTTTATAGCAACAAGCTGTACATTCTTGTATGTCAGAAGGCCACTTCACGCAAGCGTTGTCCAATAGGCAGGGGAGGAGAGGAGGGGACTTAGGGGAAGGCAACTGTAGGGAGATGAGACTGGGGCTGTAAGAACAGGAATCAGTGCCTCAAGCAGAGGTGTTTGTGGTAGTTAATTGCAGGTGCAGGTGGATCTTTCTTTGAAGTAGCTTTTCAGGACCATTTTGATTTGGGTGGGGTGTATTATCCCCATGATAGAGGAAAGGAGCTCATTAAGCCATGTTGGAGATATAACAGAGAAGTGCACTTATCCAGTCTAGTCCTTCAAAAGGGGACTTGAAAGGGATTATTGAGGGTGCCACAAGTGGTGTGCTTGATTTGGGCATGGAGGAAGAAGGATCTAATAGTGAAGGAGGAGTGGCCTTGAAGAGCTATAATTCCAATCATGCATATTTCTTATTTGATGCATACTGCAGGTCCAGGGGTAACCATCCAGAATTGTTATAGAGGTAACAGGTGTGTTATTCTGTCAGCTCCTAGGATGAGACAACACATATTGTTCAGTGCTACTCTTCTCTATTTAGAAAAGAGTCTGCAGCTGCTGCATAGATCACTAGCCCATAGTCAGTTATTGGGATTACTGAGGTTGTGACCACCAGGTGCCTAGCCTCCTCTATCATAAATGATTTGTGACACTGTAGGCATGTACCCCTGTATTTTCTGCTTTACCCACATGTCAGTTACTATATTTTCTCTGGCCCCATTGATTTTCAAATTACATAATTTTAATAACCCAAAACAGAAAGTTTATATATGTATGTGTGTGTGTATATATATATATATATATATATATATATATATATATATATATATATATATATGTATTTACATATATATTTATATAAATATATATATATATATATATAATGGTAGCACGGTAGTGCTACCATAGTTAGGGTTGAGGAGCCATGTACAAGTTAAACCTAAAATTTTGCACCTTAACAACTTTGCAACCATTCAATGGATTTGCCTGAAATTTGGAATACTTGATCAAGAACCATACATCTTGGGATCTGCCAACTGTCGTACTGTTCGGCTATACGCTACTGAGTTATTAAGCGTGATCTGCCAAAGCGTTTATGCTTTTTTGGAATTCTTTTCTTGTCTCTACAGGTTGCACAGTTTGCGCAACTGGTCCAAAATCTTCAGGGAATGTAAGGCTGGGTTCCCCAATGTGTCTTTTGAAGATTTCGTGAAAAAATATTTAACGGTTCAAAAGTTATTCAAAATACAATTTCCCATTATAAGTCAATTGGAAAAGTTAACAAAAAGTTTGACAGTGTCACAAATGCAGTTTTTACTTTCGCAAATGGCCCACTGTTGCAAATCCGCCATTTTGTTTTCAGTTGGTCATCAGAAAAATGCTTGGCATTTAAATTTGGGACCCTTTAGCAACCTTTGTATTCACCTAGTCGGACCCTGAGGATGCTAGGCATGTCTTTATTTTGGGGTCAAACACCCCAGAAATATGTTTTTCAAATTTCTGGAAAATGTACTTTCACAAAGTACTTTCGCATTTGCGACAGTGTCACATGAATTTGCGAAAGCTTTCGTATAAAGTTCGACAGTACTTTTCCAGGCTGTGAGGAAATTACAGCAATTCTTTGCCACCCTGCTGCAAAAGAACGGTTTGGTCTTTTGGGCTGAAATTTGGAGGGAATGCAGCCAACATCTCACAGATGTGCCTTTCAGTGTTTCATTGAAAAATTATTATAGGGCGGCAATGTTATGGCACTCCAATGTTGATGCTTTTTCCCATAGGATAACATCATGGCATCCGCCGCATTATAGGAATCATTTGCCGCCCTGCTGCAAAATAACGGTTTGGTCTTTTGGGCTGAAATTTGAAAGAAAGTAAGACAACATCCCCCAGATGAGCCTTTCAGTGGTTTGGTGAAAAAATATTACAGGGAGCCAAAGTTATGGTACTCCGAACTTCTCTTTTTTCCCAATAGGATAACATTACAGTGTTCGCTGCACCTTTCAGGGCCCGTATCTCGGAAACGGTGCAAGATACAGACTTTTCATTGGAAAAATTTAGCCAGGAAAGTCATAAATCATATGACTTTTATGGGTTTTTTTACGTTGTACGGTTCCTGAGATATAAGCAATTTAGTATTCCAAATCCTCATTTTCTGCTCCGAGACCCATTACTATGCATACATTCTTTGTACTCACTGTCTTTCTCTGTGCAGCTTTTGCGGAAAACCAGCCTGTGCACTTACATTACTGTTACCATTACTGCTTCTGCTTGTAGTTCCCTACCCATTTCACTTACTGTTCCCGTCTATGCCACATTGTGCGTTACTTTTTGTGTTTTCATTTGCGCTTGCATTTGCATTATTTTAACCATTTCTGTCTATAGTACTGTTTATCTTTGTGTTTCACTTTGCGTCACCATGCTCATTACTATTTGTGTTTTTGCGGGCACCGTGTTACTATGCAGGCCCTGCGTTCCCGCCGCCACATAACATTCACTATTTCTCATTATCATTCTCAAAAAGAAGGGAAATTAGAGTCAAAAAACTCCATTTAATGTATTAGTTAGGGTCATTCCACAGTGATGAAAGCGAGGAAATTCGATATTAGAGTTGAAAGCCTTCCTTGGACCCCCCCGCCCACACCCCCAACAGGCATCGGGCTGCTAGTTGGGGTTGTTGGTCCTAACTCTCACCCCATTCTCCGATACCTCTGCTTCTTCACACATCTGATGGTGTGAGAATTATGGCCGGCAACCCCAACGTGCACCCCTATGCTGGTTGTGGGTGTGTGGGGGGGTCCAAGGGGGGCTTTCAACCCTAACACCGAATTTCCTTGCTTTTGTCACTGTGGAACAACCCTAACTAATGCATTAAATAGAGTTTTTTGCCTCTAATATATATATATATATATATATATATATATATATATATATACCATTCAAAATGAAATGAAAAGACATTACATGTAAAACATTACATTACCCATGATGGGTCATCTTTAACAGATACTAAGTCTGTGTGCTCTGTGTTCTCAGTGGAACACCTCATCATATTGAGATTTTTGGTGATGACCATGTGAACGTTTCTGTGCAGCAGGTGTCATCAGGTGGAATACTTGTTTTTCTACTACTGGGACAGGTGAGCTGGACTGTGGTGCCAGTGCCAATGCTAGGAGTCTGGGGAAACTTGCCTCCAGGAGGTGTAGAAGAGGGAATAGCAGTAGTAGATGTCACTTGTTGGATGTGTGAATAGTCAAATGTATAGTTAAAGTTGAACCTGAATTAGAAAAGACTACAATTTCAAGAATTGTCAGATCTAGCTTTTATGTGAAGGCAGCAGAAGAGAAGCAGGAGGAAGTGTATTAACAGGAGGTTGTGTATACACATTCATCAAGGTTTCTTCTAGCTGTCTGTGCCACTCCATGAAAAGTATAATAAATAGTTTCTGTTTCATATAGTCTGTGTGCCCATGGGGAATGAGCACATCTTTATAACTGGGTTCAGTTAGTGTTGGCATGCCAAACTGTGTCAGACCTAATGCTTTCAAACTTGTATGCAGGATGTCAGAAACTTCTCTGCTACTTCTTTAATGAGTATTGCACCCTGCTGCTGTGATGACTCACATGAACTAGTCACCTTTTGTAGTGATGGATAGCAGGCCCACTGTACTATCTCCTACATTGTGCAGGGAAACGGTGATGTCACTCACATGCCACAGTACTGCAGGGTGAGAATAATGGTATCCCTGATGAAGGAAGGATGAAGATGGTAATTAAAGAACTAGTGGACTGGAGTAACTCATACATGCTTTTAGCTGTTTTAAATATATTCTAGGCTGTTTGTTTTGTATAATAGTCTGAATATGAATGGCAATCATCTGTTTTCATACATTTTACACACTTTCTATAGTACCGATACTCACAAAAGGTGCAGTGCTATTCTTAAGGTGAAGACTGGAAATGACACAGTGGCAACAGGAGCAACTGCTGCCTGTTATGCAGAGGGGGGTGTTGTACTTGTTGAATTGCAAAATATCTGGCATCTTTAATAACTTGAGGGTAATTCTGTAAATTAATAAAGCCTACTACTGCATTTTAAATACTAAAATGCCTTTGTCTGCCCTTTTTTTTCAATTGCCAAGCCTCTCTCTGTCTTTGTGTGCAGCCATGTTTCTGCTCAAGTACCACTTGTACTGCTTTTGGTCCTTATGCCTACCCTCATAATTGCAATAATTTTGTGTGTTTCAGTGGTACAGACTTTTACAAAAGTGCACCCTCAGTCCTATGTTGCCCAGTCATCATCACTGCTGGTTTCTCTGTCCCCAATCCACATATCCAATGTAGGCTTCTTTCCCCCCCCCAATCTCTTTGGCCACTGCTGTAAGAAAGGACACAAAAACACTTATGCACTGTCTGCCCAATCTTCCTTACTGCTGGTTTCTGCCTGCCAAATCCAAAAACTCACTTTAGGCCCCTCCCCGCATGGCAATCCACACATTTCCTCTTATTTCATTCAAAGTCTGAACCATTCTCAGTAACCTAGTAAATTTGCCTAGTGTGTCTGACACTCTCACACTTTACATTTCCCAATGACAAACAAAGATGGGGAGATAGAGTACTGTTTTCATGGAAGTCTGCTTATGACGTACACAGGTACAGTATGTGGTCATAAGTGACAGATTGCTACAGACACCGTTTTCTTATCACTGATGCAGGCACTGATGATTCCTATCAGAAGCAGCCAACAACACTTCAGTAAAGCATGCCAATCAATGCAAACTGTGACAGTTGTTACATCAGAAACACACAGTTTACTTTGTTGCTTGTCATTCACCAGTTTCTGCATTGTACAATTTGTTCAGACTTGCACTGCAACAAATTTGTAAAACTATTCTCTAACTGTCTGAATAAGTGACATTCCAAGCACTGAGGTGGTGGACTGATTGATCCAGCTGTTCGTAAAGAGATTCTGTCCAGTTACAGGACAGTTTTACAAATCTGTTGCAATGCAAATCTGAATCGGTAGTGACACGCAACAAACTAAACTGTGTGTTGCTGATGTAACCATTGTCAATGTTTGAAGTTTAAGTAAAATTTCATTCTTGGCTGCATACACCAGTGTGCTGTGCTTCACTGCTGTACTGTGAAGTGTTGAAGGCTGCTATTTTAAGTTTGACACCACCCATTCAGAGTGCTCTCAAGAAATCATAGGGGCTGTCCAGAAACAGCCTTTGCCCTGCAACAGTGACGTTCCCCCAGAGAAGTAATTGATTTCCCAAGTAGTACTTAGTGCACATGACACACAGACATTTCCGGAGCACAGCTGAATGGTCAGTGGAATTGAAGCTTCAATCCCTGCATTAAACAGGTAATGCAAATATCACAGATATTATATGGAAGATTCTGATCATGTTTGATGACTTCAGTCAGCACAGAATAGCTAGTACACCTAAGTCTTTAAGAGGATGGGTTTTTTTCAGTATCTGTCAAATTCTGTATTTTTTCCAATGCAATTATTATTATAATTTTAAAGTTTGGCTTTATTCATATGCCAAGAAAACGCACATTGTGACTTCGGGAAGAGGTGATGATAAAGTGTATACTTTGTTGTTAGAAACAAGATTGGAGATCTCTGGAACAGTCTGCACTTGAAGATGCAGGAGGAAAGCATAACAGATTAGTAAAGGCATGCTATGACTCTGGCAGTGTACTTTGATTTTAATAAATTCAGTACCAGCTGGAGTGCATATGTTGAACCTGGCTCTGGCTTTTGGTTGCTGGACCGTTTGTGATGCAGTGCCCACCTGGTGCAAGGATATAAATCAGTTGGCTCAGGCTGCTGCCACCCATAGTGGTGGGATTACTTGATTGAATCACCAAAGAGACTTCCTGAACTTACTGTAAACGGCTAGCACTGGTAATACATTTAAAATTGAAAAGGCTCTAAAACATCAGGGATACATTTTCCATCATTTAGAAAGACTTTATTAACATTCTGGTAATAATTTAATGGACCAGATAAATGGAGCACACAGTAGCTATGCTACACTGTCTTTCAATCACAAATGTGACATTTCATAGGGGATAATGCTGAAAAGTCTCTCACGGTATTGCATAAAGTGCTAAAGTACACATAAAGTGCTGATGGGTGCAACATACATCTGAGCTGCAATAAAGATTCAAGCTCTATGCACTAATAATGTTACCAGATGACCTTGTCCAATCCAACCCCGATAAAGCCCCATAGCCAATCCATTTTCTTGGTACCATTTCAATTTTTGCTGCTCACTTTAAATGCTCCCCTGGTTTTGTGAAGCACATTCCATGCTTAAGCTGACCCAACTGCCTCTGCTGCTCTGTGTCTGTCTGGCCTGAGTGGGGATTGGGAGTGGATGTAACAGTTACTGTAGAATGATAGGCCATGTTTAATCATCAGCTGCAACACTGGATCTAACTTCGAGGTGGAGCTCTTGCCGCAGGTAATACCATTAGGACTAATGCCACCAGGCATCAAGACCCCATGGAAAACTCATGGCTAGCAGTCTATAACGGGAGACCACCCCCGATGTCGGCTCCACCCAACGTCAGACGTGGTATAAAGGGGGCAGTCCCCTGGCACCATCTCAGTTCTTTTTCCTCCATCGACCCACATAGTTCAGCTCCACGGGTGCCTTCTTTGTAGTCGACTGCTCTGAAGAAAAGTTCATCAAAAAATTGTCTTTTTCTCTCATAAAATCTCTGATTACTGTTAATGTCATCGCCTTCTCCTCCGTGACGAAAATCTAACTGCTCATGAGGGAAGCAGATCCTGGTGAAGGATGGCCACGCAGCCCGCCTCATTTGCCTAGGCCCTGACCATCGGCCTCATGCCTGATCACGCTGCCAGAAGACTAGGATAAGAAGAGCCAACGCACTCAAAGAACATCTTCTGGAGCAAAATGTAGTGGCTATGCAGCGCGGTTCTGCAGCCAGCTCATCTTCTCCTGCTATGGATTCCCCACCCACAGGGAAATTGGAAGGAATGCACCATCACAAGGATAGGGCCAGGTTAGAGTCACGCCCTAAGTCACCCTCCTAAAAGGCCTCTTCTTCTTTCACCTCCGGCCGGAGGTCCGGCTCGGTCCCGGCCCATGCGACCGAGCTGTCCCACAAGAATGAGTCTGCTCCCACCTCTTCTCAGGCAAGCACAGGGAGTCAGTCTCTTATGGGACTTCTTCATCTTCTCTGGCCCACCGACCCCACAAATCATCCTCAGTGTCGACCCAGAGTGGCCAGTCCAAGGATAGGCATAAGGACAGGCCCAGTTCTGTGGAGAAACACAGATACGAATGCAAGTAGCCAGAGGTCGCCTGACGTCAGACTCCACCTCTGCCTCCACTGGCTAAGGTCCACCCCCACCAGACAGCAGACCTAGCCATTCACCTTCCCCAGCATCCTGCACCCTGATGCCTGATAAGGGGTGGTCGCCGGCAAAGGATCTAACATCCACACCTCCCTTGGGTGGTAGGACACCCGATAAGCCAGCGCCTACTCTGGACATCAGCTCTCCAGGTGAAGGAGATGATGGCTGCCCAGATACAGACATCAGCCAAAACCCAATGCCAGTCCCCAAGGACCCCCAGACACCAAGCCCAGCACACCCAATGCCCAGCCCAGCGGTCATCCTGGTGGCTGACGTAGGGTCACTCTTTGCTACATGGTAGAATACGGTCAAAGGGGACCTACTTTATAGACCCCACCCCCCTCCACCTATGGGACCCCCCCCCACTCCACCAGTTCCAGGTGGGGATGAAGGCACCCATCCGGATCCAAAGGAAAAAGGAAAAGGCCGCGTTCCCCTGTTCCCTCTTCTACTGGCTGCACATCTTCCTCATACGAGGGGGTTGTGGATCCTTCTTCTCCTGATTCCTCTAGGGATGAGTTCTTTCCCCATTCACCAGGCCCAAAGAACTCTCCCAGGTCCCCGCCCCCCCCGGATGATCCCTCTTTTTTTAGACATCATGAGGCACATCAAAGCCATTTATGAATGGGACACGGAAGAAATCTCTGTGGCAAAAGACCATGGAACTGGTTAAGTCCATGCCTGAATCTGAAACAAAAGAAGAAGTGCTTGTCTGTGCCCAGTCAGGCCTGGATGTAGACAAGCATGTCTTGTGCTGCTCCTATGATGCAGTGGACATGGCCTCTTAGAGCTGCGGCCTCTGGGGTATGCTTACATAGGCATTCATGGCTGAGACTCACTGGATTCCAGCCGGACCTGCAGGACTCCATTTTGGACTCCCCTTTTCAGGGACCGGTGTTCTTTGGGCCAGAGGTGGAATCCCTGGTCAAAGGACTTCAAGAGTCAGGAAAGACGGTAGCTGGCGTGCACCACATGTACAAGTTCTAGCCTCAGGAATCCCGTTGACATCCCTTTCACAATGGACAGGGACAGGGAGGCAAAACCCCCCCAAGGCAAGGGTTTCAAGAGGTGGGGTCAGCTTAACTCCCAAGGCTTCCAAGGCCCTAGGCAGCCCAAAGCTCCCAGGGCTCAGGCCTTCACTATTCCCACCACCTGACTCACTGCCTCTCCCTCTCCCCTCTCAGGAGTCACAGAGTGAGAAGGTAGGGGAATTTTTATTTTACCCATTCGCCTAGTCCACCATTACCACAGAGCAGTGGGTACTGGATGCCACTCAAAGCAGGTATTCCATAGAGTTCCTCTCTATCCCACTGGACAGTCCCCCCACCTGTCAATTGTCCACCAGCCCACACTCTACTCTTAGCAGTGGAAATCAAACAGCTCCTAGAGAAAAGGGCCATTCAGCCTGTTCCTCTGGCACAGAGGGGCAGAGGTTATTACTCCCGCTTCTTCCTGGTTCTAAAGAAGATGGGAGACCTTTGCCCTCTTCTGGACTTCAGCCAACTCAATCTCTCGGTCAAGTACCAGAGATTTTGGATGATCACTCTTGCAAGTCTGTTCCCCTTACTCCATCAAGGGGACTGGTTATGTTTCCTCGATATGCAAGATGCTTACATGCATATTAAAGTTCTGAAACATCACAGAAGGTTTCTTCAGTTCCAGTTTCAGGACCAGCATTACCAGTTCAGGGTTCTGCCCTTCAGCCTTTCTTCCACCCCAGAGTCTTCACCAAATACCTGGCAGTGGTAGCAGCGGCCCTTCAATGCAGAGGCCTCTTTGTCTACCCCTACCTAGACAACTGGCTTCTCTCAGCTCCGACGGAATAGAGTATTCAAGTAGCCCTCAAAGAGATAGAAGACCTCTTCTGCTCCCTGGGGATTATGGTGAACTGGCCAAAGTCACAACCCTCATCATCTCAGAGGTTGCAATTCATAGGGGCAATCCTGGATACCCAGCAGGGAAATGCCTTCCTGCCCTCAGACAGGGCTACACATCTGTGGGCTGTGGCATGCAGAGTGCAGGCAGCCTCCACAGCACCTGCTTGGGTCATTCTTCAGCTGCTGGACCACATAGTGGCTGCCATAGTCATGGTCCCACTCACCAGGTTGCACATGAGAGTCCTGCAATGGCATTTCAATGTGCAATGGGATCAGGCAGTGAACAACCTTGATTTTACGATCAGGGTCTCTTGAGCTGTCCAGCACTCCCTCGATTGGTGGCTCTGCCACATAAATCTGGAGGCAGGAGTCTCCTTGCAGAGTCCAACCCCATCCCTCATACTGACCATGGATGCATCACTGACAGGTTGGGGGGCCTCACTTAGGGATCACAGGACACTAGGGTCCTGGTCTCTGACTGAGTGCTTGATACATATCAATGTCCTGGAAATGAGAGCCGTTCTGAATGTGCTCCAGGCTTTTTAAGACCAGCTCTCCCCAGGTCCCCTGCTGGTGCAGACAGACAACACACCAGTGGTCTTCTACCTCAACAAACAAGGGGGTACCCACTCTTACCCCCTTTGCAGGGAGGCCATGAGAGTGTGGGACTGGAAATAGAACACCTCCTAGACCTCACTGTGGTTCATCTACTCAGGGTCCAGAATGTTCTCGCAGACAGTCTCAGTTGCTCTCTCTCTCTCTCTCTCTCTCTCTCTCTCTAAGCCACGAGTAGCAACTACTTCACTAAGTTGCAGACAACCTCTTCAGTCACTGGGGCCTCCCAGAGTTGGACCTCTTGCATCCCCATACAATGCTGAACTGCTAAATTTCTGCTCGTTCATTCCTGGGTCTGGTGTTTTTTGATGAGAGATATTGTCCCTCTCTTGAACAGGGAGGTTTCTGTACATCTTCTCTCCCTCCCTACTCCTACAGAGAGTGCTGCTCAAATTGCAGTTGGAAGGAGCCAAGATGATCATCGTAGCTCCTTTATGGCCCCACCAAATTTGGTATCTGCTGCTCAAGCAACTGTCATTGGAGCCTCCAGTGCAGTTTCCTCTCACCACCCACTTGCTCTCACAGGAGCAGGGTACACTCATCCATCCTGCTCTTCACTCTCTTCACCTGCATGCCTGGCACCTGCAGTCTTAGCAGAAGAGAGATTAGGAGTGTCAAGCAGGGTGGCAGAAGTTCTGGTCACAGCCAGGAAACCTTCTACTAGGATTATGTATGCAATGAAATGGAAGGTTTTCTACCTCTGGCAACAGGTCGTGCCCTGGATTGTCTGGTCAGACATGTGCTTGAGTTCCTCCATCACCTTTTGGACTTGGGGCTAAGCTACTCATCCATCAAGGTGCACATATGTGCAGTTTCCACATAGCATGTCCCTCTAGGAGAGAGAACACTGGCACAATTGAATGTCTGTAAAACATTTCTCAGAGGGGTTTTGCACATTAGGCCTCCCAGGAGAGAGCATGTTCCTCCGTGGGATTTGCTTTTCATTCTTGAGAAGCCCATGCTTCCTTCTTTTTAGCCAGCCGCATCTTGCGAGCTGCACTTCCTTTCCTGGAATGCTCTTCTGTTAGTGGCTGTTACATCTACAGAAGAGTTTCCAAGCTCCAGGCCTTGATGTGCAAAGAGCCTTACATTGTTTTCCACAGGGATAGAGTCACCCTGCGTAGAAACCCTAAGTTCTTACTGAAGGTGGTGTCTGAACAAATGCTGAATCAGGACATCAACCTTCCAGTTTATTACCCTGAATTTTCTAACCAAGGTGAAGCCCTGTTGCACACCGTGGATGTTCATAGGATCCTGAGATATTACCTTCACAGGACTCAGCCTTTCAGGAAGACAGACCAGTTTTTCGTCTCCTTTGCAAAAAGGATGACAGGGGCTCCTGCTTCCAGGCATTCACTATCCCATTGGCTTGTACACTGCATTCCTTTTTGTTATCAGAACCATAACAGACCACTTCATGGACCCATAAGGAGCCACTCCACAAGGGCTGTGGCTACCTCTTTTGCCTCTTTAAAAAATGTCTTATTAGCAGACATCTGTGCTGCAACAACATGTAGCATGGTCCACACCTTCATCAGGCATTATAGCCTAGACATTGCTTCTAGGAGAAGAGCTGGCTTTGGACTAACCATCCTGCAAGGCCTGCTTGTTTTAAGTTATTTGGTCTCACTGACTTCAGTTAGTTATCTCCACCTCCCAAACTGACCTGGGTTTATACTTGGGTACTGCTTGGGCCTCAGTCCTAATGGTAGTACCTGTTGCAAGAGCTCCACCTCAAAGTTATAGTACAGTTACGTAATAACTTACCATAACAGTAGATTTTCGAGAGGAGCTGTTGCAGCAGGTGACTTTCCCACCCACCATCCCCCATGAATCTGTACTGTTACTCTTATGCAAGGTTGGGGAGCTCCTATCTGGTTCTCCAGTACTTATCAGCTGGGTCTCCGTTGGGAGAACTGAGATGGCGTCAGGGGATGACCCCCCTTTATACCACATCTGACATCAGGCAGAACCGACACCAGGGGTAGTCCCCTACTATAGACTGCTAGCTACAAGTTTTCTGTGGGGCCCTAATGCCTGGTGGCATTAGTCCTAATGGTATTACCTGCTGCAGAGCTCCTCTCGAAGATCTACTGTTACAGTAAGTTCTTACGTAACTGTACTTTCCTAATGTTTGAGTAGACTTCACTGACCTCAAATTTTCTTTTTACCCCAATGATTGCAAAATGCTTTTAGTGGACTTGTGGTATCATCTGTAACATTCTCCCACACTCCAGTAGGTCTGCTTGTTTCCTTATGTACAGTGGACTGGTGGCAGGGCTGGAGGAGCACTTTTGGAAAACGTTGGTGGATTCTGTGGAAAGGCATGCCTACAGATGGCATTCAACATGGCAGACAAGGCAGCACATATGGTATATGAGATGATAATTTAATCTGATACAATTATGCTCAAAAAGATAATATCTTGTATAATATGATATGATTATTTTCATTGCTATTATATATTTTTATTTATCTATCAAGAAATCATGAATCACAAAATCAAGGCACTGTTATGGGTTTGCTACTTGTCTCTCTTCTCAGACTGTTTTTTTTTCAATTTATTAAACTTTATTGACAATTTTTTAAATATACAAAACCAGCTAAGAAAAGGAACAGCAATCAATAACAAGATGAACCAAATTGACAAAACAAACTAAAACCTACCTTCCCCCTCCATCATTCCTTGGAGCACACCCATAAAAAACAATATACAGAATGTATTCAGAAGAAAATTATTCAATTTAGGGGCCCAGAATAGTTTCCCACATGAAGGACTTCCCCAACCATCTAAAGGGATGCACACAATTAAGTGAACTGTGGGGGAGAAAGAAAAGGCAAGTAAAGCATACAGTTGTTCCCATCAAGACTGGAAATTAACCAGTCTATCATTCCACAGAGTGAACTGCTTTTCCATCTCTAGCACCATCATGATTTCCTGTTGCCACTCTCGAAATGTCAGGACCACATCATCCAACCAATTTTGGCAAATAATAATTTTTGCCTTAATCTAAATCAAGGCCATGTAAGCCCAATGTGGCCTAACCAGATCCTTTGGGTATATACCAACCATTCACACCTCAGGGGTAAAAAAGGAGTCTAGATCCAAAAGGTGATCGAGGGAACACCGGATTTTGGACCAAAAGGGTATGACCTTGGAACAATCCCAAATGATGTGTTTGAGATGCCCCTTGGCCAACCTACAATGACAGCAGCAGGGAAACTCTAGTTAACCCATCTTATAGAACCTGGAGTGTGTAAAATAGAGGTTGTGGAAAGTACAGAACTGCAAGAGGTAGTAGAGGTCTTGCTTGACAAATCTGTACAAATATTTCTAGATGTTTTGCCAAACTTTGGTAGCTGCCTGAAAATGTAATGAATGCTGCCAGTAATAACAAACATCCTGCAAACTAGCTGCATCTCTAGCTTGATAACATCGGTATAACCCTTACACTGCATGGGCTTGGGCCGCCAGATGAAAAGCTCTCAAACTATTTTCAGAAGTTGTTGACAAGGTGGAGGAAGGCTTTGAGGAAATGGATATTGAACATAAGATGATTTTTTGAGGGGATAAGATGTTACATTTCTAGATGCATCACTTCTATCCTGAGAAATGGAGCTACAGTAGAACAAACTGAATAATAAAGAGGGGGGAACTGGTGTTCTTCTTAATTACATTGGATAGTTTCAGGATTACTTAGGAAGGTTTCATCACCACATACAGTATATAGGATGGCCATCCAGGAAGGCTGATTGTAGTGCACCGTGAGGACGAGCAGTGGATTTCTGTGGACTAGAGAACCAAGATTTATTTCAGCAGTGTCCATGTCCTTCCAGACCCACAACCACTACTTCACTTCCTGGTCCCTATCATACCATGACCAACCTTTCTCCACCACTACTTCTTGCAAAAGTTGTACTTAATGAAGTTGGCTTGGTGCAACATTTACCTGCTCCTTTCCTCCCATCTGCATCACTTTCTCCTTCTGTTGTCTTCATGTCTTCTTCAGACATCAACAGCATCCACAAGGCAAAAGATGACTTGATGCAGTCCTCACCTGATACAAGCAATGACGACTCACAATAGTTGTTGATGATTCTTAGATGTCTATCTGAAATGCATGCTCAGTGCATGCATAAGCCATACTGCCATATGACTTATGAGGAGACAGGAAAGAGTAACACATCACCGCTGACCAACCACATTCCATCCCACTGAGATCTTCTACATCACACAGCAGCATTCATTACTGTTTACTCACTGTCTGACTGGCAAGCTCACAATACACACAGGCAAAAAAAAAAGAGATGAATTTCTGTGTGTTGCTGTACTACCTGCACTTAGTAATCCTACAGAATAGAACCCTAGAATGTGATGACAGAAAAAAGGTCCAATGGCCCTGTGAAGATGTGGGATAACAGATGGACACTTACAACTTGAAATAAGGTGCAACCCACCTGTTTTCGTGGGATGTTTATTTTTCTTCCAAACAGAAAAATCAATGAAAAAATAAACAATGCAATACTTCTTGCACCAAATAAAAGAAATCAAAGTAAACAATGAATTAAAGCTTTTGTGGAAAACTCACTCGGCTTTCACGGTCACTCAGTGTAGCAACAGGCTTTCCCAGCCTCTGCCTGCAAGTCAGAAGTAACTGACCCTATCTGCCTGAGAGAAGCACAGGAGGGCTTCTTATACCCACCCCCTGTGGTCCGGTGACAACAGCATCACTAAAACCATAAACTTTTTATCAAGCCCGCTTTTTAAATTATCTAGCATCTGAGGGCTTACTAATGATATCAAGAGGCAAACCTGGGGTTCAAATCAAAATATCATAGCCCAGCAACATAATAATTTTGATGGAGAAGTGAAAAAGTTTCCACTTGCCTTTGATGGACAGGTCCTGGTGTAGAAATATGGGCCACTAGGGGCCTCTGGCTTCCTAAGAGGCACCTGAATTGGCATTCTCTCTCATTCCTTGGTACAGGTAGGACAGGCTTATTAGGCCTCCAGTATTACTAGACTCAAAATTACCTCATGAATGGTTTGTGGTTTTGTATTAACTCATAAGACAACAACCTAATGCTGGGCTTTATTGTGGGACACAGAACCCTTTGTGACCCTGGAAAATACATATAAATGTGTTTATTTATATATTTTATTTCTACATGCTAGTGTGGATAATTTGCAAGAGTGGAATTCCCTTGGGAAGAGCATTGCTACATGTTTTTAAAAGAAATAAGAGCAGCTACCAGCTGCTTCAATGCTCTAATTTCAAGAAAGTGTTTACTATGCATGCCAACAGCTGTAAAGCTCAGTCATTGGATAAACTTTTCATTTTGGCCCTTGGCTCAGGGCTGATTCTTCTTTCTGCTGCAGATATCCCTCTTTCTACATCCTAGAGAGGGAACACGCATTTTATTAAAACATAGAGTTGCAAAGCAGAGGGGCAGCCTGATTTTATTATACTTTTGCAGTCTGCCAGGCTGCCAAAACACTGCAGTTTCAAGTTGGGACCCTGGAAAGCGCGGAAGTGCTCATGAAAGCGAGTGCAAAAAAACCTCTCCTCTTCGTCTCTCTCTAAGCCCATTTATACAGGGCATACCCCAAAAGAACCACCTGAAGGATGGAAAAAAGGAGTCATTGAGGGGAAGGGGCAAGCTTCCAAAGAGTATACAAGAAATATGGCATGATGCCGTAGCGGGTTAGCCTCAAGCATCAGCTTCGTTGATATATACAAGTGGCAAAGCCACTAATCATGGGCTGAGGAGAGGGGCAAGCCGTGGGCGGCATAATCTATGTGCCGTATGGCACAAGCAGTTCAGTCCTTCCATTAGAACCTCAAACCTTTTATTTTTATCTGAAGCAGCAGCACACTGCTATACAACAACAGGGCTCCTAAGAATCTGGGGACAAAGGAGCCATAATCTTTCTCCCTTTGGGTACCCATATGTACACAAAATGGACAGGGAGCAGCAAGGAAGGGAACAGAAGGGAAACGGGGTTGCTGCTCCTGTCTTTTCTACCAGTTTATAATCAATAATGAATTATTTTTAATTTCAACAGAAAAAGGGATACGTAAATAAATAGGGGCACATTTCCCATTAATCAGCCAGCTGTACAGCTCCAAACGTTGTCATTACATTCTTATTCATAAAGTAGCAGTCTTAGGCACTGCCAGTACCATTCTGATTATTTCTACTCTGGAGGTCATGTTACTTTTGACCTCCCACAAGCTGGACCAAAGAGGAAACAGGAAATATAGAAAAAGGGATAGATTTGAAGACAGAAAGGTTTGCTCGAAGGTGGCTGGCCTTCTAGACTAGAAGATGTACAGAATCACAGATAAAGAAAAGAATGGTTGCAACCAGAGTGTTAAAATTAAAAAAAGTGGTCCATTTCAGTGGCAGGGACTTCCCCGTCACAGGCCCAACCGATCTGCTAAAGTTACCTAATACTCTTGTGATGACTCTAATGTTCATCTTCCTGTCTTTCCCCTCTCATTTTCTGCCTTCTCCTGCCCTTGTGCCTGTCCCAGCCATGTATGAATCCACTCTGTATTTTGGTAAGGACCACCTCCTCCAGCTGTCTGTTCCATTTATCCACTACTCTTTCTGTGAAAAAGTACTTGTGTTCATCCCTCTTGAACCTTCCCCAGCCACCTTTAGCTACCCAAAGTAAAACATGTAATTGGTTAAATAAATGCTATCAACACAACCTCTAAATATTTCAGTCTACCACATTTCCTTTCCTCTGCTCCTGCTGAAGGGGCAAACCAAATTAAATAAAAATAGATGAAGTTAAACTTTGATGCCCTCTGCAGCACTAAGTTAAAAATATGAAATAAAATACCTCAAAAGTCCCCTTGAACCTTTCCCAGTCTGCTCAATCCACTCAGTCCTGCTCCTATGGCAGGGCCTGCAAATGCAGCTCCAGTGTATGTCACATTCACAGTGTGCACACTCACTTGCCAGCCTGCCTACACTACTGTTAAATGTAATGAATGATCTAACTGAAATGACAGTTCATGAAGCTCTGATTTCCAAAGGGTTTCTGACCAAACAACACTCCTTTTCACAATAAAGGTCCTCCTTTCATTGGCTGGATACTTCCCCTGTGAGTAAGAGCTGTACGTGACACTTAGATGTGTGTAGCATTAGGAGTTCTCAAAGCCCTGCATTGCTGATTGGCTGTGACAGATCACCTGAGCAAGCTACTGGAGAGAATTGTGCACTCAGAGCTTTCTGAGCACCTTGGAAAATATTCACTGCTGTGCCCCCAGCAGCATGGTTTCCACAAGCTCTACAGCACCACATTGGCCTTAGCCCATTTCACTGACCATGCCCTCAGAAACATGGATTCGGGAAAGGCCACAGGTGCTGTATTCATTATCTGACTAAGGCATTTGACCCAGTTGACCACCCTCTCTTACACTCTACTGTCCATCACCTTGGCTGCTCCTTGGAGACTTCCTCATGGTTACGGAGCTATCTCGAGGGCAGGCCCAGTCAGTTACCATTGGGACTGCATGCTCCACTGCCCTTCCTGTCTCTACTGGAGTCCCACAAGGCTCCATCATTGGCCTTTAGTGTTTCCCATATTTATCAATGCACTCCCAGCATAGACCCTCTCCTATGAGGCACTTTTCTATGCAGATGACCTTGTTGTATACCATAGTGACAACTCACTTGCAAACATCTCCTCCATCCTTACTGTTAATTATGGTGCTGCCTACAATTGGTTTACTTCCAAAAAACTTCTGGTAAATGAAAAAAAAGACAAAATCAGTGTTATGTGGCTCAAAACCGTTCCTTACCAAGGTCTCTAAAACTGAGTCCTCTCTACTTGTACTCACACCTGATGCCCCCCCCCACTCAAAAATGTCTCAAGTTTCAAATACTTGGGTGTCACCCTGAACCCCTTCCTTACATTCACTGATCATGTTAATATTTCCATGCTAGAGTTAATCAGAAATTAGGAGCTGCCTACCAGCTAAGACAATTCCTGTCCCATAAGGCGTGCCTAGCAATTGCACAAGGCAACTTTCTACCCCTTATTACATACTAACATACTAAGAAGCCAGCAGAGTAGGCATTATGGTCTATTGAGTCTGCTCGGGCATCTGTTGCAGGACAAGGCACCGCTACAGCCTCCCCCACCCTCCACACAAGGTCCCCCACCCCCATCCCCTGATGGGATTCTGAGGTGCACCTTCCCCCTATACCTATCCTACCCTCTCATGATCCCTTCCACAGTTGCAACAACTACCACCTCTGCAGGCAGCTCATTCCAGGGTTCAACCACCCTTTCAGTGAAGTAGCATCTCCTTGTCACTCCACTTAGTCTCCCACCAACCAGCCTCATTGTGTGCCACCTGGTGGTCCCCACTTCCCTCAGCTGAAGCACCCTATCTTGGCTTACCCTCTTTATTCCCTTGAGATATTTGAAGACCTCGATTATATCCCCTCTGTCCCTCCACTCCTCCAGAGAGTACAGGTTGAGCTCCTTGAGTCTCTCCCCACAGAGCTTTTTCCTCAGACCCTGTATCATCCTGGTTACTCACCTCTGGACCCTCTCCAGAAGAGCAATATCCCTTTTTAAAAGTAATTCCTCTGAACACCAAACTACACTCAGTGTTCAAGATGTGGTCTTACCAGGCAATTATACAGTAGAAGGAGCACCTGTCTGCTCCTCGAGGTTAGCCCCCTGGCTATGCACCCCAGCATTTTATTTGCCTGGGCTGCAGCCCTTCTACACTGCTCTGAGTTATTTATTTTGGCATCCAGCATCACCCAGAGTTCCTTCTCCCCCACTGAAACCTGCAGTGTCTCCCCTCCCAAGGTGTACATATGAGCTGAGTTTCTGGCCTCCAGGTGTAGAACCCTGCATTTCCCAGTATTAAACCTTAGTTTCCAGGAGCGTGACCACCCCTCCAGAGTCTCCAGGTCCTCCTGGAGGGCCAACCTCCCCTCCTCCCCATTCACCACTGCTCCCAGCTTTGAGTCATCAGCAAAGAGACTCATCTCACTTCTAATACCACTTCTGATGTCTGAGATATAAACATTAAGCAGGAGTGGTCCCAGCACCGATCCCTGTGGGATCCCACTAATGACTCTTCTGCGAGATGACCCCCCACCAACCATCACCTTTTGAAAATACCTTGATAGCCAGTTTCCTATACACCTGACCATCTGCACCCCTGACCCATTTCCCCCAACTTCTCCAGTAGCCTGGGATGTGGCACCAAGTCAAACGCACTGCTAAAGTCTAGAAAGAGGACATCCACTGGCCTGTCCTGATCCAGCACTCTGGTTAACCAATTGTAGAACTCCACCACGTTGGTCTGACATGATCTGCCCTTAACAAAGCCATGCTGGTGATTATTCAGGTGGCCCTGTTCCTTCAGAAATCCCTCCAACCTCTCTTTCACAATGACCTCCATCATTTTGCCCACCACAGATGATGTCAGGCTTACCAGCCTGTGATTTCCTGGCTCCTCTCGCAAGCTGCCCTTGTGTATAGGCATGATATGGGCCATTCTTCAGTCCTTAGGCACACATCCTGACTGAAGGGAGGAGCTAAAGAGGTCCATTAGAGGTCCGGCCAGGGCATCAGCCAATTTCCTAAGCACCCTGGGATGGAGCCCATCTGGGCCCAGCACCTTCTCTGCTCTTAGGGCCTTGAAGATATCCCATACCCTCCCAATGGGGATTTCAACATCCATGCCCCTCATCTGCCAGTTCTCCCTGCCACTCCCTGTGCAGTGCTGCCCCACCATCCTCCCTAGTGAAGACTGAGGCAAAATAGTCATTTAGTACCTCCGCCTGCTCCCCTACCTTTTCCACCCACCCACTCCCTCACCTCAGGCTACTAATCTGCCCCTTCCCTTTTCTTCTTTCCCTGATATACCTGAAGAACTCTTTTTCACCACTTCTAATCCCCTGAGCCAACCTCCACTCTGCCCCCTCCTTAGCTGACCTCACCCCCCGTGACCTTCCTGGCTATCATATCATTCTCCCTGTCTATAACCCCCTGAGAACACCTGTATCAGCTATAAGCAGCCTTTCTTTCCCTCACCGCATCCTGGGTCTCCCTTGTCCCCCAGCTCGGCCACCTGTCTCTATCCACTTGCTTCTCTCCTTTGTACAGGCCTTGGTAGCTTCCAGGAGTCCCTTTTTAATAACTTATTACAATCTCTCCATGTCCATACCCAGCCTGATCCCATCCAGGTAGCCACTAAGGATCCGCTCCATACCCTTGAAGTCTGCACCTCTGAAGTCAATTATCATTGTTTTCATGTACTCACCCCCCCCAGGTCCAGGGATAACCAGACTGTGGCGTGATCACTTTCCACCAGTGGGTCCCCAACTACTATATCCCTGATGAGCTCACCATCTGTCAGGATCACATCCAGGACATGACCCTCCCTCATTAGGTCAGTTACCAGCTGGTCAAGAACTCATCTTGGAAGATGTCCAGCAGATGCTGCTCCCTGGCTGATGATGCCATAGTTGCCCAGTCTGCTCCTGGCATATTTAGATCCCCCAGCACCACAGTTCTGCTCTCTCCCCAACCACAGTGGTCCCTAAGGTTGCCACCAGGCCTCCCACCACGTCTTCCTCCTGCCCGAGTGGTCTATATACTACCCCACAACTTCATCCGCTTGCCTCCAGAGCCTGCAGGGTGATCCATTAAGCCTCCACCTGCCCCCCCACTTCTCCAACCTTGCTAATCCCTTTGCCATCCTTAATGATAAATGCTACGCCCTATCCCCTGCCCACCACCATATCCTTTCTGAACATGGTGTATCCTATTAGGTTTAGGTCCCAGTCATGCCCAGGAGTTGCCCAAGTTTTAGCGGCAGCCACCACATCCACTCCACCCTCCAGTAGCAGTGCCTGAAACTTGGGCATCTTGTTCCACATGCTCCTGACATTAATCAGGACCACCTCCAATGCATCCCCTTAGCCCACCCTAAGGGCTCCCAGGTTGCGGCCTACAAGGGACCCCTCTTGCACTATTGGGTGCTCAGGGTCTGTGCACCCTCTCCCCTGCTTGGGGGAGAAGGCCAGAGCCATCCTGGCTGGGCTTGCCAGGGAGTCCCAACCCTTCCCCTCTCACAAATTTAATCCCCACCTAATCTGAATGAGTCTTGCTAATCTGTACTTCAAGACATCCTCCCCCCCAAGCTGAGGTGGAGCCTGTCCCTTGCATACAGTTCCTTGTCCTCCCTGGTTGCACTACTGATTATAGCTCCCTCATATATTCCACCGTGTTGTCAGTCCTGGGCTCCAGGTTGACATCAGTTTACAACAGCATTTGCCACTACATCCTCCTTGCACCTTTTTCTGCCCATCACTGTGACTTATACAAGTTGCTTGGTTGGCTCCCACTTCAAGGACGGTTTGACTAGGCCTTAGGCTGCCTAATAAACCTACTGTAAAACAGGTATTATGCAATGGGCTATGAAAATCCTGTAACATCATTGGTCAAAACAGATCACATGACTGTGGTAAATCCTCCAGTATACCCACTGTAAAAGATTTATATCACTATAAAAACGAAAAATAAGTTGAATATTGTATGTGCATTATACCATGACAGGAAATGGGGTATATGGGTTTACCACTTGGTGTGGTTAAGTCACCCGCCGCCTTAGTGACCTAACCACACCAGGCGTGGTAACCTCCATATACCCACCCCTGTTATGGTATATTACTTAAATAATTAATGCAAAAAAATTCTCGCTGTGTTCACGGTTTTGGAAATAGCGCGAACAATAACTGACAGCAACGTATACTGTATGTGATTTAAAAATAACCATATTTTATTAAGTGAGTAGTAAAAAGTTAAAAAGAAACATTAAGCATAGTACAAAAGCGGGCCGATCATAAGAACCGCATTGCAGACAATACACAATAGTTCTTGCTGCAGTTGCTGCTGTAACCACCCCCCCTTCCAGACACTGCACCTTACCTGATACAGTTAAGTTTGCATGAACATGGGAAGTGGATAGTTCCTACCACTAGATTACAGCACTGTACTACCATACACAATAGTGCTAGCTGCTGTGCTTGCCACCCACGGCACTGGACTAAGTACAATAAAATTTTATCATATGGAGGAGGTGGACAGAAAAAAGCAGTCTCAGTGCAGCAATGCAAAGCAAATCACATAAAATACAGTACTGTACAATTTAGTAAAAAGCCCGTTCTTAAGTGTGCATCAAGCCTTTAATTGAACTGAATTACCTGAGGTTATCTTTTCCAGCAGCTTTTTCGCATTGGCACTGTTCAAATGATTACTGGAGAACCTCCCTATGTTTACAGTATTCTCCAATCCCCATTCCACTTAAAATAGAACTGCAGCAAATGGCAAACCAAAGCTGAATGTGTTTTTTTTAAGTGATTGCCATTTCACGTAGGCGCTGTTTGGATGATTACTGGAGATCCTACTTAGGTTTACATTATTCTCGGATCACCAGTCCGCTTAAAATTAGAACAGCAACAAATGGCTGTAAAACAAAGTTGAATTTATTATTTTTTTTTTTAAAGAGATTGCTGTTTAGTGCAGGCGATGACATCTGAAGCCATCCCGTGAACTTTAGTTGACAGTCTTCAGTGCGGGACTCTGACAGCACAAAATTAATAAAACGCTATGTTTAACAGTTTTACAGTAACATCAGAGATGATCCCCTGCCCCCTCATTCATCCCTACTGATGGGCAAAGTGGCTACTAGGTGCCTCAGTGAATCATCCATCCTCCCCCTGGTAGTTCCTAGACTCTCCACTACCATGGGCAGCAAAGCCTTTTCATCTCTGCCCCTCCATATGGAACAAGCTCCCTATATCGCATTACTCATCCTCCTCCCACTTGTCCTTCAAAGCCACTTTAAAGATTGGCTACTACTGGAAGCCAAATGCCACTGTCCACCTGTGTAAGTTGGGATGATCCCCCTCTTCCCCCTACACCTTTTGTGTGGTCTCCCCACCCTTATGACACCCCTTTCTCTCCAGTTTCTTTCGCACCTCCACCTGTCCTTCTCTCACCTTCCTATAGTCTACTCCACTACACTTTGCTTATTGTGGACTGTCACACTGAATTTTGACTATCCACCTGACTGTTACTTGATTTTGTTATTGTCGTGCTTTTTTGAAATTGCTCTTTATGTGGTTTGCCTTGTAATTTGTCACCTTAGTGTATTGTTCTCCATGTTCCTGTGATGAAGTGTGCCTCCTCTCCTGGTTTTTGCCCTGACTTTCTCCCCTCTCCTTTCACCTGCAACTCCCCCATGTAACTTGGCCAAATATCGTTGCTAATTTTGTCTTTAGCTGCAAATAAATATTAGCTGTGCCTCCTTTCCTGGCTTTTTTCCTGTCCTTTCACCTGCAACCCCGTGTAGCTCTGCCAGATATTGCTGCTAATTTTTTTTCTTTCTTTCAACCCATGCCGCCCCCTACTCTGTCTACTGCTCTTTCCACCACTGTGCGCTGTGCAACCCACCCCTGATTAATCCCTTTTGTTTCTGGTGCTTCCTGCCCCCCACTGCTCCTCCGTCTACTGTTTCTCACCTACTCCCACCCGGTCCCAACTTGGCTGAAGAATAACACTTTTTTTTCTCCTCTCCAAAGAAGATCGAGGCCCCTGACCTGATGCCCCTCCCCTGGTGGTGCAGCACCTGTTCTTATAACCGCCCACATCCATCCTACAGCAAGCCAGCTAACAAGGTAGGGTCCCTCTCGGAACTCCACAGGTTGGAACCCTTGGTGCTTTCTCTGTCCCTCTTTGTAACTGGCTTTTTGTCCGGACCAACGCATGCCGATTGTCTCCCTCTACAAGCCAAGGACACTGCTTCCATGACTGAAGCTTCAACTTGTTCTGGGTCCTGTACTGTTGGGAGTTCTTCATTGTCTTAAACCCTCACTATGCAGCTTAGCTTAAAATTCATTGTTTAAGCAGTGTAGTTTAGCATGTTGCAATCAAGCCACAAAAATCGCTGCTACTTTAGCTGCTAATTAATTAATATCTTGTACATGCACTGTATTTTCAGCTTGTTGAAACATAAATCAGTTATTTTCTGTATCACTATATAGTTTAGCTTAAAAGTCATTGTTTAAGCAGTGTATGCTAACGTCTTGCAAACTAACCACAGAAATTGCTGCTACTTTATCTTTTTGATGCTAATAATTACTATCTGTGCCTCCTTTTATGTTTTTTGCCCTGACTTCCCCCTGTCCTTTCACCTGCAACCCCCCCTTCATGTAGCTCCTCCCTGGGGGGGAAATGCTACAAGTCTCGATGGCTGAGAGGGACCTGGGGGTGGTGGTGGATGTCAAGATGAACAACTCTGAGACTTGTAGGAGGGCAGCAGCCAAGGCCAACAGGATGCTGGGATGCATCCTAGGGGATCACTCCAGAAGGAGGGAAGTGATACTCCCTCTGTATAACTGCTTGGTGAGGCTGCACCTTGAGTACTGAGTGCAGTTTTGGAGGCCACACTTAAAGAGGGACATTAACCTCCTGGAGAGGGTCCAGAGGAGGGCAACCAAAATGATTTGGGGCTTGGGGGACAGGACCTATGAGGAGAGGCTCAAAGAGCTAAATATGTACACATTGGAAGAGAGAAGGGACTGGGGGACATGATAGAGGTCTTCAGGTACATGAAGAGGGTAAATAGGGAAGAACAGTCAGGGTGCTTTGAAGGAAGGAGGAGGGGCCACTAGAGGGCATGGGTGGAAGCTGGAGGGGAAAGATTCAGGGAAAGGAGGAGGTGCTACTTCACTGAGAGGGTGGTGGAGCCATGGAATGCGCTGCCTAGGGGCTGGTGGAGGCAGAGACAGTGGAGGGTTCAAGAGGGTGGGACAAGTACAGGAAGGGTTCTGAGCAAAATCCAATGCAGCAAGAATATCCGGAACTGGGAAGGGAGAAGCCAGAGAAGGCAAGGGGTGCAGCAAGGTCAGCACCCAGGGTGGGGGCTGACCAAACAAGCAGACACGAAAGACCATTAGGCCTATTCTGCTGGTGTTTTAGTATGTTAGTATGTTAGATATTGTTACTAATTTAGTCTCTAGCTGCAAATAAATTTTATCTACACCTCCTATAGAAACATAGAAACATAGAATTTGACGGAAGATAAGGACCGCTTGGCCCACCCAGTCTGCCCATTTCCCTACCTAATGGATAAGCTGCAGATCCTAGTTATCCAGCAGCCTACTTCTTCCTAACACCCAACCCCCCAGAATTGCTTTATGACTGTCCCATGCATGCTTGAATTCCACCACTGGTTTTGACTCCACAACCTCCTCTGGAAGGCCGTTCCACGCATCCACAACCCTCTCTGTGAAAAAATACTTCCTTAAATTACCTCTAAGCCACCCTCCCCTCTATCTTCAAATTGTGCCCCCTTGTTCTTGCACACCTCTTTTTTTGAAAGATGCTACCCTCTTGGACTTTGTTGATTCCCTTGAGGTACTTGAAAGTTTCTATCATGTCCCCCCTCTCCCTCCTTTCTTTGAAGCTATACATATTAAGCTCCTTAAGTCTCTCTTCATATGTCTTCCAGTGCAGACCCTGCACCATTTTAGTTGCCCTCCTCTGGACAGCTTCCATCCTGTCTATGTCTTTGCGAACACTGGGTCTCCAGAACTGCACGCAGTACTCCACATGGGGTCTCACCAGCTGTCTGTACAGAGGGATAATAACGTCCTGTTTTCTACTGGTGATGCCTCTCCCTATGCATCCCAGTATCCCCAGCCCTCCTTGCTGCCCTCTCACATTGCTTGCCCACCTTTAGGTCATCTGATATGACTACCCCCAGGTCCCTTTCCATTTTTGTTGTTGTTAGTATCTCACCCCCATTGTGTACTCTTCCCCTGGGTTTTGTTTCCCAGGTGCATTACCTTGCACTTCTTAGTATTGAATCTAAGCTGCCATATATTTGACCATTCCTCTAACCTTGCCAAGTCCCTTCTCATCCTTTCCACCCCACTTTGTCATCAACTCTGTTGCAAATCTCTGTGTCATCCGCAAAGAGACATACTTTTCCTTCCAGTCCCTCTGCAATGTCTCTTATAAAGACATTGAAGAGGACCGGTCCTAATACTGAACCCTGTGCTACCCCACTAGTAACCTCCCTTTCTTCAGAGTGGACTCCATTTACTATTACTCTCTGTGTCCTATTCTCCAGCCAATTCTTTACCCAGGCTGTCATCTTGAGACCCACTCCCAGGCTGGCTAACTTGTATATTAATCTTTTGTGTGGGACTGTGTCAAATGCCTTGCTAAAGTCTAGGTAGGCCATGTCCACAGCCCCTCCCTGATCTACTACTTTGGTCACCCAGTCAAAGAAATCTATCAGATTCGTCTGGCATGACGTTCCCACTGTGAATCCATGTTGCATTGGGTCCTGTGCCCCTCTGGCCTCTAGATACTCAACAATTCTTTCCTTCAGAAGTGATTCTATCATTTTCCCTATCACTGAGGTTAAACTAACAGGTCTGTAGTTTCCTGCTTCTGTCTTGCTCCCACTTTTGTCAAGGGGAATCACATCTGCCCTCCTCCAGTCCTCGGGTACCACCCCATCCCTCCATGATTTGTTAAAGAGGGTAGTCAGTGGTGTCACTAGTTCTACCCTTAGTTCTTTTAGAATTCTGGGATGAATCCCATCAGGCCCGATTGCTTTGTCCACCTTCAGTTTTAAGAGTTCTTTCAGAACCCTTTCTTCTGTGAATGGGCTGGTATCAACTTCTTATCCAGGTGCTTCTACTGTTTGTTTAGGTACCTCCCTCTTCATTTGTAAATAGTGAGCAAAAATATTTGTTTAGTATCTCTGCCTTTTCACAGTCACCCTCCTCACCCTCCCTCCCTTTATTAAGCCTCACTATCCCTCCCTTGGTCTTCCTTCACTCCCTGATGTACCTATAAAGGTTTTATCCCTCTTCTTAACTGAGTTGGCTATCTTTTCCTCGGTTTGGGCCTTTGCTGTTCTGACTGCCTTCCCAGCTTCCTTTTGCTTTAACTGATACAGTTCTCTATCCTGCTCCTTCTGTGATTCCTTGTACTTCCTGAATGCTTTCTTTTTCTCTTGAATCTTCACTGCCACTTCCTTTAAGAACCATAGAGGTTTCTTGCATTGTTTTGTTTTGTTTATTTGTGTCACACAAAGGCTTTTTACCTCTGTGACGGCAGTTTTTATTATTCCCCATTGTTCTTCCACCCCTCCTTCCTGCCCATTTGCTAGTGCATTCTTTAGGCAATCACCCATTTTGGCAAAGTCAGCCCTCCTAAAGTCCAGTACTTTTGCCTTTGTATGGCTTGACTCTATTGCTGTGTTTATTGTTAACCATACTGTTTGATGGTCGCTAGTTCCCAGATGGCTACCCACTTCTACATCTGTGATCCTCTCTCCATCTCCATTTGAGAGAACCAGGTCTAAGATTGCTACCTCTCGAGTGGGCTCCAATACTAGTTGTCTAAGGCATGCACCCTGTAGGGCATCTAGAATAACCTCACTCTTCGAAGTGGCTGCTGCAACTGCACTCCAGTTAACATCTGGCATATTCAGATAACCCATCAGCAATATCTCCCCTTTTTCTGCCATTCTAAGTATACTTTCTATCATTTCCTTGTCTATTTCCTCCCCCCTGAGAAGGGGGTCTGTATACAACTCCTGTGCGGATTGTGGTGCCATTGCCTGTCTCCAAATTTACCCACAGTGCTTCCTCTCCTCCCTGTTTACCCTTTTGTTCTGTTGCTTTGATTCCTTCCCTTATGTAAAGAGCTACTCCTCCTCCTCTTTTACCCTCCCTGTCCCTCCTGTAGATAGTGTATCATGATATGTTTATGTCCCCATCATGGTTTTGTGTGCACCATGTTTCTATGACTGCCATGATATCCAGATGTTCCTCATCCATCAAGGCCACTAATTCAGGAAGCTTGTTATTCAGACTATGGGCATTGGCACTCATTGCTCTCCATTTTTTGATGGCTTTACCTTCTGTTGCAGCATCCCCCACTGACCTTTCTACCTCGGTCTTTTTCTCATTTAGTACCCTGTTTTGTAGGGAGAGGCTGGGATTTTCCGTCTGCTTATCAATGCCTCCCCCCTTGACAAGTTTAAAAGCTTGCCAATGAAGCATTTAAACCGACTGCTCAAAAGACTTGTTCCCTTCCTGGACAGATGCAGACCATCCTACCACTATAGGTTGGTGTCCCTCCAGGTGGAACCCCAGTCCTCAATGAAGCCAAACCCCTGTGTTCCACACCATTTTTTCAACCATTCATTAAACTGCATGGTGCAAAGTACCCTCGCCTCACCCATGCCATTGACAGGCAGCACATCTGAGAAGGATACTGTGCGTGCTACTTGTCTTAGGCCCCTCCCCAACTCTACAAAGTCCTCCTGCACTGCTTTAATCTCATGATGAGCCAAGTCATTTGTCCCTAGGTGGACAATGATGTCCAGCTCAGAATCCTGTGCAGCTGTTCTCGTGATCCTGAGGATGCGCTTCCTGTCCCTCCAAGCCATGGCACCAGGCAGGCACCTTACTTCAGTTTTCCCTGCTCCCCCAGTTCTATCCCCCTAATAACTGAGTCCCCCACCAGGAGCTGCTTCCTTTCCCTGTAATGTCCTCTGCCTCCTTCCTGTGGGCCTCCCTTGTGACAGTTGTCCTCAGCCTCCTTAGTCTCCTCTGTGGGTGCATCCATAGGGGAGCTATGCTCCCCCAGAATGGTGTATGGATTGTGGAGTGGAACAACTGACTGGGTGTGCCTCTGTTCCACCATCCTCACCCTCCCTGAGCCCACTGTGGTCCAACTGCTGTGCTTTCTTCACAACCTCTGAGGTAGTGGTGGTGGCTCTGGTGCTCCCTGGATGGGGGAGGTTCCCTTCCTACTGTCCAGTGTGGCCTGGGGGAAGGTTCCCTTACTACTGTCCAGTGTGGCCTGAAGACGGGCAACTTCCTCCCTCAGGGCAGAGAGTTGTCTGCAAATAGGGCAGCATCTCAGCCTCCAGAAAGACTCCCGGAAGACTGCTGCCCCACAGCCATTACATTGCACTACTTACCACATGTTTATCTACTTTTTTTTTGTGTGTGTGTGTGATTGGTTTGTTATGTAGAAATATATATATTATACAATGTGTATGCTTATATTGTCAGTGCAGTGTGCTAGAGGATATGACAGTGATATGCACCTTGCACTCTTGAGGAAATGATGTCAGAACCCCAGGTATAAAGAACTATTTCCAGGGGTGGGTGGGATGAGGGTGGGCAGGGTTGGGCCTAAACTGCCCTCACGAAACAACCAGCTAAAAGCTCTGCCCCGCTGCGATGAGTGCCTTCTTGTCAGCAAGATGCCCTACACAACAATTTGACAGAGAAAATACCCTGCTAATCAAACAGAGAAAAATCCAGACATCCAAGTCAGACACAGGTAAACCTCCCCAGCCCCAAAACAGCCTGGTGGTTTGTGCTCTGAAAGCAGTCAGTCCCAAAATAAGTCAGCTGTGCTTTAAACTCTTTCTGCATTGAAAATCTTAAGAATTGTAACAAAAGTAAAGCTATATCCACCTCCCTCTGTTGCTTGAAAGACTGTATTTTCCTGATAATTCTAAGTTCCTTATTTCACCTTTCAGTTAGAAGTAGCCTCCACCTGCAGAATATCTGCTACAAACCAAAGACAATTGTAAGGCTCACCTCCCTCTCTTGTGAGCACAACTCGCTTTCTTGCAAATCCTATGTTCAGTATTGCAGCTTCCAGCCAGAGGCAGCTTCACCTGAAGAATATTAGCTGTTCTGATGAGTTTGCTATAAAACACTTGCATATAATACTGTTGTTCTCAGGTCTGTAAGACTCTTCCAAAGCTATTGGCTGATAAGTAGCTATGATGTAAGCACTTCCTGACACAGTCTGGTCTGGCCTTTTAAGGCACACACAGATAAACACACCATTTCCACCCCCAGGGCACTGTCTGGGTCAAATACACAGCCTGTACCTGCACTTACTTCAGGACTTATGACACATTCTTAGCCCATGGTTTAAACTCTTCCTGCACTGAAAATCTTAAGAATTGTAACAAAAGTAAAGCTAGATCCACCTCCCTCTGTTGCTTGAAAGACTGTCTTTTCCTGATAATTCTAAGTTCCTTATTTCACCTTTCAGTTAGAAGTAGCCTCCACCTGCAGAATATCTGCTACAAACCAAAGACAATTGTAAGGTTCACCTCCCTCTGTTGTGAGCACCACTCGCTTTCTTGCAGATCCTATGTTCAGTATTGCAGCTTCCAGCCAGAGGTAGCTTCACCTGAAGAATATTAGCTGGCTTTTGCCCTGACATTCTCCCCTGTCCATTCACCTGCAACCCTCCCGTGTAGCTCGGCCAGATATTGTTGCTAATTTTGTCTTTAGCTACAAATAAATTTTATCAGTGCCTCCTTTCACAGTTTTTGCCATGAATTTCTCACTTGTCCTTTCATCTGCAACCCCTCCTGTGTACCTCAGCCAGATATTGCTGCTAATTTTTTTATTTCTTTCGACCCACTCTGCCCCTACTTTGTCTGCTGCTCTTTCCACCACTGTGTAACATGCACCCGATTAATCCCTTTAGCACCTGGTGCCTCCTGCCCCCCGCTGCTCCTCCATCTACTGTTTCTCACCTATCACTGCCCCCATCCCAACTTAGCTTAAGTCTAACTCCTTTTTTTCTCCTCTCCACAGAAGATTGAGGCCCCCTGACTGGGCACCCCTCCACGGGTGGTGCAGCACTTGCTCCTCGCTGCCACCCACATCCACCCTACAGCAAGCCAGCTAACAGGGTATAGACCCTCTCAGAACACCACAGGTTTGTACCATTGGTGCTTTTCCCATGCCTCTTTGTAAATAGACACTTCTCAGGACCATGCTGATTGTCTCCCTCTACAAGCCAAGGACACTGCTTCTGCGACTGAAGGTTCAGCTTGTTCTGGGTCCTGTACCCTTGGGAATTTTTCGGCCTACCCACCCTTCCATGCCATTTTTTGGCCAGAGAACTCCACCCTCCCCTCACCTGATTGGGTTACTGCAGTAACTAGGTGGATCTCTCACTAAGAAATCACCACCTGCCATTCTTTTAACCCTTTCATGCTTTTCTCCAATCTCTGCTACTCTTGCTATCTTTAGCCTGTTCTTCACACCCCCTGCCTTACATTTCTTATCTCCCTAGTAACTGTACTGTCCCAAATATTTAACTTCCATCTATTCTGCCCCTAATTAATCCTAGTATCTAGTAGTGCTCAGACATGTTGCTCCTCTTCATCACCTGCTTCCAAGGACTGTTCACACTACATCCCTTCCTCACTTCTCCCAACCCTCTCCCCCACTTCCTACACCCACATACCCCCCTTGGACCTCCCCTACTTTCACCTCCTCCTGGCAAGCCCCCCTTCCTACATTTCCCTGGTGCCCTGCTGGACCATGGCTCTGCCTTACTACCAAACATCACTTTACAATGTGCTGCAAATGGACAACTGATTCCATCCCAATCAACAGCTACCTCACCCACTGATAAAGAAATGGCCGGCCATGACTACTAATAATTCTACTTCTTACATCTGGCAACATTGAACCCAACTACAGTCCCCCCCCCAATTTGCTATTCCAAATTTTCCCAAGGGACTAAGCATCACCCACTTAAATATCAGAAGTTATCTCCCTAAAATTAATCTCCTGCGGCCACTTATAGCACAACTTAAACTCTCTGTCCTAATAATTTCAAAGTCATGGCTCAGCTCAAAACTACCAGACACATCCATCTCTATCTCTGGATACTCTGTTCTCCACCAAGACCACAACTCCAGGGGTGGGGGTTTAGCTATGTGCATCTCATCTTCTATCAAATACTCTTTTCTGCTTATTCACCAGCTTCCCTTCTGCCTATGAATTGCAACTAATAAAAATATCCTTTCCCTGCTCCCTCCCTCTCTTCATCAGCAGCTTCTGCTGCTGTCCCAGCCTTTCCATTTCTGCCCTCTTCTCAATCTCTGATCTTCTCTCCACCATCTCATCCCTCACCACCCCGGTGGAATTTTATCTCCTTGGGGATTTCAACATAAATTGGCTCTCAGGCAAACAGTCCAAAGTCTGCAACCACACTTCATCCCTGAATCTAAAGCAATTAATAGCTAACTCAATGCACCTAAACCACAAAACAGGTAAACATACTTTCATAGACTGGGTCCTAGCCTCAAATCCCCACTGCATCATAAAGTCTGGTATACTGCCTGATGCACTCAGTGACCATCACATGGTCTACTTCATGCAGAAACTCCACCATACAAAATCCCATCCTATCATTCTCAATATCTACTCTTTCCATTCCTTCGACCTGCCCACCATCCACAGTGAGCTAACCAGTACCAACTGGTACCCCATCTCATCCGCCTCCTCCATGGATGCAGCCCTGTCCTTCTTTAGCATGCAGTTCTTATGTGTCTGTAACCAGCACACTCCTCTAAGAAATGTAAGGCTCTGAGGTAACCACTTACCATAGTTCACTGCCAAACTCATTGCATGTCAATGTGCACATGATCAAGTGTTTGGCTGCTTATAAGACTTCAGGTGCCCCCCAAGATCTTCAGCATTACTGCTCACTCCGTAATGCATGTACCCATGCCATCCATCTTGCCAAGGTGAAATATTTCAATGTCTCCTTCCAAGAAAACATAAACAATCCTTCCAAATTCTGGAAGGTTATTCATGCCTTGTTTTCCCCTCCCATACCCCCATCTCCAGTCCTAAAAATAGGCTCCCATATAATAGATGACCAACATACTGTGGCTGAAGAGTTCAGCAACTTCATTACTACTTGTGCCTCCTCCCTCCTTGCCTCTCTTCTCCTATCGCCCCTATGTCTCCAAATTATCCCTCCTACACTCAATCCCCCACCACTATATGTTTCACCCTTAAGCATGTACTCCATGAAGACACTCTGCATGTATTACCTGCCCTCAATCCCAACAAAGGCAAAAGCCTGATGATCTTGACCCTGAACTCCTTCACCTCTCTGCCTATGCTATTGCCCTTCAACTGACCTGGCTTCTGAATTTCTCTTTCTCACAAGCAACGGTATCTAAGGCCTGGAAATCTGCTACCATTGTCCATCTGCCCAAAGGTGGGGACCCTTCCAACCTTAGCAATTTCCATCCTATATACTTGCTCCCCATCCTTGCTAAGGTCCAAGAAAACCTGACTCTGGAGCAACTCTCCCTTTTCCTTGACTCCTCCAACTTTTTCACCCCTTTCCAGTCTGTATTCCATAAAGCCCACTCCACCACTACCTCCCTCCTCCACCTCACTGACTCCATTCTCACTGGGATGGATTTGGGATGCATCACCTCTGCTATCTTTGTTGACCTGGCCAAAGGCTTCGACACAGTCACTCACTCCCTTCGCCTCCTCAAGGTGACCATGGCCAGTCTCTCTGATATCGTTACCTACTGGTTCCTTTCCTACCTCTCGGGCCGGTCCCAATCTGTCAGAGTCGGCAACTCCACCCCCTCCTTAATTAACACAGGTGTCCCCCATAGCTCAGTACTTGGATCAGTTCTGTTCTCCATTTTCCTGAATGATCTCCCTGACATCTGCACATCTGCTAGTATCCACATGTATGCAGATGATACCGTGTTATTTTTCACCAGGAGCTCCCTGGCGGAAGTGACTATTGGCCTTCAAGTGGACTTCAACAATGTCCAGCACTGGTTTAGTACTAACCAACTGTCTCTGAATGCCCCCCAAAAATGGTCTTTATGACCTTTGGCTCCAAACCAAAGCTGTCCAGATTAGACTTCACCCCCACCTTTCACACCCGGTCAGGTTCTATACTGGACAACATCCCCTCATTTAAGTACCTTGTACTGTGGCTTGACAAAACTCTAGACTTTGGTGTAAACGTTGATGTCATACACAAAAAAACTTCTCCCTAAGCTTGGTGCCCAGTACAGACACCGTAGCTGCCTACCCATGCAAGCTAGGTACAAAAGATGATTCTCCCTGTCTTTGACTTTGGGGACATTGTCTACAATTCTGCCTCTATGACCACCCTATCCAGACTGGACATGCTCTACAATTCCTTCTGCCACTGTGTACTTGGATGTCCTCCCCTCACGCACCACTGAAATCTCTATACCTCACTCTCCTTCCCTTCCTTCTCTGCCAGACTCCTGTCACACACACCGCTAATCTAGTTGGTAAATATTGGCTCAGTTCCCTGCCATCTTACTTATCCTCCCTCCAGTCAGTCCCTCCTCCCTCCTGCTATTCCCTATGTACCTCCACTCACAGAACACTTGCCCTTCCTCCATGGTGTACATCAGCTGGTTGTGCAGCCTTCTCCTACAAATTCCCAAGCACCTTGAACTCTCTCCCACTCAAAATTCTCTGTGCCCAATCTTATCATTCACTTACGCTCCTCCTTTGCAATCACTCTGTTTTCAGCTGCAACAGTACTTAACACTGCATACAACCACCAATTTACTCCCCTCCCCATCTCTTATTTCATCTACCCCCTTCTACCTAGTTACTTCCCCACCTTACCAGCCTTCTACTTCCTACTATCCCCCTCTTTCCCCCTCTTGTCAGCCTGGGCCACTTTCTTGTTCTTTCACTACTTCCCTCCAACCCCCCTGTCCTCCTCCTAAATTGCCTCACCCCTTCGGATCACCTTGCCTATCAGCATCCCCACTATACCCCTCCACCCACCTGTCTTCCACCCCACTCATATCACAACCCCCCCACACTCCACAGCTACCTTTACCCCTCCCCACCTCCCTACTATCCTGCCAGTTTCCTGTCCCCTGGCAGGATTTTCAACATCCTGAGGGGGGATTTGGTTTTGGCTACCATTCTTCTCCTCCTCCTCCACCTCCTCCTTTAGCTACCCCTCATTTTTTTCCCACTCACCACAGCTTCTTCTACCCCCCTGTTTATCCATCTCCCTCACCTAACCAGTGCCACATCCCCTTGCAGGGATCCCAGCATCCTGAAGGGGAGTAGGCCTCGACTTCTTGTCTCCTCCTCTGCCTCCTCCTCCTACCTAGTTTCAACTTACTGGTTCCTAGTTCCCTTGCAGGGCTCTCAGCATCCTGAAGGGGAGAAGATTCTAGCTTCTTGCCTTCTCCTCCTACCTTCCATCTCCCTCTCTCCTCTGCCACCTCTTCCCCAATACTCCATTATCCTGCCAGTTCCTCATCCCCTTGCAGGGTACCCAGCATCTTGAAGAGGAATATGCTTCTGGCTACCTTTCCCCCTCCTCCCCTCCCATCTTTCCACCCAGCTCACTTACCCATCCTCTCATCTCTTTATAGCACTTGTATCCATTTCCCCTCCACCCTAAGCACTTGGTTCTCCACATGCAAATTTTCTGTATACTGGTATAATCCTCTCATACTTAGCATTTTACACTCCTCAAAGTACATCATCTAAGTGCTTCTGCTTGTATTATGCTGGTATTGTCTTAATATATTTATTTCATATGCTAGGTACCAAAAGTATGGCTCACACTGTCTGTGTTTACAATGTTTGTAATGATCTAGCTTATATTGTATTGGATGTATCTATCTCAAACTATGTTCTTTATTGTTTGACTTTTTTGCTACCCCCTCTATGTAACCCCTTCCCCCCAGATGCTTCTGGAAATGAGCTGTTCACAGTTCATGCTGTCTTTCCTGGTGAAACCTTTCTAAATAAATGAATAAATGATGCATGTGGACTTGTCGCTAGCCTACAACTTCACCTTGTACCTTATTGTATTCTCATTTTTGTTAATACCCTCTGTACTGTAACTCCCTGTACCTCATTGTTAATGGCCAGCATTGTAGCCATGTTACTCCTGCTGTTTTCTGTTTTGCTAAATGTGCCATTGTTTATGGCCCAGGTTGTGCCTGAAGGCAGTCCCTTGGATCAGCGCACCTACCCTGTCACCAAAGGCATAAATAAATAAATAAAATAAATGATGCTTGCCCGTATCTGCTCTATGATATTCAGTGTGTGCTTTCTGTAAAAAGTGCTGCAATATGACATCAAAGTATTGAAGGGAAACAGAGTTAATTCAGACCAGATTCTGCCAAAAACAGTGGAATAAATGTAAGAAATATGGGTTAATATAAACTGTGATGAAAGAAACTCCATAGAACTGATCACTGTCAGTGTTCAGTTCTGCGGCTTATGTATTAAACTGTGTGGTAAAAAAACACAGAAGTAATGCAAACTGTGGATAATTACATGATGATGTATGGCAAAATACTGAGCAAGAGACTTTATTTCAGCTTGTCATGTAAAATGTCCACAATTTGTGATTAAATGCCCCAGTACTGGGTGGAAATCCGCAGTTATTTGGCAAAAGTTCAGAATTCCGCCACAGGTGAAAGAGCGGAAAATTCTGCAAAATCTTTGAAACTTCCATGATGGTGGAAATCTGCACTTTTTCCAACTCCAACTCCTTTTATATGTAGTGGCATTAGCAAGGTGAGATGGAGAAGCTGAGAGAGCTAGCAGGAAATGGAGATGGAGTGGGAGTGTGGTGGTGATAGGGAGCAGAAACTCAGAAAGTGACAGAGAGTTGGAGTGATGGCAGGCTGACAATGTATGGCCACAGAAAAGCATGTTTGCCCTTCTGAATATACTTGATTCTCATGTCAGTACTTACTGTATATCTTGTGTGTTTAATCAAGAGAATGAGAAATGAGCTCGAGAGCTGCAGTGGTGGTGAGTATGACTGGGAATTTATGCAAGAGAATTTTTTTTTATGACAATTTGAAACTTGCACATTAAAATGCAGAGTGTAGGGGGAGGAAGTCACTGGGACATTTTATATGCTATATGTTTTTTACATTTATATGACGTGGGACCTTTGCAAATGAGCACTTTTGCTCAAAAACCTTGCACCAATATTCAATTAAATAAATAAATATATAATACATATGCTGGTGGATGTCTGGATAAACATAAGGCTTTCAAATGCATTTGTCAATCAAAAACCAGGATTTTTCCAACTTGTTTTCTAAACTTGAATGAAATATACAAGAGGGAACAAAAGATACAAACCACGTTAAAGGAATTGTATATGATGTTGTTTTCTATCACAATTAAAGCAGTTTGGTCTCACCCACACACCTAAGCCTTCATTATTATGGAGTGATCTACCTTTTTAAGCAGAGAAATTGCTAAGATTAACCTGTGGTAAAATGCGCTACTATGGGTTGTTGTCACAACAGGCAGAACTCCACCCTTGTAGCCCCAGTCTCAGTAGCTCAGCTTCAGTTTCAAATTTTATTTGATTGACAGAAAATTTAATTACAGAAGAGTCATATGATAAGATACTATGCAATATAAATACTTACCAACATAATTTACAGCAAGATATAAATAATTCATAAGCATGCATTTCCTTATATAATTTCACTTGAAGTTTGACTAGTTTAGAAGATCACGGTACAAACAAGGTGCTGATTAGTGTATTACACTTAGCTAATCTGCAGTCAGGATGCAAACTGGATATAACGGTTTGGATCTGGTTATCTACATGGCCAGAAACATAACAGTAGTCCCCTGAAAAAGAAAACAATAATTGCTTACCTCTGAGTATTAAAAATGTAATTCACTTCTAGTCATCTTACATACTACTACTACTATGGTGAGTCAATAGAAAAGAGAAGTTCAGTATTATAGACACAATGCACATTTAACTAGGGTTATGGAACAATTACCATACTGTATGTAGTTTATAAACAAATTTCTCTGGTGTTTTACTGTGTTGTTGTAATTTTAATGCTATGTATTTAATTAGATAAGAATGGACACTTCTTCTTTCTGATTTTTGTTACAGCACATAGATAATTTACAACTCTCTCTAAACAATATGAATCTTCTGTTGTTATAAGTATTATTACAAGTTCCCCGTTTTCTTGTGTAATAAAAAGAAATGGTCCCAGCCAAGTTTTTCTTCAGCTTGACAGTATAGCCTAGCAGTTAGAGTAACAAGCTGTGAGTGAGCTTGGTACATCGGCAGGCCTGGGTTTGATTCCTATAAACTCCACTTGCATAATGTAAGGGTACAATTTTGAAAGAGCCCTTAGAGCAATGCAAGTTGTGTCACTACATGGTTGCAGCTAACTCTTGGTGCACCAGGTATCCCGTGCCCAGTTTTATAAAGATCAGGGTCCTGGTGCCAAACTCACTAGGTTTGACACTAGCTGACAGCTGTGCCAAACAGTTGATGCACCTACAGGAATTGCCACAGTGATCTGCCCCCCCCTTGCCAGGTGCAACACTACAAGGGCTGCAATGGATGTAAGGATAGTGAAACTGCTTGCAGGAGGGAGTTGGGGCAGACGGGGCACAGGAAGTGACATGGGGTAGTCGGGGGAGGCAGCTGTCCATGACAGGAAGTGATGTGGCACCTAGAAGGGTGCATTTGCATTTATTTGTCTAATGGCTATCAATTTGTATTAGATTACCACAAAATGCTGTACCTATTGATGATGCTGTACTGGTGGGGGGTTTCCTTGAACAGAATGTGACATGGCACATTCCTGACTGTTGCACATTCTGTCCCTGGAGCCCCCCTACAGTATTAATAATAGGTGCAGTACTTTGTGATATTCTAATAGGAATTGAAAGACATTAGACAAATAAACACAAAAGCAAATGCATCCAGCATGTGCCATATCACTCCCTATCATTGCCAGCTGCCCCATGACTCCACCATATCACCTCCCATGCCCCTTCTGCCCCCAACAACCCAGTGTCAGACTCTGTCCCCTTTTGCTACAGTGTGTGGCACTGACACACATCACTCTGATCACCTCCATCTACTCTAAGTGGAGCCCCTTGCTGGTTCCACAAGCGGGCTTGCAAATCCCCAGAAAAGAGGATGCTGTAGGCCTGCAGTGTTCTATGACCCCTTGCAACATTGTGGTGGATTGTTTTTGCTGCAAGGGTGGCACAAGGTGGGTTGGGTGCAAGGCATCTTGATTTTGACACAGCCTGCACTCAAAAAATTGGGATTGCCACAAAGTTTGATGTAAGTGCCACTTGCGTCATACCCATTTGGCACAGGCTCCTTGCATTAAACTTTCCCATTTAAAAATAAAGCCCCATGACTCTGAGCATGTCACTTAAACTCACCAGTGCTCCTGGGTTGCCCCTGAAAACAGTAACTTGTACCTAGTGGGCCTTACCTGGTTATCAAAGAATCTTTACACCAGGAACATTCTAACAAGATGTGACTTAAGTTATCTGTTCCACCAATCTCACAAGAATATTTCTTGTCTACTGTATTATTGGATTTATAATAGTAGTTCCATAATGCCTTGCTTGGAAAAGTTCAAAACTAAAACTGGTGTATATTTGTCTCTTTTTCATCCATGATTCCAAGATGATAGTATCTTAGTCTATGTCTATTATCATTGGCATTAAGTCATGATGAAAATTTAGATGCACTTGTTACTTTAAGATCCCTACAGGCCTGCACACCCTTAATTGTATTTGTCACTTTTTGTTATAGTTATTACTAACCAGAATATTATTTTTAAAAGTAACTACATAGTGTAAAGAGGTTGAATTCATGAAGATAATATATTAGATTCCGCAACCACAAATATTTAGAACATACAACTTCTTCCCAATACATTTGTTCATGAAGACTTTTCTTTGGTAGCCTATTAGCTGGTATACTAGTTATACTGATCCAATAATTAATTTTCTGATATGTAGTTAAGGCAACAATACTTGTACATCCTAATTCTGCTCTTAAATCAATTGGTAGAACTAACTTTGGTGCATACAGTAATGGCTGAAAAAATTGAAGTACAGGTTTTCTTCTTCAAGGCTTTAATGGCATCATTAATTGGCAAATCATTTAGAGGGCATAGACCACACTTTTGGCTTGATCCATTAAGGTATTGGCCCATACATCTTCCTGCTTTACCTCAACGAAAATATTTTTTAACTGATGTATCCATTTTTCTACTGTAATATTTTTGTTGCTATCATAACTAAGAGTTGAAGAACCTTTTGCCACCAATCAACAGAAGCTCTTCATATCTTTCATTAACTTCTGTTATTACTTTCCACTGTATATAATAGTAACCTTTTTTTCTTGAGTGATAAAAATGATTTGTACTATTTTCTACAATGATTAAGATATTAAAAATGTTCCCTTGTATTTTTTTCCTAACTAGACATAAACTGTGGTTATACAATTACAGTATTTTCCTCTTCTATACTCTTAATATATATTTTTTGTGGATGTCTATATTGATCCCTTTCTTTCATTAGGAATATTTCATCCTCTACTATGGCTGGATTTTCTTTTGCTATGTCCAATACTTTTCTTTTAGCATTGTTATTCTCTTTATTCTTATTTGTTGAGATGTTAGTTTTTTGCTTCCCTTTTTCCTCCATGGTGTTCATACCTGTCTCTGTAGCTGTGTTGTCTTTGAAAATGATGGAACTAAATTCTGGTCTAAACATTTCACTAGCAACAGGTGTAACCATTGTAAATGAGGACTCCTTTTGGTCTACAATTAAACTGATAATTTTTAAATTGTCCATTCTTGCCCCATTTATTGCTTTTCTCTCCGTAACAGTGTCTGTTTCATTTCTAGTCATTCCAAGTAGTTCAATTATCATGAGATTGGCTGTGTAGCTTTTTCTCATCAGATTTATAATATTGTTGCTTAAACGGTACTGTACAGATTACATGCTTGACCGATGAGTGCGTATTCTGTAGAGTGCTGTTCCTGGCCTGTTCAGTCAGTGGCAGGCTGTGGTGGTGAGTGAAGGGCTATGCCAGTCACTGGCATGGGTGGTAGGAGAGGTGTAGGGAGGGTGTTTTGCCTTCTGGGGTGGGATCCTGGGTCAGGTTTGGGGTCGGAGTGCCTGCAGTTGTGCAGTGCTACATAATATGGGGTGGAATTCCATACAGGATGGGGATTGGGGTACTGGGGCATGAGGCTACTACACTATGGCACTACTGGGTATGGTCTGAGCAGTCCATCGGGCATTGGGAATTGGGGCTGGGAGAGGCTGTGGGTTACTTAAGTCAGGGAACTGGGCTCGGTTGATGGCATTACCATACTACAGATTGGGAATGGGTCTGTGTTGGGGGATTGTTACTCTGTAGATTGGGGATGGGAGGGGGTGGTATCCTCCTTTGACTGGTGATTGGGGTCAAGTGGGGGGCACAGAGCCCTATGGACATGGGGTAATTGTCTTTATTCCAGCACCGAGGACCTGGGTTTGTAAATGGACCTACACTGCTTGACTACCCCCTGCTCCCATTCAAGGTGTATAGCAGATGTCAGGCATTTGGCATCTTAAGGAGATGAGGGGTGGAAGATCATGGAACTCTCAGGGGGATGGGAAAGGGGTGGATGGATTGAGACAGTGATAACCAAGAGATGCCCTGTGGTGAAATGGGCACAGGAATGAGGTTATCCTTGCCTTGTGCCTATACCCAAGGGTTCTGAATTGATCAGGCAGGAAGCGGAGCCATCCACAGATTCCTGTCCCTTTCTGGTGGTGTTAATCAATGCTAGGTCAATTGGGAATAAGACCACTATGGTTGCAGATCTTGTGGCTTCTGTGGACCTGGCTTACATCACTGAGATCTGGCTGGATGGAAATGTGGGCCCTATTTTGGAGTCTGCAGTTCCAGCTGGGTTTTTGGTGATTCACTGCCCTAGAGAGGACCATGGGGTTGGGGGGGGGTTGCTGTCTGTTTTAGACAAGAACTGGGGATCAGGGAGGTACCAGTTAGAGCTACCAACTCTTTTGATTGTATAGTGGGTGCGGGATCAGGCTACAGGACCCTTCTCATTTACTGTCCACCAGGTGATGGGAGGGAGTACTGAAGGAGGTTGCAGACTTCATTGCCAAGATGATATTGGAGGCCCCTAGATGGTTAATTCTGGGGGCTTCATTGCTTGAGTTGATGATGAACTCTAGCTGTTTGGACAAAATCTCCTCCAGTTGATGGATTCATTAGGCCTGACATGGGTTATTACTGCCACAACTCACAAGGGGGGGCACTCATTGTACTTGGTGTTCCACCTGGAGATGGAAATCTCTGATTTGGAGGTGGAGCCAGTCATGTGGTGTGACCATTATGCCCTGAGATTCAGTTTATCAGCCCTCCATAATAGGCCTGACCCAAAAGAGTTGGTACAGTACCGTCCTTTGAGAGGAGTTTTTTATTTTATTTAGTTTTTGTTTACTGGGTAAGTACACTAGCCATAGAGATTACTATTTTCAGGTATGACCCGGGAGGTCTCAGAAGGCCTAATCATGGTGCTGGACCTCTCAGGATTTCCAAGGGATAGCACTGATCCAGAGCCCCTTGTGTTAGCCTATAATATCGCTGTTACTTGGGCTTTGGATATCTTTGCTCCAGCTCATGTTCACCCTCTCACGCTTTGTTTGGGCGCCCCCTGGTTTGATGGGGAAATTTGGGAGTTGAAGAGGCAAGGGTGAAGTTTGGAGAGACACTGGTGGAAAACTTGCCTGGAGGGGGGGGAAGACTTAGATTGCTAGATCATTATAAAGATCTACCAGTCAGCAATTTCCCATAAGAATGCAGAGTTCCTGTCCTGGGAAATTGCTTCAGTGAAAAATAAGCCAGCCCAGCTCTTCTGGACTGTGGACAGACTATGCAAACCAGCCTGTCTTCATCCTGATCGAGCATTGTCTCAGGTACAGTGTGAGAAGTTTGTGCAATTTTTCACTGTCAAGGTGTCCATCATCAGGGATGAGATCAGCCAGTGCCTTCCCATTAGACCTTGCACTGATCAATCTGGTGGTACTAATGCCCAGTTGACCTGGTCCACCTTTAGCCAACTGGCAGTCTTGGATATAGTGAGAATTATCCAGACTTTGTGGCCAGCTTGCTGTAGTTTGGATCCGGGCCCTACACACCTACTAGTGGGGTGTGTAGAGGTTTTCAGCCCGGTCCTTGCTGGGATAGTGGGGATTCCATTGGAGAGACAGATCTTTCCAGATCCCCTAAAGGAGGCGATAGCATGCTCCCTTTTGTAAAAAAAACTCCCTTGACTCCGACTGCCCAGTTAACTACAGACCAGTCTGGAACTTACCCTTTATAGGGAAAGTTATTGAGAAGGTGGTCACATTGCAACTGGAGGATCATTTAACCAACCACAATATCTATGACCTTCTCCAGTCTGGCTTCAGGAAAAGGCACAGCACTGAGACTGTCCTGATATGGGTACTTAATGATCTTCTGATGACGAGAGATTTGAGAACCCGATCCATCTTGATTCTCCTTGATCTCTCATCAGCATTTGACACTGTCGATCATGGGGTGCTGCTCAAGCACCTGTGTTTTTTCTGTGGACTGAGGGGATGGCAGTCTTCAGTTGGTTTTGATCTTTCCTCGAGGGCAGATCCCAGAGACTGGTGTTGGGGATTCATTCCTTGGCCCCTCAGTGGCTGCCCTGTGGAGTACCACAGGGCTCGGTGCTGTCCCCCGTGTTGTTTGCAGTGTATATGCTGCCATTAGGGGACATTATAAGATGGTTTGGGATAAGTGCTCACTGCTATGCAGATGATTGTCAACTGTACACGTCTTTGTGCCTGAACAGGAGTTAGATTCTGTCATGGTGTTTAACAACTGCCTGTTGGAGACACAGAACTGGATGAGTGCTAGTTGGCATCAGTTGAACTCTGGTAAAACAGAGGTATTGGTGGTGGACCCTGATTGTAGGATGATGGGGCATGGATGGGAAAACCCTCAGGATTATGTCTTGGGGGGACCCCATTTACTGCCTCGGGCCAGGTACAATACCTGGTTGTGGTATTTGATGAAGACCTGACCCTGAGGGTGCAGGTTTTGGCTGTAGTCAGATCCTCCTTTTTACATTCTACGGTGAAGCACCTGGTCCTGCCTGAAGATCTTCCTACCCTGGTCCACGCCTTTGTCACCAGTCACTTTTATTACTGCAACACCCTCTACCTAGGGCTACCGGGGGATGGATATGAGCTGCTTGCAACTAGTGCAGAGCACGACAACCAGGTTGTTGACTGGAACCCCTAGAACCAGTCATATAACACCTGGGCTGTTTGAACTGCACTGGTTACCGATACAGTGGCGTATCACCTTCAAGGTCACATTGTTGACCTATAAGGCCCTACATAAGCAGGGACCTCACTACCTGAAAGAGCTCCTGTCTCCTTACTGTCTCACCCATTCACTCCGATCCTCCGGTGAAGGATTACTAGAGATTCTCTGGGTATCCTTAAAAACATCAAGAGGAAGATGTTTTGCGTTTATGGCATCTACCCTGTGGAATTCTCTACTACACCAGGTATGAGACAGCCTGACCATGGAAGGATTCAAAACAATCCTTGAAGACGTACCTGTTTAACCAGGCATTTGAAGGGACTCAGTGAATGTTTGTCATAATGTTTTATCTGATTTTAATGTGTAATGATGAGTATTTATTTTAATGTATGTTGTTAAGGTGCCCTGAGCTTTGGAAGGGTGCTTCATACAAATAAAGCTTTACTTACTTACTTACAGGGATGGGGGACTGCTGCAATATGGGCAGGGTTCAGGTGTGGAGGAGGGTCCACCAGACCACTGGGTCTGGCAGGCTGCCTTGCACCTGTCTGCAGTACAGCAGCCTTCCTATGGGTGGCCAGACAATTTAGGCCAGCTTTTCCAGGCCTGTCTGTATGCAGCGCATTACTGGCACATGCGGGGCTTATTCCCTATGAATATTCCCATGCACGACACATTCATGGGAATGCTCCCTCTGCATGCACCACATACATTATGTTTGGGCCATGGACCATTCGCATTTGGGCCACCCATCTCCCCCATTTCAATAATGCACTTCGGCGCATTTGGTGGGATGTGCAGCACATCTCTGTTTTGTGCCATCTCCTTTGAATAGGGGGGCCATAAAGTATATTTAACTTATGGCTTAGTGTATGGTTTCAAGCTACAAAGGCTCCCAGTAGCAGGTCAAAAATCTGCAAGCTTTGCATCATCGGGTGGGGGGGGGCTACTTCTAGAAACCTCCTCAGTCCTTCCCAGGATCAATTGTTCAATAACTTAGGTCAGCCACACTGCTAGTGTCTAAACTTAATCATGTTTCAAAATATAAGAGCACTAAGAGGGTATTTATTTTTTGTTTAAATGAACTCTTTTTTTCAAGCTATGTCTTAGTACAGATTAAACTATGCTCTTCCCTGAATTTACTGGGATAGCAGCCAAGAAGTCAAAGTATGAGTTTTCAGCTTACTTGCACTAAAGTCAATTTGTGTATTTAGTTGGCTGCAAATGCTACAAATACATTGGACATAAAAAAAAAAAAATAATAACCCACAATCAAAATTGTGAATTCACTACCATTGTTCCAGTATTCAAAAGGTGAAACATTCCACCACTGTTGCTTCACTTCAGACTGCCATGTTTTAAATAAGCTACACACTGCAGTGGCCTTTTTATATCCAAAGATTCAACATGATTAACTGACGTAGCAGTTGCTGAGCTGTGACCATATATGGAAAATACCAATCCAAAAGCACATGGAAGTAACAATGCATATGGAATTGTACAATTAGTGGAATTGTACAATTAAACTGTACAAATATACAAGTAATCCTTGTAAACTAAAAAAAAAACAAGTTTATACCCTCCAGTAATAAATTTATCAAACTGTCTTTTTTCACTTTTTTCTTTCCTTCTTAAAGAGATATTACTCAGTTCAATTATATTGTACTATTTCACCAAACAGAGTCTTCATGGTACACATTCCTACCCTAATTTCAGTTATCAGAGTTTAAAGTTTTAATGCTTGAAGTTTTAGTGTTTGATGCTCCCAAAGATCAACTCTCTTAGCCAAACTTGTGTTTAGGACATTTCTAAGCTATTTCACTTTTTAAATCCTATTCTGTTCCCATTTAAATCACTGACACACCACTGCAGCACCATGCAGCTATATTTTATGATGACCAAACAGGGATCACCACCCTTCAGCCTCCCTTTCAATCCGAGCACCTCTGCACTTGCTGGTAAAAACACAGAGCCAGGAGAGAAACACATGGAGGACAGGTGGATAGATAAGGACCTGGGAATAGGTAAGGCAATTTTCACAAAATGGCAGAACACCAGCAACTCTAACTCTGAGGCTAGTAAAACACTTCAAAAGTTTAAAGCAGACTATAGCAAGTTTAGTTAAAAAAATAATAAAATATAGGTTAAATAAAGAAAATTGAGAATAAATGCAATATACAAAACCAGTTCCGGCTCTTCTAGCTCCACCACTCAGCTTCAGCCATTGGCTTGTGCATGCAGTAGTGCAAAGGCCCTTCTCACTAGCTAAGTGTGATGACTCAAGGAGTTGGTAAATGGACATCACATTGGTCCCCACAAAGAAGTGCTATATGCAAGAAAAAATACATTATTTAGTGGTGTTATACCATATTGACATAATGAGTGATCAACCCCCACAATGTAAGTTGAGGGGGTAAATACCCCCCTCTGGAGTATTTTATTCCACTTACTGAATGGTTTTCAATTACATAGAAATGTAGACTGTCTTGCAAAAAAGTATCTGTAGGCCCATCTAGACTGCCCTATTTTATCTGTCTGTTACTATACACTGTATCCTATTCTGTCGTAGGTATCCTTCCCTCCTCGTTTTTCTCTTCCTATTATACACAAGTACCTCTCTCATGCATGCTTGAAGCTGCCCACTGTCTTTGCCCCACTACCTCTTCTGGCAGACTGATGCAGGTGTCCACCACCTTTTCTGTGAAGTATTTCCTCACATCCTTCTAAAACTCCCCCCTCAATCTTAATAGCGTGCCACCATGTTCTGGTACTCCTCATTTGAAAGAGACTCCCCTTCTGCACCTTGTTCACACCTGTGAGGTACTAGTATATTTCAGTGATGTACCCTCTCACTGTTCACCCCTCCAGGGAATACATGTTGAGCTCCTACAGCCTCCCCTCATATGGTTTCTCATGCAATCCCTGCACCATCTTGGTAGCCTCCTATCAATGACATTGCAGGGGTGTGACCTCCAGAACTGGACACAGTACTCTAGGTGCGGTCTCAATAGTGAGTGATACAGTGGCAATACCACATTCCTTCTCCTGCTAGAAATCTCCCTCCTTTTCCAACCCAGCATCCATGTAGCCTTGCCTACAGCCTTTTTGCTCTGCCCTCCCACCTTGAGAACATCAGATATGATCACACCAAGGTTCATGATTCGCTTGGTGACCTGTAAGTACCTCCTCCCATACACAGCCTCCAGGTTTCCCCATCCTGGGTGCATGACTTTGCACTTTTAAGCATTGGAAACAAGCTGCCATGCAATAGACCACTCCTCTAATTTTCCCAAATCCCTTTGATTCTCTCCGCCACCCCTCGATGACCACCCTGTGGCAAATTTTTGTGTCATCCGCAAAGAAGCACATCTTCCCCTTTAGTTCCTCAGAAATGTCACTTATAAAGACACTGAAGAGGACAGGACCCAGTACCTGTTCCTGTGGTACTCCACTGATCACTTACCAATCTGATGAGTGACTGCCATTTACCACCACCCTCTGCCTCCAATCTTTCTACTAATTAGATACTCAGCTTACAATCTTCTCCCCCATCCGCCTTAAAGGGTAGCATCTTTCATGAAAAAGAGATGTGCAAGAACAAGGGGGCACAATTTGAGGACAGAGGGTGGATGTCTTAATGGCAATGTGAAGAAGTATGTTTTCATGGAGATGGTGGTGGACACATGGAACGGCCTTCCTGAGGAGACTGTGGAATCAAAACCAGTGGGGGAATTCAAGAATGCATGGGACAAGCATAAGGCAATTCTGGTGGAGGATAGGGAGAAGTAGACTGTTGGTTAACTGGGATCTGCAGCTTATCCAATAGGTAGGGAAATGGGTAGTCTGGGTGGGCTAAGCAGTCCTTATCTGCTGTCAAAGTCTATTTCTATCCCTAGGTTAAGTTTCTTAATCAGTCTTTTGTGTGGTACAGTGTCAAAGGTCTTACTGAAGTCCAGATAGGCCAAATCAACTGACCTCTCCTGACCCATCTCCTTAGTTACCCAATCAAAAAAATCTATCAGATTTGTTTCACTTCATCCCATGTGAAACCATGTGTCCTGCAGTCCATTTGCTTCCATATACTCCATTAGTCTCTCTTTCAACAGGGTTTCTATTCATTTCCCCACCACTGATGTGAGACTGACTTGTCTATAATTGCTAGCCTACTATCTACTGCTACTGTTGTGCAGAGGGACCACATCCACCCTCTTCCATTCCCCTGGAACTATCTCTGTCTCTAATGAGGTGCTAAATGCTGTTGCCAGAGGGGCAACAAGCACTGTGCTAAGTTATTTTAGTACCCTTGGGTGTATCACTTTCTGGCCTCATCGCCTTGTTTCCCTTTAGTGCTTCCAATCCCTGGTGGACTCATTCTTCTGAAAATGGACTCGTATCTACTTCCCCAGTGTCTACTGATACATGGGGGTCCATCCCATCCCCCTTCCACTGTGAAGACTGAGCAGAAGAACTCACTTAAAATTTTAGCTTTTTCTTCATCTTCCTCTGAACAGTCTGCTCCCTGCTCTCTTAATCTTCACTATACATCCACTTTCCTTCCTTGTTTCACGCACATACCTGAAAGAGGTTGTATCCCTTTTATTGACCTACTGGATTATCTCTACTCTGTTTTGGCCTTTGCTTCCCTCACTATCCTCCCTGCCTCCCTTTGTTTATCAAAATAAACCTCCCTGTCCCCTTCTGTTTGGGTCTCCTTATACTTCATGAAAGCTGTTTTTTTTTTCTTTATTGCCATAGCCACTTCCTTTGAGATCCATAGTAGCCTCTTCCTCTTTTTACCCTTGCTTTTTTTCCCCTCTAACAGTTTGCCTTTTTTAATAAATAAAACATTAGTTAGGGTTAGTCAAAGCATAAGCTGTGACTAGAAGAGCTACAGTGTTGTTAAAACCTGTCTGTTACATGAGCTGCTTTGTAGGTTGGTATCACAACATCTACAGCTTCTGTGAAAATGTTTGTTCTTTCAACATTTTGAGTTGATAAAAATATTATAATAAATGCAATTTATATAGCGCCTTTAACATTTTCCAGGCACTGTAACAGATCCTAATAAAGGAATAATCAAAAAGTGTGGTAGCCAGTCAGTGCAATTAAGTTTCTGCTGTAGTTTGCTTTTAAACAACCAAGGATGAGTGCAGGCCCTTAATTCCAAAGACAGCCCATTCTAAAGATTGGCACTGTAGAGTAAAAAAGGTTCAATCACTAAAAGTAACCCATCTGGTGGTAAAAACATTTTAAAGGTGGGCATCAAAAGATCAAAGTTGACTGGTTGAAAGATGGGCATGGAGGAGATCCACTAGGTACTTTATGAAGAAGCAAGTCTATTTCAGCATTTAAATAGTAGCAGGAATATTTTGCAATTAATTCTGTGTTCAACAGGACAGCAGTTCAGTTTGGCCAGGAGTGGCAATGCACGTTCAGTTTCCTGGAACACATGAAAACTTGAGCAGTGGCATTTTGGATGAGCTAAAGATGGTGCATACTTCATGCTGGAAGATTAGAAGGGATAGAATTACAGTAGTCCAGACAAAAAAAAAAAAAACAATGGATCAAGGTAGCTGCAGACTCTCAGCTCAGGTGTGAACAAATCTTAAGGTAGATTTTAATCAGGGCAAAACAGCTGTTGGCTACAAGGTGCCATGGGATGGAGCTAAATACAAAAAGAAACACACACTGCACAGCATGAACACTCAGCTGCTCCCTCCAGACTCAGGAAAAGGATTTACAACAATATTGGAGTAGTTAAACAAATCTTTTTATTGTTAAAAAACATGTACCAACCATGGTAGTACCGCCACAATTTAATGTCAGCATTTCATGTCTTACTGATACTTTTTCAAGACATTTAACTAACATCCAGACTCCATCATTTATAGTGTCTCCTATTAACATCATTTGTGATTTAAAGTGACTGTGTAAAAAAAAAGCATTATTAATGATATATGAAAAATTTAAATAATAGGTAAAGTGCAGATTAACATATCAACACCCAACTGGGAGTAAATAGAAACAAACCCATTTCTTAACAGTGCATTGTATTGCATGATGAATAGGATCATAATAGGACACACTATAAAAGGTAGACTGTGGACATTAGTTAAACATCTTGAAAAGCACTTGTGAGACATGAAGTGTTGATGTTAAATTGTGTGTGTGGGGGTGGCTAGCATGGGGTATACCGTTACAATAACGAACCTCCACGGTGAATCCATTACACTGACAACAACCAGTTCGACATCCACAGTGTTGAACGGATTGTTGCAGTGATGAATGGATACAGCGACTTCACTGTAAGCTGCTCTCCCTCATAATCTGCCCCCCCCCCGAGATGACAATCATTAATTTCAGGGGGTGTGGGGGTAAAGTCCTCTACAAACAATAAGGAACTCTGCCACTGTGGGGATCAGTTGGTACTTTGCCACGACTATGTGATCACTGTTGGCAAAGTGGTGTCAATATAGTTGTTCAACAACTTTGCTGTCACTGTGACTTGATGGAAGCCTACAATGGTCAGTATATGTGATTTAGCAATAAAAAGCTTAACTGCTCCAATACTGTGGGGTGTTCTTTTCTTGAGTCTGGATTGTGCAATCAGATGTTCAAGTGATGCAGAAATCTTACAGCACTTAAATGATAGAAGACAGAATCAACAATACTGATTTTTTTGGTTTTTTGTTTTTCCATACGTACCTTTGGCTTGTTCCCTTTCAGTTCCACTCCTATGTGTCCCTGATGTGATGCACACATGTAGAGTCATACGTACCCATGCCTTGTGGGACACCCTCCACCCTACCGGTTGCACCGTTGCCACCTGTGCCTATCACCAGACCTCCATCCAGTGATGGTAGGACTACAGTCAGGTGACCCCCCCTTCCCAGGAGAGGAGAGCTTTCACTCAGTTCTGCTCCCACCCTCTCCCCCTTGCAGGTACCCTAGCGACCCGAGGTCATTCCCAAACCTGGGTCACTGGCACAGTGCAAAATAAGGCATCCAGCACCTCATTGCCACTGGCTAGCTCCAACAATACTGTTAATATGGAATTACAAGTGCAGTGATTAGTTAAAAATGACTCAAAGGTTATGGACAACTGTAGAAGGATGAATGATAGAAGAACTGTAGTGAAGACCAAGATCGAGATAGGCTGGGGAGATTTAGTGTTTACTCTTCTGCTGCATGCAAGAACATGTCTTGCTGACATTTAGACAAATTGAATTTGTGGTCATCCATGATAAGACATCAGCAAGACACAAGGGTCATCCAGTTTAAAGTGTCTTGCAGTGAATCTGTGTATGGGACAAAGATCTGGGTGTTGACAGCATATCTATAATAAGGAAAATCCATGATCTTGTATGATGATTGTGCGAGGTGACATATACAGCACAAACAGGAAGTGAGCCAGGACAAAGTTATGTGGAACACCATCTGTCACTGATTTAGGTGAAGATATAGTGGAATTAAAACTGATGGTTTGTGCTCAGCCAATAAGATATGAATGAAGCCAGAATAGGATTGTGTTACTAACACTAAATACAGATTTCAAGTGGAAAAGCAATATTTTATGATTAATAGAATGGAATGGAAAGCAGATGAAATATTGAGCAGCAGGTGTACAATTAGAACTACTCTATTGATAGATAGTAGGTTGTCATTTGATACTCATAAATGGGTTGTTTCAATGCTGTATGCACGTCATAATGTTTGGACAAGACTTCCTCCAGTTATTGAATTTATTGGGCCTCACACAAGTTGTTTCCTCCTCGACCCACATTGGTGGCCATTCATTGAACTTGGTGTTCCTCCTGGGGATGGAGATATCTGACTTGGTAGTGGAACCATTCGGGTCGTCGGCCCATCACACCATCAGCTTCAGTTTTGAGGCCCCCCATAAGAGGCCTGCCCCTATGGAGATGGTCAAGTACTGCATTTTGAGAGGTGTATCCCCAGATGGCTTGATGGTGGTGCTTGACCTATCGGGCATGCCAAGGGAATGCATGGATCCAGAGGATCTTCTGCTTGCCTATAATAAGGCAGTGACAGAGGCCCTGGATTCCTTTGCTCCTGTTCATGTTCATCCACTCTCTCTCCACCGTAGGTCTCCATGGTGTGATGAAGACCTGAGGGAGTCGAGGAGAGTTGTACAAAGGCTAGAGAGTCAATGACGGAGGTCCGGCCTGGTGCGTGACAGGCTTAGTTTGATGGACCATTATTTGGTCTGTCAATCAACAATTTCCCATAAGAAGGCAGAATTCCTGTCCAGGTAGATTGCTGCCACACAGAATCGACCAGCTCAGCTTTTCCAGACTGTGGACAGATTGTGCAATCCACTCTGTCTTCAGCCCAGAAATCCTTTTTCACAAGAGCAGTGTGAGGAGATTACTCGATTCTTCATGGATAAGGTTGCCACAATCAGGTCTGATATCCACCTGACCCTTTCTCTAGGGAGTAGCAATGGTTGGCAGGAGATGTTGGACCCCCAGTTTGAGTGGTGAAACTTTGGTCAGCCTGCAATCAGTGATATTGTGATGGTTATCCAGACTTTATGTCCTACCAACTGTAGTTTGGATCTGGGCCCTATGCATTTGCTGGTTGGCTGCATTGATGTCATCGGCCCGGTCCTTGCTGACATAGTCTGGTTATCCTTGGAGAGGGGAATTTTTCCAGCTTCCCTCAAAGAGGCCATGGTTTGGCCCCTTCTTAAGAAGTCCTCATTGGATACTGACTGTCTTACAAACTACAGGCCTGTCTCTAACCTTCCTTTTTTGAGTAAGGTTACTGAGAAGGTGGTGGCTTTACAGCTGGAGGACCATTTGACCAGCCACAATATCTATGATTCTCACCAGTCCGGTTTCAGGAAGAGACATTGTACTGAGACGGCTCTTGTTCGGGTACTAAATGACCTCCTGATAGCAGGAGATCAAAAGACTCATTCCATCTTGGTCCTTCTTGATCTCTCTGCAGCATTTGATACTGTAGACCATGGTGTGCTGTTGGATCACCTGTGGCTTATCTGCGGACTATCGGGGGCAATCCTCTGATGGTTTCAATCTTACCTCACGGGTAGGACTCAAAGAGTGGTGTCTGGGGTTTGCACCTCAGCTCCATTCTCCCTGCCCTGTGAGGTACTGCAGGGATCCATTCTAGTGCCCATGTTGTTTACAATGTATATGCTGCCATTAGGAGCAATTATTAGATGGTATGGCTTGAGTTTTCACTGCTATGCAGATGATACTCAGCTATGCATGTCTTTTGTCCCTGAACAGGATGATGCCATCTTGGTGCTTAACAGCTGTCTAACTGAAATCCAGGCCTGGATGAACATGAGCTGAGTAAGGTTGAACCCTGAAAAAACTGAGGTGTTGGTTGTGAATGCAGGTCATCGTGAGGTGGGTGTGTTGGCAGGTTCACCTTCAGGCTTGCGGCTTGGAGGTGTCCAGCTGGCTACCTCAGACTGGGTACAGAACCTGGGCATTATGTTTGATGACTGTCTGATCTTTAAATTACAGGTTTCAGCAGTTGTTAAAACCTCTTTTTACCATCTGAGAACTATTGCCCAGGTGAAATTTCTGGTTCCTCCCGATGGTCTTCCAACGTTGGTTCACGCGTTCATTATCTCCCACCTTGACTACTGCAATGCCCTTTACCTAGGGCTGTTGGGGGTTGATATCTGCTGCTTGCAGCTGGTGCAGAATGCGGCTGCCAGGCTGTTGACTGGTGTTTCAAGAGCCAGTCATATAACGCCTGTGCTCCGCGATCTGCACTGCCTGCCGATTAAGTGGCGGATCACCTTTATGGTTGCTTTGCTAAACTGTAAGGCCCTAAATGACCAGGGACTGAGTTAACTGAAAGATATCCTTTGTCCCTACTGTCCCTTCCGACCTCTCCGATCCACCGATGAGGGATTGCTAGAGGTTCCCAGGGAACGTTTGCAGACATCAGGATCAAGGGCATTTAGCTTTGTTGCTCTGTTCCTGTGGAACTCTCTACCTCATCGGGTACGAGATTGTTTAACCATCCAGAGTTTTAAAACTGCATTAAAAACTTTTCTTTTTAACCTGGCTTTTGTTAATTGATGTGGTTATTGATTTGTCATGTGGTTTTATACTGTTCTTTGTTGGAATTTATATGATGCATGTAATAACTTATTCTGTTTTATGCATTTTATTGTACTGGTGCCTTGGTTTTAGAAAGGCGACTTTTTATAAATAAAATTGATGATGATGATGATGATGATAAACCTGAATGCAATTCAGGATGAAGGTGACTGGAGATAAGATAGTCAGTTAGTTGATGGGGCACAAATTTCTTGAGCACCTTGAAGAAACTGGGCAATTGGCCAATTGTGGATAAGGATGTCTGGAATCAGTGTTTTTTTTTCGGAATACGTGGAAGTGAGGATGTCTTGAAGGAGGTAGGGAAGATGCCAATGGATAAATAGGCATTGATAAGTCTGGTGATAAATGGAAATAAAATATGAAAAGAACATTTGATGAACCAAGTTGAGATTGGATCAGGCAGAGATGACTTTGAGACAGAATGAGTCAATATAACGAATGTATCAGCTTCAGTAAGCCAGTTGAAGACAGAGTAAGAGGAGGAACAGATACCGGTTGAAACCTCAGAATCCTAGATTGGGCTTCGGTGAACTGAAGAACCGCTCTCAACTTGCTGTCAAACATATCATACTGATCCTGTGTGATAAGTGACGTGGGTGGTTTGGAACTGTTGAACCTGCTGAAGGTGTTTATAGTTAAAAATGTTTTTGTGGATTTCCTTTTTGGGTTGATAAATTCTTCATAATAGTCATTTTTGGTGTCCATTAAGTGCAGATTATATTTTTGGGAGTGTTCACCGCATAATTTGCAAAAGATGGTTGATTCTTTCTGCAGCCATTTTCTCTACTTTTTTCTTCATTCCTTTCTTTAAATTGTAGACCAGGGGAATACCTGGGATTTGAAGGGCAAGTGGAAACCTTGAGTGATCTAGGAGGAACAGATTTGCCCAAAACTGAGATTAAGGTGTTATAGAATTTTGTCATGGCATCAGGCACTAGATGGGTTGTAGTTAACTGAAATGGTTGGAAAGTATAGTATTGAATTTTAGCTGATGTATTGCCTGAAAGGGATGCCTAGTTGAAGACAAGACATAGCCAGGCTATAATTAACAGAAATGTGAAAGAAATCCACATGGAAGCTAAAAAGGAAATGACCAGAAAATACCCTTTCAAGGTAATTTATTGGGTAGATAAGAATGTTTTCAGAAATTACCAAGTCAAGCCATTGACCTTTGCTATGAGTAAAAGATCTGATATCCTAATTAAGATTAAAGAGATTGAGAAAATCAGTGAAGCATTTAGAGATGTGGTCTTCTAGTTGGTCAAGATGAAAGCTAAAATCCCCAAGAATTAAGAACCATGGTATTGAGATGCTAGGATGGACAAAGGTTCTAGAAAGTCCTTAAACAAGAGGGTTTCTTGACTTTGGCAGCTGTGGGATGATTTTTTTCCAAATCAGTCCAGGTCCCACTCCAATGTGGTAGACACAGGAAAGAAATACTGAATTGAAAGATTTAGGGACCAAGCTGTTGAGTGTTACAACGTTATTGTTGTGGAGCTAAATTTCTCCAAGGAAGAAAAAAATCAAGGTTTATGTCCAGAAGATTGCTACTTAAGCTGAGAGGCTTGTTGCAGATGGATTGACAGTTCAGCAAACCAATTTTGTTAATACTTGAGAATGATGGAGGTTGAAGCTGAATATCAGGTACATTTAAACTGTTGATGCCTTGCCAGTGGTTGGATTGGTCTGGGGTCTGTGACCAACAATAGTGCTAATTTATGGAGTTAACATTTTTTTGTTTGTTTTATGAAGCTATGGAAGTTGATTAAGAAATGCTTGTTAGTTTGAGTTTGCAAAACAGTTGTCACATGAAGCCAGTTTCTGTATACATATTTTTTTTACATTGACTGAATGAAGATTTGTAGTGGAAGTTTGTAAGTTGATCTTAGGGGTCAGAGGGCCCAAAATAGCAATAGCTTGTAATGCAACATTTGACTTTCCTCTACTAAAAGTTGAAATACAGCTGGGAGGAAGGCAGTGGTCAAAGCTAGATGTTATAGAAGAAGACAACTACATAGCAGACAGCACTCCTATGTTCATCTGGTATGCTGCATTGGAGAAATAAAACAATAAAATAAGATGTTTGTTCCACTTGAAGTGAAGCAAGTTACAGTTACTTTGGAGACCACACTCCAAGCTGGTTTGCTGGAAATAACAGTGACGGGGAGACAGTGATCCTAGTGAAATGATGTGGTGAGAGGCCACAGGAGAGACCATCCTCCTGGTCAGAAATTACAGAGTGTAGAAGCCATTTGGCAGACAATGTGTTCAGTGGAATAAATCAGTGGATCATGAAGATAGCCATAGCTCAACTTATAAATGTAATAAAAGGTGTCAGCAGGATTGAAGACAGTTCTCCAGGATTATGAACAAATAGTCAGTTATAAGGAATAACAGAGCTCCCAGAAGTATTGATAGTTGACAGCCATAGGAGAGCCAGTGCAGCAGCTAGAAAAAATAATACTAACTTGAACAGTAGAGTGTGACAGCCCCAGAGAACCTGGCTCAGAAGTCAGGTCCCCTTATGGAAGAAAGAGTTATGAGAAAGGTGCATACAGGCAGTTAGGAGGTTAAACCAGTTTATATAGAAAATAATGTATGGGCAACCATACACAACATGACTGTGTTTCCATCAAGGGGTTGAGATGACAGCTTATGGATCTCTTGAGCTTTGCTCTCGAGGTCCATGATGTCATCTTGCCCCAAGTTGGAAACACATGCTGAGTTTTGTGTGGTTGCATATATTTTATTTTATATACTATATAGTTTTGTACACAGAAATCACAAAAATATTTCCTCCCTAAATATAAACAAAACAAAACAAAAAAAAAGTGTCATTTTTTGTTCTGTTTTATGATTGAAATTAAATGTATAGACCTTTAGTAGTTAAAAGATACAAATCTGGGCACTGGGTGATTAGTAATCAGCTAGGTGCTTGTGAACCATGTATTTAACATTTTGTGATGTCTGAACTGTGCTGAACAACTGCTCAGAATGTGCACAACAGCACCTTGGAATGTGCACAGCAGTTTAGAATGTGATCAGCAAAGAGCATAAAAATGGTAGAAATGTAACAAGGCATAAACTGTCGTAGAGGCATCATTGTTCTAAGAGGTGTGGAGTTTAAAATATGATAAAAGCAGAGGCTCTTAATGAGTGGAGATGTTTCTGTACAGCCTTAGCAGATAAAACAAGCATTTGTCAATGCTGAATGTTTGCTTGCTGGCATTGGCATTGGTAGTGCAGGAGTTAGAGAGATGCATAATAGGAATGGCAGTGAAGTATTGAATAAACACCAACCCCCACCCCACCCTGCAGAGACTGAAAGGCATTGGGGAGGTGTGCTTTTGGGTTGCTGGCCATAATGCTTATGCCATTCCACCTCACCCCACCCTGCAGACACTGACAGGTCTGGTGGTGTGCTTTGGGGTCTTTGGCCCTTATGCTCAACCCATTTCATTAGGAAGTATGCTGAGATGGGTGCAGTATAGGAGAATGGGATGAACTTAAGGCCGAAGACCCCAAGGCATACCTTGATGCCTGTCAGTGGCTGTAGGGTGGGAGTGCAATGCTGTGAGCATTACAGCCGACTAACCCAAGTCACACCCAGATGTCTGTCAGTCTCTACAGAGTGGGCAATACAGCTGGAAACCTTAACACCTTGGCTGTTTGTTGGTATTTTCACTCCAAATTTTCTAAATCAGCTTTTTGGGACCCCACCTCATGAACAGTGGCGCGCTGTCATTTTGTTATTCAATCCTGAAAGGCGATTTTGCACAGCAACTATGCCATTCGGTTTCACAGGTGTAGAAACACATTTTGGGCTGGATATGAAAAATTACAGCTGTACTGTTCATGAGGAGGTATGAAAAAATAGCAATGTTGAAAATCTGGAGTGAAAATATGAAAAATGTGCGAAGTTACGAGCATGCGTAGAAACTTCACAACGCTCGCCCATAACGAGGTCATTTTTAGAAATTTTTTCACCAAATTGTAAACATGGACTTTTTCAGACATCTCTTCATGAAGAGTGGCACTGTGATTTTGTTACTCCATCCCGAAAGTTGATTCTGCACAGTGATCATGTCATCCTGCACCACAGGTGCGAAAAACACATTTTGGGCAGGATGTGAAAAACATCAGCTATACTGTTCATAAGGAGGTGTTAAAATATGGCAATGTTTAAAATCTGGAGTGAAAATATTAGAAATTGGTGAAGTTACAAGCGTGAGTTGAAATGCACACCTGTGACGCAGTCATTGTTTGGAATTTTTTCACCAAATTTTTAACATGGGCTTTTTGGGACCCCACTTCATGAACAGTGGTACTGTCACTTTGTTAATCGGTCCTGAAAGGTCATTCCATGCAGTGACCAAGAAATCACCTTTCAGGACCAAGAAACAAAATGACAGTGACATGTTCGTGAGTTGGGGTCCCAAGAAGCCCATGTTAAAACTTTGGGGATAGAATTCTTAAAAATGGCTGACATATCCACTTAAGTTGAAACCCCCCCATTGACTCCCGTTATACAGCACTTACCTGATCCCTCAGTTCATAGTTTGGCTTTGAAGAGTGCAGCCATGCACCAGTCCACAGAAGATCACTGCTCCCACCTCTGGAGTGTAAGTATGGGCTGGGGGTGTGCAGGGATGTGGGTGCACAGAGGGGGGTTGGTTTGGGGAGGAGGGACTGAGGAGACAGTGCTGTGCATTTTCCTTTTTTACAGTTTAACAAGCCAAACCAATTACTCTGGGGAACCATTTTCTTTATTTAAAGGTAAAAAAACAAACTTTGGGGCACACTGGGGTGGGCTCCCAGTGTGCCACCTGAGTTTGGGAGGGCATTATGCCAACAGGGATTGGGCACCCCCATCGGCAAGCTTGGGAGGGATGGGATACATGATGCCAACAGGGATTTGGCACCCCCGTCAGCAAATAAATTGAGCTTAGGGGTTGGGGGGTATCCAACACTGGGAGTGGGCATCCCGTGTCAGAAAAAGAAAACAAATGTCTGGATGCACTGGGGTATGCTCCCAGTGTGCTACAATATGGCTTTGAGGGGTACATGCTGACACAGGGATTAGACACCCCCAGTGTCAGCTTTTCGGGAGTGTCTGGCTGGTGGCAGGAGCCACCATTGTGGAAAGGTGTGCCATGGTTGTTTTATTTATTGAAATGTTTCACCAGAAATGGCACACCAAGCAACTGCTCGTAACTCCGGTCATGCACATTACTGTGCACTGTAATGAACATGGCTGGAGTCTTCTCATCTGCCACTGCAATGATGAAACTGCATCTGATTGCAGCAGCAAATTTGTTTCAACTCTTTTGCTCTCTTTGAAGTTTGCTGTCATTGCCAGCATGCTCACTAATTGGTGGCTGAGGGACACACCCACTAAATCGTCCCCTGCACTGGCCACAACACTGACACACCTCTGAAATGTGTCACTACCACAAGATGTTTCTTGCACATGCATTCAAGCAAACTTAACAATACATCTTGGAACTCCTGACTTTTGATTGTTCTTCTATTAACAGTTGGAGGTAGGGCCACAAAGTACAGAAGTCAACATTCACCAGACAGAGTAGTGACCTGGGTACAGTATGTATGTTTCTAGTTGTTTTGTTTAGGTTCTTTTCCAGCCTTGGTAGGTACGTGCCTTTTTGCATTACTTTAACATAGTATTTTTGTGAGAATATGAGCATTGTATACATAGAGCCATAAGGCTTTGGGGGGTGATCCCCCACACAATTTTACACGTGTATCCTTTAACCCTTTCAAACATTATCTGTATTTTTTTAATTCTGATCACCATGATAACCCTTGGTGCCCTTTCAAAGTTGAGACTCCCCCAACTTTTTGAAATGCTCCAGCACCATTGACAGTATGTTTTAGAAAGTTTTACCTTTTTGTTTTCTCTGTAGGGCAGGTGTTGGTAATTCATCACATGGCTGTGCTTGAGTTGCATATTCAACTCATGACCTTGAATGTTGTACTTTCTGGTTAGCATACTCCTAGCCATGCCTTTATTTTATTTTACTCCATTATCATGCCTACTTGAGACCAGGATTCAAATAATCTGGTGGTAAACTCCTGGGTGTCAGCGTGGCTCAGTTGGTAGCACATCCGCCTCTGGACCAGAAGGTCATGGGTTCTCGTCTCACACCAGGATTGGACTTACATCTAAAAATCGCTGGCATCCGAGTGCAGTATTGGGGGGTGCTGTACTGCTGGGGTGTGCCGTCCTTCGGATGAGACGTTAAACCGAGGTCCCTTCTGCCCATCCTGGTGTTGTCCTAGTGGGTGTCCAGGTGGAAGTAAAAGAACCCAGGGCACTCTTGGCAAAGAGTAGGGAACATTCCCGGTGTCCTGGCCAACATTCCCCTTCCCATAAACCGGTTCATGCAATTATCCAGGCTGTGTGTGGGTGATGATGTGCGATATGGCCGCCACCACACATTCAGTCACTTCACTACCAGTCTAGCATTGCTTGTAAAGTGCTTTGGATGTATGAAAAGCGCTATATAAATGCTGATTCTTCTTCTTCTAAACTTTACCAGACCCTATTCTATAAATGAAATTATGAAATGGGTAGAAAGAAATCTAGAAATATGTGTGGCTAAGGAACTCCGAACCATGTGCTGATATCCCACCAAAACAGCACAGGATAAAGCATGGTCACCTGCCCTGATCTGTTTACTAACTGAACCAATTCATTAAAAAAATGCTCACAGTAAGCATGACTGCCCTGGCACCAGTTCAGGAAATGCACCCACAAGAGACTTACCTCAGTTCTCACTTGAACACCACAGTGCATTCTTTATTTATTTAAATAATGATTTTGTGGTATGCATCTTATTTGTCTACCTCAGGTGCTACCTGGTACTGCTACTGACCAAATCACAATGGTCCCTGATCAAACTTATTAACCCACCCCCACCCCCGATATTGATTTGGGCCACTCTTTGCTTCAGCTCCTGACACTAATTCTTGTTTTTGTTGAAAAAAATATCTTCTCTATTTCAAATGTGCTCTCCTGTTTTGATGGGCCCTTCTCAGTGCTGCTGCCAAACTCCATCACATTGCACCCCTCTGATTAAGTATCCTCCAGAACCAGTGTCCACTCACTCACTGACATGAACTTCAGTTCTCCATCATGCCACCCACAATAGCTTCATTCTGTCACCCACAGCATTCAACGATCATGGACTTCATTCATTTTAAGTTGTAATGTTTGCACAGCAGAAATCATTGGAAACTGATGCTTAATGCTCATAATCAGACAGTGCTACTTGTTAACTCTCCGAATAGCAAACTGTTATTTGAATCCACCACCAGCCCTCACTGCTGCCATTTTCATAACTTAGGTACATATTCTTATATGCAGCATTCCCTCCACCTACAAGCTAGATGGCAGCTCTACACTGACCACCTAGGACTGTTATTTTTTCTTTTAAAACATCTGTGTTACAGTTCGACCCAGTGATGCTGAGGGTTGAGATGCTGGACACCATGCCTTGTGCCATGCCGGTGACACGGGTTCAGGATCAAGCTTGGGATGCCGGGGGTCAGCAGGGGTGGGAGAGGACTGAGCATCCGCTGGACAGCTCTCTTCTCCCTGGGAGGGATGGGACACAGAGGCCGGCATTGCCTGACACGTAGTAGAGGCTAGGTGTTGACACTCCTGATCCTGCAAGATCAGGATCAGAGGCAGGGCAGCCAGTGGGTAAGCTGCATGTCCCCCTGCCGGCATTGCATGCTCTGCCTCTGAAGGCAGAACAAGGAAAAGGGGTGCCTTGGTTGTAGTGGCTTGATGGCCTTCTAAGAGTACCCCTGCTGGCTCCAGGAGGGGATCACCCATACCGATCTGGACTTGGTGGGGGAGTTGGTCACCTCCTGCCACCCTGCCATGGGGGGCAAGCCATGGGATAATGGATGATGGCCCACAGTGGGAGACCAGTGTGGATCAGACAGCGGCTGGAGGTGAGGGATGCGAGGACACTAGGGCCAACTGGGGGCCCAGGTGAGGAAAAAGTCACACACACACAAAAAAAAATTTGTGTTACATTTTTATTTTCATTTACTATTTTAAATTATACAAAATATATTTTTTTAATATCCTATTTTGTAATGGGAATGGACCAATGTATTAATCACAATAAGGCACTTCACTGTGTGCATTGTCCAAGCATAATGGCTCTATGATGCTAATGCGCATGCCCAGAGTCACATCTTCAACATTTAAATAGCAAATTAACCTGGTTACAGCACTCGTTCTAAAAAAGAAAAAAGAAAGAAAAAGAGCCGCATTGTTGACATCAGAAAAGTGAGTACTATCAAAGAATGTAGTTTATTCAAGTGGTTTACAAAATTCAAAACCTTTTCCAGAAAGAGTTTACCCACATCTCAGCACCATGGATGTGTGGGTGCATTGGACAGTATCCTGTCCAATGCAGGAAACTCACAATTTCATTTTAGATAATAAAATGAGAAAATATAACATTTAGGTAAATCCTGGAGTATATATGTATTTGGAGGTTAATAGTAATGCCAGCAGGACAACAGAAGGCACAGGCTATAAAAATCAAAACAAAGAAAAAGCTGAATGTATCCCTTTAACAGTGGACAGCATAAACTTAAATCTTGCAGTTCAGACGCACTTGATTAGTATTTAATTAAGTGTATGTCTAATCAGTAACTGTTAATAGGACAACTGCAAAATTAAAAAATATACTTTACTTGGGTCCTTAATTTTCAAAAATATCATGCTGACAACCAGAGAACCTCTCGTCTTACTAAATAGCAAAGAGATTGTCCTCCCCTAGCTCTGAGAAAATACTAACCTGGTCCACAGCAAGCTCTTCCCTTAGAACTCGCAATAAGCAATTACATGCAGTAATTATCACAATAAAATAGCAAAGCCCAATAAATGCAGTCAACAGGGGAAAATGGATTTATAAATCGAAAAGCTGCAATAAAGGTCTGTGGATGGACAACCCACAACCACCAGAGAGCAAGCTCTTTATCTGGAGGGGAAGGCACAGGAAGGGGAGAGATCAGAAAGAATGTCAGGAAATATGGAATATGGAGCAAGTGGTGGATCACTGGAACAGTCTGCCCAATAATGTCATCAACGGTAGGCCTATCTTGGGGTTCCGATCCCAAGGAAATATATTCAAGTTGGTAATTTGAAACAAAAGTAAGGCTGTGTGTGTGGGGGCGAGGAGACTTTGAATGGTTAGAGTAAAAAACTTAGGAACATCAGAGAAGTTGTAATGGACCCATATTCTTTTCTTTCCCTAACCAGCTATGCAGAGTGTGTACAGTATGTATGTATTTATGGAAGGCATGGTCTAAGCAAGTAATAAGACAATGTAAATGAAGTGCTTAATTTGTGAAGACTGGGTGGCCCAGCAGTCATTTTCTGCCAACAAATTCTGTGTTTCTGTAAAATGCACACAGGTGACCCCAGTATTCTTACTGACCTCCCACCTGAGTAACACCACACTGCTACACCAGTATTTAAACATTTGATAATGTTTGTTAGGGGATACCACAAAGCTACAGTCCATGAATGGTGCAGGCAGTCACAGATAATAGAAAAGTGCAAGCAAATTCAGTAAGGTAACAAACTGCAGTCCATAAAGGATAAACATGTGGGTCTTTTGCCTAAGCTGCAACCCATCATCATAGTCCTGTGCAACTCAATGGTCCCATGCAGATGTCAACTGGCCATAACTATCTATTCAAAAAATGGTTGCAATATCTGCTCTTGTACTCGGGTTCACTGAATTTGGACACAATGGACAACACAGGCAAGAGAACATTGCTCATTTACACTCAGTTGATGCAGAGCTGTAGATACGTACAGAGGCAAGCTGAAGTCCATGAACCCATATCTGTCTCTGTGCATACAGCAGTCAATACACAAGGATGGCTTGTCCGAGTGTGAGCTCTGTTGCTGCCTTTCCGCCATGGAGAGCTTTTGCCATTACTATGAAATAGTCTTCAATCTTCACAGTCAGAGTAGATTTTCTTTCTACTGGATTCTCTTCTGCCATTACTGTGCAGGAGTCTTTCATGGCAACAGTGATCAGCTGACCGGAGGGAAGAGCAGGGTGCAAAATGCTAAACAGCTGTCTTCAGATGTCTTAGAATTCTGAGTTCCTTTGTTAACTCAGTCACTTCAGACAGCCACCTGTCTTGATAACCAGTCTGTAGTATGGCACAATCACACTCAGATCAGGAGTTTCACTGCTGAACATCTGAGGTAAGCCAAACCAAAGAACAAGGCTACAGTAGTTTCACAATCTCCTACAGCTCCAAGAGCTGACTTCTCTCTCCATGAGGATGAGTCGCTGTCTGATTTAAATGGTGGCTGATTAGGTATACCCTATCACAATATGTAGTTCCCCATTACTGTAGTCCAAAAGGGGTGGTGCTGTATCACAAAATCCACTTTGGAATTATCTGTATCTTTGCAACAACTGGTGATGCCACTGCTTCTCACAATCCCTTAATTTTTCTTAATCGTGGCACTCATTGTACCTTATAGCCAAGGCCACTGATTTACGGTGATTAAAACAATTAAATTCCGTTTTCAAGACTTCAGATTCCGGAATTTCACCGGTGATTGTTACTCTAATTTCCGGATTTTACCAGGAGTCTGTTATCATTCTTTTAGTATGTGCATAAATAATCAGAATTAAAGAAGGCTTAATATACAGAGCATTAAATAAAGCAAACTGAAAATAGTACAGGAAGGAATTAAAGGAAAAACAGACTTTTTTATAGATTTACTGATCTGATAGAAAATGCCAGATTCCATGAAATCTTCATTTGTACTGGTTTTTATGCAGCCCTAATTCCGGAATTTTACCAGATTTTCCGTTAAAAACCGAAAAACAGTGGCCTTGCTTATAGCATATCAACTAGAAGATGTGCTGTCTGATCTTCCATGAAATGTAAAGCCAAACATGCCTGGATCAAAGGGTTTTCTGTATATTTTTACACAATGACTGTCCCAATCAGCTTGGGCCACCCCAAAGTTTCAGATGTACATGTCTGTTCCTTAAAAACAGCCAGATCATTGGCTCTGCAGCTGATTAAATGAACAAGAGCATCCTGTATCCTTTTGCTAAGTACAGATGTGTAATCCACAGAGGAGCATTTATCCAAAAACCATACATGCACTCAGAGTACACAGATATGCCCTGCAAATATAGTGGGTGGATATAATTGTACAAGTTTACTTCTCCTGATTTAAGTTTGCCGATTTAAGTTGAAATTTCCGAGCTTGGGATCTGGGCTGTCGAACAATTTTACTTCTGGGCTGTCGAACAAGTTTACTTCTCATGCGTCATGCATATGAATACCTTGTCTTGGGAAATGTTTCTCATCATAAATTTAAAAACATTTATCCTGCACATTGTCTAAAAGCTATGGTCACTTGTGTTCTTATAGAACCTACTGATAATGTGAGCTTTCAAACCAATTGTAGTCTTCCTGTGTTTATTCTTTTAATGTAGTAGCCAGAACATGTGCAATTTGACAATGAGCATTAAAACAGTTTACCAATTTCCCTTGCAGTGTTGGATAAAAAATAATAGAGAAAAAGTCCCCTCAGAGTAGCCACAGGGCAATGACTTTCCTTACATGCCATTTTCATTTAAATGTTTTACACCTACCTTCACATGTAAGATTGTCACCTTCGAGTAAAACTTTATCTGTAGCAGGGTAGGATTTCAGGGTTAGATGACAGACAGGAAGAAAAGACCATGAGAATTGTAAACTAATACATTATATACACAAGAAAAGTTGAACTAGCTATGCTTTATACATGGCTGTAAAATGACAAAAGGACTAAGAAAAAAATTTCAAAGGCTGCAAATAGCAAACCACAGACATGGGTATCATTCTGAATAGAACTGCTCACTGTGATATAGCCATAGCCTCAACCATAGGGGGAAACAGTCATCTGTGAGGCCATATAGCACCATAAAGTCCTACTTGGTGCATAGCCAGTGTAAATTCACACATGGTATTTTAATATCACCTATGATGCACTGCATTACAGGTACATGTGTAATTTTGTATTTCTTCAACACTTAGCTTTATTGCAAATGTATCTGTGTAACCCTTAATCTGGTGACTCTGCATTCACACTGTCTTTCAAGTTACTTTATTTAGATTTGCCATGAAACATAGAAACTGTTTGTAACGTCTGCCCAGTCCTACCTGTCTGTGAAAATTGTGAGGTCCCCAACTGCCCTTCACCCCTCTCTTCTCCCTTCAGCTACTATCTTATCATCCGAATGTGTCTGTGCCACCCATGTTTGAGTCCCTTCACTAATTTTGCACCAACTAACTCTCTTGGCAGTCCAGTCCATCCCTCCACCATCATATCCATGAAGAAATGCTTTCTAATGTTCCTCTTAAATCTACCCCCACCAGATTCATTGAGTTTCCTTTCATGCCTGTGTAGGTATCTGTATGTCTCAATCATACCCCCTCTATCACCACACACCCTGTGTTTACATGTTGAAATTCTACAACTTCTCAATGAAAATCCTTGCTTGTTCAACTTGTAATCATTTTGGTTACCCTCAGTTGTGCTGTCTCCATTCTGTCCCTGGCTTTCTTCACGTGTGGGGTCTAGAACTACACATAGTACACCAGGTGATGACCCACACAAGTTTCAGCAATTGGTTGACTTTTCTCTTGCCATGAGTTGATACCTTGGCTATATAACACTGAGATCTAGCAGGGAAGAAGCATCTCTGTGGTCAGCCTTTGAAGACAGTAAATGAAGCCATTTTGACATTTTACAGTTCTTCTTAAAGTTAAGTCAGTCTTAATTCTTTCAGAGTGGTTTTCATTTAGTACCTATGGTGCCTTTCCACAGGGGTATTTGTGTAACTTTGCATCTCTTTAACACTTGAAAGTATTGCTTTTCAATCTTATTCAAACTTTTTTAAATGAGTAAGGTACATTGACTTGAAAAACAGCTCATATCCAGGTGCATACTGAGAGTAAAAACAAGAACAGCAGAAGAGACATGGAAAACAATCAGCACTAGCACATTATAGAAAATCAAGCTGAACATATAGGAAAACAGAAGCTTTATTTTATTTATTTATTTATTTGTGTCTAGGATTACAAAGTACCTTTGAGCAAAGGCTCTTTTACAAAGGTTCCACGTCATGCTGGTTACAGGGTAACAGACACTAAAACATAAAACAGTTACAGGTACATGGTTTTAGACAGTAACTTTGCTTGACAAAATCAGACTGAGTGATGAGTAACTCAAGAAACAATAGGAGGAAGAGGGCAAGAAGGGAAGAGGGCTGAGGGTAGGGGAAGGCATAGGTGTAGACGGTCAGGGTGAGGCAACCGAGGGGCCTTGTTAGGACAGACACAGGGCAAGTACATTAGAAGTTGCATTGGACAGGTAAGTGCAAGAAGAGAGACCAGAAACTGATGCCTATAAGGTCAGAAGCAGCGTAGGGAATGAAGATGTTATGGGGTGCAAGCAAAGGTGGATGTGCCAGTTATGGAGTGGCGGAGCTTTTTTTTTAATGCTCCAAGCATTGCCGTGGATGAGGTGTCACTAGACAGCTCATTCAGCCAACTTGGGGCCCTGTATGCAAATGACCTTTGGCCCTGGGACATGTGGCAGCGGGGGATTTGAAGGATTTGGGGCTTAGAGCTCCTGGTGTTGCTGTTGGTGATTTTGGGTTTGAGGAGGGTGCTGACTCCTGGTGGTACCTTTCCCATCATGATTTTCTTAGCAGTGATGCAGGTTTGGTATTTGATTCGGTTGTTAAGTTGCAGCCAGCCTATTTTGGAGTAGAGGTCGCAGGTGTGGGTGAGACGGTGGGAACCAGTAACGAGTCAGCAGGCTTGATTGAGGGAAGTTGAAACACGACTGAGAGATGAGGTTGTGCTAGACCCATAGATAATGAGACCATAGTCAATGATGCTGATGATGTAGCTATGGACAGAGTTTCTGGGGTTAGATGTTTCCTATGTCGGAATAGTAGGCCCATCCTAGTGTTGGCTACTTTTGCCACGTTATTGATGTGTGGGACATAGGAGAGATTACAGTCGAGGGTGAGGCCAAGGTATTTGAAGGTATGAACTTGTTCAAGGGTGATTCCTTGCTTGGTTTTAATGGAGAGATGATATTGTTTGTGTTTGTTTTGGGAACTGCAGAAGATCATGGTCTTTGTTTTTTTCTGGTTAAGGATAAGTCTGTGTTGTGTGAACCAGTTTTTGACTGCAGAGAAGGCCTGTTGGAGGTTACCTTGTAGATGGACTGGATCATGGTGGGATGCCAGGATGACAGCATCATCCATGTAGAGTAGGATCTGTTCAGGGCAGGATTCTGGCAGTGAGTTCAGAAAAAGGCTGAAAAGGAGGGGGCCCAAGATTGAGCCCTGTGGGACACCGGACTGGACTGATCTTTGGTCTGAGAGTGTGCCAGCAATTCTAACTCTTTGGGAGTGGTTATCTAAGTAGCTTTTGAGCCAGTTCACCGAGTTAGGTGAGAGCCCTACTAGTTGAAGCTGGGCAAGTAGGAGATTGTGGCTGACGGTATCAAAGGCTTTAGTTAAGTCGATGAAGGTGGACCCAGTAAGATGACTGTTAACGAGTGAGTGATGGATTGCACCAGTGAATTCAAGTAGCGCCATGGAGGTGCTATGACCTTTTCTAAAGCCATTTTGCTCCTTGCACAGGATGTTGTGATTGTCTAGGAAGTCAGTGAGCTGGTCTGACACAATCCGTTCTAGGGCCTTGGAGAGTGGAGGTAGGATGGAAATTGGACGGTAATTCCCAGTAGCTGTTTTGTCACCTCTTTTATGAATTGGATTTACTGCAGCATTTCCATAAGTCAGGGAACTGGCTGAGGCTGAGGCAGAGGTTGAAAATCCTGTTCAGTGGTCGGAGTGCTTCTTCAAGTGTGAGTGATAGCAGTCTGAGGTCGAGGGAGTCACTGCTGGCTCTGGAGTTGCAAATGGCTTTGGTAAAGTTGCTGCTGACTTGATGCATTTTTACTACTTTAAAGTAAAAGGGAGGGTGGCTGTAGGTGGCTGGGGATCAAGGGGAACCACCTCATCGAAAAAACCCTGTGGGACTACAGCACTGAGGTCCGTGAAGGTGTCATTGAATGTATCAGCAATGAGTTTCTGGTCAAGTGTAGTTTCACCATTTATGCTAAGTACTGAAGGGGGTGATTTAGATTGCTTCCCAGTGACTTCTTTAATATTATTCCAGAAGTCCTTACCGTTGCCCCATGAGTTAGTGAGGGCATTATGGAAATAGGTGGTCTTCATATCCCGGATATATTTGGTGCAGTCATTTCATGCATGTTTATAGTTAGCAAGAAGCTTAAACTATTTACAAAGAGCATTATCTAAAATGTCATAATTTATGTACCCACATGGAGGGTTACTGCATTTTGCTGAACTGAACTGTTTATTTTTAGAACTTGGTGATTATAACCATATGGAATAAAACAACTGTGGTGGTAATGCCGAGTAAAGATGAATTTGCCTTACCAGTATTGTCAAGAAGAGTAGCTCTGGCAAAGAGGGGACGTTTAACAGTTGCAGTTGTCTAGGGTAACAGCAAACATTGCAATTCTTATTTTGTGGGGAGCATTTGCTACAAGTTTGAGAATCAATAAGCAGAGAAAACCTGTACAGTATACCTGTAGATCTAGAGCACCAAGGCTTTTGCAGGTACCTGACATTTTGGACTTTGTGGATGTTGATGGACTTTCAGATGGGCACAGAATTCATTAAAATAATCTGAGAAGCTTCCAGTGCCAGAATTTCAGGAGACAGCGGAGCAGTGGAAGATATGGCTCGTCTCAAAGAAAGATCAACTAAGATGACTGTAGAGGCTGCAAATGGTGGTGTGAGGTGGGCAGTATAGTACGAATGTATAGAAGTTAAGTACTGTAAGAGGTCCAATATGATTAAATGAGACTTAGGAGCAGCACTACAGGTAATGTCCCATAGTCAGGTATGGTGAAGATCAAACTTGCTTGATTCTTGCAGTAGGGTGGGGTTGGATGTAGTAACCTGTGCCTTATTACAGAACACTGAGATTGTAGTGACACTTAAACACAAAGTAATATATACAGTATGGGCAAAGGAGTCAAGGTGTATAACTAAAAGGTTACCGAGTTATTTCTAGTCAATGTTTACTTCTTTGTATCATTTTGGCTACTATCGCTGCATGGTTTGTTTTATTGCTGTTCCAAGCTATTTGTAGTGTGGCTGAATCTTGTAATCAGTTGATTTCTTTGCTATTTTGCCTATTTTTTTATTGCATCATTTTATTTTTTGTCACATATCCTCTTATCCCCTCTCGTAGGTCACATCTGGAAATGAGCCTCAGTTCAGTGTGGCTTTCCTGGGCACCGATTTACAACTAACTGATGAACGAACAAGAGAAATTAAATAAATAAATAAATCAAAAATGAAGTTGTTCATAACTTGCAGAGGGGATCCTGCCAGACTTCTTGCATTACATTTGCTCTAGTGCTTTTGTATAAAATGTTGTATCTAACACATACAGTGTAATCCGTATGACAGCCATATGAATTGCTGAAATATTGTTTTAAAATATACCTTTTGGAGCATATTGGGATTGGCCTCCTTGAAGTTTAACAGGCCGCCTGTGGCTATGGTAATTTACTTGACTACTAAAGGTCTTAGAAATGCAGAAGAGAGGTGGGGGCCTTTATTTTTTACCCCAGACTCGGTCCCCTGCAGTCAATTTTATGGATCAAATGTGGTCAATAAACTGAAGTACTGTCTGATGATGCAGTATGTTTATTATTGCTTTTATCCCCTCCAGCTTCACATCAGTCCTTATCTGGCACCCACTCAGTCCCATCATGAATTAACCTTGTGCTGCTGTTTGACACCATCTATCTCCTGTGACTTTTCAAACAGGGCAACATTTTGGGAGGGGCAGCACCGTCTAAAGCATGCAGGTTTGGTTGGACAAATCTGCACCATGCTCCAGGATGTGGGGCCCAACAATATCCTCCCTGATTGAGACAAAGGCAGGGATTTGTTTCCCCTTCCTTTTTTATGTCCCACCATTCGCCAGCTAATGGGTGTCACAGCTTTCCTGATAACCCCGGATGCCACAGAAAACATCTTACAGTATGTGAAAGTAATCTCCTTGGTCCATTACAGGTGTTGCTGTGATGCCACAGTGGCAGCCTCTCCCTTCCTGAAGTAGCACTGCCATTGGTACCATCATTTCCCAGCGAGGGCCACTTGACAAAGTAACTGTGTTTACTACCAAACCCCCGGTTGCACACACAGCAACATATCACACACATTCAGTGCACTATCAGGGAGCCAAAACATGCATGTGCAGCTGTGGAGTACAGTGCCAAAGTCCAAACATAACAGATGCATTTTGCAGACAGCAGCAGTTAATGAAAAAGTATCATTTAACAAACCATCACAGTGCAAATGGATAAGCTCCAGCGCATCAAAGTGCTGTGCCTCTTCCTCACAGAGCTACCCCACATCACTTGTTTAATTGTTTTTTTTTTTTTAATGTTCTCTTTTAATTTCTTTTAGCCTTATTAAAATACATTGTGTATAAAACCTACAAACGTCTCCTGAGATATTTTTGTTTGTGTGTGTTGAGGTATCAATGCTCATACTGTAACCCTTACTCATCATTTGGCTAATATTGCACAAATACATAATACTGACATGTTACTGCAAAAACACTTCTTAACTTTTAGATGTGGTTTGGTTAGACAATGTCCTGCAGGCTTAGTTCTGTCATATTTCAGCTTTAAAATATTAACACTTTGTAAATGCTTTTCAGCAATTATTTAAAATGTGCACATCAGCAGATTTGTGGGCTAATGTATTCATAAATAGTTCAGTTATACATTATATATAAGACAGATATTCATTCATATTTTACTAAGACTGATTGAATTTCTCACAGCAGGAGGCTGTTTTTCTTTTACCATGAATTCTTCATGATAACATGCTTTAGCAACCATTCATATTTTAATGTGAATAATTTAACTTCAACCATGTTATCAGCATCAGGTACCTGATTACCATACATAATGCAATTATCTGAATATAGAAGAACTCCTTCATTAGCTTTAGAATGCAAACATGGGAACATAGGAAAGTGTTGACAGGAAAGGACCTCCAGGCCCACCTAGTCTGCCCATCTGCCTAGCACCCCTAGGCCTGCCCCTGACCCCCCCACCTCTCAACAGCCCTCTGTGTCTGTCCCACACCCTCTTGAACCCCCCACTGAATTCACTCCAACCACATCCTTAGGCAGTCCATTCCAGGAGTCTACCACCTTCTCTGTAAAGAAGTTCTTCCTAATGTTGCCCCTAAACTTGCCCCCCCCCCTCCAGTTGGAGATTATGCTCCTTTTTTTTCTAGGACACTTCTTCATCTGGAAGGGGTTTTAAGGAGCCACCTTGTTTATCCCTTTTAGGTACTTGAAGGTCTCTATCATGTCCATCCTTTTCCTCCTCAACTCCAAAGAGCACATATCCAGGGCTCCCAGCCTCTCCTCATATGGTAGGTGACTAAGCCTCTTCACCATCTTGATTGTCCTCCTTTGTACCCTCTCCACCCTCTCCACATCCTTCTTTTGGAAAGGCCTCCAGAACTGGAACCCATACTCCACATGAGGCCTGACCAGCTGGGTGTACAGGGGAGTCAGAACCTCTTTTCTCCTGGTGATCCCTCTCCCAATACATCCCAACACTCTACTGGCTTTTGCCACTGCCCTACAACACTGCCCAGCCACCTTCAAGTCTTGAGAGATGATGATACCCAGGTCCATCTCTTCCATGGTAATGGCTAGCAGCTTGCCCGCTAGCCTGTATTCCATTCTCCCATTCCTTCTTCCCAGGTGCATAACTTGCATTTCGCCATATTGAGAGATAATTTCCACTTCCAGGCCCACTCCTCCAATCTCTCTAGGTCTCTGCATCATTTCCACTCCACCCTGTATGTCCACTCTATTACCAATTTTGACATTGTCCACAAACAGGCTCACTCTACTCTTCAACCCCTCCACAATGTTGCTTATATAGATGTTAAACAGCAGGGGTCAAAGCACTGACCCCTGGGGCATGATGCTCATGACTCTCACATCACCCGAAGGGACCCCATTTACCAACACCCTCTGCATTCTTCCTGTCAACCAGTTGCATACCCACCCAATAACTACCTTCCCTAGCCCTAGAAATTCCATTTTGTGCACCAGCCTACCATGCGGTAAAGTATCAAAGGTCCTTCTGAAATCTAGGTAGGCTATGTCCACTACCCCCCCATCCACCTCCCTAGTGACCTCGTCAAAGAACACTACTAGATTTATCTAGCAAGATCTGCCCTTGGTAAAGTCGTGCTGCCTTGAGTCAAGCAGGCCACTTGCCTACAGGTAGTCTGTGATTCTGTCCTTAAGCAGCCTCTCCATGAGCTTGCTGACCACCGATGTCAGACTCACTTACCTGTAATTACTCAGTTCCTGCCTTCCCCCTCCCTTATGCATGGGGAGCACATCCACAAATTTCCAGTCCTTCGGGACTACTTCCTTTGGTAAGGACTCATTGAATAGATAGGTCAAGGGAGCCGTTAGCTCCTCACCCAGCTTGCACAGTACCCTAGGGTGAATCCCATCCAGCCCCATGGCCTTGTCCACCCTCAGGCCCTTAAACTCTTTCGAGATCTCCTCTTTCCAGAATGGTCCCACATTCACCCCTACCCCCTCGCTTCCCGCTGGACCACTGACAGCCTCCCCCCCTCCTCCCTCATAAATACTGCACTGAAATAACTATTCAGTAATTCAGCCTTCTCCCGGTCCCCCTCTGCCTTTTTCCCTGTCTCAGTTCGCAGGCCAGGTAACCCAGTCCCCCCTTTCTTCCCCTCTCTTATATACCTAAAAAAGGTCTTGTCACCCTTCCTGACCCCCTTGGCTATACTCTCCTCCGTTCTCACTTTAGCCCATCTGACCACCCTCCCGGCTTCCTTCTGCTTATCCTGGTAATCCTCGTGGTCCAGCTCGCTCTGTGTAGTCTTGTACTGCCTGAATGCCTGCCTCTTAGCTCTGATGCTATCCAACACTTCCCTGCTGAACCACAGTGGCCTCCTTTTCCTCCTGCTGTTGCTTACCTTCTTTGAACAGTGGTCCATGGCCGCCACAATTGTCCCCTTAATCGTGGCCCAAATATCTTTGACCCCCCCTACATTCTCCCACCCCAGTGCCGTCTAGTGTACTCCTTTATTTTTCCAAAATCGGCCTGTCTAAAATACAGCATCTTCACCTTAGTCAGGTGGTGCAAGGCCAATGTGCTTATCGTGACCCACACTGTGTTGTGGTCACTGCTACCAAGGCTGTCCCCTACTGTTACCTCACCCACCCTGTCACAATTCGTAAGCACCAGATCCAGTACCGCAACCTCCCTCGTGGGCTGCTTGACCAGCTGACTTAGGTGGGCTATCTGTAGTGGGTCAACAATTGCTCTGCTTCTGGATGAGGATGCAGATAGCATTTGCCTCTCCATATCTGGCAAGTTGAGATCTCCCATCAGCACACTTCCCCCCCTTAGCTGCATCCTAAGTATCTCCTCAACCATCTGGTTGTTCACCTCTACAGTTTGCCCTAGTGCCCTGTAAATGACTCCCATTCACACCACCTCACCCTTCCCCATGGCCAGTGAGACCCATAGGGCCTCAGTGTCCCTCCACCTGCCCTATGTTTCCGATGCCTAGATCCCCTCCCTCATGTAGAACACTCCTCCCCCCCCCTTCTTAACAATCCTGTCCTTCCTGAACAGCGTATAATCTGGAATGTTCATTTCCCATTCCTGTCCACCATGAAACCAGGTCTCTGTGATCCCCCCCATGTCCAGCTTTTCCTCTGTCATGATTGCCGCCAAGTCTGGAACCTTGTTGCCCAGGTTCCTGACATTTGTGCACATGGCCCTCCATTTATACCCTTCTCTAACCCCCACCTTCCCTCTCCTAATGGGCTTTGCTTCACATATGACAGCTGATCTGGCTCCCACCGGGTCACCTGCCTCTTGTTGGGGGGGGGGACAGTTGTCCCCCCTACCGAGTTCACTGTTAGGTGACGCTTTCAGCTCCCGCCCATATCAGTTTAAATTGTACTGCTCGCTAAAGAATTCCTCCAATTTACCTTTGAGCACCACCTTGCCCTGACTGTTGAGGTGTAGCCTATCCAGGGCATAGAGAATGTCATCTTGACAGAGCGACCTCCACTTGCCCACTACCCCATAGCCCTTCTGTGCGCACCATCCAGAGAGCCAGCAGTTGAACTCCTCTGTCCTCTGCTGCCTATCCATGCTAGCTCTGGGGACAGAAAGCACCTCCGAAAACATCACTGAACTGAAGCACAGGTTGCTACAGGACTTTGATAGGTCCTCAGACCTCGCTTGCACTTCCATCAGGCTGTGCCAAGCTAGGTCATGTATTCCCAAGTGAAACATTAGGTGGGTTCTCCTACCTTGCTGCCTCCCCCATGATGGGATATGATGAATGACCTCTGCAGCTGTCATACCTGGCAAGCAGCTGACCCACACCTTGCTAACCCTACCACCCTTCCCCCCAGGTGTTGCCCCTGACCATGGAATCCCCTACTGTCATGACCTTTCCTCGATCCTGCCTGGTCCAGCACTACCTTCTACCTGTTCTCCTGCTTCCTGAACTGACTTGACCATGTTCTCAACCTTGCCCTCATTGGATCCTTGCCCTGCCTTGCCCCCAGCATACTCACCGTTCCTATGAACAACTTTTCTGGTTGCAGTAACCTTCCTGATAACCATTGTCCCACTACATTTTGTTCCCTCCATAGGACCCTCTTGCTGGTAGCCTCCCAGGCCCTCTACCTTGGGCTTTGTGGTCCCAGTCCCTCCCTTAACCTCTAGCTCCCATGCCCCCTGCCAATGCCTGTCCCCAATCCATGGTCCTGCTTGGACACTACTTGTGCTGTATTCTTGGTCAAGTCCAATCCCGTCTGCAAGGCTGTGCTGTTGCCCCCTGGGAGTGACATGCATCCTGCTCCCCTGAGCCCCTGCACACCCCTCAGGTTGGGTCTTATCATGTGTGTTTCCTCAGTCCTCTGGACCTTCTTGGCCAATATTCCTTCTCCTCCTCCCCCTCTCCTTGGAGGGCACCCCACTCCCACTGCCTGTTTGCCCTCTGCACTACCATGGCCATCATCCTTCTCCAACCCACTCTTCTCCACCTTTTCCTCCTCTAACCTATCTACTGCCTCTTCCTTGCCCTTCCCTAGAACTAGTGGCGTGAATCTATTCCTTAGCTCAATGCCCATGTCCTTCTTATCCCCAGAAGGCACCCCCCCAACTCCTAATCCCACCCCCACTTTTATTTTTTTTTTTATTTATTAAGTTGTTTAACCAGGAGTAGCACACTAAGCTGAAAGCTTTTTTTATAGGAACGATCTGGGAGCACAGGGAAGTTAAGTGACTTGCTCAGGGTCACACAGTATGCAAGTGGAAGCTGTGGGATTCAAACACTGGTCTAGTCTGCTCTTTGTCACCAGATTTGCAGCTCAGAGCCTTAAACCACTGCACTATACTGGTCCCTTTCCCCTAGCCATCTGCCAACAGCTGCTAGTCTCCCTGCCTTGAACTCCACCCCTACCAGGGCCCTGCTTTACTGTCTGCACTCCATCCTCCATGCCCTCATTGCTGCATGAATCACCAAACCCGGAGTTATGCTCTGACCCTAACTGGCCTGCCGCATTGCTCCTCCCCGGGCCCCGGTCCCCATCTCCCACCTTGATAACCCTGGTGTCTCCATCTCCCCTTCCTACCCATGACCGCAGGTTCAGCTACAGGACCTACTGGACCAGTCCCTCTGCCCCGCCAGCTCCCATCCCTCCCCCACTTACAGGTCTGTCTCTGTCCTTCCTCCTCCCCCCAAGTATCTCCTTAACCTTGATATCTCCTCCCGAAGTTGAGCCAACTGGCCACATACCATACTTCCCCCCCCATTCTCCAAGCCCAGTCCAGTATCAAGGCAGACCGACATCCTGTACACCCCACCACTCTACCAAAAAGGCTGACCATAGTGGCCTGCAGTCCCTGCCACACCCTAGCACCCATCCTGTAAAGGCCCCAAAGGAAAATTGTAGTTCTCGGCGTAGCACTTCCCCACCACTCTCAAACTCACGTACCCCTGCTTGGAGTCAAACCTATACTTGGCATAGCATCTAAAGTGCCTGTGCTTACTCAATTCTCTATAAGCATAAGCTCAGGATTCACAAGACTTATTACCCAGCTTCCCCTTAGGTTGTACTATAATCACAAAGGTATACATGCACTTTACAGAATCTTTTTGAGCATAAACTCAACTCACACCACTTCACTTAATTACAAGGCTACCCTTTAGGTAGACCTGTAAGACACCCCCACAGTGTCCTCCACTCGATCTGATACAATAGCCAATGCCCCACTTCCTCTAAGCAGTCCTTCAGTTGTAAGCCCATCAACCACTCCACTTTGCTTGCCAATCCAAGATGGCACCACCCCTTACTGGCTCACCTAGCCTGTTTAAAAAGGTAGGTGGTGAGGGGTGGGAGGGTGAGAGGAAATTCAAACTCTAGTCCCACACTGTATGCGGCTAGGCCCTGGTTTACAGGTCAGCCATGATGTTCAAATTTTCTTGTCCCTGGCGCTGATAGGCTCCTCAGTAAGAGAGCCTCCTTTTTCCTCTACTGGATCACTGCTGTTGACTCAGCCAAAAATCCTCCCTCCTCATGCCCTGTGCAACTGCCGATGTGGATCACCGAATCCCAAGGAATCCAAGGAAAATTCAAGCTCGAGTCCCATACTGTGCATGGCTGGGCCCTGTTTTATAGGCCAGCCGTGATGTTCAATCTTTCGAACCCCTGACACCGATAGGCTCCTTGGTTAGGGAGCATCCTCTTTCCTCTACCGGATCACTGCCACCAGTGTGGCTGAAAATCCTCCCTCCTGATGACCTGTGTGACCGCCAATGCAGATCTCCGAACTCCAAGGAAAATTCAAGCTTGAGTCCCACACTGTGCGTGGCTGGGCCCTGTTTTATAGGCCAGCTGCGATGTTCAAACTTTCGTGCCCTGGTGCTGATAGACTCCTCAGTTAGGGAGCCTCCTCTTTCCCTTACTGGATCACTGCTTCCAACGCAGCCAAAAATCCTCCCTCTCTCCTGATGCCCTGTACCACTGCCGATGTTGATCACTGAATTCCAAGGAGTCTAAGGAAAATTCAAGCTCGAGTCCCGCACTGTGCGTGGGTGGGCTCTGTTTTATAGGCCAGCCGAGATGTTCAAACTTTTGCGCCCCTGGTGCTGATAGACTCCTCAGTTAGGGAGCTACCTCCTTTCCCCTACCAGAGCACTGCTGCCGACACGGCCAAAAATCCTCCCTCCTGATGCCCTATGCACCGCCCAGTGTGGATCACTGAATTCCTAGGACTCCAAGGAAAATTCAAGCTTGAGTCCCACACTGTGTGCAGCTGGGCTCTGTTTTATAGGCCAGCCACAACGTTAAAACTTTCACGCCCCTGGCGCTGATAGGATCCTTGGTTAGGGAGGCACCTCTTTCCCCTTCCGGAGCACTGTCACTGATGTGGCCAAAAATCCTCCCTCCTAACACCCTGTGCAGCTGCCAGTGCAAATTGCTGTACTCCAAGGACCCCAAGGAAAATTCAAGCTAGTTGAAGAAAGCAGACAGGAAAAAGATACAAATGTTAAGATGTAGCAGCTGTAACTTTTTATTCTGAAGTATTTTTCTTTTCCCTTTTGCTCTTTATGAAGTTTTCTGTGTGATAATATTGTGCTAGATGTGTGGAATAGCTCTCAGCCTGGCAGATGACATATCTATCTCTAGTGCCCTCACTACATCATCAGCATTGTGATCTTACTGACTATGATATCACAGGTGACTGACCTGGCAGCAACTGAGTGGCTGTTCCTAAGCAGTAGGGATGTCACAGTCAGTGAGGTCACAATGCTGATGATGTAGCTTGGGGGGGTGGGTAGTGGTAGACATGTCAGCTGCCAGGCAGAATGCTGTTCCACACAGCATACCTATTAATATCAGGTAAACAATCTTTTAATTAACTAAAGGGAAAAGAAAAAAATTCCTCAGACATAAAAGGTAATAGTTCACTGCTTTTAACATAGAAACATAGAAACATAGAATTTGACGGCAGATAAGGACCGCTTGGCCCACCCAGTCTACCCATTTTCCTACCTGATGGATAAGCTGCAGATCCTAGTTAACCAGCAGCCTACTTCTTCCTACCCCAACCCCCTAGAATTGCCTTATGACTGTCCCATGCATGCTTGAACTCCACCACTGTTTTTGACTCCACAACCTCCTCTGGAAGGCCATTCCATACATCCACAACTCTCTCTGTGAAAAATACTTCCTTAAATTATCTCTGAGTCGCCCCTTCTATCTTCAAATTGTGCCCCTTGTTCTTGTACACCTCTTTTTAAAAGATGCTACCTCTTGGACTTTGTTGATTCTCTTGAGGTACTTGAAAGTTTCTATCATGTCCCCTCTCCTCCTTTCCTCGAGGCTATACATATCAAGCTCCTTAAGTCTCTCTCATATGTCTTCCGTGCAGACCCTGCACCATTTAGATGCCCTCCTCTGGACAGCTTCCATCCTGTCTATGTCTTTGCAGAGATTGGGTCTCCAGAACTACACAGTACTCCAGATGTGGTCTCACCAGCTGTCTGTACAGAAGGATAATAACTTCTTGTTTTCTACTGGTGATGCCTCTCCCTATGCATCCCAGTATTCCCCAAGCCCTCCTTGCTGCCCTCTCACATTGCTTGCCCACATTTAGGTCATCTGATATGACTACCCCAAGTCCCTTTCCATTTTTGTTGTTGTTAGTATCTCACCCCCCATTGTGTACTCTTCCCTTGGGTTTTTGTTTCCCAGGTGCATTACCTTGCACTTGGCATTTTAAAAACAAGTATTCATTTTAGGCAGTACACTAGCTCTTTAAAAGAGACATTCATGGTTTAAACCTCTTCTGTCCAAGTATAGGTGTAGTCCAAAAGGTATTTTCACAGTATTTCATCAAAGGATGCAGTTAATGTTTTGAACATTGAAACCTAGTATGGACAGCCAGCTTAGGATTTTAAAGTCCAATATAATGAGTTTGCTACTGCCAATAGGCAAAATTTGTAATGCAGACAGTGGAAGGAAAATGTCACCACAGGCAACTAATCATTACAGTAGTCATAGTAGTATGGGAAGGGCCTAATTTTATAAAAAATATGAACCAATTATAACCCTCCCAGGAACCAGTGAGTTTTGTTGTTCACCACGAGTTACAAAAAGATACAAGAAGAGAATAGGGTATTAAAGGGGGAAATATCAATACAGATCCAGGATGAACATACTGACATCCTAGAAGATCAGTGCTTAACCAATTCATGACTAGAATAGAATTTCGTTATTTAAAGTGTCGTTGGGGGTGTGTGGCTAGCTGCCTAAAAATATGGCCGCTTGAACCAAGACCTTTGACAACTGCCATTAAAAATCCTCAAGAATCAAAATAAAGGGTGCATCTGAGGTAGTTACACCCAGCAGGATTGCAATCTGTATGTGATCAGCTTTGGTTCAATATCTTTTTGAGTCAAAAGGTCGACTTACTCATCAGAGAGCACACTGGGGAAGGATCGGGGCCAACTTTCCTTAGCAGCTCTCCTACACCACATTCAGGGACCAACCATGGGCTCTCTACCACATACCCCAGCAGACCAACAACAAATTGCTAGTATGCTGCCTCAGGTACTCCAAGAAACAGTCGCAGTAAAAATCTCAGTGGCTGAAATGAAATAGGAGCTCTCACAACTAGGGAGCTGTCTTCCCATGAAAGAACAGAACATCAACTCTGTGGAAGTGTCCATTGATGACATTCAAGCCCAGCTACAGGATCAAGCCTCCTCCATCCAATATTTGCTTAAAAACAATTGATGACTTGGAAAACAGGGTCAGATGCAACAGTCTGCTCATTGTGAGATTCCTGGAGGAGGCAGAAAACTCAGATATGGTGTGTTTCTTGCATCACACACTGCCTCAGATACGTAAGGCTCCAGACTGTGCTTCCATAGAATTTGAGCAGGCACACAGAAGCTTGGCCCTGAGACCCAAGCTGGGCCAATTTCGTTGCCCGATTTTTGCCAAGCTCTTATGCTTTCCAATAAAGGAAAATATTGTGCTCTTACCTTGGCAGAGAGGTCCTTTAACTTGGCAGGGCTATACTATGGAATGTTTCCAAGACTTCTCAGCCAAACTTTCACAATGCAGGCAGGCCTTCATGGCCACCCATAAGAAAGTGACACAGCTTGGCATACCATACAGCAGGAGATACCCAGCTACATTAAACATAACCTAAAACAGAGTACTATAGTCTATTTCTTCACCTGAAGCAGTGGATCACTTCCTACATACTTCGTTCTGATCAACTGCTGACCCAGCTGCCTCAGATACATATCCAGCACCATCTTCCAAAGCCCAGGCAAGGGTCTGCTGCAACCAGAACAAGGAGCTGAAACCACTCATTACTGCAGATCCTCCCTGGCAGTTGGTTAAAAAATCAAAAACAAAGGGGAGGCACAGGAATCACAGAACTTTCTGAAGACACACAAGGAGATCAATCCAGATCCCTAGCTAGGGTAGAAGCTCAAGATCCCCTGCATCATCTAAAAGCCCAGGAATTCCTTTCTCTGCAAACAGATATGCAGCCCTGTCAACAACTGGGGATTCTGACAACAGAGTGGTAAGGGAGCCTTCAACCCATGGGGAAGATACACCTTTGAACAGCCCAGCACATTCATTGGTGGATTGAGCAACCACCACTCCCTTGCCCTTGCTCAATGGGTACAGAAGACACCACTAACTTGCTGAATAAAAAGGAATCCAATCACTTAGGTAACCAGCCTGCATCCTCTCTCCTCCTAGTGAGTACTTTTATCAGTGATTTTCTGTTTTTCAGGGCAGAGAATGTAGGCCGGAGGAAGCCACACGTGGGTCATAACTCCTATAGCCAGACCAGTTTTGTTTGATTGGACATTTATTTGTTGCTTTTCCAATCAATCCTAGCAGGAGTTGCAGGTTTGACCCCTAGCTGAAATTAAAACAGGGGGACCCATATTTCTCCAACAGCTTTACAGTCACTGGCAGATGGCAGACCACATCAACACAGGCTCTTGAGTTTCGAGACCCCAGAAGCCTATACTTCTCTTTGGAAAAGGACACATTGCCGGTGTTCCCATTATTTGTCAGCAAGGCACCTGTTTCTATCCTCCTACAAAGCTGGTGTGCACAGTGATGTAAACCGCACCTCTTTCAGGCTGGTATAAATATACCACACACCAAGTTCTTCTCTTCCCCTTTGGATTATAATGCTGTAAACATTGGGGAGTCTTTATCAGGGCACTATGCCACCAGCACCCAGATCATGGCAGGGGACACAGGGGCTTGATGCCACACCGCAGTACCATGTAGAAATTGCTGATGACATTAGTCCCATATGCAAACAAAATCTGTTGGTTATCTATAAAAACTTTCCTCTGGAATTATCCTGGAGATTTTGCCAAAATTGAATGGTGCTTAGCTATTGGGCATTACCATAATTTACGGACAGGCTTCATCAGCACAAACTCATTGTGAGTACAAGAGATCTTTGGGGGATATCCCCCCTGTTATTGGGATCAGCATAGGTAAGACTTCTGGTAATGATGAGGGGTACATGATATAGAGGACAATGGCTAGGTATCAGGTGATAACCATGCTGTAATCACCTTGAGTGGTTGCTAGGGTAACATGGTAAACCTTGAGAGCGCAGCTCGAGAGGTTTACTGTAGCCCTAGCAACCAGGAGGGGTGATTTCAGCGTGGTTGTCACCGGATCACCAGCCATCATCTTTTATAGTGTATGGTCAAAAAAACACTGTTTGCATTCTATGTGTGAGAATTATGGAACTTTGGTGCATTCTTTTTTGTTATGCCGTTTGGAAGTTCCAAAGTGTAGTTAACAACTTTTAAAATTCTAAACAGTGCATAACAAAGCTGTGTAACTGTTGATTATTGTGGTTAATAGGCACTTACCATACATTATATAGAGGATAATGGCTGGGGATCGGGTGATAACCACACTGTTATCACCTCAAGTGGTTGCTAGGGCAACATGGTAAACCTCGAGAGCACAGCTCGAGAGGTTTAGTGTAGCCATAGCAGCCACGAGAGGTGATTTCAGCATGGCTGTCACCCTATCCCCAGCCATCATCTTTTATAGTGTATGGTCAAAAAAAAACACTGTTTGCATTCTATGTGTGAGAATTATGGAACTCTGGTGAATTCTTTTTTGTTTTGCCACTGTTTGGAAGTTCCGAAGTGTGGTTAACAACTTTTAAAATTCTAAACAGTGCATAACAAAGCTGTGTGACTGCTGATTATGGTGGTTAATAGGCACTTACCATACATTATATATGTTATAATAATTTCTAGGATATGTTTTTAGTACTTGGGATTACATGTACTGACTTTTAGTTGGTCCCCCCTCAAAACCTTGTCCCCTTCTCCTTGCACCAGAAGGCTCCACTTCTAGATTATACCAGGCTCTTTCTTCCTAGGGTTTGATGTGATAATTCTCACTTCACTGCCTTGGTGCTTCTCCCTCGTACTTTCTGGGAGCCCCCCCAAGAGGGTTGGGGACATTTTCTACCACTGGACATGATCCTCCTCCACATTCTCTGTAATAGATGAACCTGAGAAATCTAGCCTTACTGTGGTGTACTGACAGATACCTAAGTGATTAACAGCCTCCCACCCTAACTATGATTAAGAATGGAAGGCCAAGTGTGCACAACCACTCTAGAGGTTCAGCTTTTGAACTGCACTCCAGATCTGAACCCCTGGATCTCTGGCTACCTGAAGGTGGCTGGCTTAAAGGGGTTCTATTCAAAGTGTAATATTTTATATCTGAACATATAGATACCTTTCTGGTTAATGAGAGGTATCATTGACCAGAAGACTGGAAGACTAGGGTTGCTGGCCAAGGCACCTAGCTTCACCTGAGCTCTTTCCTTCTAGATTGGTTGAAAGGATGGAGTAAAGAATCTTACCAGAGGAAGGGAAAGGATTAAGTCTTCTTTTGGCTAGGCAGATTTACTGTGTGTTGTTATTTTTATTGTTTACTCATAGGAATTGTTACTGTTTGATGCTAACATTTTATTACTTTATTTTCCCTGATTCAAATTGTTGTTGTTGGGTATACCGTTGCTGCATTATTACAGGGTGTGCCTACAGGTGTATGCTAACAGATTACTTCTGTAATCTTCTGATCCAAATTGTCTTTTGCAAGACATATCTTCTGTTACTGCTTTATTTTTTTCAGTAGCAAAGTGTTTCTTACAGGGTATAACTTCTGTGAAATTATTACAGATGGTGTTTACATTTTTGGGACTTTTTATCATTAGGCTAAGCAAAATTATTGTTTGCTACTATTGTATTTTATTTATTTATTTTTTGCAGAAAGGTTTTTTGTCTCAGAGGTGTTGCAGCCTCCATCTCACATTGAAAGAGCTAATTGCTTTCCTCCACAGCTCTTCCAGGGGATTAGGTGTGTATCTGGGGGTAGAGCTGACAAACTGTCAGTAACTTCCAACAGAAAGAAGGGTTAAAAAATCAGGTTAGTTGATATCTTGGAGGTGGAAGACTATGTTTGCTGGCCAAGGCACCTAGCTTCACCTGAGCTCTTTCCTTCTAGATTGCTTGAAAGGTCAGAGCAAAGAACCTTACCAGAGCAAGGGAAAGGATTAAGGCTTCTTTTGGCTAGGAAGATTTACTGTGTGTTGTTATTTTTATTGTTTACTCAAAGGGATTTTTACTGTTTGTTGCTAACATTTTATTACTTTATTTTTCTCTGATTCAAATTGTTGTTACTGAGTATACCTTCTGCTGCATTATTACAGGATATGCCTACAGGTGTGTGCTAACAGATTACTGCTGTAATCTTCTGATTCAAATTGTCTTTTGCAAGGTATATCTTCTGTTACTGCTTTATATTTCTCTGTAGCAAAGTGTTTCTTACAGGGTGTATCTTCTGTGAAATTATTACAGGTGGTGCTTTACAGGTTTTACAGTTTTATCTATCATTAGGATAAGCTTTCAGGGCTACTGCATTTGTTGCTGGTTGATTGTTTCTCTCTTACCTCCTTGTTTCTTTCATCCATTGGTTCTTCTTTTTCGTGAGGGAAGGGCCCAGACACCCACCCCATCCCCAACCACCCCACTCTACACTCTTTTTATAGGGTAGCACAGTCATGACATTTTCTGTGGCAAAGCGGGAAGGTGTGGATCAGTGGGGTATCCTCGCAGTTACCTCATTTACAGGGGCACTAGTAATTTAACTTATTATAACAAGTTATACAAAAATAAACAAAACACAAAACCAAACTTTTGCTTTCATTTTCTTCCTTCTAATTACTCTGACCAGGTTATAAACCAAGCAACATATCTGGAATAGATATAATTAACTGCAGGTACTGTGGAACACTTTTCAGAAGGGCAGTTTTACAGGACTTGGGACACTGTCCTACATGCTGTACCATTGGAGATCTAAGGGCTCAGCTCCAGGCAGCATGGGCAGAGATTGCATGACTCAAATTACATATTCAAGAGGAAATATGTTATAAGAACCACCAGCCATTTCCCCAACATCCAGCAGAAGCACTTCAACCGCAGAGTGTAGTTGGTCCAGGAGTTTGACAGGTGGTTAGAAGGGGCAGATCAGGGCCCCATCACTTGGTGTTCTCCTACACATTACCTCCCAAAACCAAAAAAAACTAGAAACAGGTGTCTGCCTCTTTCTCTGAAATAAAAAACAAAGAGGCAGAGGACACTGCAGCACAGGAGCTAGCACAACAAAACTCACCCAAAACAGGAACCAAAACAAAAAAAAGCAAAAGAGAAATACAAAAAACTTCTGATCATAGGAGACTTCATGATTTGGGGAGTTGATACCTACCTCCAGCCAGGGGTAATGGTCAGATGTCTCCCAGGTACATCAGCATGGAGAGACACTGACCACATTGTTAAAACTGTTCAGGAAGCAGGAGAAAACTTTGATGTCCTAGTACACATAGGGACTAATGATATCACCAGCCAGTCAGTTGTGGAGACCAAGGAACACCTGACCAGGCTGGGTGATAAACTATTATCCATTTTATCTGGCATCTGCTTCTCTGAGATCCTGTCAGTCTGGGAGAGGGGGGCAGATAGATGGAAGTTCAGAGAAGAGGAGACAGAGGAGCTAAACATGCAGCTCAAGGGCTGGTGCCAGGAGAAAGGACACAAATTTGTATGGAACTGGCAACAGTCTGTGGAGCAAAAGTTCTTTAAATTTGATGGACTGCATCTGACTAAGGAGGGAGTCAGTGCATTGGGGCAGAAGTTTGACATCTTTGCAGAATATTTAAACTAGCAAATGAGGAGAGGGGTGCAGCACCCCATACGCTGAATGGGAAGAACACCCTTCCCCCCTCAGCTAGCAGTCAAACAGGAGTTCAGCATGTTTGCAGTTCATTTGCATCACCAGGTAAGGAAAAAGGTCCAGCTCCCCATATAATGCACATGGGAAATGCCGGACCTCACCCAACAACTAACACATTGAAATCTGGCCAATGGAAAATCATGTACTCAAATGCTTGCAGTCTGGGAAACAAGATCCCAGACCTGCAGGCAATAATGACAGAACCTAAACTGGACATAGTAACAATTAGCAAGACGTGGTTTACCAGTAACCACACTTGGGAGAATCAGTACCTGGCTATGTACTGTTCAGAAGAGTCCGAGGTGCAAAAAGGGAGGGTGGTGGAGTGGCCCTGTATGTCAATGAAAATTTAAAAGCTACAGAAATTCAGAATACACATAAGGAGCCAGAAGAACTGTGGGTTACCCTGGAAACAGGAAATGGGGCAGCCATATGAACTGGGGCTGTCTACGGGCCCCCAGACCAGGGGGAGGACATAGACAGATTACTGTTAGAAGATATACAAAACATGACAGCTAAAGGGGAGGTTCTGATAATGGGAGACTTCAACATGCCAGTTACAGATTGGTCAATACCATCAGGAACATCTGCTAGAACTAGACACATGGTGGATTCCCTGCAGGGGGAGGGCCTCAAACAACTGGTACAACAACCCGCAAGAGACAGTGCTATCCTAGACTAGTACTGACTAACAGGGAAAGGATCACAGATCTCCAGGTAGAAGGTCACCTGGGGGCCAGTGATCATCACATGGTATGGTTCAATTTGGCCACTAGAACTAAATCATCCCTTTCCAAGGCAAAAATATGGGAATTCAGAGGAGCTGACTTTGATAAGATAGCAAACAGAGTTAAGCTAGCCCTGGCAAAAAGAAATACAGGTGAGGGAGTACAGGCAAAGTGGGCAAGCATTAAGGATGCAATACTTGATACAACATCCCCTTGTGTTAGAGAGAAAAGGAAGTGCAAAAGAAGAAGAAGAAGGAAACTGCTTTGGTTCTCAAGAACAGTAGCAGAAAAGGTCAGAGCTAACTGGCTGGCCTTCAGGAAATATAACGGAACACAGCAGGATGAAGACAGGGAGGCATACCAAACTTCCCTAAGGGAAGCAGGGAAGGCAGTAAGGCAGTCAAAGGTCCAAACTAAGGAAACACTAACACAAACAGTAAAAAAAAAAAGGTGACAAGACTTTCTATAGATACATTAGTGAAAGGAGAAAGCTCAGAGGAGGTATTGCTAAGATCAAAGGAGATAAGGTGGCATGTGAGAAGGAGGACCATGTACAAGCATCTATCCTAAATAGATACTTCTGCTCAGTATTTCCTGAAGAGAAGTTAGGGCAGGGCCCACAGCTCAGCAGCATGGACACGTGGGGGGGGAGGGATGTGTGCACTAGCCCTTCACAAAAGAAAGGGTCCTACAAGAGCTCGATAAGCTCAGGGTGGACAAAGCAACTAGACCTGATGGCATACATCCCAGGGTACTAAAGGAGCTAAGGGTGGAACTAGCAGAGCCATTATCAGAACTTTTTAGTGAGTCTCTGAGCACAGGAGAGGTCCCAGAAGACTGAAGAAGGGCTCATGTGATCCCACTCCAAAAGAGTGGTAGCAGGGAGGAGGCAGGGAACTATAGGCCAGTCAGTCTTGCCTCAGTAGTGGGCAATATAATGGAGGGACTCCTTAAGGAAAGGATAGTGTAACACCTGGAATCCATAGGAGCACAGGATCCAAGACAGCATGGGTTTACAAAACGAAGGTCCTGTCAAACTAACCTCATAGATTTCTTTGACTGGGTAACCAGATTGGTGGACCAAGGGGGAGCAGTTGATGTCACTTACCTTGACTTCAGCAAACCTTTTGATACTGTACCACATAGAAGATTGATTAATAAGCTGGGTAGGCTCGTGGTGGGTCAGAAGTTTGTCAACTGGGTGGCAAACTGGTTGACAGGCAGAAAACAGAGAGTGGTGGTAAATGATATACAGTCAGAAGAGATGCAAGTCACAAGTGGGGTACCTCAGGGATCAGTCCTGGGGCCAGTCCTCTTCAATATCTTCATCAGTGACATTGCAGATGGACTGGAGGTGTAAGGTTTGTCTGTTTGCAGATGACACCAAGATCTGCAACAGAGTAGATTATCCAGATGGGGTGGGCAGAATGAGAAGAGATCTGGATAAACTAGCAAAATGGTCAGAAGAGTGGCAGCTTTGGTTTAATGCAAAGAAGTGCAAGATCTTGCACATAGGTAAGAGAAACCCTGAAGCCACATATAGGCTGGGAGGGTAGTTGCTGGCAGTCAAAAGGGAAGAAAGAAACTTGGGCTTCATCATCACTGATGACCTGAAATCATCCAAGCAGACCACTAAAACAGTAGGTAAGGCTAAGGGAATGTTGGGGTGTATTAGTAGGGGTATCACAAGTCAGAAGAGGGAGGTAATAATCCCTTTTTACAAGACACTGGTTAGGCCCCATCTGGAGTACTGTGTGCAGTATTGGAGGCCACATCTTCACAAGGACATTAACCAAATTGAGGCAGTCCAGAGAAGGGCAACCAAAATGGTGTAGGGACTACATCAGAAAACATATGAGGACAGATTAACGCAGCTCAATATGTATACCCTAGAGCAAAGGAAGGAGAGAGGAGATATGATCGAAACATTCAAACATCTTAAGGGCATTAGCAAGGTGAAAGAGTCTAACATGTTTCACTATAAGAAGAATAGCAGGACAAGAGGACACAGCATGAGATTAGAGGGAGGCGATTAAGGGGTAATGTGAGGAAGTCCTTTTTACAGAAAGGGTGGTGGATGCATGGAATGGCCTACCTTAGGAAGTGGTAGATGTGAATACTGTGCAGGGCTTCAAACAGGTATGGGATAGGCATAAGGGAGCAATGCAGATGAGTATGAATAGTTAAGCCATTGTCAGAGTAAAGGCCTAAGGCACATTCACAAGGTAGAAATAATGGGAAGACTGGATGGACCTTGCGGTCCTTATTTGTCATCAACGTTTATGTTTCTATGTTTCTTTCTATTATGATACTTAGTTTCATACTACTGTTCAATATTTTATTTTTTATGTTAACGATTAGCTCATTGTTAAGTAGCAAATCCAGATATTATTGCTAGTCCTAGTGTAATGCACTCAGTAGCCTGCTTCATGTCCCAAGGGCTACATGTTGCTGTACCTCCTATGCAGATTCTGGATCCCCTTCAATATTTTGAACCCTGCTTCATAGTCCCCAAGTCCTCATTTTCTGCAAACTAGATTACACACATCCATACTTTTCCAAAGTCCTAGGCCCCCATCCCTATGGCTGACCTGAAATCTGTAACATGGAACATAGAAGAATTAAACTCCCCTATTAAACAAAAGCAGGTCCTGTCACACCTTAGAAAACTACATACAACAATACCTTTCTTGCAAGATACTACCCTTGTCCCACTGGAAGCTGTTAAACTATGCAGGGACAGAGTGGGTCTGGAAGCACTCAGTTGTGCACCTACAGCAAAAGGGGAGTCTCAATTCTCTTTCATAAACACTTAAATGGACTATAGATAAGCAGGAACAGGACACCGAGGAACACTGGATACTGATAAGATGTAACACTCCGGACCCAGTACTGATGATCCAAGTTTTCTCCATATGTTCTGCCAGGCTATCCTTGACTTTGCCCCTTCCTTGATATCCTGTCTGATAGGAAGGAATTTTAACATGACCATCTCTCCAGACCTTGACATGTCCTTGGAGATCCCTGAACCATACCCTACAGCATCCAGGGCATAAGCATCATAAGAGAACTATCTCTCACAGACATATGGAGGACCTTACACCCTGCAGCCAAGGACTATACATATACTTCCTCCTTCCATGGATCAGCCAGCAGACTAGACTTGCTCCTGGGATTGTTATCTATGGTCCAAAAAGTGTTAACCTGTGACATAGAACTCTTGATAGTATCTGGCCATGCTCCGATCTAATCATTGGTAATTTGGGGCTCAGTGGTACCCAGATCCTCGAAATGGAGACTGGTCCCACTGCTCATGAAAGGACAAAACTTTTTGTAAATGAATTATGGAAGAGGCCATTAGATTGTTTTCAGGAAATGATACAGGGGAAGTATCGATGGTTACCCTTTGGGAATCTTTTAAAGCTACCCTTAAGGGCAGCATTATGTGTTATGCGGCTAAACACAGATAGGAAAGGAAATCAACACTTTAAGCCTTAGAAACAGCACTATCTCAAAAAGAAAGAGAATACAAATCAAATAATACTCAGTCACAGGAAAAAGCTGCACTAGCAGAACTGACAGGCATCTGCCACCAGCTGAATTATTTGCTTGCTAGATGGGCAGAATTGGCTCTCCTCCATACCAGACATAGATATTGGGAAGGGGGGGATGAGCAGACTTCACTCTTACTGGTTAAGAAAACAGGCAGAGCATCATATATCAATGCTTCATGACAGCACGAGAACACCCCAGAAGACATTAATAGAGTAATGATCCACTTCTATAAAAGGCCATACAGTTCCTCCGCACTGGTAAACAACCCCAAAATAGATATAGCAATATTTATATCAAAATTACCCTTCCCCCTGATTTCTTCCCAACACAAAGAACTCCCAGAGACCCTGCTTACATAGGCAGAAAACCAGAAGGCCATCCATTCCCTGAATAAAAATAAATCACCTGGGGGAAATGGTATCCCAGCAGACCTCTATGCACATCTGGACCCTATTATTAGCCCCATCCTACATAGAATGCTCACAGACTTGCACACAGTTAGAACTCTCGGATCTATGATGCCAGTTCAACAACTATTTCATCGACCGGCATCATAGCGACAGACTCCATGTCAACCGAGATTTGCAGTTGGCTGGGATCCGTGCACGTCAGACAGTGTTTTTTCTACAGGGGGCATCACCAACCCAAGACCTCCCCCATGGGGGGCTGTGCCCCCTGCACCCTCCCGTACTATTAGATTCTAACTCCGAGTTGGAGTTGGTTCGGGGAGGAGGCGCAGGATGGGGGAAAGTGTTGCTGGGTCCTGGGTGGACTTCCACAGCAACATGTTGATGTTGTCGGCATTGACTTATGTCACTGTAGAAGTGTTGCTGTGTGGGAGGCATGCCAGATACCTCCCTATGAACCTTAGAGAGGCCATAATAATGATATTGACCAAAAAAGATAAAGATCCTCTCCTCTCTGCAAAATATCAACATACCTTATTAATCAGTACGGACGTAAAGACCCTAGCAAAAGCTCTAGCACTCAATGTGAACAAGATTCTTCCTATACTTACACCTGGCACAAGAGGGATTTATTAGGGGTAGACTAGCCTCTGGCCTCATCCACTGCATTATATCCATTATCACAGCAGCTAACTGTCTCCCATTTCCTGCTTTTGCAATCAGTTTTGAGAAGGCCTTTGGTTTGATAGAATGGGCATATCTTCTCAAGGTCATTCATCACGTGAGCTTCGGTTCCTACTTTTCTGTGTGGGTACACATCTTATACCAAGCCCCAGATGCTTGAGTCCTCACCAGTTCCACCCTGTCAACTCCTTTCTCAGAACAAAAAGGTACCTGGCAAGGCTGTTCCCTTTCCCCAATGCTATTTATTTTGGCTATAACCCCTGGCTATCACCATCAGGAAACATACAGAAATACATGTCATTCCCATTTCAGGGACGGACCTACGCACTAGCATATATGAAGACAACCTATTGGTACTACTATCAGAGGCCCCTATGGTCTTTCCCAACTTCTTTCCCTCCTAAAAAATATTTTCTCTATCATATGGCTCAAGATTAACCAGCGGAAAACAAAGGAATTATCCCTTAATGCCAGATGCAAGGCAACCCCATTCTTGCAGACAGGGCTTAGATAGTCTCCATTCCTCCATCAAATACATAGGCATTCATCTCTCAGCATACATCTCTTGCCTCCCAAGTTGCAATCTTACACCACTCCTTTAGAAATTAAGAGCAGTTTACCTGTGACGCCATCTGTGTCTATCTTAGGCCAGAAAGATCTCTGTGGTTAAAATGATGGCCAGTCCAAACATTTTCCACGTTCTCTGTCTCCTGCCATTCAGTCTCTCTCCAAATTGGTTTACCGAAATTGACAATCTGGTGGGCTCCTTTTTGAGGGCTGGTGGCACACCAAGATTGAATAAAGCCAAACTCGGGTCTCATTGGAAAAGCGGGGACTGGAACCTCCCCTGGTTTGAAAGGTACCATAAAGTTTTTCTTGGAGCTCAGACTAGTCAATGGTTCCCCCCCCCAAGACATTCTCCCCAGTTTGGCAGCAAATAGAAACCCTAATTTGAGCTCCCACCCCACCACTAACCTACCTTTACATCCTGCTATATTGCCCTCTGCATCTATGGAGCACTATTACAGTATCTGTACTGCTATGGCAATGGCCATCCAGAACTACCAAAACCTCTATCACACCGAAGCCATTGCTCACTCTATGGAATAATCCAGTGTCAGAATTGACCACCAAACTATATGCTTGTCAAGTTGGATACAAATGGGTATAACACACTTGATTTCAGGTACCTTAACTTTAGACACCTTTATTAACTTGCATTTAAGACATTCCCTCCTTAAACAGGATTTTTGGTGGTATTTACAGTTGAGAAGTGGACTTTTTCACGTTCTAAAACCTTCACATCCTCACGACCCACCATCTATAGATTAGACATTAAGACCTGGCTATCCAAACACAAAGGCAGGGCTAGTGCAATCTACTCCCAGATTCATAGCTCCATCCCTGATCAAATTGAGAAGGCCCAACATTACTGGGCAAATGTTCTAAACTCACCAGTCACCACATAGGATTCAGAAACCACCTAGCAGGCAGCCCATATAACCTGTGCAGATAGCAGAAGTCTATTACTACAAAATAAAGTATACAGGACACATAATCCATTGCATGCCATATGCCTCCTCCCTTAGAACCTATGCTGGAACTGTGGCTCTCCCTTAGGATACCTTTTCCATATTCTATGGGCCTGTCTATCAATCCAGATTTACTGGAAAGATATTTTAGCTGCATGTAAGTCTGCAGTGGGGAATTCCATACAGCTTTCTCCTCAATTATTACTGCTAAGTATACCCCCTTCCCAAATCCACTATATGGACTCTAAGGTATGCTGGAGCATTCAGGCTGGGGCGGAAGCAAAATGCCTGCTGCTTAGGAGATGGAGGTCCACAGAGGTGCCCCAGATAACAGGAATGGCTTCATTTAATCCAACAGGTGGTGATACTTTTCTAGAATGTCACAGCTAGTGAAAGTACTCAACAGTTTTACAAAGATATGTGTGCCCCCTATATATCCTCCCCGTTTGCAAAATGGACCCTACATGGGTCCATATCTAGTATCCCAAGGTATGTTACCCCCCCTCTTCAATCAGATAGGATTCCTCTTGAGTTACACAAGGCTGACACTATAACAACATTTGTATGTTTGTTACTGAAACAATACATATGCTTGGTAATGCTTAAATTATGTTTGTATAACTACAAATGTTACTGTGAAGTTCACATTACTGTTTTAAAACTGAAACATTCAATAAAAAGAAATAGCTGTAATAAAAATGAATTGTTTATAAACAAATGTCTTAAAGTGCTTTACAAAGCAATGCAGTACATACCAGTAATGCAGAGACTAGACATAGGAATTATTATGGTCTCAGCAAAATCTCGTACACAGTCCATGACAATTAAATTAGAAATAGTTTTCTGTCAGTGAAGATTCATCAGCATGTTGGGGTAATCGGATATTCCTTTCCTGACTTGAGGTTGTAGTTGAAAGCAAGAAACTCATCTTAGTCTACCTACCTGACCAACCAAAAACATTAAAATATTCTTTTCGGAAATGTGACACAGAATATTTAACTTCACCTTACCAAACACCAGAAATGGGTAATATATCTTCCTCAGGATAGCACCTCCAGAATGCCACTCCCTCTGTAACACTACATCAGGTTTAATGCTGAAATGGGACATGAATACATCATCTTTTGTCCCAGAGGAGAGATTATTAACACTGAACCACAGTGATACATCATTTACTATAATGCATAAATGACTACCTTTCTACCACTTTGCCTAGAGTAGTTTATTAAATATAAGACATATACAAGTTATTGGCAAGCCAAGAGGCACAGAAACAGGATTTTTTACTGCTAGCTGGTAGACTAGCATTTGGAAGTGGAGTCTAACGCACAGGTGTGAAGCTGATGGATAGCTGACATGTGGAAGGAATCCCTCTGTCCAGAGTGGGTGGTCTGTGAACTAACTAGCTGATAGATAAAAGCTTCCTACTTGCAAACTAATGAGTGGCATTAACAGTACCTGCAGGGCTGTCTATTTTTCTTGATCCCACAACAAAAATGTAGTTTAAGTTTCTGCATTATATTTTCAAAATGTGCTGTTATGGACCTATAGATAAACAAGAGACCTCTATCATTAACCTGTAAAGCCCTCAAAATATCTTCACGAACTAAATTGCTCTTCAGTGAACATTTAAAAACTACAGCAGATTTTATGCATCCAGGTAGGCTGCACCATAACCATGAAGCATATAACACAAACATTTTTTTTTTTATTTACTATACTTTTTGTTGTGCCTCCAGCACTGGTACCTCAGCCTGGTCATGGACCTCGCTGCTGCCATGACTTCTGATACCCCTTGCTTACCACCCATGGTGGGGATATGGCACTTGCTCCCAAGTGACGCAAATGTCAGGATAGGTCGGGGAGCCAGGCTGGGAGCCAATCGAAGCAGTGAGGCAGGCATCATCTAGGTGGGAGGCAGCTGCATTTTTTTCCCTCCTGGTGTATGGGGGTAGGGACGTACAATGATGGCTAGCATCTGCCCAACCCCCAAACATATCAGCATCAGTGCATGTAGTAAACCCTGCTTCTGCTAGGTGTCCACGTAGTGCTGAACACTCTGCCACCTTCCCCCCTGGTGAAGGAGAGCCATAGCTAGAAGCTCAATCCTTCTCCCCCCTGCTGGCCCTTCAGTGTCCCAAATCCATTCCTGAACCCGGGTCACCAGGGTCACAGGTCGGCACCCTGCCCCTGCACCAGTGGCCTGGCCAACACAAACATGCAAAACCCTATTCCAGTTTTAGACTAAGATATAGTTTATCAAATCTTGTATTTTTCCTGTTAATAAAGGACAAGATGGGGACATCTGAGATGCACAAGTATTGGTAATAGTACATTAATATTGAAAAAAGGACCCACTGATAGAAAATGTTAATACCTCAGCACTGGGTTAACTCATTACCTCCAATAGCTTCTTATGAAGTCCAAACTATCCATTGTTCAGCTGATACAAAATGGCCGCCCAGGTAATAATGAGTTTTGATGTGGTAATATGAGCATGCAGACTCATTCTTCAAAATCTGAAAACATTGGATCACTTTCAATAGCAAACAAGCTTAGCGACCATAATAGTATTCACATTCCAGATTTCATAAATGCATGCATTGTTGCATTGTAATAGCACAGTAATCATTTTAGAAAAAAAGGTCAGGGCATAGAAAATCTCCTGGATGGCAGCAGTATCTATTCAGAAGATAATACACAATCTAAAAACACACCGGGACTATGAGTCACCTCCATAGTCTCCAAAGTAAACCATAAAAACTGTGGGGGTTGAGCAACCATGAAACCTCCAAACTCCTTTACTTTGATCCTGTCACAACTACCCTAGTTTTATCTGTGTTGATCTGGACACCTAATCCTGATTCACCTGGACACTGCAACAAGTGAATTGCTATATCAGGGTGAGTCAAAAATGAAGGAAACAACTGGACATCATCTGTTAAACCCTGAAAATCAGACCATAAATTTAAATTGTATTCCCCCCAGCATTAACACATACAGTACTTTCCAAAGAACCTGAGTTGAAACATAGACCCCTTATGAACCACACAGTCAGCCTCAGGTATGATGTGAGGCAATTCCCCAACAGCAGCACCCAAATGAGATCACAGATGATCACATTACAAAAACTAAGCCCATCATTTTCCAATATCATTAATAAAATGAGTCAGTGTAAATGCTATTCTCATGGCACACCACAATTGGAGTCTGTTGGAAACTTCATATTTGAATTGTTGACCCCCTCAGTTTATATTGCAAATGTATCACAATCACCTACAGTTAAAGTCAGAGTAAAATACTTAGTAAGGAGTTCAGGGCCAAAATGTGATTTTTGTGTAGCAGCAGTCAGAACCCAGTTCTGAAGCATCACAATACAATACAATTGGGAATTAACCAATTATCCTAATGAAAATTGGAACCAGTGAGTAAATGGAATTAAATAGCGATTTTATGGTGAGGCTTTGTAAATGAAGATCATGTTTAAAAGACAAACTAGTGTTATTTATTTATCTATTTATTCATATAGTAAAAACTTTGGAGATTACCTTTGAGCAAAAGTGCTAATTTACAAAGGTTTCAATTCATATACATAGTCACAAAAAACATTACAGGCTGCTACATAAACAGCAAGACCACAATCTATAACTGTCAGAATGGAGCTGGCCACAGTAAGGCGTCTACCATCCCCAGTGAGATGGTTCCAGTTCCAGTACAGTCTAATGGCACCCTACCACCAATCACCCATCCTGTGATCATTGGACATTTCTCTGGTGTCTAGTGGCACCCCCTGATCTCTCATGCTATAATTCTTGGACAGCTTCCTGGTGGCTAGTGGTACCACCTTCCCTCCAATCACCCATCCTGTGTTCCTTAGACATCTCCCTGGTGTCTAGTGGCAACACCCACCCATGGGCACCTGTGAATACCAGTACAGCATACCCTGGTGTCCAATGGTACTCCAACCCCACCCCTTGAATGCTCATCCACAGGAACTTGTAGGCAGTGGCTGGTCAGCACCCCTCACCTGCCCAACCCACTCCCATTACACCACCCATCCAATACCCTTCTTAGCAGGGTTCCAGAGGTTCCATCTCAAGGGTGGCTCAAGTGTGAAGCCCAATAACAGAGATGGCACTTCAGTGACTTAAAAGGGCAACAGTACATATCAGCGAGGGCATTAAAGGTGACAAATGCTTTTCTCTGGGAGGCTTGCACCTCACACCCCACATTGTGGGGTGCTTTTCCCCCTGAACTCCCTTACTTAAATAACCAACTATGAGGTCATAGCACCTTAGGGAGGGGGGAAGCATTTGTCACTGTTAATGTGCTCCTTGATATGTACCATTACCGTTTCTGAAGTCACCGAAGTGCCTTTGCTGTTATTGGGCTTGCCCATTTTGAGTCGTCTTTTGATGGGATACCTTCCAGGAATATGATTTGAAATGTGAAATCTTGATACAGTGACTGGCACAGCCTTCCTCTCACCTCCTCAGCAGGCTGTTGTATGAACCGACAGTAAGCATGCAAACAGTATACAGTATTCTGTATGTGCACTTACTGACAGCTCATATAGCGACTGGTTGAGGAAGTGAAAACAGGGCTGTTCCATTTGCTGTATCACAATTCCATATTTCCAAATACATCTTCAGGCACCATGGTAAGAAGAGGTGTTTTATGGGTGGTTTTCTGGGAGTAGGTGGGGGTGGACCACTTGCTAGCCACTGCCTACCAGTATCTATGGCACTGAGCATTCAGGGGTGGATGGTATTACTGGACATCAGGGCATGCTATATCATTATTCACATGTGCCCTGTGGGTGGAAGGTGCTACTAAGACACCACTAAGATGTCTAAGGAACCCAGGACAGATGACTGGGGAGTGTGGGGTGCCACTAGATAATAAAGAGATGTGTACCGATCATGCAAAGGGCATTGGTGACAAGGGGTGCCACTAGCCACCAGGGAGATGTCAAATGACCATGGGATGAGTGATCAGGGGTGGGTTGTGCCAATAGAAACTGGGGATATGTCTACCAACCACAGGATAGACCTTGGGGGGGTTACTAGCCACCAGAGTGATATACAGTGATCAGAGGATGGGTGGTCAGAGGGTGTTGGGTGCCACAAGACACCACGGAAATGTCTACTGATTATGGAACATGTGTTCAGGGGTGTGGGTGTGCCATTAGTTATCAGGGAGATGTCTAATGATCACAGGATGGATGACTGCGGTGGTAGTGCCACTAGACATCAAGGAGATGTCCAATGATCATGTGACAGGTGATCGAGGTATGGGTGTGCCACCAGACACCAGGCAGATATCTATTGATTATGGGACAGGTGCTTAGGGGGTTGAGGATGCTGCTAGACACCAGGCATATTGTTCATTGACACTGGATCAGTAATCAAGGGAGTGGGAGTTGCCACTAGTCACCAGACATCAAGCACACAAGATGGGTGCCAATGTGCTACTGCTCACCATGCAAATAAGCCCATAATGGGCATGTAAATTGCCCCCTAGCACCATACCCAAAGGGCTTTCTGCATGGTGTGGCTGAATATAGCCAATATTGGTCCTGGCACTATCAAGTACAGGAGCACTATTTCCCTATGGATACAGGCCAGGTCCATGTCAGGGCAGCACAGTGTTAATTAGTGCTATACCATCATGGGCCAATATTTAGTCAGATAGCATTGGTCCACTGTATGACTGATTACAGTAGCCACTGGGTCAAGTGCTAGGGTAAGCACAGTAAAAATATTTGTGCTGCACTTGTGCTCCTTTTTACTATCGGGATCCAGGTGTCATCCAAAATCATTCTCAATCAAAGTTGTCAAAACATAAAATATTTGTTTTAACTGGTACTAAGTAGCGTATTGTTCTATTAGAAGACATTCTTGCTGTGTTTCAGACTACACTTACAAATGTCTGTTTGGGAGGCAAATGCTTTGACTTGTCAGAATGTATTCTATTCTAAGACACTCAGTAATCATGAGAGGTAATTTAATATTCCTCTATTAAGTTTTGTAAGAAGACTATATAGTTTAATTTACAGCATACACTTAACCGGTCTCTCTTTTTGCTTCAATCAAGTTGTTATGTTTTAAATATAAAATGACAAGGTTGACCCTCAAATCCCTTGGAGAATTTACAACTGTGAAAATGATGAATGACCCTCTTATTAAATTACCATTTCAAACCTTATAGGTTGCTTTACGGTTTTTGTAATAAAGGCCCTATTGAGAAGGTCCACAACTATGCAGTAGGGTAAGCAATCATATAATAAACAAGTCTTGGGGTCACTACATCTTTGACAAGTAATCCCTTTCAATTCCATTCCTCATTTGACTAAACCATGGTACATAATACACAATGTCATGTGCTGTCAGTAGTATTGTTGATGTTCTTAAAGTCCTTGATTCCCAATTGCTAGTTCAAATGCTGTGTTATATGATGCGACCTTATTTGATCTACAGATGAGAAACAAATTTTTTTGTACAATAGAGTTTCCGCAATCCTTTTTTTATACCCCAATATGTAGTTAAAATAACTACCAGCCTTTAAAGAACACTGGAAGAGACTTCCATGTAGTGCAATTCAATGTTCTGTTTCAATACTGCATAGTGATATTGGACAAACAACAAATAATTAATGCTTTTAACTCACATTTCTTACCGGTAGGAGCAGCTTATGTCAATGCTACCTCAATTTACCTGCTGCTTCTTCTTCTCCTCCATGTATATCCTGCCCATGTCCACATTTTGTTTAAGCCTTTCACTGAATTGGAGGTCACTAAAGCACTGAATGATCTCAACCATAATAAGGATCCTATCCTGGATAGGTTATATCTTTCTCAGTTAGTTAGTCTCTTTGCTTGTTATTGTTACATTTCTGAAGTACTTATTTAATCTCTCCATGGCCAAGGGAGCTCTGCTGGAGAATTGGAAAGCAACTTTGATTGTCTCTGTCTTTAAAGGTGGCTCATTTTCAGATTGCAGTGTTTACCCCACTATATTCATTAAGTTAGCCTTCTAAATTTAGACAAAAACATTTCAGCGTAATGCTGCATTTTTTTTAAATTCCACCATTTACTCTCACAGTATCAGTCTGAATGTTTAGAGGGTCATGGCACTACAAATTCAATTATTTAAGATGTGGACAGTGTCCTCCCATTTCAAAATATGCATGGGTGCTCTGCAGTATTTATTGATCTTATAAAAGCATTTGATACTGTTGACTATTCTGCTCAACAGAGTATCCACTGTTGATCTAAATTTTAAAAGTGCAACTTTCATTGAAATACAATATCTTAGATAGGTCTTAATGTGTTTGTACTTCTAACCTCATACAAATTTATCCCACATTAATAAAGTTGTCCACATTGTTTGGTGCTTGACCTTTTTCTGTTATCCTACTACTTTAATGACCTACCTAAATCAGTTCTCAACACATCTGTTTCTTTATTCAGATTAAACTATCCTCAACTCCTCTTTTAAATGTGTCACAACTGATATCTCCTACCTTCAAACAGATGTTCGCATGCTTGAGAGTGTCCTGTTGGATTTATGTTTTGCCACTCAATGTTAAAAAAAGTACAATGGGTGCAATTCTCTAAAAATAAAACTAGTACTACAGACTCTCCAACTCCTTGCTTGTTAACATCAGGCAGTGCTTTGCTCAACAGTATGCCTTGCAGTAAATATCTAAGAATTTATCTAATATGCTCTAGATAATGCTCTATCATTTCAGCATCATATTACTGTAAAATGGGTTATTTTTGCATTAGATTTAGAGCATGGCACTACTTGGCCAAAACTGTGTAAATTGAATTTACCATTAAATGACTCGTGCCTAGTTCACGTCTCTTGATAATGTTCAGTTTTGGAAAATGAGTGCCATTTTATTTTAGTACAGTCACATTCAGCGAATATAGTGAGCATTTTCTTAGTATGAAAACACCCAGTTTTATAGTAACTCCCATGTCTTTAACCTAAAGAGGAAACGGCAGTTCTCTCATATGCACAAAGCTCTGTTTAAGCTTCAGATTTGAAAGAGCTTGTGACTACTGTCTTCTTTGCAAATTTGACTATGGTAATGTTATCAATTGCAGTACCTCTAAAGTCTTACTTTCTCTACATCACCCTCTGAATTACAACCAGACGTGTGAAGCTGGCAAACTTCATTTTGAAAATTAAGTCACCAAGTTTGCTAAATTTGTAAACTGTGAAGTAATGGCATTGCAATGTTTCCAACAGAAGTAGGCTCTTTTGCAAGCAAAATCATGCAAGTTCCACCTTAAATTTGTAGACTTCAACTGAAATTATGCCACTTCCCAAGGAAAACTCATTATGTAGTGGCAAAGAGGTAGAGTTGGTGATTGGAAACATTTTTCATGGAGGTGAATTTCACAACTTCTCTGGAACTTTGCCAGCAAAGTAAAACTTAAACATCTTTAATATCAGCACCTTTTACTTCATGACTGGCTCCTCTCATTATATACATTATGGCACTCTATAGATGCTGCAGTAGTCCTATCTAGCAAACATCATTAAGCTACATCAATAATTACAAATGTAATCTTATATAAAACTCGCTCCCTCTTAACTAATCACAATAAACTTAAATTGACTCAGCACTGACTCCATTCTGCTAATACAGTGTTGATTTGCAAATCTAAATTCCTCACTAAATCTAGTTGCTTCACTTTCATATTTTAAATAGCCCTCTCATAATCCCCACCCTCTGGTGTGTGAGGCACTCCCCATCTGCTAAAGATGACCCCTCACCCTGGTCACCACTCACTGGTCACAGCACTGCAGATCAGTGGTCCGCACATCCCTACACTCACCTCCTAAGATGATCATCATCTGGCAGTCACAGAGCTTGATCTGTTTGGAGCATGCTTTGTGACTCTCAGATGGCGGTTGGAGGAAGAGTTGAGCAGAGGGCTATGCCAGCTGCCAATTTGCAATGTGCAACTCGGTTGCTACTGCACAAAAATATTTGTTTAGATTGTTTAGGGACATCATTTGAACTGGAACCCCCCCCCCCAAGTGGTCTTAATTACTGTGGTCCAGAGCAGGAAGGGCCAGAGCACAAAGGGTATCATAATATGGGTGTAAGCAGTAATGTTAGCCATCATCTGGGTCCTCCACACTGTGGTCAAGAGCGTAGAAGGGTTTCAGTGCAAAGTGAGTCACACTGTGGGTATCCGCTGTGGTGTTAGCTTTCTGCAGGCAAAACTGCCCCACAGCTGTGCACCCCACACCTGGCTGCCTGACATGATCAGAATGTATCTGCCTCCCTGTGACCATCCTCACAGAACCTAACCCACTTCTGACAAAAGCAAAGTCTATGTGCTTTAGTTAATCGAACACTCACTGCCAAGTAACATCTCCTGTATGCCTTGATCTATACATTTCTTTGCTAATTGAGTTTAACTTTTCTCTAAGCTTTCACAGTATTAAGGTGAAATCTATGTCTGACCTGTGTTACTGTTTAGAAGCTGTTTAGAAACATATGTATACCATGTATTACCATTTAGCAGCATAATTAAGTAACTGATAATGACATAGTACACCTACACTCCCAGATTTCCATTGCACTGAATGCCTTGCTACATAATGCCTTGCAAGCTAAGTGCTGACTTGACCTAATCTTCCATCCTATCTTGGTGAAGTCTATATAAGACCTGTGAAACTGGTTAAGAAGTATAACTGTGTAGCTGCTAAAGTCTCAGTTTACCAGGTGTACTCTATAAGTTAGTGCCTGTGAATGCTTAAATATGTTTCTCTGTCTGCTATATTCATTGCCTTGTGAGTCTATTAGATAGGCCCAGGTGTTCTCTCAATCTGGGTACACCTTTCAAAGGCCACTAAGCAAGCTTATAACTAATCTGCTTCACATGAGCATCGTCTCAGGGAGCCCAAAAAGACCTAAGCATGTTCCCTCATCTGAGTGACTCCTCATTAATTCAACCAGCTTAGGGACCTTAACCTTTACCCACTCTGGGTAAACCTCGTGCATTGAGTGCTCCTTGTTCAAGGAGTATTAATAGTACCAGACTGTTCCCTTGCAGGAAGCTACATTTAAAGACTGCCTTAGAAAGATTCTGCTAATATCTTGGCAGAAGACACCAGGAGAAAGGACTGCTGTGTGACTGGACTTCTCTGCTGGGACTAAAGTAGAAGAACTTTTGTACTTGGACCTTTAATTTAGGGTAAAAAAAAAACTCACACACAAAACAAAAAAAAAGTGTGTGTTTGTCTGTCTGGGTTAACTGAACTGAATGGGTATCTGAACAGTTATAGATGTAAATATCAGGTGATTGAAAGGACTTAACTGCTGTGAGGTTTAAATTACTGGTAGAAAGATCGAGTAAGTAGGGGGAGTGGTTTAGCTAGAAGGTAGCAACATTTAAAGACTGCCTTAGAAAGATTCTGCTAATATCTTGGCAGAAGACACCAGGAGAAAGGACTGCTGTGTGACTGGACTTCTCTGCTGGGACTATATTGCCCCCTTCCCTCCCTCCACCCCCCACCCAAAAACTAGTTCTATTTTTATAGGCACAGGATTTGACTGACAACAGGAACTTCCTGTTTGGGAGCAGGAAGTGAGTAATCACAGAACCACCAAAGACCCACCATCCTAGAAGGGCAGGAGGTCTGCCTCTGAACAAGTAAGTGGTCCACTGAGAAATATAGGATATTCTTGTCTCAGAACAGGACAATCAGGAGCTTAAAGGGCACACAGGCAGAAAGTAAGGAGAGAGAGAGAAAAAAAAAAAGAGGAAAGAGTAAGGATTGAAAACAGTTAAGGGGCCAGAAATAAGACATGATTGGAGTGGTGCAGTGCAGTGGCTGTGGAGCAGCAGTCTTCCGGGAGACGTTCTGGAGGATGCGGTGTTGTCCCATCTGCAGGCACCTCTCTGGGCTGAGGGAGGAGGTTGCTCATCTCCAGGCTGAGTTGACCAAGATTTGTGGGACCTCCTCTTCCATCCAGGGGCCACCAGTGCCACTGCCATTGCCTCAGAGGTTGCCAAGAAAGAGGAGTGGTTGGACCACAGTGGGCTCAGGGAGGGTGAGGGTGGTGGAACAGAGGTGCATCCTCCAGTTGTACCTCTCCACAATTCCTATGCCATTCTGGCAAAGTGTGGTTCCTCTATGGAGGCACCTGCAGTGGAGACCAAGTAGGATGTTGGGAACCTCCACAAAGGAGACCCACAGGAGGGTGGCAGGGGACCCTGCAGGGGAAGGAAACAACTCCTGGTGGGGGACTCCATTGTTAGGAAGGTAGAACTGGGGGAGGAAGGGGAGAGGGAGGTAAGGTGCCTGCCTGCGCCATGGCTTGGAGGGACAGGGAGCGAATCCTCAGGATTGCCGGAGCAGCTGCACAGGGGAGGGAGCTGGATGTCGTTGTCCACCTATGGACAAATGACCTGGCTAAGAAAGGGATTAGAGAAGTGCAGGAAGAGTTTGTGGAATTGGGGAGGGGCCTTAGTCAAGTAGCACGCACGTAACCTTCCTCGGAGGTGCTGCCCATCTATGGCATGAGAGGCTAGGTGTTCCACCATGGATTCAATCAATGGTTGAAAAACTGGAGTGGAGCTCAGGATTGGCTTCATTGGGGACTGGGGTCCACCTGGAGTGATGCAAGCCTATACTGGCATGATGGGCTGCATCTGTCCGGGAGGGGAACCAGGATCCTAGGTGATAGGTTTAAATGCTTCATTGGCAAGCTTTTAAACTAGCCAAGGGGGGAGGCACTGGAAAGGAGCAGGAAATCCTAGCCCCAAATAATCACGGTATTAAGTGCAAACACCAACATAGAGGTGTCAATAGGAGAAGGGCAGGGTAAATGGAGAAAGTGACAAAGGCAAGAAGGACAGGGATGGGGCAAAAGGGAGTAAGGCCATCAGGAAATGGAGGGTAATGAGTACCAATGCCTGTAGTCTGGGCAACAAGCCCTGAGCTGGTGGCCTTGATGGAAGAGGGATGCCTGGATATTGTAGCAGTCACAGTAACATGGTACACAGAGAACCATGACTGGGATGTTAACATACCAGTACATAACCTACAGAAGAGACAGGCAGGGAGAAGAGGGGAGGAGTAGCTCTCTATGTAAAGGAAGGGATAAAGCAACTGAACAAAGAGGTAAACAGGGAGGAGAGGAGGCACTGTGGGTCACCTTGGAGACTGAAAGGGCATCACAATCTGCACAGGGTTGTGTACAGACCCCATGTCAGGGAGGGAATGGACAAGGATATGATAGAAGGCATTCTTAGAATGGCAGAGAAAGGGAGATACCATTGATGGGAGACCTGAATATGCCAGATGTTAACTGAGCACATTTGCTGCAGCCACAACCAAGAGCAGGGCCATTCTGATGCCCTACAGGTGGCAGGCATTAGACAGCTAGTTTCAGAACCCACTCGTGAGGGAGCAATCTTAGACCTCGTGCTCTCAAACGGGGCAGTGAGAGGATCTCAGATCAAGAAGTGGGTTGCCATCTGGGGACAAGTGACCATCAAACAGTGTGGTTCACATTAAACTCAGCTACAGAGTCAGCCATACAAAAGGTGAGGGTACTGGACTTTAGGAGAGCTGACTTTGGCAAATGGGAGAGTGCCTCAGAAAAGCACTAGCAAACAGGCTAGAAGGAGGTGTGGAGCAAATGGGGAATCATCAAACTGCCATCACAGAGGCAACAAGCATTTGTGTGAAGCAAATAAACAAATCAAAATAAAACAAAAGCCACTATGGTTCTCAAAAAGAGGTGGCTGTGAAAGTCAGGAAGAAAAAGATAGCATTCCGGAAGTATAAGGAACACAGAAGAGCAGAGACAGAGAGCTGTACCAGTTAAGGCAGAAGAAAGCAGGGAGGGAAGTCAGAATAGCAAAGGTCCAAACAGAGGAAAAGATAGCCAACTCAGTTAAGAAGGGGATAAAACCTTTTATAGGTACATCAGCGAGCGTAGAAAGACAAAGGGAGGGATAGTGAGGCTGAATAGAATGAACGGTGGGTGGGCAGAGGGGGACAGTGAAAAAGCAGGGATACTGAATGAATATTTCTGCTCAGTATACACAAAAGAGGAGGAAGTGCCTAATCCAATTAACAGAAGCACTCTTGATAGGGGTCGATCCCAGTCCTTTCACAGAAGAAAGGGTTCTGCAAGAACTCCTAAAACTGAAGGTGGACAAAGCAATGGGTCCTGATGGAATTCACCCCAGAATTCTAAAAGAATTAAGGGAAGAACTAGTGAAACCACTGGCTACTTTTTAATAAATCATGGAGGATGGTGTGGTACCCGAGGACTGGAGGAAGGTGGATGTGATTCCCTTCAAAAGTGGGACCAAGACAGAGGCAGGAAACTACAGACCTGTCAGTCTGACCTCTGTGGTAGGGAAAGTGATGGAGTCACTTGAAGGAAAGAATAGTTGAGTACCTAGAGGCCAGTGGAGCACAGGACCCAAGGCAGCATGGATTCACAGCGGAAGGTCATGTCAGACGAATCCTAATAGATTTCTTTGACTGGGTGACCAAAGTAGTAGACCAGGAGGGGCTGTGGACATGGCCTACCTAGACTTTAGCAAGGCATTTGACACAGTCCCACACAAAAGATTAATAGTCAAATTAACCAGCATGGGAGTGGGTCCCAGGGTGGTAGCCTGCAAAACATTGGCTACACAACAGGACACAGAAGGTAATTGTAAATGGAGTCCACTCTGAAGAAAGAGAGGTTACTAGTGGGTACCGCAGGGTTCAGTATTGGTCCAGTCCTTTTTAATGTCTTCATCAGTGACATTGCAGAGGGACTGAAGGAAAAGTATGCCTTTTGCAGATGACACAAAGATCTGCAAATAAGCTTGATACACAAGGAGGCATGGAAAGGATGAAAGGGACTTGCAAGGTTGGAGGAATGGTCAGAAGTATGGCAGCTAGATTCAATGCAAAGAAGTGCAAATAATGCACCTGGGAAACAAGAACCCAGGGGAAGAATACACAATGGGTGGGAGGTAGTAACAACAACAAAAAGGAAAGGGACCTGGGGGTAATCATATCAGATGACCTTAAGGTTAGCAAGCAATGTGAGAAGGCAGTAGTGAGGGCTGGGGTATACTGGGATGTATAGGAGAGGCATCAGCAGCAGAAAACAGGAAGTTATTATCCTCTGTACAGACAGTTGGTGAGACCCATCTGGAGTACTGTGTCCAGTTCTGGAGACCCCATCTCCGCAAGGACATAGACAGGATAGAGGTAGTCCAGAGGAGGGCAACTAAAATGGTGCAGGGTCTGCAAGAGAAGCCGATGAGGAGAGAACAAAGGAGCTTAATATGTATACCCTTGATGAAAGAAGGGAGAGGGGGACATGATAGAAACTTTTAAGTACCTCAATGGAATCAACAAAGTCCAAGAGGGTAGCATCTTTCAGAAAAAGAGACTTAAAGAACAAGGGACACAATTTAAAGATAGAAGGAGGGCGGTTCAGGGGCAATGTGAGGAAGTATTATTTCACAGAGAGGGTAGTGGATGCATGGAACAGCCTTCCTGAGGAGGTTGTGGGGTCTAAAACTATGGGAGAATTCAAGAATGCATGGGATAGACATAAGGCAATTCTTGTGGGGGGTAGGAAGAAATAGGCTGTTGGTTAACTAGGATCTATGGCCTATCCAGTAGTAGGGAAATGGGCAGACTAGATGGGCCAAGTGGTCCTTATCTGCCATCAAAGTCTATGTTTCTATGTTTCTACTGCAGCATTCATGCTCTTTGGTACAGTCCCAGCAGCACTAGCAAGTGAATCTGACAAGGACAACAATGCTACTGAGCCAGTCTTACTTGATTACTAGATCTGCTCATCTACACCAGGTGTCTCTTTAAGTACTGTTAGTTCACTTTCTCCTCAGCCCTTAACCCACTGCTGCAGCCTGTCCATACTGATAACCAAGGAGGAATGCAACAACTCTAATAGCAGTCTTTATATAAAGATGTCAGCCCCAAGTACAAACCGAGCAGGGTAAAGAGTGTAGGCTGTAGGAGCTGTATTTTGACCTGTCGTGGTTTCTTGACACTCCTGGTTTTGATGTATGGTAACACACATATCTCAACCCTGGGCATCTAGTGGGCACAGGTCCATTATAAGAATAAGGGAAAGTTGAAGATCATTCTATCTAAATGTTGGGAGCTACTTAGCTAAATGTAAACAGTTAAAAGCCTGAGTAGAGAGACAGAGTACTCTCAAACACAAAAGCACTAACTTAATACTGGCTCAATCCTAAAATTCTTGATGTTGCTGTAGCACTTCCTGTTTTTAACTTCCTAATGGAGGATTATGGGGAGGGGGCTGTGCTGCTTACTACAGGGCTTAATTTATGGTTTCAAAAATTGATCTGAAAATAGTACATGTGAATATAAGTATCTAGCCACCAAACTGATACTGGCCAATGACCACAAAAATCTGGTTCTTCTGATAAATTGTATCCCATCAGGTAATCAGGACAAGGGCCTAGACAATCTTTGTAACTACTACACTCAAATTAACCAGAACTGGGAAAAGTTAGCCGTAGGTGACTTTAATGTCAACTAGAACTCTAAAACCAGTAACAGAAACCAGGGATCCACAGCAAGTTTGCTTTTACACCAAAGGGACAAAGACTGACATAGCGACCTGGATACTCAATTTTGTAAATGTGGCCCAAAATTGGAAGATGATCTTAAACATATAAAATTAATATGTCCCCTCTAGGCACAATGCTGGAAATATGGTCTGTGTGAGATTTTGGTTTCCCTTGGTCTCCCTCCCTCCAAACTGATTGCTACACTTTATACGGCTCAAGATGTACAACATTTGCACAGGTTGGCTAATTTTTTTAGCAGTAACACATCTATTAGAGACAATTGTTCGATAAATAATACTTAATGTACTATCATGAACAATTCAAGCATCTCTTTGGTACTATTATAAATAACTGATTTCTGAGATGTGTCCATCTGAACTTTTAATAACAAGATACAAGATTGTTTTATGTTGTACAATGAAATTGCAAAAATATATGCATTTTATGGAATTTCAGATTCACTGTTTTTAAAATGTCCTTGTTTTCTTTTCTTTTAATTTTGTAATAGCTCGATTGCTGAACAAATAAAACATTTTGTACTTGTAATTGTACATAAGTGACCACATCCCAGTTCAGTGTACATTGGTTGCTAAATATCCTCAGCCCCCCCCCTTACCCTTATCCGTGTCCTAAAAAAGGAAAGGGCAACCAAGTGTATGGTATCTCAGACTGACTTGCACTACCTTGACCAGATCCTGGATGTAAACCTAGCTTTAGACGTCCTGATAGCTGAACTCCACATAGTCTGTGATCAATTTGCCCGTGTCAAAAAAATAAATTCCTAGGTTTCAGCAATGCTTGACTCTCACTGTATCTCCAGGCACTAATGAATGAGACAAACAAGCGGTAGGCTACTGCCAAGGAATCTGGGCTCACTGCTCACTAGCAGAAGTACAGAGAACTTAGAAACAAATTCACAAAGGGAGTTATGGCAAATAAAGCTAACTGCTTTAGAACCAAACAAACCCTTATTTGGAAAAATGACAAAGAAGCTATGAAAATATCAGTTGTCCTCTTTAAAGGGACACTGTCAACCTTTTTTGCATCATATTATTTCTAGTTAAAATCTCATATTTTATGAGTAGTTACCTACTCTAAAATCCGTTGATATTGCTGTTTTTGTATCTGTTTTTTTTACTTAGTAGGACTGAAATGTATGCTAATGTATAGATATAAACAACTTTTTTTTTTAAATCCAGGACCTATTTTTATTGCATACTTCCTGAACAGTAGAAACACCCTCTGACAGTGCAGCTACTCATAATACAGTAGTCTCCTCTACTCCCAATGCATAATCAGTGGCTAGACCATGGTGAGGGTGTTTCTAGGTCCAGCAACAATGCAGTGGGAGTTGATCAAGGAATCTAAACAAACATGTTTTGGTGTGGTAACACCAGTCTGGTGGGCAGTCTGTTTTTCATTGTTTAACAGAAAAAAAGAACCAGACTCAAATAACCAGCTACATCAGCAGTCTCTACGAAATATGAACAGTCATACGAGTTTTTTTAAACTAGGGACACTCCGGGGCCTAAGGGGGTTGAAAGTGTCCATTTAAAGACAGAAACTGGCCAAAAGTGCTGCAATGCAGAATAAGATTCAGCATAGCCCCAATAAGCTTCATGCCAAAAATTTAGATATCTTAAATTGTTTAAAATTTGTAGTACAGCAAACGTCAGACATCCACCACCTCCAATAATGTAGACACCAGTCACAGAATGTAGCTGTGTTACCATTTTATTGCAGACAGTCATATAGCACACTACAGCTAGCCTGCCTGATGCATTTCAGATCACTGCATCCTTTATCAAAGGTTTAAAATTTACAAGCCATTTTGTAAGCCAGATTTCACTACCTGTTGAAAATAAGCCAGTATTGGTTATAAGATACTGATGATATCAACCAGAAAGTATAGCCTAGTCCTCCTGCCAGTAACCCTACAGGACTTTTTTCTTCAAAGCTTAAGAAATGGTAGCTGTAATAACCAATTGGAAAAAAGAAAAACTGATGAGGTTGGATGCAGTTCATGCATTTCCAGAATATAGGGATGCAAGGTATTGTACTTTAGAATGCAATGGTTTTTGAATGCAGTGCTGGATACAGCTATGAAATGTAATGGTGTTGCACAGTTGGGGGCATGCACCCTCAAACTGTGCCAGGGATGTACAATCACAAAAGGTTTTTGAGGACACTCAATCTAGGAACGTGACAGGGACATACATCTAGGAATCTGGCAGGGACTGATAATTTCAGAATATAGTAGGGACATACACTACTGAAATGTGACAGGACACACCATTTTATTTTAAAATTGCTTCTCTCTGCCACATTCCAGAATTGTATGTTCCCACCTCATTTCAAAAATTGCACATCATACTCTCCCTGCCACATTGCAGAACTGTGTGTCCCTGACACATTCTGACATTGTGCATTGCTGCCACATTCTAAAAGTGCACTGCCCACCACATTCCCAAATTGCACATCCCAATTTCATTCCAAAATTGTGTATTAATGCCACATTCTGAAATGATGTCAACCAATATTCCAAATCATCATGCCCCATCACATTCTGAAATTGTGTGCCCAGGCCACATCCCAATGCTATATCCCTGCTATATTCTGAAATTGTGTCACTACTGCATTCCAAAACTGTCAGTCTCAGTCAATTTCCAAAATTCTCCATACTCACCACATTCCAAAATGATGCATTTGTGCTACATTCTGAAATTGTATTTCCCAGTGACATTCCAAAACTGAGCATCCCCAATGCATTCTAAAACTGTGTGTCTCAGTTACATTCCAGAATTGCACCTTTCTGCCAGATTCTGAAATTGTCACTGCTGCATTCCAAATTGCCAAGGCGCTAGGGGCTCTCACTGTGGTGTGAATAAATTGACAATTTAGTTGGATTACTTGCCTTTCTGTGTATTCTTTCTGGAGCCCTGCTGTGTGGAATCTTATTATGTGTTGGGCTGGCCGCCTGTTGCAGTGAACCGACTCACAATTGAGCGCAGGAGCTTTCTCTCTGTAAATTTGTAGGTGCCCCTCTTCATCCTGCCAACAGGCATGTTTCTGTTTTCTCATCATGGGGTAAGTGGCGTATGCTGACATCAAGGTACACATGCCAACATCTGCCTTGTCCCCCCACCTCCTTAGGGTTGTGCTGCCTTTCCCCTGGCTTCTGCCAGGGGCCAGTCAAGCACTAAGCTCTTCTGCACCTTCCCCCGCAAGAGGAGGAGAGCAGTCCCATGGACACTCGATCCTCCTCCCTCCCCAGCTGGCCCTCTGACACTTTAGGCTCACTTCTGAAACTGGGTCGTCAGTGTCACAAGCAGTAGCTCTACCACTGCACTGGGAGGCTGGTGCATAAAATTAAAATTTAAGGGCATAATGTCGGTGGACAGAACAGTCTCAGTTGGAGTACAACAAGACAATATTTTGGGCCCTCTACTATTTTTTCTTTTCATTAATCAATTGCCTGAAGCCTGTCAATCCACAACAGTTCTCTTGTATGCAGATGACGTGATCATTCTCTCCAGGCACCATAACAAAGACAGCCTGACTTATGCCCTGCAAAGCAATTTTGCATCTGTCAGAACCTAGTTCTCCAATAATAGCCTAGTTTATCAACCAATCAATCTATCTTTATTTAACCAGGTGGAACACCATTGAGCAAGCTCATTTGCAAGGTGGGCCTGGGTAGTACACATAAGTGATTCAATAGAACAACAATAACACAAGTCAGCACAACAGGATAACAGAGACAACCTGAAACATGTCAAGGCAAAGAGTACTACAACAACTCTGAGTACAACAAAATAATTATATACAATAAGTATACATGTAAAAAAACAGTTATTGATGTAAACAAAGTGGTAATATAGGAGTCAGCCTGCTAGAAGAATGAAAGAAATGTAAGGAGGCACAAAGAATAAGGGGAAGGGAGGGATGAGGGTAGGAGGAAGGATGAGGGCTACAAGTATTACAGTAGTGGCAGCAGTGAAATTAGTGACAGGGAAAACATTTATAGGGCTCAGGGAAGGATCTTGAGTAAAGTGATTTGAACTCCATAAGATTAATTGGGTTAACCAGTTTTAAAGTTTTTTGGATTTTATTCCATAGCTGGGGCAGTACGTAGCTGAAGGAAGCACTACCAAAATGGGAATTGGTGTTAGGTACATATAGTGAAATGTAAGAGTAACTTCTCACTCTGTAATTGCCTAGGGTGCACAGTAGTAGACAGTCAGATAAGTAGAGGGGGAGTTTCTTTAACAATAGCTCTGTAGGTCCAGAGTATAGCTCAGGGCTCAAATCCAAAAAAAAAAAAAAAAAAAAGACCATGCTGTTTAGCAGCACACAAACATAAAGAAAAAAACATTCCCCCTTAGAGATTTTCAGTACTATGGGTGCTAGACTAGATCAGGCAGAGGTCTTCAAATATATTGGGCTATATCTAGATGTTACTCTATATTTTATCCCACATGTGGCTAACCTAGAGAAGATGGTCAATAAAAGGCTGGTTGCCCTATACAGAAATGGAAATAACCTTACCCCAGAGGCTAGGCACCTAATTGTGACAAGTTCCATCCTAGCTCTGACTATGGCCCTATCATCTACTCTGCAGCTAGTGAATCAGTAAGGGATGGAGTCAGAGTCATAAACAATAAAGCCTGCAGACTGGTTCTGGATGCAGATAAACACACTTACAGTTGTGACCTATACACTCTAACCAGCTGGCTACTCCATACTACCAGAACCATGTTCCAGAGATGTATACTAGGGAAAAGGGCATAACTGGGACTTATTCCCCTAAACTGAAAAACTTGCCAGAGCTTTGTTGAAAACCTATAACTCATTAGAAGCATGGCCAACCAGAGGCTCATGAAACTTTTCTCCAAGACCAGTCATTGTCAATGTTCCTTTGTGGCTAAGGCCGCTAACTAGATGAATGACCTACAAAATGTATGCTATAAGGTGACTATTTTAAGCTAATATATCTAATGCAAAAAGATCACTCGTCTTGTACGTAATGATTAGCCACACTCTGAATTGCCCATGTATTTCTGCATCCTTTGTAAATCTGTGCTACCGTTACATTTTTATATCCATTATAATGTCTCAGTGCTATCTGCTTTGCAGTTTCTTGATATCATTTGTATTGTCTCATTATAATAACTGGTCAGCAATTTGTTCTATAGGCTGAGCCAGTTATAATTTGCCTTTATAACCCACGGGTTCTAATGGCAACCACGCACCCAGTCAATCAAAAACAGCTGCTCTCTTATTGGCTGTCACTTCCTCCTCCTGGATGGGCTAATCGCACCTTAAAACATGGCGGCTCCTTGTAGGAAGGAGCCACCAGAAGCAGTGAGGAACTGCCAGACTAAGAGTCCTTGTCATCTTTTTTATTTTTTAAATTATATGGCTAACATTTTTAAACAACAAAAAATGCATCTGGCCAATCCTGCCATTTGACAGCCACAGCACACAACATCCGACATGGGGGAATGGCTCCAACCTGACTGAGTGCTGGTAAGCTGTGATCGCGATTGTGATCAAACTCTTACTACTCTATACAAAATAACAAGCTAAGATAAACTAAAAGTAAAAAAAACAGCTATATATATATATATATATATATATATATATATATATATACAAACAGTAAAACCTGACTGAGATAGATAGATACAGACAGTGTGTGTGTGTGTCTTTGAATGAATGAATGAGATGGAGGGTTGGAAAAAATTGTTGACCAGCATTTATAAATAATAAAAGATGGGGAAGTATGTTTAAAATTTGAAATTAATGGTTGCCCTCGGTGTGGGATGCTTTAATAAACCTCTTGGGCTTTGACCTAAGGGTTTATGTAGCATCCCACACGTCGGTCAACCATTAGTTTCTCATTTGGCACACATCCCCATCTATTATTGTATATGTTATCAGCTTTGTATTTTCACATTGAAACCATTACTGATTCAGAATCTTTTAAATAGAGCACATGTGCTAAATGTTTTCCTAGTACCTAAAAAATAAAATGTGTAAGTATTCTACATCCTGTTAAAGTACTTGGGAATTCTATGTAGTAGTTTTTCTGCCAAATTTGCTTAATATGTATAATTAATTTCTCCTGTATGTTGTATCCCCTAGTTACATCTATAAACACATTTTTTTATTTCTGTATGTTTACCTAGAAAAACAGTTTTAATAAATAAATAATCCACCACATACACTAGATGCTCACATAACAAAGATGATAATGACAATAGAAACCTAGCTATGATTTCTGAAAACAGGTGGAATGCATTTGAAAATTTTCATTGGAATAAATACAATGACTGCAAGCAAAGCAAAATAGTAGTGCATCACAGATTACTCTATGATGTAGTGACAATATATTGGTATGATTCAATATTTTAACATGCAATGTTTAAAGTATTGTATGCACAGTACTAACTCAGAACTAAGGAGCACAGAAACTTGCATATGCTGACTTTTATGCACAAATGCCAGAGGGGAAAATATCCACAGTATATTATGGCAAATATAAACAAAAGAACTGTGAAGCAAGAGTTAAGACCAGCACTGGGGGTCAAGTTTAAGGTGGGGGTCAAGTTTAAGTACCAGTTTGTAACCTGGAAATGGGGAGGACCTACACATATTATTAGGGAATGACATTGTGGAATTTGGTCTCATTTACTTTGACATTATCTGACAGGAAATCCAGTCTAGCCCCCTTAAAAATGTTTCGTCTGACAGACAAATATATCCCTGCCCTGCTGTCAAAGATTGGGGACAGGTTAATACGTGTTAATACTCATAATACAATATATTTTTCTTAGTCTGACTATATACTTATTATATGATATGTGTACTTAATACTGAGTCCTATTCAAACACTTGTGAGGACATATTCATCATTTGAAGACAAAAGAAAAAAAATAATTTTGTCTCCTTTTAAATCTATATACTATTTGTTGAAACTATTTAATTGTTCTTGACAAATGTTTGATTGCAGCATTGTAACATGGCATGTATCGAGTGACTTCACTGAAAATAAATCATAGAAACTTAAAAACATAGAATGTGATGGCAGATAAGTTCTGCTGGGCCCACCCAGTCTGCCAATTTTTAACCTTCACTTCTTGCTGCAGATCCTACTTAATCTATGGCATAATTTATCTCCCTTCCTTATCCCTATAATTCCATTGTGCCTGTCCCAGGCATTTGTGAATCCCACCACAGTTTTGGCCCCCAAGTATATCTGCTGGAAGGCTGTTCCAGGTATTCACCACCCTTTCTTTGGTGAAGCACTTTCTTATACCCCTCTTGAATTTGCCCCACCCCTCCAGCTTCATAGTATGCCCCAATCTTCTCTGAAAGTTATACCCATACCTTATTTACTCCCATGAGGTATTTAAAGGTCTCTGTAATACCACCCCAGGCATACCTATTTAGCTCCTTTAACCTGTCCTCATAGGGCTTTTGATGCAGATCTTGCACCATTTTGGTAGCCCTCCTCTGGACTGCACCCACTGTGTCTATGTCCTTCCTGAGATGTGGTCTCCAGAACTGGACCCAATGCTCAAGGTTGGGACTTATCAGTGATCTACAGTAGTAGTGTTGAATTAGTCAAGGAATTTTTAAGGATTTTTAAACATCTCTAGTGAGAACTGTGAAACCTTTGGTTAGGGATTTTGTTTTGTTTGTTAGTGTGTTCACAGCTACATGGAGGTTGTGCTTCCATCTGATAGTCTAGTTGAATATCTACCAGATAGCACGTGAGTACTGTAATAGGAACTGACCTCTTTCTGTAGGCATAACAAAAATAATTGTTAAGGATTTTTTCCCTAAATTTTGTGAAGAAGAAATAGGGAATCTCACAAAATTGCTTGACAAAGTCAGCACTACTACTGTGTAGATGCTCAGCAATACCTCCCTCTTCCTACTGGTGATACTCTTTCCTATGTATCCCAGCAGCCCACTAGCCCTTCTGACTGCCTTGTCACACTGCCTGGCCACCTTTAGGTCATCCAATATGATTACCCCTTGGTCTTTTTCCTGCTTGGTTATTGTCAGTATCATGCCACCCATTTTGTACTAGGCTTCTATGGCCCAAGGGCATTATTTTTGCATTTTTTACATTAAAACCCAGCTGCCATACCCTTGACCACTCTTCCAGTCTTTTTAGATCCCTGCACATCCCTTTTACTCCCCCTCCCCGCCGAATGTACACTCTGCTATGGTTCACATGGTTCAGTTCAGCATTCCGTCCGTTTATGCTATGAGTAAAAATGTTTACCTACTAAGAACATCACACATTTTAATAACATAAACTTTTTTGTACCTAATCTCTATTATCTGTCACCCTCTGTTATCTGCCTCTTTTCTCCTCACACTAAAGCGGTTGCATAATAAAGTGAGCATTGTAAATGTCTGTAGCTCTTGATCAGGTTTCAATTTTACATCTACAAACTGACAAACTATTTTGTTTTTGAACTTATGCAATATTGATTGACTGTGGGGCATTAAGTAGACTCTAACTAGCAGTACATGAGGCAGATGTTTTCCGATTTTAGACATTGTGCTACACTGTGCCTTCACACACATGTAAATTCTTGTAATTTTTGTAATTTGATTTGTTTTTACATATTAGCTGGGTACTTATTTGATGTTAATCTTTTGTGTGTTCACTGTTGCCATTCACATGCTGTGCTGACTCTGTCACTTACTTGTGACTGGTCCCTCCTTCCTTCCCTTCCTACTCATTCAGGTCACAACTGACATTGAGACTACAGTTTGTTTCTGTTTACCTACCTGGTTAAAATATTTCAAATACATAAAAAAATAAACATATCAGTGAATGTTTTATTCATTTTGAGGCCAAAAACATTTCTTCTTGTTGAACACTTATGAAAATTGACAATATGTTTTATAATTTATTCTTGCAATACATGATGCAAAAAATACATATATATTTCTTTTTGGAGCACTGGAAACGTAAAGTGAAATGTCCACAATTTCCCCACAATTTTAAAATTGCTATATCTGTAGGTAAATGTTTCCTAAATTTTCCAATGAACCTGGTGACAGATACGTTTTTCACAGTGAAGGTAACCTGAACTGGAAGGGATGTTGACAAGAATTTCTATTAACTTTGGAATATAAAACTGGTTTCCTGTCTGGGAGTATGATTGGTAGGGTGAGTACTGTAGCTCACAGGTTAAAGCAAATAGTAAACGTAGCTCAGGAGTTTTATCAGACCAGTATTTATAACTGTGACAAGCATTCCAATGTTTTTATGAAAAAGTCAGTTTTGGGACAGAGTCCAGCTGTAGTATTCAGATTCAAATTTGCCAACCACCAAATTTCATGGTGTGAATATATATGCACAGAGATGTTGAGAAGTTTAAATCTTCCAAGAGTATACACTTGTGAAGATACAGAGAGCACAACCTGTTCAATGCTTTGTATGTCAGTAAAGGGATATTGACTGCAATCTGCTGCCAGGGTAGATCTCACAGCAAGGAAGTTATGTGACCTGACTTCTGAACTGAAGCCAGAAGCCTCACTGCCATGTTTTGTACCAGCTACAGATGATGAATCTGACCACAAGCTAAGCCCTTACAGGGCACATCACAGTTCATGTGAAAAGAGATGGAAGTCTGCACCAGTAATCTCATATCAGTGTGTTCCAAAATGGGTCTCAATTTGGCAATATTTTCAGATAACAAAAACAGCTGTTGTCTACAGCTGACACCTGAGATTCATAGAAACATAGAAACATAGACTTTGATGGCAGATAAGGACCACTTTGCCCATCTAGTCTGCCCATTTCCCTACCTACAGGATAGGCTGCAGATCCTAGTTAACCAACAGCCTATTTCTTCCTACCACCCACAAGAATTGCCTTATGTCTGTCCCATGCATTTTTGAATTCTCCCATAGTTTTAGACCCCACAACCTCCTCAGGAAGGCTGTTCCATGCATCCACAACCCTCTCTGTGAAATAATACTTCCTCACATTGCCCCTGAACCTCCCCCTCTCTATCTTTAAATTGTGTCCCCTTGTTCTTGCACGTCTCTTTTTCTGAAAGATGCTACCCTCTTGGACTTTGTTGATTCCACTGAGGTATTTAAAAGTTTCTATCATGTCCCACTCTTCCTTCTTTCCTCAAGGGTATACATATTAAGCTCCTTTAGTCTCTCCTCGTATGGCTTCTCTTGCAGACCCTGCACCATTTTAGTTGCCCTCCTCTGGACTGCCTCTATCCTGTCTATGTCCTTGCGGAGATGGGGTCTCCAGAACCGGACGTAGTACTCCAGATGGGGTCTCACCAATTGTCTGTACAGAGGGATAATGACTTCCTGTTTTTTGCTGGTGATGCCTCTCCCTATGCATCCCAGTATACCCCCAGCCCTCCCTACTGCCTTCACACATTGCTTTCTAACCTTAAGGTCATCTGATATGATTACCCCCAGGTCCCTTTCCTTTTTTGTTGTTGTTACTACCCCCATTGTGTATTCTTCCCCTGGGTTCTTGTTTCCCAGGTGCATTATTTTGCACTTCTTTGCATTGAATCCAAGCTGCCATACTTCTGACCATTCCTCCAACCTTGCCAAGTCCCTTCACATCCTTTCCACGCCTCCTTGTGTATCAACCCTGTTGCAGATCTTTGTGTCATCTGCAAAGAAGCATACTTTTCCTTCCAGTCCCTCTGCAATGTCACTTATGAAGACATTAAAAAGGACTGGACCCAGTACTGAACCCGGCGGTACGCCACCAGTAACCCCTCTTTCTTCAGAGTGGACTCCATTTACAATTACCTTCTGTGTCCTGTTGTCCAGCCAATGTTTTACCCAGGCTACCACCCTGGGACCCACTCCGAGGCTGGTCAATTTGACTATTAATCTTTTGTGTGGGACTGTGTCAAATGCCTTACTAAAGTCTAGGTAGGCCATGTCCACAGCCCCTCCCTGGTCTACTACTTTGGTCACCCAGTCAAAGAAATCTATTAGATTCGTCTGACATGACCTTCCTGCTGTGAACCGATGCTGCCTTGGGTCCTTGGCCCCACTGGCATCTAGGCATTCGACAATTCTTTCCTTCAGAAGTGACTCCATCATTTTCCCTACCACAGAGGTCAAACTGACAGGTCTGTAGTTTCCTGCCTCTGTCTTGGTCCCACTTTTATGAAGGGGAATCACATCCGCCTTCCTCCAGTCCTGGGGTACCACACCATCCTCCCATGATTTATTAAAAAGAGTAGCCACTGGTTTCACTAGTTCCCCCCTTAATTCTTTTAGAATTCTGGGGTGAATTCCATCAGGACCCATTGCTTTGTCCACCTTCAGTTTTAGGAGTTCTTGCAGAACCCTTTCTTCTTTGAAAGGACTGGGATCGACCCCCCTATCAAGAGTGCTTCTGTTAATTGGATTAGGCACTTCCCCCTCCTCTTTTATGAATACTGAGCAGAAATATTCATTCAGTATCCCTGCTTTTTCACTGTCCCCCTCTGCTCACCTACCGTTCATTCTATTCAGCCTCACTATCCCTCCCTTTGTCTTTCTACGCTCGCTGATGTACCTATAAAAGGTTTTATCCCCCTTCTTAACTGAGTTGGCTATCTTTTCCTCAGTTTGGGCCTTTGCTATTCTGACTTCCCTCCCTGCTTTCTTCTGCCTTAACTGGTACAGCTCTCTGTCCTGCTCCTTCTGTGTTTCCTTATACTTCCGGAATGCTATCTTTTTCTTCCTGACTTTCACAGCCACCTCTTTTGAGAACCATAGTGGCTTTTTCTTTCATTTTGATTAGTTTATTTGCTTCACACAAATGCTTGTTGCCTCTGTGATGGCAGTTTTGATGATTCCCCACTGTTGCACCACACCTCCTTCTAGTCTGTTTGCTAGTGCTTTTCTGAGGCATGTGTATGTGTATTCAAGTGAAGGATTCTATTCCAGGACCACTCATAGACTGTGAACCATTCTTTCTGCCTACAGCTGAATCCTTAAAAGGATGAGGTGACTAAGGCTACATCTCAGTGACCAGACCTGCAGATCTGATCCATCTGGTAGCAGATCTGTTTTCCCTAGGTTCAGTGCCAGCCAGCTTGAGGTAATCCAGCTGCTGATCTCCAACAAGCAGTTTTAAACATCTGCATGGATGGACCCTAGTCAAGTGTAAATGATTGGTGTAGCTGAGCATCTTTGGCATAGCAATGAAACTCTGCACAGTACACCACCTAATGATCTTCCCCAGAAGGAGCATATATTGTACTGTACACAGTAAATGGCACTGGGGACAAGAATGACCCAGTGTCCCATTTTCCTGTAGTCTATCAATCATTAGCTAGTGGTCCAGTGTGTGAAATTCTGATGACAGGTCAAGGGTAATGAAAGAAGATAGCTCACCTTTTCCCTACCCCAACATAGGCTATTGTACACCTTGACTAGGCCTTCTCTGTACTTTGGCACTGGTAGAAATCCATCTGGAATTGCTCAAATATTATATTTCACTACTCACACAGACTTGTTGCTGCTACTTGTTATCACTTAAGGGTATAGCACCATTAAGTTATTTAAAGGTGTCAAGTACCTATTGTTTAAATGTAAGTAAATGTATATTAATTAATTGAAATAAAAACTGTGTTAGTACATCCATTAATGCTGAAAGGCAAAGCAATGAAATCAAATTAGGGTTGGAAGTCTGGAACATTGGCAACTTGAGGTTTCAGCAGTCACGTAACACATGCTCGGCAGTACCCTAATATTGGCACTCTCTATGCAAGCATTTCTGTGTCATTTACTTCAGAGTAACACCAACCTTGTGTCACATGACCATTTTAACCCCAAGGAACACAGCACCATTGATTTGTCAAGGTTACAGACTTCCAATCCAAATTATTTATTTTCCTATTTTTCATGTATTGTATTTTAATCTCAACAGATGCATTAACATAGTGTTTTTTTTTTTTTGTTTTTTTTTGGGGGGGTGGAATAAATATCCTTGCTTTTTAGAAAATATATATAAGAAATGTAACCCTTAGGTTGCCAACTGATTTAGAACATATATTAATTCTGGACTGATATATCAGACTGTGGCACATCAAGGGTTAAGAAATTATACATTTGCCTTACACCTGTCTTATACTCCCTCATGAGCACTGCATAGTTGAACTCACTGTGCCACACCTACAACTTGCTTTGTGAGGCAACACCCCAAAACATATTTTGGGCCTGATTTACAAGATGCCACTTATGTGGTCATGAGGTGAGGTGACAGCTTGACCACACTAAAAATTGGAGCCCAAAATGATCAAAAATGGCTAAAAAAATAAAATAATTCCCCATGCATGCATTTTGGAACTTTTCCATTTTTTATTCTTTTTCCTTACCTGCAGGTAGAGAAGCATGTTTAAGGCCATTGATGATTTCCAACGTGGGATATTGTGGATCATGATGAAGGACAAAGTGGCACATATGGGGGGAGGAGGGTGCTAGGAGTGGTCTAAGGTGGGTGATTTAGTACATTGTGGGCAGAAAGTAGGGACTTACAGTGGAGTTGGGTACCCACCATCAGACTGGTTATGTAAGCAACAGTTGGGCGGCTGGGAGGGGTGGATACCGCCAGCTGGTTGGGCACCTTCCAACAGGTTATTTAAATATTAGGAGGGCAGTGGGTGTAGGGCTGGACACTTGCTGCTGAGCTGTTTAGTCATCAGATTGGGGGAATACTGGCATCAGGGTTGTGCACTCACTGCCATGTTATTTAAACACTGAGCTGTTGGGGGTGTACTAGCAGCAGGGTTGGGCACTCTACTGCTAGTGAAACTTAAGGGGGTTCCAGTGCCTATAGTGAGGAAGCTCTCCCGACTGCCAGTAGTGCAAATGAATAGGATGGTCATTTTTATGATTCAAACCAGCATAGAAGAGTGGTTTTGACTCAAAAATTGCCCCCATCACAAAACCAATGTATGTCAGTGTTACAAATATTCATTTATGAAACTTTTGTTAGTTTTTATTGAGGACCATATAGGAACACCTTGCAAAATATGACTTCGCCCTAATAGTGCTGTAAATGAATTGTCATTTGAATCCTGTTCAAAAACAAAAGCTTTTACAACTACTACTACTGGTACAATAGAGTGATGAATAACTTTTCATGCGTTTGAAAAAATGACACTTTATTTTCTGAACAATTGAACATCAAACGATTTTTCAGTAAAATTGTCTGTGAATGAATTACCCTTGCACCAAACACTATGGCTCCTTAAAGTTTCAGGTTTCAAAACCAAGTTATCTTTGTGCTATTGGTATGCAACAAAAAGATCTTAATGTCCATGGTTTTAGGGGCTTTCAATTTTCTAGAACTTTTAAATCACTGAGCTAACCATTTACACAGTTTCCAAATCCAATGATTGTGTCACTGACTCTGTGCATGCTAAATTGTAGGCTATTCTTTCCTGGGATGCCCACATTATTAAGGTGCAAAAATTTGCATTTTAAAATTCAACTGCCTATTCAGCTATAATATACTACAGAGGCAGTACCATGCCTGTATAATATATAGATGGAGTAAGGCTTGAATGCAGGCCTGCAAAATCTACCACACAGTAGTATAACTTTGATGACCATTTTAAGTTGAACTTCAATCAGAAACCTACACAATAAATCAGATTATTTAACTGGTTTGTGATCGGCAAAGCATGCTTCAGTGCTGCTGTCTGTTCTGTGGGCATGCTGTTGACTTACCACTCTTTTTGTGTTTCTGTCGCATATTGGAGAGCCTAAAACTATTTGCGGCTTCTTTACCCTCTGAGTATGCTTAGCCTTTACCTCCCCAGGTCCCGGTTCCTGCAATTGCAATGAATCCTGAATACACTTTTGTTGGGGGTGCTATCTGACATGTCTACCCTAAAGTCTCACAACCAAAACCGGTTGGAGGGATTCACCTTCCAAACTTCTTCTATTTTCTGGCTTCCCATGGAGCAAAGTGGCTCTGCTGGGGTGATCCCACAATAGCTCTGACTACAGAAGCATATCACCCTACTTGGCTTAATAGAGAGGAAGACCTTTGTAGAATGGAAGACCTTTGTAGGAAGGAGGGAGTGCACCTTCACAGCCTAAAAAATCTCACCCTAGCAGGCTTGCCCCTAGGACTATGAGTCCCCCCTTAACCTGCTCCCTGAAGGCATGTGTGCAACTGCACCAATATCTAAAACTAGACTGGACCACTGACCTCTCTCAACTGATTTTAGGTAATCCACATTTCCACATAGCTGGTCTCCCTATACCAAATGCCTTCTGTCCCCCCCATGGGGCATGCAGATCCAGCACTTTCTTTGAGAGGGTCACCCCATCTCAATCCAGGCAGTGACAGACACTTTCTCTCTTCCTGTCTTTCATAGCTTCAAATACCTTCAACTGAGGAAAGCTTTGAATGTGTTTATTGGGCCAGGTCCTTGACAGGCACCTGCAATGGAGCCTCTAGCAACCCTCTTAATTATTGCCACGCAACCACATGTCACCTCTGGCATATACTCCTATTTGAAAACAATTGATCATGGCTTGCTGACTGGGATTGGGTTTTATTGGCAGAATAAGTTATCCCTTTCTTATACACTACAGCAATGGCACTCAATTTGGTGCAATTTATACTGATATCTTCAGCGCGACAGACACAGATGGACCCAATTTAGAGTACTCCATGATTTGTATTTCACACCAATCAAACTTTACCATATTGGCAAGTCTCCCACACCTAATTGTCCCCATTGTAATTTGCCAGAAGGGGACACGTACCACGTGCTACGGACTTGTGATAAGATCCAGCCTCTTGGGCATGCAATTAAAGCAGCCATGGACCCAGTATCGGGGACAGAGCAGACTTTTATTCCTGAAATGTGTCTGTTGGGTGATTTATCTGCCCTGCCTGTTTAACACTGCAAAGCTCAAATAGCCCTTATTGTGATCTCTGTGAAAACAGTTGTTCTTTGACATTGGCATGAGGAGTTGCTTCCCTCATACCAGGAATGGTATAATGAGCTACAGCAGGCCCTTGGAGTAGAAAAGCATATCACCAAGAATCTATGGATGGGTGGCTCTTATTCTTATGGACTGGATGTCCTTCACACTGTCCTCATGGTTTCGAGTCAACCCCAGACCCCTCCCACTTCATGATGGCTCTACCTCTCATCCCATCTAGGGGGTGGCTCTCTAGTTCTGGGGTCTCTCAGGCCAGGGTGGGTGGGTGGATTATTTGGGATAAGTAGATGCTCTTTACCCCTTTCTAGTTGGGCGTGGTCTCCTTGGTTATGCAGATTAGCTCAGGGTGTGCTGGGTGGAGATGGGGGAAGGGCTTAACTGAGTCTGGGGATTTTGTATTATTGGATATTATCTTATTTGATATTATGTGTTTGCTGTTGTCATATTATTGCTGGAATTTAATAAAGCAAATTGATTAAAAAAAATAAATAAAAGTATCCGCCATCATCCACTGAGCATTATTCTTACACAGTCTCAAATGCCTTGCTGTCCTATTCAGAACAGATTTGTTTTCAAAACGCTTTTCAGCAATGTATTTATATTACATATTAACATGCCCATATTATGATACCAATACTGCAATCATTTCCATGATAAAGTCATCAATAATATGGTCCCAGTTAGTGGATTTTGATGAGCATATTGTATGCATTCATGGGCTCACATTAACAATTATGCTGCAGAAGCATTATTATCTCACAATATTAAATATCAGTACTGTATCTGTTAATGTCATAACATACTGTGGGGTATAAGACTGCAGTAGTAAGAATTCTATATTAAGACATTTCTTAAACTTTGTAATAGATTAGTGTTGGGCAGTATGGTGAACTCCACTACTGCCAGTATGTGGTGGACATTCATAATATTTCACAGAATTCATGCTGAGGTGGAATAGGCCTTTTAAGCTGTTAAAATAAAACCTTGGAAAATGTGGAATTTCTTCACTTAGTGTAGAATTGCTTGGATGCTGAAAATTGCAATAGTAACATAGAAACATAGAATTTGATGGCAGATAAGGACTGCTTGGCCCACCTAGTCTGCCCATTTCCCTACCTATTGGATAAGCTGCATATTCTAGTTACCCAACAGCCTTCTTCCTCCTACCCCTCACTATAATTGCCTTATGTGTGTCCCACGCATTCTTGAATTCCCCCACTCTTTTTCACCCCACAACCTCCTCAGGAAGGTGGTTCCATGCATGCACCACTCTCCATGAAAAAAATACTTCCTCACGTTGCCCCTGAGCAGTCCCCCCCCCCATCTTCAAATTGTGCCCTCTTGTTCTTGTACATCTCTTTTTCTGAAAGATGCCCTTCTCTTGGACATTGTTGATTCCATTGAGGTACTTGAACGTTTCTATCATGTACCCCTCTTCCTCCTTTCCTCAAGGGCATGCATATTAAGCATTTTAGGAATAATCTTAGAGTCATAGTTTTTCCTGAAGGGCAGAACACAGAGACATTTCAGGTTTCCTACAACAAAAATTTTGCAAACTAGTTCAGCGTGACTGGAGATCTGTGTTAGAAATTAAGAAGGCAAACAGATCCCTTGCCCCCAGCCTAAGCAACGGTCATGTCCAGACCCAATTATTGCAAAGTTCCACAGATTCTGTGACAAAGGAAAAATACTGTCACTAGCCAGAAACGGAGGACCCCTCACATGGAATGGCCATCAACTATGTATTTTTAATGACTTTTCTACTGAACAGGCACTCTTCAGAAAAGGATTCACTAGAGTAATTAAATAACTTTACTCAGTGGGGATCCCTTACCAGTTATATTATCCTGCCACACTTAAAATTGTCTGGAATTACATGCCACACTATTTTAAAACCCCAAATGAAGCAGCAGCCAGCTACATTCAGAGAAACTAGTGAGGCAAGGGAAACAAACTGCAAACCCAGAATGGGACCCACAACATAACACTTATGCCAAATTGGCCACAGTCCCCAAAAAACTACAGAACTCAAGAACAGCAAAATCAGGAGATGGACTGGCAGATTTCTAAATCAAAAATAATAAACAGAAGTTGCAGACATCAGAGCCATAGTAGAACAGGGGCAGACTCTCCGCAATTGGGACAGAAGCTTTGAATCCAGAGGATCAGAGGAAAGCACAGACTGAATGAGCAGCAAAGAGGTTGGAACCTAGCCTTCCATTGCAACACAAAGCAGAGAAAGGAGCAATGACTCCCACAGAAGCTGCAACAGTCCCAGTAGTTAGACACCAAACAATGGACTGAGGGGCCACCTCATGAGTTGACACAGTAGAGGAGCATTTAGGCCTACATGGGACTGGAGTAGAATCACAGTCCCAGAAAACTGCCATTGCTTGAATTGTGCTATTGGAAAACTTGTGTTAATGTGAAGATTTAGACTCACTCACCTAAAAAGGATCTACTCTTCTCCCTCCCCCCAGCAGCCCTGCCTTCCTTCTCCCTCCCTGAAAGTAAAAATACTATGATGGTAACAAACCAAAATCTGTTGATGCCTTCAGATATTTGGGCATTTATTTGGACCCATGTCTTACATTTAACAGCCATATAAAATATTATGGCACCAACATGTCAAAAGAGTTGAGTCCTCGTACTGGATGCAGACATCTCTAACTGCTGACTCGAAAGCAAAAATGCTTAAGGGTAATTTGCTTCCTTTGTTGGATTATGGTTTCATCATAACAGACATCATCTAGATTTGTATTTAAGAAGAAAAGTACTGTATACTAAAGATGAAAAGTTTGCAGCGTCATCTAAACCTAAAGTTCATCATTGCTTTGTGCTGGACACTAAATTGGCTACAGCCTGATCTTAAAGTCCAGTGGAATTAAAGCAACCTAGCTTTTAGGATTATGCACAATAAAACCAGCAATTGTCTCCTGGAGCACACTAACTATGTTGACTTCGCTCATTCTCATTCTCATTCTCATTGATCCTCAAATAAGCACCTAATGGTTCCATTAATGCAAACAAAGATGGGTCAGAATTCTTCTGGTTATTGCATTGGGAGGTTCTGAAACACTGTCACCTCTTGGGTCAGAGCTGCATTTACCCTAACCTCTTCTCTCAGAGACTTAGAGATTATCTGCAGCAACAACACATGTTTCTACTTAATTATGCTTGTTTCTACTTAATTATGCTATTAGGATCATATATCTGTTTTTGTTTTGTGCTTATATGTCATTTCTTTTCACAATTTTCTCATTATATACTGCAAATACTGTGTATATATCTCCCACTACCCCTCCCCTCGAGACACATCTGGAAATGAGCTGTTAATCAGCTCAATATGTCTTTCCCAGTAAAACTTTTGAAATAAATAAATAAGATTTTAATGTACAATTGTCTATGTTTTTAAATTGTAGTATTTTTGTATTGCACTCTTTCAGTACCTGGATGGATCATACATGACAAATGTATTTTATACCTGTGCAATTACCCAGTCAACAAAGCGAAATAAATACATAAATATAAATGAATTGAGTGTGACTTGTGATGTATGGTATTTATACATGAAAAGAGAACCCACTCTGTGTCCAGAGGAAATAGTAGTAAACTGAGACCCAACTCTTGTGTTATTTTCAGTTAAAAAAGCACTTTTATTACAAAAATCTGATACAAATACACAGGTACATTTCCCCTCCCTTCCCCCCTGGCATTTTCAGTACACCCTGGGGGTTGGGGGGGTACTTGTGTATTTTTATCAGTTTTTTGTTATAAAAGTCCTTTTTTTTTAACTGAAAATAAACCAAGAGTTGGATCTCAGTTTTTTACTATTTCCTCTGGGCAGAGAGTGGACTCTCATTTCTTGTATTGTGCCCTTTGAATTTACACCCTGTCATTTTTCTAGGAGCAGCATTCTTTTGTGATACTATTTATGGTATTTAGTCTAAAGAAGTTTAAACAATACTGTTATAGTATATGGTTAGCCTGTATTGTGAATGGATTTCAGCAACTGCTGAAATCTTGTTGTAGTACAGTTCAAAGGTCAAAATAGTTGTTGTACTATCGCTCTGACATCACATCTATAGTACAACAACTTTTTACCCTTGAACTGTTTCCCGATTGGCTGAAACATCGAACTTTCAAAAAAAATATGAGTCAACATGGCAGCGCCACTTAGCGAGCAGCTGAGAGAGCGGGTAAAAGATTCTTTGGACACGGACTCTGCCCTAATTGGCTCCGTGTTTCCAAACATTCAGTTTGTCCTTTTTAGTGTTTGTAAAAACACTACCTCGGTTCGTGTTTGTGGTCGGCAGCACAGCAGGACAACGGTGAGAATGGAGATACTCAGGTCAGTAGCAGAAGCTGACGCGGCAGCGTGGACCGGGTAGATGCACAGTGTGACTGAAGTATACACAAAGGTATGAAATTATACCTCAACACATAGAATTAAACTGACCGCATTTTTGGGGAACCATATACTATATAAAATAAAGATAGGAACTGTACTAACAAGGCCCTGTGTTTCCATCTCAGGTGGTTGATGACATCATAGGGACCTCTCGAGCTTCGCTCTTGAGGTCTATGATGTCATCAACCCCCTCGATGGAAACACAGCCTTGTTGTGCACAGTTCCCTATCCATTATTCTATATGTTATGGTCAAATTAGCTTGACAGTCTTTAAAGACACAGATACTATGGTTCTATATGGTAACATTGGTGGTCTCTGTCTGTTGGGACAGCATTTCAGTTATTTACACAATAAAGCTTGCAAAGTTCAAAGTTGCTGTGTGCTGTGGTCCTTTCTACTTGAGTGCCCTAAATTTCCTGGAACTGGTTCTATATGTCAGCTAGTGATAGTTTGACAGCTTGGTGAAATGCCACAAGACTCAGCTGTGGGAAACATTCAACCAATGGAAACATGTCAGCTCCAGCACATGAGGCAGAGCACAATTGGTTGTTGGGTGACTCCACTTTGTCAGTTGGGCCTAACTCCCTCTCTAACATATGCACATTTGAGGGGGAGAGCACTTTGCAGAGTATGTTCTTGAAGGAGCGTCTATGTGGACCCCCCCCCCCAATTGGTGGAACTCTGTTCTTTGAATCATTCATAGCATGCATGGTGGGAGTGTGAAAGAGGCTAGCATAATCCCATAGATAGGAAACTGCTGAAATCACTCACTGGGAAATGCAGTAATGTTTACTGCAGTTGCTCCTTGGTGGCAGGGAAACCACATGCAAGGCAGGATGTTGTACCTCACAGCAGGAGTAATGATCAATTGAAGAGGACTAATTAAATGTACAGAATCATGTGAAAGGACTACAAGGCTCTGATATCCAGTCAGATAAATCTTCCCCACCCCTTCCCTACACTGCAAACAAATCAGCTGACAATGAGGCAGATGCTCTGACTCACTACTTATCCAGCCTTGTAGTGCTGGTACGCTTTGCAAATGACAGCTACAGGACAGAGCACAGTGGAGATGGACAAATTCTGTAGATCTGGATATTTAATTATGGCTAACTTACCCCCCTTACCCCACAGAACGGAATCTGGTAAAGGCAGGAAATAATACCTGAGTGAGTTGAAGAGATGGCGCACATAGTTGAATTAGCACTGATGCTCTCTCATTGGGCTGGCAAAACATCCATTACACACTACCTAGCTGAGACAGTGGGAAGGACCAGAGGATATCACAAATATTTTAGAACAAATAGAGATCACCTTCTGGCTGTGGCTGCGTAAGGCTCAAAACCAAGTTAACTGGGGCCAGTCCTCTTCAATATCCTTATCAGTGACACTGCAGAAGGACTGGAGGGTAAGGTTTGTCTGTTTGCAGATGACACTAAGATCTGCAACAGAGTAGATGATCCACATGGGGTGGGCAGAATGAGAAGAGATCTGGATAAACTGGCAAAATGGTCAGAAGAGTGGCAACTGGGGTTTAATGCAAAGAAGTGCAAGATCATGCATATAGGGAAGAGAACCCTGAAGCCACCTATAGGTTGAGAGGGGAGATGCTGGCAATTACAAGGGAAGAAAGAGGCTTGGACATCATCATCAAGATGACCTGAAATCATCCAAGCAGACCACTAAAGCAGTAGGTAAGGATAGAGGGATGTTGGGGTGTATTAGTAGGGGTATCACAAGTCTTAAGAGGGAGGTAATAATTACTCTTTATAAGACACTGGTTAGGCCCCATCTGGAGTACGGCGTGCAGTACTGGAGGACACTCCTGCACAAGGACATTAACAAAATGGAGGCAGTCCAGAGAAGGGTAACTAAAATGGTGCAGGGACTGCATCAGAAAACACATGAGGACAGATTAATGGAGCTCAACATGTATACCCTAGAGCAACGGAAGGAGAGAGGTGATATGATCGAAACATTCAAACATCTTAAGGGCATTAACAAGGTGAAAGCATCTAACATGTTTCAATATAAGAAAAATAGCAGGAAAAGAGGACACAGCATGAGATTAGAGGGAGGCCGATTAAGGGGTAATGTGAGGAAGTTCATTTTCACAGAAAGGGTGGTGGATGCATGGAACGGCCAACCTCAGGAAGTGGTGGATATGAATGCAGTGCAGGGCTTCAACCCATTATGGGATAGGCATAAGGGAGCAATACAGATGAGTATGAATAGTTAGGCCATTGACAGAGCAAAGGCCTATGGCACATTAATAAAGTAGAAAAAATGGGCAGACTGGATGGACCTTGCAGACCTTATCTGCCGTCAACTTCTATGTTTCTATGTTAAACAGTGTAAGTAAGAAAAAAGCCTTGCTGCCCTTCCTTGACATAGAAATAGATGAATGAAGTCCAAACTTGTGTGTGTCTTGTGACATTCTGGATGGAAATATTTTATTTTGTAAACAAGCACACAAACTGGAATATATACAGTATATAGTCTATATATATTATATATTACGCACAATAGGTGCCACCCCAGCAAAAAATGCCTGACAGTGTTTCACTTCCTGTCTCTGAGCTTTATCAAGGGCTAAAAGTTATATCCTAGCACATACTCTTAAATACCCCCTTTTCTCCTATAGACATAAGTATTTAAACACATGAGTATTCAAGCTACCAATCCTCTAAATAATTATATCTAATTCACATATTTGTTTCTCTAGTGCAGTGTACTCCCCTAAAAAACAAGTTACTATATGCATCAAAATACACAGCATAATTCCTTATGCATCCAATATAGTTAAGAATGACAAATAAAGCAAACTAGGTTAATTTTTGTTATACTTCTTTTAAATTGATTGCTCTAACATTTGATTACCATGCCCAAACAATGACTCTGTAGATACGAATATAAATATTAAATGCAAGTAAAAAGTTCTTGTCTTCGATTCCAAAAAATAATCCAGTAATTCAAGCTGACCAATCGATGTCATTCTACCATGTCCAGTACAATTGATTGTTGAGTGACTCAGTGGTATTATATCCAAGACCAATCTAATTTATCTGTCTGAGATGTAACACCCTTGATGTGCCACTATGCTGTGACAAATAATATTTGCTTGGTATAGGCACCGATTCCTTTATGTACATGTTTGGTGATAAAATTATGGTTTTAGTCTGACTGTGTCTGTTGTTCTTAGGCTGTTCCCGCTGTGTTGACCCTGTGTGTATGTGGACAGATAGCTTACTTTTTCTCCCATGATAACCAGCAAACTTCTGCAGAAAAATAATGCACACAACAATCTGACCTGGACTTTGGCTGATTAACTCAACATTCAATTATACCAATACATTCTAGAGTGTAATATTCATTTTGTATTGCTTTATGGTTTTGCACTTACCTTTTGAATTGTATTCACTCCCTACCCTTTCATGGGTACACCTGAAATGAAAATTGGCTTAGGGTACCTATCCTGATTACTGATATGTAAATACATAAATTCATCTACTGTTATCCACTTTGTTTGCCTCATCCCTTCACACATCAAATTCAAATTCATACAGTACTTTTTCAGACTTGCTGGAGCCTCCCCTGGTGCAGGTTTGGGCCTTCCCAGGGAAACTGGCCTCACCACTCAGAGTGGCAAGAAATCCCTAGCAAATGCAACTCTGATTGCAGAAGCCAATTAGGGTATAGAGAAGAGGTTCAGTGGGCCTCCCACTTGCCCATCAATGGCTCTCAAAGGACCAAAGGTTTATTTGTTTCTAATATTGATGTTTTTCATGTTGTTATTTTACTAGTTACTTTTTATGTTCTTTTTACGAATTTGAATGTTGTTAATTCTGTCCTGCCTGACAGCCTCAGTGACCACTCCCCTGCGAAGTGTACCTAGTCTAACAATTTCCCCAAGAGTTCCCCTAAGGTGTGCGAAAACTGCTGCCTTAGGCCTGGACTACTTGAACATTTCAAGCTATATGTGACACAACTGGATTGGTCCCCACTGGCTAGGGATATAGATGGTAATGAGTCACTTAACTACTTCATAATGGTTTTCAACCATTCTTGTGATATTTTTGCACCGTATAAAATTAAAACAATTAAGGGAACCTCCAATCCCTGGCTCTCAAATCCCTTATTGGACTTATGAAGAACAGAGACAATCTTTGGCATATAGCAAAAGCAGTTGGTACACCTGCTGCATAAAATACCTACAAGGCAGCTAGAAACGCCTGCACCAGACTCATCTGACAGGCTAAAGCCTCCTACTATAAAGATCTACTAACCAAATCCTGGGGTTCTCGAAGAGACTTTTGGTGCTCTCTCAAATCCTTAATGGGAAAAGCCCCCAAGACCCCTCCAGATCTACTATTGACTGCGAAGGGGCCCCTACAGGAACCCATCAAAATTGCCAATGAGCTCAACAACGCATTCACTGACCTTTCAAGTATACTCCCTGGTGACTACTTCAAAGATATTCATGTTCAACAATGCCCAACTTCCCCTCAAGATCCCCCAAGGAAAGATTTACCACCTTTTTACTTTAGATGTTTCACCAAAGCCAAAACGATCAAGCATATTAAAAGAACACTTGGCAAGACCAAGATGGGGTGGATCTGCTTGCATGAAGCTGGTTGGTCTACTCCTTCACAAACTTGCTGTTCCTCTTACCATGGTGTTTAATGCCTCTCTAAAGTCAGGAGTATTTCCAAATGCATGCAAGTCAGCTAACGTAACATCTGTCTTTAAAGTGAGGGACAAAACCCAAACATCCAACTACAGACCTATATCCATCCTTCCTCCCCTTTCAAAAGTACTCAAAAGAATGATCTCGGAGCAGCTTAGTGAATACCTTCATAACCATAACTTACTCTGCCCGCAACAGCACGGCTTCCATAAAAAGCACTCCACACTCACCCGTCTAGTTGATTATTCATCCCAACTATATAACGCCTTGGATAGTGGTCAGGCAGTTGGATCAGTCTTCATCAACCTTACAAAGGCTTTTGACTCTGTTAATCACAACCTCCTCCTAAGTTGCCTTCTATCTACAGGTCTATCCCCAGATACAGTACTATGGTTTAACAGCTACCTCTCTAACAGATCACAACAAGTCAAAATTGGTGATACCTATCAGCAGTTAAGGAGGTGCACCTTGGGGTTCTGCAGGGGTCAATCCTTGGTCTCCTACTCTTTAGCCTTTTCATCAACTCCACCCCAATGGCTTGCTCAGCAAGCACAGTTCCCTATGCTGATGATGCAGTGATCTCAGTTGCGAGCAAAGACCAACAATCCATCACAACTGAACTCCAAAGCAGTTTCCATAAACTTGAATCTTGGTTTACAGAAAACAAGCTACTATTAAACATCAAAAAAACAGAGTATGCTCTTCACCACCTCCAAAAGCAAAAAGAAATACCTGCCCCTGCGTATTCATAACCTAAAGGGTGAGATCCTAGACCAAGAATCTAACTTCAAATAACTCAGCATTACCTTTGATGACACACTCACCTTCTCAAACCACATTGACTTTGTTACCAAGACTGCAAATATAAAACTTGGTGTACTTTATCATCACAGACATTCAATGACACCGAATGCACTCAGACTAGCCACCAGTAGCTCATTACTGTCTACCATTGACTATGGGTTGCCTATATATGGGCTGGTCACAAAAACTGCTCTTAACAGGATCAACACACTCCTCAATAATGCCTGGCATCTTACTTTGGGGGCTACTCTCGACACCCACACCTGCTTTCTGTACACTGAAACTGGGAGACTCCCACTCCAACTTAAAGAGCAATACCAAACCTGCTTACTTCTAAAAAAGTGCTACTTGGACTGACATCCCCTACACTGGGCGGACATTTTAAGTTGGCCGTCCCAACAAAATCTACCCATAGTGTGGTCACTGACAAGATGATGATTCTCTTCATAAGGATGAAACTTGCCCAGAACTCCATTCTATATCAAGGACCAAAATGGTACAATGAACTACCTGCTGACCTCACTGTTTCTAGCAAGATTAGTACCTTCAAAGCTGTGCTCAAATTCTCGACTTGGCTCTAAAATGAATTGTAAAAACTTATATGAAGTCAGCACTACCCACCACAAAATAAAGGCAAGGACAACAATTAATGTCCAAACAAATGCAGTTTTATAGAGCAGCTCAAACACAAAAAAGTGTAAAGTCCACAGACCTCGGACATGCAGGGCCCAGCTGACTTCAACCGGTTTCGCAGTAGCCTCTTCAGGACACTGCAAAACCGGTAGCAGTCAGCTGGGCCCTGCCCTTTCATCACCAGCCTTTGCTAACAGCATGTCTGAGGTCTGTGGATTTTACACTTTTTGTGTTTGAGCTGTTCTATTAAACTGCATTTGTTTGGACATTAATTGTTGTTCTTGCCTTTATTTTGTGGTGAGTAATGCTGACTTCATAGGAGTTTTTACATTTTGGTGGGTTTTATTAGCACACCCTGATGTGGGTCAGCCAGTAATTGAATTTGGAGTCTGAAATGAATTGTACCTGCCTGTGCTAATGTGATAGTACCTCGTTCCCAGTTTTCCATTCACTGCCCCCCTCTACATCTTTCTGCTATATACCACTTTTTTCTTAACCTGCTCCCCTACCCTTAATTACCTGACAATGGCCTCACTTGGTTGAAAGCTCCACCTCTCTCCCATCTCAGACAATGCCACCTCTGGCTGAGCCCCCCAACCCCCTCTTATCTAATCAGTCTGTTAATATATACTAATTTGATGTGAAGTTCAAATTTTACTATTACTGCCTGTGTATATGCTTCAATGTTTGTTTTTTTTTCTTTCTCTCTGTAAACCTTGTATTTTTGTAATGTTTGTTCAACTCTGACATGGAACCTTTGAAAATGAGTCCTTGACTCAAAGGTATTAATCCCAAACTGAAATAAATAAATAAATAAAATAATTATGATAAAATTGTCTGATGGGCTGTTCCTAGGGGCATGCTAAAACACAGAACAGAGACGTGCCCATACAATTTGGAAGAACAGACCTCTATAATAGAATTTCAATTTTTTTCAATTCAAATTTTATTTATAAAGCGCCTTTCAAGACCAAGGCGCTGTACAGAAATATTTAAAATAATAAAATCCAGACGTTTAAAAGTCATAAGGAATGCAGATGATCACTTATGAATTTGCAGAACACAAAATCTCTGCATTTATAGTATGGGTTACACACTGCATCAATGCAGACCACTGTCATACAGTACATACAGATTAGTGCAAAAAAAAAAAAATCATCATGGCTACTACATCAGTGAGATTCATATTCTGGAATATTAAGGGGATACACTTTCCAGCAAAAAGGGGGAACATTATAATACACCTCAACAATCTGGAAACTAACAACCTTTCTTTAAGAGACACATCTACTGGAAAAGGAAACTGACAAACTTAAAATAAGCTGGGTGCATAGATTTATGGCAGCACCTACAGCTCCAAGGGTAGAGGGCTGGGGGCAATTCCAAATCATAAAGGTCTTAAATTTTAAGTGGATGAAGTTATAAAGCACCTGGAGGGGGGAGGTCTCTGATACTGAAAGGAGACTTGGAGGGGAAAGAGTAACCCTATGTAATGTGTATGCACCAAACTCTTAGCACTAGGACTTCTAACATGCACTAACGTAGCTCCTCACAGATCTGGCATATTGGAGACTTATCTTAAGTGGAAACATGAATACTTTTCTAGATGATTTTCTAGATAGCAGTAAACCCCTTTTGGGCCAAATGACCCAAGTCTTGTGAGCACTGCACAATCTGATTTCAGAGATGGGACTAACAGACATCTGGTAACTAGCCAACCCCAAAGGGTGTGATTACACTATTTTCTCCTATCCTCATCAGATCTACACAAGCATAAAAAAGTGACTAGTCTCAAGAGATTTTATGCAGAACTTTCCACCAATGATCCTGAGAAGAAACTCATTTCAGACCATGCTCCGGTAAGCATCACCTGGGTTACCCGCAGAAGCCCAAAGCAGGGAAAGGGGCCACTGGCAGTTCACTGTGTCTTTGTTAAATAATAATTCCTTTAGAAAGAAACTAGATGCAGAGGTGCACAGATTCCTAAGAATAAATAAATTCAGGGACACTTCAGGGGCAATATGGTGGGATGCCCTGAATGCCTTTTTGAGAGGCAAATGTATCAGTTATGCATCCTTCCTCAAAAAAAGCAGGCACAAGGACCTCATGTTATTACAGCTTGAGTAGAAGGAACTTTAAGGAAAATACTGGTCAGATATAAACTCTCAGCAAGACCTGCTCCCAGACATCATTGGCACACGGTGCAAAGTTAACATACTCTTGCATCAGAAAGTATAAAATGCTTTGTTTTGCATGAGACAGAGTTCTTGGGATGCCAGAGAAAAGCTGGGCAAACTCCTGGCACATCAGTTGAAAGAGACAGGAGTGATCCATGATCACACAATTCAGAAACAAGATGGGACACTATGCAGACGCAATGCCAGTCTTAAGTAGATATTCCTCGCCTTATACAGGAGACTATATACATTTGAGGCCCAAGCCTTGATGGAGTACATAGAGACCTTCTTATCACAGGTTCAATTCCCTAGCCTTACTCAGGAGCAAATGGAGACCCTGGACTGGTCTTTCTAGGAGTCTGAGCTGACTGCAGCCATCAAGTCATGCCAAGTGGGAAAGTACCCAAGATGGATGGGTTTACTATGGAATTTCATAGTGTCTTCCAGCAAGAACTACAAATAAACTAGCAGCAGTACTCACTGAGGTGCATAAAACAGAACTCCCTAAATCAATGTGCACAGCTAATATAGCCCTCCTCCTTAAAACAAGGAAGAATCCATATCACTGCAGCAGTTATCATCCTGTATCCTTGATTGACTGCAGACTGCAGGATTAATGCAAACTTGTTGGCACAAAGGCTCAAGCAGCTTCTCCTGAACATGATGGCAAATGATTTCCTTTTGTGGGCTTTACAAAACAAGAATCTCAGGTCATGAAAGAGGACTGTGGGACTTTTTTTCAAACATCTTTTGTCGGTCTTGAAATAGGAATCTTAGCTCACGAAAGACAATGGTGAAACTTATTTATTTCTTTTCACAGTTCTTTCATGAGGTCATATGAAAGAACCATTAATCTTTCATGAGCTGTCATGAAATAACTGCCTGTGAGCAGGACTTTCTTGAATTGTGAAGCCACAGCTGGTCCTGTTGTCTGTTTCAGTTGGAGCAGTGAGCCACCATTTTCCAGATCTGTGTGTCTCTCTCTTGCTTTATCTAATTTTTCTGATCTCTTTAACTGTCTATCTGTCTGTGTCTGTCTGTGTATCTATCTATTATCTTTATTTTTAATTTTTTTAATTCATATTAATTCCCTCCTCCTCCCAGATGAAGCCAGCACCCCCCCTCGTTATACCCTCACATTTACTAAATTTTGAAAGCAGTGTCGGTACTGCTTGTCCACCTCCCTACTCTCCAGCTCCTCCTTCCGAATGTTTACTTTATAATATTTATTATATTAAGTGGACCAGTGATCCCACCCCCTGGTACTGCTTCTGTTGATCCACCCTCCACTCCAGGTCACCTGTCCCCTTCTCCTTATATCTGTGGCCAGTAGCCCGACTCTTAGGTGTCTGATCCATGTTCATTTATTAAAGAACTACCTTTGCTGTTGTTATTGTACAATTTGCTTAGTCATTGTGCTTTTCATCTCTGATCATTCTATCTTAAAATTGCAAGCAATAGTTAGTATCAAGGAATTGTAGTCACTTTTTCCACATTTCCATCACAAACTTGCTTTTTATTCTGCTAACGTTAAAAGCATTGGTAATAAATACAATAAATCAAGCAAAGACTCTCCTGAGGCTGTGGGATAAGTGGACCTTTTTTCCTTGTCACCAGCAACACTTCCATTTGCAACCCGTGGGAAATTATTAGCTAAGATTGCCATTAGCCTCTTCACTACTTTTAAAAAATAAGTGTTGTGTGAATTTCTTTATGGAATATTTATTATCTCATCAAGGTTCCAACTGTGATCATATGCTTCTTGTAATACACTGATCTTAAGGTTCAAGTCTCTGTAATTTAGAATTATCCCTCTTGAGTATAAATTTGCCATATTTTATAATGTTGTTCCTAATATTTCAATAGGATCATAGTCCATTGAGAGTTTGCATTTTGGCGGAAAATAAGCATTAATTACATTAATTTCTAAATCATCAAATATTTTCACAAGAACACATCAAAAATATAGATCCTCCAGATCAAATTCTAAAGCATGTTTAAAAATATCTGGTAGTAGTGTGAATAAGCTTCATTTTGCCCTACCAATGCTGTATGATTTACTGTCCATAATTTCCATGCAAATGTAACCATCGCTTATAACATTTTCCCTGATCACCAGTTTCTTATCTCATGATTCCCTATAAATTCCTTTAATACATTATCTTCAAATTTCAATTCCAAGCCCACAAAATTCCATCTAATCAATTTAAACTCCTTGGGCAGTTCTGAATCCCTGAGCCCTGTTCTTCTGTATTCTCTTTCAGTTCTAGCCTGCTTTCTTGACCAAGGATATGGCCATAAATGTGGAGTATGTGATGGCTACACAGACAGGGTCAAAGTGAAGTCTTGCAACATATGGTGAAGGCATCTGATCATAGGTTTCTTAGAAAGAGTGTCCTAATCTGTTACGATTAACTTTCTCCAGATACAATTCAATGGTTCTGTTTTAAGCCTGTTTTGGAGCTTTCAGATCTTGCTTACTACAATACCTTGCTTTCTAAGTTTGATCCTTATGGGGATTAGTAGCCACTTTTCCTACCTTTCTCCTGAATTCCTCTCTCTTCTCTGGATTATACTTCCTAGTGTTTTTTTAATTCTTTGATTTCTACTAAGAAGGGATTGCCAAAATTTGTTAACAATGATTGCCATGTGGGAATGGGGGATTATTAGTGTTTGGGTAAGACATCCCTTTATACCGATTATGGTGTTGCCACTAACAAGTTTGATTTGGTTTCTATGGGTCACAAAATAATTTTATGTTTTCTTTTGGTCCTTCAAAGCATGTTCCAAATATTCCTTTTTTTCGTTCCCTTGTTTTTACTTTCCTAACTTTACATGGAGAAGCAAATGTTTTCCTATTTAGCATTTTAAACAGTCAGATGAATGTTCACCTCACATTTATAGATACACTATATGATATATCAGCACATAAAGTAGATCAGTTTTATGTGAACTTCACATTTTGGAAAAACATTACTTTACTAATAGATTAATATGACTCTGCAGTAATGAAAGAGCTCTTGGGGGGGAAAAAGTACTTTTGGCAGTGTCTCTCAGCCACTGTTGTCTAGATGGTTCTAACAAATTCTTATCCACTCCTTTGTCATAATAGCAGGATTTGAAGTGACAGTTTGCATCAATCACTGATGCTGTATGCTTTGCCTCTGGTTTGTTTATAGCTTGCATGGTGGATAATATTCTTTGATCCTCTAGCTGTGCAATGCCTGTCTCACTCCTAAATGCACTACAAAAAAAGGAGTTAGCATAGCAGGAACAAAATAATCATCAGGCTCTTTATTATTTATTTTATCCACAATCAGTCATACCTTTATAATCTTGCTTATTTAAGCACAATGTTGTACAAAAACAGTCAGTATGCAGACAGAGCAGAATTCATAACTTACATATGGAGTAGTTTCTTTTTGCACAGCTCTTGATTTGCAGGAAAGCACTGTGATGATAAGCTGATTTCAACACTATACACAGCCACTGGCTTAACTCAAAGGCATTTTGGTTAGGCAAAAACATATTGGGTAAGATACACAAGTGTAAAAACCATGGATTCAGCATTTAAAAAGCAGTTACTCTCAGCTCATGGAAAATACAATACACTCTGCCCTAATGACTTTTCAACTACTCCCAGCACGCTTATCTCACAAGCAACCTGGAGAGGTCACCCAAATGATCCGTAGACATTTAAATGTAAAATGGATCAGAATTTTCTATTACTAATAAAAAATTGTAAATACCGAAAACTTAAATAAATACATAAACTCCAGAGATGAAAGAATTGGTGACTCTGCAAGTCTGGCTAGATTTTATTATCAAGCTGATATATCTTGTTTTTTTTAATTTAAGCCACCATCCTGTTCCAGTGTTAAAAAGGTTTCCTGGATTAAGACATTGGATTAATTGATGCATTTTTTTCTCATATTTCTTTATTGACCATCAGCCGTGGCCCTCTTCCAATGGTTATAGACTAAAGCAATGCACTTCTGCTGCTCTCAAATGCTGCATCCTCTTCACTCTGTCTCTGCTCTGCAGCCAGTCTCTTCCTTTAGGCCTCTCAGTCCTCCAGTTCCCAGCCTCCATACTCCTTGCCATGCCAGTTGTCACTTCCAGAAGTTGTTCAACATCTAGGAGCCTCTGCCTCTCTAACCTCTGGGACCCCTTGGGCATCACACTAGGAAGGTAAAAAATAACACTTTCTGGAGAGAGAAGGCTAAAATCTATCAAAGTTGTGGGTACAATACAAAAAGCAAGTGGGGCAACAATGGAATACAGTATGTTTTAAAAGTTAAAGCAAGCCAAATCAGATTGAGCGGAATCGCTACTCCTCAGAGTGGTCTGCATCTGGGGGCCATCATAAATCAAATGAAGGTGCAAGTTAACTGACACCAGACAGCATCACAGAATATAAGAACCTGGTTAAACATTTCCCAAAAAGTTTGGTTTGTGTGAAGGTAAAAAATGGAAGTTCAAGATTGTTCATGCTCTTCTTGAAACAAACCAAGTTTTTAAAGTGATTCCCATTGAAATAAATGTTTTTGCGCATTACCAAAACTGCTTCCCAGTGTTCATGACCAACTGTATTTTATGCAGTTATTAAGAACCTTAGATATATTGATACCAAGATTTCTTTTTCCATAATCTGTTTATCTCCTGAGCTACCCTGGTTGCCCCCCTGACTGACCCCTCCCTGCCCCATCACCTGGTTTCTTTGGGTCTGACCTTCCCACCTTCATCTTCTGCCACAGGACTGTGGGTGGTGCCCAGTTGCCAGTAAAGGGCCTGTGAGGAGTCAGTTGTCATCCTGTAGCTGGAGTTGTTTTCCATTGATTTTTCTCCCTGGGCCCACAGGATATGCAGTGGGTGTGATGTTTGAGCTCTGCTTCTGTGGAGACACCTCCAGTACACTGAATGTGGGATCCCTTCCCTCCGTTTTGTGACTTGTTTCTGCTGCCACCCAGATAACTCTATGTGGTAGTCCAACAGTGAGTCACAGCAATACACCTCTCAGAGGGAGGTGAGCAATTATATGAATGCTTAATCCTCCATCACCCAGCCAACCTTCCAGTGACCCATGCCTGTTTTCATAACTGGGTCACTGGCATTACAGGAGGTGAGGCATCTCAGCCCTCCACTCCACTGAGCCAATCTTAGTGATGCCAAGGTTTTTATTGGAATGTGAAAGGCCAGGGGTAAGCACAAAACTTTGAGGGCATCAAAAGAAAGGGGAGGAGTTGCCTGTCTACATTTACAGATTCACAAACTGCATGTGTCTCTCAGCTGCACGTCCATATAACATGGTTCACTACTAGTGAGGAAACAGAATGGATGCTGAATCTTTGAACTAAACTCAATGAATATGATTAGCTGCAATTTCTTTCTGTAGAGAAGTATAACACATGTTGCATTTACATTATGGAATTAAATCATCAGCTTCTAACAAATCTAGTGAAAAACAATCATTTTCACAGGTAAGATAACAGTGTTGTTTTAAGCTTATAGGGTGGAATCAAAATGTTATCCCCAACAATAAAAGCATAATCTTTTCCAAGCCAGAAAGGCAAGGGGATAGGATGCAATACTGAATACTGCAGGATTCTGAAGTGTTACAGAAGGAAGCAAGACAATTTCAAAGGCAGTTGATCTCTTTTGCCATGCAGGAATCTGTGACAATACATTGCACTTTGTCATGCTGCACTATACAGTTTGTACTTTTGCTAACTGATAAAGGTCAGAAATATACAACATTGGGAAAAATCTTAAAAAAAAAGAAAAGAAATATGAGACCCCATTATCAGTGATAAGAAAAGGACCTTGCAAGCTCATCAAACTGTTCTCCAAAGTTTGCTGCAACCACTTCTGAGTAGTGAACATGTATTTTGCTATGGAATAGGAAGGGGACCAGAGAACACCATGCAGGGCCATTCTCAAGGCATTGCTGCTCTCAATAATGCAGTTATAACCTTCAGAACCTCACCTGGTTGATAACCTGGTAAGAGCATGAAATAATTAAGAATATAGTTGTTAAAACAGTATTTAATATTTCAACATATGGAAGCTGAAGTAACATGACATATTGATTTATCAGCTTAGCTGACTATGCTTTTATATGAACAAGAACTTAGGCTACTAACCCCTAATGTTCCAAATTTCGTCTATTTTAAATAAATGATCTTTCACAGAAGATAACTTTGGATCCATTACAGCAGAAACTTACTTTTGTTTTAAATGAAAGTTTGCCAAATATGACATCTAGGGGGACAACACATAGATCAGCCTATAGTTGCCTATAGTGTATAGGCTACTGCCTTTGTAGACTAGGACCACAGTTGCCTGCTTTGAAAGACTTGGAATTGACTGGGGCATTCACAGAAAATGTACTAGTACTGTAGGTACAGCCAACTCATTAACTGCTATTTTAACAAGTTTTAAATCAATACCTTTTCCTCCCATTCTGGTATTAATTCTCATTTTATTTAAGCATTTGATATAGTATTCATGTTTTAGAAACAGTTCTAAAGTCAAAAAAAAAATCTGGTCAGAGCCAACGTGGCTGCTATGCTGCTTTAAAGGGACATTGTCCACTAAAAATTATCAAAGTTACAAGTGTGTGTTGGAAAATTTCAATGTACACTCATAACGTTGCTGTTATGTAATATTTGTACCCCAGATTTTCAAGATGGCCTTCTTATGACCAGACCTCATGAACAAGTGTGGAGAAAAATGTCAAAATCTGCGCAAAAGGTGATTTTGCACACCGTCATTCCTGCTACAGGTGTGAAAACACTTTTTGGTCAGGATGTGAAAACTGACAGTTGTCATTTTCATGAGGTGATGTGAAAAAATGGCTATCTTGAAAATTGGGGTCAAAATGGTGGAAATTACCAAAGTTATAAGAGTATTACAACATTTCAACATAAGCTCATAACTTTGCCAGTTTTAAATATTTTCATCAACGATTTTTAACATAGCCTTTTTATAGCACCACCTGATGAACAAGGACAGTGAACATTTTCAAATCCTGCCCTAAAGCTGATTTCATCAAGTGACCACGAAAACACCTTTTTGGCCTGATTGGCACAATTCCATCAACATTGGTCATGAGGTGAGGTTCCACAAAGGCCACGTTGAAAATTTGGGATGGAAATATGCAAAACTTCCAAAGTTATGCATCAAAGTTGAAAACCAACTGAAATACCTGGCACTGCACCATCCTTAGTTTTCAGATCACAGTTGCCAGGTCAAGAAGCAAGATATATCTTCAATAACAGAGTGGATCATCATTGCACAGAGTGTTCAGGTGAGTGAGGGTGTGTGGGGGGTGTAGTGGGGTGTGGAGTGGTGACTGCTCAGTGGGAGGTCAGAGTGGGGTGGTCAGATCAGTGAGAACCATTTTCTTTTTTTACAGGTTAAATAAAATATTGAGGGATAGTTTTCATTATTACTGGTCCCATATGGGGACAGGATTGGAGGGTTGAGGTGCAATAGACATCAGGGAAACATTAATGGGAATGGGGTTCAGAGGGTGGGGGTGCCACTAGACACCAGGGAAACATTAATGGTAACTGGGATCAGAATAGCATAGAAAACAGTGTAAACATATGAAGCTCTTAAATAATAGAGCTTTACATTGTTAGAAAGGCATATAAGGAATATAGAAAGATTTAAATATGCAGAGTCCATCATTTTAAAGTAACAGTGATTCAGTTCTTATGCATAAATTATTTATTGTATAGTTTCATAAAGCAATATGAAAAGTTCCCATTGTTTTACATTTTAAAACAGCAGGTTAGTTACATAATTTCTCTTTTCTACAGGGTACTTGAATCAGTTTTCCCACATGATCTCTCTGTACTGTATATAGGTGAAATGTTGCTCTCATAAGAGACATTGAGATTACATTCAGTTGGAGGGCAGGTCCCATGGTTGTTTGGTTTTCTGTTGATAATCAGTTCCCTATAAAGTTCACACCATAGGGAAACTCCTACACATTTGTCCTCTTCATGATTATTTAACACCTTTTTATGTGATTGATCAGACAACAGGCACTCTGCACATGATCAGGGAACAGGCTTGCTGTACATTAGAACTGGATGACTGTTACTTCCATGTTTAAATAATTCTGATTTAAAATGATTAACTCTTCATGTATTTTCCTCTTTCTATAGTCCTTCTATGCCTTTCTAAGAGTGCCTGGCTCTATTATTTTAGATCTTCATATGTTTACACTGTTTAGTACTACTGGCTATCAATTTATATGCAAATTAGTATATCCGTACTATATTTTAATACTGCCAGTGCAGTGCACCACTCAATTTAATATGCGGTTGGGCAGTAACTAAGTGGAGCACAAGGGTGGTAATCCAATGTTTAGAATGACAGCGTGCTCATCCCTCTTCTTTTAAGACCCACTAGTTGTAACAAAACTTGGCTAAATTCATACACTTGCCCCCCCTTCCCAGGTATACTTCCAACCTAAACCCACAGTGTTCATCTTGGAGCAGAATACACATTCTGTGTTAGAACTCCTATGTATACTAAGTTTATCACAGTTGGTGAGTTCTATAAGAAGAATAACAAGCATGTTGTCATTTTTAATAATGGATTGCTACACTTGTGCTCCCCTTAGTCTTGGCCCAACAGCATATTAAAACAAGTAGTGTCTCTGCTACAGGGTGGGGAAGGGGGGACTGCCACCAAGTGGCTCTGCTGCTAGGGTAGTGGAGCAGGACATAGTGCCGCTGAGTGGTTCTGTATACTTCTATGGTCAGTACTGACCTTGGCAATATGACTTTTAGTGCAAAAGAATTGGTACATAAAAAATAAATTGTTCTTTGAAACATCAAGCCATGACTCCAGCCATGCACATCAATGTCATAGCTGAACTTTTCAAAGTGCAGTTTCTTTCACATGTAGCGATCATTTCACATTAAAAGACATATTGGCAAGGACAGTCCTGACAATGTAAGCATGTATGCTATAAAACTTCAGTGTCTTGTAAACAAGTGCTACTTCTGAACCTGGAAGTCAACCACATGTGAGCATGGAGCAGGAAAATAGTGCGGGGGGAGCACTGTACCAAAAGGAGAGAACACCATGTGCTTCAGTTCCACTGTGAAAGGACACAGTCTAGGTATCTGGTCATGTGCCTCCACAGCCCCTTTTTCTGTTATGCTTGTGCAGCCATAAAAAGTTCCCTTTCTGAAGAGTAATCCTGGCCCTCACAATCTACATTTCTCAACTTTCTCTGGGTTCCTGCCTAAAAAATGTTGGTTAAATATTAAAATAAATAGTCACGTCACAAGGGTTAGTTATAATGTTGCTGCAAAAAATGGGGTGGGGGTCTCTTTTAAGATTCTTCAATTAGCAATGCAGGAGTTTTCATAGACATAATATTTAATGTTTATTTTCCATCACTCCCCAACCTTTTGCCAACAAGATTTTTCAAGGGGATTTACTTCTGGCTTTTTGCTAACCAACATAAAAAAGGATTTTGTTACTATATACACCAAATGAATTCTGTTTTCAAATTATAAGTTCATGTAGCAATCTCACACTGTACGTTCAAGCACTGTAATAGTACAGTACAGGTGACATACCTCAGACAACCATTACTATTATTTCTCTTTTTGGTTTTAATCTTATTTGTAGCATTTTTCTGTAATATAACTGTATACATATACATTAAGTGTCTCATTTTCATTTATAACTAGTATTTTCTGTTCACTATGTAACCAGCCCCACCTGAGAGGTGTGTTGATTATGCCTGGAGACGGTAAAGGGCATAGTCTGTTATGCCTTTTGGTGACTGGCACCTGGGTCTGGGGTTAGTAATGACCTTAGGAAGTGGTATGATGACTCCACCTATGGGGATCCTTATGCCAGAGCACTTCTAGGGTATTTACACACATGAATAAATACAACCCCCACTTTCTGTGACAGGGAGCACAATATAGAGGATAGAATATGGGCAACAGTGAACAACAACAGTGTTGTTCGATTCGAGAGGTTGTCATGACAACCACTGAAACTTCGAAAGGTTTGAGGATGTCGTGACACCTCAAGATGTGAACGGTACTGTTGTTGTTCACTGTTGCCCATACACTGTCTTTTTATAGTGTATGGGCACCAGAAAATCAACATCAGGACAATACATTTAGCATATGCCATTACTTTCTCTGTATTACATTCTCTGTCTTAGTCTCTGACTCACTGACATGGCCATTTCCCTGAGGTCCCAAGCATTGCTAACTGCGTGTGTGCATAGACGTTCGACGCTGTTGTACCATTGATGTGATGTACTCACGATGGTGCCACAACATCGTGACATCACATCAATAGTACAACAAGACTAGAGAAAGCTAGTTTTTCAGCGAATACAACGTTCTAACATACACTATACAACAATACCCTTACTACTTATCACTCTAACCAGGCAAATAAGCATAAAGGCAATAATGGCAAAAAATGTCAGCAGTTGTAAATAAATGGCCAATGGGAGTATTTGGCGGTTGGAGAACAAGGGAGAATAGAAGCAAACATAAAAATAAACAAATACAGCAGTTGGCATTCACCCCCACCATAAGGTGAGTCTCAGCATCCCTCCCCCAACTGGTGCACCAGTTAACCCCACAGTCTCCTTGGAATCTCCCAATTACAGGTCAACTGTACATACAGATGCAGAGTTGAAGGCCTGTGTTGCTTGGACCTCGGTGTGGTATCATGTAAGTTCGGTTGTTGGCTGCAGTTGCTGACTGTCAAATTACACAACAAGATTGACAGTAAAACAGTTGGTCCTGGCTTTAAACAGTAGCTGTGAGCTTGGGTCTAAGGTCAGGCAGGAATGCACAGAAAGTATTTCCAGTAGCTAACTAGCTAAGCAATAGGAATGATAATTTCTGTGGGTAAAACCCAGCACTCACAACCTTTAGCTGACAGGCTGGTGCTGTTTCTGTGGGATGTCTTAACTGCTTATGCAGATGATGGCTGCATGATCTTTTCTGTAGGCTGGACATTGTTGCAGCAGACCCAGTATGCTCCCGGTGGCAATGGGTGTGGGCCATGATGATGTGAGATGATTTAAGTTCTGTTCTGTAAACTGGTTACAGGTATGGCAAACCAAACAGATATCCGGTGGCGAGGGGTGTGGGCTATGATGCTCTGGATGATGATGATCCTTTTCACCCCACAAGGGGATTTGCCTTTATCCACCCAGACAGGTGGCAATCACTTGGGATGTCAGCTGGTTTATTTATTATTATTTACTAAGTTTTTGTTGATTGGATAAGATGCACTAGGCAGACATATGCCTATTTGCAGACATGACCTGGGAGGTTACAAGGTAGGGTTACACTCTTAACAATGAGAACAAGGGCAAATATTGACTTGGTGCTTTGTTTTGTACAGTACAAGGCTAGGCCAGACTAATGAGATTACTTATGACACAGGAGAGAATACTGTAAGATGACATTTTCAACAGACACAGGCTACATAGGGTGCAGGGTAACAAATGCTACAGCACATAAATACAATAAAGTGAATGGTGCAGCTTACATACAGTGCAGTAACACAGAAATAAAACAGCAGAACAAGTGGTACAGGTTGCATAAAATGCAGTAAAACACACTATCAACATATTCAGCATAGTAAAATATGCACATGTGGCACCAGTGACCAGGGAGAATACCAGGGCAAGCATCCCTTTAAGGTGACAGTTACATGGTTTGCTGGAAACATGATTAGGCAGGTGTCATATGGTGAGGGGACAAGGTTAGACTGAGCAAATGCATTGGAAGTGCTGGATCAGAAAGGTGTGGAGTTGCTTTCTAAAGTGGATGGGGGTTTGGCACTGTCTCACATGAAGGGGGATGCTGTTCAAGAGTTTGGGGCAGTGGTAGTGAATGCCATAGTGCCATATCTGGACCTTGACCTTAGGGTGGCCAGCTGGCAACTGTCAAAAGATCTGACGGAGTGGAGGCTATTACATGGTAAGAGGAGGGAGTAGAGGCTATTATATGGTATGAGGAGGGAAGAAGGATTTTATCCCGTCATTATAAAATCTTAACAGCAGCAGAAGACAGTGGCTCACCACATTCCCAGATGCAAAGCAGCTTTTAAGGCAACCCTTGCTCTAATTTGGTGCTAGAGCCCAGGCTTGGCACTCTAGCTGCATCAATCCCCTTTTTCCGGGGTCTCATGCATGTTTTGGAAAAACCTTTTAGTCAGACAGGAATAGCTTTGAGGAGCTATTCACAAACATTCAACCCACCAACTTGCCTCTGCCTTTTTCCTGTTCTAATCACCGTTATCCCCACCCTTGTTTCTCACTTTTAGCATACTGTACTTTGAAGAAGAAAAAAAAAAACAACACTGGTATAATTAACCTTGCACTGTGTTTAGGACCTTGCTTGCACCCTTACTGCAGCACTCCTTGGTATCATAATGTCTGTTATAATGGCTCTATTTCCAAGAGGCATTATATTGCTCTCTCTATTGACCCTATCTGACCTTTCCTGTGAAAGTTTCTAACATCTATGTCACCAACATATGACAGTAATCATTTATATGTTTATAGTACTATCACCTTATCCCAATGTTGTGACTCTCTTACTGTGCATGGAACCTGCATTCCGCCAGTGACTGGGGGTTGCCATTTCATCGCCCTAGCTGGCTACCCTCTTTGGCAATCCTCCCTGGGATCTTCAACTTACAAGCCAACTGTAATGCTTGCTCAACTCAGAGGAAGCTTCACAAGCTCAGCAAGGAATACCTGTGTGGGCGTTCCTTACTTTTGCTGCTGTTCTCTGGCAATATTCACCCCAACCCTGGCCCTCCACAACTTACGGCACACCCACAGTCATCTACTAGGTTACTTACAATTGCTTCGCTTAATATAAGTAGCCACCTCCCCAAAATAGATGTACTGTACTGAATGCATGGATCTTACAATATAACCCAGACATCTTCTCAGTCGTAGAAACATGGTTTTCTCCAAAAATAGCAGATGCTTCAATTTCCATCCCAGGCTACACAGTCTTTAGACAGGATCATCTCTCCAAGTCTGGAGGCAGTCATGCGATCTATCTCCAAAACAACCTTCAAGGTCTCATCCTAACTCTACCCAAAGCTGATGACCATATGCAAGCCATTGCCATAAAAGTGCTTCTAGGTGCACACAATAAAACCCTTACTGTGTTTTCAATCTATATTCCTCCCAGACAGATGGCCTCTTGCTTTGATTCACTCCTGGAGTGTTTTGGCTCTCTGGGTCTTAATTCAGAAATTATCATGTTAGGAGAGTTCAATATCAATTGGTTCTCTCCTGATACAAGCCCTTTCAAAGATGCAGTTTCAACAGTTCACCTCACCCAGCTAGTCAAGTCCCCCACTAGAATCAACTATAAAACTGGGACAGGTACATTACTGGACTGGGTGCTCTCTAACCACCCTGATCATATATCGGACACAACCTTAGTCCCAGATGCCTTCAGTGACCACTCCCCAGTCTTGTTTCATTGGGCAAACAAATTTTCTAAACCACCTGCTAGAACAATTGCCACCAGGGTACTCCTCCATGGGCATCTTGAATCACTAAAAGCTGACCTGCATAATCAGGACTGGTCAATGGTTTACACAACTAACAACATTGACATTGCCCTCAACCAATTCATTCTTCAGTTCAGTGCTGTATGTGATAGGCACCCCCCCAATAAAAAGCTTAAACTCAAAGGCCGCTGTAATTCCTGGTTTTCTCCAGAACTCCTTGAGCTTCTGAATGCCAGAGACCACCTATGGCACAGGTCTATGTCCCTTTGTAACCAGGCCGACATCCAGAGGTACAAAGCAGCTAGAAACAACTGCACAATGGCTATTTCTGCAGCTAAAAATCAGTATTATAAGGAAGTGCACTCTTGGACCTGGAATGATGGCAGAAAATTTTGGACTAACCTCAAAGTGGTCACTGGGAGAGACCTCAGATCTGCCCCTACCATGTTTAACATTGATGGTGTACCCTTACTTGACCCCAAACTTCTTGCTAACACCTTTAATAATGCCCTCATGGACCTGAGTGGTGTCCTACCACCTGGCTTCTTCTCTCATCCCCTCAGAAGTGACTACTCTGGGAAAGAGACTCAGCACCCTTCTCGTCCTCCTCTCTACTTCAAAACCTTCTCAGCCCATGAAACCAGGAATTACCAAGTCAAGGTATTAGGGAAATCAAGATTTAGTGGTGACACCCTGGATCTAAAGTTTGTAGCCCTTATGCTGGATGAAATTCTGTCACCTCTAACACATATTATTAACATGTCACTTAGTTACTCTCAGTTCCCTCAGAAACAGAAATCTGCCACTGTGACACCAGTTCATAAGTTTGGGGCTCACACAATTACTGGGAACTACAGGCCTATCTCTGTCCTGTCCCCAATCTCAACAGCTCTTGAGCATATAGTGGGTGACCAGCTGATTGAATACTTAGAAAAATATCAGCTACAATGCCCACATAAACACTGGTTCAGAAATGGTCATTGTACCACTACTGCCCTTCTGGAGTTCACAAGCTTTATTCACCACTCCTTAAATCAAGGTCACCTGGTCGGTGCTGCTTTCATTGATTTAACCAAAGCTTTTGACACAGTGAATCATGCCCTCCTGGTCGAACAGCTTACCACCATTGGCCTAGCTTGTGACAGTGTAGCCTGGTTTGAAAGTTACCTGCACAACTGTACACAGCAGGTGAAGATTGGTAACACCCTCTTGAATAACAGACCTGTCCTATCTGGAGTTCCTCAAGGGTCCATCTTGAGCCTTCTTTTGTTTAGCATTTTCCTCAACAACTGTCCTTACTCCTGTCAGGGTCACATATTTTATATGCTGATGATGCTGTCCTGTTTACCAGTGATCCAGAACCTAAGGTTCTTGAATCCAGGCTACAGAGTAATTTCATAGTCAAAGAAAGATAGTTTCATAAGCACAAGTTAGTTATGAATTAAAGCAAGACTAAAAGACTATGCTATTCTCCAGCTCCCAAAATAGGCACAGAACTTACCCTCTTTCTATCATCAATGAAGAGGGCTCTCCCCTGGAGCTATTGCAGCTCTTTAAATATCTGGGGATTACTACGGACAGTACAATGACCTATGCCTATCACATTGACAGCATTGCTAAGGCTGTTAACAGCCGCATTGGGCTACTTTACAGGCATAAGCAATGTTTGACCCCAGAGGCTCTTAACCTGGCCATTCAAAGCTCTCTTGTCTCGCTTATTGATTATGGCTTACCAATGTATGGATCAGCTACTAAAACAACTCTTCACCGCATTATAGTTGCTCTCAACAAAGCATGCTGGCTCCTTATCGGCTCAGCTCATCTGTCCCATATCTGCGACATGTACACTCAGGCTAACTGGCTCCAATTCAAAGGTAGACTCATGTACCAAACATGTTTACTGTCCAAAAAAGTAAGCTTAAGCAAAATGCCCTCAGGAGTACAAAAGCTTATTACCTCCACTGTCAACCGTCTGTGCACCAGAAGCTCTACTAGCCAGATTTTTAATACACCCCACTGTTGCACTTCTCTGGGACAAAGGTTCTTTGCCTGCCGTGCCCCACTGTGGATAAACTCATTGCACCATGACATCACTTCAGCATCCACCGTGGACTCCTCTAAGGTTAAACTTAAGCAACAGCTAGTTGTTGATGCCAGTTGTGACTGCTTCCAATAACCTTCCTTCTTGCGACCAGCGCTTATTCTAACCTTATGCTATCCTGACCTTATGCATAACTGTTCTCAGCATGTAAAAAACTGTTCTAAGTTGATAATCATTCTACTTTCACGTTTCCTCTTGATCTCTTCCACTCTTTCCCCATACCCCTCTATGGCTTTCCCCCTATCCCCCCCCCCGTTATATCTCCTGAGCTCCCTTGCTCACTTTAAAATGCTTTGTCCCATACCTTCTCACCTGTGATGAGGCCCCTGGGCTGATCCCATCCCTTACCTTGTTGATTATTAGATATTGGGCTGAGTCTGCTCTCATTTTCCTGTAAAGGGTCATTTCATAAGACCACATCCCCCTCTAATATGATGCTTTGAATTCCAGGTTTTAATCAAATATGCACCTTGGCATACATTGTACAATGCCACATGTACTGGAACATCTCTAGTTATGTACTGTTGTAATGTTTTGTATAATTCTTTGTTTTGTTTGTTCTCCATCTCATATTTTTCCAATATGTATTGTTCTTCTGACGTGGAACCTATGAAATGAGCTTGTTCTCAAAGGTGTTATCCGAAATGTCAATAAATAAATGAAAAAAAAAAAACTTTCCTCAGAGATTTCTCTTAGACCAGTCTGCTCTACTTCGCATGGCTCTCCCTTGTGCACAAATCCTGGGATGAAAATATCAGTGACTAGCATCTCATGCATTAGTCATTATGCTAAACCCCTTACTCCCAGTGGCTGTCAGTTCCAGGGGAAAAGAAAGCATGCAAGTCCAGAGACAGCTTGAAATTCAGAACTGTTTTGCAGAGGTGAGTTGCAAACTGATGCCAGTTTCACAGGGATAGGATGCTCTATAGTGTATGATAGAATACTATTATCAGTAGAATTTGATGTAAAACCAGTACTGTTATATCATTGATGTGACATCAAGTTGCTGTTAACCACTGTCTGCAAGTCACATCAATGCCATAACAAGTAAAAGAATGCTGCTGAGTTTCACATTCTACCACACAAGTGCTTCATGGTCATCTTCACATATCAGCAGCATTCAAACACCAACGACGGTTCATAACTTGCGATGTTAAAAAAGGAAAAGAAAACCAGCAGTTTTGGTTTTCTCTCAAGGTACTTGCTGTCCAAGAAGAGTGAAGCATCTCCTTCTTGAATGAACTTTTCCTGTGGCATTTCCAGAAGATGCACTGCTTACGCCGACCCATTTTGACTACTGGATTCTGATCTGCTTCCAAATCAGATGGGACTGTTGTTGTTTATGTGGTCTAAGCTGCTTATTTTTTTCAAAATACTGGTGCCCATACACTATATAAGACATTGTATGGGAAGCAATTAACAGTCTCTGTGAATTTGCTTCTTGAGGTTACCATGGTAACTGTAAACCATTCAAGCTGTGCTCTCAAGGTTTACAAACCATGGTAATCTGTTGAAGCAAATACACCATGGTTGTTAACCGCTTCCCATACATTATCCTCTGGGTTCTGCTTTCTCTGCCAGATCAGGTTCATGTCTTTTAATGTCCTTGGGTGGTTTTAATAATGGGATATCAACATACTGTGTGATGGGAGCAAAGTAAATTACTGTGGGTCCAAGTTCAGTTGGAACAAAGAGTAGTGCACTAGGATTCCGTTATCTGGAATGACTCACATTACTTCCTTCAGGTGCTGAAGGGTGAAAATTCATGGGGACTATTTTAGGCCAATATTCATGTGATATTGGACAACTACAGTGTTTCTCATCCTCAGAGCTATTGCAGACCACATCAGGCAGAGTCAACAGGGGGGGCAGCAGGCAATTCAGGTGGAGGCACATGGTTCCTCCTTGTCAGGTTCTCATTACTTGTGACAGGTCTTCTTGGTGATGAGAGGTACTGGGTTGACTGGTTCAGGCAATAGAAGACCAACTGGCACAATGTGGTTTTGACGCAGTGTTTTGACCTTTCCTCTTTCCATTCTCAGACAATCAATTGCAAATTTGGAAGCTGTTTCACAGTTACATAGGGTTCCAGTTTCTAACAGTCTTCAATCTTACATTTTCCTCGGATCCTCAAGTTCCAGACACATACTCTGTTCCCTGGCTGGAGAGCTTGTTCTTGGACTTTTTTGTCATATGTCATCTTGATAGATAGGTTTGACTTCCCAGCTGCTTCTTTGGCCACCCTGTAGGCCTCTTTCAGTTGAGCATGTAACCTCTTAGTGTAGTTCAGGCATGTCTCTGGCATGGCGCTGTCAGCTGACACCCCGAAACATAAACATAAGTCTACCGGAAGTCTGGCTTCCTGTGCAAACATTAGGAAGTAGGATTTGAATCCTGTTGTGTCTTTCTTGGTACAGTTGAAGGCATGGACTAAGAAATGTCCCTGCTGGCTCCTGTACTGTTTTTTTTGTAGGGTCCAGTCCTCCCCACGACCATATTAAGCAGTATTCTATTAAATCTAACTGGCTGATGTTCACCCTGTGAATGATAGGCACTGGTTCAGGACTCCTTGATGCCCACAATGCTGTTAAGGTCTTGATGAGACAACTCTCAAAGGCTCTCCCTTTGTCAGAGTGAAGGTAGCTTGGAAATCTATAATACAGAAAGTACTTTTCATACAAAACTTTAGCCACTGTGGTTGTCTTCTGGTCTTTTGTGAAGAGTGCATGTGTACAGCATATGATGTAGTCAGTCATCACCAAAATGTTACTAATTCCCTTCCAGTCAGGTTCAAGGGAAAGGAAGTTCATGCAGACCAGGTCTTGGGTATAGTCGTATGAGTGATGCATGAATTGCAGCATTTACAATGTCTGTCTACTACAATAGCCATGTGTGTCCAGCAGAATCAGTCTTGAACAAGGCCCAAAGTTTTATCAATCCCCAGATGTCCCTTGTCCTAATGAAGCAATCGCAAAAACCTTTTTTCGATACTTGGTGGGATTGGGAAGAATTAGCTACTTTTAAGGGAAAAGTCATTTGTGTTTTTCTGATTTAATGCATCAGTTCATTCTTTAGCAAAAGTTTGCTCCACTCCTGCAGAAGAAGTGGCTCATCTGAAAGATTTGATTACATTTGAAGGGAAGCCAAGCCCTTCCCTTTGGCTAGAATGATGTTCTGCAGACTGGCATCTGTCCACTGTTCGCATCTTACATCTGCATATCTTAGGTGAGGCAAATAAGTATTCTGCAGTGTGATAATGGAAGCACACACCTCCTGTACAGCATTGGGTTGAACTCCAAGCAAGTCTGAGATGCTAATTGAAAATGGTTAGTGACACCAGAATGGTATTCTGGGTGGCCTGGGTTCATGTCACAGCTGAGACACTTATTTCTTTCTCTCCTCTGTTTGTATGTGTTCATCTAATATGCACGCCACACCCATGTGATTGAAATTGAAGTAATTGTTTGTACAGCACCAGATTGTGCATCAGAGAAAAAGTAATGTGTGCTCTGGGATGGCACAGGTTCCAGTTGCCTTGGTGGCGCTGCTGGTTAGCATGACTAGAATGGTATTCCAGGCAGCCTGGGTTCAAATCCCAGCTGAGGCACTTACTTCTTTCTATCCTCTGTTTATATGTGTTCCATAAATATGCATGCTGCATGAATGTGATTGAAAATGAAGTAGTTTTTGTGCTGCAAGAGGTTGTGCATAAGTAAAAGAGTAATGTGTGCTCTGGGATGGACCAGGTTCCAGTTGCCTTGGTGGCACAGCTGATTAGCTTGACCCGAACGGTATTCCAAGTGGCCTGGTTTCAGGTCCCAGCTGAGGCACCTACTTCTTTCTCTCCTCTGTGTGTATATGTTCCATAAATATACATGCCACACCCATGTGATTAAAAATGAAGTAGTTGTTTGTGCAGCACAAGATTATGCATCAAAGAAAGAGTAATGTGTGCTCTGGGACAGCTCAGGTTCCAGTTGCCTTGGTGATGCAGCTGGTTAGCACAACCAGAATGGCATTCCAGGCAGCCTGGATTCAGGTCCCAGCTGGGGCGCTTACTTCTTTCTCTCCAGTGTTTGCATCTGTCAGTGTTGGTTAGACCAGGCCAGTCATCAGGCACCATTATCTGGCAGATTGCTTTCACTCCACCTTCGTATACATAGATTCATGGGTGGAGTATGATGTGGTCATCTGAATAGGGCACCTGTGTCAAAGTTTTCCAATCTCTGACAGTATCGCAAGTGGTAGTTGCAAGTAGATAGAGCAGAGACTCATCTAGGCCCAGTGGAGTCAAGCTTACCAGTCAGCACATTGGTCAACAGGTCATTGTCAATACAACAAACCTGGATCTATAAGCATATCCATGGAATTGATTAGTCACTGCCCTCTTCAGTGAAAAAACTCCAACTTATGGACTGGTTTGTTCTTTTCAGATGGACATAGGCTGTGACCTGCATAAGCAGCCAGTCTCATACTATTTTCATGGTTTTGTTAAAGTACAGCACCCTGTTCTTTCGTGCTAGTATCAATTTGAAGGGTATAAGGTTTGGTAAAGTCAGCAAACTTCAATACAGGGGACTCTGTCAGACATTGAATGATCTCTTGAATAGTTTTTCACAGTCCATCTGTCCCACAAATATTAATTGGTTCTGTAGTATTCTGATGATGTTTTCTGTTTGGTCCCCAAATCTTTGGTCTTTTGGGTTGTAGGATATCCCCAAGTCAATACATGCAAGCAAAAGTGAGAAAGAAGAGAGTGCCTCAGCAAGGACTTGAAACTTTGCCAACTGAAATACCATTCCAGTTGTACTATCACCTGCACCACTAAGGCAACCTGAAACTGGAGCATCCCAGGGCATATTACTATTTTTCTAATTTACAACCTGGTTCTGTACAGATAAATGCATTCTCAATCACATGGGTGTTGCGTGCATATTTATGTAACACATACTAACAGAAGAGAGAAAGAAGTAAGTGCTGCAGCTGGGACTTGAAGCCAGGACACCCAGAATACTGATTTGGCTGTGCTTCCAGCAGTGCCATTAGGGCAACTGGAAACTGGGCCATCCTGGAGCACCTTACTCTTTATATAAAACACAACCTGGAGCTGCACAGATAGTTACAGTTTCACTCACAAGAATGTAGTGTGCATTTTTATGGAACACATACAAACAGAAGAGATAAAGAAGTAAGTGCTTCAGCTGAAACTTGAACCTAGACCACCCGGATTACTGTTCTGTTTGTGCTATCAGTTGTGCCATCAAGGCAACTTGAAACTGGGCTACCCCCAGAGCACATTACTCTTTCTCTACTGACAACAGTAAAAATAGAAAGGGACCTGGGGGTAATTATATCAGATGACCTAAAGGTGGGCAAGCAATGTGAGAAGGCAGTAAGGAAGGCTGGGGGATACTGGGATGCATAGGAAGAGGCATCAATAGTAGAAAACAGGAAGTTGTTATCCCTCTGTACAGACAGTTGGTGAGACCCCATCTAGAGTACTGTGTGCAGTTCTGGAGACCTCATCTCTGCAAAGACATAGACAGAGTGGAGGCTGTCTAGGGGAGGGCAACCAAAATGGTGCAGGATCTGCACCAGAAGACATACGAAGAAAGACTAAAGGAGCGTAATATGTATACTCTTGAGGAAAGAAGGGAGAGAGGGGACATGATAGAAACTTTCAGGTACCTCAAGGGAATTAACAAAGTCCAAGAGGGTAGCATCTTCCAGAAAAAGAGATGTGCAAAAACAAGGGGGCACAATTTGAAGATAGAGGGGGGACAGCTCAGGGGTAGTGTGAGGAAGTATTTTTTCACAGAGAGGGTTGTGGATGCATAGAACAGCCTCACTGAGGAGGTCGTGGAGTCAAGAACAGTGGGGGACTTCAAGAATGCATGGGACAAGCATAAGGCAGTCCTAGGGGCGGGTAAGAGGAAGTAAGCTGTTGGTTAACTAGGATCTGCAGCTTATCTGTTAGGTAGGAAAATGGGCAGACTAGGTGGGCCAAGCGGTCCTTATCTGCCATCAAATTCTATGTTTCTATGTTTCTCTAATGCACAGCATGGTGCTGCACAGAGTGAGGTTGTTCAATAGCCTCACCACCGAAGAATAGTCCTTCACTAATTTCTACCAGTATCCACAAAATCCCAGGAAAGAATGAAGCATTTTAATTTGTTGGGTCTTGGCCAGGTTCTGAGAGCTTTCACTTTTGCTGGGTCATCGTTGATTAGGAGCATGTGAAAAAATTTTTTTACCAGTGGAACTGAAACAAAAGTCAGACTTTCACTTCTGTGAAAGTTCGGAAATCCATTTCTGAACTTTTACGGAGATCCCACCTCCCCTAATAATTAGCTGCTTCCAAAGTTCCCAGCAGTGACCAAATTAATCTCCTTCCCCAGTAATCCCTGATGGCTTGTTGCCCATCCCCCCACCTGCCCCACAAGAAAACACCACACATATCCCTGGTGGCTAGCAGTCCCCCCAACAGATCATCCATCAGCTGGCCGACTTAAAAAAAAAAAATGTTTCCTTATAAATAGTGCCCCCCCCCACCTGACAGTGCCCACATAGCCCAAGTGTCCTGATGTCCTGGTGGCTGGTGGTCCCTCCTCTCCATCCCTTCACCCCCCAAGTATATAGTAATAGTAACCACCCATCTCCATCTGTAGTACTTTTTATGCAAAAATGCCTGGTGGTCTAGTAGTTTATTCACAAATAACTGAAAGTCACAAGTTCACATGACCCTACCCATCCCCGATCCTCAGTCCCATTAGTCATTCCCATCCCTGCTGGTCTAGTGACCCCCCACCACAGCAGGTGTCCCAACACCCAGCTCCCACCCCTATCTAAACCCCAGAGCCGCAAGACCTACGCAGCCCTCCTCTCTCCTACATCACTGGCTTGTCCACTGAGCTGTCAATGAATGAACGCATTCCACCAGGGCATCAGGACATTTGGGCTGTGTGGGCGCTGTCACTGGGGAGAGTGCTAATTATAAGGAAACTTTTTTTTTTTAAAGTCAGGCAGCCGGACGGTGATCCAGCTGTGTGAGACCACTAGCCATCAGGGATTTAATGTGTACCTGTGGGACAGGTAAGGGAGGGGCCACTAGTCACCAGGGCTTGTTTTTATATTTATTTTTTTTAATATGGGGCAAAATTTCACCCATAACTTTGGCAGAAGTTTTCCACTCTGCCAAAGGTGGAGGTTTTGAAACTTCCAAGAAAGTTTTTTGATTCCGCAGAAGTTTCGCGGGCCAAAAAACCTGCATTTTACCTACTCCTATTGTTGAATGCTTGATCCGATATGACATGCCCAACATATTTGACAGCAGTCTGACAGAACTGACACTTCTCCATGTTCCTTCAGCTGTTGCAAGACTTTTAGTAATCGGGCTTCATGTTCTTCCAGTGTCCTCACAAGCTATGGCATCATTAAGGTAGACTAAGACCTCTAGGACATTCATATCCTCTAACAGCTTCACCATTAGGTGCTGGAAAGTTGCTGGAGCACTAGATATCCATTGTGGTATTTGCTCACATTGACAAAAATCAAGAGGCAGATGAAGGCGACCTTCTCCTTGTCTTCTTTAGCCATCAGAATTTGAAAGTATCCACTGTGCAAGTTGGGCACACAGAATCATCTACTCCCTGTGAGACTGCTCTGGGCATCTTGCACTAGAAACATGGTGTATTGGTTGGCCATGGTCCTTTGATTAAGGGTGTGCAAGTCAATGGACATTTTTAACATACTATTTGCCAGCAGATTAGGCCTTACGGTCTATCGAGTCTGCTCGAACCTAGATCCTTAGTTGGGTGCCAAGACCCTCCCATCCCTTGAGCTCCAGAAACTCCTATCATCCATCCCAACCCCCCCAGGACAGGCCATCATCTGATACATCCACTTTCTGTGTCTGTCCTACCCTCTCTTGAAGCCCTCCACTGTGGATCTCTGAACTAGCTCCCCAGGCAGTGCATTCCAAGGTTCCACCACCCTCTCAGTGAAAAACCTCCTCCTCTTTTCCCCCCTCACCCTTCCACCTTCCAACTTCAAACCATGCCCTCTGGTGATACCTCCCTGCTTTAGTCTAAAGATCCCCTTCACGTTTACCCTATTTATTCCCTTGAGGTACTTGAAGACCTCAATCATGTCCCCCCTGTCTCTCCTCTCCTCCAATGAAAACATGCAGAGCTCCTCAAGTCTGTCCTCATAAGTCAAATCCCCTAGCCCTCATATCATCTTTGTTGCCCTCCTCTGTACCCTCTCCAGGAGCTGTATGTCCCTCTTCAAGTGTGGTCTCCAGTACTGTACACAGTACTCAGGTGTGGTCTAACCAGTCCATTGTACAGCGGCAGAAGCACTTCCTTGCTCCTAGAGGTGATCCTCTTCACGATGCATCCCAACATCCTGTTTGCCTTGCTAGCTGCTCTTCTGCACTGCTCAGAGTTATTCATACATGTATCCACCATGACCCTAGGTCTTTTTCCCTATTGAGGCCTCCAGCGCCTCCTCCCAGGGTGTACCTGTGTTTAGGTTTCCACCAAGATGCAACACCTTGCACCTGGTGATATTGAAATTTAATTTCCATGTAAGCCCAGCTTTCCAGGGTGTCCAGGTCCCTTGCAGGGCCAACCTCCCCTCTTCTCCCTCAACTACTGCTCCCATCTTGGAGTCATCCACGAATAGACTCATTTCACACCCTATACCCTCCCTGATGTCCGATATGTATGCATTAAACAGGATCGGACCCAGGACCGAGCCCTGTGGTACCCCACTACCTACCTCTCTAGGGTTCGAGAGCTCCCCACAGACCACTACTCTCTGAGTGCATCCAGCTAGCCAGTTTTTAATCCATCTGACCATCAAAGGCCTACTCCTAACCCCATCAGTTTCTCCACCAAACCATTGTGGGGGACAGAGTCAAGCATGCTGAAGTCCAAGAATAATACATCCACAGGCTTACCCTGTCCAGTTCTGATGTTGCCCATTCATAGAACTCCAAGGTTGGTTTGACATGATCTACCTGGCACAAACCCATGTTGTCAACTATCCAGACCTCCACCTCCTCCAAGTACACCCCAACTGCTCCTTTAGTATACTCCATTAATTTTTCCCACCACCGAGGTCAAACTGATGGGTCTATAGTTCCCTGGTACTTCCCTTGACCTCCCTTATGGATTGGTACCACATGTGCCTCTCGCCAATCCCTGGTACCCCCCTGTCTCAAGTGACCTGCTGAAAGCTCCGCCAGGTGCAGCCAGTATGTCCGCCATCCCCATAGCACTCGGATGAATGCCATCCGCCCAGGAGATTTATCTTCTTTAGGGCCTTGAGGGCTAACCACACCCTTTGCGGAGATAGCATCATCCATCCTCCACCTTACTGGTCTTTTATCCTTATCCAGATGTGACACCCTGGGGTACCTTTCCTCCCTCTTGCTCCATTTCTGTTGCTCCTGATCCCCCCTGCCACTTCTATCCCCTTCGTGCCTTGCTTTGTAGATATCCCATCCCTCCCTAGTGAACACAGAGGCAAAGTACTCGTTAAATACCTCTGCCTGGTCCTCGCCTCTTCCACCCACCCTCCTTCTGATCTCAATCTGCTGAGATGGCCCTTAGTTTTCTCCGCTCCCCAATGTACGGAAGAACCCTTTTCCCTCCATGTCCCTGTGCCAGCCGCTGCTCTTTACTGGACTTTGCTCCCCTCACCATACGGGTGACTTTTCTAGATGCAAGCTGGTACATTTCCTTATCCCTATCCCCTCTTGGTGTTTTATATTTTTTGTAGGCCACCTTCTTTTCTCTGACTGCTATCTGTACCTCACTGGACCACCAGCATGGTTTATGTGACCTTGCTCCCTTACGTTTCAACTTAGCGCAGATCCTGACTGCCTCATGAAGTCCCCATTTTATGACCTCCCATCTCCTTTCCACATTTGTCATTGAGGTAATCCCCTACAAGTGATCCTTGAGAATATTTCCCATGCCCACAAAGTCTGCCCCCTGAAGTCCACTGCCAGTGTCCTAGATCTCACCCCACTCCCCATGCTTATTTGAAACCAGACAGTATTGTGGTCACTCCCAGTCAGGGGGTCCTGTACAACCATGTCCCTTACCAGATCCCCATCTGCCAGAACCACATCCAGGGCATGCCCTCCCTTGTGGGCTCCATCACATGCTGTGTTAAGAACACATCCTGGAAGCCATCCAGCAGCCTCTGCTCCTTGGCCACCTTAGAGGACATGGTTCCCAGTTTGTACCTGGCATATTAAGGTCCCCATCAACACCACTCCTTCCCTTTTGGACCACACTGGGCAATGATGTTGTCCAGCAAACCATCCTCTAGAACATCACTCATCCCGGGGCCTATATGCTACTCCAGCTTGACCTTACTATCTCCTGCTGGGGGACTGGCAGACCCATAAGGCTCCAACACGGTTCCCTCTGCCTTCTTCTACCATAGCAATTTCTATGTCATCTCTAATGAACATAGCCACCCACTCCCTCTGCCCTCCTTTCTATCCTTCCTAAGCATAGTGTACATCCGTACATTTAGGTCCCAGTCATGGTTTTTGTTGGCCCACGTCTCCGTGACTGCCGCCACATCCACCCCCTCGAACAGCATGGCCTGGAACTCTGGCAACTGGTTTCCCAAGCTCCTGGCATTTACTAACACCAACCCCCACCCCTTATCCCTGATCCTCTTTGTCGAACCCCACCCAGATTCCTTATACTTCCATCTTCCCCCTGCTCCTCCTGAAACCTCCACCTCAAGTCTGTTTCCCTCCCCCCTTGGGCTTGAAGGCTACTCCCTCATCTGGAGGAGAGGCTCTGATCAGCCCCCCTTATCCCTTCCCCCCCCTTACAAGTTTAAACCCCACCTTCCTTGCATGTAGTCAGTCATCCGCTGTTTAAGGACTTCCTTCCCTAATGGGGCAAGATGAAACCTGTCCTTGTCATATAGTCCCTTATCCTCCCAAACTCCATTCCAGTTCCCTAACACCCCCATCTCATTCTCTTCACCTCACTTCCTGAGCCAGTCATTAACCTCTGTGAGCTTCATTTTTTTCTCCACTGAGGCCTTTGGTACTGGCAATATCTCAAAAGGAAATGTTGCATCCATTATCTCGACAGACTCTGGCAAGTTCTTGGAACCTTGCTTGGATTTCCAAATGCTATTTCCTCTAGATCATTAGTTCCCAAATGCACCAAATCGGTTTCCTCCACAATCCTAACCATTTCATACACCATGAACTTTGCTCTGTGCACTGTCAGCCCAGAGATACTCACTACCTTCACCTGGCTATGGCATCCACCCCTGTCCCTCCCAATGGATACCTAATCACGAGTCTCCCAGTAACAGAAACCTTAACACCGCCATCATCCTTATGGTTACCTCCTACTGCCCTCAGCCCCTTTCCCCCTTTATTCATGATCTCAATTTCATGGGAGTCTTCCTGCCTTATTAGAGACCCCTTGTCACCCTCCCTTTCTGCCTCCCTCGTTATTTTGCCCACTTAACTCAAACCCCCTCTGAATAGGTGTCCCCTTTAACCCTCTCTTATCTGAACCATTTATCCTAGCCCTGATGGTTTCCCTTCCCCACACCACCATCCTCCCCCCTTGTAATAGTACCCCTGCCTCCAGAGGCTCTCTGTGGGTCCCCTTTAGCTATGGCCCCATCCTTGGTACTGACCTCCCTGCTGAAGGAGGGCTCTTCTCCCACCTCCTTGTCTCCCAGTTTCTCTCCAATCATGCTCTCCTCCCTCATGTCTGGAATATGTTGCATCTCCCCCATTTGCTTAACACATATGTTTCCCCTTCTCCCTCTGGGACTATGTCTATCCTTTCCACAGCTGGTCTGTGATGCCCTATGGGTATCCGACTCCCTCCCCAGCCTCTGTATAAGTTTCCTCATTTCCACCAACCCCTTCCTCCCCCTCTAGGTTGCTTAGTAGCTCAAATTTATTGTGACACTCTATGTCAGCCTCCATCAAGTAACCCGAGTTTCCCCTGACTGCATCTCTAAACTGACCCTCTTCTTCCTCTCTTGCACTGTTCACCTTAGGAGCTCCTTCCCACAGTCTGCTGTTTTAGGCTTCCGCACAACAGCCGCCCCTCCTGACTTCCCCTCTAGTCTCTTTGTATAGAGAATGTTCACCCGTATGCTTTCCCTTAGCATCAACTTCCCTATCTAAGGGTCCTCTGTCCTAATATCCCCCTCCTGCTTGCTGTAACACAACGTCCTGTAATTTCAGAGCGTTGCCCCAGCCTCCCTCAGCCCCACCCTTCTGCCCATATCCACACCCCTTATCCTTGGACACCCCCAGCCCCCACAGCTTACTCCTTAACAATATACCTCACTCCTGATACAAGATAGCTGTCTACAGAGGGCAGCCTCCTCTCCAGGCCCAATTTAGAATTATTGCCATCCCACAGCCTAAGCAGCCTACAACCCTTCCGAGATGCCTGCTATGGTGGAATATGGCCACCCTGATTATCCCCTCTGTTTATAATAGCACACCCCTTTTCTCAGTCCCTTTCCCCTGGAGTACAGTTTCTCTCTATACTGACAGTAGTTATTTACAAACCTAATTTCAACCCCACCAATAAAGTTCCCAAGTCTAACAAACACATACAGTCCAGTGTGTGTTCGGTCCCACTAACAGTGTGTGTAAGCAGACATCAGGTACCGTATGATGTCACAGGTCCAGCAGCTCCTGTTGCTTCAAATTTCAGTCCCAAACAGAAATACTCAGCCCTTCAATCCCAACCCCCAGTGGCTTTTCAGTATTTAAGAAAGCATACAAAACAGGGTGGGTGGTAGGGTTCTTAGCAAACGCATTTAAATTTCCCTCTAATTATCCCTGCCAAACAACTATCTCCAAAGTTACAATATCACAGCCCAAGTAACAGTTCTAATTCAAGGTAATAATTTTTAACACATAAAACTTATTTCACTTACAAACTATTCAAATATTTCAGTTAAAACAGAATATAACTGCAGCCCTCTTTCCTACCAGCTTGCTGTTTAAGCTCCCAAGTGCCATTCTTGTATTTTATTTAATATTTTTTTTCGTTTTATTTAAAATTTGGTAACAAGGGTAGCTCTAAGAGCATAAAATATTAATTTTTATGGAGGACCTGGACAGATAACAGAACTCATTAAAGACAATTCAAATATAGTACATACAAAATATGATACATTAGATGATACAAATAAAACACATACAAAATATAATACATTAGACAATAAAAGTTGTCAAATATCAAATATATCTATGACAATTGCATTTAGAGCTGTTAATACAGCATTGTTTTAAACATACCTTTCAACCTTTTGTCACTGAAACGAGGGACATGGACATTTTAAACACCCAAAATGAGGTGCAATGAGGGACACAGACCCTCAGAATAAGGGACACATCCTCAAACATGGAGATGCAAGCTCAGAACACTGTGAAAACCATAGTGTTTACTTGTACAAAGTTTATTTTGGATTTAGTGTTTTAGAATATTAAGAGTTTCTGCTTTAAAATCTAGATTTACAGCAACACCTTTATGTGGGCAGCACCTTTTCCATGAGGAACGGTTGAGGGACAGAGCAATTTTAAAGGGCAAAATGATGGATGTCCCTTGTAATGAGGGACACTTGAGAGGTATGGTTTTAAATTTAATTTGAAAGCAGTATAAGGCATGAGTTGATGAAAAGCAGGAGGGAATTCCAGTCTGTAAAAACCTTATAACCAAAAGAATATTGCACTAGTCTTCTTTTGGGCCACCACTATAGGTGAAGCAGAGAGGCTCTGAGACTCCTTTATGATACCTGACACCCCAAGAGTTCTTGCAGGTGTCATCTGACATCTTCAGTGTCAGAGAAGCCAGTGTCCTTAACCTTTCTAAGAAAGGGCTGTCATCATGTAATGAAATATAGTGTTTTTCCCTTTGGCACATCCACATCCCACTGATGGCATTAAAAGATATCTGAACAGTCAGCCAATTCACATCACAGTAGTTTCTTCCTTTTGAGAGAGGATGGGAGATGAACCAATGGGAAAACTTCTTTGTCCAATCAAGGGGTCCTACCCTGCTGGGATGATGCCACTACCACCTCAACAGTGTACAGGGTAACCAGTATTGTACCAGAATGCACTGTGGAATCCTTACATGTTTCATTCTTTAACTTTATGTTGATCCTCTTGATCATTACATTGGTACCAGGTAATACTCTTCACTGAACCATCAGACTGCTCAGAAAACGGCTTCCCGGGGACTTTACAATGATGATCTGGTCCATGGCATTCATGACAGTCCATGGTTCCTTCTACTAGGTAATCTATCCCAAGGCACAATCACAGGTTATTTTCCTTCTTTCTTGATGACCCTGACATCCATTCAGGGTTGTTGCAGGCCTTGACTTTCTTCTCCAGGTGAGCAGTATGCACAGTGACATAAATTGGCAATGTCTGATAATTTTACTCCCCTGTCTTCTTCAGGAACAAGTGGACAAGGCATCCAAACATACTAGTATTGTTTCCATTTAGCATTGGAGTCTTGTCCAATATTTGGGTGCCAGGACAAATGAGAGAAAAGGTATTCATTCTTTGAGTGATTTCAGCAAAGGTCTCTGGGAATTCAATCTGCATACCAATGTATCCATTGTAGGGGTAGCTGGGGCTGCTCAAAACCCAGATGGAAATTCCTTCTAGAGGTTGCAAGGGCAGGTGTTTCTTAAATATCCGGTAAAAGGATTGGTAGATAATGGCAACCAGAAATCCGCTGTCCAATATGGTTTCACATTGGTATCCCTCAATGGATATCAATATGGCTGAGGTGGGATCCATCAATCTAGATGGTAACTTGTATAGAAAAAAGGTAGTGGGACTTTTCCATATTACTTAGCTGTTCACTTTTAGAATTTCAAATCACTCCATTAATGGGCTCCATTGTTGATTTCCTGTGACTGCTGCCATCTTTTCCATTTCTGGTCTATAAGCTGCTGGCTCTCAGGCATGCTGAATTTTCATTCAACATATACATCTTCTCTACATTAAAAGCAGAACATCCATTTATAGACAACATCAAGGATTGAGGCCTAACCCTTTGGGAAGACAAAGCATTCATTGGGCATCCACAACCAGGTGACAGGTAGTTGTCTTGTGGATGAGGTGCATGTACCATCTTTAAGGCCTTCATACTCTTTGTGAGTTCCTACAGCTGAATGCACATGTTTGGGGCATGCCTCTGCTCGTGGCTGCTGTCAGCATGCACTGCAAGGGTATGGCATTCCCTGTGGGTACCCATAGTGAACTGACAATGGCTTCTTGTGCTTTCTTCCCTTGCATCATCCAGTAGCTGTCAGAAGTTTGGGTGATCTGGTCTGCATTCTTTCAACCTGAGAGATACTGGTGTCCAGTGGGGGAATACACAACTCCTCACAAAATCCAGTCCAGTCTTGCATGTGCAGGGGTAACTCCAGCTTCCATAATTCTTCAAATCATGGTCTGCACTCAGGCCATGTAATGAGACCACTTTTATCCCTCTTTTTGTGTGGTGACTCCTAGTTGGAAACTTAGGTCCTCCCTCCACTCAGCTGCCCTAAATGTACTCTTAAGCATAGCAAAGTGATCACTTGTGATGTAGTTCGACTGACTGGCACCTAGGAAATGGATGATGTCCAAAGCCATACCACACAGCCACTCCACAGTTCTTTTGTATTTCTCATTTTCGGAACAATTCCACACTTTTTTCATCTGTGTGGTCTGCTTCATCCAGCTTTCATAGTCATAATCCCCAGAAGGAGAAGGGGTGGCTCCAAAGAAAATATGCAGTCTCCTGTACTGTTTGTATGGTGTGTGACCAAACCGGGCTTCCAGTCATATTTTCCAACATTGAGTCCATCTAAGGGTATTGCATGCACTGGTTGTTCTTCCTTAAAATATTCTTTCATATTTTGAACAGTCTTCCCCTCAGCTACCAAAAAGGATCGCAATCTCTGTCCAAATTCATTTTACTCTTTGGGGCCCTCAGAGGGAGGGTCCAAGCATGCATCACTCATTAGGAACCATGAGGTGGGATCTCCATCAGCAGTGAGTTAGTGAGGCAAACCTGAGGGCTCAACATCCTCTCAGCACTCCACCAGAATGCATAGGGCCCAATTTTTAAAAGACTTGCGAATGCTGCAAACCCATGATGAACTGAACATATGGGCAGGCAGCTTGCAGCATTCACTCAGTGCTGATCATGATTTTCTGTCTCGTGCACCAAATGACACAAGTTAAACCAGCTTCACCTTGGTCTAACTTGTGCATTTGGGGGACCCTTTTTATGGGACTTGCACCAAATATGTGGCGCAAGCTGCCATAAATTGTGGAACTGTCGCAGCTGCACCCAATGTACTAAAATTCAGCACAGTTGCAACAAAGGCATTTGGCACAGCTGCACAAAACAATGGGGTTGATACAGGACTCGATGCAAGCCCTAACTCAACCTTTGAAAACTGGCCCTTAAGGTCTCTCCAGCTGGATTGTAAACTCTCTCATGAACAGTCACTTTTCCCAAACTTTTTATACTGCCTATGACACTTTTTAGATGGTCCCTAGGGAATACTTCAGGACTCTGGTGCACCAAAATGGCTTTTCGTAGATCATGGTCCTCACCCTTGCACCAGTCTAGAAATGAGTTGTGCTCCATCATGAAGTTGTACATTAGGAGGGGTACCAATTGCTGTTCCTTCCCCAGGTTGAGGTGTTGCAGAAACATTCAAGAAATCCCTGTAGTGCTTCCAAATTTGTATTTATTTATTTTAATAAATTAATAAATGAATGTGTAATCACTCCTACCTAAGAGGTGTGCTGGTTAATACTGAAGATGGTAAAAGGCAAACTCTGTTGTTCCTTCCGATAAATGGCACCTGGGTCTGGGGCATGACATGGGCTTGGAAGTTGATGTGATGCCTCCACCTATGGGGATCCTTATGACAGAATGCTGCCAGGGTGTTTCCCCACAGGAAATAAATACAATCCCCACCTTCTTTGATAGGGATCAGAATAATACCATCCATCCACACTTAACACTCTAAGCTTGCAAATAAGCAACAAGGCAATAGTGAGAAAATTCAGCAGCAGTTGCAAATAAATGATCAAAGAGTTTATTTGAGGGCTGGAGAGCAAGGTAGAGGACAAGAGAAGCAAATATAAAAGTAAACAAATAAAGCCTTAAAACATGTCTCATCACCCCCCACAAACTGGTGCATCAGTTAACCCCACAGTAGCTCTGGGAGCTCCTGATTGCAGTTCAACTGTACACACAGATGCAAAGTTGCAGGCCTGTGATGCTTAGATCTCGGTGTGGTACCATGTAAATGTGGTTATTGCCTGCATCTGCTGGCAAGCAAATAGCACAACTGGATGGACAGTAAAACAGTTACTCTTGGCTGTAATCTGTAGCTGTGGGCTTGATTCTAAGGACAGGAAGGAATGCTCAGAAAGTGCTAAGCTTGCTAAACAATAGGAATTAGAAATTCTGTGAGTAAAGCTCAGAACTCATGATCTTTAGATGACAGGCAAGTGCTGTTTCTGATGGGATGTCTCCACTGTTTAGGCAGAGGTTGGTTGGATGGTCTTTTATGTAGGATGAATAGAGGTGTGGCAGACCCAACATGCTACCAGTGGCCAAAGATATGTGCTGTGATGATTTTAGATGATGGCACATCTGTTCTGTAAGCTGGCTACAAGTGCGGTACACCCAAAACTCTTCTGGTGGTGGGGGTGCAGTCCACAGTGCTATGAATGATATTGATCCTTTTCACCCCATAGGAGGACTTGCCTTCACCCATGTAAAGAGATGGGAAGTCACTCAGGACATCAGCTGATTTGATCAGCTGTTTGGAAAAAATCTTATCAGCAGAAGGTGGTGGCTCACAATGTTCCCAAATGCAGAGCAGCTTTCAATGTAACCCATACTCTAATTCAGTCCTACAGTCCAGGACTGGTGCTCTGGTTGCATCAATTCCCTTTTCTCAATGGTCTGAAGTCTGTTTTTGACAAACATTTTAGTCAGACAGGCATAGCAATTGGCAGCTATTCACAAACTCGGAGATTTCTCTCTGCCAAACTGCTCTACTGTAAATGACTCTCCCTTGTGTAGAAATCCAGGGTTCAAGATATGAGTGGCTAGTATCTCATGCATTATCCATTAAGTTTAACCCCAGGCTCTCAATGGCTGTCAATTCAAGGGGAGAAGCATGCATACAAATTCTGGGCCATCTTGCAATTGGTCATCTTGCAATTTAGAGAAGTTTTGGAGAGCTAAACTCCAAACTGAATTGATGTCAGTTTCACAGGGACAGGATGTACTAATTTAGTCTGCTTACAGTGCTGAACTAGTCTCCAAACTGATGTCAGTTTCACAAGGATAGTATGTACTTATTAGTTCTTTTGCACTTTGTGCCATTTTGAGAGCTGCTTGAATCTGAGCAATCTCATTGTTGTTGGCTTCCTGACCATGGAGGCACCCCAGGGACCAGTTAAGAGAAGAGAGGTGGCAATGCGCTGGTCTGGGTTGAAACGGTGATGAACAAGCCAGCAGAACAAATGAGTATCCAGTCCAGCTTGGGTTCCACAGCTGCAGTCAGGACTGGGACAGGGAACTGGGACCAGCATGAAGGAATGGTGCAAGTTAAAGCAGCACCAGTGCTATAGAGAGAACCAAAGGCAAAGAATAACCTATCACTATGATGTGTGTTTGTTTCACTAGCAGTACTTTTTTCACCTTCATAACCCTGTGTCGCATTACCTGACTGCACAGATATGTTTATAATTCTCCTGTCATTGTTTTTCACTGTTTGGTAGGGACAGCATAAAGCATTTTTATATTTAATAATTTATTAGGCCTCTTATTTAATGTCTATCAGATTAAATATGCCCTTTCTGGGCCTTGCCTCTTAGCATCTCTGTTGGTTGTCTAATGGCAACCATGCAATGAGGAACACCAGACTCATAGCTTCCTCCTGAGCCTGCTGATGCAACTGATGCTCAGGTGATATGATGACATCATTAAGCATGTGCATTCATCTGCCTGCTCAGTTGCTAAGCAACTGACAACTCACAACACTGCTATCCATTTGTAATGATTAGCAGGAGTGGCAGCTGCACGCTTATGAACACATTTTCTACTATTTACTACATCTTCTGTGCTTTTTAAATTACAACATATTAGTTTCCTCTTTATATGTGTACATCTGTATACAGATCATATTTTACTGTTCTCATCAGTTTAGTATCAGTGTTATGTGGTTTTCTCTAGTTTTGCCAGTTCTGATGGCTGGATATAAAATAAAATTTATGGTTTGGGGGGGGGATTGTTGCTTCCAGTCATGTAAATTTTATGGTTTTGGGTTTTGTGTCCCAGGCTGGGAAGTCTCATTTAAATTCCTCAATCTACTTGAAGGGGAGAACCATAATGAGTTACAGGGGATTTGTGACCGCTGGTCAATATTGATATTATACGTAGATGTTTACAGTTTACTAAAAAGGAAGTTATTTTGTACTCCTACATTTTATCATAAATTGCCTCATCTGCCTCCCATTTACCAGCATGCAGGCCAGTTCATGTCAGTTATAACATTGCCTAACAAATTCAGTATTCTGGGAGAAGACCTAATGGCTCACTCCAGCTTGTACTTAACATTAATCTATCTTAACTTTTCTTCCAAGACCAATACACCAATTTCTTGATTCACGCTATTTCTATTAGTACAGACTGTTCACCACCACTAATTCAATGCCCTCACTAGATTGTGCTCCTACTTTTGGTTTTGCATTAAAAGGGCAGGGTTAATCATACAAAGATACAGAGAAGTCAGCATAATAAGGCCATTTAATCTATCTAGTCTGCTCATATTGCATTGTCCGCAGCTTAAGATACTGACACTGCCCCTCCCTATCTTCCCATTCTTGCCATCTGCTCCTCCCATGACCCTTACTTTCTCCTTATGTCTATCCCAGCCTAGACTGAAGCTGCCCACTGTCTCCAACTAGACCTCCTCCTCCTGCAGTGCATTCTTACTGGCCACTACCATCTCCATGCTTCCTATCCTCCATCCTAAACCTCCCCCCTCCAACATAAGACTGTATCCCCTTATGTTTTGGTTTCCACTTAACCTAATGAGACCTGCCTTATTCACCCTATTTATCCCTTTGAAGTACTTGAAGGTCTCAAGCATGTCCATCACTTTCTCACACTCTCTCTCTTTCTCCTTTCCTCCAGGGAGTACATACTTATGGCCTCCAACCTCTAATCATATGCTTTACCCTGCTGACTCACGATCATCTTTATTGCTCCCTCTGGATTGTCTCCAGCAGGCTAATGTCCTTTATATGGTGTGGGCACAAGTACTCTACTCCATACTCTAGATGTAGCCTTATCAATGACCTGTACAAGTGCAGCATAACCTCCTGTTGCCTACTGCTGATCTCCCTAGCTATGCATCCCAGCATCTTATTTGCCCTTGCTGCTGCTTTTCTGCACCGTGTGGAGTGCTTTAGGTTATCACTCCCAGATCCTTCTCCTCCTCTGTTTTTGATTCACAGACCCGTCCAAGGTAGTACTTCTCCATCCTGGGATTCTTGGCTACAATATGCATAACTTTACATTTATTTGCATTGAAACCAAGTTGCCAAATCACAGACCACCCCAATACTGCTTTAGGAACTGAATCCATTCAGCCATTCCCATTCTCTCACAGAGCTTAGTGTCACCTGTGCAAATGTACATTTTGCCCTTAATTCCATCCCCAATATCATTAATGAAGACAATGAACAACACCAGCCATTGCACCAAGCACTGCTGAAACCCACTGACAACCTCCCTGGTGCTAAAAACTCTCACCCCAACACCACATTCTGGCTCCTGTTCTTCAAGCAGTTTTCCACCCATCTGGTCATCTTCTCCATCACCTCAAGACTTGCCAACTTCTTGATCAACCTCTTGTGCTTGTGCCTCCTGGTCAGTCTCTTATGCTTTTATTACTATTATTTTTACAGAGTCAAAGACTTTGTTAAAATCCAGATAAAGAATGTTGGCCCCTGTATACTGTTTTGGTGACCCAGTCCAAGAAGTCAGTCAGATTCATTTGACAGTACCTCCTTCCAATAAACCTGTGTTGTTCTGCATCCTGAAGACTCTGCTCCTCTAGAAACTCTAACAAGCTTTCCATAAGTACGGTCTCCATGAGCTTACATGCTACTGAAGTCGGACTGACTAGTCTGTAATTCTCTGGGTCACCTTTGGGACCGCTCTTATGAAGGGGCACTACATGTGTCCTCCTTCCATCATGTGGTACCATGCCTGACTCCAGGGAACTATTGAACAGGCCTGCTAGTGGCTACACAAGCTCATTTGCCAGTTCCCTCAGCACAATTGGGTGTTCTCCATCTGGGCCTGGTGATTTGTCTACCTTCATTTCTAGCAGCCATTTCCTCACACTATCACTTTCCACCACCACATCTGTGCTCCCCTCCCCTCTGCTCCCCCTTCCCCCATTGGCACCAGTCCATCTTTCTCCCTGCTGAAGAAAGAGCAGAAATAATTGTTCAATACTTTTGCGTTTTACCATTCTTCTCCACCCACCCGTCCCCTTTCTTAAGCCTAGCAATCCCATCTTTATTGCCCCTTTTCCAGTTTATATCATGAAAAAAGGTTTTCTCTCCTTCTTAATTCCCTCTACTAACTGCAGTTCCTTCTGAGCCTTAGCCTGTCACACTACCTTACTTGCCTCAGTAGCCATCTCAATGTAATTTCCCCTGTCCTCATCTCTCTCTCTCTCTTGGTTTTCATTCCTTTAGGCTAACCTGGTGCCCCTTACTTCTTTGGCAACCTCAGTACTAAACTATCTGGGTGCTTTGGCCCTTCAGTTCTTCCCCCTGAGCCTAATGCACTGCTCTGTTACAGCCCTTATTCTCTTCTTCATTATGAACACATTTTAGCTATCCCAATCTGCCCTGATGCATGCCAGATACTTCCTTAACAATTCACTCATCTTCCTGAAGTCTGCCTTTCTAAAGTACAGGATTTTGGTCTTACTGGAATGTTGTCTATGTCCATATTCAACCAGAATCACACTACACACTGTGTGATGATCGCTTCCACCCAGGAATATGTGCTCCCCATTCATGAACACCATTTTTAGGATTGCCCCCTCCTAGGTGGGTTCTGTGATTGCTTGTGTCAAGATCCCATTGTGCAATGCTTCCATGATCACCTGGTTTCTGGTGCATGTCATGGTCAGCATGCTCCAGTCTACCTTAGGCAAGTTGAAGTCTCCCACTATTAGCACATCTCCCTTCCATACAGCAGTCAATATTTGTGAGTTCAATTACTTATCCCTTTCTTTTTCATGGTTGGGTGGTCTGTATACTATCCCCAACCTCACCTTCCTTCCTGTGCTTGACAATAACTGAACTCATTTTGCTTCTGCCCTCCTCTTCTCTGAGTCCTCCCTTATGCATGTTATAGCCTCCCTGATATAAACTGCCATCTCCTTCCCTACTGCCCTGTCCCTCTTGAATAATTTATCCCCATGGATTGAGAGGTCCCAGTCATGATTTGGTGTGGACCAGGTCTTGGCAACTGCTGCCAATCAAAGCCATTGGTAATCCAGTATGTTTCTCCTCTTACCCTTATTTTCCTTGTACAGGTGGATTGATTTGTTAGTTTTTTTTTGTTAGCTTTTTTTTTTTGATCTGAGAGACAAAAAACTCAAGCAGTTTGTTAATGTCAGGTCTAGAATCCAGACTGGACCACTACAGTAAATGGCAGATTTGTTTTCAAAAAGCAGTTCTGCTCAATTTTGAAAAACTAGAACTCTGTTGGGAAATGGTTTCTTAATTCTAGCTAACCACTACTTCAGCAATTAATCAACAAATAATCACTTAACAGATCAGGAAGAAACTGTAACATTTTAAATCTATCTGGCCTTTTTACCAACGTTCAATCCAGTAGACTCTTAATTCTCATTTATGGTACAGTCATGTTGGATTATGTAGTACTGTATCTGGGTTGAATTCAGATTTGCTAATTTATCTCTTATGCTTTTATTTTAACTATTAAGCCAGTTAATAATAAAGTCACCTAGGATTATCAGTTCATGATTTCCAATTAACTGACAAAATTACTTATAAAAGGAGACAAACCTCAGCTGAGCACAATTAGTGGGCATATACTGTAGCTAACACCCACTATGAATTTCTTGGAACTACCCTAGCACAGAATTTAATTTAATTTAATTTTTATTTTTTATACTAGAAAGGTATGTGAGCAAAACTGCCCATTTTCACAAGTGTCCACTGACAAGACATCAATACATACATCAATTACATTCAAGAGTACAAGAATATTAATTAAGACAAATTAACTCACAGTGGGAGTTCCTATCTAAAAACTACAATTTGTAGGCAACCAGGTGATTTCAAAAATAAATTAGGCAATCATTCCTCTTTTGCCCAGCCTATATTCTTTAAATAGATAGTACAAAATGACCATATCATTAACTTTCAGTATAAATCAGGACTTTTGATTATGCTTTACCCAGTCAATGTAATCTTTCAATTTTTGCCAATGAGCTACATATATTAACATGAACATTGTGACCTTTTGTTTTTAGAGAATAACTCTGGCCTAGGATATAGATCTACATTTCCAGATAAATGTAGCATAAAATGGAATTCCAGATGTTTTCTAATTATTAACAGATATCTATGCCCAAAAGGATTTATTACCAGAGCAATTTTTTTAAAACATGTGTTAAAACAAGTCACTTTACAACTTTATCACTTAACTGTTAAAGCAATGACCACAAATTTATATCCTAAGATTCAAAGGATTTAACTTAAAAGGCATATAAATAGTGGAAACCTTCAGAAGATTAGAGTAAGTATCAGTAGTATCAATTAGCTATGTTGCAAATTGGCAAACTTCACTACACAAAAGAATGGGATAATGTGCTGATGAATCTGGAACTTCACCCAAATCATTGTTGTGGTTGGTGAATAGACCTTCACAAGCAAAGTTTCAGTTTATTTCACCCACAGGACTCACTGTAAATTCAGTGGAACCAGTGCTGAATATATCTGTAAAACATGTAAAAACAAAAACATTAAAATGGTGATCCTGCTCACCAACACTATATCTCTCCCCCAAGGCCCAAGTTAAAAATAATTCCCTCTTTACATGTTATGCTTACAGATCTGGTGGATTTCACAGACACCATCTCCCACAAACTGGAAAATAAACACAGTGCATGGGGGTGATGTTCGTGGATCTATCCAAAGTGTTTGATACTGTAGACTACTCCTTAATGCTTCAAAAACTAGGGAATTGGGTCTCAGTCTGGAAATGATTCAGTCATGTTGCTCCTACATCTAAGGTTGCCAGCAGGTAGTCTTTACACAAGGAAGGGCCTCAGATATGATGAAAGTATGTAGGGGTGTGCCCCAAGGGTCCATCTTGGGGCCACTCCTATTCAATATATTTATAAATGATAAGTCTAAAATATTTTCACACTGCAAAGTTAAATTATACACAGACAATGCTGTTATTTTATGTCCTGCAAAAGACAGTATCAGTATGAATACACTTCAACAAGGATTCATTAAACTAGAGTAGTGGTTAGAAGAAAATAAATTAGTACTAATTTTGCAAAAAAACTAACTCAATGGTGTTTAGATCAAGGGGTAGTAGGGTCCAAGGGATTTGTCCCCAGAAATAGTTATACAGTCTAAAAAAGGACTAGAGTCAACTTGGGTCTTTGATTATAAGCATCTGGGTTTGTTGGTAGATACTGATTTAAATCTTGATACACATATCGATCATGTTTGTACTAAAGTATGCCAAAAATTGGAAGCATTGCAAAGACATAAAAGACACAAAAATGTATCCTTAGAATGGTAGAAAAAGGGGAGATATTGTTGATGGGTGATCTGAATATGCCAGATGTTAACTGGAGTGCATTTGTAGCAGCCACTTCCAAGAGTGGGAACATTCTAGATGCCCTACAGGGGGCATGCCTTAGATAACTTGTATTGGAACCCACTCAAGATGGAGCAATCTTAGACCTGGTACTCTCAAATGGAGATGGAGAGAGGATCACATATTAAGAAATGGGTAGCCATCTGGGAACTAGCAACCATTGAACAGTATGGTTCACAATAAACACAGCAGTAGCGTCAAGCCATACAAAGGCAAAGGCAAACTTTAGGAGGGTTGACTTTGCCAAAATGGGTGAGTGCTTAAGGAATACACTAGCAAATGAGCAGGAAGGAGGGGTGGAAGAACAATGGGAAATAATCAAAACTGCCATCACAGAGGCAACAATCCTTTGTGTGATGCAAATAAACAAAACAAAATGATGTAAGAAACCACTATGATTCTCAAAGGAGGTGGCATGGATGGTTAGGGAGAAAGAAAAAGCATTCAGGAAGTACAAGGAATCACAGAAGGACAGGGAACTTCATCAGTTAAAGCAAAAGGAAGCAGGGAAGGCAGTCAGAACTGCCAAGACCCAAACTGAGGAAAAGATAGCCAACTCCATTAAGAAGGAGGATAAAACCTTTTATAGGTACACCAGGGAGTGAAGGAAGACCAAGGGAGGGATAGTGAGGCTTAATGGGGGGTGGGGTGGTCAGAGAGTGACTGTGAAAAGGCAAAGATACTAAACAAATATTTTTGCTCAGTATTCACTATGAAGAGGGGGAGGTACCTAAACCAAACAATAGAAACACTCTAGATATGGGGGTTGATACCAGCCCATTCACAGAAGAAATAGTTCTGAAAGAACTCTTAAAACTGAAGGTGGACAAGGCAATGGGGCCTGATTGGATTAATCACAGAATTCTGAATGAACTAAGGGTAGAGCTAGTGACACCACTGACTACCCTCTTTAACAAATCATGGGAGGATGGGGTGGTACCTGAGGACTGGAGGAGGGCAGATGTTATTCCACTTCACAAAAGTGGGAGCAAGACAGAAGCAGGACATTACAGACCTGCTAGTTTAACCTCAGTGATAGAGAAAATTATGGAATCACTACTGAAGGAAATAACTGTTGAGTGCCTAGAGGCCAGAGGGGCACATCTCCCAAGGCAGCATGGATTCACAGCTGGAAGGTCATGTCAGTCGAATCTAATAGATTTCTTTGACTGGGTGACCAAAGTAGTAGATCAGCGAGGGGCTGTGGACATGGACTACCTAGACTTTAGTAAGGCATTTGACATAGTCCCACACAAAAGATTAATATACAAGTTAGAGAGTCTTGGAGTGGGTCCCAAGATGGTAGTCTGGGTACAGAATTGCCTGGAGAACAGGACACATAGGGTAATAGTAAACAGAGTCCACTCTGAAGAAAGGTGGGTTACTAGTGGGGTAATACAGGGTTCAGTTCTAGGACCAGTCCTCTTCAATGTCTTTATAAGGGACATTGCAGAGGGACTGGAAGGAAAAGTAAATAACGTATGGTAAGTGCCTACTAACCACCATAATCAGCAGTCACACAGCCTTGTTCTGCACTGTTTAGAATTTTAAAAGTTGTTAACCACACTTCAGAACTTCCAAACAGTGGCATAAAAAAAAGAATGCACCAGAGTTCCATAATTCTCACACATAGAATGCAAACAGTGTTTTTTTTGACACTACACTATAAAAGATGATGGCTGGGGATTGGGTGACAACCATGCTGAAATCACCTCTCGTGGTTGCTAGGGCTACAGTAAACCTCTCAAGCTGCACTCTCGAGGTTTACCATGTTGCCCTAACAACCTCTCGAGGTGATTACAGTGTAGTTATCACCCAATCCCCAGCCATTATCCTCTGCGTCTCTTTGCAGATGACACAAAGATCTGCAACAGAGTTGATACACAAGGTGGGGTGGAAAGGATGAGAAGGGACTTGGCAAGGTTGGAGGAATGGCAAATGTATGGAAGCTTAGATTCAATGCTAAGAAGTGCAAAGTAATGAACATGGGAAACAAAAACCCAGGGGAAGAGTACACAATGGGGCTGAGATACTAACAGCAACAAAAATGGAAAGGGACCTGTGGGTAGTCATATCAGATGACCTAAAGGTGGGCAAGCAATGTGAGAGGGCAGTAAGGAGGGCTGGGAGATACTGGGATGCATAGGGAGAGGCATCACCAGTAGAAAACAGGAAGTTGTTATCCCTCTGTGCAGACAGCTGGTCAGACCCCATATGGAGTACTGTGTGCAGTTCTGGAGACCCAATCTCCGCAAAGACATAGACAGGATGGAAGCTGTCCAGAGGAGGGCAACTAAAATGGTGCAGGGTCTACACCAGAAGACATATGAAGAGATACTTAAGGAGCTTAATATGTATAGCCTCAAGGAAAGGGGGGCATGATAGAAACTTTCAAGTACTTCGAGGGAATCAACAAAGTCCAAGAGGGTAGCATCTTTCAGAAAAAGAGGTGTGCAAGAACAAGGGGGCACAATTTGAAGATGGAGGGGGGATGGCTCAGAGGTAATATGAGGAAGTATTTTTTCACAGAGAGGGTTGTGGATGCATAGAACAATCTTCCTGAGGAGGTTGTGGAGTCAAAAACAGTGGTGGAATTCAAGAATGCATGGGACAGACATAAGGCAATTCTAGTGGGGCATAGGAGGAAGTAAGCTGTTGGTTAACTAGGATCTGCAGCTTATCTGTTATCTATTGGGTAGGGAAATGGGCAGACTAGGTGGGTCAAGTGGTCCTTATCTGCCATCAAATTTTATGTTTCTCTGTATGTCAAGGGAAACAAAAAAAATATTAAACACGGTGCTGGTAGCATTGTGTATAGATCTGCAAATAAGAACAATTTAAACAAGCTAGATAGACTTCAATACTATTTGGCACAGTTTGTGTGGGACCTAACCGGACTATATACTGTATTACTCACCATCATTGTACTGTACCAGGCTTATACAGCTAGAGCGGACATTCTTAGAAATAAGACATAGGCAACCAAGTAATTTCCTAAACAAATGTGTGAAGCAGCAAGTACCAGAATATCTGTCTCACAGATAGAATGTTAACTGTCTGCTCTAATTATTCATTACGAGAGGTGAAAGTGTGAGGCTACAAAGTCTCACGTACAAAAACCAAATATGGTCAAATGTGTTTTGATTACACAGCTAACACAACCTGGAACTCAATACAACCCATAGTATGAAATATACCCACATACTTGTCTTTCAAGATGGACATGACAGAATTATATTCTTTTAAATATTATAAATAATATCTTATACCCTGTTGTTTGTGAATGTTCTTGCGAATTAATGTTATGTGATGTAATGTTTTTCCTCTGTGACTGTCATTGTATACAGGACAGCATTGAAAATAGGCTTGCCTAATACCCTATCCTGTTAAAAAATGTAAATAAACTTGAAAAATAAATACACTTGAAACTCTTTTCTTCCTGACCTACTATGCACCCCCCACCCTATGTAGTAAAAGCAACAAGAACAAAACCAAAAAAACTTCTGCATCCTACTTGGTACCTAACTCTTCTCTTCCCTCGTGGTCCTGATTACATTTAAAATTCCTCTTCCCCCACTCAATTTAGCTCCCCAGCCACCCCTCCCTCCGCCCTCCCCGCTGCATAGGCATTGATTTAAAAATAAACAAACAAATAAAAAACAATACATTAGTTTGCTCAAGGGACTGCATCCAGAGCAACCCTCCTGACCCACCACACATATTCACAATCTACAGTATGTGATTCAAGTACTATATCCGCATCCTGAAGGGGTCTCTCTGGGACACAACTCTACACTGTCTGTCATCTCATCCTCTCTCTCCTTCACCCCCTTATTTCACAATAGCACCTGCTCACTTATTAGCATTGCATTTATTAATTGTTCTCAAAAATTACATATATATGCAACACTGTTTGTAACAACTGCCTTAAATAATTGTATGCTATGTTGATCTTTGTAACTTGAATGTAAAATGTCTCAATCCCTATTGTACCCCTTTCCCCCAGGTTGCACCAGGAGACAAGCAACCTGTTGTTCAGTTTGACTTCCTGGTAAAACATTTCAATAAATAAATAAATTGATGACAAGAGATTGTCAACATAGTAATCGCATGATGTTTCACTAAAGTCATACAAAATTCAATACTGATTTATTACTGATTAATGATTTCAGTGATTTGTCATGCACATACTATATTGATGTATCCTCTGGTACTGTATATCACTATAGTAAAATGGTAGTAAATAGTAAAAGACCCCATCTGGAGTACTGCGTGCAGTTTTGGAGACCTCATCTACGCAAGGACATAGACAGGATGGAAGCAGTCCAGAAGAGGGCAACTAAAATGGTACAGGGTCTACATCAGAAACCATATGAAGAGAGAGACTGAGAGAGCTTAGTATGTGTACCCTTGATGAAAGGGGGGACATGATAGAAACTTTCAAGTACCTCAAGGGAATCAACAAAGTCCAGGAGGGTAGCATCTTTCAGAAAAAGAGATGTGTAAGAACAAGGGGGCACAATTTAAAGTTACAAGGAGGATGGCTCAGGGGTAATGTGAGGAAATTCTTTTTCACGGAGAGAGTGGTGGACATGTGGAACCGCCTTCCTGGAGAGGTTGTGGGGTCTAAAACAGTGGGGGAATTCAAAAATACATGGGACAGACATAAGGCAATTATAGTGGGGGGGTTGCTGGAAGTAGGCTGTTGGTTAACTAGAATCTTCAGCTTATCCAATAGGTAGGGAAATGGGCAGACTGGGTGGGCCAAGTGGTCCTTATTTGCCGTCAAAGTATATGTGTTTATGTTTCTAGTACTGACACTAGGTAGATGCTGACTGGTCATAATGGTGTTAGGAGGGCAATCCAGTCACAATCTCTTCAGTAATTTGTCAAATATTGTGTTGAAATCACTTCAGTAAAGAGTCAAGATGACTGCCAGTTTGGGCAGGTTATCACTCTGAGTAGGGTGTTAACTCTTTCTCTGGAAAAAATGAGTTTCCCAAGGGGTTCTGCAGCTGTATTTGATTATGCTCTTTGCTGCAGTTATTTAACATTTTTGTTGTCTTAGTATAGGTTAGTTCTTAGGTTGCTCACAGAATAGCTAGTGTTATGAGTGATGTAGTGTGAGGAGTGTAACTTTTTTATTTTATATTAGGGCTACAATGTGGTGCTCAGTGCACTCCAATGCCTATCATTCCATTTGATTTAGTTACGGTATGATTCGTTTCTCATTGTGACTGACAGTGGCATTTTTGGAAGTGATCAGATGTGAGATTGCTCTACCCAGATGAACACTGTCATATTGAGGTGCAGTGACCAAATATGACCTTTGAGGTAACGAGTCTGAGGTGGCCTTGCACAAGATCACATGCAGCTAGCTATGTGGGCCATTTATATGGTCTAGACATGGATCTTCTGACAACTATGTGACAGTGGCTAATTTGAAGAGATATTGACATCCAAAAGCAACTGACTCAGGAAAGTGAGATACCAATCAGCATCCAGAGTGAGGTGCCCAGTCAGGATCTTATTTATGTAGTTATTTTTTATTAATTTCAATGTAGGATTAGAAAATACCTTTGAGCACAGTAGAGCTCATTTACAAAGGTTCCACATCAATAATGGGAAGGGGGTTACAAAACAGACAGAATATAAAGCACAATACCATGTACAGATAATATCAAATATAGCGAACAGTAGAACAGCACAATACATAGTAAACATAGATGATTTCAATTAGATACAAAGTTAGCATTCTAGGACTTTATAGGTGAAAACGTGGGCGGGAAATCCCATTTGGAAATCGGGAAGGATGAGTCAGGAGATGATGAGTAGCAGCAGGACAGAGAGCAGGGGGATGCAGACGGTGGCATTGTCAAGCATGTTGAGCGAGGCAGGAAAGGGTAGAATGGGTGGGAACGGGGGCAAACACAGAAGGAGAAAGTGACAGGAGGGAGGGGATGGTGAGCTGTGGGGGAAGGGAGGAAAGAGGGGAGGGGGAGGAAGAAAGGTGTGGAAAAGTCAGTCAGGGATCCTTGGCCACATACTCTAGCTTTGGATAGAGGAAGTTTCAGTTGCTAGCTCTGTCTGCTGTTGGGAGGCTGTGGCCCAGAAAAGGAGATTCTACCCATCTGGACGTGACCATAGTTACTGAGAGAGCCAATCTGCTCACTTTTACTAATGCTATGTCTTAGTTTAAAATGAGCAAACTTCATCAGTGGTGGGACTGAACTGGTAGCGTTGCATGTGTGTTAGGATTTTTCAGAAACTGATTTCTAGCACACAAGTGCTGGATATAACTTCAATAACTATACTGCTGGCTTCAAGTTTCAGGTTTCAAGTTTATTGCAGGAAAGACTCCGTTGAGCAAGCTCATTCACAAGGAGATCCTGAGGCACATACACATACAGTTCCAATTACACAGACAGGAGATATAAAATGTAGAACAACAAAGAAAAAATATATAATACAAGAGGTATACCCAATAGAAGTCCTTATGCTATATATGCAGTACATTCCAGCTTTAACCTTGCCCTAAATTATGCAACACATTTCAGCTTAATAAGTAGAACTTCAGGAAAAGTGAAACAATGAAACATAATTCGTTGGCAAAGAAAGACTGCTTGGCCCACCCAGTTTGTCCATTTTTTTCCCTACCTAATCCGTCTCTGCATATCCTAACTGGTCTCTAATGACCCCCCCCTTCTTCCTTGCCAATTTTCAAAACATCTCATTGTCTATTCCATCTCTGTGCATACTTGAAGCCCCCCCACCTATTGTTTTCACCTCCACCACTCAGCTAGCAGTCTGTTCCAGGCATTTACCCATCTATCAGTGAATAATTGTTTACCTACATGTCTCTCAAACTTCCCCCTGCAACTTTATGGAGTGTCTCCTGGTCCAGGTGCTCATTCTCATTTGAAATGCTGCACCTTTTTCACCCTGTGAGGTTCTTTTAGGTCTCTATTGTGCCACTTTCTGCTCTTTTCTCTTCCAGAGTATACATGTTGATATCCCTCAGTCTTTCCTCATAGGGCTTCTCATATGACCCCCTGCACCATTTTAGTTGCTCTCCACTTGACTGCCTCCCCGTCTATGTCCTTTGTGAGCTGTGGCCTCCAAAACTGGACACAGTACTCCAGGTGAGGTCTCATCAGCAAGAGATGCAGTGGCAACACCACTGCCCTTCTTCTCCTGGAGATACCCTCCCTATGCACTCCAACATTCTGCTAGCCCTAGCAACTGCTTCATCACACTGTCCAGCCACTCTGAGGTAATCAGATATGAGACTTTCGAGGCTCCTTTCTTGTTTGGTATCTGTTAGTATCTCCCCATCCTAAAATAAAGTCTAGGTTCCTATGCCCTAGGTCTATGGTTTAGCACTCTTTGACATTGACCCCCAATGCTGTGCTTGTCCACTCCTCCAGTTTTGCAAGATCCCTAAAAATTTTCTCCACCCTCTCATGGTCGTGTCCACCCTATTGCAAATTATCTGCAAAACTGCATACCATACTTTCCAGTTCCTCAGCGATGTCACTTAACATACTGGGCCACTTCATCCTCAGTCAATCAATCAATCAAAATCTTTATTTATCCAGGTGGGCACTATTGCAAGGTGGACCTGATCATGAATACATCAAAGTTCAGTACAGAAGCAGGTATACAAAAAGCAATAATATAAAAGGAAGAAAAAGTATATACAGTACAATACAAGGTTGAAATAAAAAAACAGCATTATTTTAGAATTGAAGAAGTCAGCAGATGTACAATCAACCATAGGCATACAGGGGTTATAAGCAGAGATCTTTTGAGTGAGGCAGCCGGCAACTACACATATAGGGGAAAGAGGCCGTGTATGGGGTGGCAGGTTAGAAAGGTAAAAAAGAGGAGGGATATATCACCGATGACTGGGGGAAAAATTGAGTTAAAACCACAGAAAGTGACGATGGCTGTCGTGTACTTGTTTATTATGATAATGACGGAGGAGGGGTAGATAATTGGGACACTACTATGGATGGGGTGGGACTTTAGCCAGGCTGCCGTGAACAGGAAAGGGTGGGTGCAGCAGGAAGAGTTAATAGGGAAAGAGTGAGAGCCAGGGGTAGAAACATGGCGAGCGTCAGGATGGAAAGAGGGAGTTGTGGAATTAGTGGGCTAGCAGTGAGGAAAACATTTGCAAGGTGCTTTCATGTAGCGATTGTAGAGCGCCTTGAAGATATTCAGACTAGCAGGGCAGCTCAGCTTCAAGTTCCTTTGTAAACCGTTCCACAATGTAGGTAAAGAGAAGCTTAAAACAGCTTTGCCTAAACAAGTTTTGACCCTTGGAACTTGGAGGGCAATTAGGGAGCTTGTTGGTCACCGCTCTGAAGGCCCATAGGGCGGCATTTCTATTTCTTCTATAGTGAAGGGAAGTCCAGCCACACGATGAGTACAGGAAGCAGTGGTGTGTGGAAAGTGGAAGGCCAGTAATGACTCTGATAGCTCTGTGGTAGAGGGTGTCCAACTTAGCCAGTGCAGAGGCAATGCAGTGGGTGTAGAGCAGGTCTGCGTAATCTATTAAAGATAGGAAGGTAGCTTGAACCAGTTGAATCTTGGCCTCCTTTGTGAGCAGGTAGTTAATTCCTCGATGCCCTTCCCCCTCAGGATGCATCATTGTATTCACTATACCAAATTGAGCTGGCTGGGACTTAATAAATGAAGAAATTGCCCTTCTTGCTTCTATATGTTACTGCTGCAAGAGCAAATATCCTCTGTATAGGCTGGAGAAAATACATAGATCAGTCGTGTAGGAGTTAAGATCAGCTTCAGGCCTTGAATATAAAATTCCATCTGAAGGTAGGGAGAATTTCATTATATTACTTGAGTACTGTGTTATGGAATTTTATTCCTTTACCCTGAGACTGGCTGACTGGAAAATCAACCTGATTTCTATTAATAAAAAAGTTGATAATCAGGCAATGTCATCATTACTCCGCTGCCATAAACCGAGTATAGGCTAAATAGGAGCGCATGTAAGTTTACAAGAGCTAATGGTGGTATCCAAACTACTATGGGGCCCTAGAATAATATAGGCTGCTCTCTGCATTGATTTATATGCTCTTATATATTCTGAGCTCTCTTTAACTAGTTCTCCTTTAGTCAAACCAGTTTTCCTTCTGGGTAAAATCTACAACAAAATCATGGAGTTTAAAATGTGTTGCATGGATAACATGAAATTAATTACTGTATTATATTTATTATATTGTACATACCTTTGTGTTAATATTATGCTGTGTATTCCCTGTGGTAAATATGTCCTTAGTAAATTAAAACACTTATGAGATCTCACTGAAAATGGACCTTTGGTTCAGTTGAGCTTTATCCCTGTTCATATTACTTGATATGAATAAAATGTTCCTACTACTACATATTGAGACAATGAAGAGGACTGGTGCCAGTATTAAATCCTGTGGCACCCCACTGGTCACTCTTCAAGCTTTAGAGTGAGTGCTGTTTGCCACCACCCTCTGTCTCCTATCTGTTAACCAGTTTCTAACCCAATTCACTACTTTGGATTCCACTTCTTGCCTGCCTAGTTTCTTTATCAGTCTCTTGTAAGGGACTTGTACCTGAGCAGTGCTCCTCAGCTAGGGCGGTCTGTTACAGCTTTCTCTCCAGCCGCCACCGCCTGACTCCACACACCAGCCCTCACCAGATTTAGGGTGCCGGAATGTGGATCCAGACCCACAGGGACTTGCACCTGAGTGGAGTTCCTCAACTAGACTGGTCTGCTTCAGCCATCTCTCCAGGTACCGCCTGACTCCACGCACCAGCCCTCACTGGATTTAGGGTCCTAGAACACGGATCCAGACCCACAGGGACTTGTGCTTGAGCAGCACTCCTCAACTACGGCAGTCTGCTTCATCCATCTCTCCAGCCGCCGCCTGATGCCATACACCAGCCCTTGCCAGATTTATGGTCCTGGAATGTGGATCCAGACCCACAGGGACTTGTGCCTGAGCAGCGCTCCTCAACTAGAGCGGTATACTTCAGCCATCTCTCCAGCCACCGCCCAACTCCACACGCCAGCCTTCTTCAGATTTAGGGTCCTGAAACGCAGATCCAGACCCACATTGACTTGCACCTGAACAGCGCTCTGCAACTTGGGTGGTCTGCTTCAGCCATCTCTCTAGCCACCGCCCAATTCCACAAACCAGCCCTCGTCAGATTTAAGGTCCTGGAATGCAAATCCAGACCCATAGGGACTTGCACCTAAGCGGCGCTCCTCAACTAGGGCGGTCTGCTTCTGCCGTTTCTCCAGCAACCGCCTGACTCCACATATTAGCCCTTGTTGGATTTAGGATTCTGGAATGCAGATCCAGACCCACAGGGACTTGCACCTGAGTGGTGCTCCTCAACAACGGCAGTCTGCTTCAGCCATTTCTCTGGCCACTGCCTGACTTTACACACCAGCCCTCACAGGATTTAGGGTCCTGGAACATGGATCTAGACCTAAAAGTATGGCTGCTGATTTCTCCCTGAAGCCATCCCGGTCAGCTGAACCCGATTCATGCAACGCTCTCGTAGGCAGGTACTGATTGATCCACCTGTAATCCTACTACTCACTGACTGGTGCGCCTTTTGCCATAGACATACACTGCAAATTTTGCTAGGTCTTGTCCGCCTCTCTCCTCCTAATTCCTGCTCGACGTTTTCTCTCCCCCCCAGACCTCCTTTAAATACAATCTTGCACCACCCTTGCTGGTGTTCTGCCATTCCATTGGTTTATTCTGGCCAAATTTACCTCCAGTCACCACAAGGGTAGCTGTGTCAACTAGCCTGTACTTCGTTTAGCTGCACTGTAACTCTTAGCCTGATATTACTCCTCAGCTTACTACTATACTAAGTCTTGTTATAAACTTTTTCACTAAATTCAATACCCTCTTGATTCTCAAGGGCATTTGATTGTTCTTCTGTCACCCACTCAGCAGAAGCATCCAATCCTCACTATCACCTAGATTTTACCCTTTTGGAATTATGGCTTGCATCATTGTTCTCTGCCTGATTCTAGTAAACAGCATAATCAATGTAACAATATGCCATGAAGTACCAGGCTGTGATCTAGTCCTGGAGTCTCTTTTCTCAATCTGTGCTGCCCCTTCACACTGTACCTCCTTCCTTTCGGCGACCCACCATCCCTTCACTCACATTCCCCATTCTTCCCCCCTCCGCTTCCTATTCCTATCACCTATGTCTATCTGAGCACGTTCCCTCATTGCTATAAACTGTCAAATCAGCCTTTCCTTCCCTAGCACAAAACATACATCCCTGGCAATGTATAGCGGGCGGTCCCAAAGGAAAAAAACCTTTACTTTCTTGATGAGTTCCCTAAAGAAATTGTTACTTCTGCTCCTCCACTATTCAGGCAATGTGGTGTTAAATTCTGGCCTTCCATTACAACTTACCTCACCATCGGAATTTGCAGCTGCCCCTGGACTTAATATGATGTTGGCCAATATACTAAGCCTGATTAAAAAACTTGACCAACTACAAGCACGAGCTGTGCATACTAACCCAGATCTTCTCATTATGATGGAGTTGTGGCTTAAAAAGGTCACTACAGACCAACAAATTACTCTTCCGGGTTACAAGCTTTTCAGGGCAGATAGGGAATCTGGGGGGTTCATCAATTCTAAAACCAAGTATTCAGTTAATGATATCCTATGTAAATCTAAACCGAAGGAATATGAGATTGTTTCACTGAAGCTTCACCCTCCTTCCATGGAAAGCATTACTATTATAGGTGGCTATAGGCCTCCGGCTTGTGGCGCTGATATCCTTAATATACTGAAATCCCTAACCACTGCTGCCAACAATGAAACAATAATCTTAGGGGATCTCAATATGGATTGGCTTACCCCAAAATCACACTGCCTGAAATCTCTCTGTGACGAGCTTGGCCTTGTATAGCTAGTAAGTGAACCCACAAGGAACAATGCCTCGAACATTGCCAAAACCTCCCTCCTAGATGTCATATTAACCACTTATCCTCATAAAATTTTACACTCTGCAGTTTTCCACAATGATATGAGTGACCATGAGGTTGTTTTATGCATAAGATCTCAAGTTAAGTCTCGATGTCAGCCCAGACTCATAACAAAATGGTCTTTTTGTAAGTTCACTGCAACAAATTTCCTGTCTGACTTAGACAAGGTCAGATGGCAAGATCTCTTTCTTGCCAGATCTGCTGATGAGGCTGTCACTGTCCTTAACAACAATCTTTTCACATTGACAAATAAACATGCCCTCTTTATCAAGGCCAGGGTGCTCAACACCTCTCACCCCTGGTTTAGACCAGATCTTAAGGCTGCACTTACAAACCGAGACATGATTTGGGCTCAGGCTAGGCATACCAAGAGCCCTGCAGATTGGCAGGCCTTCAGAGCAGCTAGGAATGCCTGTGTAAAAAGCATTCATTCTGCCAAATCAAAATTCTATGTCTCCACCCTTGAACAGGCAAATGGGAATTCCCACAAAATCTGGAGGACACTCAAATCTATTTAAGGACAGCCCTCTGCACTGTCCATTCCAACCAAGATACTCACCAATGGTAGGGTTGTTGAAAGTAATTCTCAAATCCTTGAAGAACTTCATTCCCATTTTGTCACTGCTGGCCTATCCTTTGACTCCTCACCTTATGCAGGCACTGGGGATAATCAAGCTAGCGCCATCCCCAGCCCTGCACATCATTTTGTCCCTTCCAGCTGTGTACACTCAACTATGAAGAAGTTGAAGATTTGCTCCTGAACCCAGATACTAGAAAAAGCGCAGGGGACAATGGACTCAAACCATTCTTCTTAAGACTAGGCTATGCCCATCTCACTGCACCCATTCTTCATATTTTCAATCTCTCCATTACTTCTGCCTCAGTTCCGTCCTGTTGGAAATCCACTCACATCCTTCCCCTATTCAAATCAGGGGACCCATGCGATCTAAATAACTATAGGCCTATCTCCATCTTGCCCATTCTCTCTAAACTTTTTGGAAAATTGATTTACAACCAATTAAAACTTCATATCAAAACTTTTTCACTTCTAAACCCAGCACAATCTGGTTTCCGGCCTAATCACAGGACTATTACAGCATTGGCTAAAGTCATCAATGACTGGATCTCTGCTTTGGATGCTAAGAATATTACTGGTGCAGTTTTTTTAGACCTTAGTAAAGCATTTGACACCATTGACCACAACCATTTAGTTACTTGCCTTACTAAATTAGGTGCCACTCCCTACACCACTCAGTGCTTTACTAGATACCTAGCAGGGAGGACACAGAAAGTCAAAGCCTATTTTCTATTCTCAGCCTCCTTGTTGATTATCAGGGAAGTCCTGAAAGCATTTCCCCCAGTGCATTTTCACTTGGAGTCCATCTTGCTTATTGTGCCTGGGACTCATACCACCTTTGGCAAATGTGCCATTTTGCATGCTCTTCCTACTATCTGGAAACAACTCCAATCCATAATGAAATTATCTAGCATTGTCTCAGTTAACTTCTATAAAGCACTAACTGCTTCAAAAATAAAAGATACTTGTGGGTTGGGGAGTAGGCCCTTTGATGGTCAGATGGATTGAAAACTGGCTAGCTGGACGCACCCAGAGAGTAGTGGTCGGTGGGGAGCTCTCGAACCCTAGAGAGGTCGGTAGTGGGGTACCACAGGGCTCGGTCCTGGGTCCGATCCTGTTTAATGCATAAATATCTGACATCAGGGAGGGTATAAGGTGTGAAATGAGTCTCTTCAATGATGACTCCAAGATGGGAGCAGTAGTTGAGGGGGATGAGGGGAGGTTGGCCCTGCAAGGGGACCTGGACACTCTGGAAAGCTGGGCTTACATATGGAAATTAAATTTCAATATCACCAAGTGCAAGGTGTTACATCTTGGGTGGGGAAACCCTAAACACAGGTATACCCTGGGAGGGGAGGCACTGGAGGCCTCAATAGGGGAAAAAGACCTAGGGGTCATGGTGGATGCATGTATGAATAACTCCTAGCAGTGCAGGAGAGTGGCTAGCAAAGCAAATAGGATGTTGGGATGCATCGTAAGGGAGATCACCTCTAGGAGCAGGGAAGTGATTTTGCCACTGTACCACGGACTGGTTAGACCACACCTTGAGTACTGTGTACAGTACTGGAGACCACACTTGAAGAGGGACATACAGCTCCTGAAGAGGGTACAGAGGAGGGCAACTAAGATGATACGAGGACTAGGGGATTTGACATATGAGGACAGACTTGAGGAGCTCTGACTGTTTTCATTGGAGGAGAGGAGAGACAGGGGACATGATTGAGGTCTTCAAGTACCTCGAGGGAATAAATAGGGTAAACATGGAGGGGCTCTTTAGACTAAAGCAGGAAGGTATCACCAGAGGGCATGGTTTGAAGTTGGAAGGTGGAAGGGTGAGGGTGGGGAAGAGGAGGAGGTTTTTCACTGAGAGGGTGGTGGACCCTTGGAATGCACTGCCTGGTGAGCTGGTTCAGAGATCCACAGTGGAGGGCTTCAAAAGAGGGTGGAACAGACACAGAAAGCAGATGTATCAGATGATGGCCTGGCCCAGGGGGGTGGGGATGGATGATAGGGGTTTCTGGAACAGGGGGGGCCTCGGCACCCAACTAGGAATTTGAGGTTCAAGCAGACTCAATAGACCATAAGGCCTAATCTGCTGGCAATTAGTATGTTAGTATGTTAGCTGTTTTTAAACCTCTCCACTACCCTTAAGTTTACCATGCCTTCCTATCCTTCTGTAACCAGCTCTAGTCAGGACTGAAACTTCTTAGCTTTTAAATGTCCACTGTGGCTAAACTATATGATTTCTCTACCTGCTCTTATGAAATTCTCCTACTCTAGACTTCCTACCTATATTTCACTCTCCCTTACTCTTTCTAGCCCTCCTCCATCTCTTCTCTCCACTAATCTTCAACCCTCATATCCTAATCATCTACTCTGTCCTGTCATTGTACATGGACCATATTTATGGCTTCTTACCAGTTTTTTGGCTATAAACCATACCTTGTTTTGCTTTAACACTATGTATCAAATGTCCCTAAACTGTACATTACTTTACTATTATGTATTTTTCTATGTAATGCCTTTCATGAACTTTATTTGCACTTTGCTTTATTGTTGCTCCATGATGCCTTATGTAATGTCTCCTTGACTGTATACATGCTTCACAACCTCCTTGTGATTGAGCCTGCTCAACAGAGTCTTCCTGCAATAAACCTGAACTTGAATTAACTTGAAATTGAGGCAGAGTGTTGAAGCATTGGCTGAACTCCAGACAGGCCATGTCCACTGCCCATCATCTAGGCCATATTTACTGCCCTCACATGATCTATTTCTTTGGCCACCCAGTCAAAGATATTTATCAGATCATTTGGCATGTCATCCCCATGAATCAACGCTGCCTGTGCGTCTGCAATCCATTGGATTCAAAATACTGTACAAGTCTTTCCTATAGCAGGGTTTCCATTCATTTGAAAACATCAGAAAAAGGTTTTCCCACAGCAAGTTAATGTGTAAAACTAAACAATATCAATAGGAAGGTAGGTAAATTAATGGAATTACAAAGCAGAAAAGCCTCAGAAAAACCCACACACACTCAGCTTACGTAAAATCTTAAAAAGACCCAATAGAAAGAAACATGTTGCAAATTAACAATGTTTTTGCATTCTACTCATATACTGTTCAAAGGTATAGGCTAAAATAGACCCAAATAGTACAGAGAATATATGCACGTGTATATATTTTTCTTTAAGCATCTTAGTGGTTAGTGTTTAGTTGTATTTGAAATAGGATTATTATGAATTCTTGTATATATTAGTATACGAGTTGTGATACCTTACCTTGTCACTTTAAATTGCACAATGTGGGTGATGGGTAATTAGTGATGTTATTTAATGACTTACTGTTTAGGTGCACATTTTGAAATCATTTGCACCCTTGATAAAGTTCCACTCAATGGAATGAAACATCATTGGGTATTCTTTTGGCAAGCTGTGGCAGCAGAACCCTTTATTTTTATAGCACCTTAGCATACCTGTGCACAGCATACAAGTAGAATTCGATAAAATTGTTTGCTTGAAACATGCTTGTTTCTGTTGGGTCTTTGTAAGATTTTACATGTGCTTAATGTGTGGGGGTGTTTTTACAAAGCTTTATTGCCTGGTATTTCCATTAATATCCTTGCCACTGAGGGAAGACTGGATTGGATAATATCTAGCTGGGTAAGACTCAACCCAGACAAGACTGAGGTCCTAGTGATTGATCTAGACCAGCAGAGGGGAGTGGTGGAAGCCTAAGAGATTACAGGGTTTATGCTAAGGTCCTCAAGGCTAGCGACCACTGTTAAGGTAAATAATCTCGGGGTAATCCTGAATGATAAGCTGACATTTTAGACTTGTGTATCAACAGTAGTCCAGAGATCTTTCATCATCTTAGGAACATCAGCCAGCTAAAATCCCTTACCGCCCTGAAAACTTGGTGATGCTGTTACACATGTATGGGATGTCCAGACTGACTAGAAACATAGAAGCTGATGACAGATGAGGACCATAACGCCCATCCAGTCTGCCCATTTTTTGTACCTAATGAATGTGTCATAGGCAGGCAAATATAGAAAAATATCCTCCAAACAGCAAACAAAGGAAAGAATAATCTAGTACTGCACACACAAATCAAAACACTGCACATCTTTATTTCATAAATTTGACTGTAGTTCTCTGTAAAGTTTTTTTTTTTGTTTGTTTTTGTTTTTTATTTTGCACCTGCAACACTTTGTAGAGTTCTTCAGGGAAGTGTAGGTCCAAGCAGTTGACCCTTATTTATAGTGAGGATTTTTGAGGGATTTTTCCCTATGGATTTGGCCATTCCTGAAGGGTGAACTAACTGAAGTCTCTTAACTTTGCCATGAGGATTATATTCAGCATAGTGGGTGAGTTTTGCCCATTATCAATCAACAATACTTTATTGAATGCTATTACGATTTTAAAATAACAGGCAGGCAAAAAAGAAGTTGAAGAAGCAACAGCAAACTCACTTTAGACACATTTATTTTGGGTATGCAAAAACAATGAAAAGGTACAGAGCAACAGAAACCCAAGGGACCCAGATGAGAGTTTGCACCAAAAGTGCTTCTGCTGGGAATCAGTGGTAGCACTTTTGAGGTGAAACCTTGGGGCAGCTTGAGTTTATTGTTTTGGTTTACTCATAATAAACTTGTTTAAAGTGAGTTTGCTGTTGTGTATTCAGTCCCTTTTCTGCCCTAGCCCCTGTGTTGCTCATGTTTTTTGTTAATTGCTGTCACACTAGCCCGCTTCTGTGCATTGGCCCCTACCATTGTTCATAAATTGAGATTTGACAGGGGTTTAATGTAATACAGCTTAGTCAAGCCCAAAGCATAAAAGCAAAATAAGCAAGCTGAAAATAATACAAGTAACAGTGATTTCCATTTTACCCACTCTAGTATAAGGAGATTAGTGGTACACAACAAGTAATCAATATTGTTTTAAAAATCCAAAATAATTGCTCCATGCCACTAATTAAACATAGCATACAAAACTCATGTACTTATTTACAGATTGTTTCACCACTTTAACAACTTCAGTAGCAACAGTGTATAACAATGCTGTTAATGCAGACCAAGTTCATTTTTGTACAGAGAACTTTTTCATCTTTTTTCAGCTGCAAAATGCAAGTGAAATCCCAGTAGTCAATCTGGAACCAAAATGGTACTCAAAGCAACAGAAAACAATGTACAGTATATCACTTTGGAAGTGCAATGGCTTATTTGCATATTACGCAGATTTTTTTTTCTCTACTGGGAAGTAATTACCATGCCAGACCATAAAGTTAACCTACATTTTTAATCACTGAAACTTTGAGGAACTCCGAGGCCACACAGAAGGTTGATAAACTAAACCCTATGCATATTGAAGCAAATGCTAAGTGAAGGATGGGAACTATAGTCAAGACATCATCAAATGCATGATGTCATGAGTCAGATAGATGAATAAAAACATGGACTGTATTTTGACCTTTGTGAGATGTGTCAGCCCAAAGAGAAGCAGTTTTCCTTTGAAGCCTTCTCTCAGTAATGAGTTCACTTTTTTATTAGAAAACCAGGCATTACCTTGGAATTCTGCAGACCTTTCAGGCAAACTTTCCCAACAGTTGTTTTTGCTATCAAACACACTTAAAAGATCACTGCACTGCTCATTATCTTCCTAACACTGGCAGTTCCCTTTGAACCCTATGCCAGGTAGAAAGGCTGGAACTCTGTTCAGCTGTTTGCATCCTGTTAAGCATGATAATTGCCAAACTGACCCATTTTGTCTGAGCACTGCCTGTAATTTTATTTGTATTATGGAAAAAAGAAATTATCTAAGAAAGCACATTGGAGTACAACTTTGTTTTCAAATGCATCCCAGTGGGAGGTGCAGGATTCATGGGATGAGCATGCATATGCAGTATTCATACAACTGATGAGGTAAAATCTGAACTTTATGAAACACCTGCAGTGGCTTTCTGGTTCTTGATGTCTAGACAAAAATGCTTTAGCTCCGTGGTCAAGAGATTCAAAATGTTATTAGGAATAAATGTGCCTGTTTTACATTTTGGGGAGTGCAGATTGCAAAAGACAAATGGTTTAAAAGCAACATGGCTAAAAGGCTTTTCTCTGAAGTAAAACCAACTTGTTATCTTAATTTGTATTCAACAGATGCCTCATTTATTCCTCTTCACTGCTCAACCTGTACTGATTAGAATAAACAGTGAAATGTCTGTCTCTCATTAACATGCTCTTGTTCCAGTTCCGTGAGTTAGGCACTTTCCAAAAATCTACAGATGAGTGCAGTAGCTCTGATGGAAATAATGCAAGTCACTGACATTTAAAAATAAATGAGAAAAAAACATTGAAACTTAAATTATTGTGCATCTGTGGCATGAGGCTGATATAGGCAGGTGATGGAAATACTTTAGCAAATCAATCATGAAGTTTCAAGACATTCCATCATGAAAGTTATTTAAAATGTTTACATGTGAAAATGTTAGCAAATGAAACATTAATAGTGTGTTAAAAGCTCATAACTTAATTCTAGTAAAAATGGTGAGGGAAGCACAAGGAAAATACCATTTACTAGGACAAAAATAAGGATAGCTCCCCCAAGGTTTTGAATGATCAGTTTTTGACCCTCCATTATTTCCCTTTTATTTTTAAACTATTTCCTTTCATGTGTGAAAGTGAGAAGAATGATAAAATCACCATGGGCTCAAATGTCAAAGGTCATAGAATGATGCACGGTGATTGCACCAGTAAGGAATGAAGCAAGGAGAAAGCTGTGTAAAAACATGCGCCAATTCATATTTTCTAATACTGCTTGCATCAAAAGTGGAACTACATGCACCAAAGTGGATTCCATCAAGTTTGCATCAAAAAAATGGCAGTGTCATCGCAACAATACTTTCAGCAAAAAAATGATTTGTCATCACCCATTTTTTTCCTAAGGTGGAAGCCAACGACATTGCGTCAAAGATGAATGCCACTGTTAGACTAGCCAGAGCTGTTCTAACTCACATTAGAGCTTCAGAGGCCCACAGCAGGCAGGCAGACCTGACTATGGTAGTATGAATGGCATTACGCTACAAGTGTCCTGCATTATAGACATCATAATGCTGTCTCAAGGACAGTAGCATGTAAAATTTTGCTTCCAGAGGCCACTTCATATTTCTGACATAATTTTTCTCCATTGCATCATCTGTAGCTCCATCTCACTCATGCATCGTAGTATTGACTCACCTTACATCAATTTCGTTCCATCTCATGCATCCTATTTTTGACTCGGCTTGCAACATTTTTGCTCCATTTCTCATTCATTCATTGTGTTTTTGACTCAGCCTGTGTCATGTTTGCCCCATCTAACTCCATGCTTTGCATTTTTGACTTAGCATGTATAATTTTTGCTCTATCTCACAACATGCATCATATTTTGACTCAAGTTGTCTCATTCTCAGCTTGCTTCATTGTCACCCCATGCATTATAATTTCTATGCAGCTGTTCTCTTATGTCATTTTGGGGGAATGGTCTAGTTAAAATAAACACTTGTTCAGGTGTCAGTTCTACAGTTCTTAAACATACACTCTAGGTAAGCAATAAGACATTAGTCGTGGTGTTTTACCACATGCCTAGGGGCATAGAAAGGCACTAGACTGCAGGCTGAGTGTCTTCAGCCCCTGGAAGTGTGTTAAAACTAGCACCTCAATGTCCCAGTGAGTGGAATTGCCTTTATAAAATGGGTCCATAGGCAATAGTTACAAAATGAACACTCAACAATTTAAAAGATACACAAAACGTAATAAAATGTTTTTAACAAATGTTCAAATAGTAACTCCACTAATAGTCCTAATAGTCTCCACCGATCAGCCATCTGTCTTTCTACACATTTAACATATGGTGTGTTTACCTACCATGGAATAAAATAATTTAATATTCTGCAATATTCCACTAGTGGATTGCTTACCCCCACACACACACACATATGCAATGTTAACATGGAATACATGAATTCAAAATTCTGCAGAATTCCACTGGCATACACACACAGGCAGACACAAAGTCCTCAAGTGGAGCCACAGCCTCAGTTTTAGTTGTTGCAGGGTAAGCAGTAAGGTGTAGTATGGCAAACTAGCAAGGATAGGATGGTCATTTTTCATGACCAATTGAACATCAGAAGTGGAAACTCTAAATAGTACTCGATTTTTTTAATGATTTTATTTGTGTACAAGGGGGAAAGAACAGTCAATGTATGTATGTTAAATGAGTTCCATTTTAGAGTCTAATTGAAGATATATGTATGTGTATAATATGAATAATGGTGCAACCATGTTTGTGAGGGCAATCAAGACTGTATGAAATGGCTCAAAAGTTCTGTATGTGAGGTACCCAAATTCCAAATTACATTGCCAAACTTTTTCCAACCTATAAGTTGGAGACAGAGATGCAGCAAATTTAAAATCCGCCTGTGAAGTGAATGCAAAGTGGTCACTTCGCGTTGGCACTTCACTACGTGGAGTACCCCACAGAAAAGGCTCACTTTGCCTTGTTATTATATTTCATGTTGTCATTCCACCTTAAATGCGAAGTAAGGTGGAGTGCCAACAATAGTGGCAGCATCCCACCCACATAGTCACCAGAATGAATGTGCATCACCAAAGTGCTACTGTCTTGTGTCCAGAAAACTCCACAGTGCTAATGAAGTGAAATGAGAGTGTAACAAGAAATGCAAAGTCTCCCAGAATTAATGGCGCACTCAGTCATGCGCACAGTGGTCAGGTCACACACAGAGTCACCAGAATTAATGTGCATCCCCAAAATGCTACTTTCTTGTGTCCAGAAAATTCCCCAGTGCTGCAAAGTGAAATGAGAGCTTAACAAGAAATCCAGTCTCCCAGAATTAATGGTGCCATACAAATGCACAGACAGACTAAGTTTGCGCTGCACACTCAAGCGATGCATACGAAAAGGCTCAACAACGCCTAACCAGTGCTCACAAGTCACAAATCCAAATCTGGAAAGGAATACATTTTGCCAGTTGGGGAATTAGTGCATGGCAGTAATAATCCACTACCAGTAAAGATACCACAAAGCGGTATAAAATTCATGCAGGTGTGGTGGATAGCAGGTTCACACTGCTGCAATTACTCTGTAACACAATAAAAGGTGTCTGATTTAATGGCATGCATCGCACACACATTCACACCCACACTCAAGTAATGCATAGCAAATTGAAAACCTTTAGTAATATAACCAAATGTTTTAAACAGACAAATTGTACACTGCTGCACCACAACAATCAGCAAAAAAATTTCAAAAATTACTGTTATTATTACTGTGTGTACATTAACACAGTTATACAAGAAAAATATAACCAAAACAGAAAGGCTGCCTTTTTCTCCCAGTTAATCTACCTACACCACAAATATGCCCCTCCCTCAAAGCACACTTCACAGTACACAGACAGACTGTTCTAAATTAACATTCAAAATCCACACACAATAAACACTCAATGATATGAGCACAGAACGTTTTCCTACAATCGATGTACTAAATTTTGAGCAAAAATATTACTCAAAAAGGCATTTTAAATAGCTTTTAGAGGTTTTGAATCACAGAGCTCTGAGTGCAAACTGTCTCCAGCTACCACTGCACACACACTACCCAGGCCAGAACTGAGGCTGTGCCGAACAATCTAGAGCCCATGTAACCTGCAATCCCATGAATAACTGCAGAATTTCATTTGGAGCTCAATTACAGTTTGAAGTGAGACGGAATTACATTTATTTCAATGTACTTTGCCTTAAAATTGGTGGAGAAGTGGTTTGGGGAAGGCGGAATAACCCAAAGTCATTGGTTTCAGTGGACTTTGTGTTCCTCATTATGAAGTGAAGTACTCCACTTCACATTGCGGAGTTCTCCATGGATTCTGCATTACTCAGTGAATCACTTCATGGAGCAAATTGGGGCCACTTCGCCCACCTCTACTTACAGTACTGTAACTCACATGCTGTACGGGAGGGAACACGAAACATGAATGCCTATGGCTGTACTTCCTCGATGAGCTGTAGCACAAAACTTCCCAACCTAAAAATGCTTATTAATGAGTACAATGGTGGAGTGGTGAAGCCTAGAGAAATACTACAAAACATGCTTACAATACATCCAAGTAACTAGTAAAAGCAAGCATTTGTCAATGCCAAATGTTGGCTTGCTGGCATTGGCATTGGTAGTGCAGGAGTTAGACAGATGCATCATAGGAACGGCAGTGAAGTATTGAACTGATGCCAATCCACCCCCACCCTGCAGAGAGTGACAGGCATTAGGGTGTCCCTTTGGGTGTTTGGTAGTGCAGTGTGGGAAAACATGTTTGGCAGAATGTGAAAAATGACAGCTGTACAGTTCATAAGGAGGTGTAAAAAATGCCAGTGTTGAAAATGTGGCATGTAAATATACCAAATTTGCGGAGTTACAAGGGTGCATGGGAAATATACAACGCATTCTTGCAACACTGCCATTTTATGGGTGTTCGGCACCAAATTTTCAACATAGGCATTTTAGCACCTCTGCTCATGTACAGTGTCACTGTTATTTCCTCAAAGTGTCCCAAGAAGTGATTTCGCACAGCGACCACGCTATTCTGTGGAGGAAGTGTGAAAACACATTTTGGGCAGGATATGTGAAATGACGGCTGTACTGTTCATCAAGAGATGTGGAAAAATGGCAATGGTGAAAATCCAGACTGAAAATATCACAAATGCACGACGGTATGAGTGTGCATGCAATCTGTCAATGCACGCTCGTAACACAGTCATTTTATGGAGTATCATCACCAAATTTTCAACATAGGCATTTTAGGTCCTCTGCTCATGAACTGTGTCACTGTCATTTTCATAATCTGGCCCAAACACTGATTTCCCACAGCAACTGCGCTATTGTGCGCCGGAAGTGCAGAAACACATTTCAGGCAGGATGTGGAAAATGACAGCTGTACTGTTCACAAGGAAGTGTACAAAAATGACATTGCTGAAAATCTGGCGTTAAAATATTGTGAATGCACAAAGTTACGAGCCTGCATAGCAACTGTGCAACGCACGCTCGTAAAACAGGCATTTGTTGGATTTTTTCCACCAAATTTGGAACATAGGCTTTTTAAGAGGCTACCTCATGAACAGTGCCACTGTCATTTCATTAATGGGACCGGAAAGGTGATTTTGTGCAGTAACTGTGAAATCACCTTTCGAGGCCAATTAACGCCATGACAGTGATAGAATTCATGAGGAGGGGCCCAAAAAAACCCACGTTGAAAATTTGGTGCCAAAATTCCAAGAAATGCCTGAGATGTGAAGCAAAGTTGAAAAAACCCTATTCACTCCATTATACAGTTTACCGGCATTTCCTCAGTTCACGGTCGGCTTTGAAGAGTGAAGACGTGTTCCCGGTCCACTAAAGATCATCGTGCCAGACTCCAGAGGTAAGTATGGGGTGGAGGGGTGAGGGGAGGCAGGGTGCGCAGTGGGTAGGTGCGGGTGGTGGGAGGGGGGCATTGAGACTACGAGGAATGGTTTTTAGTTTTACAGGGAAAAAAAAGGAAAACCATCGCAGGACAGTTTTTGTGCTGCAGGGCATTTGGCATGCTGGGGTGGGCTCCCAGTGTGTCACCTAACTGTTTTTTTGGCGAGGTCGTCAGTAGCCGATCGGGGACTGGGCACCTGTCAAGTCACAACATGGGGGGGAATGTCAAGCTGGGATTGGGCACCCCATCGCAAACAAAGAAAGCAGGGGGCGGCGAGCCGAGGGGGATTGGGCACCTCAGCATTCAACAATTGGGGGAGAGGTGATGCCTATGGTGGTAGGCTCCCCATCGGCATACAAAGACAGCGGGGGCCCACTCGAGCCAGGGGATTGGGCACCCTCGGCATTCCACATTGGGGTATGCCGACGTGGAGTGGGCTCCCCATCGGCACAGTAAAACAGTGGGGGGGGTTACCAACAGGGGGATTGGGCACCCCCAATGTCGGCAGCCATAAACCGCTCACCGACCATGCTCATAATGGCGGCGAGCATGCAAGGAAAGGATCGCTGCATATGACGACCTTTGCTCGGATTGCAGCAGACCTTTGCTTAGATGTTCTCACCCCATTATGTATGCATGGTGTGGCACCAGCATGCAGGCTGATTGGAGAATGAGGGACGCGCCTACTGATGTGTGCTCTGCATTCGCCCAACAGTGGCCGCGCCCCCAAATCTGCACTCTCCCTACATGTTGACTTGCTCGCAAGCGCGGCAAGCCAACATAAAAATGAATGTTGTGATTTGTGACATGATCATGAATCATGATTTGTGACTGCATTTGTAACCGTGATGATGAAGAATGTGATTCGGTGTCGATGGTGTGAGATAACCAATATGGAACTGTATTGGGAACGCGAATGCCTACGGCTGTACTTCCCCGATGAGCTGTAGCACAAACTCCCTGACTTAAAAACGTGATTTGTATCATGAGTGACTAGTGATGATGGTCCTGACTTAAAAACACATATTAATGAGTACAATATTCATGCAGAATTATGCACCACACCTGTCCAGTACTCTGAAGGGAAGCCAAAGAAACAACTGTGACGTAAGTTACAGATGGAGATTGGGCCCTAAAGAGATGCAAATGCACAGACAGATTAAGATTGCACTGCGCACCGAAGAGATGCAGACACAAAGGCATGACACCTAACCAGTGCTCACCATCAGAAATTCAAATCTGGAAAAGAATACCTTTGCCGGTTGGGGCAAGCTGCATGGGGGGGGCAGTGTACTGCAGTAACTGTCACTAGTACTAGCACCGGTAAAGATACCACAAAGAAGTACAAAAATCACACTGCTGCAGTGGATAGCAGGTTCACACTGCTGAAATTGTTATGTGGTACAATAAAAGGTGTCTGATTTGATGGCACTCGTCATACACATATACACACACACTAAGTAATGCGTAGCAAATTGAATACTTCGGTAATATAACCACCTATTTTAAACAATCTAAAATTATGCACTGCTGTACCACAACAATCAGCAAAAAAATGGCAAGAATTATTGAAAATATTACTGTGTACATTAACACAGTTATACAAGAAAAATATCACCAAAACAGAAACCACTGTCTTTTTCTCCACGTTAATCTATCTACACCACAGATACGCCCGTCCCCAAAGCACACTTGCACTATCTCTCAGTACACAGACTGAATGTTGTACATTAACATTCAAAATGCACACACAAACAATAAACACTCGATGATATGAGCATAGGAGGGTTTCCTATAGTTGATGAACTAAAGTTTCAGCAAATAAATTACCCAAAAAGGCTTTTTTAACAGCTTTTAGAAGGTCTGACTCGCAGAGAGCTCTCACAGCAGATTGTCTCCTACAGCTTCCTACACACACTACCCCAAACTGAGGCTGTGCAGAACAATCTAAAGCCCATGAGACCTGAAATCCCATGAATCACTGCAAAATTCATCTTTGGAGCTTAAAAACAAGGCAAAGTGAGGTGAAGTACATTGTTTTCAATGTACTTCACCTTAAGAATTGGTGGACTATTGGTTTGGGAAGGCAGAGTAATGTGAAGTCATTGTTTTCAATGGACTTCGCATTACCCATTATAACGCAAAGTACTCTGCTTCGCATTGCGGATCACTCCGCAAATTCGCCTTCACTTCATCGAGTGAATTGGGGCCACTTTGCCCATCTGTAGTTGTACAGTATTGAGATAAGAGTCTCAGAATATGTTTGGCCAATCAGGAAATTTAAAACCCATTTTATAATCTCATTTATGTAATTATTCCTGTTAGAAAGTCACTAGAGCCATGGTTTATAGCAAAAGTGGAATAAAATATGTCTCTTGCTGGCCACTGAAGGGCTTCCCATTAACTGGTTAAATCAACAGGTAATATTAAAGTTTAACATTAATATAAAATTGTTCTAATGCAATCAAGTGGCAAATAAAAAGTAACATATAACCTTACCATAGATATTAGGGCCTCATAGGGATGTCTCTTATGGTATAAAAGACCCAGAGCATGTGTTTGGGTGAGAGAACAGCAAAGTAAAGCTGAGCAGTTGTATGTCCAACCTCTTCAAGTGAAGTCTTATACCATAAGGTCCAATTAAATGACACTAAATTCCTCAAGTTAGCTGGAATGTTTTATAATAAGATTTAAGTATTTTTATATATTTTGAAAGTTTCTGTAGCTGTCTTCCCCTAACTTTGATGTGGAGTGTTCCACTTCTAAAGTTCCTGAACCAGAGCCCGCTCTACATAGTATAGGGGATAATGTGGCTCTGTGCACTGATTGGCTGAAGTCAAATAAGTGATTTACTGTATATATGTTTTATATCCTCAGATTATAATGATTTAAGATAGGTGAGACTATTTGGTGTATTCGCTGGTTTCAGAGAATGCAATACTATTTTAACAACTTATTTGAAATGTGCATAAGAGATGGTGGGATGGTCTCATGTGATACAACATATCAGTTTGGTGTCAGCCCCTTGATACAGCAGGGTATAAATAGGGCTTAGCTTATAGGGTAGTATCATAGCAAGAGATAGCTAGACAATGCATTTATTGAATATTGGGAATAGTACAGCTCCATGAGGATTAGATATTGCACTTACATACACACTGTACATATTTTAAGGGAAAGAAGGCCATCAGTCCATCAAGTATCTCCAACCAGCTAGATTAGTGAGACTACTCCGTCACCACTATTTCATCAAATTATAAATAATATGGTTTCAGCCAATCAGCATGTAGAGTCACTGTATCACTTATTGTGTGCACAGTGTACTCTCATGCAGGAGTGTTTGGAGGGAGTGCTCCACTTCAGTGCCAGGGTAGGATGGCACAGTAATAAAAAAACATTATAAACTTATAAATCATTTGAGCTAAACTTGAGCAATTTATAGTAACTTTATAGGGCTTTCAAGGCATGTCTATATAAGACTCCACTCTTTAGGTCTGGACAGACAGAACCACTCAGCTTCACTGCTCAGTCCTTGAGCCAAAACCTAACACTGGAGTCTCTTATACTTTATTATACAATGGTGTGTGAAAATCCTGTAACCTATTGGTCAAAACGTCACATGGCCATGGGTAAATCCTACATAACCTACAGCTGAGGAATGTCATTTATAAAAAAACAATTAAATGCATTTTAAATTTATTTTACACATGGGCCTATTGTATAATCACAATAAGGCACTCCAGAGTGTGAGTTATTGGGTGATTTACCAACTTCTTGTGTTGTTAAGTCACTTGGCTACACCTCGTGACACACCACACAAGGCGTGGGTAAATTCCCAATTACCCACACCCTGTTGTGCCATTTTGTTTAAAGAGACACTCCTTGGAGGCACTATTAACTTTTAATGCTTGTTGAGTCTAAAGACCATTACAGGACTTCGTATAATGTAGCTTGTAAGTGCGAAGTGTTTTTTTCAGTAGATATTACTGAATATCAAGATATAGATTCTGGTGGCAAATTAAGACTGATCAGTATGTCCAGACAGCCCATGCCGTACCTAACTCTGCATACAGCCTGATGATGGACTGGAGTTACAGGGCATCTTTCCCTCCTGGTTCCCCCATGCTCCATCTACCCAACTGTTACAACTGTAACATATTACTGATTAAATTATTAAAGTGATTTAATAAACTGAGATATCTATGTGACGTCAATCAGCACAACATACATTACTTTGTCTATTACATTTATCCCACATTATAACATGGAGTCTGAGAAATTCTGCCTCCTAAGCATTCATAACCTAGTCATGAGGGATATATTAACAAATGCAGACTACAACCCTGCTAAAGGTATGTTAAAAGAGAAAAATTAACCCTTCAGGGATAACCAATTATTCTGAAAATCAAACACAGACAGATACTAAACAACAAGCTCAATAAAAAAACTATCAATTTCTTCAAGTCACCAAAAAATGAAAAAAAACAGAAACCTACAAAACAAGACCCCCTGGACAAAACAGACATAGAAATGGATCCAAAATTCTCAGAAAAATCAACCATTGCATTGCAAATCCACACATTGTGAAATACTAACAAAAAAAGACACCCTCCCCACCTAAAGAAGAAAACGAAAAACTCTCCCAAACATGATGTAAAAGAGACAAAAATAAGTAAACAGTTGTGCTCCTCAGAACATACAGAGACAGAAATTGATCCAAAATGTCCACAAAAATCAAACATTGCAAACCATCCCCACTGTATACAGAAATTCCACACACAATGAAACATAGAAAGACCCAAGATTTCTAATAAACAATATTTCTACATATACAGATGGCACCAGTGCTCCAAGTGCTGCTAAACTCCACAATGTTCTGAGGAGGCTTTGAGAGCAGTGGTCATAAAATGTTAACACAACACAAAGAACTCGGGGATTTAAACATAGCAGCTGCTAAGCCTGCTCACCAGTGCAGTGGTAGTGCTATTGCTCATGGTGTCAGTGACCTGTGTTTGGGAACAAGCCTAAGGTGTTAGAGGGCCAGCAGGGGGGATGAGGCTTGAGCATCCATGGGACCACACACCTTCTCCTGGGGGAGATGGTGGGTAGGGTGTGGTGCTTGACTGGCCTCTGGTGGAAGCAAGTGGCACAGCAAGCCCAAGCTCAGACTCTAGCAGTGGGGGGAAGGCATTATTGATGATGCGTTCACCTTGATATCAAACACACATCATACCTCCGCAAGAAAATGGAAAAATACAGCCCCACCACACTGGGATGACAGAGCACCTGGAATCAACCCAGATATCACCTGTCTGTTCCATGGCTCTGGCATCATGACAAAACATTGAATTATCAGGGCTTGAGCAGCCCACCTCATCCCCACCTGGAGGAATATAGCCACGGCTCCTGGGGGATGGCCTTGAGCACTGGCATACAGGTAAGGAGGGGACAACAGCTGTCTGATTACCTTGTTGACTCCTGAAGGAGTCAGTGTGCTGGTGGCAGTTGGGCACAAACAGAAATAAAAAACAAATTAGCAGCCGCTAGTAGTAAAAAATAAAACTTTGTGAGACTGTTGGATGCAAAAATTAGAATGTATTAATATTTATAATCCAAATTGTAAAGACTTAAGTCCCAGTATAGAACACACTGTCTAGGTGCTCAGATGCTTCGCTCTAACCTAGTTTTGCCAAGGGGCCAGTCTTTTCAAGTTTTATTTTTGCTACTAGCAGCTACTTTTTTAAATTTCAGTTAATTCTCCCTCTGCCTCTGGTAGCCCCCTGTCTCCATGACCCCACCTCCATCACCCACTATCCCAGGTACACCCCACTGCTTATTACTATGTTGGTTGAGTGGGTCGCTGTAGGTGGTGCACAGCCTGTGAGGTCTACAGGATTACTCTGCCCCCAAACGGTGTTTTCTTCCATTTTTCTCTCCCATCTCTGGCTCAGGCTGTACAAGTGCAATGATGTGCATGTACAGTGTGAGGATGCTGTACATCTCCGAGTCCACATCAGGCAAATGAACATGGGCAGCCACTTGTTGTTGCCACCTAGCCACTGCTGGTCTAGCAGCCAAGCCATGATACATGTGGTCCCACCTTCTGAAGGAGGAGAGCAGTCACTCAGTGCTCAGTCCTCCTCCTCCTGGCCAGCCAGCTTCCAAGTGACCTTGGTCTGTTTCGGAACCTGGGTCAGCTGCATTGTGGGAGCTGTGGCACTAGAGCACCTCACCATTCTATGCCACTGGGCCAGCTTATCAGCTGCTTATTTTAACTCTACAGCAACTGCACTGAGTTTGTTGTGTGGTGTTGAAGTTTTGGGCTGTTTCTCTGAGACTGCATCGAGTAACCAGCACTTCAGGACATGGGCTAATTTTTTTATTTTTGTCATGAAATGTTAGCTGGTGTTGTAATGGAAACATTTTGGGGGGAAGTGACTACATTATTTGCATGTGTACACAAATGCCATTTTAATAATGCTTCATTGTCATACCTCATTGAATGGGAAAGTAAGATTTTATTCACGTATTTACACCAGCCCAAGTTGGTGAGCTGCCCCTTGTTAATTTTATGGCCTTAAAGCTCAAAAAATATGTGACTCAAACAAATAGCTTCTTCTCTCCATACCAGCACAAAAATAAACAAGTGCATCAATAACAACTACCCCACCAAGAAAACTGATGATTTAAATAAACCACAGACAAACTCTTACAAGGACTATACCACACCTAAAATATCTTAACACGAGACCCTACTCTTAAAAGGGCAACATGGCTAAAATGTACCTTAGAAAACATTCTGGTTCATTTATCATAACAAAAACAGAACAGCATTTTATAAGTGGAATAAGACATTCCAGAGTTATGAACATACAGATTCACCAGCACAAACTGGCTACGTGGTCTATCAAGTCTGCTCGAGTGTGCAGCTAACACCCTTACCTTGCAGTTGCCCCACCCCCCATTTCACAGTTATCCCCCCTCTCACTCTGTCCCATCACCTTTTGAAACTACCCACTGTCTTACAGGATACCACCTCCTCCGGCAGTGTTCCATTCCTCACAACCCTCTCTGTGAAAAAGTGTCTCCACATTTCCCTCGAATATCTTCCTCCCCTTCCAATTTAAGACCATTCACGCTCATGTCCCACCTACTCCTTAGCTTAAATTTCTCTTCAGTACATGTCTTGTTTATCCCTTTTAAGTACTTAAAGCTCTCAATCATATCCCCCACCCCACTGATTCCTTCTGTCCTCCAGGGAGTACATATTCAACTCACTCAGCCTCTCCTCATATGGCCTATCCTCCAATCCCTGGATCATCTTTGTCACTCTGTGTTGTACCCCTTCCAGTAATCTTACATCTTTTTTCAGATATGGGTGCCAGTACTGCATACAGTACTCCAGGTGTGGCCTGACTGGTGACCTGTAGGGAGTCAGGATCACCACCCTGTTCCTGGAGGAGATTCCTCTTGCAATTCATCCCAGCATCCTGTTGGCCTTTGCCACCACCTTCCTACACTGCTCTGTATTGTTAATTTTCCCCATTACAACCACCTCTAGATGCTTTTCCTCCTCAGTTGTACCTAGCTGCAGTCCTCCCAGCTGATAACCCCTTCTTGGGTTCTTTGCTCTGAAGTGCAGTACTTTGCACTTTTTAGCATTGAACACCAACTGACACACTTCCGACCACAACTCATGTTTGGTCAAGTCATCCTGCACCACCTGCCATCCTGCTATGTTGTCCACCACTGCTCCCAACTTGGTGTCATCAGCGAACAGACTGATCTTATTCTTGGTGCCATGTGAGATGTCTGCTATGAATATCCCAAACAGCACCGGACACAATACTGATCCCTGTGGCACTCCACTTGTCATAGCTCTTGGAGATGAGAGCTGCCCCCCCAGCTACCCTCAGCTGTCTTCCCTGCAGCCAATTCTCGATTGATTTAACCATCTTAGCCCTCACCCCCACATATGTCAACTTTCCCCCCACCCTCCTATATGGCACTGAATAAAAGGCCTTGTTGAAGTCCAAATATATGACATCCACAGCATGGCCATTGTCAATTTCACTCTTTACCCAGTCATAATACTCATCCAGGTTAGTTTGACAGGATCTTCCCTAAACAAACCGATGCTGGTGCCTTGTCCTGGAGTCCATTATCTTCTAGAAAGAATACCAGCTCCTCCTTCTGGATGGTCTCCATCAGCTTTCCCACAGTGGATGTTAGGCTTACTGATCTGTAACTGCCTGATTAATTCTTTGGGCCACTTTTATGGAGGGGTACCATGTGGACCATCCTCCAGTCATTTGGTATACACACAGTGTCCAGGGAGGTACTGAGTAGGTCCACCAGTGGCCCAGCCAGGACCTCCACTATTTCTTTCAGCACCTTGGGATGTATGCCATCTGGTCCTGGTGCCTTATCCACCCTCAGAGCCCTTAGACCTTCCAATACCTTGCCCTCAGTGATCACCCCATCCATTATCCCCCCCACTTCCCACCTTCCCCATCCCCTGCAGTAGTTGCTCGCCCTTCTCCCTCATGAATGCAGAAAAGAAGTACTCATTTAATGCTTCTGCTTGTTCCACTCCTTTCACCCCTTGCAAAAGTTTATGCTATTAACAACCCCTCCCTCACACATACACATTTGGTGGCAATCCACCATAAAACCTGTTACATAGTCAAAATGTTGAATCATTCATTACTGATTAGATTCCAAAGAAAGGTCTCCATCAACAGCAGAAAATGAGTGGTGTTCTGCAGATGAACAATGCTAAGTCATTGTATTTTTTTAATGTGTGGGATTTTAGGCCACAAGTTGAAATCCTGTTTTTAAAGAACAGCAACACAGCAAGTTTCCTGCTGCTGACAGAGTGGTTGCCCCTAAGGTTGCTGAAAAAAATTGAGAATGGGAGCATCTCAGTAGTAATACAAACAGAATTCCATGCCAGGGCTGGCAGCAAACTGCTTGGAGGAAGCTGTCCACTTCTAGTGGTGCAAGGATACTACGATGTAAGTGATGGGAGTGGAAGAAGTCAGGGCTATCAAAAGCCAAGAACATCTTTGTTTAATTTGACAGCTAAGGCTGACGTGACATGCAGGAAAATTAGTTAGAATGAACAAGGACAAAAGTCAATACTGTACTGCCTGTGTGGAATATTGAATTTCCTGTCACAGAACTATTTATTTAGGTAACTGAATTACAAAGGGTCTTCCAAAGTGGAGCCAGTTTCTGAAATGAAGGTGCGGTGTAAATAGCAGTTCCTGCTTTTGCTAAAACATGTCTATTACATCTGCATATATTCTAATGCACCTTAACGAGACAACATTCCTATACTGTGAAGGATATATGGACATTGTCTATGTCTTTTTTATGTAATGGCTTTTTTTTGAGATTAGCAAATGAGCTCAGTGTTGCAGCAAACTATTATTGGTTTTAAAGAGCTGAACAGATTGTATTAGCACCTCTGTGACCTGACCTTTCATCAATATGTCTGCATTCATTGAGCAACAAAGTGACCTACAGGAGAATAGGTAAGAATGGAGGGGATGGGGGTTATATCATTCAATGTAAAACTATAAACAGTAAGGGGGAGGCTAACCCATTTAACCCAATCATCCTAGAATGACCACTGACAAACAAAGCAGAGATCTTAACATCTGTTACACTTATAAATATACTTCTTTTTGTCCTGGTAAGCAATGTTGATTTAGGTGAATATCTTTATTGCACAAAAATGTCCACCCATTGCTTACCCCCAGTAGTAACATGTTGTGAGATATACAGTAATACAGAGTTTCTGTGTTCTTTTCTGAAAATCTTTGCCTGATTATAAATCACTAGTTGTTATGCATGAAACATTCACTGTTGACTTGGATTTCAGTTATGGGCAACACACCCACCATCACTTCATTCATTACAAGCATCCCCAGTGTCCACTGGCACAACAGCCCCTCATCTATCATGTGTCAGACATTCTCTGATGTCCAGTGGCATCCCTTACCCCTCACCCTCTCTCTGTTAAGAACTCTGTGGTGTCCAGTGGCACCCCTCCTCCTTCTTCCAGTTCTATCTCAAGCACTCCTTGTTGCCCACCATCAACCCCTCCAGCACTGCATGTTCCATATCAATATCAAGTATTCCCTGGTGTGTGTTGGCACAACTCACCTACTCCGCCACCTTTTTTTAAGCATTCCCTGATGTTGTCTCTTCCCCTCACTCTGTCCCATCTCAAGCCACCCTGGTATGAAATTACATTACCAGTCCTCACCTCATCCTTTTCAAAGCACTGCTTGATGTCCAGTGGCACCATTTTGTCCACACCAGCTCTGATGAATGTAACCCCTGGTGTCCAGTAGTGCATTGGACTTTCACCCCATCCCATCACAAGCACTCCCTGGTGTCCACAAGCCCCCTCCCATATTGCCTGAAGCAGCCCCTGGTGTTCAGTGGCTCCTTAGCTCTCATCCAATCTTATAATTGCAATTCTCAAACTGTAGCTCCTGACACCATGCCAAGAGCTGGTATCATGTTGCTCAGTTAAAATTACTTTCCTACACATAGCTTTGATTCACAGAGATGACTCTGACTGACATTCAGTGTTGGGGGGGGGGGTCCAACAGCCAGCAAGCTCAGTGACTTCCCATCCCATAGTGTGTTCTTCAGTCTGATTGATAACTGAGTAAAGGTATGCCCAGAAGGGAGGGACTAAGGGGCAGGCTGTGATCATCATTGTTGACACAGAGAAGCTAATAGTGCAGTCCATGTAGTATCATCCATGATGCTCACTGCACCAGCCTTTACTCTTTCCAAGGTGCATGCTTACTCATTTGTCAATCAGAAAGTAACAGGCATCACGAGTTAGAGAGGGAGTGAAGGAGCAAGCTGGCTGTTGTACTTTGTCACCTGAAATTGGAGGGGGGTCAGCATGGGGGGCTCTCCAGATCAAACATATGCTTGGCTCGTAATGGGAATTGGGCAAGGAAGGGGGATTTTAAATAAGCAACCCAGTGCCAGCTCCTTGCATACATCCTGGACCACCAGTCACTCAGGGATCATGAGTTTGTAGAGGGAGCACGTATAATAAGAGACTTGTGTATTTTTGGTTTAGGAAAAGCTAGTGTGTGTGTGTGTGTGTGTGTGTGTGTGTGTGTGTGTGTGTGTGTGTGTGTGCGCCTGTGCATGCATGTATGCCTGAGCAGTGGGGAGGTTTGCATGTGTTTAGTTTCCCTGCATGCGTTTAGGTTTGAGGTACATGGCCTCTGAACAGACACACACACACACACACACACACACACACACATATACACACACACCTGCCCTGTTTTCTGCCAAACTGTAACAAAAATGTCATAAAACTATGCAGAGTTTCAATTTTTCCTTTAGTTAAACTCAGCCCATACATAACTCCATTTCTCCTTATTTCAATGCAAGCCTGTAGTAGGATTTCAGCTGTGTCTAGAGATGCTGCAAAGTTTTATTTGGTGAGTTCTGACAAAGTGGCAAAATTCACATTTGTAAAAATGCTGCTAATTTCCCACTTCACCACTTTGCAATGGGTCTTTCTGAGGAAGTTGCACTTTTTCAGGTGCAGTCAAGGCAAAGATGTATCTCCACCAGCAAATCTGCATGACTTCTTTTGAAAAAAAAAAAGTGCCACTTTGTGAAGTCAGGACTTCTAACTTTATGAATTTGGTGAACTTTGCGAATTACTTCATGAAGCAAAGTTTGGCAATTGCGCATATTTCTAACTCTGTCAGAATGTTTCAGTTGACTGTCTTCTTTTATTGCCTGTTTTTTTTTTAACTGCACTGCTTAAGTACATTTTCTTTTGCAGAGCATCAAATGTAAATTGGGGCAATGCTGCTGTTTAATCTCTGTTTTGTTTTGTACTTTTTCTTCAAATTTGTATCCCCTCCCTCGTGCCACACCTAAAAATGATCCTTAGCTCAGTGTGACTTTCCCAGTCATCACCTTTCAAAATAAATAAATGGCCCAGAGATTCCACTACATTTTTAAGTCCTTGACCATCACATAAATTAGGATATTTATCTGATTTAGCTTCCTCTTTCTCACACAGTCCAAAGGCTATCAAAAACCTTTCAATTTTTTCTATTTACTTGAACCATTCATCTGACTTTCCACAGACAAATTTTTCCAGAGGCTTCAGATGACGTCTGGAGATTACAGTCCTTCATTTGAAATCCCACTTGCAGCAGATCTAGGGCAGCTGCAGTTCTTCTAGTTGTCAGGGCCAGCTTCTAGAACACTGTCTTTCCTATCTGTTATGTTACTCCATGATGCCATCTACTGGTCCTAGATGTCACTACACCATGGTCACTAAATATAGATAGCTGGATGGACAGACAGATAGACAAATAGATGGAGCTACATATACACATAGATGTATATACACAAACAAGCATGCACACATGCACTATGGCATATATGAAGATATTGATTGGCAGCCAGGGGGCCCAATACTCAGACACAAGTTTTACCAGCCAGAAAACATAGCAAATGGTGCACCCCATTATAGTGTCTCATAAAAGTGCTATTCAAAGAACAAATGATCTGCGCTGGGGTTGGAGACTCCCCAGCCCAGATCCAAATATATAATGGAAGGTACATAAACATGGTTTGAGCACAGTAATGGGACACAATACTGCCACAGACATGAATGTGCATGGCATATTTGTGCATGTGCATGTTTGTGGTGGTATGTAAGAAACTACATCCACTTCCCCCCCCCCAACCCAGACCTTCAGGTCATTTTGACGCTGTGCTGATTTGCTGCATAATGACTCCCAGTGTTGTCCATGGTAGTCCAGGGTGCCCTCAACCTGTGGCTGTAGTCCATAGCATCACTGGGGTGTGGAGGCTCACACCTCCCTAGCGTCAGCTGCCCAAGCACATCCTTAGCCAATCTGGGCCCTCACAAACTGTGTCCCTTAAAAAATGTGGGCAACAGGCACAGGAGTCCAACTAACCACAACACCAGAAAGATTTGGCAGCATTCAGGGGGGCATTGCAAAGCCGCGGTGCTGATTGAGATGGCAGTAGTTGGCTGTGCATAGCACGGGATGCCATTGACATGCCAATTCCACCACTTCCGTGCACCAGCTCACTTTGATATGCACTGGTGTGGAATAGCTCCATCACCCCTTTTAGGTACAGATCAAGGGGTCACAAGCAAGGGACTGGAGATAAATCACTCCACAACACTTTGTCACCAGTCACTGGTGACTGCGATTTGGGCTCAGGATTGTTTATTTCTAAACAGTGCAGAAACTTGCATAACCATGTGTGGGTTTCTCATGATAACAGTTCTACAATTCTGAAGTTCTACGCACAATTGCCATAGTCAATTTCCTGCACAGGGGCTTCTCTTAGTTTTTGTAAAGTAGTACATTTTAATTTTACATTCAAGTTCACTTTTCTTAAACTGAAATCTTCAACATAATTTATAACATGCAGTGTGTACAATTACTGTGTCTGTTATGGTTATAAGCATTTCTTCTCGAGTCCTTTATGTGCCAGAACTGTTTAGCTTCGTTTTGTAGTTCTCGCACTAAAAGAACCTGAGACTGCACTCATAACCTAAAAATGGCTGGATAACTGTACATATAAGCATATACAAACTAGAGAGAAAAAAGCAGTTGGGGATTTATATGGATTGACTTACCTGTGTGACCGAAAAGGTTTTTGTAAACTAACAAGATAAAATTGTCCCATTAAAATAAAGGTTTGAACTGCACTTTTTTTACTGTTGAAGAGGGATTGCTCTAAGCTCTCAGAATAGCACTGCAATTACAAATATACACAGCAGCTCTGCACCATAGAAGCAAGCTATTCAGACTTTTTCCAAATCATGTGATTTATGATTTTGAAAACAAACACTGAAGAAAGTGTCACAGTCTATACTTCAAGTGAAGAGCTGATGGAAAGCATTTCAAATGATTTTAGTGTTGGTAGTGGAACGCCTTTTCATTGGTCAGAGCTCAAAATGTTTTTCTTTTTTTAAAAGGAGAACTACTCTGAACCTCTAAGTCAGTTTTCCTCATGAAAGCTGTATTTTCAAATACAGATTTGAATTATGTTATTGTTCTTTCTATATAGGCCTTTTAGTAACCTAAGGGGATGTTTCTGATTTATACTCTAGTGATAAGTACCATTTTGGAACTGTATGGTTTAGTTTGTCTTTTTCAAACTGAGATATCTATAACAGAGTACGGATGCATTGTACTGACAATGTCAGAGCTCAACAAGGATATAAACTACATTGTACAGTTCTAAAATGGTACTTACCACCAGCGTGTAGGTAGAAACACACACTGGGATGACCAAAATGCCACTACAGATGGAACAATAATAGAAATGGAAATAGTATTTAATAATTTCCTATGGGGGAAATACATGTACAGGTTCAGTACAGTTAGTATCTTAGTATAACTTTTTATACTAGTGCTGCTTCCTTATAATGTTGGACAATGTATTTTGAAAGGGGAAGTATATGTATTATCAAAGGGTTTGTGTGTGTGTGTTTGTTTCTGGCTTACATAATTTTCTAGTGGAAAAGTTAAGGTTTATTTGGTCATTTTTGGAGGTAATGACAAGTGCTGTCATTTGAATTCCTTTGCATAGGGGGATACCTTTTTTTTCTAATACAGGTCACAGAACACTAACAACTGTCCCTTTTCCATTTAGGGGTTTTAATCCATTGCCTGAAGCATGACAATGGCAGGAATTAGAAGTAAGGGAATCCCTGAAAGCAACATTAATAGGAAATTGCATGTTCAGAACAATGGCACTGATCTGCTCAATAGCTGCTGAATCCACAGATGCAAATAGCAACGATTAATGCATTATGCTGCTAAGACATAGAAGGCTGCTGAGGAACAGCTAGGCTTTTTGATATGATCATTGTATGTGACTGACTGGAGTAGTTTCTCTACTGCAAGTTTTACAGACTAAACTGTCTAAAGCCCTATTTGCTTTACTGAGAGTTTTAAGGGTAGACTATTTTGTTCAAGCAAATGTAAAACCCACTGAAACCAGTCCGGTTCTGAAGTTTTCAACAAAACTAAACCTTTCCATTTAAACTAGGTCCAAATGCTTTGAAATTTATATGTCTGCAAACATACCAGGAAACACCCCCAGGCATGAACTTCAATTCCTTAAATGCTCCAGTGAGCTCAAATCACACTGCGGTGGGGGTGGGTGGGTGGCTTCCCATGTGACCTACTGTGTTCAACTCGAAGGCTAAAGAGTGTGAATCATGCAACTGTCATAAAAATTGTGAAAACAGCTTATTTAACATTGCTTAAGGTCTGCAGAACTGAACAGGATTTTTACTTGTTTCTTTATTTAAATGTGTTACTTTTATTAGTCTTTTGAGGGGTATTGTGGATCCAGTTTGCAGGGTTGGAAAGAGTTGGTTGGTGCTTGACTTACTAAATCATAGTTCCCACATGTGCTGTCAACTGTTTTTCTTCCTTGTTTGATCTCATTGCAAATGTTGTATTTGCCTTCCAGTCAGATATTGTTACCTGCTTATAAGCTGAAATGTTTTTCAATATGTTCAGATATCAAAGCAGACCCCCATTGAAAATGAGATATTACATCTTAGCAGGGTTACTTTTGACTAATAAATTATAAAATAAAAAAAAAAGCTGACACAAGTGTTTTCTAAGTATTTTTACTACTTTTAATTCATTTTAAATTGTTGCAATGTGACTAGGGAAATCTAAACTGACCCATCAACTACTGACTGGTCCCCCATCACTTCTGTTTCCTCCATCAACTCAGCTTGGGAGTTCTTCCATACCAAATTCACAACTGTCTGGAGCAAGTTCACCCCCCTCAGAAGGATCAGAGTATGGGGTCATCACCTCTCCTAGATCACCCCTGAACTCTTAGCATGCTTACGAGCATGTCAAAAGCCTGGAAAACTCACAAATCCTCAGGCTCCCCAGCTGATTTCCAATGTTACCGCACCTTCCACTGCTCTTGGACCTGTGCCATGAGATGGGAACATACTGAATATTTCCAAAACACCTTCAACACCAACCTGAACCACCCATCTAAATTTTGAAAAGTAGATCAAGCCCTTTTCTACCCCTTCCAATCCCCTGTCCCCTTTTTCCATGACAGTGACTCAGTTTTAACAGACCCCCATGAGACTGCTTCCAAATGTAATGCCTACATTACCTCTTGTGCTGCTGACCTTCTTATCTCTCTCCCATCCCATTCAATCTTATCATTCAACTCTACCGACCACTACCCCTTTCATGCCACATTCTAGTTCTCCAAAATTCCCCTTCCACCAGCTTCAAGGCCCTTGTTGTCCAGAACCTCTCTTCTGGGCCCTCCACTGATGGCCTAGACACTAAACTCCTCTTCCTATCTATCCCATACTATTGCCTTTCCTCTAATCTCACTTCTGAACCTTTACTTCTCCCTTTCATCTGTCTCTATGGTTTGAAAACATGCCACATGCCACAGTCATTCCCCTTACCAAAGGGGGTGACTTCTCTCCTGGCAGCTAATAGCTTATCTCCCTCCTCTCTATCATGTTCAAACTCCAAGAACATCTTGTCTTATCTCAACTATCCTCCTACCTTGACTTGTCCTCCTTCATCAAACTTTTCAGTCTGATTTCAGGAAGAATCCCTCCACCAATACCTCTAGCCTCTGGCTCACTGATTCTATACTTAACAGTATAGACAATGGCACATCATCTCCACCATTTTCTTAGACCTTGCCAAGGCATTTGACATGGCCTCTCACTCCATCCTTCTGTCCAAATTCTTTGCAGCTGGGCTATCTCCCTCAACTGTTGACTGGTTCAGCTCCTACCTGATCGGCAGAACCCAGTTGATTAGGATAACTGACTCTGTATCCCTTCCCCTCCCCATCCACACAGGTGACCCTCAGGGCTCTGTTCCGGGCCCCCTGCTTTTCATCATTTTTCTTAATGACCTCCTCTCTGTCTACTCTTCTTCTAGCATCCACATCTTTGCAGTTGACACAGTTCTGTATACATCTGGCCTATCCCCATCTAGTGTCACTGCCACCCTTCAGATGGACTTTGATAATGATCAGCGCTGACTAGTGTCACATTAGCTTTTCCTTAATTCCATAAAGACAATCTCCATAACCTTTGGCAACAGTCAGAGACTTCCCTGATTCCCCTCCCTGCCTACTTTCCACACCATTGATGGGACTAAACTGCAGGATTCTTCCTCTGCTAAATATCTCGGTGTCTGGCTCGATGAGCACCTCAACTTTTCTGTATACAATTGCCAAAAAACTTCACCCCAAGCTTGGTGCCCTCTACCATGACTACAGTTGCATTCTGTTGTCTGCTGCTGCACTGTGGCACAGAAAATGGCTCTCCCAGTTTTGATTATGGTAACATAGTCTTTAGTGCTGCTCCCAAAGCCTCCTTTGCCAGAGTGGAAACCCTCTACAACTCCTTCTGCCATTTTGCACTTGATGATCCCCCTCTCCCTCACAGCTGTGACCTCTATAACTCCCTCTCCTTCCTGTTGCTTGAGGAAAGGAGATGCTCCCACTGTATCTCCTTCATTGCTAAAAACTGATTTGGCTCCCTCCCTTTCTGTCCTCCTATTTTTCACCACTCCCTCCTTCCCCAACTCACACTCCCTGTAGTTATGACCACCACTCTCTAACTATTCTCAGAAGATCCACTTCAAAAGGCCAGTCTGCATTCTCCTACCACCTGCTCAAGCTGTTGAACTCCATCCCCCTACTTCTTCATCATGCTCCCTCACCCACTGCACTTTCCTCTCTCCTTCGCAAACTCCCTCCTCTCATATGCACTTGCTCCTAATCTCCTTCCTCAAGAACCACCTCCGTATTGCATCCATTTTACCCCCATTCTAATTCCTACCCTGAATCCCCCAATGGGGTGATCTAACTACAAAGTTATTTGTCCTGCTAACCTCACTCTCCTCTCCACTTTCACTAATTCATATGACTTTATACTGTTCACAAATCACTGTTCCACACCTACAGCTCTAGATGTTATTCTGTGAAATTGTACTACAGGTACCTATATTAATTTACGTTTATACCAATTTTGTATTATGGTATACTGTTATCAATCACAATTTTGCTCTACAGCTGGATGTTATAATGTTGTTTGTTTATTAGCTTAATGAGTGAACACACTAAAACAGAAGTTCAATTTACAGGTGCGACACACAAAATACAAAACATACACCATTTTCAGTTTACAATATAACAAATTCAAGACAACATACATTTGCATTTGAATAAGCCAGCTATATAAAAAGACAATAATCCATTAAAAGTGGTGACAGTGGTTTGGGTCCTTTTATCAAGTATAAGGCTATTTCCTATGCTTGGCCCAGCATACACAAAAGATCTCTGACCATTAACACCTACGAACATACGAACATACAAAATTTGCCAGCAGGTAAAGGCCTAGAGGTCTATCAAGTCTGCTCGAATGTGCAGCTAGCACCCCTTATTCTGCAGCTGCCCCTCCCTTCTACCCTTCCCCTTCATTGACCCTCTCCCTAGTCCTGTCCCATCCCCTTTTGAAGCAGTCCACTGTTCTACTGGATATCACTTCTGCAGGTAACACATTAAGCCCAGCCACCACCCTCTTGGTAAAAAAGTGTCTCCTCATCTCCCTCATGAGCCTTCCTCCTTCCAGTCTCATATCATGGCCCTTGGTGTCCCTCCCCTCCCTTACTTTGAACAGCCCCTCTGTACCTGTCTTGTTTATTCCTTTCATGTACTTAAAGGTTTCAATCATGCCCCCCCGTCCCTCCTCTCCTCCAGTGAGTACATGTTCAACTCACTCAGCCTCCTCTCGTATGTTAAGTCCCCATCTCCTTGAATATCTTTGTTGCCCTGCACTGCACCCCTTCCAGTAACCTAATGTCCCTCTTCAGATACGGGCGCTAGTACTGCACGCAGTACTCCAGTTGCGGTCTAACTAATGACCTATACAGTGGCAGAATCACCTCCTCCCTCCTCAAGGATATACCCCTTACAATATAACCCAGCATTTTGTTGGCCTTTGAAGCTGCCTTCCTACATTGTGCTGAGTTGTTTATTGAACCTGTAATGAGCACCCCCAGATCCTTCTCCTCCTCTGTCTGGGCTAGCTGCACTCCCCCCCCCCCCAGCTGGTAACTCCTCCTTGGGTTCTTCATCCCAAAATGCAGCACCTTGCACTTTTTGGCATTAAACCCCATTTGCCAGGGGTGTGACCAGGTTTCAAGCTTTTCCAGATCATCCTGCAACTCCTGCCATCCCCCTAGGCATCCACAACCGCTCCTACCTTGGTATCATCAGCAAACAGACTGATCTTGCTCTTGATGTCCAATGATATGTCTGCAATGAATATCCCAAACAACACTGGTCCCAACACAGAGCCCTGTGGAACACTGCTCATCACTACCCTTGGGTGTGTGCGCTCTCCACCCACCACCACCCTCTGTTGCCTTCCCTAAAGCCAGTTCCCTACCCATCTCACAAGCTTTGCACCTACCCCTGTGCCTACTAACTTACTTCCCAGCCTTCCATGTGGCATCGAGTCGAATGCCTTACTGAAGTCCAGATACAGGACATCGACTGCATGGCCCCTGTCCAGTTGCCTAGTTACCCAGTCATAGAACTCCACCAGGTTGGTTTGGCAGGATCTGCCCCATATGAAGTCATGCTGTCTGCTGTCTTGTAGTCCTTTGGCCTCTAGGAGGGCCACCAGCCTCTCCTTCAGGATAGTCTCCATTAGCTTACCCACGATGGATGTGAGGCTCACTGGTCTGTAGTTTCCCAGTTCATCCTTGGGGCCACTCTTGTGGAGGGGCACCACGTGAGCCATCCTCCAGTCCTGAGGTACACACCCCAAATGTAGTGAGGCATTAAATAGGTCTGTCAAAGGTCCTGCAAGGTCCTCTGCCAGCTCCTTCAGTACCCTGGGGTAGATGCCATCTGAGTCTTGCACCATATCCACCCTCAGTGCCTTCAAACCCTCCCAAACTCTGCCCTCCATGATTTCCCCATCTGTCACCCCCTCCCCTGTTTCTGCCATTTCTCCCCCCTTGGCTGTCACCCTCCCTCTTCTCTTTAGTAAATACTGAGCAGAAGTATTCATTTAGTGCTTCTACCTTATCGCACCCTGGTTCCACCCAACCCCCCTCCTTCCTAATCTTTACTATGTGGTACCTACAGCTCCTTTTCTCCCAGATTTACCTAAAGAAGTCCTTCTCCCCTTTCTTAATGCCTTGTGCCAGCCTGAGTTCTGTAGATGCCTTGGCTCCCCTTACTGCCCTTATCACCTCCTTCAATTCCATCAAGTACTCCTCCCTGTCCTCCCCTCTCCCTGTTTTCTTGTACTTCCTAAAGGCAGCTCTTTTCATCCTTACCTTTTCCATGAGCTCCTTGCTAAACCAGCTTGGTTTCTTAGCCCTAGCCTTCTTGCTCTGGGTCTTGCAGCAGGTTTTGGTTGCCTCCACTATCCCCAGCTTTATGAGCTCCCACCTCTGGTTAGTGTCCATACTAGATTGAATTCTGGCCAGGTATCCTTTTACCACTTCCCCCATCCTCCCCAAATCATCCCTCCTGAAGTCCAGCACTCTTGTGCCAGATTCCACTCCTTCCTTGCCCATATCCAATGTGAGCCATACTGAGTGGTGGTCACTCTCTGACAGCTGTTCCTCCACTGTAAGTTCTCTCACAAAGTCCCCATTTGCCAGCACAAGATCAAGGGTATTCCCTAACCTGGTTGGTTCACTGACCATTTGCAGCAGGAAACTGTCCTGGAAGGCATCCAGCAGTGCCTGCTCCCTTCTGTTGCTGGTTGTAGGGGTACTCCAGTCCACTCCTGGCATGTTGAAGTCCCCCATAATCACCACACTACCCTTCTCGCAGGTTCTCCTAATCTGTCCCGCTAGTTCCCTGTCTAACTCCTCTGTCTGAGATGGCGGCCTGTACACCACTCCCACTCTAAGAATACTATTCTTGGAATCCTGGATTTGCATCCAAAGTGACTCCGTACTACCCTCCTCCCCTTTCTCCCTTACACACTTCAGTCCTTCCTTCACATATAGTGCCACACACCCTCCTTTCCCAATCACCCTGTCCCTACGAAATAACCTGTACCCTGGTACAGACAGGTCCCAGTCATTTTATTGGGTGGCCCATGTTTCTGTGATGGCTGCAATGTCCACTGCTCCCTCTGCCATTAGCACCTGTAACTCTGCAGTTTTCCTCCCAAGGCTCCTAGCATTAAGGGTAACCACCTTCCACCCTTCCCCCCCTCCCATCCTGCCCTTCTTTACTAGCATCATGAATAGTACTTGCCATTTGTCCTTTGTCACTGTTATGGGGGGTAAGCTCATATGGTTTCCCAACCTGTGGTCTATGCATGTCTCGTGTCCAATTGCCACCCCCCCGCTCCTAGTTTAAGTTCCCTACTTCCTCTATGTACTCCTCCATCCTCTGTTTCAACACTTTCTTTTCCTCCTCACTCAATTGTAGTCTGTCCTTGGCATAGAGACTACTGTCCTCCCAGGTCCCTCCCCAGCCCCCCAACAGCCCATACCCTTTAGCACAACACCAGGTTCTTAGCTGTTGTTTGTTATAAACATAATAATGATAGAATAAGAATAAGAATAACTTCTCATAAACGGCACTTTTAGGGCTCTATTATCTACTCTATTTCTAGAAAAAGTCCAAAATCATGATATTGGAAATAGTTAAATAATCGTAGAGGAGTAGTCGAATGTATAATCCTAAAAGAAAACCTAGCCACTATTGACCTAAAATGTAAAGGAACTGGTAGCCAACCCATTTGTTTTAAGATCACACACTGATGCATAGTACAGTACAATCTAGATTATCCTGACTGCTTGGGAGACATGAAATTAGTTTGGATAATAGGGCATCTGTAAAACTTGAATTAAAATGTTCAGAGAGTATTCACTTGAGAGACATGCTACCAGTCCATTAGATAGGGATGTCTGGATAATGGGGGTTCATTAGCTTGAGATTGCACTGTACGTGGTAGAGATAAAGCAAATTTGCTTACAGCTAGAGTAAGGCTGCCTTCTTTGTTGATACCCACAAGGATGTGTTGTTAGTAATCAAAATTTTTGTAATTGAACTATCTGTTTATATTCTACTGATTGCTGTATTTTCCACTTACCCCTCCTCCTGTTTGCTTCTGTAGCATTATGTTTACTTGTACATTTATATATATACAGTATGTATGCATATTTATTGCTGTATTTCCTCCTTGCCCCACTCCCCCAGGTCACACCTGGAAATGAGCCTCAGCTCATTGTGCCCTCCTGGTGAAACATTATAAATAAATAAAATTAACTATATTAAAGGGGAGCAGTTGTACCCCTATAGCTATGAATTGAACATTTTCACCACCCTTGTTCATCAGGTGGGGGATCATAAGAAGGCTATGTTGAAATGTGGGTGTCAAAATATGTAAACATGGCAAAGTTATGCACATGTATTGAAATTTTCCTATGCACCCTTGTAACTTTGGCACCCCATTACATACATATTAAGAAGGCTACCATGACAAATGTGTATAGTTCCAGAGTTCTTTAGAACTCTCACTAACAAATGTGATCTAGCTGGCAGTTTCTTATCTTTAAAAATATGGCAGGTAAATATCAAGTGGCAGTAAGACACAGCACACACCTTTCAAGGCTACTTATTTTAAGGTAGTCTCCCTGATATTGTACATTATTTTAACATTCCCCTTATTCTTATTCTAGCATTTGAATACCATAAACATTATCAAAATAAAACAAAATCATATTGATTTTAATGGCTCTTTCACTGCTTTTTTTCATCATATTTAAATTAGGCACAGAAATTGGTGTCCTGTGAAAATCTCCCTGATTTTAGGGGTTCTCCCTTCCCTGGTGAGCCCTATCCTACCCTACCCCTTTTTACACCTTGATGCACTTATTTCCATACATACATCTCCCTCCTCCTCCCTCCCTCCCTATACTCCGACAATGAAATGTTATTCAGCTTAGTAGTTTATGTACTGCAGCTCCATTCTTGCTTTGTATGCAACCCTATAATTACCTGTATTATTTAATGTTTAAGCTCTTTCACTGTACTTAGATTTTTGTATAGTTCCATTTTTTTAACTTTAAGTATTGTCATATGTTTCTGTTTGAATTGTCTGTAATTTATTATTTTCTACTGATGTGGACCCTTTGTAAATGAGCTTTCAGCTCAAAGGTGTACTCCAAGATCTCAAAAAAGAAATAAAAAAAATTAAATTCCACTCATTTAAAGGGGGCAGAGTTGGAAGCTCTACAGAGCATGCATAGGGCTGTGGTAACTGTATACTCAGTGGTGTTGTGAGGTCCAATGCCACAGGTAGAGGGCCTTATAGCCCCTGAATGTGCAGTTATCTCAACCTAACATACAGCCTGGAGTGCCTTACTATGTTTATAAAATGGGATTCATGGAAAAAAATGTATCCAGAGAACCTTGCAACAGTTTAGCTAATGTTTTATTTAAACATAATGTTACACATTAAGGGACAGAATAGTCCCCAAACTTGCAAATGTGGGCATAAAAATGCACTGGTGTGCCCATTAATGTGTGGGGTAATTGAGTAGACTGGCCAGCTGGAGGCGGTACTATTTTCCCCTGTGAGTTTAGCTGAGGTAAGACTGCATGTGCTAGCCTGTCTCAGCTATTCAACAGCCAGTATTTTTGGTAACAATTTTATATGTGAAGATACATCAGAAAGTTATTTATCCATATACTACATGAAAAGCACTTTATAATACAAAGGAAGCTAAAGAAAATAAACAGTTGGGCTACCTGTATCTTCTTCTGGCTACACATGGAGACAACCAGGATTTGAGGCTTGAGAATCCCTGGTCTAGTAGCAAAAGCATTGTATTCCAAACAAGATTCATTTTAAATATCACTGCTACAATCAACTCAGTCCATAGCATTGAGAAAGTCTGTTGACCTATCTGTAATTCTGATCTTACAAGTTGTAAATTTTGGGTGGAATCAGGATCCAGCTAACAACTTAATGTTGTATCATTGTTGAGATGTTTTGGCTAAATCAACTTTAAACTGGTTGCAACTGACAATGTAAGTGTGTACAAAAAACATTGCCAGAACATTTCAGATACTTCTGGTTTCTAAGGATTTTGATAAAAATTGGTAAAAGGTATTAAGACCTAATCAACAGAGATATAGAGCACCACAAAAAAGATACATACTGTAAATACAGCACAGATATCTATACCGTGTGAATAATATGCACGGTTTGCGATCCGCAATATTGGTTGGAGTAAAAAATCTGTCCTGCACAATGGATTGCAGACACTCACATAGTGTGTAGAGTACACTCAATGGAAGCAAGTTTATTCTCACAGAATGCTTGTTCACCCCCACCGCATAAGGAGATATGAATGCTGATCAGAGCTACAGTATGTTGCATGCCAGCTATAGACAGTGCACTTGGACATGGCAATGACTAGAATGGTGACAGACGTGGAGTGTGGGTGAAACTGGAACTGTTCTGTATTCCACAGATCAACAGCTGTACCATCAGAAGGAATGTCCAGACACCTACTGTAACAGTTCTGCAGAACCCTGGGATGACAACTGTGGCCTAGCAGTACTGGCATTGGTCTTCAGCTGCATATTTGTGCAGCCATAATGGTGCTCAGTAATGACAGTACAGATGATGCTGAGATATCGGCCTTCCAGTATGGCTGATGAAATGTATTGCACTGAAATAGTACCATAACCACCAGCAGGCAAGTGTTCATGCTATAACGGATGTCAGTCACCCAGACATGCAGGGCAGGAGTATGTCCTATGGTGTACAATCAGCTGGATGTACTGTGTAGCAGCAGACAAAGAGCCTACACACAGCTATGAATGTTATGCCATGACTGCCATGCTGTATGGGTACTGCAGACCTTGATGACCACCCCACATAAATAAACACACAGAAACACATACAGCATGTACATCCCATGTGACAGGACAGAACAATCCATTGGCACCAACAAATGGTGAATCATGGATATGACATACAATATAGCCCTTTATGGGTGTCACACTGCATTATACCACTGGACATGGCATTCAAATGTAGCAAAACATGATTTACTGCAAAAGTGAGACATGTGTCAAGTGGGGCATGGACCATCAGTGTAAGGGGCTAAATGGATTGCAGTGAACAAAATCAGACTGGGGTCTCTATACTTCTCCAGATGTACCTGTGGGTGCAAGGTGAACACCTAGGGATCTTTGTTGTCAACCAGAATTTGCAAAATTAGACTACCTTTTGGCATACCATACCATAAACTATTGTAATCTGAAGCTTCATGCAATGCAAGGTATAAACTGTAATGACATACTCACAAAGTGACGGATGACCTCCCACACCTGGTCATTTGGATAGCAGTACAACTTTCTGCCACCAAAGTAGCAGAGGTAGGGTGGGAGCGGTATTCATTTTTTTATTTAGAAATTGGTAGCCAAGAGAGGCACACTGGGTCAGTGCTCATTTCCAGGTGCAACCCGGAGGAAGGGGGAGGTGGAGAAAGTATGGTACAATTCATTAAGCAGGATTGTTTACAATATAAATATGGCATTTAGAAGTAGAAAATAGTTTTTAAACTGCAGTGGAACTAGGTACAGTATGAGGTACTTGCACTAAGCACAGTCAGATAATATGATATGTCAAGAAGTAAAAATGTAATCAATAGTAATGGAATTGGTACTAAAAGAGGTACATTTCACAACAGGATAACATATTCAGTAAATTATGGGAGGTCAGCAGTGATTGGGTGGGAGTGAAAAATCAAAGGTTTCTGTGTGTAACAGGTGTTTGAGGGGTGGAGGGAGAGTAGAGTACAAGGGGCAATAGGCAGGGTAGTGGTGGAGAGAGAGTGCCAAGAGACAGCAAATCAGGAGGAGGAAGGGTATGAGCAAGCTGTGGAAAGGGATTGAGAAAGAATGTGCTTTAGATGATGCAGAGATGGAGATAGCCAAAGGGAACTTGGAAGACAGTTCCAGAGGGACGGGGAGATGGTAGAAGAAGGCTGCTTCCCCTGAACAGGAGTGAGGACAGGGAAGAGAGAAGGTACAGGGATCTCTAGAGCGAAGGTGATAGGAGGAGGGGGGATGAGGGTTACAGAAGAGAGGAGAAGTATGGGGGGAGAGACCCAAACCAGAATTGGAAAGCAAGAGTGGAGGCATGGAGCTGGCGGCATAGTGGGAAAGAAGGAGGAGAGAGGGAGGAGTATTGCAGGACATATACATATCACACCATGAAATGCACGCCACACAGTTAACATACCACATGCTGCACACTTAATAGCAGATACGCTGGACCTACAAGAACATGGGCAGCACAAATGATGTAACAGCCAGACAGTCTTGTGCCCATTGCTAACACCAATTAGAACACAATTATGCAGATAACACTGTTGTGGAAATAACATGATTTTAAGCTTCACTGTAGTAATGTGTATAGGGTACTGGAGTTCATTGATGTATAAGGGATGGACCCCTGCTAACCCAAGCAGCAACAGTGTTCAGCATCAACATAGAAACATAGACTTTGATGGCAGATAAGGACCACCTAGCCACCTAGTCCGCCCATTTCCCCTACCTAAAGGATAAGCTGCAGATCCTATTTAACCAACAGCCCATTTCTTCCTCCCCCCCACAAAAATTGCCTTATGTCTGTCCCATGCATTCTTGAATTCTCCCACAGTTTTAGACCCCACAACTTCCTCAGGAAGGCTGTTCCATGCGTGCACCGCCATGCATCTTTGGACATTGTTGTCTCCATGAAAAACATAACATGTGCTGCTATCAGTACCCATGGCAATACACCCTACAGAGCATGCTGTTTAAATCCTAACCCAAATGGATATGCAGCATACCACACAAAACACACTTATGTTATTGCCCACAAGGGCCCACAGACAGCAGAAGGCATCCCAGTTCCAGCCCCTAACACTGCTCATGTTGCCTATGGGGGAAGCATGATCATATGCACCACCACAGGATGGAGGTGTAATGTGATGTCCATGTCTACTTATTCCACCACATGGACGATGGCAAGGACCTTCCCAGCATTCCCCAGTAGGCAACTGTAGATGGTTAATATCACACAAAGGCAACCAATGTTATGTCATACATTAAATATGTAGTACATGGCAATGTGCTATATGGAACCTACCATATTGTATTTAACCTTCCAGTTAGGGGGTTCTCGCATGGTACACTCTTCCATGATGAAAGCAAGAATTAGCTGGTGTGGTGGTGACATGTCTGCTGCAGCTGTGATAGTTAACCCAGCTCTAGTGTAAAAGCAAAGTTCTGCACATGCAGACACAAACATCTATCACGTCACTGACCATGTATTGTCACCAACTGGCTATTTATAGGGGGTCAGTGTACATCGGGTACTCAAATCCTCACTGCTGGTCTACAAGCCCCATTTGTTAAATCATGTGTATCCATGTGTGTCTCCCCAATAATATAGCTCAGCAGAGAGGGTAGATGGTTCTGGTGATGATGCCTTGATGACTGTGATGTCATTGTCACAGTCAGGAACATTGCTATGGCACATTTGTATGTCTGCATGACAATGACATCGATTAACAGTCCATTCCCTTTAAGTACAGGATGTACTGGTCATGTCCCTATCAAATGGGATGTGTGAATTTTGGCTGCATTCAGCTGATGTTTCAGTCTACACCATCTAGGACACTCATCTGCCAGTAAGATGAGAAGACAGAGATCACAAAGTACAGGCTAGTTCCTTACACCCTCTATCTGCTGACTACCATCACTTGCAATGGTTAGTTACTAGAACCAGAAGAATGTCTATTGCAGGGTTGTTGATATACCATAGGCGTGCCATGCATTCTGTGCAGTCAAATGTTTGTGTAGCCTTTACAGTGATTGACCTTTCACATGTTTCTGCAGGATTGAATGCAAGTGTCTGACAACTTGGGAGGAAGTGGTGCTGTATTTTATTGGTTATTCAATACTGGACTGTGCTGGTGACTTAGTGGGTAGGAGGAGACTAGGTGTTGAGTGGGTTTGAGGAATATGAAGTGCAGTTTTTACATTAACTGGGGGCTTGCAATAGGGAGAAGAAGACAAAGGAGAATTAGCATTTATATGGTGCTTTTCATACACACTGTATCCAAAAGTGCTTTATAAGCAGTGCTAGACTGGTAGTGAAGTGACTGAATGTGTAGGGTTAGCCATATTGCACATCAACACCTACTCGCAGCCTGGACAATCACATGCATCAGTTTTATGGGAAGGGGAATGTTGGCCTGAACACCAGGAATGTCCCTTACTCTTTGCAAAGAATGCCCTGGGTTCGTTTACTTCCACCTGGAAGCCCACCAGGACAGCACCAGGATGGGTAGAAGGGACCTTGGTTTAATGTCTCATCCAAAGGATGGCACACCCCAGCAGTACAACACCCCCCAATACTGCACTCAGGTGCCAGCATTTTAGGTACAAGTCCAGTCCTGGTGTGGGATGAGAACCCACGACCTTCAGGTTCAGAGGCGGATGTGCTACCAGCTGAGCCATGCTGACACCTTAAGAGATAGGGGTGCATTGCTGGGGAAAGTCACTTTTGTAATATGAATATAGTTAATTAATTTCTCACTTTGTGATGTGGGAGAAGTGTGATTTTGGTTTTGTCAAAATTTGTACTTTGTCCACTCTGTGCGGCACTTCCCATTTGCTCTTCCATAACTTCAAGAAGTATGGGTGCATTGCAAAGGGCTATGTGAAGCAAAGTTCCTTCACTTTACTCATATCTAGTAAAAAGCTTCTGTGCAAGTTGTACCAGTACAGAGTATTTGAGACATACACAAACTGGATTGCTATCTGACATGGAGGTGGGAAACATGGGGTTAGTGGTGGAGTGGCACTGCTTCGGAGATGGGTATTGAGTAATGTCCTTGAAGCTGTGGTCTCTAACAAGCTACTTATGTTTGCTGATGATACTAAGCTGGCCAGTGTTGTGACTCCATTGAGGATGGGGACAAACTTTAGGAGGACCTGAAAAAGCCAGGCGATGGGCTACTTAGTGTAGCAAAATGAAATATGCTAGATTCGAACAGGAAAAACAGATGGAATCCCCACACTATGTGGTGATCCTCTTTAAGCAATGGTGGAGAAAAATGTCCTGACAGTTATAATAGTCAAGGGGCTAAAACTGACAAGTGGTGTGCAGCTGCTGTCAAAAGGGACAGCAGAATGCTGGGGTGCATCAAAAGAGAGGTCTCTTCAGGGCAGAGGATGTAATCTTTCGTTTTTACAAGTCCCCAGCCAAACCCCAGAAAGAACGCTATATGCATTTCTGTGCTCTTCAGTACAAAGAGGACATCAAGGCGGTCAACAGTGTGCAAGTCAAGGCCACCAAAATGATCAGGGGTATGGAAGACAAAAGCTGTGAGAAGAGGTTGATAGTCCATAACTTGTTCAAGTTAGAGAAAAGGACACTAAAAGACATGATGTCAGTCTTCTACATATTCAAAGGCATCAACGTGATTGAACAGTCAGAGATAGTAGTAGTAGTACAGTAGTATTTTATTTATTTTCTGTGCCCTTCCCCGAGGCCTCAGGGTGCCCTTATAGCAAATATGTACAAATATACAAAGACAGCAATAAAGGACAGTCATCAGGCAATACATAAATTGACATAAACCCACTAAAAATCTAAAAACAGACTGATTTCCAAACTGTCCAATAGTCACAGAATAAGTTCTTCAGGTCCCAAAGGTCTGCTCAAACAAGAAGCCTTCAGATGTTTTGTGAAGAACTCTACAACTGGCATCTCCTGGAGGTACCCCAGCAGTGAATTCCAGAGGATCAGGGCTGCCACTTTGAATGTCCAGTCACCGGAAGATTTCAGCCTAGCCCTGGGGACCTTGAGGAGAGCCTCTCCAGCTGATCTCAGAGAGTGAGATGGGGTGTAGGGATTCAGGAGCTCCCTCCGGCAGCCTGGACCAAGTCTGTGTAGGGCCTTGTAGGTCAAAAGACCTACTTTAAAGGTGATGCACCAGCAGCCAATGCAGTTTGCACAGCACCTGTGAAATATGGATGAACCGTAAGTGTCCAGTCACCACCCAGGCAGCTGCATTCTGCAAAAGCTGCAGGTGCTACACCACATCTCCTCTGACCCTAAGGTAGTATGCATTACAGTAGTTAAGCCTTGAGGTAACAAAAGCATGTACCAATGTAGCCAGGTCATCAGGGGGAAATAAGGGACTTAATTCATGTTAGATTCTGGGGATGATAAAACCCAGTCTGGACAACAGCCAGCACCTGACCATGAAGTGTCAGCTGACTGCCCAGAACAATGCCCAAATTCTTCACTTTTGGAGAGTCCTCCAGTTCAGTCAGGCCAATAAAAAGCCCCAACCTTTCACTAGAGGCCCCCACATCTCCCCTTCAACCCGGCTCAACCATCAACACCTCAATGATGTCCAAACCTGGATTTCAGCCAAGCATTCATTTAGCACATTGACCACATCGGATCTATCCGGGGCAAAGAACAGGTAGAGCTGAGTATCATCAGCATAGCAATGAAAACTCCACTCATATCACTTTATAACCTCACCCAAGGGCAGCATGTACACTGTGAACAAAATGAATGAGAGGACAGAGCCTTGGGGAACCTCCGCAGGGCAGGTCCATTGGTTCTGAGGAATAATTCCCCATTACCACCCTTTGAGACCTGCCCTGGAGAAAGGACTCAAACCAATTGATGACCTTTCTGGTGAGTCCTATATACCCCCTCAGCCTGTCCAACAACACCCCAAGGTCCACAGTGTCAAATGTTGAGAACAGATCAAGGAGAATGAGTATCATTTGCTCTCCTCTATACCTCACCCTGAGCAAGTCACTCAGCACCATGACCAATGCGGTCTCCATGCTATGCAAGGCCCTAAATCTGGACTAGAATAGTTCGTAAATTTGGAAGTCCATGAGGTGACCCTTGAGCTGTTCTGTGAACACCTTCTCAAGAACCTTCCCCAAAAAGGGGAGGTTTGAGATAGGCTGGTAATCCGCTTAAACGTCTGGGTACAAAGATGTTTTTTCAGCAGGAGCTTAACCAGAGCCTGTTTAGGGGATTCCCAAAAAAACCCATCCAAGAAGGAACTCCTGACAATCTTGGTGAAAACCAGACCTAGAATCTCAATGCAGCCAACCAGTAGTTGTGTCAGGACTAGGTCAAAGTTGCAGAACATTGGTCTAAGCCCAGGGATCACCAGCCAAGCCCCCACCATCATCACTGGCTGGAACTCTTGCCAAGGAGACCTAGTGCATCCATCCACCCAAGAGCTGCCACTGTTGGTGAATGGTATTCAGCTCCGAGAAATCCCATCCCTCAGGGAGGACACTCTGTCTGAGAAGAACCGAGTGAACTCCTCACACTTGTGATATGAAAATGCTCTGATGGGTTCCAGACAGGCCGGATATAATAGCCTACCCTTACCAAATGTGACACAATGGCAACACCATGGCACCACAATGGCAACACGTTAGTGAGCTACAAAATGTGCAGTGGTATTGCCCAGTGGTACCATGGTTGTTCTATGGTAGTTAAAAGTTTGATTATTTTTGTTGATATGGTAGGACAGTGGTACAATGGCATCACAATGGAATTGAAACAAACCACTGTGATACCATGAAAACCTTAATGGTAGTACAGTGGTAATCACAGTGGTATTGCAATGGCAAATCAGTGGTATTCTGAAGAACTTTTTGTAAGGGTGTTTACAGTCCAAAAGAGCTGAGCCAGTTGGTTCTTCCCACATCGCTACCGCTACAATCATCCTAGACATAAAAGCTGCCATTTTTTGGATAATTGCATTCTGATACTCATCATAATGAGCAATCAGAGCCAGCCTGTCTTCTGGAGACCTGGTCTTCCTCCAATGCCCCTGCATCCTCCGCCCCCCTGGTTTTCAATGCCCTCAGCTCACCATCAAACCATGGTGAGCCAGGACGAGAATCCGGGAGGGGGGGTACACAGAATGGTGCCAGGCAGTCCAGGGACTCAGTGTTGATGTAGATGTTTGATCTAGTGTTCCCAGCAGGACATGAGTTGGGACACACCTTGAAGCTCAACGGCGGCATGCTTAAGTCTAACCTTAGGAAGCACATCTTCTCTCAAAAGGATGTGAACCAATAGTATAGCCTACCAGCAGAATCCATGACTATGCAGACAATACAGGCCTTCAATGAAGTCTGGCAAAGTTCTACTTAGCAAATAGAATCACTAGGCAACAGAATGTGTAAGGACCACCTTTAAATTAATGTATGTTTGCACAGCATGCTTACTCATACCAGCTTATGAAGTGGGGGGATGGGTGGAAAGGAAATAATTTATCTAGGTCCCCTTCTGACCATTAAATACAGTTACCATGTTAAAACATCAATAATTCCCATAAGTAGAAAAAAAATACCATACTACAGTAAATCAGGATCTTAAAAAGGTAAAAAGTTTTACAGTTTCAATTTGTTTTTTCCCGTACTTAGAGATGTGTGTCATTTTCACCATAAATAAGCACCTGTTTGGGGACAAGATGCTACCAATTTTCCATTTTAAAATCTGAATTCTTTTCAGCACTGTACTGTATTTTAATAGACTGCTGTGAACATGACATTGTAATTTTGTGGTAATTGTGCCTGTGAAAGTAAAATTTTGATTAGCCTTAGTTAAGCACCTTTTCCACAGCAGGGCCTAAATGTAATACACATGATCACATGGTTTTACCCTTTACACATATTGTTGCAGAACAGAAGATGAAAAAACACCAGAAGGGGAACACAATTCCAATTCCAATGCTATGACTCCTGAAATGACTTTTACAGTAGATTTCTAAAGCCCTATTGATAATAAATGTATACATAGTTGAAAGTGTGGCAGCTCTTAAGCCTATTTGATAAATTAAACATGAAACTAAAAGTCACCAGGTCTGGTTACTGTCCAGTAGAATTTATTCCATTTATTTTTATCTTATTTTTATTTTATCTTTAGGAAGCAGTATAGTGCTGTGGTTTAGGGCACTGAGCTGCAAACCTGGAGACCTGGGTTTGACTCCCACAGCCCCTACTTGCATACTGTGTGACCCTGAGCAAGTCACTTAACTTCCTTGTTCTTCCAGGTTATACATGGATACAAGCTTTGGCTTAGTGTTCTTTTCCTGGTTAAACAGTTTCCCCTGTCCCTTTTTTCAAACTCAGTTCAGAGGCAATAAGGTTTAGCCACTGAAATCCAAAAGTAGGTTTTACAGGGTGGTTTGGTACTGAGTTGTTTAAAAAAATATGTAGAGATCCTATTCTGAATAAAATCTTCTTTTAAAAAGGGGCTAGGTTTTGTATACAGTATCATTATAACCCTAGAAGACTGTTTTTTTCTTGCCTTTACAGTAATTATGATATAACTAGGAAAAGACAAATGAATATAATAGCAACAACTGTCTGAATTCCTTTGGGAAGCTTTAAATGTTTGCTTCTGTTTTCTGCTAGAGGTCTCTTAACATACACTGTGAAGGGGTGGGTTGAATTTGCCTGCCTGTTTTTCCATCATCAGCCAGCCTGAAGAGTGTTGAGCAAACCTGTCTGTGGGATCCGGTGTCATCTCTCTGCCTGCATTAGGAAAAGTCAGCATTGCCGTGCTCTCTCTCACTCTCTCTCTCTCTCTCTCTCTCTCTCACTCTTCCCTGCTCTCTCTCTATCTTTTTCTCTGCCTCTCTTACCCTCTCATTCTGGCTATGCTCAGTCAACTGAAGCAGAGAAAGGGATTAGCTGATGCCACTGGCTATTAAAGGGCAGCGTAAATAAAAAGGACGGCTTCTCCAACCACCCTACTGCAGCCTTCCTTAGGTTTTTCTTTCCACACAGCAGTTGTTCCTCATTATCCAGTGTCTTGCTCACACTGTTTCTGTTATTTGGAAGAAGGCTCTTACAACTTTCCTTTTTCCTTTCCGTGGCTGCTGAGATGTTATTAATATTGCTGGGACTGGACTACCCACAGGTCTTTGTGAAACTGACCTAAATAACCTGTTACCTCCTGGTTTTAGGTTTGCTTGGACTTCCTGAACTCAGTACCCCAGGACAGTACACGGTCACTGCACAAGGACCTTTCTCAACATCATGGGCTGGCTCACTAGGATTGCATTGCTTTTCACTGGGGTACTCCTACCGGCACAAGTGGATTGTAAAAGTGCAAAGAGCAATTTACCCAGGCTCAAACTGTCTTACAAAGGTAAGTTCCGTTTATTTTATTCTGTTTGTAAACCTTTCAGTTATGATAGACAGACTTGAGCTATAACTGATTAATGTGAGTGCCTGCATTTTTGCTGATAGTTGAAAAGGTCAGATAATTTCTACATATGACTGAAAGTTATTAAGGAAGAAATAAATGTCTATCTCATAACCATACAGCTCAGTTTACCTGTGTTATGAGAGAAACTGCCTCATTTTGCCCCTCAGAAGCTGTTTGTCACATAGGGAAGAGTATGCATTTCCACTACACTAAGGGTTTGAATCACATATTCATGGTAGTAATGTGTGCTGCTCAGTAATCAGAATATTATGCAAACATGAAGCACACATTCAGTGCTCTGAGCTTCTTTCTCCAGGATTTCATGATGCTTCCCAGATTTGCTTCCACTTCCCACATTTTTAGTGGCATTGCCCCACACATGAGTAACAGAAGTTGATCAAAACCCACATTTCATATAAAAATTAGGAAAGATTTGGAAAGGCAGAAAAACTGGAATTATTAGTGAAGCCGTGCATATTGTACACATGTGTGAAATTTAACAAACTGCTAATTGCAGGTGCCCTTCACAAACTTGATTTAGCAATTTTTCCTTTAGGCTACGATGAAAAAATGTTCACATACTCGCATTCCAGAAAATTGTTCTGGAAGCGTAAAAAAGCAACTGTAATAAATGAGTGCACTGCAGCTTTCCGTGTCTTAAAGAGTTTGATGCATGCCCTGCCATGTGTATTCAATTGCTACAAATATGACGTAGTAATGCATAACATTAGTAGTTCATGCACTGTTTGCCAAGTGAACACATAAACTCAAAGGGCAGACTGTCTGCATTCAGGGAGGATTCCATGTGGACAAGAAATAACATGTTTGGATTTAAAATCTAACATATATATTACATAAATCAGACCACTATTAAACTATGCAGGTTAAAAATGTACAGTATCTAAAGAATTGAAACAATACAATCAAGTCAGTTCTGGGTTGGTTTGGTAATATTAGGCACTATTCACAAACGTGTTTCTCCCATTCTGTGTCTATGTAAAATCTTTTGCGAATAGTCCTGATTATGTAAAAAGGATTTAACCTTTCTTAGGTAGACAAGAGTTAATTGCCTCAGGATTAAATAATATTCATTTTTATTCTGGAATGGATCAGGTTTGTCTTTTCTTGAATAAAGTTTCAAGCTCTTGAGACAGGTTTTAATATGAAAGTTAAAATAGACCTTTGGAGATGATTGCACCCTGGAAACTGTAAATTCTTTGGCAGAAGTCTGATTGCATGATGTTCTTTGTAATGGTAGTTAACAGTTCTGCCCAGTACTGCTTTGTATAATAAACATGAACTCCAGAAACTAGTGCTACATGGACAGAGACAGTCAGTCTGTCTTTTGCCACAGAGCAACTGCTTGAGGAGCTGACACTATAGCAAGACACAACATGATAAAATGGGAGGAATTGGGAGGAGTCTTTTAGAAAAGATTAATTTTATTTTTGTTCTGGATGCAAAGCAAAAAGTTTAGCTTTGCATTTTCACTTCCCACATTATGCAGCTTTCTGAAATATATGTTCTTTAAACATACAGTATCACTGTGCTAAATGAAAAACTCATTGTTAGGTAGCAAGCTAGTGGTTTACATATACCTTGCATGGTAATTAAGTAAAATAAACTGTGATGTGGTTTAAGTATGATCATAAGGAGGAAAGGAATATGTTGAGCATTTTTTATTTACTGTTTTATTACCCAGACACCTTATGTTGTGGATCCTTAGTTCTGATAACACACGTGTCTTGTAATTGCAAGTACCTTGTTAACAAAGGATATTGTGATTTCTGAGATTCTCATTTTCTGGACTAATTAGATGTCAACTCCCATTAGACAGTGTTGTGCACTTGCCTGGAAAGTGGAAAAAAAAGTTTTGGGTGTGTAGCATAGAGTTAAATGCTCACCAGGCTCTGCTTCCTGCAGTCGTAGTCATCTCTTCAGTTCCGCAATAGCAACTGCTGAGGCTAAAGCTGACATGCATGCCCAGCCCATCTGTTATCCTTCTGTCACTCAAATAGGAGCACTACATAGGAGTTATGGAATCCACAAGAAGAATAATATCATGATGTGCAAGATTTCCTTTTGCCCCATCCAGTATGATGTAATGTAAGGTAATGGAACATCCTTTCAATTGGGAGTGCCTTTGAATGCAACATGAAACTGGAAAATTATGCAGAAATCTAATCTGGTTCTAGACATTGGGGTGCTTTATATTTCAACTGTTAGTGCACATACATTTGACTCAGGATACTCACTTTTAAGTTCCACAATAGCAGGCTCATGTGTGACCTTGTGTGAGTCTTGTAATGCAGTTTTTTCTGTATTCTATCCAGCTATAACATGAGTAGAAACAGGACCTCACTGGAAATGAGGCATTGCATCTTGCCCAGGCTATCCTGGACAGATAAAAACAAATCTAAATAGTTGTACAAATTGTGTAGATGATGATGTGACCATAAGCCCACAATAGTGGTGCAAAGCATGCTTATTATTTCAATATTTAAGGTTAGGGATAGAATGGGTATTGGTAATATATGAGCATATAATGGTAACTGTATTATATCTGAACAAGAGTTAGGAGGTAATGCCCTGAAACTGATAAATCTGACAGTTTGTAAAAAAATCTGTAAAGGAGATATTTTTTTCCATACGTAATCAAGTGTACTGGTTGATTTTAAGTTAGTGAAGAACTAAACAAGTCACAATATAAAGTTACGAAGTTACAGTGAGAGTGTGGCTATAAAGTCAAGCCTCTTCTAAGTTGTTGCATGTGTACTGGTCAGAGTTCAAATGGGGACATTGTTTGCTGCAGAAAAATGAGCAGCACCAGACCATGGTCGCTGAACAACACCTAATACAGGGATTGGCATGGAGTAGGACATAACTAGCCCACTAGTCCTAGACACTCTGTCCAGCCACATTAAAGACAGTGCCCTTACATTGGAGTCTGGTTGGGGTTTAGTAAAGCTAGACATAGTTACTCTACTACTGACTAAAGATTTACCCAGGAAAAAAGTAATGGCAATTAGCTTTCAGTGGTAGCGGTGGGGTTAGTCTATGTTGTTAAATAAAATGGGGACAGCAGCTGGGTGTGCGTTTTTGATAGGTATATACCAGCCTGGGGGCTCTGTTTGTATTTGAAAATTATTCTGAACTAGATATTTAACTAATATTTGACATGCAAAACTAAATACCAAAGCAATGTACATCTCTTGTGTGACATTTAGAAAAGTACACGACCTCCTTGTGCTTTAGTCCCAGCCTGAACACCAACATGGAATTAGGACCCCAGTGAAAATGAGATGCTGCAACTCAGTTGAGCTATTCTGCATACAGTAAATATGTGTCAGATTAACAAATTAGCAATTTAAAATGGCCCAGCCATCTGGAGTTGTCATTTTAACAACTGCATTGAATTTGGACTGAGAAGTAGGCACTATTCTAATATTTACAGATTAGACGCTGTTTGCTGTCAGAACCTAGAAATGTTACCTTGACCAAGGAGGAAAATATTCTAAGACAGACTCTGAGGGATAAGATGGCCCAAGAACCACCTAAACAATTAATTTCTTGGATATATACTTTTTTAAAAGTTTAGAAAGGGATCATACTTGGGGTATAAAAGAGCTTTGGAATCAGGAGAGAGGATTGGTTATTGACAATAAGGAATGGGAGGCAATAAGGCACAAAGCTCACAAAATCACTGTATTGAACACCTGGCAAGAATTTAGATGGCAGGTAAATACCAGATATTTTAGAATGCCAGTAATTACCAAACATTGTGACAGTCATAGGTCACATAGATGGAGAGAGTGTGCAGAGCTAGGGCTTCATAAACACATCTTATGGTCCTGCTCCAAAATTGCATCTTATTAGCAAGCAGCAGGTAATATCCTTGAGAAGATCCTTGAAATGTCACCTTTATGCTCCTTTAAACATTTAGTTGTAGACCTGCAACAACCAGATTTAAAAGGCAAAAACAAAAGTTACTCGCACAATGTTCAATTTCCACAGCTTTTAAGGCAGTCCCTCGGAGGTGGTTCACTGCCACTCCATCAGATACAACGGGCTGGTTTCAGAATTGTTCATCCATTCAAGAGACTAAGAAAATCACAGCATGGCTGTGCCATAAAATGAAGAAGCACTTCAGTTGATGATATTCCTTTATCAGTTACATGGCTGAATAGGATGGCAATGACGTCCTAGAAACTCTAGCCACACATGCTTAGATAAGGGTTGAAGGTGCTGCCTGACTGGGGAAGCTCAAACTTTAATCCTGGGGGGTATAAAAGAATAAGCTGGTTTACAAAATTCAGGAGGACAGGGGACCAATTTATGCAGTGTTCACATTCAGTCTTTTGTAGGTTACCACAGAGGACAATTTGGATATTCTGCCTCTCCCCTACAAGTATTAATATAAAGCCTAAGATGAGATTTGCATACGCCTCACTGTCTGGCACCCTATTGTCTTGTGTAGCATTCTAGTTTGACTGGTTGTAGACAAGTGGATTTTATTTTCTTCTTAAGTTTATTTATTTTGTTTTCAAGTCAAGTCTACCTCTGCTATTATCATTTTATGTGTTGGTATTGTGTGTAAGTGGTGTGTTTGAGCAATAATGCCCAACAGGGTGTATGTCGTGTTGGGATAACATCATGCCTCAGGTGGTTGGGCACGAGGCTGCAGGCCAAGTGCTTCCAACAACTGAGGCATGACGCTATCCCAAACGACACACACCCTGGAGGGCATTATTACTATTTATTATACAATGGCCCGTTGTTATATATAAAATAGAAAAATAATTTAAAAAATGTTTTTATTAGTGTGGAAAATATTTTTGTTAAGAGGAAATGCAAAAAAGAGAGTGTCCATAATGATGCCTGTAGACCCGTGATGTTGTGCTGGGATAATATCACGGGTCCAGCCCCAGACTGACCAGTCAGAGTCTAGGATTTTTTCTTGCCATTGTATAATTAAGGAATAATCCACTGTAAGGAGAGGGTTGGGCTGGGATTTTCCAAAGTCTGGTATGCTTCTGCCATGGGGCCACAGGCCAAGTGACCAACTGTGCCAGATGTGGGAAAATCCCAGCCCAACTCACACCCTGTCATGGAATATTCTAATTATACAATTAGGAAAGATAAAATGTTAAAAAGATAAAATATTTAACCAGGTATGTGGTATACCTGGTTAAATAACTAACTAAAAAAAAAAAAAAAGATAAAAATGGCACCAAAAAAATGTGATTCTGAACAACTTCTTTTTTTTTTTTGCATGCTGATTTTAATAAAATGTCTTTCCCCATACACAAAATAATTCCTTTTTGCAGGGCATAAGCCCTCCCATGCCCATGAAGATTCCTGGCCCCAACATGAATGTGCCGAGTGTCGTGAGAGCCATTATAACAGAAAGTGCCAGCACTTTGATTTTAGCATTGCTGGTTAGCTCTGGGTTGATTCTGACTTCAACACTACAGCTTACATCTGACTTTTTTTTTTTAGTCATAACTTTTCCTCAACAGCGTTTCAATTTGTGGAACAGTGTGGTTAAATGGAAAAAAAAAATGGCAGCTTTGTGCGAGTGTATTGGAATGCTATGCATTCTGCGTGGAATGTTTTTACTTTTTTTTTTAAGTGCAGTCAGCTGGTGCTTTATGAGGTGGTTATGCAAATACAACCCCAAGGCAGAAAGTGGCAGCTGACCATCAGGAAAGTGAATTTTTAGACTCCAATTGTATAATTATCTGAAAACCTCCAATAAAACTTGATTATGAAAAATAAAAATAAAATGGCCCAGTATGCTGGGTCTTGGATAACCCCTGGGTGCTCCCTAGTGTTCATTCATTGCTTTCTGACCTTTGCGGTTACATATTTGGTGAAATGGATCTCATGCCACAAATTCCCTTTTATTTAAATGTAACTGCCCACCTTAGCACCATGTCACCTGACCATGGGAAGATGTTACCATGCCTGTATAGGAACATCCCACAGATGGGAAGTTGTGAGTAGGAGTAGGAGTAGGGAGAAGAGGTAGAATGGTGACTATGACTTTTGGTAATGCTTATTAGGAGTGTAGTTTCAGAGACAATGTACACGCACATGTTATTGTTACCCTATAACTGTTATGTAGACCCATCAAGAAGAAGAGATAGCGATGGCAGTCAATTTGGATTTCTCTGATCTGAGATCTACTTCAGCTTTGAATGAGTCATGAGTACCCACAAACTTTTGTTTCCCTCTGTAATTGAGACTGGGATTTGTGAGACAGTTGTTGTGGCATTCTTTAAAACCTTTAGGCTCTGTGTAATCATGCTGCTCTGTAGAGGTGAAGGAAGATCTCCTCAAGTAAAGTCTACTAGGTGGGCACTCTCTTGCTATGTTGTATGGCATGATATATTTAGTATTCAGCCCAACCTAATGCTGGGTGAAGAGGTTCTGATGTGCCAGTAGCCTCCAGTATTTCATGGAACTCCCACTGTTCACCTTTCTCTAGATAGAGTATGGCATGTGACAGCAAAAAGGGTATATTGTCCTCGTGAGACATGACTATTGTGCAATATTGCCAGTCTGCCATAGGTTCAGCCAACATCTACCTCAGAATTTATGCCCACTGGCAAATGGCACCAAGCAGGAGTGGTTGTGCATTACACTTAAAAGAATGAATTGTGATGCTTGATCAACCACTTTTGTGTGGACATTCAGTTTATGTGCATTGTGTTCTAATGTTGGGTGTCCCACCTTTCTGGCTCCTATGCTTGTGGCCCCCGAATAACAACTTACTGAGTCCTGGATGGCCCCATTGCTGTGACAGAGGGCCCAGAGTATGCTGATGAACCAGTTTCACGGCAATCATCATCTGTACATGAAATGTCTGGTGGCCAACTCTCCCAAAGTCTATTTAGCATAATATTAAGTATTTTGCCAGATTAGAAAAGGGGTAGAGGACAAATAAGATGATTGCCAATGGCTGCAGGTGTGAGCACTCTTCTCATTATGTTTTTGGGGAACTCTGCCTTAAATCCCAGATGTAAACCTTCCTGTTAAAGACTTCAGCAGTGAGATTCCTTGATTTGATGTTGCATGTGAATTAAGATGCTTTGACTCCAGGGTGGGTCAGACTTATTAACTCGAGAGCCCATTTCAAATGAAGCTTAAGTGAGTGTATGTGTTACTTCTGTAAGTGTTGGTGTGCATGACAACACTGTCCAAGTTGGAGTGTCAATGTGAAGCTTGCTGATGCCAAAGATCTGATTTGGTCACCCTGCATTTTTGTCCACCATGACAATGTGGGGTACACATAAAAAACGTGTATGGTGTTTGGTATTTTGGAGAAAGGTTGCAAGGTCTGAATGACCCCACCAGTGGCACAAAGCATGACCCCAGCTTCAGCTCAATGTCAGATTCTGTCCCACCTGCCCAAGTATGCAGTGGTGATTTCTGAGACTGGTTTTGCATCCCTAAAGGTTCTATCAAAAAGGCCACACCTGATGCCATTGCTCTGAAGCAACCTCTGAAGCCATCTGCACCTCCCTCAGGGAAGTTATTGCTAGCTCCAGTGAGTGCTCCTAAAACTATTCTGTTGCCCAACAACTCTTACAGTCTACAAAGGAACCATCTACCAACATCAACATTACTTGCTCAATTAGGTTCATAGACTGTCATGGCTGTTGCCTAGCCTGCAACAACTACTTAAATTATTGCATCTAAAATAGACTTATATAAGAGGCTAGTGCCATCCTCTACTACCACCCTGTCCAACACTGACACCTTCTCAACTCCTGGAATGCACTCAGCTGCTTCCTGTGATCTACCTCAGCCTGGGAATACTTTACATTCTGAGTGAGAGGACAGTGATAGCGCCCACTAAGCTAGTATTGCTGAAGTTCCAGCTCTGAAGCTGTGATGCCTAATTTAGCATGTATCCCAGCTATCTCCCCTTCCCTATGAGCTCTCTGAAGCCTGATAATGCAACCTGGGTGAAGAAACAAAGATGACTCTACTGCTCCCCTGTAAGCCACTGTGGCCAACACCAGCATGGAAGAAGTGGTGGTAAGTGTGAACTGTGTGTGGATAGATAAGTTGTCTATTTCCCACCCTTTGGATCAATGATTACATGTCTTCTATCATGCCACTATCTGGACATTATCTGGTAGGATACCAGTACAGTGTAAATGTGAGCTGCCTAATGCCTGCCAGGCTGACAGAATCATTTGGGGTTGTGTGCAGAAAGACTTGGGGTGGAGTAGGTGTAGTTGTCCAAAGATCTATTGGATCATGTGGAGACCAAATAGGATGAATGGCAGAGGAAAGAGGAAGTTAATGGTCTAAATCTGGCTAAGCTGCACCATTGTCATCTGGAACAAGACAACTCTTTCCTAAGCACCTTAACTGCTGGCTGGGAAATAGACAAAAGTGTAGATGAACATAACCATATTCTCACTCATCCTCAGAGTGTCCTGTGAAAAGTGCCTTCCAATTTGAATCCCTGAGCAGAAGGCTGTGTACAATCAATATCCTCATATGCACTGATTCATTTTCAATGTGCCTCACCTACTGGTCTCTAAATGTTTGTACTAGAGAGAGATGCACGACGTTGCCTGTTGCCTTTTTTGTGACAAGATTTTTAAGTTTTGACTATTGCTTTAGAAGCAAGTGATACCCATCCTCTGCTGTGGGTAGGTACTATGCAAGCTACATCAGCCTCTAATTAGGAGAGCTGCATCATGGGCACTGCATGCTTCATCTGATGAAGTGGGCTGACATATGTGCCACTGAGCCTGGACACTAATAGTGATTTCAACATTATTTTGTCCTGCATAAAGTGATCCCAATCTCCTAATTTTCCATTTTACCAGCTTCAACTGAAGAATAATAAGTTAATATCTAGAAGGAGTTTCAGAAGAGGATACTGGTAATCTTGTTCCACACTTGCATCTAAGGGACACTATGCAGTGATCTTCACATCTAGTATCCAAAAAATAAGAGTTATAAAAAGGAAAAAATAGCAACCCACCTAATTGGTTGAGTTTTGCTGTGAGACTTTCTCGAATATGAACATCCCCCCTTAGATGTACTGCATATGGATGCCCTTACCCAGTTGAATTAATACAGTATGAATGCAAAATGCCCAAAATGTGGTCACGTAAATGGTTGAGTGATCGTCTGTTCATTGTCATTGTAAGAACTAACTTTTGCAGTGATTGCCGTTCTATAACCTGTTGCAGTTGCATGATTGTTAGCTACCTTGTACTCTTTTTTTTTTTTTTTGTAAGCCATGTGAAAACATGCAGAGGATTATCTCTGTGTAGCATGTTGCACTTTTATTGCAGTTTGGGGGGTGTAACCCACAGTTGTTCCCTGCTGCCTGTTGACATCTTTATGATCCTTGAAGGTATGCATTTCATTCCTCAGATCTGATGCCATGGATTCGTTTCGTTTAAATATAATGGTCAGCGTTGGCCCCATGTCATCTGACCATGGGGAGAGTGGTCAGGTGAGAGTGGTTACTGTGCCTTTATAAGCATGCCATGTGTGCAAAAAGGGAGTAGAAGTCATGAGCAGGAAGTAGAGGTGGAGTGATGAGCGTAATGTTTGGTCATGCCAATTGTGAGTGATCTTCTGGAAATACAAAGTTCTTGCCAGTAGCAGTGATTCCCCTTTACAGTCATGCAGATTATCTTTTGAAAAGGAAGACATGGCAGTGGTTGTCATTTTGCTTTCTTAGATGGGAGATCCACTTCAACATTCACAGTAGATGAACAATGAATACCCCCTGACTTTAATCACTCCCCATAATGGAGGCTGGGATTTGTGAGACAGTTGTAACACCGTCCTTGGAACTTGGTCACTGTGTCAACTTGCTAACCTACTGAGAAAGAAAGCCTCACTGAAGTAAAGCATTCTATGCAGGGCACTCTCTTGCTATGCTGTAAGGTGAACATTTTCAATATTCAGTCCAAACTGCTGCTGGATGAAGAGATTCTGGTGCACCTGTAGCCTATAGCATGCCATGGAACTCACCCTGTGTCCTTTCCCCTGGACGATGTTCAAGAGAAATGATATATATTGTCATTGTGTGATGCATCTGTTGTGCAATACTATCAGTCTGCAATAAGCTCTATTAATATCTGCATTGGACATGTTACATTTGGCAAATGGTGGCAGGTAGAAGTGGTTGTTTGTTGCACTTGGAAAATGAAAGCCTGCTGCTTGACCCACCCGTTATGAGCAGACATTTAGTTTATGGATTTTGTGTGCTAAAAGAAGATATTCCCCTTTCTGGTTCCTATGCCTGTGGTTCCCTGAATCAACAATTGACAGAGACCTGCCCCCCCCCCCAGCACACATACACTCTGCTGCTAAATGGGTTGTTAAGTGTCCTGATGAACTAGGGGTAGTAGTAAGGATTTGCTTGCATGTACTGGGAAAACAAGGTATTTCATGTAAGTACATGTCAGACAAGTTAACCATGTCTGCACATAATGGCACATTTTGTTTCTGTAGTAAAAGCATGCTGTCATGTACAGTATGTTGTATTGTAAGTTGGCAGGATTTTCAAACCCTGTTACAAACATAAAACAAGACACCACAATAAACCATTATGCAGTTCTGCCTTAAAGTTAAACTTTCATTGATTGAAAGAATAATTCATATTACTTCAGAAAATCAAATCATGTGTAAACAAAGTAAATTAGACCCATCATTGACTGATTGGGAGTATGTGATTAAATTGATGACTTTGATCTCAGAAGGCCACCCAACCTGACACACTGTGTAATTCATAATGTTACACTTTTATAAACATTCAGTACCTTAAGTACATCAAATCCTTTGCTGATACAGTACATATGAGAACAAGACAAAGAAGCTATGGCTTCATCCCCAATCCACTGCTAGAGTTATTTCTATAGAAACCCATTCAACATTGGTTCTATTTCATATTAGACAGAAAAGAGTACATATTTACACTACACCCACCCACAAGTGAGTTATTTAGGAAAAGTTGTTTTATCATGAGAAAGTGTCCACCCTAAATATGTATGATATGTGATTGCATGCTGCAGATACTCAAGTTTGTGTTATAATAATCTAAGATAAAGTACCTAACCTGCACCATGGCAAAGAAAAAACTATGGGCCTTGCGCCCCCTGGAGTGTCTGCATTCCTGCACCCTAGCAGTAACCCCCCTCAACCAGGGGATCTGAATCACAGCTCCTGCAGTTTCCATGTTGTTGTACCTCACAAGCTCAAATATCTTTTGCCTACAGGGTGCCCAGCTGGCTAAATGGTCTAAACAGTTACATCTCCTCCACTCCTACCCTAGGTGCATTTAAATCAAGGCTCCACCTCTCTCTCACTGCCTCTGGCTCCTGTGACTGCCTCCACTAGCTGACCCCATGAATATTTCCTTAACCTTATACAGTTCTCTCTCCTATTAACACTTGGTTACCCCTTAGCATGCACTTCCCCATGTTATGTCTATGACAATACCTCTGGCTGTGTTCCTCGTCTATAGCTCTCCCCCCACTCTCTCTCTTGTCCTCTATCCTCCCTGCACCTCATCCGCTATCTCCTAGTAAACTAGCCTCCAGAACTTGTCTGGCATGCTGCTTTGAATCAGATGGCTGGGCTACTGAGAAGTTACATGATCAACCAGATAAACAGTTTATGAATGAGCAACACAAGAACGAAAATTATTTAAACCATGCCTCTTAATGTTAATACTTGCTGTTAATTATTTGATGAGGGACCACATTTTTTCTTGCTTACTCTTAAAATACTAACATGCTGAGAATTAAAAATGTGTTTATGGAACTGTATAGAATTCCCCCAGAATTCTACAGCATTAGAGAGCAGTAGCTGTTGCCCGCTAGTATATCATATCCACTTAAAGGATGAACAGTTGACATTTCAAAACAGAGAATGCTGTTGAGACACTTGGGGCAACCATAATTATCATGTGTTAGCAAGGCAAACCTATTTGGACAGACAACATATGGCAGATGCATAGATGATCTTGCTCCTATACATGTGGGGAAATGCACTCATCAAGAGAAATGTAGATCACCCATGGATTGATACATACACACAGAAAGATACACACATACTGTACACAGACGTGAACACAATCTCAAACAAACTATCAATTATTTTAAACTGGGCCTCACATGGCATATAGCAGTGGTGATCTGTTGTGAGGTGGGACTACCTGTTTCTGTATCCAAGTGCCACACCTTTCTTCTTTGTATTCAATGAAAGCAGAACACCAGGCTGGAGATGCAGCTGTTGTTTATGAGTCTGTGTGTCTTGGTCTTCCTCTGCACTGGTGAACAAAGTCATCCCATCAACAGGAAGAGGCACTGATTTTTCAGGTCCCAAATTCTCCCATCTTTGTTTTTTTTGGTAGAGGAATACTTGTTACAGTAGGAGAGAATGCATTTCTTCATAGCCTTTTTACATTCAGCTCGCTCACCACAGATATATAAAGCCAAGAGTGAGACAGGGAGATGTAACTGTAGATCATCTTTGTTGCCTCATTGCCCTTACTGTACCTTCCATATAAAGCCCATGTTAGACTGTTCCTGACTCTTGACTCTCTTAGAGAGCTGCGTGAAAAGCCCTACAAGAAAAGGCTGCAGGAACTCAACAGGTTCTCCCTGGAAGATTGAAGAGAAACATGGGACATGATTGAAACCTTCAGGTATCTCACAGGAGTGAGCAAGGTGCAAGTGGAGTATCTACTTCAGAAGAAGGAAGGCAGAAGAACAAGGGAGCATGCAATGAAGCTAAAGGGAGGGGGGGAGTTTAGGAGAGCTGTGTGGAAATACATCTTTACTAAAGGGTGATGGATGGAGTCACGTGATGCGCCTGGAGGTTTAGCAGCTGAATTTTGGGTCTCCCTTCCCCGCTGCAACATCGCACATAAAAAATGTATAATTTGGCAGTATACTTTGCCAGCCTTATTTACAGAAATACTGAGACTCTGCTTGTTTGTGCTTTTCCGCTTTTGGAGCGCTACACGGAATGGAGAGCTCGGACCATGAGCTGGAAGCTAAGCGACCTCGGCGGAGTTCATCACCGGCAGCCCAGCAGGAGGAAATAACCCCAGCTAAAATCTATAATGATCTTACGACTATTAAGGAGGCACTTTTCAAGTTGATTGAGGAGGTTACTGATTTCAAGCAGGCGTTGTACAGCTAGCCCGTCGAGGTGGCCAGACGCTGAGGCAAGGATCTCCTCTATCGAGAGGAACATGGAGAAAAGTGGCTAGGCGTAGCAAGGAGATGAAGACGACAATATCAAAATTGGAGGATCACCTAGACGACCTAGAGGGAAGAAGCAGACGCAATAACTTGGTTTTGTTGGGGCTCCCTGAGGGAGAAGAGGGCCCCAACACCATCTTATTCCTCCAAAAGTTCCTAAAGTCATCGGTGGGGCCTTCGCCCAATGGGCCTGAATACATTATCGAGACAGCCCATCGAGCTCTCAGGGCTAGGCCGCCACCATCGGAGCCTCCGAGACCTGTGATATTCAAGCTTTTGAACTTCCTTGATCATGAATTTATTTTAAAGGAAGCTAGGAAAATATCTGCCATTCTATGGGAAGGAAAGAAACTCCGTATTGTTCCGGATTTGACCCTGAAGTCACGCTTGGCCAGAGATAGCTTTCGCCCGGTTACATCTAAGCTTTGGGCTGCCGGGATCAAACATCGTATGTTATATCCTACTAAGCTGGAAATCACCCTAAAAGATGGGACAAAGCGCTTTGATTCTGTGGAAGAGACTCTGAAAACACTTAAGGTCGCTTTGCCAGATCTATTTCCTAAAGGGTGACTGTTGGGGACTAACATTTATTGAATGCTTCTATAGTATTGGTGGGCAGATTCATGCAGCTACGGGCTACTCAGGACTTAAATGCGAGTTATCTATGGACTGCTAAGGACATATATTTTTTTTAGTTTTCCGGAAGTATTAGGCTCATGTTTCTTATTTACAGGTTGTCTGTTCTGGGCCAATAAGATGATTTTGCTTATATGTCTTTTATTTTATGGGGCTACTATAGAAGCCCATTGGTATGTGCTGCATATTAACTAACCACTAGAGGGGGTTTTTGGACCAATTGTATCTTTTGTGCACCTGTATATTACTTTTATCTATCCGTTCATGGTTTGGTCAGCCCTTGAAATGTATAAGGAATAACTAGCCACCCTTTGTTTTTGAGCCTACAAGATTTTGGGGGAACTCTCCTACTGATTTGCTAAGTTAAGTTCCCTTCCTATCAGCTTCCTTTCTAGTTTGAAGGGAGGGGGGGCTTTATTCTCCCGTATATACATCTTCAAGTGTTGTTTAAGGTATTACTAGGGAGCTTCCGGTATTTAGCTATGGTAGAGGCTTCCTTTCGCTGGGATTAAAGTTAATTATCGAATAGATTAGGGCAAGAGGTAGTCCAGGTGGGACTATATAATTTAAGTTTTTACAATTCGGCCTCTATGCTCCTATTAAGGAACTTGCGTTCCCTTTTGTGAGACGATATTATACTATTGTCTGATTTTTTTTACCTCAACGACGTTGCTAGAGCCAAAATTAATATAAGAGGCCCATTAATGAGTGAGAACAGTTTCAATTGTTGTATTTTTTGGGGTTAAGAGGGCTCCGTCTTATCAGGGCCTTAAGATAATATTGGACAGTAAGAGTTAATTAAGCCATCTTGGTTGTGGGGGGCGGCCGCCTCTAGAGCATACATGGACCTGAATTTCTGGAGTTGGCTTCGGGCCAGGGGGGTTGTTTTCAGCTGAATGTTACTGGAGTGTTTGTGAGGTTCATTATTTTGGGGAGTTTAGGGAGTTTTGGGGTGGGGCTAGGCAGCTTTCCAATCAGTCTTAGATCCTTTCTTTTAGCTTTCTATGGTTAGCAACCTGAACATCATCTCCTGGAACATAAAAGGGGGGAAGGATAATACTAAAAAATATGTTATATTAAACCATTTGGTGCATTTCGATCCGTCAATAGTCTTTCTCCAAGAAACTCACGTACCTCCAGACCAGCTTCATCATCTAAAGAAAAGGTGGGTAGGTCAGGTTTATGGGGCAGGGCTTTCCCCAAGTAAAAGGGGGGTGGCCATCTTAGTAGCAAAAGGGATTCCCTTTTTTCCTGTACAGATCTTTTCGGATCCTAATGGAAGATATGTGATAGCCACAGGGAAACTAGGGGGAGTTGACTTGGTATTGGGATCCATTTACGGCCCTAATCAAGAGTCACCTTCCTTCTTCACGGAGTTAGCTGTGCTCATGGCCCCTTTAGCAGATAGACCTGTAATTTTAGGAGGAGATTGGAATCTGGTGCAGTCAAACTGTTTAGACAGTTCATGGTCCAGAGTTGACCATTTGTCTCCTTCTCAAAGGGCATTAGCGGAGTTTACTTCTTCCTTGGGCCTTCTTGACCCATGGAGGACGATTAACCCCACTTCCAAAGAATTTACCTTTTATTCTCCTGTTCACAAAAGTTATTCACGTATAGATTTTTTTCTGGTTAGCCACCAAGTCTTTTCCTTTATTTATGAGGTTACTATCTCGAGTCGTGTAATTTCGGATCACTCTCCTATTGGCTTTCGTTGCCGTCCCTTGTCAGCTCCACCCAGATCTTATTCTTGGTCTTTGAACAATTGCCTGCTTAAGGACCCCAAACTGTTAGAACATTTTCAGTCTTTTATGTCCCATACAATTACATTTAATTGGGGTTCGGTCAGAGCGGTGGACAAAGTCTGGTCGGCCTTGAAGGCCACATGGAGAGGTGAGTTGATCAGGCAAGCATCAACTAATAAAAAGCAAAAGACCTCTGGCTAATTGTTTAGAGAGAGATTAAAGCCTTGGAGATCATGGGAGATGATTCGAGATCCCCAGACCAAGATCAAGAATTGGCTACGCTTAGGGCTTGGTACACGGGGACAGTGAGAGAAGGAGTTGAGAATCGGGCTTCTAGATTGAAGGCCACATTTTTAGGGCAGGGCAGCAAAGCTGGTAAAATTTTGGCGTGGCAGCTAAAGCAAAGATCGTCAGCTAAGAGTGTAGCTGGGTTGAGACATCCGTGTACTAATGATTTAGTCTCGGATCGGAAGGATATTAGCTATTTTCTTGACTTTTATAAAGACTTATATTCCAGTGCGCTGCCTCTCTCCGATGGGTGTGTAGGGATGAAGGAGTTTTTGGCAAATATTCCTCTCCCTGTACTTCCAGAGGTGAGTTGCCAGAAGTTAGAGGCCCCCTTTACTCATAAGGAGATTACTTGAAGCTATTGACGACCTTAAGGTAGACAAGGCTCCGGGACCTGATGGGTTACCGCCCAGTTTTTTAAGCTGTTTAAAGATCTTCTCGTACCGCTATTGCAACAACTTTACACCTTTTGGCATGACTGTGAGATACAGGACCCATCCCTTTTTGAAGCAAAAATGATTCTCCTACCTAAAGCCGAGAGACCACCTGACTTGGTTGGTAATTATAGGCCAATTTCACTACTCAACGTAGATATTAAAATTTACGCTAAGATTTTGGCCACTCAGACAAAAATATGGCTGGACCTGGTGAGCTCGGATCAGAGTTGGTTTCGTAGCTGGTCGTTCATCAAGTGATCACTTCAGGAAAATATTTTATTTAATCTCTGCGTCTACGTGTCCGGATTTGGAAGCATCTCTGGTTTCTCTAGACGCAGAGAAAGCTTTCGATAGGGTGGAATGGAACTTTCTGTTCCAGGTCCTATCTGAATTTGGGTTTCCTGAAAAATTTTTAAGATATATCCAGGTCCTTTACACTTGCCCCTCAGCAAGGATCCAGTGCAACAACCTGATCTCAGCTGCTTTCCCTTTAGGGCGAGGTACCCGCCAAGGTTGCCCCCTCTCCCCGTATTTATTTAATTTATATTTAGAACCCCTAATTAGGGCTATTAATAATGACAAGCAAGTTCTTGGGATCTGTATAGGAAGTCGAGTACAAGCTATCAGCTTTTGCGGATGACTTACTACTGCATGTTCGCTATAGCCGAGAATCACTTCCTCGTTTATTCCAAATTATCTCTGATTTTAGTAAATTTTCGGGCTATCATTTGAATAAGAGTAAATCAATGGTTCATCCATTATCTCCGTATCTTCAACAAAGTTGGTGTATTTCTTTAGGTTTACAATGGCAACCTAAATCTTTGCTTTATCTAGGTATTCGGATCTCCAAGGACTTGGATGATTTGATAGATTTAAACTTTAGACCATTGGTCAAATCTCTTAAGGAAAGCCTAGAGAGGTGGTCTAAGCTTCCGTTATCTTTTTGGGGGAGAGCCAATACAATCAAAATGATGATTTTGCCAAAAATCTTTTACCCCCTTTATAACCTCAATGTATACCTTCCCAGGTCTTTCTTTAATTTGATTTCCAAACACTGTTCTGATGTTTTATGGAAGGGGAAACCCCCTCGTAGAGCTTATAGGAAGCTTACTTATTCAAGGAAGGTGGGAGGCCTTCAGCTTCCGGATTTTTACATATATTATTTTTCTAGTCATGCCGCTAGAGCGGTTTTATGGCTATCAGACTTGGAAGGGACCTCGGCTGGACTTGCCATGGACCGGTTGATGGCTAAGAGCGTCAATGTAGATTTAGAATCTTGTTTATATATTCCATGGTCAAAGGTTCCTGTTAAGCTGAGGGACACTCCGATGGGGTGGGACATAAAGGCCCTTCGCCAATTAGATTCGTTGCTGAGAATTCCCTATGTAAAAGATATATCGCAGCCCCTTTTAAGGAATCCTAATCTTTTGGTGGGGAATCAGTTGATAAAGAAACACATTGGCAATCTCTCTATTAACCTTAGGGTAGTGGATTTTGTTTCACAAGGCTCAGTTATCCCGCCCTCCGCTCTGATAGAGAAATTTAAAATTCAACCTAGTGATCGGTTGTGGCTGTACCAGATCCAAGGCTGTATTGGTTTCCTCCTTAGGGGTTGCAAAGGAACGGTCGAAGCTGGGGAACTGTTGAAGAAAATGAGGGATTTGACAATATCTGGTAATCCAGTTTCAAAATTGTATAAACTAATTTTAACTAGGAGAGATTCAAGTATTTCTCCAGTCCCCTTTTATTGGGAGGCAAACTTATCCTTGGGTTGGCTGGAAGAGATGTGGGGTAAGATATGGTTGGATTTATATGCCTATGTCAAGCAAGACAGATTAAGGGGTTTACAGTTTAATCTCCTACATAATCTCTAACTCTCTCCGGCCAAGCTTTCTCGGCTATACAACTCTAGTTTGTCAGGGTGTATAACCTGTGGCTGCCCTGTTGCCACTACTTACCATATATTATGGGAATGTCCTAAGGCAGTTAAACTTTGGGATTTGGTGAAAAAGTGGTTAGGCCCTTACTCCAAGATTTCTGCATACTTTGATGCTAAAATATGCTTCTTTGTTATGTTTGCACAAAGTATGGCGAAGTCTCATAAGTACCAAATGGCCTTAGTGGCTCTAGTGACAAAGTTGCTTCTCCTTCGTTATTGGCATAGTGACCAATTTCCCTCTCATAAGTAATGGTGGGATGAGTTTCTTAATGATCTAAATGCGGAAAGGTCCGCTGCTGTTTTTTATAACTCAGTTGAGAAGTTCAATTACTATTGGGATAGTTTTCTACGATGTTTGAAAGCCAAGTACGGCTATTAGTGGAGTTGGGAGCTTTTCTTCCCCTTTCATCTTTTAGGGTTTATACCCTTTGGGGCTGGTGGGGCTCTCCTTCCCTTTGTAGCCATGCTTGACAGAAGCTTGGTTAGCGTTCCCTTGTTCCGTGAGGGACGAATTAAGATGACTGATTTTTAGGAAGGTATTAACTTAGAATGGTCATAGTTATTAATGCTGGGGTTGTTAACGTATTCAGGCCAATATTCAGGCTTATATCAAACTGATATTTACTTTACATACAGGATTGCTGCCCTGGGTGGGGGTGGGGGGATAGGGTGTTTTAGGAGGATACCCCTTTGTGATATGCTACGTGTTACTTCACTTCTCAGAAGCTATTGTTAAGGGGTTATTGTATGTTTTTTTTTAGTTGGGTTTGTGAACTGTAATGTTGTTTCTTATAAAATAAACTTATTTGCCAAAAAAAAAAAAAAGGTGATGGATGACTTGAACAGCCTGCAAGAGGAAGTAGTGGAGAGCAATGAGTATGTGGAGCTTCAGGAATGCATGAGATAGGCACAAGGGCATGCAATATAAAGGAATGGAGAGAGTGACACCTGTGATTAATTAGGGTAAGTGGTGACAGAATAGGCAGGGACAGCTTGGGGCAGACTGGATGGGCCTTAAGGTCCTTTTGTGCCAACGAAATCTATGTTTCTGTGATTGTATTCCAGGAAGAAGTTACTGTGCATCTGAAAAGAAAAAGCAGAGGTTGCAGAAATTGACTTTTCTATCCTCGAGGGAAAGGGGCTAAACTCATATTGGTAAAGGAGAAAACGGCCAATGGCTAGAGCTGGCATTTGAGCTCTGGCTTTAGAATCACAAACAATGTGGAATATGGGCACTTTTGCAAAATCTGTATTTTACTGAATGCAGTTTTGGAGCTATTTTATCAAGCTGCATGAACCTTAGAACTATATCACTGCGTTTAATGCAGATAACTGCAGTTGGCTAAGCCATGGCATCTTTCCAGCACCCAGATGTTATATGTCTGAACTCCAAAAGTAAATAAATATAAGAAAATTATGTAAGGTATACTGTTCTTTTCCAGTAAAATAATTGAAGATCCTAAGAGCACATTTTGAATGCATGCAAAGTTATAAAATATTTAGGGATTCACAAAGCTTATTCTTGTTAAAAATCAAAGCTATCATGAACCTGCAGTATATCAACACACAGACAAAGCTATTTTACATCTAAAAGCCTCAAAAGATTACTTTTAAGATCTTAAATGTATGTACGATAAGATATTGTTTTGACATTACAATAAGCTGCACTGTTTTTCGCCACAGACAGGTTGAAAAAGTAGGAAACAGTAGCCTCACAATAATGAACTACTTTATTAAGAATACTTTTTTTTTGTTTCCATTTTCCTTGGCACTCCATTTGTGTGGTCCTGCCTAAAGCCCTGTTTACACTGCCGACTTTGCAGTGCATCAACCTATGTGCATGGGTTGATGCACTGCAAAGTCAGCAGTGTAAACACTGCCAGGTAGAGGTGTGCAAAAAAAAATTGTGAAGGCAGAATTTCCACAAAAGTGTGAATTTCGCTTCCGCGAAAGATCAGAAATAATTTTCACAACTTTCGTGGTAATTCTGCCTTAAAACTGCAGAATAAATATCCAAACTGTGGGTTAGTTTATCAAACTGCAGGGGTGGGGCCATCATAGAATGGATCACTGCCAGTGGTCAGTTCTGAGGCTTTTTTTAACTGCAGTTTAATTTATTATTCTACCTCCCACTGATCAGGGGTCACAATAAATAAATAAATGAAAACCTCCAATCCCTCCCTCAGACCATCCTGGTGTCTAGTGCCCCCTCCCACCGATCGTGGGTCCCAAGTAAAAATCACTGATCTCTGGTGTCTAGTGGTTCCCACCCACCGCCCTCCCTGCCCAGGTATCATGGCCCATGGGTCCCGGTAAATAAGAAACCAAAACTCTGATCCCTTCCTGGTATCTAGTGGCTCCCCCCACCCACCTGTCATGGTCCCCAAAAACATTTTATTTCCCTGGTGTCTAGCAGACCCCCCCCTCCCTGTTCTGGATTCCCTTAACCCATAAAAAGCAGCCAGTGGTCTGCCAACTCATTCCCTCTATTCCCAGTATTTCTTGGTGTCTAGTGGACCCCATCCCTGATCCCTATAAAAAAAAAGTAATCCCAATTCCTGGTGTCTAGTGGACCCCTACCCCCCCTCACACACCAACAGTTCATCTGCCACCACCCCATCCCCCACCCTGCCCCTTAGCGGGCCACTAGCACAGCCCTTCTCTCTCCTCCATTACCTGTGGCCCATTGAACTGTCAGTGAATGACTGCATGGTTGTAAAAGCACATGCTCATTCAGTGACTGTTCATTAAACTATGGATAGAATAAATTCTGCAGTTTATATGCATTTTTCCACATTTCACAAAAAAGTCCACAGAATGCAGTGAAAATCCATGGAAAATCCCAGTTTCACCAATGGTGAAAGTTCTGAAATTTCCAAGAAATTTCTAAAATTTCGTGAAAGTTCTGTAAGAATGGAATTCGCAACTTTTGCCCACCCCTACTGCCAGGACCATGTCAAGTGGTCATCGGATCAATTTTTTGATCCAACTCAGTTGTGGGATCTGTAGCGGAGTGAGAGCATTAAATGGCAGTGTGAATGCTTTGCTGCACTAGCTCTGCTACAAGGGCTGTTTTTTTCTTCAGCTTCTGGTGCATTCTTAGCCCCTCCTTGGAGCAACCTGAAAGCTGCAAGGGCAGGCTGTGTAAATGCAAATGCTGATGGTGAATTGGGAAGGGAACAGCTCACATTCCGCAGTGTTGCCACTGTGTAAACATGGCTTAAGTCTCAGCTCTTACTAAGACACTCCACTGCCTCTCAGGAGCATCCTTCTGATATCTCATGTGCCTTGCAGTCAAGACTTTTGATTTTTTCTGGCATAGTGGGCCCCTTATGTTCACGATTATTTACTAGTGTGGTAGCATGGGGATGGGGGTCCTGGACCATCAAAGTCCATTGATGTGAAGAGGGACAACATGGCAGTTACTCAAAATACCAAGCTCAATGCTTTTCCTGGTTTTCCTTGATACTGGTACCTCCCAGCAACCATGCTATCAGCACAGTGTTTTTAGTCACCAGAGGAGGCAGTGATCTAGTGACATTATCTCCACCCCCCACCAGAGCTTGAGCAGGTTAGCTCCTCAGTGTCCAAGACTCTACCAATCTGGTGTGTGAGCCAGATTCATGTTTTCCACATGGTAGTGTATCCTATTTACTGTAAGTTAAAATTCAACCCCTGTGTGATGTATACACTTCTCAAGTGAAGAAGAGAGAGAGTGTGTGTGTGTGTGTGTGTGTGTGTGTGTGTGTGTGTGTGTGTGTGTGTGTGTGTTATGCATGTTTGTTTTTCTGTGCATGTTTCAGTTTTTCTGTGCATGTTTACTCCTGATTTTGTGCCACAGAAGGTGCATCCATTAAAGTCAAAGAAATATTTTTTTTATTAAACCATGAGAGTAACTGAACAACATGGAAATAGAAACATAAGAAGTATTTAAATAAAAGAACAAAGGTCTATGTATGTGAAAGGTCCATGGCAGCAATTATCCAAATTTCAAAGCTGATTGTTTTTCTCTGGTTTTCCTCTAAGCCTTGGCTCTGCACCACTTGTATACTATAGCATACATTACTCTACAGCACCCATGCTGTCAGTGTGTTGGTGTTAGCCACCAAAGCAGGCAGTGATGTAGAACACACTATCTGATCCCTCCCCCACGTCAGAGTTTGAGTGTGCTTGCTCCATATTGCCAAACACTTCCTCCACCAGTGTGATGTGGGAACCAGACCCAGGTCTCCTACATTGTAATGTGACACTACACACACAACATGGCCAGGAACAACAACTTGTGTAATAAAATATACATGCACACACATTTTAATACTATAATTTGAAAGTAGCATCACAATTTACTAATTATGACACTAGCACATACAATGAAACCAAAGTGTTGGTTTAGGGTAAACCAATGAAGATGTAATCATGAGTAGTGAAACTCCCAGTCTTCATTTTGCACAACGGAGCCTACTCAGCGGAATTATATTGCACCTTACCCTGCTTTGTTGTACACATCTACAAATTACACTTTAATTTCATTAAACACACTGCTGAAATACTATGAACTCAGAAATAGGACAACTTTACAATTGGTGTTGGGCTGGACAATCTGAAACAGCATTCAGTTGCACGTTGTATTGCTGTTTAGTGCTGACAGGTTGCAAGGACTGGGTAGGAGCACAGTGAAGTTTAAAAGTCACACTGTTTACAGCTGTGTAAACTGAAAAAAAAGTCTTCAGAGGGAGAAAGCAGTAGTACTGTAATGAAAAGCATAAGTAATTGCTTTTTATTGTAGCTTGATGTAGGTTACAAGTCAACCCCTCTGTGATGTATACATAATCATAGTGATGAAGGTCATGTGCATGTGTGTGTGTGTGTGTGTGTGTGTATGCGCACTCCAGCTTTTTTTGCATATATTGTACAGTAGGTGCACACACTAAAGTTTAAAAGTAAAAAAAAAATATATTAGTCTGTGAGAGTAACCGAACAATTTGTCAATGGAAACATAAGAAGCAAATTAAATGAGGCATTTAATTTCACTGTCAAGCAGGCTTTGTAGAAGAAAGCTTTTAGGAAAATGTATGGTTTTAATGCTGAGTATAACATGTTTTCTTGACGTTTATCTGGGGAAAATGCTTTACACTTCAACCATCATAAAGAAGGTAGTGGAAAATGTTTTACAATGGAAAAGTACTTGACGAGTAATTAATAGTACCTATAATAAGAATAATTTAATCATCAAAATTGTAACATAATTGCTGTTGCTCTGTCTCCTTTTGCTCTGTTAGATATTTCTTATTCCCCATGTGCTGATGTGTATTTGCTGGTGGCTGAGATAATAATTAAAGAAGCTTTGTCTTTTGCTTCAGTAGCCTGCTGCCTTTCCCTCATCATCTCACCCTAAAGGTCAGGATACAATTGCTAATAGCCCAAGTGCAGTGCAAGCATCCTGCCTATTAGCCAAGGGCTCTGCTCTGTAAACCGTACTTGACATCAATATAATTTGCAGCAGGCTAAAAGATCCCTGAGGGCATTCCCCAAATGCCCAGGTGAAAACATAGCTGACATGTCAGCCCTTGCAAAACAGCATCAGAGAATTGAAAGTCTTCATCTGCAAAAATAAACCTGTGCATTAAAGTATGCTACACTGTTTTTGGAACAACACCTTCTTATGTTCGAGTGCAGACAACTTGTCACATATATTGCAAAGGAGATACTAGAATGTGCACATAGAATCTTGTTCTCAGAGAATTGCTTCCTGGGTGTACATAGAATTATACTCTTCTGTTTTATTTTAAGTTTGCAAAATTGTTTGTGAATAGTAAAAAAGAGCTGTCATGAAAATATTCTCTGATTCAGTCCTAGACAAGTTCCACAACTTCTTGGTCACAAGATTATTAATCATTTGCATTTTCAGAAATACATTTTGCTCCAGTTTCTAACGGCAGTGCATTCTGAGAATCACTGGTCAAATTTAGCATTAACTTTTCCTAGCAATAAGGGAAACTCTTAACCAGTTGCTTTCCAAATTCCACTCAGTAATTTCATGAACTGCATCAGTTTTTCTGCAGTAGAATTCTGACCCTTTTTGCCACTCCTGTTTGCACTCACAGCGAGGTCTATGCATTAATGTGCAGGTTTTATTTTTTTTTATTTTAGTCTTTGGCAACTGGGTAAGGCCCACTTGGCACAGGTGCCTGTTTTCAGGGGACCTGGGAGCACTGGGAGGTTAAGTGACTTTTTCAGAGCTACACAGTATGCAAGTGGAGGTTGTGAGAATCATACTCAGGTCTGGTCTGCTAGATATATCAAGCTTGTTCACACCTTGTTCACACCTCATTCCTGTAACCTCTAGGCAATACTGCCTATATACCACAGATCAGCGGTGAGTAGGCAAACCTCAGGCGGAATGCTGCACACCTCAGTACAGAGAACCCCCAATGACATGGATGGAAGGGATGTTTATTCCTTCCATTCTGGATCCCACTGCCAGTAATGCAGCTATATGCACAGCCTGTCTGGGTGCATGTCTTGGAGTGTGCCCGCACTCCACATCATTCGTGAAGGTGTGGAATGCTAAACAAAGGTGGCTCAGGATACACAGGCAGGGATGCAGGCATATCATCTGCATATCCCCCTTGAAAAATACCACAGGCTGCGGGACAACAACCCCCCCCCCCCACAGTGCTACCCCAGCCCTCTGGTTAGAAAGGGAGAGCTAGGGGCAGCAATTCAGGCATTCACCCATATTTTGATTATCTACCTTATTGTGCCTTCCCAGTATCCAATGTGTAGCAGGGGATCCACATCGGGACCCAGGACAGGCATCCAATCCATGGGCAGGTCCACAGACAGTCACAGGTCATTGGCCAGTGATCTGGAATGCTGGCCCACTGCAAGCCTGTGTGCAGGTCAGAGCTATATGGGTTGAGTATGTGTAAATTGCATGTACCTGGCCCATCATTGATGCACAGTCCCCAATGAGCCCTTAGTTAAATTTATTTGATACTCTACTCAATCAATATCAATCAATATCTTTATTTATCCAGGCAGGCAACAGTGAGCAAGCTCATTTACAAGGGGGACCTGCGATCCTACAGTAATACTAGAGAAAGACAAGTTACAATAGTACAAATAGTAAAAATAGGTGTTATTACAGTAAAAATGCACATTTACAGGTCATATACATTGAACATAGAACTACAAGGAGTCGTGGATAATGAACTTGTGCTGGATCTAAGCCCCAAAACTGTGCATTTTGTAGTGGGAAATGCTAGGGAGAAGGTAGGCATACCAGATAGAAGATATCAAGCACATAATGTAGGGAGAGGTGGGGAATAGGGGCTCAAGCGAAGAGGACCCAATTGTTAGAGCAGAGTGAGGGATTGGGAGGGCGGAGGACCGTACAAAAGGCGACAAAGCAATTTTTGCCCCAAAACGTGGTGACATATGGAGGAGAAAAGCTGCCATTGTACTAAGTGCAAGAGGAGGAATATAGTAGCAGGGGCTAACTGGGAGGGTCCTGGAGGTTGGAGCAGAGGGAGGTGCTGGATGGATGAGGGACCAAATATTTTTTTGGAGTGAAAGATGATAATTATCCCCAAGTGTGGTAGCATGTGCTAGAGTCAGGCTGCAGCTGTTCAGAGCGTCAAAGAATAAGATATGGGAGTTTGGCAATAAATCCTGTGGATCTGTTGGTGGGCATGTTAGAGGCAGAAGCACACATTTCAGCTGGGGGGGGGGCCACCATTTGTGGGCCACCATTTGAGGGAGGGAGGTTAGTGTCTAGTAAAGCAGTTGCAAATTTCCGCAATCTACTAATATTTAAAGTATCAAATCTATGACTTATCACAAGATATACCTACATTCTGACATAATTCTGTATATTACTAATCCTACTATAATTGCTCCAAACATCACAAATGCTACACATATACTTTCAGAATGTTTTTCTTCAAGATTAACAAGCTGTGAAAACATCAGCTAGAAGACTTGGTTTGCTGGCCAAGGCACCTAGCTTCACCTGAGCTCTTTTCTTCCAAGACTGCTTGAAAGGCAGAGTAGAGAACCTTACCAGAGCAAGGGAAAAGGATTAAGACGTCTTTTGGCTAAGCAGGTTTACTGTGTGGTGTTGTTTTTATTTTTTACTCACAGGGATTGCTACTGTTTGTTGCTAACATTTCATTGCTTTATTTTTCTCTGATTCAAATTGTTGTTCCTGGTATACCTTCTTCTGTATTATTAAAAGGTGTGCCTACAGGTGTGTGCTAACAGATTACTGCTGTAATCTTCTGATTCAAATTGTCTTTTGCAAGGTATATCTTCTGTTACTGCTTTATTTTTCTCTGTAGCAAAGTGTTTCTTACAGGGTATATCTTCTCTGAAATTATTACAGGTGGAGCTTACATTTTTGTGACTTTTTTATCATTGGGCTAAGCAAAATTACTGTTTGACGCTGTTTCATTTTATTCTTGTTTTTTTTTTGTTGAAAAGGTTTGTTGTCTCAGAGGTGTTTCAGTCTCCTTCTCACATTGAAGGAGCTAATTGCTTTCCTCCCACAGCTCTTCCAAAGGATTAGGTTTGTATGTGAGGGGTGGAGCTGGCAAACTGTTAGTAATTTCCAACAGAAAGAAGGGTTAAAAGCTCAGGTTAGTTGATATATTGGAGGTAGAAGACTTGGTTTGCTGGCCAAGGCATCTAGCTTCACCTGAGCTCTTTCCTTCCAAGACTGCTTGAAAGGCAGAGTAGAGAACCTTACCAGAGCAAGGGAAAAGGAATAAGACTTCTTTTGGCTAAGCAGATTTACTCTGTGGTGTTGTTTTTATTTTTACTCACAGGGATTGCTACTGTTTGTTGCTAACATTTCATTGCTTTATTTTTCTCTGAAGCAAAGTGTTTCTTACAGTGTAAATCTTCTCTGAAATAATTACAGGTGGTGCTTTACAGGTTTTACAGTTTTATCTAACACTAGGATAAGGTTTCAGGGTTACTGCATTTGTTGTTGACTGATTGTTTCTGCTCTTACCTCCTTGTTCTTTCGTCCGTGGTTCTTCTTTTTCGGCAGGGGAAGGGCCCAGCCACCCACCCCCATCCCCAACCACTCCATACTATACTCCTTTTATAGGATACCACAGTTGTGACATTTCCTGTGGCAGAGCAGGAAGGGGCAGATCAGTGGGGCATCCACAAGGTGAGCTCATTTACAGGGGCACTAGTAATTTAACTTGTTATAACAAGTTAAACAAAAACAAAACACAATCAAACCATTACTTGCATTTTTTTCCTTCTAATTACTCTGACTAGGTTATAAACCCAGCAACTTATCTGGAATGGATATCATTAACTGCAGGTACTGTGGAACAATTTTCAGAAGGACAGTCTTACAGGATTTAGGACACTGTCCTACATGCTGGGCCATTGGAGATCTTAGGGCTCAGCTCCGGGCAGCATGGGCAGAGATTGCACACCTCAAATTTCATATTCAAGAGGAAATACATTATAAGAACCACCCGCCATTTCCCCAGTATCCAACAGAAAAACCTCGACCGCAGAGGGTGGTTGGACCAGGAGATTGGCAGGTGGTTAGGAGGGGCAAATCGGGTGCCCCATCACTCTCTGCTCTCCAGCATATTACCTCCAAAAAACATATAAACACTACAAACAGGTATCTGCCTCTATCTTTGAGATCAGACAAAGAGGCAGAAGACACTGCAGAGCAGGACACTGCAGCACAGAAGCTAGCACAACAAAACTCACCCAAATCAGGAACCAAACCAAAAAAAAGGAAAAAGGGAATCCAAAAAAATTCTGATCATAGGAGACTCCATGATTCGGGGAGTTGATACCCATCTCCAGCAAGGGGTAATGGTCAGATGTCTCCAAGGTACATCAGCATGGAGAGACACTGACCACATTGCTAAAATTGTTCACAAAGCAGGAGAAAGCATTGATGTCCTAGTACACATAGGGACTAATGATCTCGCCAGCCGGTCAGTTGTGTAGACCAAGGAACACCTGACCAGGCTGGGAGACAAACTATCATCCATTTCATCCGGCATCTCCTTCTCTGAGATCCTGCCAGTCTGGGAGAGGGGGGCAGATGGACGGAAGGTCAGAGAAGGGGAGATAGGGGAGCTAAATATGTGGCTCAAGGGCTGGTGCCAGGAAAAAGGACACAGATTTGTAGGAACTGCAACAGTTCTGGGAGCGAAAGTTCTTTAAATTTGATGGACTGCATCTGACTAAGGAGGGAGTCAGTGCATTGGGGCAGAAGTTTGATGTCTTTGCAGAATGTTTAAACTAGCAAATGGGGAAAGGGGTGCAGCACCCCATACGTTGAATGGGAAGAACACCCTTCCCCCCTCAGCTAGTGGTCAAACAGGGATTCAGCATGTTTGCAGTTCATTTGCATCACCAGGTAAGAAAAAAAGGTTTGTCTCCCCATACAACGCACAGGGGTAATGCCAAACCTCACCCAACAACTAGCACACCAAAATCTGGCCAATGGAAAATCATGCGCACAAATGCTCACAGCCTGGGAAATAAGATCCCAGACCTGCAGGCAATAATGTCAGAGGCTAAACTGGACATAGTAGCAATTAGTGAGACGTGGTTTGCCAGTAACCACACTTGGGAGATTTCAGTACCTGGCTATGTATTGTTCAGAAGAGATCGAGTTGCAAAAAGGGGGGAGGAGTGGCCCTGTATGTCAATGAAAATATCAAAGCTACAGAAATTCAGAATATACATAAGGAGCCAGAAGAACTGTGGGTCACCCTGGGAAACAGGAAATGGGACAGCCATAAGAACTGGGGTTGTCTACAGGCCCTCAGACCAGGGGGAGAACATAGACACATTACTGTTAGAAGATATACAAAACATGACAGCTAAATGGGAGGTTCTGATAATGGGAGACTTCAACATGCCGGATACAGATTGGTCAATACCAGCAGGAACATCTGCCAGAACTAGACACATAATGGATTCCCTGCAGGGGAAGGGCCTCAAACAACTGGTACAACAACCCACAAGAGACAGGGCTATTCTAGATCTAGTACTGACTAACATGGAAGGGATCACAGATCTCCAGGTAGAAGGTCACCTGGGGGCCAGTGACCATCACTTGGTATGGTTCAATTTGGCTACTACATCTAAATCATCCCATTCCAAGGCAAAACTATGGGACTTCAGAGGAGCTGATTTTGATAAGATGGCCAACAGTGTTAAGCTAGCCCTGGCAAAACAAAACACAGTTGAGGGGGTACAGGCAAAGTAGGCAATCATTAAGGATGCAATACTTGAAGCAACATCCCATTGTGTTAGACAGAAAAGGAAGTGTAAAAGAAGAAGGAAACCACTTTGATTCTCAAATACAGTAGCAGAAAAGGTCAGAGCCAAAAGGCTGGCCTTCAGGAAATATAAGGAACACAGCGGTATGAAGATAGGGAGGCATACCAAACTGCCCTAAGGGAAGCAGGGAAGGCAGTAAGGCAAAAGTCCCAAACTGAGGAAACATTAGCACGAACAGTAAAAGAAGGTGACAAGACTTTCTATAGATACATTAGTGAAAGGAGAAAGTTCAGATGGGGTATTGCTAGCTTAATGGAGAAAAGGAGCATGTGAGGAGGAGGACCCTGTAAAGGCATCTATCCTAAATAGATACTTTGCTCAGTATTTACTGAAGAGAAGGTAGGGCAGGGCCCACAGCTCAGCATCATGGACACAGGGGGAGGGAGGTGAGCACTACTCCCTTCACAAAAAGAAAGGGTCCTACAAGAGCTTGCAACTCAGGGTGGACAAGGCAATGGGACCTGATGGCATACATCCCAGGGTACTTAAGGAGCTAAAGGTGGAACTAGCAGAGCCATTAGCAGAACTGTTTTGTGAGTCTCTGAGCACAGGAGAGGTCCTAGAAGACTGGAGAAGGGTTCTATGTGATCCCGCCCACAAGAGTGGTAGCAGGGAGGAGGCAGGGAACTACGGACCAGTCAGTCTTACCTCAGTAGTAGGCAAGATTATGGAGGCACCCTTAAGGAAAGGATAGTGCAACACCTGGAATCCATAGGGGCACAGGATCCAAGACAGCATGGGTTTACAAAAGGAAGGTCCTGTCAAACTAATCTCATAGATTTCTTTGACTGGGTAACCAGAGTGGTGGACCAAGGGGGAGCAGTTGATGTCGCATACCTTGACTTCAACAAAGCTTTTGACACTGTTTCACATAGAAGATTGATAAATAAGCTGGGAAGGCTTGGGATGGGTCAGAAGTTGGTCAACTGGGTGGCAAACTGGTTGATGGGCAGAAAACAGAGAGTGGTGGTAAATGGTATACAGTCAAAAGAGATGCAAGTCACAAGTGGGGTACCTCAGGGATCAGTCCTGGGGCCAGTCCTCTTCAACATCTTCAGTAGTGACCTTGCAGATGGACTAGAGGGTAAGGCTTGTCTGTTTGCAGATGACACCAAGATCTGCAACAGAGTAGATAATCCAGATGGGGTGGGCAGAATGAGAAGAGATCTAGATAAACTAGCAAAATGGTCAGAAGAGTGGCAACTGGGATTTAATGCAAAGAAGTGCAAGATCATGCACGAGGGAAGAGAAACCCTGAAGCCACCCATAGGCTGGGAGGGGAGTTGCTAGCAGTCACAAAGGAAGAAAGAGACTTGGGCATCATCATCACTGATGACCTGAAATCATCCAAGCAGACCTCTAAAGCAGTAGGTAAGGCTAGGGAGGTGTTAGGGTGTATTAGTAGGGGTATCACAAGTCATAAGAGGGAGGTAATAATCCCTCTTTACAAGACACTGGTTAGGCCCCATCTGGAGTACTGCGTGCAGTATTGGAGGCCACACCTTCACAAGGACATTAACCAAATTGAGGCAGTCCAGAGAAGGGCAACCAAAATGGTGCAGGGACCGCATCAGAAGACATATGAGGACAGATTAACAGAGCTCAATATGTACACCCTTGAGCAAAGAAGGGAGAGAGGTGATATGATCGAGGCATTCAAACACCTTAAGGGCATTAGCAAGGTGAAGGAGTCTAACATGTTTAAATATAAGAAAAATAGCAGGACAAGAGGACACAGCATGAGATTAGAGGGGGTCCGATTAAGGGAGAATGTGAGGAAATTCTTTTTCACAGAAAGGGTGGTGGATGCATGGAATGGCCTACCTCAAGAAGTGGTGGCTATGAATACAGTGCAGGGCTTCAAACAGACATGGGATAGGCATAAGGAAGCAATACAAATGAGTATAAATAGATAGGCCTCTGACAGAGCAAAGGCCAATGGCACATTTATAAGGTAGAAAAAGAAATGGGCAGACTGGATGGGCCTTGTGGTCCTTATCTGCCGTCAACTTCTATGTTTCTATGTTCTATCTTCAATTCTAAAGGTAATAGCCAGCAAGTGCAACTAGATGCTTATCCATTTTAATTCAAAAAGGGCATCACTTTCATTGGGGTTTAAATTTCCAGATAACTTAAAAAGATGTTGATGCATCTGGCAAAACTTTAGAATTCATAATATTAAACCACAATACAGTTTGTATTTATGTAAAAGCATTGAAACTGCTACTAGAAAAAAGTCAACCGGCCCGTCTAGTCTGCCCTGCCCTGCCTATATATTAGCAAAAAACAAACCGGCGCTCAGTTCTGCAGCTATGTAGCAGTGAAATGACAAATAGGTTTCAAAAACTACAAAGGCACACTTAGCAAAAGGCATATGTGGAAAAGGTTCCACAAAAAGCCACTAGACAAAGGACTGTGTGCGAAATAGAAATGTAATTTTGCTCAGACATGTGAGAACAAAGGGTAATTCAGGCAAGAAAATTCCCCAGTGCTTCGAATCAAAAAGATTCTTTCTTGGGGGGGCAGTAGTGCTCAATCACACACAGCTTTATATAATGCTGTTTACAGCGGAAATTAATGAAACATTAGCTTGAGTGTCCTTGAACAAGACTGTTGACCTCCTGTTAAATGCTAAATAAACACTTTCAAACATTTGAATTATTAATACATACATAAATAACTCTTATTTAAGGTCCCCAATATAAATCCAATCCGATCCGGTGTTCCCCAGGGCTCCATCCTAGGCCCACTTCTCTCTCTCTCTCTTCTCTCTATACCTCAACACCATGCCCAGAGCTTGCACGGGAAAAATCCTGCTATACGCAGATGATGCAGTAATCTTTGCCACCCACCGAAACCCCATCTCTCTTCAAGATACTTTGCAACTAGCCTTCAATGATGCGGAAGCCTGGTTCATAAAGCACAGACTTGTAGTTAATCTAAAAAAAACCAAATCCATGCTCTTTGCACATCCCCAAAACAAACTCAGTAATTTCCCTCTCCGTATCCTCCCTGGCTCTAATCCTCCTCTCGAGCAAGTCCGCCTGTACAAGTACCTTGGGGTCTCCTTTGACTCTGCACTCACTTTCCATGACCACATTGATACTCTAGCCTCAACTGCAAATACACGGCTAGGTATCTTTTATCGCTACAAGCACTGCCTCCCCCCCGAGGCCCTCCGACTAGCAGTCACCTCCTCAATCTTGTCTCTTGTAGACTATGGCCTGCCTGTCTATGGTGCCGCGGATATGACTGCCCTCAATAAAATTCAACATACCTTGAACAAGGCCTGTAGGTTAATCACGGGAGCTACCAGATTAACCCACACCTGCCAACTATATGACTTTGCAAAGCTGCTCAACCTGGATGAACGGCTCAGATATCAAACCTGCCTCCTAATGAAAAAAACACTCCTTGGGCTATCCCCTCCTGGTCTGACAGCCTCTATTCACCTAGCTCAACCCTTAGTCCAAACTCGTAGCTCCTCCAAGGCCACCCTGTCTATCCCAAGAACCAGGACCACTCATGGTCAACAGTCCTTCTATTACAGAGCCCCCACCTGGTACAATACTCTCCCCAGCTCCATCACTGAAATCCGTTCAATCTCCAGTTTTAAAACTGCTCTTAGAAGTCAGCTATTTAATATTCGTAGCTGTGCTTGTCCCCGGCCGTAGGTGTTCAAGCTCACTGTACCCGACAAAACTCTCTGAGTAGCTTCACAATCTACAACTGACAAAACTCCTGAGTGGCTTGCCCCCTAACTTTCACCTACCCTGTCCCCTGGGCCACCTGTTCCAACTAACCTAGCAGTCCCTGCTCAAGACTAATTTTGTCGGTTTAACCAATGTTTGCTTACCTCTCAAGCTTATCTGAATGAACTGTTATACCTGTCAATACCTAACCTGTTACACTGTTATTGTAAACAAAGTAATTTACAGCATATAACTGCCTTACTGTTGCCTGCTATGATGTAAAAAAACAAAACAAACAAACAAAAAAAAAACAAAAAAAAAAGGTGTTACCTACAATGATGTAACGAAATGTTGTGCTTGTATTTGTCCTCTTTGTGACGCGGTACCTTTGGAAACGAGCCGTTGGCTCAAAGGTTGTAAACTGATGTAAAAATAAATAAATAAATAAATAAAATCTGTGCTACACAAAATAGATTATATGTGCAAATGACAATAAATTGTTGTTTTTGTACAATTTGTATAAGCTGGGACATTTTAAACCACAAATCAACACTGATCAAAAAGACACTTAGGCTCACTCAAGGAAACCTACTTGGAAGGGGGATGGAACCACACGGCATTAGGGCCGGTATCTTTGGGAGGGTGGTGGGGTGCACAGGGTGTGGAGCAGCCATGATACTGGACTGGGCTTGGAAGTTTGGTGGTTGCCCAGTGTGCTACCAGCTGGTACAGCTTAGGGAGGAGGTTGCAGGGATTAGGAGACAGCTGGGGGAAGGGGGAGGTATGGTTGGGGAAGGGGGCAGGGGATCTCCCACAGGGTTGCACCAAGCACTGGGGGCAGCAGCATAGGGAAAGCAGTGCAGGAGAATACTCAGGGGTCACATAGGGACCCTGGCAGAGGGTGTCCAAAAGGACACTACCAAGGAAGCAGACAGGTAACTGGGGACCCTCACAAAGGAGGGACAGAGGGACAACATTCTCGGGGGAAGTAGGCAGATGGCCAGGGCTGGACAGAAGGAAGCAAGGTGGGGAGGTGGATCAGACTTACACTCAGTAACTGCTTCAATTCTCTTCTTCTGCTCGAGGATGAGGTGGGTGATGTAGCCTTGACAGGGGTGGTTAGAGACGGAAAGGGAGTTGGGGGCAGGAGGCAGGGGCTAGAGAGCAGGAAGAACGGGGGGGAACCTGGAATGCAGGAAAATGGGGAAGCAGTGAATCAGAGCAGGAGGGGCAGGGGGAGGAGGGAGGAAAGCACAAGGAGAAGGACCAGTTGGGAGGAAAGGTAAAGGAGAAGGACCAGAAGTACAAGGAGGAATCAGTAAAGGGAGCCGAGGGTTTAGTCCAGAGGAGCACAACAAGCAAGGAGGGACTAAATGGAGACAGCAAGGTAGGGAGGACGAGCCAGGCTAGTTTAGCAGATGGGGGAGAAGGACCAGTTGCGAGCAGTGAGTGGGGAGTTAGCAAGGTACAGAAGGATACTCAGGAGGAGGAGAGGCATAGGATTGGAGGGGAGGGGTGGCAAGGGTAAATAAGGAGGGGGTGGTATGGCACCCAGATAGAGGGAGGAACAAGGAGCTGGCTGGGTGGAGGGTCTGGTAGAAAGGATGAAGAACATGGAAGGGGGGGGAAATGGAGGAAAAGGAGCAGTCAGAGTGCTCCTGTTGGGGGATTCTATGATCAGGGATATCAAATGGGATAGGGAGGGAGAAACCTGGCCAGTTAGAACAAAATGTTTCCCTGGACTAATGGTGCACAGGGCTAAGCACGAGGTATATCAGCTGGCAAAGGATTGTGGGGGTTCCCCGGACATACTGGTCCACCTGGGTACAAATGACATTGAGGGAAATAGTGAGCTAGAGATACAGGCAAGATTCAGGGAGCTTGCCAGGGTCTGTCATGACATAGGATGCACAGTTTCCTTCTCAGAAATCCTGCCAGTGCCAAGGACTAGTGGGGAGCACAAAAGGAAGATTATGGAGATAAACCAGTGGCTCAGGGAGTGGTGTGAGGCCAGAGGGTATGGGTTGATGGGGGATTGGGGGAGACCTGGGAGGATAAGGAGCAGTATAGAGACAGACTCCATCTCAATCTGGAGGGAGGGAATCCTTAAGTTGAAAATAGAGGGGTTCATTGGTGAAAAGTGGGGTTTAAACTTGTGTGAAGGGTGGAGGATGGGAGAAAAAGGCTGTCAAGGGGTGCCGATAAAGGAGGACTCTGTCTCCACCCCTGGGGAACTGGAGGATTGTGGAAAAAGCCGACTGATAAGAAGTGCAGACCAGGGAAAACAGAATCCCATGGGAACACAAGCAGAGGAAAAGTATAGGAAAGGGTGAAAGGTAGTCCTGCTAAATGCCAGGAGCTTGGGAAATAAAATGCCTGAGCTCCAGGCAATGCTAACTGAGGAGCAGTGGATGTGGCAGCAGTCACTGAGACCTGGGCCACTGCAGGACATGACTGGGACCTGAACCTGGAGGGTTACACTGTGTTCAGGAAGGACAGGGGGAGGAGGGAAGGGGAGGAGGAGTAGCAATGATAGTCAAAAACTGCATTGGCATAGGGGGAGTAGAGGAGGCGGAGGGAAACGTGGAAGCGATTTGGGTCACCTTGATAACAAGGGGGGGCAAGAGAGTAAAAATAGGAGTGGTGTATAGACCCCCTGCCCTGGAGGAGGAGCTGGAGGAGAGTCTGGTGGCAGATGTTGGGAGACACTGCAGACTGGGCAGAGGAACGGTGGTGGTGTTGGGGGACTTAAACATGCCAGGAACAGACTGGGAGGCTATGACATCTTCTGTGACCAGGGAACAGAGGTTGTTGGATGTCTTTCAAGATGCGTTCCTAACTCAGCAGGTGGGGGAACCAACCAGGGAGGCACAGGTACTGGATGTGGTCCTGGCAGACAGTGACCAGATTTGGGGCCTGGAGGTAAGGGACCCATTGGCGGGGAGTGACCATGCCACGGTCTGGTTCTGCCTGGACCTAGGAGGGCTAGAAGGCTGCACAAAGACGGAGGTAACTGACTTCAGGGGAACTTTTAAGGAAATGGGAAGGATCCTTAGGGAGAATTTGGATGTGATTGGGTCAGACATGGACGCTGATAGTAGGTGGGAAATCATCAGGAGAGGGGTGCAAGATGCTACCAGCACCTGTGCAAGAGTAAGGCGAAAATGCGGTAGGGCCCGAAAACCCTGCTGGTGGACCAGGGAGGTCCAGGTGGTGGTGCGGGGAAAGAAGGCAGCCTATAGGCAATTCAAGTGCTCAAGGAGTGAAAGGGATCGAGGGGAGTATGAGCTGATGGCTAGAAGGGCCACTAGGGTGGTGAGGGCGGCTAAGGCAAGGAAGGAGCAGAACCTGGCCCGGGAAATTAGGAGAGGTAACAAGGGGTTCTTTAGATACATTGGGGAAAAACGAAGGGTGAAGGGGCAGATTAGCAGGATTAAATCAGGGGAGAGATGGACACAAGACCTGGGGGAGCAGGCTGAGGTACTAAATGAGTACTTCACCTCAGTTTTCACCAAGGAAAATGGGGGTGCTGCATCATACATGGGAAGAGACAGAGATACTGAGGAGGGGGACCCTTACCGATTGGTGGGTCTGGGGAGAGGGGGAGGCATCACTGGCAGGAGGGGGGAGGGCTAAGCAGGGAGAAGAGGTACCAGAAGTGGAAATCACAGCAGAGAGAGTGAGGGAAGCCCTCAGCTCCCTTAAGACAAAGAAAGCACCCGGGCCAGATAAATTACATCCCAGAGTGCTGAAGGAACTTTCGGATGTCCTGGCGAAACCCCTGGCGGAGCTTTTCTCCATCTCTCTGAGGACAGGGTGGGTGCCCCAGGACTGGAAGGTGGCGCATATAGTGCCTATCCACAAGGGGGGGATCAAGGGAGGTGGCAGGGAACTACAGGCCTGTCAGTCTGACATCAGTGCTGGGCAAGGTGATGGAGGGTATTGTCAAGGAGAGCCTAGGGGGGGACCTAGAAAAGTCAGGGTGCCTGGACGATGGACAGCATGAATTCATCCCGGGGAAATCGTGTCAGACAAACCTTGTGGAGTTCCATGACTGGGTGACGAGTGTCTTGGACCTGGGTAGACCAGTGGACGTCCTCTTTCTAGACTTCAGCAAGGCATTTGACTCTGTTCCTCACGTGGGCCTGTTGGATAAGCTGGGAGAAATGGGGGTGGGGAGCCAGATGATCAGATGGATAGGCAATTGGCTCCAGGACCAGACCCAGAGGGTCATAGTTGGAGGGATAGTCTCATCCCCAAGGAGGGTCATTAGTGGGGTCCCACAGGGATCAGTTCTTGGGCCCCTCCTGTTCAACACCTACATCTCTGACATAAGGACAGGAATCAGGAGTGAGATGAGTCTCTTTGCAGATGACTCAAAACTGGGGGTGGTGGTGGATGGGGAGGAGGGGAGGGTGGCCCTACAGGGGGACCTGGAGGCTCTGGAAAGATGGTCTAGAAAGTGGAAGCTGAGGTTCAATGCAGGGAAATGCAAGGTACTCCACCTGGGGAGAAACCCAGGCCAAGTGTACACCCTGGGGGGGGGGATGCTACAAGTCTTGATGGCTGAGAGGGACCTGGGGGTGGTGGTGGATGTCAAGATGAACAACTCGGAGACTTGTAGGAGGGCAGCAGCCAAGGCCAACACAATGCTGGGAGCATCGCTATGGGGGATCACCTCCAGAAGGAGGGAAGTAATACTCCCTCTGTATAACTGCTTGGTGAGGCCACACCTTGAGTACTGCATGCAGTTTTGGAGGCCACACTTAAAGAGGGACATTAAACTCTTGGAGAGGGTCCAGAGTAGGGCAACCAAAATGATTTGGGGCTTGGGGGACAGGACCTATGAGGAGAGACTCAAGAGCTAAATATGTACACATTGGAAGAGAGAAGGACCGGGGACATGATAGAGGTCTTCAGGTACATGAAGAGGGTAAATAGGGGAGGAACAGTCAGGGTGCTTGAAGGAAGGAGGAGGGGCCACTAGAGGGCATGGGTGGAAGCTGGAGGGGGGAATATTCAGGGGAGAAAGGAGGAGGTGCTACTTCACTGAGAGGGTGGTGGAGCCATGGAATGCACTGCCTAGGGGGCTGGTGGAGGCAGAGACGGTGGAGGGGTTCAAGAGGGGCTGGGACAGGTACAGGGGAAGGGTTCTGGAAGCAAAATCCAATGCAGCAAGAATATCTGGAACTGGGAAGAGAGAAACCAGAGAAGGCGAGGGGGGCAGCAAGGTCAGCACCCAGAGTGGGGGCTGACAAATCGAGCAGACTCGAAAGACCGTTAGGCCTATTCTGCTGGCATTTTAGCATGTTAGTATGAATAGACAATAATCAAACAAAATAAATATTCAGTATTATTTCACTTTGGATTAGTCCGAGCACCATTACATTTCTATTTTGTACCCAGTGCTTTGTCTTCTGGTTTTTGTAGAACCTTTTCCCCATATGCCTTTTGCGCAGTGTGCCTTTGTCATTTTTACTATCTATATGTTAGTACAATGTGGATGGCCTAGTGGTTACTCACACCTCCCCCCTCGCCATCCTCAACAGCCCCATATGTATGTCATACACTTGCTTGAACCCTCCACTGATTTGGCAAAGACCAAGCTCTCCTGCTGCCTGCTCCACTTACCCGCCATCTTCTCTGCAAAGAAAAACTTTCTGACACGAGCAGCAAAGGCAAGACCATTTGCTTCACAAGAACTCCATTAGTTTCCCTGACTTCATTAAGCCAGCAATAAGACAAAACGAGTTGTGGGTTATGGCCTGAGAGGTGCACACCCCAGGTGCATTATGAGGAATAAGGCGCTTGCGCCAAGTGTTTTTAGCACCAGGGAAGTGCTCTTATCAGGCCATAACCCACACCTCGGAGTGTCTTTTTTTTTTTAACTTGTGGTGCAGTTGCACCACTATATTTCCTGCCTGCACTAGCCTCCCTTTCCACTTCTTCAGACCACTGATCAGCCACCTGTGAACCACCACCTACTTAGAGTCTGCCCCCTAGTGTACCTGACCTTATCCACTGTATTTCCTTAGCTCCCAGCTATCCCCCCCACCAGGTGGGGTGAGGAAGCGCCCTTTCTTCCTCGACCTTACTTGAGGAGAGCCGGCACAACAGGGGTCTGCCCGTAAGTCAATGGTATGTCCTGGGAGGCCTCGATCAGACTTCAACTAGAACCTGAGAAGGTTGTTTTTCCGTTTTTCTGTTCCCTTCTATCCCCCAGAGAATACTGGCTCTGGTGGATGACGTGCTGATGCATGATGCCACCAAGTGCCTAACAGCATCCTCCCCTCCCCAATTCCAGCACTATGGAACCACCACAGCCTCAAAAGTTGGTGCTCCCACTTACCCTCAGGGACATCAGGTGCAAGAAACACCCTTGGAATCCCACTCGAAGGAGGAGAGCATCTGTTGGGATGCTCAGTCCTCCTTCCCCCTGCCGACCCCCGATGACCTGAGCTCATCCCCGAACCTGGGTCACTGGCACAGTGCGAGGTGTGGCATCCAGCACCTCAACCCTCAGCGCTACTGGGCTGGCAACCACACCTCGGAGTGTCTTATTGCACTTATAAAATGGGCTCCCCATTGAACCTCCTAGTAAAAATATATTAATAAACAAATAAAAGAAGTGAGCTAAAAACTGTTAGAAAAGTGGAACATAAAAAAATAATCCATGTGCAATGCATACCATATACAGTAATATTATGCTACCACTGCAGGGTGTTGACGTGTCTTTCTGTTGGTTAGTCTGTCTGTTCCCCAGCATTGTAACAGTTACCCCCCACCCATTGCATTAGATTTTATGTTTGTAATTTTTTTTTTTTATCAAGTCTAGGCATTAGCCAGCTTAAGTGAGAGGCACCATGTCAGGATGCACTCTGTAGAGCACTATCCTGTGTGTTGTATGTCTTTTTTGTTCGACTGTATACCTCTCTGAATATTTTTTTTTAATTTCATGTTTTTTCTTTTCCTTACAGTTTTTATCTGCAGCTATTGGGGACTTCACTATGAGCAAGCATGCGTGTTACTGGCCACCGTACACATCCGTTTTTACTTTGCGGTTTCTAAACTGAAACCTGTGCTTTGCTGCCATTACAGGGGGTGATACAGGTTCCAGTTTTTAGTTAAATGTGGTCACATGGACAGGGATGGCTTCTTGGGAGGGCAGAAAGATGTCTGGGAGGGCTGGAGGACAAAGACTGGTTATGCTGGAAATGGACATGGAGTTTGTGGTAAGACTTACGTGTTCGCAGGTCATTCATTGGTGGGGTTTGGTGCATTTCTGGCATCTACATTTGTGACGGCAGGCTGGCACCAAAGAAAAATTAGTGAGAGGAATTACTATGTAGGAAGACAGATGTTGGATATCTTTTGTGGCATGTTTCCTGTTTTTTTCTGTTGGTGACCATGCACTGTTCTTTCAGTATAGCGCTTCAAGCGCTTGTTCCATGGCACGGTATGTGATGAGCTCCGGGGATGAGATGCAGTGGGAGATGGCTGCCGCAGAATTGATTTCTTGCTGTGCAGGGGCTGTGGTTGCCAGAAGTAGTGTGTTTTGAAACAATATGTGCTGATAAGGACACAGCTGGAGAGGGCTTCCAGCCAATCAGCATTGGAGATTTTATTTGCCCATTTTATAAAACAGGATACACTTTACATAGTTTCCATTGGTGAAGTGCCCACCTTCCCTCGGTGAAAACTATACATAGTGGCACATCATCTGCAAAAACTGTGTAAAGTATTTTTTTTTTTGTTAATTATTTGTAAACTCCACTTCCACCCACAGTGGCATGCTGTTTCCACCCTGTCCACTACCCTGACCCTTAAGAAATATGTACCCCCCCCAGCAAGCACATACCTCCTCAGTTCCAGTGAAGTTAGTCAATTTCACTAATACTACAGCCCTTCCCCCAGACCCATGCATGAACATCACACACCACCCACTACCCAGCTATCCCTACCTGACTATAGACCTGCCTGACCTTCAGTCCCTAACGTGGTTCACCATCTTACAGTATAAGGGATATTAGAGTTTACCCATGCATGCTTGTTATGATATATTATGCAGTGTTACATGTGTGGTCTTAGCACGCCACCTACAGCTAATAGCCATAATGTTATGATCAGCATATTATATGACTTAGTCCATTGTAACACAGAAGTAGTATTAGCATAATTGCTTATCGCTGTGTACGTCAAAAATATTATGGCCTTGGGTGAGAGCTGCCCACCTTACCCATCAATAGAAATGCTTTTTTTAGCTTTTCTGCTGTACAGATGAGCCCATTACTGGTAACATACCTTGCTATCTCTGAGTATATAACTTTGTGTAATACTATTTTTCACTGAGTTTTCCTGTAATGACACAGGGTGTTAAGATGTTCTTGACTCCCAGCTATGGTAAGCTGTCCTTTATATATATATATATATATATATATATATATATATGGGGTAATAAACCTCCTGTTCCACAACACCTGTCCCTGTGTCATGTTTTGCCATCAGGTTTAGACTCTGCCTGACCCCAACACTACCTCATCCCTGACCATGAGATATGTAGCAAACATCCTCACCACCCTCTAGAACTAAGCATCGCTCTCCCCTTCCCTCAAAGCACCATGAAAAGGATATTGTGTTCCACTGGGGTAGGCAAAAAAAAAACATCTGTAAAGAAAAAAAGAACATCAAGTGCTGTTCAGTGCTATGTCTGCCTGCTACAGAATGAATGAATGAATGAATGAATGAAGTGAATGGTGATCTTCTCACATATATTAACACCTGATTGTAAGTACTATAACTGTCATTTCTTTATTCTATAGTAATAATTCTAAATTATCATTTCTTTTAACGTGCTTGCTATTTTAAAAAGTTAAATAAAATTATGTTGTCTTAGACTGTGTAGAAGGCAGGATTCTAAACCATGTAGGATGACTTTCTTCTTTACTGGTATTATTTTACTGGGTCAAGTGACACATGGCATCATCTTCATATGGTTTAGGATGGAGGAGAAAGGCTGTACACTGGAAGGTGGTAGGGTGAAGGTGTTCACTATATTTTTTCCAGGACAGGGACAGGGTGGAGATGTGAATGGTGCTGTATGACATGTTCATGGATTGAGGAAGGTCTTTTTTTGCTGGGACCATGGTGGAGGAAGGAGGTAGTTGGAAGAAGGTGATGAGATGTGTATGGTTTTCTAAAGGGTCAGGGTGGTGGGAGTTGTCAGAAAGGCCTGTCACAGTGGGTGATAGGTGAGTTTTTCATAGACAAGAAAAAAAGACATTGTCATGCAGAGTTGTGGTTAAGTTAAGAAACTTTGCCCTGCTATATGTAACATGAAGTTCCTTATAACACAAAGGCAGCTCAGGGGAAGTCAAAAGGTATTGTTTTGTGTAAATACTTGCAACAGAAATAATGCAACACAACTCACAGTTTAGGGAATAAAACAATCCCACACCTGGAGTGGTGTGTAGGATGAAATATAATTTAATGATCAATTCATCTTTATCGCTGCAAATGTGCTCTCACCTGTAGCTAACGCTTTGTGCCAAGATAGGCACTTTATCAAGGCATTGATAAAGTGCCTGTTTCAGCATGAAACGTTGGCTGCAGGTAAATGCACATTTGCTGTGATAGAGATATTTTAATTAATAAACAATAGTTCACACTGCACACAAGTTCAGATTGTGTGACGTTCCCAACTTTTCATCATTTTGCCAGCCAAATTTAAATTCACAGCATATCAATTTCTGATGTTGCTCAAGAGTCTTGCTCCAATATCTTCTCTGAGTTATCACTAGTGTCCGTGTTTCTGCTCCTTGTGATAAGTTTCATGGTGTCTACCTTGCTTAACCTATGAAGAAACATGAACTTCTATGTTTCAAATATCTTATATAGATTTCTCCTCCAGTTATTAATTTGAGAAATTACAGTACGTGTACAGAAGCAGGATCTGTATTCCTCAGAGTTCATCTCCCACTATAGCTTAGTCCCCACTTGAAATCATTTATCTACTGGTTTGATTCCACAGTTAGTGTCAACTGATGCCAAATTGTAGTTTGATGAATGGCTCATAAATCTGCAATTTTTGATAGTGGCAAAGTAGGTGTGAAAAGATTCAACTTTGTTTCAGCAATTCAGCACATCAACATAAATGATGACTCTCTAACCTTGTGCAAGCCACATGACCTAGAGCAGCTAATCTGCGATTCTGGAGATCAAAGACTATTCAGCTGTGGATGACTCAGTACCACTTCCATTTCTCACTCAATGGAAAATTGTGGAACCTGAGAGCTCCTAATCTCTTTGACAAAGAGAGAGACTTGTAATTAGAAAATGTTACCAACCTTTAGAAAATCATGCATCATCATTCTAGTTTTGTAGTTACATTTCATTTCAGGCTGGCAAACAATTAAAATGGAGTGCTGCTGCAGAGGAAAGGAGAGTTCAGTGTGTGCTGTCTACTTCTGCAGCCCTGCAACTAGGTAGTGACTTTTAATGAAAAGGGAAGGGTTGGAGGTTAAAGCTTAATTTGACTTTTTATGTTGTCTTGCATAAGAAACATGTTGCGGTAACTTTGGAAGAGCAGGTTTTGGAGGCACGGTCATGTTGTGGCCAGAGACACCACTGCTTTTTGAGGCTGGACTCCGTGGCGTGAATTAGATTGCATGCTGTCTATGACAGCAGTGCAAAGGTGTGCCACCAACTTGAAACATTTTAGCCACTGCAATGATAGAGCTCCACCTCATTGCAGGGCCATGTCTTTCCTGTTGTAACATTTCAATCAGACAAGGCGGCTGTGCTGTCCACCTAGCACAGTCCACAGAAAAGCCAATGATGGGGGTGCCCAATCCCCCTATTGCCAACATCCTGCACCCCTCCTGAGTTCATTTGCCAATGGGGGAGCCCGTCCCCATCGGCATCATGTCCCAGGCCAGTTGTTCACTGAGAGGGTGCCCAATCTACCTCAATATCATTCTCCCCCCCAAAATACCTTTTATTTGCAGATGAGGTGCCCAATTGAATTTATTTATTTACTTTTTAAGATGGTATAATCACTCTCATCCCTCTGTAGATGCTTATATGTAGTAGCTGTGGAAGCACAGGGCCCTCAAGGCCCAGAAATTCAATTTATAGGACAACAGTCACCAAATTGTCAACATAGCCTTCTTATTATCCCACCTCATGTACCCAGTACAGAACATTTTTGAATCACTGCCAAAAACAAATTCTGCACAACTGCAATGCCATTCCAAGCCACTGGTGTGAAAACACATTTTGGCAAGGATTTGAAAAATGATAGTTGTGACATATATGAAGTGGAGTCATAAGAAGGCTGTGTTGAAAATTTGGGGTCAAAATATTGAACATTTCCAAAGTTACAAACATGCGTAGTGACATTGCAATGAATAGTCATACCTTTGACATTTTTACATATTTTTACCCTGAATTTTCAGCATAGCCTTCGTGTGATCCCACCACATGTATCTAGTGCAGTAAATTTAAAAATCCCTGCCAAAAGGTACTTCTGCACAACTGCACCGCCATTCTGCACCACAGGTGTGAAAAAACATTTTAGCCAGGATTTGAAAAATGACAGCTGTGACATACATAAGGTGGGGTAATAAGGAAGCTATGTCAGAAATCTGGGGTCAAAATTTTGAACATTTCCACGGTTACAAGCGTGCATAGTGATATTGCAATGAATGGTCACAGCTTTGGCATTTTTATATATTTTGACCCCAAATTTTCAACAAAGCCTTCTTATAACATCTCCACATGAACAACATGACTGTCATTATGCAAATCCTGCCAGAAAGGTGAATTCACCAAGTGACTACAAAATTGCCATTTCAGCAGGAGTTCTGTAGCGACACTCATATGGTTCATGAGGTGAGGTCTCCAAATGGCTGTGTTGAAAATTTGGTCCAAAAATGTCAAAAAATTTTTGAGTTATGAATAAACATTAAAACCCCCTTTGAAATGCATTGAACTGCATTTACCTTAGTTTCTCTTTTTGCAGTCACCAGTTCCAACAACAAGACATGTCTTCGATTGGAGAGTGGTTCTTGAAGCTGGGTCCTGTTCTGGTGAGTGAGAGGGTGTGTGGAGATGTACTGGGGTATATGGGGAGGTGGGTGCTCAGTGGGAGGTTGAGGTGGGCTGATAGTCGAGGGACTTTTTTTTTTTACTGCTTCCAAACAAAACAAAATAAAACATTGAGGGACCATTTTCTTTCTTTCAGATGTGAAGTTTTTTTTTTGCCTGCAATGACAGGATGGTGGGGGCCACAAGACACCAGGGAAAGCTGGAATGGTCATGGTTGGGTGCCAGATGACACCAAAGAATGGCAGAACAGCGATCGGTGGGTGGAGTGCCACTAGACACCAAGGAATACTTCGCAGAGAATACTTCCCAGAGTTTCTATATGCTAAGAGTCGGGGACAGTGATCGACGGGTGGGCAGTACCATTAAACAGCTGGGAATATGTTTATTTGTTCCTGGAACATCAGGAGCAGCAATCGGGAGGTGCCACTAGACACCAGGGAAAGTACAGCTCATAGCTAATGTTGCATCTGGCAGTACAACTTCAACTGTGGCTGCAGAAGTCAAGAAATTCCCAGTGTTCTCATACAGAGAATGCGGGGGCAAGTCTTCCTCTTGTTATGCTGGGCACCTGGGATTTTGGGTGCCCAGAAAATGTATTTGTGGTCATAATCCTGTAAATAAACATCAGAACCTATCTAAACTGGAGCCGCTTAGCTAGATTCTGATGTTTATTTATTAAAATCCCAACACTTTAATGTATTTTCGATGTTTGTTAGTTCGTGGAAAAATTCAACAAGATGGCAATTGGCACGGCTTATAAAATGTTTGTCCTGTCAGTTAAGTGGCATGAAAGCAAAAACCAGCATTGTTGGCATCAAATTTTCACTCTTGCCACAGAATGTTATTTGAAAAACCCTACTGCACATGCCCAGGTTGGAAAATACTAACATTTAAAGCCCATTAACTCTGGAACCCTTTGCACCAGACCTGTCAAAGGCACTACCTTGGGATATGACACATGTCTCCTTGCAAGTTTGTGGCAAAATCTCCTTTTTATGTAGGCTGCAGGTGAGAGAAAAGAAAGAAAAACAAACAATGTTAAGTATTGAACAAGTTTATTTGTTTTCAAAAAATAACACCTACTGATCTCACAAATCGCACACGCTGCCATCACAAAAATATGCACACATCAAGACCTTGTCTCCTACTCAACACATACAAATTTCAGCTGATTTCATCAAAGAGAGCCACAGATAATAATATGCAAAATTTGAGGAATGACAGTAAAAATGCTTCTCAACCCAAGGCTGGCCCAGCGGCACAGAGGGCTGAGGCACTGGCGCCTTACCTATTCTTACGCTGATGAACCAGGGTCAGGAGCTGCCTTGGGTCTTGGATGGTCAGTGAGGGGAGGAGGATTGAGTGTCCCCTGGACTGCTTTCCTCTGGGGAAGGAGGGGAAGGAGAATCGTTGAGGCACTGGCTCTTGGCGGTGGCCATGGATGGTGCAGGCTTGGTGATCAACATGTGGTCTGGTGAGGGATGCCATTGGACATATTGCATGTGAGAACATGTACAGCAGTGCTTTTTTTTTTTTTTAGACTTTATTTCTTTGCCTCCAGAGGGGAACTCTCTCCAGCTACCTCCTATCAGTGATCTCTACCTCCTGCTGTGACTCTACTATTTACTCCCTGCTCAGGCTCGACAGAACCCCTAGATCTGAACCCACACAGGGAAGGGTCCAAGGCACTATTTCTATAGGGTAGATCACTCAGCCTGGAGTGGTGGGGGGACAGAAAGGAGACAGCCCAGCTTTGGGAGTGTGGATCAGGGGAGGTGCATTTGCCTACCCCAATGAAGGGGTATTTCTTACTTTTTTTTTCTCCCCGAGGAGCTCAGATGTGAAATGGCTGCCAGGCACAGTGTGCCACTGCCTGCCAAGCTCCTCTCCTGTTACCTTCTGTGCCAAATGCCCTGAGTTGCACCTAACAACTGCCAGATGCTGCTACAGAGCTGGACAAACCCCAGAACCCTCCCCAGAAGGGAGAGCTGTCCATTGGATGCTCAATCCCTTCCCTCCCCTGTCAACCCCTGGTGGCCCCAGCTCATTCCTGAACCTGGGTCGCAGGTGTGGCATCCAGCACCTCAACCCTCAGCACCACTGGGCCAGCTGTGGTAGTGTCTTTGATGCCATTGCATGCATACCCCATGGGGGGACTGAGGGGCAAGAAAAAAGCATCAATCCTCCAGTGCGAATCAAGGCTGGCTTCATTGGCACTATGGCAGACCCACTTAAGCCAGCTCCCCTTCAGCACCAGGCCTCCAGGTCTTCCGCAGTGTGCATGATAGATCCCAACTGTGACATGACCTTGGATGGCAGGGTGAAAGGGTTTGAGCTTTCACTGGGTTGGGGGCAGCAGCCAAGAAGTCACATGAAAAAGAAGAGGGGAACCATAAGACCACCCCTCCAGCCAAGGAGGTTACAGAAAGAAATTAAGTAAAAAAAGGCTACTCAACCCTAACTATAGTGCCTCTACTGCACCCCATTCATAAATAAAAAGAATAATAAATATTATTATATTCTATTATTATCATTCGTAGAGTTTAGATTATAAACACTTCATCCTTGAATGAATTTTGCTTATAAAACTGCTCTTTGTCCTCTTTCTCTTGAAATGTTTCAAAATACAAATATCAAAACTATGTATGAACATACGAAATTGCCAGGAGAAACAAGCCTCCCCATCTATCGAGTCTGCTCAACTGTGCATCTAGCACCTCATCTTGCAGCTGCCCCTCCAGCCCCTCTCTTCCCAGTATCCCTTCTCCTTCACCTGTACCAACCCCTCTTGGAACTGCCCACCATCTTAGAGGACACTGTGTTGTCTGGTAAGGTGTTCCATTTGTCCTCCACTCTTTCAGTGAAAATATGTCTCCTCATCTCCATCCTGAATTCTCCCCCCAGTCTCCATGCCCTCTCATGTCCCTCCCCTTCTCATTACAGATGCAGCGAAGTAAAATTCCACCTGCAAAGTAAACGCAAAGTGGTCACTTCATGTTAGTATTCCACTTAGCGGCGTCCCATTTTAAACCCTCACTTTGCCACTTCGCATTTTAATTATGACTTCGCATTGTGTACTCCACCTTATTCTTCTTTAAAGCAGAGTGAGAATTCCCTGCTAAACCACACATATCATATGGCATACACAGTGTAGGTCACATGCTTCAGGCAGACAGGAGATTACAGGCAAAAACACTGTCCAATGTGGCTGACTTGCACGTTTTTCATGGGGTGTGACAAATGGCTCTGCTCTGTGATTGGCCAGGGGTGAGGTGTGGATGTGTGATGAAGAGGGGTGCACAGGTGACAAATACACAAATAAAGTTATTTTCCCCATTTTAAGTACAGGGTTGATGTACCACTTGCACTAGACATACTGTGTTGACCACCACCACTGCTACTCTGACCACCACTTGACAAGATTTCTAAAAAATAATCCTCCTCCTAATAATGCCTGTAGTAATCCTCTGGTGTCATTTCATCGCTACTGCAGACATTCCTACTTGGTCTTACTCTCATGGAAGGGGATAACATGCTCAGTAAGGCTGATGAGGGTGAATGCCCCTCTATGGCATTAGCTGCCATCTGGTGCTGGCTCTACAGTGCCATGTGCCTGTTCTTAAGATGTGTATGCTGGACCCCCCATGCCCAGATGACTCCCCTTTTTTTACTTCAACTCACATACGCATGGCAAAGCTGGCAGATTACAACTGACATAACTTGCAGCTTGGACAAAAAAATCCCAAATAAGGGATTGCGATCCCCCACTTTTGTTGTCATTTTTATGTTGGCACTCTTGTGTAGCCAACATCGTGGGACAGTACAGCTTTGGAGGCGGGGTCGCTGTTGGGTCAATGCAGAGCACGCACCGGTAGGTGCGTCCCTCATTCCCCAGTCAGCCTAAATGCTGGCACCACACTATGCATACATAATGTGGTGAGCACATCTAAGAAAAGTTTTGCTGCAATCTGAGCAAAACTCGTTATAGGCAGCAGACCCTTCCTATGTGCTCGCCGACATTATGAGCATGGTCGGCGAGTGGGCGGCCGCCCAACTACTGCCGACATTGGGGGTGCCCAATCCCCCTGTTGGTTAACCCCCCCTGCTTTCTTTGTTTGTTGACAGGGGAGCCCACTCCCCATCAGCATAAACCCCCCCAATTGTTGAATGCCGGGGGTGCCCAATCCCTCATGGCTTGCCCCTTTTCCTTGTGTGCCAAGGGGTGCCCCATCCCGCTGGCATTAGTTCCTCATCCCCGTGTTGTGCCAATGAGGGTGCCCAACCCTTGGCTACAGACACCCCCCCAGTTAGGTGGCACCCTGGGATCCCACCCCAGCATGCCAAATCCCCTGCAAAACAAAAACTGTCATGCGATATTTTTTTTCTGTAAAATGAAAACAGTCCCTCATAGTCTCAATGCCTCCCTCCCCCCACCCGCACCCACCATCTGTGCACCCTGCCTCTCCTCGCTCCCTATAGCCGCATACTTACCTGCGGAGTCTGGCGTAACCATCTTCAGTGAACTGGGAACACGTCTGCACTCTTCAAAGCCGACCACGAACTGAAGGAATGCCGGTAAGCTGTATAATGGAATGAATAGTGATTTTTCAACTTTAATGCATATCTCAAGCATTTTTGGGAATTTTGGCCCAAATTTTCAACAGGGGTTTTTGGGACCCCTTCTCCTGAATTCTTGCACTGTCATGGTGTTATTCGGTCCTGAAAGGTGATTTCGCAGTCACTGCATGGAATCACCTTTCAGGACTGAGTAACAAAATGACAGTGCCACTGTTCATGAGAGGGGCTCTCCAAAAAGCCTATGTTGCAAGTTTGGTGGGAAAAATCCAAAAAATGACTGTTTTACTGAGCGCAGTAAGTAACTGCTTAGGTGCACGCTAGTAAGTTAGCGATTGCATTTATTTCATGCCAAATTCTCAACATTGGCATTTTACCACACCTTCTTGTGAACCGTAGAGCTGTCATTTTTCACATCCTGGCCGAAATCTGTTTTCACACTTCCGGCACAGAATAGCATGGTCGCTGTGTGAAATCAGTGTTTGGGACACATTACAAAAATGACAGTGACATTGTTCATGAGCAGAGGTCCTAAAATGTCTGTGTTGAAAATTTGGTGTCAATACTCCTTAAAATGACTGTTTTACGAGCGTGCATAGCAACTGCGCAACGCACGATCATAAGTTAGCGCATTTGCAATAGTTTCACGCCACATTCTCAACATTGGCATTTTATCACACCTTCTTGTAAACTGTGCAGCTATCATTTTTCTCATCCTTGCTGAAATATGTTTTCTCACTTCCGGCACAGAATAGTGCAGTCGCTGTGCAAAATCACTGTTCAGGACTCATTACAAAAATGACAGTGATGCTGTTCATGAGCAGAGGTCCTAAAATGCCTGTGTTGAAAATTTGGTGACAATACTCCATAAAATGACTGTGTTACGAGCGTGCATTGCGCAGTTTGCACGCACGCTCATAAGTTCGCAAACTTAGAATATTTTCACTCCACATTTTCAACAGTGCCATTGTTCTACACCTCCTAATGAATAGTACAGCTGTCATTTTTCACATCCTGACCAAAATCTGTTTTCGCAGTTCAGGCGCACAATAGGGCGGTTGCTGTGGAAAGCCCATGTTCGAGACACATTATGAAAATGGCAGTGACACTGTTCATTAGCAGATGTTCTAAAATGCTTATGTTGAAAATTTAGGGACAAAAGTCAATAAAATGACTGTTTTACGAGAGCTCATTGTGCAGTTTGCATGCACGCTTGTGACTTTGTGAATTTGTAACACTTTCACTACAGCTGTTCATCATTGGCATTTTTCCATACCTTCTTATGAACAGTACAGCTGGCTGAAATGTGTTTTCACACGTCTGGTGCAGAATGGCATGGTCACTGTGTGAAATCACTTTTCAGGACACTTTTCAGAAATGATGGTTACTCTATTCATCAGCAGAGGTCCTAAAATGCCTATGTTGAAAATTTTGTGGCGAAAGCCCAGACAATGACTGTGTTGCAAGCGTGCATTGCGCAGTGTCCACGCACCCTTGTAACTTCATCAATCTGCAATATTTTCATGCCACATTTTCACCACTGGAATTTGTGCACACCTCATTATTGACAGTCCAGCTGCCATTTTCCATAGCCTGCTCAAAATGCGTTTCCGCAGCTCTGCCACAAAGTGGCGTACTCGCTGTGCAAAATCACCTTTTAGGACACATTAATAAACCCACAGCGCTATGCCTCTCCATCTCCACCACTGCCAATGCCAGCACAACAACATTCAGCATTGACAAATGCTTGTTTTTATTATTTTCAGAAAAAGTATCTAAACATACAGCTTATGGTCTAGGTTTTTGGATAAGCATATCAGATACAGGTGCAAAGATCCACTTTTAATGAACTAACATTATACAGAAGTTATCTGAGCAGTATGAGACATACAGTCTGTGCCAACAGTGCTGAGGAAAGGATACGAGCTATACTAAACATTCAGTGTCTTGAAGAGACTATTACTTTATAGATGTACTCATCAGATGATAGCATCCTCTATTAATTATTGCGGGACATAGGCACACTGAGTGGGTTCTATCATTAATTCAGACCAATCGCTCTTCAAGGCTTCGGGGAAAGAGCCGAGTTCTGTGTGTGTGTATATATGTTCAGCAAGATCCAAGGTATGTCTGGAACAAAAGCAGATATTCCCAAAGAGTCTACTGAATAACTAAGGTAGTATATAGCATACATGAATGCAGGTAAACCTAAACAGTGTATACAATTTAGACAGTTTATATAGTTTATACAGAGACCCACCTTACGATCTATATTATATCAAAATACTGCAATTGAAACTCTGGATAGAGAAGGCATTATGTGACTCTTAGGGCATCACTCCTTCACGGGAGTGTGGCTTATGTTAGTAGCTTACTGAGGCCTTTGTCTGCACACTGATTGAGAGAGTATATCCCCACTACATATAGCAGATCAGTCAAGAGAACTCACCCTATGCCTGACTGGGGGCTAATATAGCTCAGATAAGGGGCCCAACATAGTCTGAATTTGGAAAGTTGGTAGTTTTGTATGTGGGATAGTCTGTCTAACTTGGCAAGAGCTGAAAGAGAGGCCAAAATTTGTGACAGCGAGGGAACTAAGGAGGATCTCCAGTTACAAAGCAGAGCTCTCTTGGTTTGGAGGGTCAGTAGGGCAAGCCATTGGAGTTCAAGAAAAGTTAACTTTGAAAGATCCCCTCGAATTCCAAGGAGATAAAAAAGGGATCTGAGGGGTATCTGTTGGTGTAGAATTTTGAAAGCTAGAGCCTGTATTTCAGTCCAAAGTTTCTGAATCCATGGACACGACCACAGAATATGTAGTAAATCCCCTCCTGCCCCTTGACACCTCCAGCATGTGACCAATTACAGAATTTTAGCTTTGGTTAAGACTGCCTGAGTGTTGTACCAAGAATGAGTGATCTTATTGTGGATTAACCTAGACCTGGACCTTTTAGCCAGCTATGTGTGTCCTTCCATGCTTGCTCCCAGGCCATGGTTGGGATAGGGTGATTTAGCAATTTTTTCCCAATTAAGGTTTGCTTTCTCAGATTGGGAGGGAAGGATATCTCAAAGTATCTCATAAATGCTCCCTGAAAGGCTCTTTGGGTGTTGCAACCAAGTTTCTAAGGCTGATGATTTGTCTTGTATTGGAGGGGAGTTCAGGTGTAGGCGAAGTGCATCCCTGAGTTGGAGATATCTCCAGAACTCTGACCGGGGAATTTCCCATAGCTGTTGGAGGGATTGAAATGTATGAAGGGTCATAGAGCTCTGGTCAACAATGTCACCAAGTCTGTGAATGCCCTTAGCTGCCCAGTTTCTCCAGCAGAGCCATTGGCCCCCTATAGCAATCAAAGGATTTTGCCAGATAGGATTAAGAGCAAGTGGAAGAGGGTCCATTTTTATCCTGGCATGTAAGACATACCAGTTTGTCCTGGACACCTCTACCATTGGTGAGGTGGGCATTCATTGAAGTCTGCAGGAGGGGTCTGTCTTGGGGTATTTACTGGAATAGAGGAGTGAGGATGGGTGCATGGTACCCGTGATTTCAGGTTCAATTTGAATCCACTGTGGAGCAAGAGGTGAAGGAGAAGACTTCCATTTAACAGTTTGAGCAAGGAGAAAAGCTTGTCGATACCCTTCAATCCATGGGAGATTCCAACCTCCCTGTTTCCAGTAGGCCCTGAGCTTGGAGCAACTAAATCTAGGCTTGGTGCCCTCCCAGAGGGTCACTGAAAAGCTTGTCTATGGGCTTACACCACTGTTTAGGTAAGGGAATGGAAATATGAATTAATAAGTAGAAAAGCTTGAAAGCTAAACCATTTTTATAGCAGCAATTTTCCCTGCCAGAGTGAGCTTAAGAAGTTTCCATCTATCAAATTCTGCCTTGGTGGAGGAGAGAAGGGGTTGTATGTGTGCCTACCACAGATTGTCGAGTGTTGGAGTAAGGAAAATACCCAAAAATGTAATTCCTTGAGGGGCCTAGAGGAGATTTGCTGCTTCTGCCAGTTGCTGATCATAGTGTTAATTCAAGAGGAGCATTTCAGTCTTATTTTGATTTAGTTTAAGGCTGGAGTACTTGGAGAAAGTCTTCAGTAGATGCAGCAAGGGGAGTATGGAGGACCGGGCATTTGGTAAAGGAAGAAGGAGATTGCCAGCTTACATAAGAGTGGAGTATGTGGAAGTTCCAATTCCTATTCTCTTAATATCCGGGTGATTTGTTATGGCGCTAGCCAGTGGCTCGACAGCCAGTACAAACAGAAGGGGGTGAAGGGGGTAACCTTGTCTTGTCCCATATTCCAACCAGAATGGGGAAGAAAGGATAGAATTTGTGTTGACTGTAGCAGAGGGGAAGGTATAAATGGCTTGAATCGAAGAGAGGAAGTTGTTGTCCATTCCCAAGAATGTAAAGACTTGGTACAAATAGGTCCATTTAATGGAGTTGAGTGCCTTCTCGAAGTCTACTGCAATGGCAGCAGCAGGTGTGGGAAGAGTTTGAGAAAGGTGTATGAGATTTATAAGAGTCCTCAGGTGGTCCGAACTATTACGGCCAGGGATAAAGCCCACTTGTGATGGGTGTATGAGGTGTGAAAGTAAGGAACGCAACCTGAATGCTAGAATCTTTGCACACAATTTGCTGTCTAGATTAATGAGAGATATGGGGTGATAGTTTCCCAGATTTGTAGGGTCCTTTCCTTTTTTGGGGATAACTACAGTTGTAGCTTCTCTCATGGGGGGAGGGTGCCTTTTAGCTCTATCTCTTGGAAAACTTCAGTGAGTATCAGTGTAAGTGTTGGGGCTAAGGCCTGGTAAAAATCAGCCATTAGCTGTGATTGCCAGGTGATTTCCCCAGCTTCAGACCTTGAATAGCTGAGCTCACCTCTTTGCTGGAAATAGGGAGATCCAACTCTGTGGACTGTTGTGGATTTATTTTGGGTAAAGAGAGTGTCTCCAAAAATGTCTGAGTATCTCTTATTTGCCTCCTGGTGTGTGGAAGTATAAAGAGATCTGTAGAAGACAGTTATTGCTCGCTGTTGCGTCTGAGATGGGATTTTCTGCTAGAAAGAGGGATGCTTCATTAAGGGCCCAGGGGATAAAATCTGGGTCTCTCATTAAGAGGGATTCCGGTCTCCATTGTCGGGGTGGGGAGTTCATAGGGTACCACTGGATGAGGAGTAAAACTGGGGCATGGTCTGAGATGACCCTTGGAAGGATGTTTACTTCCAGAACTTTTGTCATTATGGTAGGGGAACCAAGCCAGAAGTCTATTCTGCTGTGTGAGGCATTCGGTTCTGAGTGGAAAGTATAGTCCCTTGTCCTAGGGTGAAAGAGTCTCCAGATGTCTGTCAGACCTTGATCTGTAATCAGCTGATGTACTGCTTTCCCACTTCTCAGGTGAGACTCCGTACCCCTCTTTTTTCTATCCAAAGATGGGACTAACGTTAAGTTGAAATCTCCTCCTATAAGGAGGAAACAATCTGGGGTAGTAAACTGCACTAGCATCTCAGCAGTGTTATGAAAAAACTGGGGACAATCTTCGTTGGGAGCATGTAGGTTACCGAGGGTGATCAGCCCAGAAGTGGTGTCAAATATTGCCATTACCCATATGCCATCAAAGCTGGAGAGAGTTTGGGTAAGGGACCAAGGGAGAGATTTGTGCAGGAGAATAAGAACCCTTATTTTCTGGACATTGCATTTCAGTGTACTTGCTGGCCCACCCAGTCTTTGGACATATATTGGTGGTCCTTCCCTGAAAGTTTAGTCTCTTGAAAAAGCACTACTTTTGAGTGTAGCCATTTATGGTGGGTCAGGATCTTTTTGCGCTTCACTGGCGAATTTAACCCTCTAACATTCCATGTATGGAAGGCTATGTGGGACATGTTGCCCTGAAATCCAGATCAAGGCTAGGAGATATTAAGCTCCTGCAAGCGCAGGATAGGGTCCAGAAATACTATGTGGAAAGAACTGAGAGATCAAGAGGTTCACTTACCTCTACTAAGGTTGTCCCTCCCAGGAAAGGTGAAAGTACCCTGTCCCTGGGTTAGTTCAACACAGGCTGTTTAGTACTTGCCTCTTGCACATTTAGTTTTGCCAGTTTAAGACAAACAGTTACTTCCAATTATCTGTGAAGTAGATTTTCCATTTGGGTTTGCCTTTTTTTTCAGGTAGATGTCTGGTTCTAAGCTCTGGACTCATGGAGTTAGTAGTTTATGTCGACATCTGGATTGCTGGTTGGCCACGCCCCCGTGATCCCCTACTTTTAACATGCCCCAGATGCTGCTTATTGGACTCCGTATTTTTAACCCCTGAAATGGAGGGTGTACTACATGGTTTTTCCGGTTGGACACACTTGGACTCCTACTAATCACCATAACTACATATGATTATTACTGGGTCATCATCAATATTATCAACAGAATCTGCTAAATCACAACTTTTTTGAGGAGGGGGGATTTAACATAAACAGACCCAGACACAACCACCTTGACTTTCTTTTTCTCCGGTTCCCAACAGGGGTCACTGACATCATTGTCCTATTCATCAACATCATCCACATCCACATTTTCAGCTTGGATGCTGTCGTGTGGAGAACATGTTCCAACCACAGCAGCATCAGCATCATCATCACCCGATATTTTTGCACCGCACTTTGAATCATTGTATGGCAAAGTCATGACCTCAACAGCGTGGAAGAAATGTGACATTGTGAGTTATCATTGCCAGGATCACAATCATGTTCAACTATTCCAAAAGGATTTTCTTGCACTCAAGCCCTTGTCCTTGGAAAGCAGCGCCACCAGCGAATTTGAAAGTTCCACTTAGTCTTTTTATTTTCAAAAGATATAACTCTTAAATAATAGCCAGTGCAGCAGCAATTTACAACACTTGGTGTGTCTAAAACCCCAGTGCTTATGCGTTAGCCTTCCTCAAGGGGTGTGTCATGTTCAACTACCATGGGGATGTTAATGGGGAGTATGACATCGTCTGCACTGTCAGTCACAGCTTTAGACTCAACTATATTTTTTGAAATGGTTAATTGGTCAGAAGCAGAACTTGAGGCAGCACTACACATGCCAGCAGAAACTGCACTAACACCACCAACTGGGACAACATCATCTCCTCCAACTATGACTGAAGCTACAGATTGTGCTGTTAAAAACATTGATGGAGAAATCTATTTACTGACATCAGCTATGCACTTCTGCATACTACCATGCCCATGGACAATTTGCCACTGGCAGCAGTGCCATGGCCAAAAATAGCTTTGCTTGCACGTGTCTTTGCAGGCATTTTGGGGGATCACCAAGAAAATTCTAAAAAAATTTAGATTTCTGAACTTTCTCTCTGGGCCGGTAGATGTGAAGCCAAAAAAAACAGCTGTGGCTTGCAGATGGAAATTGTGCACTTAACAGATGCAAAAGCACAGACAAATTAAGATTGCACTACATAATCAAGGAGAGATGCAGACGCAGAGTCACAACAACATCTTAACCAGTGCTCACAAGTTGCAATCCAATCTGAAAAGAATACCTATTGCTGGTTGGGGGTGCAGTACACTGCAGTAACAGTCTAAAACGAAGATACCACAAAGCAGTACAAAATCATGCAGGTGCGATGGATAGCAGGCTCACACTGCTGCAATTCCTCTGTAGCACAATAAAATGTGTCTGATTTGATGGCACTTGTCACACAAGTAATGCATAGCAAATTGAAAACTTCAGTAATATAACCAAACTTTTAAACAAACTGAAATTATGCACTGCTGCACCACAACAATCAGCAAAAAAAAGTCAAGAATTACTGAAAATATAACTGTTTGTACATTAACACAGTTATACAAGAAAAATATAACCAAAATAGAAAGACTGCCTTTTTCTCCCAGTTACTCTACCTCCTCCACAGATATGACCCTTCCCCAAAGCACACTTCAAGAGTCTGTCGGTAGACAGACTGAATGTTCTAAATTAACATTCAAAATCCACACACAAACAATAAATACTCAATGATATGAGCACAGGAGGGTTTAATAAAATCAATGTACTAAATTTTGAGCAAAAATAAATGGCTCAAAAAGGCTTTAACAGCTTTTAGAGGGTTTAAATCACAGAACTGTGGCAGAAAACTGTCTCCATCTACCACTACACACACACTACACAGAACTGAGGCTGTACAGAACAATCTAGAGCCCATGTGACCTGCAATCCCATGAATCACTGCAAAATTCCCATTGGAACTCAATAACAAGGCTAAGTGATGCGTAGTACATTGATTCCTATGTACTTTGTATTAAAATTGTTGCAGCAGAGGTTAGGGGAAGGTGGACTACTGCAAAGTCATTGTTATCAGTGGACTTTGCATTCCTCATTATGATGCAAAGTACTCCACTTCGTTTTGCGGATTACTTCACGGATTCCACATTACTCTGCAAATTGCTTTGTGGAGCAAATGTTGGCCACTTTGCCCACCTCTACTTCTCATCTGGAAAATCCCTTCTGTGTTGGTCTTGTTTATCCCCTTCAGATACTTAATGGTCCCAATTATATCCTCCCTATCCCTCCTCTCCTCCAGCAAATACATATTCAACTCTCCCAGACTGTCCTCATAGGGCTTGCTCCCTAATCCTTGGATCATCTTTGTGGCTCTTCACTGCACCCCCTCCAACAATCTGATGTCCTTCTTCAGGAATGGGTGCCAGTACTGCATACAGTACTCCAGGTGGGGCCTGACCAATGACCTATACAGGTGCAGGATAACATCCCTCCTTCTTTAGGAGATCCGTCTTGCAATACACCCCAGCATTTTATTGTCTTTTGCTGCCATCTTCCAGCACTGAGCAAAGTTATTCATGTTCCCCATAATGAACACTCCTAGTTCTTTCTCCTCTGTGGAGCTCCCCAACTGTACCCCATTCAAGTGATAATCCCTCCCCTGATTCCTGGCTCTGAAGTGCAGAACCTTGCACCTCTTGGTGTTGAACCTCAACTGCCATGTTTCCACCCACTCCTGCAGCTTAGTCAGGTCCTCCTGAAACCCTTCCACCCCCTCCACATCATCACCACAGCTCCCATCTTGGTATCATCTGTGAATAGACTGATTCTGCTCTGGATCCCGTGAGAAATATCTGCAATAAAAATCCCAAACAGCACTGGTTCCAGTACTGATTCCTCATCACCGCTGTAAGTGATGAGAGGCCCCACCATCACCACCACCACCCTTTACTGCCTTCCCTTTAGCCAGTTTGTGATCTATTTCACCATTTTTGGTACTGCTTCCAAACATTCCAGTTTCTCTGCCAACCTCCCATGTGGTACTGAATTAAAGGCCTTGTTGAAGTCTAAATTCAGGACATCCACTGCTTGGCCCTTGTTCAGTTCCCACTTTACCCAGTCGTATTACTTTACAAGGTTTGTCTGGCAGAATCTGCCCACTACAGTCCCATGCTGTTGACCATGCTGGAGACCATTTTTCCTCCAAGAAGCTCACTAGTGTCTCTTTTAGGATGGTCTCCACGAGCTTTCCCATGATCGATGTGAGGATCACTGGCCTATAGTTTCCTGGTTCATCCTTTGTGCCACTTTTGTGGATGGGCACCTTATGGGTCATTCTTCAGTCCTGTGGTACACATCCTGTGTCCAGGGAAGTATTGAACAGGTTGGCCAGTGGCCCCACCAGGACCTCTACTAACTCCTTTAGTACCCTAGGGTGAATGCCATCAGGTCCACGTGCTTTGTCCACCCTTAATGCCCTGAACCAATCTAGTACCCTGCCTCTGTAATCCCTACATATGTCTCCCACCCACCCACCCCTTTGCCTGGGGTATCTGCCCCTTCCCCTGCCTGAATACCGAGCAGAAGTACTCATTCAGTTCCTCTGCCTGCTCCACTCCTTTCTTCACTCACGCCCCATCCTTGTTAATCTTCACCAGCTGATCCTTGCTCATTCTTCTCTCTGCAATGTAGTGGAAGAAGTCTTTTTCTCCTCTTTTGATTCCCTGTGCCAGTCTCAGCTCCCTGGACACCTTGGCCACCCTGACCAGTCTGGTAACCTCCCTGGACTTCTCCATGCATGTATCCTTATCTTCACCTCTCTCCAGTTTTCTACACTTTCAAAATGCTGCCCTCTGGGCCCTCACCCCTTCCATAATCTTCTGTGTCAGACAACTGGCTTTCTTTGCCCTTCCCTTCTTGCCTTTCTTCCTAGTGTAAGACTCTGTAGCCTCCACCAGCCCTTCCTTTATGTTGTCCCATTTCTGGTCTGCATCCATGTGTGTTTGCATACCTGCCAGGAGCCTGCCCAAATATCCCCATCTTCTTAAAGTCTGCCCCCCGAATTCAATCACCCTTGACCTGTGCCCCCTATTTCCCTCACCGTGTTGAGCGTGAACCACACTGAATAGTGATCATTCACTGCTAGTGGATCCTCCACTTCCATATTCCTAACAGCTTCCCCGTTATCCAGTACTACAAGGTCCAGAGTCCTGTCTAACCAAGTCGGCCCCTGGATCAGCTGTGTCAGGAAGCTGTCTCAAAATGCTTCTAACAGGACCCACTCCCTTGCACTGGTGGTGGATGGGGTGCATAGCTCCACCCCCATTAGGTTGAAGTTCTCCCCTTCCTGTAGACCTTCCTAATTTTCTCAGTTAATTCCCTATCCAGGTCACACCCCTGAGCTGGTGGCCTATATACCACCACCATCCTCAGTGTCCTACTATTTGCATCTTGGAACTGCATCCATAGTGCTTCTGTCCTCCCTTCCTCCCTTTCACACTTCATCCCCTCCCTTACACAGATCACCACTCTCCCCAATTCCCCTTAACCCTATCCTTTCTGAATAACCTGAACCCTGGGATCATTATATCCCAGTCCTGGTACTGGGTGGCCCACATTTCCATGATGGCTGTAATGTCCACCCTCTCCACCACCATTGGAGCCTGTAACTCTGCTGTTCTATTTCTTATGCTTCTTGCATTCAGTGAGACCACCCTCAGGCCTGTATCCTCACTTTCCCTAACCCTATTCTCCCCCCTTATCCCTCCGTGTGCCACTTCCCTACTGCCTTTATCCATAACTAGGGGGTGAACTCACTAGATTCCCCTTTCTGGATCCTTTTCCCATCAGTGGTGCACTATCCACCCCCTTCCTAGTTTAAATCCACCTTTGTTGAAATATACCCCCATTATTCAACATTTTATTTCTCTCTTCCCCTCCCTGATCAAATCTAACCTGTTCCCTGGGTATAAGTCACTATTGCCCTAGGTCCTGCCCCAGTCTGACACTAATCCATACTCCCTGGTATGGTACCAATCCCTCAGACACTCATTGAACTCCTCTATCCTTTTTGTCCTCTCTGCACTCACACATGTTACCAGAAGTACAGCAGAGAATGCCACTGCCCCCCCCACTCCTCACACTGCCTACCCAAATCCTTGAGCCTCCCTTTTACCACCTCTACCATCTCCCCCACCAAGTCATTTATACCCATGTACATTACTATGTGAGGTTTATTCCTCCCCTTCTGTGTACACTTGAGAAGTGCCTGCCCTGCCCACAGTCAACCCCGGAATAGCCTTGACCCAGATACAAATGTATCTTTCTCCCCTTCTGCCCCATCTGACCCCTTTCAGTATAGAATCCCCCAGCACTAGTACTCCCATATTCTTGTCCTGCACCTCCCTCCTCCAATTTTCACTTTCCACATTTTCAGAGTCCACATTGCCCTGCTCCTTATTACCTCTATCCACACCATTTGTGACTCCTACATCTTCTGCCCCCTGTTTCCATCTTTCCCTCTACCCTGCTCTTCCCTTCCCCCCTTCTTTCTTTCCCAGCCTGACTTCTGACTCCTGGGCCTTCAGTACTCCCCCCTTCAATCTCTGACACCTCCCCTACCACCTTGGATGCCAACACTTCAGATCTATTACTTGCTTCTTCCGCAGTGGTGCTCATCTCCTCCTTCCCCCTGCCCTAAGCCTTCCCTCTACTTTCTGCCCTCTGTTCTCCTTACACCCATCCCCCCACATCCTCATGGGATTTAGCCCCGCTTTTCCTCCTCTGCTTCTCCCAGCTACTCCTCTTCAGGGTCCCTTCTGCTCCAGCCCCCTCTCATCCTCTCCATTTCCCTCCAGAGCCCCTGTACCTTCTCTTTTAGTCTGCTCAGCCTGTAACAAATTGGACAACTCCCTAGTTTCCATAGTATATTCATCCAAACAGCTGCATCACAACCATTGCACCCCACTATCCTCCCTGTGCCTGCCACCCTCACTCCATGGTGCCCCCCATTCCATCCACTATTCTGATGTCTCCAGCTACCTTTATTCATGCCCTTCCACCCCCTAGAATGATCTTCCCATAATGCCCCATTTTCCTTCCCTCCATCATTCACACTTAACTTAAACGTAACCTAAATTTTTTATCACTCAGTTCGTACCGCAATAGCTGAATACCATTTGTGACCCTACTAGCTTGCTTCAGAGTCCTTCTTTACCCCGTTGGTTCCTAGCTTGCTAGCTCAGTAACTCTAGTTAACACATTTATACATGACCGTGTCAGTTTCAACTTTAAATATGCAGTTACTCCTACGTAACCCAAATGTGACAGTTTGACTTTCAAACTTGCAACTTTAAAACATTTAAACCTTAAAATCCAACTACTAAATGCTTGAGTGTCTGAACTTTTCACAACCTATTAGCTTTAAGAGTTAGCACATATGGGAAGTTTGCAGCTCTTCAAGCCCAACCCACAGTGACATTTCAGTATTTAAGAAGGGCTGGTGGGGGGGGGAGGGTGCTTTTTATCAATCCATTCAGCCACAGTCCCAAGACAAGCCAGCACTGTTAAATATTTAATTTAAATTCACAAACCACCACCAAAACATACAAAAAAAAATCAGAGATGAATATACTCTCACAGACACAAACTCGCCTCATATTCAAACTCCCCTCTAACCTCTCCCCACAACAAGTAGAGTGAACATACAATGCTTCAATGAACATTTAAATACAGAGTCAAACTAAAATCCAAACATAGAAACATAGATTTTGATCACAGATAAGGACCGCTTGCCCAACCTAGTCTGCCCATTTCTCTACCTAATGGATAAGCTGCAGATCTTAGTTAACCAACAGCCTACGTCCTCCTACCCCCCACTAGAATTACCTATATGGCTGTCCCATGCATTCTTGAATTCCCCCACTGTTCTTGACTATATGACCTCCTCAGGAAGGCTGTTCCATGCATCTACAACCCTCTCTATGAAGAAATACTTCCTCACATTACCTCTGAGTCGTCCTCCCTCTATCTTCAAATTGTGCCCCCTTGTTCTTGCACATCTCTTTTTCCAAAAGATGCTACCCTCTTGGACTTTGTTAACTCCCATGAGGTATTTGAAAGTTTGTATCATTACCCCCCTCCATGTATGGACCTTTGGTTCCCAGACATTTGGTCGTGGACAATAGATAGCGGTACTTTGGTCGCGAGGTCAAATTGATTTTACCAATTTGATCGACTGACTATTGCATTACTGGAAAATAAGTTGATGTTTCTATCTCTTACTGAGCAAACAGTCACAGCTTGTTTGCAGAACATTCATTCAAACAGTCGCCACTATGACGTGTCATCAATCAACAAGTCAACAACAGCATAACAAAACTTTATTACTCAAACCTATTCAATAACAAAACTTTATTTATGCATAAAATCTATGCATACACAATAAAAAGTTAAAATCTTGTGCAGCAATTATGTATGGGGAATCAGTGTGCAAATGAAGCACATACAACAAAAAGTTAAAATCATGTGCATAATTAATGTATGGTGAAGAAGAGTGCAAATGATGCATATACAGTAACAAGTTAAAATCATGTGCAAATGTTTTCAATTTCTGTCAGACAACATTTATTTTAATTACAGCCACAATGTGTAGAAACATAGAATTTGATGGCAGATAAGGATCGCTTGGCCCACCTAGTCTGCCCATTTTCCGACCTGACAGATAAGCTGCAGATCCTAATTAACCAACAGCATACTTCCTCCCACCCCCCCACTAGGACTGCCTTATGTCTGTCCCATGCATTCTTGAATTCCCCCACAGTTCTTGACTCCAGGACTGCCTCATAGAGGCTGTTTCATGCATCCACAACCCTCTCTGTGAAAAAATACTTCCTCACTTTACCTCTGAGCCATCTCCCCCTCTTCAAATTGTGCCCCCTTGTTCTTGCACATCTCTTTTTCTGAAAGATGCCACCCTCTTGGACTTTGTTGATTCCCTTGAGGTACTTGAAAGTTTCTATCATGCCCTCTCTCCTCCCTTTCCTCAAGGGTATACATATTAAGCTCCTTTAGTCTTTCTTCATGTCTTCTGGTGCAGACCCTGCACCATTTTGTTGCCCTCCTCTGGACAGCCTCCACTCTGTCTATGTCTTTATGGAGATGGGGTCCCCAGAACTGAACACAGTACTCCAGATGAGGTCTCGCCAACTGTCTGTACAGAGGGATAACAACTTCCTGTTATCTACTATTGATGCCTCTCCCTATGTATCCCAGTATCCCCCCAGCCTTCCTGACTGCCTTCTCACATTGCTTGCCCACCTTTAGGTCATCTGATATAATTACCCCCAGGTCCCTTTCCATTTTTACTGTTGTTAGTATCTCACCCTCCATTGTGTACTCTTGCCCTGGGTTTTTGTTTCCCAGGTGCATTACCTTGCACTTCTTTGCATTGAATCTGAGCTGCCATACATTTGACCATTCCTCCAACCTTGCCAAGTCCCTTCTCATTCTTTCCACTCCATCTGGTGTATCAACCCTGTTGTAGATCTTTGTGTCATCTGCAAAGAGGCATACTTTTCCTTCCAGTTCCTCTGCAATGTCACTTATAAAGACATTAAAAAGGACCGGTCCAAGTACTGAACCCTGCGGTACCCCACTAGTGACCCTCCTTTCTTCACTGTGGACTCCATTTACTATTACCCTTTGCATCCTGTTGTCTAGCCAATTTTTTTATCCAGGCTACCACCTTGGGACCCATTCCAAGGCTGGCTAACTTGTGTACTAATCTTTTGTGTGGGACTGTATCAAATGCCTTGCTAAAATCTAGGTAAGCCATCTCCATAGCCCCTCCCTGGTCTACTACTTTGGTCACCCAGTCAAAGAAATCTATTAGATTTGTCTGACATGACCTTCCCATCGTGAATCCATGTTGCCTTGGGTCCTGTGCCCCACTGGCCTCTAGATACTCTGCAATTCTTTCCTTCAGAAGTGATTCCATCATTTTACCTACCACTGAGGTCAAACTAACTGGTCTGTAGTTTCCTGCCTCTGTTCTGCTCCCACTTTTGTGAAGAGGAATCACATCCACCATCCTCCAGTCCTCAGGTACCACCCCATCCTCCCATGATTTGTTAAAGAGAGTAGTCAGCAGTGTCATTAGTTCTACCCTTAGTTCTTTTAGAATTCTTGGGTGAACCCCATCAGGCCCCATTGCTTTGTCCACCTTCAATTTTATTAGTGCTTTCAGAACCCATTCTTCTGTAAATGGACTGGTATCGACCCCCATCTTCAGAGTGTTTCTCTTGTTTGGTTTAGGTACCTCCCCCTCCTCTTTCTTTGTGAATACTGAGCAGAAATATTCATTCAGTATCCCTGCTTTTTCATTGTCACCCTCTACCCACATTCCCTCCCCTTTATTAAGCCTCAGTATCCCTCCTTTGGTCTTTCTTCACTCCCTAATGTACCTATAAAAGGTCTTATCCCCTTTCTTAACAGAGTTGGCTATCCTTTCCTCAGTTTTGACCTTTGCTATTCTGACTGCATTCACAGCCTCTTTCTGCTTCAACTGATAAAATTCTTTGTCCTTCTCCTTCTGTGTTTCCTTATATTTCCTGAATGCTATCCTTTTCTCCTTAACATTCTCTGCCACCTCTTTTGCGAACCATAGCAGTTTTTTCCTTCATTGTGCTTTGTTGATTTGCTTTACACAAAGGCTTGTTGCCTCTGTGATGGCTGTTTTGATTACTCCCCATTGTTCCTCCACCCCTCCTTCTTGCTTGTTTGCTAGTGCTTTTCTGAGGCACTCTCTCATTTTCCCAAAGTCAGCCCTCCTAAAGTCCAATATTTTTGCTTTTGTATGCTTGATTGTATAGCTGTGTTTATCGTGAACCACACTGTTTGGTGGTCACTTGCTCCCAGATGGCTACCCACTTCTAAATCTGAGATTCTTTCTCCATCCCCATTTGAGAGTACCAGGTCTAAGATTGCTCCCTGCCAAGCGTATTGCTGGTGAAATAAATGATTATTTAAATGAAGCTCTGGATCCTGGATGTTATTGGGTGTGTGTGTGTGCATCAGTTCATCATAGAAAAGGAGTATTGTTTAGCTGTTTGCACCACAAATACCTTGTGCATGGTTCGTTTGCGAAGAACTGAGTTCCAGTACTAGCTGTCTGAGGCATGCCCCCTGTAGGGCATCAAGAATGACCCTGCTCTTGGATATGCCTGCAGCAAATGTGCTCCAGTTAACAACTGGCATATTCAGGTCCCCCATCAACAATATCTCCCCTTTTTCTGTCATTCTAAGGAAGCCTTCTATCATTTCCTTGTCCATTCCCTCTCCCTGAGATGGGGGTCTGTATACAATCCCCATGCGGATTGTGGTGCCATTTCCTGTCTCCAGGGTGACCCAGAGTGTCTCATCTGCTCCCTGTTTACTCTTTAGTTCCATTGCTTTGATCCCTTCCTTTACATAAAGAGCTACTCCTCCTCCTCCTCTTTTACCCTCCCTGTCCCTCCTGTAGATTGCATAGCCTGGTATGTTGACATCCCAGTCATGGTTCTCTGGGTACCATGTTTCTGTGATTGCCACAGTATCTAGGCAACCCTCTTCCATCAAGACCACTAGTTCAGGGAGCTTGTTACACAGACTACCGGCATTAGTACTCATCACCCTCCACTTTTTGATGGCTTTACCCCTTTTAGCCCCATTCCTGTCCTTACTACCTTTGCTTTTTTTACATTTACTTCTGTCCTGCTCCCTAATGACTTCTCTACCATGGTGTTTACCGTACTAATTACTGTTGTTTGTGGGGGGGAGGCTGGGATTTCCCTGCTCCTTTTTAGTGCCTCCCCCTTGGCTAGTTTAAATGCTTGCCAATGAAGCATTTAAACCTCTCACCTAGGATCCTGGTTCTCCCCCTGGACAGATGCAGACCATCGCACCAGTATAGGTCTGCATCCCTCCAAGTGGCTTCCCAGTCCCCAATGAAGCCAAAACCCTGAGCTCCACACCAGTGTTTCAACCATTCATTGAATTACCTTGTGAGGAGTACCCTATCATCACACTTGCCTTAGACAGGCAGCACCTCCGAGAAGGTTACTGTATGCACTACTTGTCTAAGGTCCCTCCCCAACTCTACAAACTCCTCTTGCACTGCTCTGATCCCATTCCAAGCCAGGTCATTTGTCCCTAGGTGGACAATGACATTCAGCTCCCTCCCTTGTGCAGCTGTTCCCACTATCCTGAGGATTCACTTCCTGTCCCTCCAAGCCATGGCGCCAGGCAGGCACCTTACCTCCCTCTCCCCTTCCTCCCCCATTTGTACCCCCTTAATCATTGAGTCCCCCACCAGGAGTTGTTTTCTTCCCCTGTGGGGTCTCATACCACCCTTCTGTGGGTCTCCTTTGTGAAGGTTCCAAGCATCCTCCTTGGTCTCCACTGCAGGTGCCTCCATAGAGGAACCACTCTCCACCAGAAGAGCGAATGAATTGTGGAGAGGTACAGCTTGAGGGATGCAACTCTGTTCCACCACCCTCTCCCTCCTTGAGCCCACCCTGGTCCAGCCTCTCTTCTTTCTTGGCAACCTCTGAGGTAGTGGCATTGGCCCTGGTGGTCCCTGGGTGGGGGAGGAGGTTCCACGAATCCTAGCCAGGTCATCCTGGAGACCGGCAACCTCCTCCCTCAGACCAGAGAGGTGCCTGCAAATTGGGCAGCATTGCAGCCTCTAGAATGTCTTCCAGAACACTGCCGCCCCACAGCCATTGCACTGCACCACTCCTATCATGTCTTATTTTGTGTCCCCTCTCCTGTTTCTCTGTATGCTTACTCTCTCCTCTCCTTAAAAATCTCACCCTTCCTGTTCTGGGACAGTAACTTCCTATATTCTTCAGTAGCCTCCTTCTTCCTTGCCCAGTGTCAGACCACCAGCAGCTGGGGGGGAGAGTGAGCTACTTTTTTCCTTTAGGGTTGACAAAACCAGTGTTTCTCTATGATCCTTACCTTCCTACTGCCAAACAAAAAGTTCCTGTTGACAGTCAAATCCAGTGGCTATAAAAGTAGAACTGGCTTAGGGTAGGATGGAGGGCAATTAGTAAGAAAAAAGGCTAGCAACAGGAAGTTGTAATTTGAGTCACCTGCTTTTATAGTGTCTAAGCCACACCCCCAATTAAGCTCTTTCTCCTCCTACTGGTTTAGCAAAGTAAACTGATACAGAACCCTTCCCAGCACAGAAAACACACTGACTTTCATTCTTTTCTTTCTTTTTTAACCCTAAATAAGACCCCTTCTACTTCTAATAAAGTATCTGTTTGCTTAATCTCAACAGACACTGACTCCTGCTAAGAAATAAGTGTTAAATTAATAAGAAAAGGCTAGCAACAGGAAGTTGTAATTTGAGTCACCTACTTTTATAGTGCCTAAGCCACCCCCCCCCCCAATTAAGCTCTCTCTTCTCCTACTGGTTTAGCAAAGTCTAGCAGGTATTGTTTAGGCACTCAGTTTGCAACGTCACTGCATATTATCTTAAACATCTGATTTATTTGTGAGTATTTGCTGTTTTTATGAGGAGGCTGTTGCCCCAGCTCCAGCTGTCACCTTTGCATTGCTACAGTGTGCTATTCCTGCCAAAGCTATCTAGCAAGTTTTGCTCATGTAGGGTGGCTTACAGAAACTGTGTGCAAGAAAGCCCTGTGCCAGGCTTCTAGTGCATTGTTACTACGGGTGAGGTCATTCATAACTCTTGAATGTTGGTTCCAAAAACCAATGGGAAACCTTTGCTGTCTTCTATTTTTTCTATTCCTTGACAGCCTGCCAATGTAAATGTCCTCAAATAATCAATGAGGCATTGTATGTGCTTATAACCCTCATTGTCCTGCATTATTTCAAAATGCTTTTCCACCATATCCTCGGGCATGAAAGCTAATGCCAGCAAACATTGTACTTTGTGTGCAAATATCTTTGCTGCATACCCTCCTGTTGAACATGTCTCCAAATTGCTTTCCCAAGATGAAAATTACAACCTGATAGCTCAGCTGTTCGGACCATCTGCCTCAATACATTTATGGCAGCTATTTCAAAATCTGTCATAACTGTGATGGGTCTCATCTTTCCTCCCAACAGTTCTTGTAGGTGGCAAAAGAATCTCTTGTAAATAGACTCACTATAGCCAGGCAGCAGTGCATAAAGACACATCCTGTTTACCCCCTGTACAAGGGCATGCACAGTATACATCTAATCATCCTCATTGGGAGCCACACTAAATGTTCCATCACAAAACCAATGCGGCTGCTCATTTAGATTTCTTAGGTCACTATCACTAGCGAATAAAATAATGCCTTCCTCGTTAATTCTCAGGAAAGCCTCATTAGTGACTGTTAACGAGTACTGATCTATGTCTGCGTCACTCGGCCTCCTGTGCTGCCTATGTCACCTGACATCTCATCTAAGGGTTTCCACAGTTGGCAGCAAGTGTGCATGGCTTATAACAACATCTTGGGGCACTCGATGCATCACATTGCGAGTTGATTACTCCGGTTCTCAAGCCTTATGCTTCATGTTGCTTCATGCCTTTATAACTTCTGTACAGCCATGCAGCGGAGCATGACAGTGCTCTGAGGGCTCCATGAAAATTGTGTCCCCAATGGTGTGCATTCTGGCTCTGCATGATCTCTGCTCACATCTCCTAATGACCTTTCCATCACTACCATCATTTTCCTTAGGGTAGAGGTAATTATGGAAGCACAGTTTCTGCTTCCCCTTTTGTGATTGCACATACTCCATGATTAACAGCACATAAAACTTGAATTAATATGTGCTGTACAGTTCAGCTTTTTATAGCAGTGTAAAGCTACTCTGTTTAATTGTTTAGTTGTTTCTGCAAGCTAGTGCCAGATACAGCGAGCTAGTCGCAGAATTAATGTTCAGCTTTTATAGTGGTGTAAAGATGCTTTGTTTAATTGTTTAATTGTTTCTGCAAGCTAGTGCCACATAATGCAAGACAGTCAAACAGTTAATGTCGCCATTGTAAAGTTGCCGAAAAAACGAATTGACCGTGACTACTATGCAGGCGGCAACTAGGAAATATGGCTATAAGTCCGCAACGGCTTGATTGCGGCAAAAAATAAGCAACTACATGTCCGTGTGCCCCTCCCTCCTTTCCTCAAGGCTATATATCTTAAGCTCCTTTAGTCTTTCTTCATATGTCTTTCGGTGCAGACCCTGCACCATTTTAGTTGTCCTCCTCTGGACAGCCTCCACCCTGTCTATGTCTTTGCAGAGATGGGGTCTCCAGAACTGTACACCGTACTCCAGATGTGGTCTTACCAACTGTCTGTACAGAGGGCCAACAACTTCCTGTTTTCTACTAGTGATATCTCTTTTTTATGCATCCCAGTATCCCCCCAGCCCTCCTTACTGCCTTCTCACATTACTGGCCCACCTTTCAGTCTTCTGATATGACTACCCCCAGGTCCTTTTCCATTTTTGTTGTTGTCAGTATCTCACCCCCCGTTGTATACTTCCCCCTGGGTTTTTGTTTCCCAGGCACATTTCTTTGCATTTCTTTGCATTGAATTTAAGCTGCCATACATTTGACCATTGCTTCATCTTTGCCAAGTCCCTTTTCATCCTTTCCACCCCACCTTGTGTATCAACCCTGTTGCAGATCATTGTGTCATCCCTCTGCAATGTCACTTATAAAGACATTAAAAAGGACTGGCCCCAGTACCGAACCCTGCTTTACCTCACTAGTAACCCCCCCCTTTCTTCACTGTGGACTCCATTTACTATTACCCTCTGTGTCCCGTTGTTCAGCCAGTGTTTTACCCAGACTACCACACTGGGACCCACTCCCAGGCTAGCTAATTTGTTTATTAATCTTTTGTGCAGTACAGTGTTAAATTTATTCTTGTGTGCGGGACTGTGTCAAACAAACTTGATTGGCTGCTGTTATTAGGAAAATAAATCCCTCCCCCATTCAGCCACAGTCCCCAGACAAGCCAGTAACAGATACACATTTAATCTAAATTCCAGCCACAGCCCCCAGACAAGCCAGCACTGTTAAAGATTTAATCTAAATCCACAAACCACCAGCAAAACTTGAAAAAAAACCACCAGCAAAACTTAAAGAAAAAACCTCAGAGATAAATTCTCACAGAGACAAACTCACCGCATATTCAAACTCCCCACTAACCTCTTCACACAAGAAGTAGAATATAAATCATGTCACTTCAATTAAAGTGTAATTATTACTGTATTATAAATTATATCAATTATAAAATATGATAACTTACTATAACATAACTAAATGGATGTGACGTATTTGTGTTGGGGACATAAATGGTAGCATAGTTGAATATGTTCATTGCCCCTGATTAAGTGAACTATATCCGACAGAAACTGTTGCATGCTGTTGCAGTATGCATTGTCAAAGCATATTTCAATCGTAAATCTAGAACACAATTGATATAAACAGTTCTTTTTGTGTTTGGCTGTGGTGACTGGCAATGTTTATAAATATTTTAGTTATCATTTTAAGTACGAGCTAGCCACAAACTGTTTTATTGTACTTAACTGGATACTTTATGTAAATGTAAATAAACATGTTCCTGTGGAATGTCAGTGTTTTGAAAGGTCACAACTGTAAATGTAGTTTCCCCTCAATGGTAAATCTTAACCCAAGTAAAATAAAAATAAATGAATTAAGCAAAAATATGAATGCACGCACAACTTTCTCTTCTACATCTGCTTTCTCATGGTGCTACTGCCAGGCATGACAGTTATTAAGAGTTACCTTCATACTATCTGTCACTTATACAGATTTATCTGACCCCACCATAAATTGGAAGGGGATAGGAGACCACATGCTTTACAGTTCCTCTTGTCAATTTATTACAACTTTACCTCACTATATTCCTTCTTCTTCTTCTCCTCTTCTCATTACAATGCTAGGTGTGGCACTTTCAGTACCAACAAGCTTAATATTATGTTTCCCTTACACCAGTTTGCCTGACTTCACCTAGAAGGAAATTAGTGACTACTCAATTTACAGTCCCCTCCTCCTCATTATCTTCTACAAACACTGGTTACTCTTAATTGAAAAAAAGGTGCATATGTGAAATATAAACAAAGCACATTATAAAAATATCAAAATATCAAATATGACTTGATGGTAAAATATTGTGAAAGGTAATATAATGCTCTAATTTTTTTTACATTATTTTTATTGGTTTAGCACTATGAAGTACACAGTACACTACCTTCATAGGTTGGCTTACAGAAATACTATAGTCATTACACATATTGCATTACATCATTGTCACAGTTAGGAGTTGATATGCCCATATTCATTGGTACATCACTGAGGGAATTACTAAAATGAGATTAACATTTCCAAACATCGGATTTATGACCAGCCTTTACCGCAATGAGCAGGGATTACCAAATACCAAAGCATCATTTTAATACTATCGAACACCCAGTATATCAGGTAAACATCCTCAGTCAAAGCTCATTAGTTAGGCATTTATATACTAAAGCATTTCTCCACCAAAAGAGAAATAGCCTAATAAGCTTTTCCTACAATTAATATTTAAACATAACTTGAAAGCAGATATGAACTCTTTTATTAGCAGTCAGTCACTAAACAACAGATGACCTTCATTTGATATATTTACCATTAGTATCATTAAATTCTCTGTCTCTTTATTGCACATGTCCAACAATTTAATGGCACCAATAAACAACCCACATGCTGAAGAAGAAAAATATTGTCTCTGTAGGATGTGTATGTTCTCTGAGGTCCCCTTAGCCAGTACTAGAAAAATTATAAACTTAGCAAAGCAATTTCAGTCATTGCCCATAATAAGTTCCATGGCTGGGGTTGGTAGTAGACCAAACTCAGAACTATTGTTTCAATTTAAATCACAAACAAAACAACTGTGTCCCATAAGTTTCTGCTTACTATCCCCAGAGTCCATTTCAGAGTTTTATTCTTTTGTCCAAAATTCCCATTCTATTCAGTCCACTAGTTTGTTAACCTCTCCAGGGTCAGCAAATTCGTAAGTTGCTCCCCGTACGTGATTCGCAGGCCAGCTGGCATCAAAAGTACATGGTGTATTCCTAGCTGTTTCAAACAAGCTCTAATACCATAAAAACATTTCCAACATTGTCTGGATGCATAACTTAAGTTTGGAAAGAAGTGGACTTTCTTGCCTTCCAGGTCCAGAGGTCCCCATTGTTTTGCCCAGGCAATAATTATGTCTTTCTCCCAAACGGTCCCCAGCAACACAAAAAGAGCTTGGGTGGTAGTTGGTTGGTTGTGTATGGCCTATCCCACCACGTGGACTGATTCTTTATTCCTTCAAGATCGTGATTGCCTCTTTCACCTGAAATGTTTCCCTGAAAAATGTAGCCAGAAAAGACAGCTGATTCTCTCCTCAGCACCTTTGGGTATCCCCAGAATCCTCACATGAGCTGCACAGGAAGCATTCTCCTGATTTTCTAAATGTCTCCAAAGGACCTCATTTTCTTTTGTCATGTCTGTTGTCTCTGTCAGTGCTGTTGCCACATATTTTGATGTGGTTCTAGTTTCTTCCTCCAGCAAGCCTACCTTATTATCTAAAACTTTAAACTGTGAAGTAAAATCTTTCATTGTTTTGATCTAGCCACTGGATAGCATTAAATAAAAATAAATAAATAATTTATGTATGTCTTTGATGAGAGGGTAGGTGCACTGATCCAATGGATCATCTTCAGGCATGACTCGGGTCACTAGCATGGCATATCAAGTAAGGCATATACAGGTAGTGTGAACAGTATATCAGGCAAAATAGTTAATTGCAAAAAGTATGGTACATAGGGACAATACATATATTTAGGTTACAGTATTGTACCAGGTACAGCAAACAATTTAGTAATATGGCAAATATAGTTCCAATATTACAATTAACAGACAAGAAGAACAATGATGTAGTCAGGAGGGAGGAGAGCACAAAGCAGGGGAAGAATGCAGAGCATGGTAGGGTGCTGGAGCCTCTAGTAAGGGCCCTGCAACATGGAAAGGGGAAAAGGAGAGAAATGGGTGGGAATGGATGCCAACTTATCTGGGGAAATAAGAGCATTTGGCTTCTGACATCAGCCAGGCCTTGCAGTGGGTTTTGAAAGAGGGGTGAGAAGTGGATGAGCAGAGCAACATGGAGAGTTTGTGCCATAGGGAGGCAGCAGAACAAAAGAAAACTTTGATCCCCATGGCAGAAGAGACTCTAGGGACCTCCAGAGGGGGGACAGATGATACTTGGAGGAACCTGGATGCCACTCTGCCCATTAAGAGGGATGAGAACGGGTACAGGAATCTGCTTCTGAGGGTATTGTCTATTATACAGCCAAGGGCAAAGCCAATTTGTCCTTAGAGGGAGAGTAATCCTAGTGACTGGTACAGGTCACAGTGCTGGGCTGAGTGGACAGACTGGAGTAAAAAATTACATATACTGTTATAAGCTGAGTTGAGCCTGGAGCACAGCACATTTGGACACATTGGACTAGATGGGAGTGCAATAGTCCATAAGGGTGAGAAGGTTGCCTTGTGCAATTGCAAGGCATGTCTCTGAGGTCAAGAACTGTTTATGGCTATAGGCAGCCTGAAATTTATGGTTTACCCTTTACATGATATTCCTGAATGTTCCATGAACACAGGGTAGGGGTCAAGGGTAACACCTAAATATTTGAAACTAGGAACATTTTGGAGGTGGGGCCTTCTGTAGAGAGCACTAGAAGAGAGGAGTTTGACTCGGTGACCTTGGTGATGCATGGTTTGGAACCGAACAGCATAGATTTTGTTTTCTTTTTGTTACCCAAGAGCCTGTTAGAGAGAAACCAATCATATGCAGCACCTTAGTTAACAGTTAGAGCAGAGGAGATATTTGTTAGGGACTTGTCGCTATATAACAGGACGAGGTATTCCACATAGAGAAGCACTTTACAGGAGAAGCTGTCAGCATAGAAACATAGAAGTTGACAGCAGATAAGGACCGCAAGGCCCATCCAGTCTGCCAATTTTTTTCTGCCTTATGAATGTGCCTTAGGCCTGTACCCTGTCAATGGCCTATCTATTCATACTCATCTGTATTGCTCCCTTATGCCTTTTCCATGCCTGTTTGAAGGCCTGCACTGTATTCATATTTACCACTTCTTGAGGTAGGCTGTTCCATGCATCCACCACACTTTCTGTGAAAAAGAATTCCCTCACATTACCCCTTAATCGGCCTCCCTCTAATTTCATGTGTGTCATCTTGTCCTGTTATTTTTCTTATATTGAAATATGTTGGACTATTTCACCTTGTTAATGCTTATAAGATGTTTGAATGTTTAGATCATATCACCTCTCTCCCTGCTTTGTGCTGGGATATACATATTCAGCTCTGTTAATTATATGTTTTCCGATGCAGTCCCTTCATCATTTTTTTTTCTAATTGCTTAACCAGGAGAGATACACTAAGCTGAAAGCTTGTTTACCGGAGCAACCTAGGAGCACAGGGAGGTTCAGTGACTTGCTGAGGGTCACACAGTATGCAGGTGGGGGCTGTGGGATTCAAACCCAGGACTCCAGATTTGCAACTCAGAGCATTTTGGTTGCCCTTCTCTGAACTGACTCCATTATGATAATGTCCTTGTGCAGGTGTGGCCTCCAGTACTGCATGCAGTACTCCCAGATGGGGCCTAACCAGTGTCTTGTAAAGAGGAATTATTACCTCCCTCTTATGACTTGTGATACCCCTGCTAATACACCCCAATATCCCTCTAGCTTTACCTACAGCTTTAGTGGTCTGTTTGGATGATTTCAGATAATCTGTTATGATGATGCCCAAGTCTCTTTCTTCCCTTGTGATTGCCAGCAACTCCCCTCCCAATCTATAGGTGGCTTCAGGGTTTCTTTTTCCTATGAGCATGATCTTGCACTTCTTTGTGTTAAACCCCAGTTGCCACTCTTCTGACTATTTTTCCAGATTATCCAGATCTCTTATCATTCTGCCCACCCCATCTGGATCATCTACTCTGTTGCAGATCTTGGTGTCATCTGCAAACAGACAAAGGACTGATCCTTGAGGTACCCCACTTGTGACTTGCATCTCTTCTGACTGCATACCATTAACCAAAACTCTGTTGTTTGTCTGCCAACCAGTTTGCCACCCAGTTGATCAACTTCTGACCCACCACTAGCCTACGCAGCTTATTAATCATCCTTCTATGTGGAACAGTATCGAAAGCTTTGCTGAAGTCAAGGTAGACAACATCAGCAGCACCCCGTTGGTCCACCACTCTGATTACCTAGTCAAATAAATCCATGAGATTACTTTGACAGGACCTTCCTGTTCTAAACCCATGCTGTCTTGGATCCTGTGCTACTATGGATTCCAGGTGTTGCACTATCCTTTCCTTAATGAGTGCCTCCATAATCTTGCCCACTATTGAGGTAAGACTGACTGGTCAGTAGTCCCCCCCTGCCACTGTTCTGCAGCGGGATCACATGAGCCCTTTTCCAGTCTTCTGGGCCCTCTTCTGTGCTATTAGTCTCACTAAATAGGTCTGATAATTGCTCTACTAGTTCACCCTTAGCTTCCTTAGTAACCTGGGATGTATGTCATCAGGTACCATTGCCTTGTCCACCCTGAGCTTAGTGAGTTCTTGTAGGACCCTTTCTTTTGTGAATTGACTTGTGCACACCTCCTTCCCCCTGTGTCCATGGTGCTGGGCTGTGGGCCCTGCCCTACCTTCTCCTCAGTAAATACTGAGCAGAAGTATCTATTTAGGATAAATGCTTTTCCTTGGTCCTCCTCCACACACTCCCCCTTATACCCTTTAATCTTAGGAATACCCCCTTTGGACTTTCTCCTTTCACTAATGTATCTATAGAAGGTTTTGTCCCCTTCTATTACTGTTCATGCCAGTGTTTTCTCGGTTTGGGCCTTTGCCTGCCTTACTGCCTTCCCTGCTTCCCTTAGGGAAGTTTGATATGCCTCCCTATCTTCATCCTGTTGTGTTCCCTCATATTTCCTGAAGGCTTGTCTTTTGGCTCTGACCTTTTCTGCTACTGTTTTTGAGAACCAAAGTGGTTTCCTCCTTCTTTGCTCTTACTTTTTTCTCTAACAAAATGAGATGTTGCTTCAAGTATTGCATCCTTAATGCTTGCCACTTTGCCTGTACCAACTCACCTGTATTTCTTCTTGCTTGGGCTAGCTTAACTCTGTTGGCCATCTTATCAAAGTCATCTCCTCTGAAGTCCCATATTTTGGCTTGGAATGGAATGATTTGGCTCTAGTGGCCAAATTGAGCCATACCATGTGATGGTCACTGGCCCACAGGTGACCTTCTACCTGAAGATCTGCGATCCTTTCCCCATTAGTCAGTACTAGATCTAGGATAGCCCTGTCTCATATATATATATCTACAGTATAATATAATTTAAGAATCACTGCATTTGATGGCTGTGGTGCCAGGTCTTCTTCCACCTCCATAATTGAGTCTTTACTAGTGCCCGGTTTCAGATCTTTTGGTCAGGCTCTCAGTCCTCCAGTTCCTGCTCTATTGCGTCTGCCCATAACTGTGGAGCCCAAACTGGTAGTACTTCCAAACTTGGATCATTCAGATCATCAATAAATCTGCTTTCAAACTAGTTATATTTTTATATCAATTCAAGAGTTTGTCTTGTTACAAATTTATAAATTCAGCCTTCTCTAGCATAGCTCTGCTAAACTGCTGCTCAAGCTCAGCTGCTGGACATGCCCCCCATAATGATCTAAATTGAATGTGTTTTTATTTGTTCTATATGTTTCTAGACACATGTATTTTGTAGGACAGGTTATTATGAAATTTGAAAGTCTATGTGGCTAGTAAGAATATAGTAATTGGCATGAAGGTACAGCATTGACTATAGGAGGTATAAGCCTTGAGGACAGCAAGAAATATGGACTGTTTTATTACTCAACACTGGGCCGCAGCAGCAGTGTTAATGGGTTTCAGTCTCTGTCACAATACAGTAGCAATAGCAATCCACACCATTGTTATACCCAACCCTACCTGCCACAAGGAAACTAGAGCTATAAATATTAATGGCTGACCTCAAAGCTTTTATTACCCCCTGTCTATAGTATGCATCACCAAATTGCCCGTTACTTAGTTGTTAGCAAAAGCACTTCAGCTAAACTGTAATGGTACAGCCAAATTCAGGGGGTGTAACTCAGACAAACTAAACTGTTTAATTGATCACTTCTCTTGCCCTTAAATGCCACAGTCTATTGCCACGGGAATACCTGCTATGTCATAAGCATTCCAGTCACATTCAGTGCTAGGGAGCAAGTACTCCTGGATGTGATCCTGGAGGGTATCCTGATACAGTTGGTTACTGTACCTACTAGGCTAAAGAACACTTTAGATCTGGTATTGTTGAATGAGGATGCAGTGAGGGAAATAAAGGTAGACGACCCACTATCCGACAGTGATCTCCAAATGGTGTGGTTTAATTTCACGATGTGTGGTGAGCCAGAGAAGTCAGTTACTTGGGTGGTAAACCTGAGGGGGGGGGTGGACTTTGGGAGGTAGTACTGAAAGAGAAGCTGGAGGGCATAAGGCGTGAGATGGATTTGGAGCTTAAATGAGATATTATTAAATGGGGGGTTACAAAGGCAACAGAAGCCTGCACGAAGGCAGAGAGTAAGAGAAGCAGAGCAAGAAAACCAAGCTGGTTGAACAGCGAGATTGTGGACATTGTGAAGGTGGTGAGGGCAAAATGTGTGGCTCACCAGAGGTTTAGGAGGACAGGGAAGGAAGTGGACAGGGAGGAATATGCAAGATGGTCCAGGGAGGTGACCAGAAAAGTGAGAGAAGCCAATGCCCAGAGGGAGCTGAGATTAGCACAGGGAATTAATGGTGGGGGGGGGATTTCTTTCGATACATCAGGGAGAAAAGAAAGTGCAAGGAGACAATAGTAAGGATAAAAAGGGGTGGAGAGTGGATAGAAAAAGGTGAGGAGCAGGCAAAATCACTGAATGAATACTTTTGTTCCATGTTCATGGAAGAAAAGGGGGGACCCCTACCAGCATGGGCTGGGAGGGTGGGGACAGGAGGAGTGGAGGAGACAGATTGAAGAATTGAGATAAGTAGAGTCCTACAGACACTGAGGGCACTGAAGGTAGACAAGGCACCAGGACCTGATGCTATCCACCCCAGGGTGCTGAGAGAGATGGCAGAGATGTTGGCGGAGCCACTGGCAGATCTGTACAGCACCTCACTGGAGTGGGGATGTGTGTCACTGGAGTGGAGGATGGCACATGTAGTGCCATTACACAAGAGTGGGCCAAGGGATGAACCGGGTAATTATCATCCGGTAAGTCTCACATCCATAGTGTGCAAACTCATGGAAATTATACTAAAGGAAAGACTGATGTCATACCTGGAGGACAATGGCCTCCAGGATGTGAGGCAATATGGGTTTGTTTCATGGAAGTTTTGTCAAACCAACCTGATACAATATTATGACTGGGTGACAGGTGAACTGGATAAGGGTCATGTGGTGGATGTTCTTTACTTGGACTTCAGCAAGGCCTTTGATTCGTGCCTCATGGGCAGCTTGGGGGGAAGCTAACTGGTGTAGGAGTAGGGTAAAAAATGATGAACTGGATTTCAAGCTGGATGAGTGGGAGGCTGCAATGGGTGGTGGTGAGAGTGGAGCTCTCAATTGCAAGGCCGGTGATAAGTGGGGTGCCACAGGGCTCTGTGTTGGTGCCAGTATTGTTTGGGGTCTTCATATCAGACATTGGACATGGGGTGGTGAGCATGGTAAGTCTGTTTGCTGACGTCACCAAAATCGGAGCAGTGGTGGATGAAGAGGAGGGGTGGAAGCAGCTGCAGGGGGACCTAAACAAGCTAGAGGAGTGGTCAGAGAGGTGGCCGATCGGGTTCAATGCAAAGATGTGTAAGGCTATGCACTTTGGGGTGAAGAACCCAAGGAGAGAATACTGGCTGGGGAGGGGGGTTAAGCTGGGGAGCACTGAGGAGGAGAAAGACTTTGGGCTAATGATAATGGGGAACATGAACAACACTGCCCAGTGCAGGAGAGCAGTTGCAAAAGTGATCAAACTGCTGGGGTGCATAGCTAGGGGGGTTTCATCCCAGTGAAGTGAGGTGATCTTGCCCCTCTACAGACAGCTGGTAAGGCCTCACTTAGAGTATTGTGTGCAATTTTGGAGGCAATACCTAAAGCGTGATATCCAGCTGCTGAAAGGGGTGTAGAGGAAGGCAACAAAGATGATATGTACAATGGAGGGAAGACACTGTGACAGCAGGCTGGGAGACCTGAATATGTACACCCTGGAGGATAGAAGGGACAGGAGTGACGTGATAGAGACATTCAAGTATCTGAAGGGAATCAATAAGGATGGGGCAGACGGGGTCTTTAAGTTAAGGAGGGGGAGGGTCACCAGGGGGCATGGGCTAAGAATGGAGCTGGGAAGATTTAGGAAGGAAGTGAGGAGACACTATTTCACAGAGAGGGTGGTAGCAAAATGAATTGCCCTACCAGAATGGGTGATATCATGTAAATCTGTGAACAGCTTCAAAAGGGCATGGGACAGGGAACAGGGGAGAGTGAGGGTGAGGGGTGGCAGTGGGATGACAAAAGGGGGGGTTGGGGCAGCTGCAAACTAGAGGTGTTGGCTGCACAGTCATGCAGACTTAGATATACCGGGTGGTCTGTTTCTGCTGGCACATTCGTACGTTCGTATGTTCACATATAGTCACATTTCTCTCTAACCTCATTGTAAAACGAGAATCTCACTATAGGACTTGGTGCCACTCTAACATTCCTTTATTGCTAGAACTAACACGATCGCAATGAATATACTATATTCCTAGAGCTTCTTTAAGTGATCTAAATGATTCTTTTTATCCTTAAATAATTTATCTAGATTAAATAGAACACATACAGTAGTAAATTAATTATGGTGAGTAGAAAAGCTAGAATGCATTGCTCTTTCTAGGTTCTGTATGCCCTACAACAATGCTGCTTGAGCTTTTCTGACATTAAGCTGTATGCCAGCTGCTGTCATATGTGTCTTGTACGAGATTAGGTATTCCAGGAATAGGCTCATACATGCCTAAACTTAGAGGAATCAGAGCTGTGATGAGACAGGGTGACATTCAATGCCAGTTATTGAGGGCCACACTTGATGCAGAAAGGGAAATCAGGAAGAGTATTTGAAGCTCCAGAGATTTGGGGGATAGTGGGCCTCTTACCAATGTCCACTTTAATAGATTAAGTGATGCACATATTTCAAAAAGTGAATAGAATTAGGATCCTAGACACCTGGTGGAAGTCAATAACTTTAGCCTAAGAGATCATATAGGCCAGATCACAATGCATTCCTTTAATTACTTGCAAATTGCAGACTTTGATGTCTAAGGCTTGGTCTCTATTCAGGGCTAGAAAACCCCGACATTATTAATAAGTGAACTGCTCTAGCAAGGTCTTCACCTGACACATTGATTTTGGCTTTGGGCAATCTTGGACTTGGTTCTATGTTCTTCCGGATTTGTAGACCTTGACCAAATGGTAGGAGGGTTTATCTTGTATGATTTCCCATGAGGACTGAATAAGAGCAGTTCACACAGCTAATTAAAAGACAACTGTTCTATAACAAGGTGACAAAACACAATTTATGCTCCACTGTTCTGCTCATTCATTCCATAACATGGCCAGAAAAATAATTTATTCTGCTTCTTCTGCTTGTCTGAAGTATAAAAGGCATGGCAAATGTGCCACACTGTTTAATGTTCTGGCTAATTGTGCAGGAATTCTGAAATGACCTTTCTAGAATGGATATTCTGTATGATATTGCAAATGAAAAAGCCAATTGATAACCACTATCGAAATCTTCCACCAGCCTGGCTGCCAAGCAGAGACACTGTGATACCTATGTCTATTTTAGGCTGGTGAATGTGGGCATGAAAATGTCAGAATTTTTTCCATCAAGTGGCTACTATACATACTAACTTGAGAAGGAAAGAGAGATGAACATTTTACACAGAATGATCCATGTATATGCACCATGTGATAGAAGAATGTCAGATGTCTACAGATGATGTGTGCATTGGAGGCTTATTTTATATATTGCTGATTTGGAGAGTGATGGTCAAGTCACTCCAGCTTTTCAGTTGCACTGAATGCTTGCTATCAGGTGTCCTCTCTCATGAAGTCAATGGTTCAGACCACTGACAAGGTTGTTTGTTCACCATGGACTTTCAATGTCTTCCTTATTTGGCCCAGACTCTAATATTCTGTTGTTGGGTCTCAAGGAGGATAACTGTCTTCTGTTGTTGGGTCTCAAGGAGAATAACTGTCTCCTGCCATGCATGAAATGAGGCTCCTAAACATCCTTGTCTAAGAGACTAAAACATTATTTGTGCGAAATTGGACCATGGATACGGCTGAAATAATCTAGACTTGGAGATCATTTAGTCTGGTCCTGCTGCCATTGCAGAGGTTTGTTAATAGATGGAACTGGCAGCCATTGCAATTTTAGAAGGTGTGGGTGTTTTATCTAGTCACCTTATGTGTCTTGTCAAGTTTTAATATCTTAATAGGGGAGGCAAGGACATTAAATTGGGTAGAATTTGTACTTCTGTTGGGATTCTTTAAAAGAAACATAACATGGAGATGTTGGATGCAGTTGACTTGTGATATGTCAATAAATTTGATGTAGACCAAGTTGGAACTGTCCTTTTTTTCTGATGACTGACAGATTAGCAGCCAAATATTGATCTGTTGATGCTATTTGGTGTTCTTTGCATGATCTAATTTAGGTTTCTTACATGAAAATCTGAATGCCATATAATGTACTGTGCTTGTTGTCTTTTCTGTCATACATTATACAAATAAGTATCCTATCTCGAGTGCTATAGCATATGGCATTTGAGGAACGTGGTGATTTAAAAAACAGTTTAAAAATAATTGTATGCTGAATTTTGTTGGTCTTATGCAGTTAAAATGGACGTGCGATTATTTTAATTGGTGAGTATTCATACTCCACAATCCAGATACTTGATTATTTGTATTTTGATTTCTCAGCTATTTGGTCAAAATAAAAGCATTAAACATTTAAAGATAAACCTTTATCCTTTCCCAGGTGGTCAAGGATAGTTCTTTCTGAGGAGCCAGCAGATTTATTACAGGTACTGACCCCTCTCCTACCAGCTGGACAACCCTAAAGCCCCAAAGAGATTGTTTATCTAATCTCCCCCACCTTAAGCCATGATTTGGATGGGGGAAGCAGTCATAGAACTCTAGATAGGCAAGCTTTGGATTGATCAACCTGTCTAGCATCATCAATATTGCAGGCCACTCTATCCCTTCACTCCATCACATTCTGTCAGTCAACTGATGTACTGAGAGGATGGGGAGACTGTGTTTTATGAAGGGGGACAGGGAAAACCTGGAATACTGTAATCACCTCCAACCCCCACCCCCCCCCACACACACATTCATGAATAGGGGTTAAGAATGGGCATGCAAGCTGATAAATATGCGCATTAAGGAATTCGGCCATAGGAGGCAAGTGATGAATGTGTTTGTACTTGGAAAAGTGTCAAAAGCTGGCAATTTTATCTGAAGAATCAGTGTGGGAGAATGGGGGAGGGGTGAAGTGTGGGTAAATTGCAGTGGTGTGGGAAGGGGTACCTCGGGGATTATCCTTGACCAACTGGGGAACGACAGTTTTTTTTTAATTTGTTTTTCACGTTTTACGCTATTTTTAATTCTTGAATAAATGTACCACCAATAGTATATTAAAAAAAAAATACTCTGTCTTCAGTCCTGGGAACCCTGTTATTCATGGTATCTCTTAATTAATATTCAGGGCATGCACACCCTTAGCATCTAATTGTCACAATCTTAATTCTCTGGTCTTCAATACTGGTGCTCCTTTACTCTAAAATAAACAGGTGTGCCTTCCACTTCCTTGATTTGCTCCAATAGTCTGTGTTGTCCAGCAAATATCTCAGTTAATTGCTATTCTGAACCACATTTAAATTATGTGATTCAGATAATTGTGTATCCTGGTCATTATCTAGTCGGATCATACAAATGATCCTTAATCCTGCACAGTAGCCATATTCTGGAACTGTAGATGGGGATCTAGATCACATAATGCACTAGTCAAGCAACTTTACACCAAATGGCATTAACCTCATTGAAATAATTGATCAAAATGATTGCCTTGCAAACAACCCTTAGTGCAGTGCAAACAACCCAACATTTGGCATTGTGATCTTTGAAGCAAGCACAGTTTTGTCATTGTACAAGAAGGTTCACAGTTAACAAGGATACATTTCTTCATTTTTTTAAAACCCTCCTGACAACCCCAGGTGACCTGGGCTACTTTCTTGGCCACCTCCTCCTAACCAAGTCATTTTGCACTCTCCACATCCCTCCCCTTACATTTTCAGTTTGAATAATGCATTTCTGGCTCCTGACATCTTGACAGGAGAAGACACCAACTTTATAAAGTGACTACTTCCCTAGCCCACACACCCACCCCAACCACCAAAATATGGTCATTTGATTGATGGCCACCACTTCTAACCCCATGTTATGATTTGGGGGGGGTTATTGGCCAACAGTAGTTAAAAGTAGGCTATCTAACTAATGCCCCCTCCCCGCTCCCTCCCAAGTTATGAGTAACAAAACAAAAATTGACAGCTCTTGGCACTGAACAAGGTGCAGGCATCACATTTTAAATGCATCTCCCTATTCTATTCCACCCCTTCTAAGCCCCAGCATATATAAAATATTGCCACCCATCTTGACCCTTAAGCTATGATTCAGACAGATGGATAGAAGTAGATTTCACTCACTACTTCCTAGGTTAGCTTATTTGAAATTTCCCACCCTAACATACGGGGTGTGCTTGTTCCATTCAGAGACTGAGCTTCTACCCAGGAGGGAGGGAGGGAAGGGGAAAGGACACCATCTCTAGGCAGCTTGACTGGCCAGTCTACCTCACATCATCAGTGATGTTACCCATTCTGCCCCCTCTCTGCCATTTGTGCACTCAATAAGTGAACTGAAAGAAGTGCATGTTATTAACTAAAGTAGTTGAATATTTACATGCTATAAACAAATTGCATCTTAAAACACTGATCTCCTGGGGATAGTGGCAATCATAATTTTGCTTATATACATTCTGACATTCATGTGCTCGTTTGTATTTATGTATCTTGCATTATGTATTGTGTGTTATTTTTGTACTCTTTTTATACAGACAGCATTTTAAAATTGTAATGGTCTTTTAATTGAACAATAAAATTAACTGAACCGAAAAAGTGCATGGTATTGGTCTGGGGAGACCTGACTAAGCTAGCCTAGAAAGTGATGAGGGAATTTAACTACAGTTGCCCTCCCAAACTGGGGGGTTAAAGTACTTGGAAATTATCTTCTTATGTGGTATGTTGGGGCCTTGGGATGCGGCTGGACTAGTGAGGGGGTAATATGTTTAAATTCTGTGATGTCTTCTGGCTTAGTGCCACGAGCCAGACATTTTACTAAAGAACTGTATTATTGCTTTCACTTTCAGAACTCAGAACATGGCGGCTGTGCTGGACTAGCCACAAGAAGCAGCTGTGTGTGTGTCGAGGTTTTTGTTGTTTGTTTGTTGTATTTTTGCTGTTATTTTTACTTTTATGTTTTAGTTTGTTTATTTTAGACATAGTTAGTCAGGGGCGAAGCAGTGATTAAATTTAAGTAGCTAAAAGCAGCCGAGATGAGTCATATATAAAATAGCACAAAGCTTAAAACTTCATTTAGTTTTTGTTGTGTTGCTTTGTTCTGTTTTTAATCGACTGACATTTTTGTCATGGGCTATCTCTACTTTTCCAGTCTAGTGGAGTATACCTTTATGTTCCTACCTGGTTGTTTGCCAGGATTGAGGAGGATGAATTGAGGAGAATTGTTCTGCCGGCCAAAGTGTGGATTTATCCTTAGGAGCTGAGTCCGAGCCCGTGTTGGAGTTATGGTGCTGTTTGGTGAACTGCTGTTACAGTATTGGGTGGCCTTGTTTCAGTAGGGCTGCCAGGAGTGGGACCGAAATTGTTTCATTGGTGCCCTTTGGTTGATGGACGAGGGTTCTGGCAGATCTTCCTGGATTTCAGTCCAGTGCCTGAGTGGCGAGTTTGATGGTGGATCTGGCCTGAACTAGAGGGAGGGATCACTGGGGTAATTGGCTTCTTAGGAAACCTGGTCTGGGGCTGCCAGAAAGCATGCATTGTAGCACAGTGCTCTGTGTTTTTTGGGGGGAGGAGGGCTGCAGAGACAGCTCTTCTTGGAGACCTTTTGGCAGTCTAAAATCTCTGGTGGTGACTCCTTGGAGGGATGGCTGGGCAGTCAAGCAATAAGTAAGAGGGAGGGTTTCTAGGATCCCTGATTTTACAACTGTGCCAGGGGAAGTCTCTCTGTAAGGATTGCTGGATATCTTAAAGCATTTTGGGGTTGGTCAGACCCTTTTTCTGATTTTACTGTTCTGAACCTGGTGGGTAATGAGAGTGCCCTTACAAGCTGAATTACTTAACAAATTGCTGACTGTTCTCCTGGCATATGTGAGAGATAGTGTCGGGAAGAAATATTCCTTTTCTCTGGGGAAGTGGGAGCTCCTCAGAGGTCAATATTCATTTTGGAGAGTTTGTGCAGCTTCTCTTTTCTACTTATCACCTTCACACCCTGTAATATAATAGTATTGCATATTGTTTGTATTGTGGGGTCTGGGGGTTTTAGTTGATTATTTATTGTATGTGTGGGAATGTTATATTTGTGTGGAAGGTTGTGAATTTGTGTCTGAATTGGGTGTTGTGTGTTTGTCTGTCTGCGGAGTGTGGTTAAGATGTGTTGGGGGGGCATAACCATGCTCAAGCAATATTCACCCTCCAGGCTGAGGGACCTCTGCCCTTTTTCCTGTCCTTCACTTTCCTTGGAGGTATACAGATGGTGTCGGGCTCTTGGGATTGTTAGGAGGTCTGGGGGTCTCAGTCTCTTGGGGGAATGGAAAGGAGTGGGAAGATTGGGATAGTGGGGACAAGGAGATGCCCTGGGGTGAAATGGGTCCAGGAAAAGGGTCCTCCCTGTCTGGTTCCCATATCCAAGGGTTCTGCTTGCAGCAGGCAGGTAACACAGCGTTCCTCAGTTACTCATCCTACTCGGGCAGTGTTGTGCAATGCTAGGTCTATTAAGAACAAGACCACTATAATAGCCAATCTTGTGGGATCGTCTGACTTGGTTTGCATCACTGAGATGTGGTTGGATGAGAATGCTGGTCCTGTTCTGGCATCAGCAATTCTGGCTGGGTACTCTGTGATACACCGCCCAAGGATGGATCGCATGAGTGGGGGTGTTGCCATCTGTTTTAGATTGGAACTGAGCCTGATGGAAGTTCCAGTGGGGACCACCAGCTCCTTTGAATGTAATCTGGGTGAGGGAGTGGGATGCAGGATCCTTCTCATCTACCGTCCACCAGGAGATGGGAGTGTTTTCCTGTGGGAAGTCATGGGCTTCATTGTCGACCTAACGTTGGGATCCCCCAGATGGTTGGTTCTGCGGGACTTCAACACTTGGGTCAATGATGAACTCTCACAGTTTGGTCAGGACTTCCTCCAGTTAATGACTTTACTGGGCTTCACACAGGTTATTTCCTCCTCTACCCATACTGGTGGTCATTCATTGGACTTGGTGTTTCTCCTGGGGATGGAGCTATCCAACTTTGTGGTGGAATCTGTTGGGTGGTCTGACCATCACACCATCGGATTCAGCTTCCTGGCCCCCCCGGAAGGCCTGCCCCCATGGAGATGGTCCAGTACTGCCCTTTGAGGGTTGCTTCCCCTGAGGGTTTGATGGCAGTGCTGAACCTATCGGGTGTACAGTGAGAATGCATGGATCCAGGGGACCTTGTACTAGCTTATAATAAGGTGGTGACAGGGGCCCAGGATTCTTTTGCTTCTGTTCGTGTTCACCCCCTCACTCATCACCCCAGGTCCCCTTGGTTTGATGAGGTCCTGAGGGAGTTGAGGAGAGTGAGATGAAGGCTTGAGAGGCACTGGAAGAGGTCGGGCCTGGAGTGTGACAGACTTAGTTTGATGGACCACTATTTGGTCTATCAATCAGCAATAACCTGTAAGAAGGCAGAATTCTTGTCCAGGGAAATTGTTGCTGTACAGAATCAACCAGCCCAGCTTTTCCGGACTGTGGACAGATTCTGCGTCCAATCTCTCTCCAGCCTGGAATTGCTTTTTCACAAGAAATGTCTGAGGAGAATGCTTGATTCTTTGCAGATAAGGATGCTGCAATCAGGTCCGAGGTCCGCCTGGCCATCTCAAATGGCAATTGCGATGGTCAGCAGGAGATGTTGGACACCCAGATTATGTGGTGTGACTTCAGTTGGACCACAATCAATGACATTGTGATGTTGTCCAGTCACTGCATACGACCAACTGTAGTTTGCACCAGGCCCCACACGCCCCTTAATAGGCTGTGTTAATAAAATTGGCCTGGTCCTTGCTGAGATAGTCTGGATGTCTTTGGAGAGGGGGATCTTTCCAGATCCCCTGAAGGAAGCCATGGTTTGACCCCTTCTTATAAAGCCCTCCTTGGAACCAGACTGTCTGGTTAACTACAGACCTGTCTTTAATCTGCCCTTTGTGGGTAAGGTTATTGAGAAGGTGGTTGTATCACAATTGGATGACCATTTGACCAGCCACAATGTCTATGATTCTCTCCAGTCTAGATTTAGGAAGAGAGATAGTACCTAGACTGTCCTTGTCCGGGTACTAAATAACCTCCTGATAGCGAGAGATCAGAAGCCACAGACCCAAAGGTGAACCTGCCAACATACCCACTCCCCAATGACTTGGGTCCCATTCCATCTTGGTCCTCCTTGATCTCTCTGCGGCATTTGACACCATAGACCATGGCGTGCTGTTGGAGCACCTGCGGTTCATCTGTGGACTTTCTGGGACAGTCCTCAGATGGTTTCAATCATTCCTCAAGGGTAGAACTCAGAGGGTGGTGTCTGGGACTTTTTCTTCAGCTCCATTCTTCCTATCTTGCAGGGTGCCTCAGGGCTCCATTCTGGTGCCCATGTTGTTTGCAGTGTATATGTTGCCATTAGGAGCAATTATTAGTGGTATGGCATGAGTTTTTACTGCTCATCAGATGATACTCAGCTGTATGTGTTCTTTGTGCCCGACCAGGACAATGCTGTTTCAGTCTTTAACAACTGTCTAGTCGAGATCCAGGATTGGATGAATGGGAGCTGGCTGTGGTTAAACCCAGGAAAAATGGAGGTATTGGTTGTGGACCCAAGTCATTGGGGAGTGGGTATGTTGGCAGGTTCATCTTTGGGTCTGTGGCTTGGAGGTGTCCAGCTAACTACCTCAGACAGAGTGCGGAACCTGGGCATTATATTTGATGACTGCTTGACCCTTAAATCACAGGTGTCAGCAGTTGTCAAAACCTCTTGTTATCATCTGAGGAATATCGCCCGGGTAAAGCACCTGGTTCCCCCGGACGATCTTCCAACTCTGTTCCATGCCTTCATTACCTCCCTCCCTCCTTGACTACTGCAATGCCCTTTACCTTGTGCTACCAGGGGTTGATATCCGTCATCTGCAGCTGGTGCAGAATGCGGCAGCCAGGTTTTTGACTGGTACTTTTAGGACCAGTTATATAATGCATCTGCTCCTCAGACTGCACTGGCTGCCAGTACAGTGGCTGATCACCTTGAAGATCAGTTTGCTGACCTATTAGGCCCTATAGGAACAGGGACTGAATTACTTGCATTATCTCCTTCACCCCTACTGCTCCCTTTGCCCTCTCTGATCCACTGATGAGGGATTGCTAGAGATTCCCAGGGTCCATTTACAGACATCTGGGGCAAGGTCATTCAGTTTTATGACCCCAACCCTGTGGAATTCTCTACCTTGTCGGGTGCGAGACTGCCTAACTGTCCAAAGTTTTTAGGTTGTCCTGTAAACCTATCTTTTTAGCCTAGCTTTTTCTGAATTTTAATGCCGCTATTGTCTTTATTAGTTTAAACTTTTTTGTATTGCTTATTTATTGAGGTGTTTTAATTAGTTGTTGTACAGGCACCTTGGTTTTGGAAAGGTACAAAAAAAGAATGATCTGATTTGATTTGATTTGTATGATGTACTGTTACTCAATTGCTGTAATAGTTTTGAGCTGATATTACTCCACTTCCAGTACCACCATTCCCCTTCATGTCCTCCCCCTGGAAACATATGGAAAGGAGTTGTTTATAAGCTCAGTATGCTTCTTATGATAAAGCTTTTTAATGAATGAATATTTTTTTATCATTATTCCATTATTGAGAGGGAAAGAGAGGGATGATCAGTCTCTTTATAAACTTCAATCTCTGCACCTCTGAAATCATAAGTCGGAGGTAAGACGGAGGAAGGGGCAACTTTTAAATAATTCTATTTTGGGAATGGGGTTGGTGGGCTATGAAGGGTTGTTTAATGTCAGTATGAGTTCTCGGCAGTCCCAGAAGACAACAATATTTGTTTAATGTGAATATATGTGTATGAAGATGAGGGGGGTAGAGACTGGGTTCAATGTTAACCAGTTTGATTGGTTCAAATGGTTTGTGCCAGTCAAACCAGCTGCAGGAATAATTTGTGTTTGGTTTCAAGGATCTGTAAGAGATTGAGGGAATTGAACACCTGAAGTTCTATGGTTTTGATTCTGTGGTAAAGCTGAACTTACAGCATTTATCAAAGTATTTTGTAGGTCATTTGTGAGGTCAATGCTTGTCTCAGTATTGTTTTACCAGTGTTAAGGAAAAAAATTATTACTGAAAAAACACTTCATGTGGATAAAGGCAAGAAATAAATCACTTGCCACTTTGAAGTTTCAATAAAATGTCCAGTTTGTCTCCCTCCTCCCCATTGTGCCCCAACTGGGCTGCACTCAAGATATTTATTTATTTATTTATGTATGTATGTATGTATGTATACAGTATATTTACCTATTACATCTTCTTGTCATACTGTACTTTAAAGAAGGGTACCACTCTAGCTGAAATTTGCAAAAGCCTGACCATATTATGGTGATCCTGTTCAGACAGGTCTTACTCTGTCCCATATTTATTTCTGTTTCCTGGCTTATAAAAGTTGAGGTCCTGGGATTTCATTCTCCTTTTAAGCTCTGACCACGTTCCAGCTTCATTGTCACACATTTATAATGTGCAGCCTGAACTGATGTTCTAAGTTATGGCTGGGGTGCAGGTTAAAAAGGAATAGCAACACCTTCCTCTAATAATATACTAATACAAGACATAATGTGATCAGCACTGGCAAGTTGTATACATTGAAACTTGTCAGTATTTGAGTTTATATTATTTATTTATTCATTTATTTATTTATTTTATATCACTCTAACTCCTTATTTCTTGTCATATTATAAACAAGATTGATTAGTTAACAAATGTCAGTTGAGATTTGCAGAAGCCTGACCACTTCATAGTAACCTTGTGTAGTCAGGTCCTACACCATTCAACAGTTATTTCTATTCACCTGGTTGACATAAGTTAAGGTCCTGCAGTTACATTATCCTTTTATGCACAGACCACACTCCAGCCACTTTGTCTGAAATTTTAAAGTGCGGCCTGAATTGACATTCTCAAATGGTGGCAGAGGGGGCAGGTTTAAAGGAGTAGCCACACATGTTTCTAATTATTTACAAATACAATCTGTATCTGCTCAACCCTGGCAAGTAGTAGTCTCAGTTTAATCATTTGATTATGATTAAACTTATTTTACTAGCCTGGGTTAAGCAGGTAACATCTTACAATTGTAAGTTTCACCAGTAACCAGCACAAGCTCAAATTTTACTTTGTAAAAAGTTCAGCTAATATCAATACTGTTAACAAATCCATAGATTTTGATGCTTGCCATTGACTTGTAACAAAGTCTGTTAAATGTTGTGGCCTTCCACTTATGCAATTCCATGACTTTTCAGTAGTTAATAATTTTTATTAAGTTTGAAAAATAATATCAGACATAGCCAGGTACATAAAAAAGATACAACATGACACATATGCATACACATTGACTGCAGTGTCATTATATAATTGACAAAGTCTAGCCCATACAAAATTACATTGCTAAATAATGATACAGTAAGAAATAATACAGTGAGTTGTATTGTGGCCCCCCCCCAAAAAAAAAAGTATGAGAAATTGCATGATTACCACCGCATCTAGATTAGTTAAGACATCTAATATGGGCATAATATTTAAGTGTCTCCTGATACCTGAAAAAGCCTGAAAAGCACAGACATAATAACAAAATACTAGCAACGTTAAGGTCCAGATCTGAATTCTTATCCTATAAGGAGAAAAGATAACAGTATTCCATGACTTTTCACAAATGTTTTCAGTGCAACGGCAGAAATTTAATTGATCACAAACTGTACCTTTTGCACAATCCTAGCTTATACAGTCAACCCATTAGGTGAAAGCAACAAGCTGTGAATTAACTGGGTACATCTAGCAGACCTGACTTTGATTCCCACAACCTCTGCATGTAACCCTAAGCAAGTCAGTTAACCTGCTCAGTGCTCCTGGATCACCCCTGTAAATGAGACGTGTGCCCAGTGGGCCTTACTCAGGTTAACAAAAGAACAAAAAAAAATGTGACCTCCTTGCTCACATCTGACATCCTGTGCAGGGCTCTTTGCCAGATCTTTGGTCAGGAAATCTGGTCCAGTATCTGGACGGTGGTTAATGAAGGGGTCCTGAAGTGGCCTCTTACTCTATTATTTTTATGCAGTCATTTTCATTTTTCTTCCTTCCCTTCCTCCTTAAAAGACCACACTACAACCCCATATTTTAATGTATTGTAACTAGCTACTAGAGTCCTTAAGAGGATGCTTATACAGTGGTATTCAGTCTTCCCTTCCTCCCTGGAGGTATGATACATGACATTTGCAGTGCGCCTAAAACATTTTTAGGCCCAGACAGAAGCTTGGATCAAATAGCAATCACAGATCTTCCACATGACAAAAGCAATACCAGCTGTGCCACCATCAACCTTTCTCTGATATTTATAATTTGCTTACCATTGTTTTTAAAAGGGGAGGCATTGTGCTCTAGTAGTTAGAAAACTGGCTTGGGAACTGGAGAGATGAAAGGCTTGTACCTCTGCAGAGACAATTACTTACTCTGGGATTGTCAGCAAGTCATTTGACCCATCAGTGTTCCAGTCTGCCGAAGTCTGCATGTAGTCCCACTGCACAATAGCGTCAATAGGGTGGAAGTGGGGAACTACAGGCCAGTCATCCTCACCTCGGTGGTGGGGAAGATCATGGAGACTCTGCTGAAAAAAAGGATAGTTGCAAACCTGGAATTCATTGGTGCCCAGTATCTAAGGCAGCACAGAGTCACATCAGGAAGGTCTTGTCAAATGAATCTGATAGATTTTTTTTGAGTGGGTGAATAGGGAAGGGAATCAGGGAGGGGCCATAGATGTCACCTACCTAGCTTTCAGCAAAGCTTTCAATACCTTCCCACACAGAAGGCTGGTTAACAAGATGAGTAATCTGGGCATGGGGAATAAGGTGATTCATTGAGTTAGAAACTGGCTGATGGACAGTAGGCAGAGGGTGGTGGTAAATGGGATCCAATCCAGGAGAGAGGGGTGAACAGCTGAGTGCCACAAGGATCAGTACTAGGGCCAATCCTGTTCAATGTCTTTAATAGTGACATTGCAGAGGGGCTGGAAGGAAAGTCTGTTTATTTGTAGATGACAACAAGATCTACAACAGGGTGAATACTCCAGAAGGGGTGCAGAAAATTAAGCAGGACCTGCAGAAGCTTGAAAGATTGTCAAAGGTGTGGCAACTGAGGTTCAGTGCAAAAAAGAGCAAGATAATGCACCTGGGTAGGGGGAACCCTGGGGAGAGCCACAGGATGGGGGGGGGTGCTGACTGTCACCAAAGAGGAAAGGGACCTAGGGGTTATCATATCTGATGACCTTAAGGTATCAAAGCAGTTCATAAAGGCTACAGGGTGGGCCAGTGGCATGTTGGAGTACATAGGCAGAGGTATTATTAGTTGGAGGCAGGAGGTGATGATGCCATTGTATAAAACACTGGTAAGGTCTCACCTGGAGTACTGTGTGCAGTACTGGAGACCACACATGCATAAGGACATAAACAAGTTGAAGGCTATCCAGAGATGGTGACAGAGATGGTGCATGGTTTACACCACAAAACATATGAGGAGAGACTGAGACCTCAATATATATACTCACTGGAGGACAGGAGAGAAAGGGGCGACATGGTAGAAACTTTTAAGTGCCTCAAGGGCATAAACAAGGTTCAGGATTGGGGATTTTTTCCAATGTAGAAAAGACACCAGAGTGACGGAGCATAATACGAAATTGGAGGGTGGTAGACTAAGAGGTAATGTGAGGAGGTTTTTCTACACAGAGAGGGTGGTGAATGCTTGGAATAGTCTACCACAAGAGATGGTATGGGCAAGCACAGTGGAGCAGTTTAAACATGCCTAGGACAAGCACAAGGAAACCTTGGGCGGGAAGGGAATGCTGAAAAGCCATTGACCACTTAAAATGAGTGGAGCATACATGTATAGGGCCTGTGGGCAGACTGGATAGGCCTAGTGGTCCTTATCTGCTGGCAGTTTCTATGTTTTAAGTGTAGAAATGAGTAAGACCAGGACCATACTGAAAACATGACATTGCTTCTCAGCTGGTCTATCCTGGGTAAAAAAAATATATATATTTTCTGTTTTACAATTTCTTGCTGGGAATGACACATTGAGCCTAACTCATTTCCAAGTGCATCCAGGAAGCACATCAGCGGTTATGTGACTTGTTTATGATTACAAAGAATGAATGTGGCTCTTGTGGGTTTTGAATACAGGTCTATAGGGAGTTCAGGTTTACAACATTGTGCTCTCACCTCTAGATTGTAATGCCACCCTAAAAGTTCTTTTAAGTAGTGATCATGATTTAGGTGAAAAATATAGGGGAGAAAATATCATTTGTTTAGCTTACAATAAGAACAGTGTCCTAACATCATCCTATCTGTACAATAGAGCAGTGCAAACCTCTGAAGGTTTGACTTTTTTGAAATTTAAAGAGGTAGTGAAACCAAAGCAGGTAGACAAGAAAATACAAATTTTAAAAGTAGTCCATTGTAACCTTTTATTTCTGAAGTATTTGTCTTTTCTCTTTGCTCACTAGTGAGTCTTTCATGTGATAATATTGTGAAGAATTAGTGGAACAGCTCTCAGCCTGGTAGCTGCCATATCTCTATCCCCTCAGTACATCATCAGCATTGTGATCTCACTCACAGGGACATCACAGGTAACTAATCTGGCAGCTGCTGAGTGGCTGTCCCCAAGCAGCAGTGATGCCACAGTCAGTGAGGTCAAAATGCTGATGATATCATGGTGGGGGTACTAAAGCTAGATATGTCAGTTGCCAGCAGAGGGCTGTCCCACATGCCACACCAACTAACATCAGGTAAATTATAGTTTAATCAACCAAAGGTAAAAGCAAAAAATACCTCAGATATAAAAGGTAAAAGGGTCTACTATAGGCAGATTCAGCACTCCATCTCTCCCTGACTGGCTTCAGCTCCTGGAGATTTGAACTTCCTAGTACTGTCCCCTGGAGCTCATCTCTCTGCTGCCTAAATTTCTTTTTTTCCTAACCTCTGCAACTAAATCTGTGATATGCCTTTGTGCCCACTGCTGAATTTGAATTGTTAGTGTAGGGAACTACAACCATTTTTGAACTGTTAAGAGTAGGAAACTATAGCATTTTTGGAGTATTTCAACTGCCTTGCTATTTAAGTATTAACAAAGTTTGAAGTTAAAAACTGCTTTGTCTGACTGTTGGATTGATATTCCTCCCATCTGTCCCCCCAAACTGCACTTGCCTTTCCTCTGTATATTGGTGACCTGCTGGTGCTTACTACCAGCCACTCCCCCAACCATTCTCTACCTCTCTGGCTAACTTAGCACCCTTAATTTCTCACCTTGTTACAGAATTCTTTTGTCTCCTTGCTTACCCTGCCTCCCAATCTCTGAAGCCTTCGTTCTGTTGATACATATAAGCTGATTTCTTCCTTTTCTTCTCTTCGCTTCAGGATTCCTTGAGGGGGATTCCATCTTCTGCACTAGCAGTCTGGTGCTGAACGCAGCCGTCTGCAGGGTGCTCCCCAGCCTGCTCTCGGGAGCATGATTCTAGGCATACTTCGGGAAAGCAGCTCCAGTCCAGCTTGTTAGCTGTGAACTCAGTTGGTGGATGGTGCCTGAAATTGGGTCTACTATAGGCAGATTCAGCACTCCATCTCTCCCTGACTGGCTACAGCTCCTGGAGATTTGAACTTCCTGGCACCGTCCCCTGGAACTCATCTTTCTGCTGCCTAAATTATTTATTTGTTTATTTTTTATTTTTTTTTAAGTGCTGACTTTTTCATTAGCAGATTTTATCTTTTAGCCACTAGTGGGCCCAGTTATAAGCACACTTACCCAATAATTCAATCCAATCCAATCCTCCTGACTGTCACATCATGTTGTCCCTCCATACACAGCAGTTTCTGCTTCTCTTACTCTCATCCCTCTTTCTGCTTTTCTTCCTCCCTGGAGCTTGCTTCCCATCTCCCCCCCACCTCAGCATCCTACTTGGCACTGCCTATCATCATTCAGGTACTCTTCCTCATGAGCTTGCCCTCCCCAGGTGCTACCCTCTGCAAATGGATGTCAGTCCCCACCTACCATTGAACACAGGCCCTATACCCTCTTATCACTATCTCAAGTGCCATCACTCTGGGATCATTGCCACCAACCCAATGTAAGTTCCTGCAAAAAAACAGGCATATAGACTCATGCTCAGGGACTTACGCTGGTGCACCCTAAAGCTTATGCTTCTCCTCCTACTGCTGTGGGGGAAACATCCATCCTAACCCTGGCCCAATCACCTTCAGCTCTATCTAGCAGGAAAACCCTCAGGAGCACTCCCATAGCATCTCTCAACATCTGTAGTCTACTCCCCAAGCTGAATGCCCTACAAATCTTTACCAATCAGCATAGCCCAGATATCCTGCCAGTTGTAGAAACCTAGCTTACACTCAAAATCCCCAACCTGGCTATCACTCTTCCAGGCTATAATGTTTTCAGGCTGGACCAGAAGTCCAAAAGAGATGGTGGATGTGCAATTTACCTTAAAGATTAGCTACTGGGACACCCCATCACTACCCCACTCCCAGCCACTGCTATGCAGATTCACCCTATCAGAATCTTATTAGGTGCCCATAACAAATCCCTCACAGTTGCCTTAATGTATATCCCACCAAAAGAACAAGGGAATGGCCTTAACACTGTCTTGGAATTCACCAGGTCCCAACCTCCTGACTCTGAAATGATGCTTCTTGGAGACTTTAATATAAACTGGCCTGCGTCTGATGCAGGGGGCCATAAGGATGCCATCTCATTGGCCAATCTCACCCAGAAGGTTGTCTCACTGAACAGGAAAAAACTAAAATCCGGCACCAGCACCCTCCTGAATTGGATTCTTACCAGCCACATAATTCGTATCACAAATACCTCAGTCCTCCATGACTTGCTTAGAGACCATTCCCCTGTCATATGTGAATGGTCAAACAAATTCCTCAAGCCCCCTCCTAATATCATCACTAGTACAGTCCTACCACATGAGCAGTTGTCACACCTCAAAACATGCCTCAACCTCCAAGACTGGTCCCTATTTACAAAGCAACAGATGTAAATACTGCACTGGATTACTTCAACACTGTCAATACAGCCTGTGACTCTTACGCTCCTTTTAAAAAGCGCAAAGTCAAAGCACTTTGCAACCTCGGCCAATCTCTTATGCAAATAAAATCTAGAGATCACATCTGGGATCTGGCCAGAACCACTGGTAAATAAACTGACATCCAAAACTATAAATGTGCACAAAATGACTGTACCAAATCTATCCGGCAAAAGAAATCTACCTACTTCAAGAACGCTTTCACGGATACCTGGGGCAATGGGAGGGCATTTTGGAACAATATAAAGAGGTCACTGGGAAGCAGCCAAAAGCCTCCCCTACCTTGCTCAACATAAATGGGTCTACTATGCTTGACCTTAAAATCATAGCAAATACCTTCAACACGGCATTCACTAATCTCAGCAGTGTTCTCCCTTCTGACTTTTTCAGGGACTATGACTCTTCCTCTCCTCCCCCAATGCATCCTCCTCCTCTAGACACCAGTCCTTTTATTTCAAAGCAGTCAAGATGCATGAAGCCCACAAATACATTACCAAAGTCATCACCAAATCCAGACCCAGCAGTGATACACTTGACCTTAAACTGCTGTCCCTCACCCTTGATGAGGTGTTACAGCCATTGACATATATTTTAAACCTCTCACTTAGGCTCAGCCAGTTCCCTGACAAATGGAAATCTGCCACTGTTACCCCTGTCCATAAAAGTCATGACAGGGCCACTCATTGAAACTACCATCCGATCACTATATTGCCACCCTTCTCCAAGGCCCTTGAACGTATTGCAGCAGATCAGCTCACAGATTTCCTGGACAAATACAATATCCTGTGCTCACAACAACAAGGCTTCAGGAAAGGACATAGCACCTCATCTGCCCTACTGGAATTCTATGGCATTCTTCACAGCTCACTGGGCATTGGTCATAATTGGGTCCATCTTTATCGATCGACTAAGGCATTCAACACTGTCCATCACTCTACTGCTTGTAGAAACTTCGAAAGCTGGGCCTCCCACTCCACTGCCTGGTTCAAAAGCTACTTGAGAACTGGTCTCAAAGAGCAAAAATTGCAGATGTCCTCTCTGATATCAGGCCTGTTTGTTCAGGTGTCCCCCAGGGATCCATTCTGGGCCCCCTGATATTCAGCTTGTTCCAGAACTCCCATCCAAATTCTTGCTCTGAAACAATCATCCTCTATGCAGATGATGCTGTAATGCTTGCCTCTCACAAGGATCCTTAGCCTCTACAAGACAACCTTCAGTTTGGCTTCACATCTGTTGAAAACTGGCTCTCAAATCATAATCTAGAAACATAGACTTTGACCTCGGATAAGGACCGCTAGGCCCATCTAGTCTGCCCATTTCCCTACCTACAGGATAGGCCTCAGATCCTAGTTAACCAACAGCCTATATCTTCCTGCCCCCCCACAAGAGCTTGCCTTATGTCTGTCCCATGCATTCTTGAATTCTCCCACAGATTTAGACCCCACAACTTCCTCAGGAAGGCTGTTCCATGCATCCACTACCCTGTCTGTGAAATAATACTTCCCTCATTGCCCTGAACCGCCCTCCTTCTATCTTTAAATTGTGTCCCCTTGTTCTTCAAGTCTCTTTTCTGAAAGATGCTACCCTCTTGGACTTTGTTGATTCCTTGAGGTACTTGAAAGTTTCTATCATGTCCCCCCCTCTCCCTTCTTTCCTCAAGGGTATACATATTAAGCTCCTTTAGTCTCTCCTCATACTTCTCTTGCAGACCCTGCACCATTTTAGTTGCCCTACTCTGGACTGCCTCTATCCTGTCTATGTCCTTGCGGAGATGGGGTCTCCAGAACTGGACACAGTATTCCAGATGGGGTCTCACCAACTGTCTGTACAGAGGGATAACAACTTCCTATTTTCTGCTGCTGATGCCTCTCCCTATACATCCCAGTATACCCCGGCCCTCCCTACTGCCTTCTCACATTGCTTGCTAACCTTAAGGTCATCTGATATGATTACCCCAGGTCCCTTTCCTGTTTTGTTGTTGTTACTACCTCCCCACCCATTGTTTATTCTTCCCTGGGTTCTTGTTTCCCAGGTGCATTATTGCACTTTTTGCATTGAATCCTAGCTGCCATGCGTCTGACCATTCCTCCAACCTTGCCAAGTCCCTTTTCATCTTTTCACGCCTCCTTGTGTATCAACCCTGTTGCAGATCTTTGTGTCATCTGCAAAAAGGCATACTTTTCCTTCCAGTCCCTCTGCAATGTCACTGATGAAGACATTAAAAAGGACTGGACCCAATACTGAACCCTGCGGTACCCCACTAGTAACTGCCCTTTCTTCAGAGTGGACTCCATTTACAATTATCTTCTGTGTCCTGTCCCTAATCTGGTCATCAATAATAAGCAAACAAAGTCTATGGTGTTCAGCAGCTCTCATAACAAGCATAAGCTGTACCCCCTATCCATCAAAACCAGTCATGGAGTCACCCTGGAACAGGTTCAAGCCTTTAAGTACTTCTTGTGATCACTCTAGACCCTCATCTAACTTACAGTGTCCACACTGACTCTGTAACCAAAGCAGCAAATCCTCACCTTGGCCTTCTCTTCCGGCATAGGCAACATCTTACCCCAGAAGCCCTGACTGTCACCGTTCAGAGCTCTGTTGTCTTCATTATTGACTATGGGCTTATCATCTATGGCTCTGCCCCCGCTATCGCTTTTAGACGCATATCCACCTTCCTCAATAAGGCCTGCTGACTTCTCACTGGATCCCAGCACCTCACACATATGTACGACCTCTATGCACAAACTGGATGGCTGCAACTCACCAATCGGATAAAGTACCTAACTTGCACCATGGCAAAGAAAATAACTATGGGCCTTGCACCCGCTGGAGTGTGTACACTCCTGCACCCTAGCAATAACTCCCCCTCAACCAGGGAGTCTAAATCACAGCTCCTGCAGGTTCCATGTTGTTGTACCTCACAAGCTCAAATATCTTTTGCCTACAGGGCGTCCAGCTGGCTAAATGGTCTAAACAGTTACATGTCCTCCACTCCTACCCTTGGGGCATTTAAATCAAGGCTCCACCTCTCTCTCACTGCCTCTAGTTCCTGTGACTGCCTCCACTAGCTGACCCCATGAATATTTCCCTAACCTTATGGAGTTCTCTCTCCTATTAGCACTTGGTTACTCCTTAGCATGCACTTCCCCATGTTATGTCTACAACAATGCCGCTGACTGCACTACTTCTCTATAGCTCTCCACCCCCTCTACTCTTCCTCTCTCTTGTCCTCTATCCTCTCTGCACCTCATCCGCTATCTCCTTGTAATCTAGCCTCCAAAACTTGTTTTGTTTCTCAGATGCTTTGTAACTTTGTTTAGCTTACACTTTTGTAACCTTGTCCTATGTATTGAATTTGTAATCTGACTTTCATGTCTTATTTTTTGAATTGTAACCTGACGTAGAACCTTTGTAAAAGAGCCCTGGCTCAAAGGTATTGTAATCCTAGACCTAATAAATAAATAAATAAAATTAAAAAATAAAAGGTAATGGTTGACTGCTCCTAAATACTAATATTGGATTTAGTCAGTACACTAGCTCTTTAAATGTTCAGTCCTGAAGTTTTTCTACAAATCCAGTTGTGTTCATCTTTGCTTAGCCACCCTCCACACCCCAAAAAATTAAAACACATTTTTTTTATTTAGAACTGTTGGTCAGGGAAGTGAAATGAGCCAAAGCTAATATCCAGATGCATCCTGCGAGCACATGGAGGCTGAGTATTTTGCTCAGGGTCACACAGTACACAAGTGGTGGTTACCGGTTTCAAATCTACTTCTTCTGGGTTTCCAGTTTCACAGCTTTGAGCTCTAATCTCTAGGCTATGCTACCTAATTATTTTTTTGTATTAAATTTGTATTGTGTTTTAGTACTGTATTTACTTCATTAACACCAACCATAATACCATGATTTTCATACTGGAGAAAAACAATGTGTTCTGTAGTGTGCTAGGCATAGAATGGTAGCCATATTCTACCACTGATGTGGCGGTACTTTAGTGAACAGCCTTGAGCTGTGTTAATTGCAAAGCACTTTTGAGATGCTTACATGAAAGGCACCATGAAAGTGCAAATGGTATGATATGGCTTAGCATCCAGTAATCCTGAATGAGTGACTGATTCATGTGTTCGGTGTCAGGGTATGGAATGTTGATAGCTAGGAAGTAGGATTTAAAGGAAGGGCTGCATCAAAAGCAAAGATGCACTTGTTATTAAAGGAAATGCATTTGATCACTGATTTAAAAAGTATGTTGGTGGCAGTTAGTATCATACTGCTGTTAGGAAGATGTAAAAAGAAAACATAATGCATAGTGTGGCTTTCCCAGACTATTGCAGAAACAACTTAAACCATAGTTTTAGCAAATTGCATTTGTTAGTTTGATGGAACGCCCTGCCAGTTTTGCAGCATGCCCAGTATTAGTGAGTTTTGCTAACCTTAACCCATTGTAGCAACAGTGTAGCCACCCACCACTAGTTCCAAAACATATATTCCAAAGGAGCATTTAACACGGTATTTGTTGGGGCTGAATAAGGTGGACAGGAGGCAAAGCAGCCAATAAAGTAAACCACTCATTGCTGCCAGTTCCAAAATACAGTATGCTCATGTGGCCTGTTGCGGCATATTTTTAGTGGCTTTATGAGCTAAACTAGAGGCACAGAAGCACATATAGTATGCTACCTGCCACTGATTTTAAAACCATTTGCCATTGTATACCTTTTGTTTGTTTGTAAAAGTTTGAGCATGAATTGCACACTATTCTGTGATAGTTAATTTCCAGCTGCAGTAATTTACCAGGAAAGGTGAACTATGATCTATTAGATATTTAATTTCATGGGGTACATTATGAAGGGGGGGATTACATGGACTTTTTTTTTACTGATGGGGGAGATGGTGGCCTTGACACCTGGAAATACTGGCTACTCTTACAGCAAGTGCCATTCCTTAAAGAAATAATTATATGAAATGTTTTCATGCTGTGCACATAAAACTACCCATGTGATATGTGTGCTGCAAGCATGATTTAAATGTTAAATTGGAACCTATAGTATACATGTGGAATGCGTGCAGCAAGCAATTGTGGAAAGCATGCTTTTTATGTTAAATTGGAACAGTCTGCATGCATGTGGCATGCATGCAAAAATCAAGTGGTTACTGATAACTGCACACATGAAAGTTAAGTGACTTTCTCAGGATAACACCATATACAAGTGGCGGTTGATGAGATTCAAACCCAGATCTTCAGATTTCCAAGTCTCTTGGTCTGCAGTTCAGTGCCTTTAACCACTAAGGCATATTGCCTGCACACATATGGCTGCTTGTACTTAAAAAAAAATCACATACATCTACATGCATGCAGCATGCTTATAGCCACTGTTAAACTTTTTAGTTTTCTTGTCCCCCTTCCCTTCAGATGCACAGCTGAACTGTAGCACAAATACCAATCTAATCACATGTGTTTCTTCCCATCCTTGATACTCACTTACCCACAAAACTACTTAATTACTTCTGTCTGGACTGCACTCCTGCTATTTTGTCTCAATAGTTTAGAATGCTTTCATGCAAACAGATGTTAAGAGGCAAACACAAAAGTAGCAATAACTTGACACTCCCCACCCACATGGCTAGCCCCCCCAAGCACACACACACTGTAGTGAATGTGGCCACGCTGCTACAGATAACCCACCAAATATAGATATAAGTCAAGAGTCTCTTATCTGAGTACTAGGGAGGAAGAGTCAGGAATCTTTAAGAGATGATGTCCATGGGTCAGAGTTCTGAGCCATACCCCCTTGAAATGAATGAAGTAATTTTTTATTATTATTTTATACATTATGATGGTGAGTAGGAGAATAACGAAGGCCACTGTTCTACTAATGAGACCCTTATTATTCGAGCATTGGTCTTTATTAATCTCCAACTCTCCATTAATAATGTATAAAATAGAAATAAAAAATACCCCACATTCACTTCAATGGTGCAACCCCTGCAGTCTCCCTTCCCTTGTGTCATAATGTGCCTGAGCATGGGAATGTGGAGGCTCCAATAGAATGTGCATACCATACCGCTCAACTGTCCCTGAATGCAAGAGACAATCCTCATTTTACCCCTGCAAACTGCTCTGCTCTTCATCCATCCCTCATGGAAAACATGCTGCTCACATACAGGATGCCCTGTAAATTTAGACTTTATGGCAGGGAGCGCCATTTCAGATTTCAACAGGGTGGAGCCAACAAAACAGTGGAGGCCAGGTGCTAGTTAACCCCTAGGTGGCAAGCTCTAGAATGCCTGGAAAGTCTCCAAAAGGTAAAACCTATTTGTTGTCACTGAAATGTGATATGAAAATCAGGAAAAATTCAAATGTTTAAGATTGATCTGTCTATACCCCAAAGCAGTGCATCATATTTGGGCTTAAACCCACCCAGTTACTAACCAATTTCTTTCCTGGCTAACGTTATGACCCCCCCCCCAAAAAATGTTTTCCCAATTTCTCTTCCCGACTCCATTCCATTAAATATCTCTCCCATATGGGTTGTGAAGGCACTGAAACATGAAAAACACATCAATATTTCAGTCCTTCCTCTTTCCCCAATTCCTCTGTAAAAAAGTGTATTTACTTTCATTCATCCGGCCATTAGGCCAGAACCTGCAGCCTAGCCCAGTGTGTAACCAGCCCAGTTTTCAGTCTGCTCCTCCTCCATCTTTTTGCCAGAAACTGGATGCTAGAACTGACCATCTCAGTTCCCCAATGTGGTCTGCAAGCAAGTCACCTCACCAAATGAACCCACCCAACCTGTGTTGCTTGCTTCTTGCTTGGCTGCTGCCACACTGCACTGATCAAGGCCTATGAAGGCCACCGACACCACTGTCACCACTGCTGCTAGGCCTAGTTTGCTGCTGCAGGGGGCCTGTGCTGTTTTTTTGAGAGGAGAAACTAGTAGACTAAGTAGGTAGCCCAGTCCCAAATTAGCATTTAGCTCACCCTATGCCTCTTCAGCCACCAGGGGTGATGGAGACTCCCTATGAGTAGACCAGAAAAAACATGCTTCCACAACACTACTATTGAGAGTTCAGTGCTCACTGGATCCTCTATGCTGTAGTGTGCAGCCTGTCTACTTTGTGGTGGGAAAGACAGTGTCACACTAACATGACTCATGTGCTCTTGTTTGGCAGGAGCTCCTCCATGTCATGAGTGATGGTGCCACTGCTGATAGCTGGAGAGAGAGGACAACACAATAAAGACACAGTCAAGTCAGGAGTGCACCTGCAGAGTGAGCACAGACAGTCCAGGGGGGCACTTATTGTGCAAGAGATTAAATCCAAATGTAATGCCATTATTGTCAAAGCATAAGAACAACCTAGGTACAAACGCAGGTGGGGGGCAACAGCCCCCCTCTGCCCTACCTAAATGGCACCCCTGCTTTATGTTAGGAATTCATTCTTAGGCGTTAATATTGGTGCAAGTAAATACAATGGTTTCCACTGTGTTCTGAGATACTGTATCTCCATATTTCAGGATGTGTCCTGATCATTGTGAGGGTTACTGTCCCTCATTGTCCCTCATTTTGAGAATCCATGTCCCTCATTTCAGTGACAAGATGTGAGGTATGGTGCAAAGGTCCAAGACCCTACTCAGTACAAAAAGTGCTGGGCATGGCCATGGTGTATATGCTCCATACAGAATGACAATGGGAAAGTAAGTGAGCCGAAACACTCATGGAGAAACACATTCATAGCACTAACTATGCTTAACAGGATTTGAATGTCCCAAAACAAAAAGGTCAGAATTCACAACACAGAGGCCTCTCTATGCACATCTGAAATGGGGTCTGTTGGCTGACTATTTATGGTTTTATACTGTCTGCATTTTTTTTTCTTGTAAAACACTTCGATTTTAAGAATTGTGCTATACAAATAAAGTATATTATCATTATTATTATTATTATTATTATATCATAGATATTTAATGCATTACGCAAACAACACTTTACAAATTAATGCCAATTTAATGACAAAAATCAAAAGCAATTAAACAACTTGCGAAACTATCAGAATTAATGAGTTTAGCTAATTTTAATGGGAAATCAATGAAAATGTTATTTTAATGGCTCTAATTGCTGGCAGTAGTATGAGAACTAGAAACTAATCTGTATTTTAGATGAGAGTTGCACTAGTGTAGTTGCTGCACACATTGCAAGCATGCAACATGCGAACCTGCTGTGATTTTTAGAAGATGTTCTCACTAACTTATCTACTGCACACATGTCAAGCTTGCAGCATGCAAACCTAATTTGCTTTTTTGAGCTGGTTCACATGGGTTCACTTTGTGTATGCGACCCACATGCAAACATTGCACAATTAAGCATGTGACATGCATTCTGCATGTATGCAGCACACTTTTATTTTTACAAAGGATGGGATCCTTAAATTCTATCTGGACAGCTACTAGTGATAGGCTTCATTGGGTGCAAGTAGGTAGTCAGACATAGGCAAGTGGGTTTCTCAACTGTGAGAGGCATACCTCTCAACCTCTTAACTCATAAATCGGGGACAAAACTTAAAGAAATCAGGGACAAAGACTCCAAATCTGGGACACATCTTCAAAATTGGTAATATTCACTCAGAAATCTGACAGAATAAGTGGACTAGTGTAAGATGCATTTTCTGAAGAAGAATGTCTGTAACTTTAATATTTAACATTATTTTGTGCTTACAATCCCCACTGTTCAGTCACAAAAACAGAAATTTTACAAGGTACCAAAGAGATTTTTGAGGCAAAATCAGGGATGTCCCTGAGAATCAGGGACAGTTGAGAGGTATGGTGAGAGGCAAGAATAAGAATAGTTAGGAGATACTGACTTCTGTAGTGAAGTACAATTGTTATGAAACAGTGGACCAGCACCAGAAACATTTCACAGTCATCATCATTGCCCACTAGCCCTGCTAGCAAACACATTATACATGATCTGGGAGATCAAACTGGACATGTTGACTTTTAGAAAGGTAAGGCTCTCATCCTCTCAACAATTTCAGTGGGCAGAAAATGATGCTGTCATTAGACTATACTGCTGAAGGTAGACTGTCCTCACCTTCAGCACTCTCCACAGATCCTTCTAGAGGATCTGCATTATTATCATTACCTTGTTAATGGAAAAGTCTGCACTGTGCTTGTCTCTGTTCCAATACTGCATTCTGAGAAATGACAGTTCTTAAATACCTTATTTGTATTTATATATATTTATTAGAAACATAGAAGCATAGAAAGGTGACGGTGGCAGAAGGAGACCAAAGGTGCATCATTAGCCAACACCTTTGAGCTAAAATGCCATTTTAAAAGGTTCCCCAACATTATACAGACAACAAGTAATACAAAACCAACAAAATACAGTGCATACAAGAAAAATACTATGTACTGTACAATTGCATGTTAGGATCATGAAGTAGCACATGCAATTTACTCTTAAATTGTGTAAATCTAGTCAAGAAGAGGACATCACTAGGCAAATCATTGAAATATTCACTTGCCCTAAAACGGAAGGAATGTTATTATAATGAATACCCCCAGGTGAGTGCTTTCCTTTCCACACCTAAACTTCTCCTTGCCAGAAATATATATATATATATATATATATATATATATAGAGAGAGAGAGAGAGAGAGAGAGATGTCAGACTCTATGGGAAACCAAAAATGAAATCACTGACCACAGACTGTACTGCTTTTGTTACACTCATGGTCTTAGTCTGCTGTTGGTATTTTTTGACTCTTTCAACCTATAATAACATCTCTTGCCATCATCCCCATCCCCTGAGCAGCTACTTACACAATAAGGCACATCAGAGTGTGCCTTGTGTACTGCTGGCCTGGTGGCACTGAGGCACTGGATGCCTTACCTCATGTCACATCAGCAACCTGGGTTCAAGAACAAGCCTGGGTCATGGGAATCCAGTATGGGGGAAGCAGGAATGAGCAGTCAAAAGTCAGATCTTCTCTCCCAGGGATGATTCTGTCACCAACCATAGTTCAACTGTCCTCAGATGGAGGTCTGCGGGCAGTGCAGGTGAGTGGGCAGCAATTAGCGAGGCAGCATCCCAGTACCTTGGCATGCTCATACCTCCACATGAGTGTGTACAGCCTTGACAGGGTGAAAAACTGGTGCATAAAATATAAATAGAAAAAAAAGTGTGACTTTTGCTGGGATAATGGCATACATAGTATGCCTTGTGCTAGACAATGGCATACTTAAGGTGGCTTGAAGCTCAAGAATGAAGATCAAGTGGTTCCACCATTGACAAAGTATCATTATTCCATATCACACACATCTTGGAGTGTCTTATTGGAAATGTTATTGTGTCAGTTTCTGTCAATAAAGCAAGTTGTTGTTTTTTTTTGTAAAATATTTGTTTCTTATTATTTAAATAAGCAAAACACTGGCAAAAATGTAAAGAAATTTAATAAAGAAAAAGTACGGTAGTAATGTGTAGTATTGGCTTAGCCACTAGGGGCAATAACACTGCATGTAAGAAGCATGCCCTGGGCAACAGCAAGGTAAGGCCTCTGTAACTCTGTAATACTGCAGCTATAGAATTTTCTGCAGAATTTGCATCATGCTGCAGAATAGTTATAGTGCTACCGAATTTACTGTTCTTGAAGAAGAAGAACAAGTTTATTGTGTTGTTGAATAGCCATTACAATTTATAATCATTACAGAAATACACATTTAAAAAATATCTGATAATGAATTCCTCATAAAACATGGGACTCTTCATATTATAAAGTTGTGCACCTGTTATCAGTCCCTATATACTCTTCCTTAAAATTGTACTTTTAACTTTACTAACAAAGAAAAGGAACTTGGCTAGCCTTTCCAGGCTCCATACATCTGCTGTGTGAAACAATATATTGGTTAAAGTGCTTTGATCAATTTGTGTACTTTAATCAATTTGATAATAATTTTGAAATAGACCTAATCAGTACATTCTCTCTTTACAATACCATATACATTCTCCACATGATGTGCATCAAGTCTTCTTTTCCTCCATCTGAGCATTCATCATTTTCAGAAATTTCAGAAGTTTTATTATATCTATGTTGTAAGACATTGCTTGGGAATTGTTTAAACTTATACCTAATACATACATTTTGTAAACTAGGTTCAGTGAGAATATCCAGGTATGGATTATATCCAAAGAAAAAGTTATTCTTGGAGAACAATTTCAAAGACATTGAATCAGTTATGGCTTTTAAGTCCTCCTGATTCCAGCTATTAGTCATTTTCTTAATTATTATATTTTTTATATTGACTGCTTAGGGAAATTCATTTGTCTATTGCTTTTTTAAGATTACTGGGATTATGTCTGCTCAGTAAGGTAATCAGGGCAGAAAACAAAAACTCACCTCTATAGCCCATTATATACCAGGATTCTTCTCCTTAAGCATAGCTTGGCCAGTATTACATCTGGTAACCTAATCAGTCTCACCCAATAATTAAGTTTTCTAGTTTCAAGCTTAGCCTTAATATTGGGAAGTCCCAATTCTGCCCTAATGTAGGCAGCTGGGCAAGAATGTTCACTCTAAGTACCTTCCTGAGTGACTTAAAAAGAGGTGACAAATTATTGGTATCTTTATAATCCTAGATGTCTGTGCCATACAGTGGCTGTGCTTCTAATCTCACTTTAATTTCTGTCAGAAAAGGTACAATGGTTGAGCCCCTGTATTTATAATTAAACATAATTAGACTTCCAAGAGTTCTGTTTGCTTTTCTATAACTGTATCTACATGCGATTTTCCAACTGCACTTAGCATGGAATGTGATTTCCAAATAAGTATTACTGGACACAACTTCCACTCTATCATCACTTAGCCACCAGATGCCTTCAATCTTTTTGTGACCAAAGGTCACTATTTTTTTTTTCAGATTGATCTTAAGATTCATTTCTACAGATTTCATGCTGATAAAGTCTAATTTAGTCTCTAGGCCCAACTTGCACAATGAAAATAAGGCAATGTTTTCTGCATATGCCAACAGATGACTGACAGAGAAATTTGTTAGGGGAGTCTGAGACCTTTATTTTATATTCCTTAAGCATTTGATCAATATATATATTTTATTTGTTCTTGGTGTTTTTTTTTTTATATATTGTTTTTCATAGTGCCTGGCTCCCTTCCCCTTCTCATTTCTCCTGAAGCCCCTTCTCTATGCTTGGCATATGAAGTCACCAATGACATCACATCATATAGTATCCAATAACAGGACTGCATTATGCCACAAAAATTAATGATTTATGCAGCAGAAATCAGAAAATGTTGCTGCAGAAACCTGGCAGCTCTGCCACAAAGATCAGGACAAAGTGCCACAGATCACTACTGCCATGCGATAAAGTGAGAGTGAATAACATTGACTTCATACAGCTTGGCCTGGATTTTAGCTGTGATAGTAATCTGAGGCAGTTTTGGAGAGTCTTGTTGTGGCTGGGGCAGTTAATGAAGAGCCAAAAGGGCCAGTAGTCATGTACATTAACAGTTTGAAAAGTCATAAGAACTGCATTTGAAAAGTCATGAGATGGACCCAGATTGTTTTAAAGGCCCATCTGGGCATTGCAGAAAGCCTTGAAATTTGCATCAGGTTGGCTAGCCCCATCTTGACCCTCTTTAGAATACCACAGTCAGTATACAATGATTACTGACACGTTGGTGAGCCCTGTCTGGACCTAAAGAAAAAGCCACAACTGGCAATTAGCTGCTGAATAATGATGAAATGGAGAGTGGCTGTGGATTGTTCAAAAGTGAATTTTGTTGCAGTCTGCAGCAGTTACTGTATTTGGGAGGTAAATTACAACTGTAAGACTGGAGTCCGGAGAGAGAGCAGCACAAGTAGTGGCCACATGGAAACTCAGCAAATATGAAAAAAAAACAAAACAAAGATGGCCAGCCGGAAAGATTAAATGAAGGTTGTGGTTTTGTTGTGCACTGTTTTGATGACAAGAGTAATTGAATTGATGCCAGGGCACTCCTGTTTAGTATGGACATTTCTGAATCAGGTTTTGTAAGTGAAATCAGTATTATGTATTTATTTTTTTTATATAAACAGATCAGGACAGGTGATGGGAGTCGTTGCTATGCTTTGTGTTGAGATATCAATATAGGATTCTATGGTTCTTAGACAACTACCCATTTCATAATTAAGCAATATCTCTTGGAAGGGCATGGATCAGGTTAAATTGAAACATGGCAACTGTGGTGGATTCAGCACTTGGTGCACATCAAAGAAGCTCTAGGACACTGTGGATTAGTGCTCAAAACTTCACATTTTTATTACATTTTAAATATGGCGGTGTTGCTCAGGGAGGTAACCCACTAGAACAATGCTTCACACCCTGTTCACAGGTGCTTTATCATAAAGCACCAATGAACAGGGTATGAAACATTGGTCTGGTTGGTTATGTCCCTGGGCTATATGGGCATAGCTGTAATGCCACATCTAGAATTTAACAAAAGTTTGAAGTTATGAGTGCTAAACCACAGTGTCATAGACTTTCCTTGATGTGCACTTAGTGCTGAATCCACCACAGTTGCTGTTAATTTAATGGACTTGCGAGCACCATAGCAAAGGTCATTGGCCCTCAAAGGTGTTCTAAACTGACACATGCCTGGGGTGCATTGTAAGGCAATGAGACATACAGTGTAACCATGTGCCTTCACTGACCATAGAAGTGAATCAGTTTAGTGTAATGTACAGTCTGGAGTGGTTTAATAAGCTTATCAAATGTTCAAAATATTGTTTTAAATGATAAAAAACACCTCAACAAGATTTTAATTGTCTAGAGCAAAATCCCCTCATGGTCTTTTTTTTCGCTTCAGACAAATCACATCTCTGTATTTATTTATGTAGTTTTATAATGATGATTAGTGTTTCAGATCCATACAATGGAGCTGTATATCTGGTCTTCCTCCTGCTCCTATTACCCTTTCCTTTTATTTACTTTTTCTACAGACCTTTTCTTTCTCTTTCATAACTGGGAAAGGCCCACTTGATCCATGGCCTGTTTTCAGGGTGACTTGGGAGCACTGGGGAGGATAAGTGACATGCTCTGGATCACACAGTATGCAAATGGGGATTGTGGGAATCAAACCCAGGTCTGCTAGATGTAGCAAGCTTATTCACAGTTTGTTACTTGTAGACTGTACTGCCAGATTCAATGGGCTGCAACTGCCAAGGTTCAAACAAAGGGTGTATGGGGAGTATTCCATAGGAGCACTTTTCCATAACTACTTCTTCCAAGCCCCATGTATCCTCAACAAATTTTCAAGTCACAGTGGAGCCCCCCACAAGTGCCCCACCCCCAAATATCAACCCCGCTTCCTGCCATGTGGCTTTTAGTTTTGCAGCTGACAGTTTTGTTGGTTAGTGTTGGTCTACTGCTAGTAGTGGAAGTACATTTTGATTTTTTCTTCTTTGTTCGGAACTTATAGCAGAAAATGAGGCATGCAGCAAACTTGTATCTTCCTCTTTGGTGTTCCATGTTTCATTTTCCTGGATATTTTTACAGTTTTTTTGTTTGCTTGTTTGAAATTGGCTCTGGCACCCATCTAATGAAAGGCAAATGGGTATGAACATTTTTTTTAAATACATCCTGCAAAAGTCTACGAGTATTCCACTAACAAATGGCAGTGGCGTGCAAAGCTGGTACTACTGTAATACCAGCCTGACAAAGGCAAATGGCAAACAGTCCTTAAATACTTTACAGTATGCACACACCCACCACCATGCAACAACACATGAGGCCCACTTCTTGATCCCTGGATTGGCATGTAGCTTAGAGGAAGGACTGTGCCAGCTGTCAACATTTGCTTTTTATTCAAAACAGATACTGGCACTCACCCAAATTAAAACATGGCTAGTAAAAATTGTTAATTTACTGTCTTAGACGAGTTCACAATATCCCATTAGCACTGGAGATGGGTGTGCAAAGCAATCACTTTCTCCCACCTAGCTCAGGTAAAATGACTATTACAATTGTTAAACTATTTGCAATTGTCTGGAAGTGCCCCACAAACACTAACCATAGGCAAGCAAAACTAGCACTGGTACCAATCTAAATAAAGTTGATATGGTCAGTAAAATTGTTTCCCTACTTTCTGTAATGGACCAACAAAGTATAAGTTGCTCTGGTCAGGGGTATGCAAAACATGCACAGCTATCCACCAACCTAAAGGAAAAAAACTAGAAAAATAGTTTCAATACTTTCTACCTATACCCACCACTGCACAAAACACTATGGGACAGATATTCTGAGTGATGTTCCTGTTCATTGGGCTGGTATTTCAAGAAAGGGCTGTAGCAGCTGTCACCAGTACTGGTTTCTTATGAGCCTTCCTCTAAGGCTAACTCCTGCCTTATGCCTTCCATCGCACACTGCCTGAGTTCAATCCCACAGAGCTCTCAAACCTTACTACCCTGCCAGGCAACTCAGCAGTGTCCTGGTCTCTGCATTACAAACATAGTTATGTCCAAATCCGTCTGTTTATAGCATGTATTTTTTAATCTAACTAACAAATGTTCAGGTGCAGCTCTACATGTCTAGCAATCCTATGACCCAGATAGAAAATGATCCAATGAATGCAGCAGCATTAAGTACAGGCAGCCCTGAGAGGTGTTGGGGGGTAGGGTCATAAACTCTGTTTGCTCTGGGTCTGTAATGAGGCCATAATGAGATGCAAATAACCACATGACTCCTTGCTAGTGATATGTGATAATTTGTATCTTAGGGTACTAATATGGCATATTGCTCCAGAAGACCAATTGCCATGGGTGGGTCCAAACAGACAGATTGTGTTTGCAATCCCCATAGTACCCTACTGGCATCCCGATAGTACCCTGTTGGCCACATACCTCCTGTGGCAAGTAGGGGGCTGGGGTTTGTGACTCCAGTGTGGTTACTGCCTGGCTGGTATATTGGAACATGCTTGCAAATGCCCTACCATTTACCAATATTTCACTGGTTTCCTCCAGGCTCTAAATAGTCATGTTTACCTTAAAATGACTATACCTTTACAGCAGCTTTGTGCAGCCCACAGTTTTGATATTTTAGGTACCAATAAGAAGTTGCAGGCTTTTATAGTCCCATCATAAGATCCTTATACAATATATTTTTGGAACTTCTTTTCATTAAGCCATGATGTTTTCTTTACACAGTAATAATTGAATGTAATTAACTACAAGATGTTGGAAATGTAACAAGTTTAGCAAGCAGGAGACCAGGCATAGAATCCAAGGAAAAACCTTAAACTTATTTGCAGTACTACATTGAAATATCTGAAAGGAAGAACTCTGTCATGCCAAGTGCTACACTTCTGCATGCACAAGAATGGGATGTCAACAGGCATTCAATGTCTTTAAAGGGAGCAAGTATCAAGAAGTATTATGATGAGTCAGCAACAGAGAGGACTGGCACAGAGTGACTCTCAAGAAAGCAACAAGCAAAACCAGTCGGATCACTGGGTACTCTGGCTGGACTATGTATGTGTTAAAAGTTGGCTGCCATTTGTACTTGTAAGTGCATTTTATCTTTTTGTATGAAATAAAGCATTTTGACGTTTAACCTGATACTCAGTACGGTTCCTCTCTGTTGCTGACTAATTGTATTTTACACTTCCAGGACAAATGATGTCAGCTGATACAACACAAACTAGACAAGAACAACACCTTGAAGAAAAAGAGGTGACAGGGTATTCACAATGAGTCTCTGGCAGAAGAATATGATGGATAAATGGCCTCCTCTGAATAATGAAACTGATTTGTTATCCAATGCAGGAGTCCAAATAAAATATGTTCATCTCCGATTGCCCTGTTCATTCTGATTGCATAGCAATATCTCTTTCTACAGCAGACAGTTCACAATGAATTGGCTAGTACTGCTCTCACCGAAAATACTGTAATACAAATATTAAATTTATAAATGAGACAAGTGAAGCAACACATCTGGCTTGAATCACTGAGAAATGCCTGCTACCAGATCTGAGTGGAACATCCATTCTGCTTCTGGAATTGTGCATAGCTGCACTTTCTGCAGTTACACAATTTGACAGGAAACCTGCAAATTTCAGTTGTTGGAAGATGTGGAATTTACATATGAACATATGAAACTACCAGCAGAAACAGGCTGTAATGGCCTACCGAGTCTGCTCAATTGTGTAGCTTGATTAATACCTCACAGCTGTCCCCACCCTCACCTCAACTCTTTCTGGAGTCATACCTCCATCCCAATCCCTTCCCCCTACCAGCAGTGCCCCCTTCCATCCTAATATTCTTCTTTACCCTTTCCCACCCTCGCTTAAAATGTGATATAGTTTTGCTGAACATTAAGCATGATGCTGCAATCCCACAATATAAACCACAGTTTGAATGCTTCTTCCTAATGTGAGTCAGTCCTTGCGGAATCTAACAGGGTGCTGGGCTGCACCAGATGGGCTTTGACTAGTGGCATTAAAGAGGTGATGTTACCAGTATACAGATAACTGGTAGATCATACCTGGAGAATTGCAAGCAACTTGGGAATTCACATCTAAAAAAGGACAGGGAGTGGTTTTGTTTAACTAGCAGCAGGCTACAAAAATGATTCAAAGGACCAGCAGGGTAGGACAAATGAAGAAGAGCTGGGTTGTCTAAACATATACTTTCAGGAGGACAGGAAGGAAGGGATGGATAACATAGAAACATGCAAAAACATTCATGGACACAAAATGTGGACTTCAGAGTTTTTTAATTTAAGGAACAACAGATCCATTATGGGGACACAATCTGAAACTAGAAGACGGAATTCAGGAAAGACACCAGGAAGTATTTCCTTATGGAGTTGGTGGTGGATATATGGAATAGTCTACCCATATCAATGCTGGGACTATTGCAGGTTCAAAACTGATTAAACATTTTCATGGGGGTTAGTAAAGGAAGGCCTGAGTTGGTGGAACATCTGAAAGGGCAAAGTAAGAAAACCAGAGCATACTCAATGGACTCATGGACTTTTTTCTGTTCTTTACTGTCTATCTTTCTATGTCTGCATGATTTTCATAATTTTGAAGAAATTAGAGTTTCTTTGGTGGAATTCTTGTAAAGCTAATTTACACAATTTCTCACTGCTCTGCTGTGTATTCCATTTTCACTTCACTGCAGCACATTTCATAATAAAATAATGTACAAGTGAGTGTGCTCAAGACAAGGGTAATTTTGCATTTTATAAACACAGTGCAAGGAAATACATTTTGACATTGACTAATGAATGCAGAAATTTTAATCTGGGCACTTAATAATGCAAATGTGGTGAAGGCAGACTATTTAACATTGATCTAAGTCACAAAGTGCAACACTTATTATCCAGGTAACTCCCTAAGGATAGACATACCATAAAGTTGTTATTAATGTCTGTCAATCAGCCGAAGACAAGAAATTTGATAAAGTGTTTAGGGCTGTATATATAAATCAATTAATGTAGTCACTGTCAATTTTCCCTTCTAGAACCTAAAAGGTCTTTTGGTAAACCAGTCAGTGATTTATATTCCCCTAGGACAATTGCTTCTTATTTGTTTCCCATTTTTTAAGTTGTTTTATCTAAATAATGCAGGTTTTTTTTAGAAATAGATTTCTGTCATTCATAATATTCTGCTAGCAGCAACCGTCTTATTACAACAGAAAAAGTGTAAAAGCTTTCTAGTTTTGTTTTTTTTAAATTGTAGTGAGAATAATGTGATCTAGCTATTTTTCTTTTGTTAATATATAGAGGTACATGCATTGTTTAGAAAAAAAAAACCAACACTTGTGTGCCTTGTGGTTCTTAAACTGTGATGTAAAATATCTGTTTGGCAGTCCGTGATGATTTGAGCATAACATCATGCTACTGCATGGGAGACCTGGGTTTATGTCCTAAACATACTGTAACTCCTCTGACAGGGCCAGAGGAGGAGTCTGAGATCTGCCATGGAGACAGCATGCACCGATTCTGGGGTGGTGGAGGAGGTGGTACACCTCTCCACAGTTCTTAAGCACCTCCTGTACTGGGTGGGTGGGTGGGTCAGTTGAAGCATCATTGACATTATGTGCTGTAGGTCACTACACAGAATTCCTCCTCCATGTAGGCCAAGCATAGCAATGATGCTGGCAAAATATGTGGGGTATGAGGGTCTGTTAGTGAAACATAAGTTGGGCCACTGTGGATAAATCCCTCTCCTATCTCAATCAACAATTACATGCCAGTGACTTCTGGGACTCCCTGAACATTCACCGAATCTTGAGGAGAAGGTAGTGCAAAATCATAGGTGTGTACATGGTGGCATCAGAAAGAGATAAAAAGGAAACTGCCCATGGAGTCTGCATGTGAGTCAGAGACTGCAGGTAAACTAGGTCTGGTTTGGAGTAGTAAAGGGCAATAAACATTTTAAAAAGTGTGTTTTCACTCAAGAGGGCATGTTGGCTTTTTTCTATAAAGCACTAGAAAAAAGTGTGCAGGAATGTGGGAACCATTTCCTTTTCTAGTCGGAACAAGTTCTAATTAAAACTCCTTGCTTTTGTTTTGAACATATGTTTGAACCCAGAAATGAGTATTCACATATTATGCATATGTTACTTATATGCAATAGAACAAACTGTATTGCAAGCTACTTGGACTATATTTGGGGGTGGTGTCTTTTTTTTGTTCTACATTTTGAATCCAGTGACATTAAGAAGTTTATTTACAGGGTTTATACCTAAATAAAATACAGAAGGTTGCTCATTTGTTCTTCTCAGTTATTTCCAGTACTATTATTCATGATTGGCTTTTTATTCCTTTTTTGAAGCTGTAATATACAGTGGCTGTAACTAAACCATTTCTTCTGTGCTCACCATAGCAGCAAGTCTCTTTAACCAATGCTGTTCCATGACAAAGCATCAAGGGGTGATGATGAGGTGGCCTACTTCCATTTATCAGTGTGAGTCTGACTCTCCCAGGTGGCAGCATGGTGCACAGTACTCATACAACCGCACTCAGGCTGGCCCTATTCTTTGCAATTTTAAAATTAGCTATGTAATGTTGCTGTTAAGGTTCTACTTCAGGCATGCTAAGCCTAAAAATGCTGCCTTTATCAAACAAATTTATTGGAAATGATGTGTATGTCAAGTTAAATACTAATACAGTTTAAGGACATTAGTGTATAAGGTTATATTCTAAAGCACTACTGTTTCTAAATATTTTTATGGTACTATTCAACTGCTGCCGTACTGAGTGGAAAGGAGGGAAAAACATTTATATCATGTTAGTAGTAGTGGTATGAGGAGGAGGAGAAGGATGATTTTTTGTGTACAGTATTTCTCCACAAATTAAGAACACTACTAAAATAGTAAGAGTATTTCAAGATTGGAGCGGACTCTGGTCTGTTACATCTCCTTGCTTCATAAGCAAGAATGAATAAGTACTTTGTGTGTGTACACTATGGGTACATATTTGGACAAAAAAAAATCATTTATGTGGACTGATCTTATACCTGCAGTAAGAATACACGTGCTATTCTTTCTCCAGATGGGTGATGGTTATCTATTTTCACTCCAGCTATGTCCTCAGTATTTTTTATATCATCACTTCAGCTGTTTTGTCAGTGACAACACCAACAAATATTAATGGAGTGGCTTCAATTATAATTTATAGTACAGACAGCTAGTTAGTAGAGCCAAAAGTTCTAATCTACAAGAATCATCACATATACCTGTGGATACTAAAGGGGGGAAAGAAGATCAGTGGCCCATCAACTTCCTCCCTCCCCATCTGCTCAGGGGAATATCATCTCCCCATTTTTATCAAAAGTACTTGTGTATAGCTTAAAGCTTATTGCAGTACTAGCTGATACCACATGCTCTGGCAGTCTATTGCAAACATTTTACCACTTTTTCTTTGAAGTAATACTTTCTAAGGATGAGTGAATGTGAACATTGGCAACACTGGAAAGGCTTTGATTCAGTCTCATTTTCTTCAGTTTGAGTTTTATATTTTAGCCAAGACACTTTGGGTCCTTGGAATGGAGGGTCTTGCAGGCTAGCATGGGAGTAGGAGACAATCCTCCACCACTCCTCACCCATTCAATTCATTCCCAACCTCTTCCACCCTTCAGGATATTCCAGGTACTTAAAAGAAACTTAGTCAGTACCTTTTGCAGTGCCAGGAGCCAGGCTTTTTTCTTTTTATTTATTTACTGATTTATTTCATTATTGATTTATTTATTAATTTGGATAGTACCTTTGAGCAAATTTTTATTAAGCAAATTCTGGGGGAGGAGACTAGAAAGTGACTGGGTTTGTGAAAGTTGTGACCATTGGTCCAGCCCTAGTCACTTTGAAATTAACAGTGTGTTAATTTGCTTTAAATTTTTTGGCCAAAGGTTGAAGTGATCTGAAGTGGTTAAAAAAGTTAAGTTGGGCTGAATGGAGATCAAATGTGCTTACCGAGTGCGAATTCAACAGCAGCACATCCTTAATATTCGCTGTCGTTACTCTTGAATCTTCCTATTCTCAGTGACATGGATTGTCACCTCTTCATTTATCCTTGTGTATCTTAAAGATTTGCTCTTGGTATGATGGTGTTATCCCTTTTAGATGCTTGAAAATTGTAATTATGTTTTCCCTGAGTATTCTTCTCTTCCACAGAGAACAACCACAGTTCTGCCATTCTTTCCTCATAGCCCATATCATAGCCCATATTTTCAAAGTCATAAACCATGTTGGTTTCTCACCTCTGTACTTTCTCCATTGTGTCAATATCCTTCATCAAATATGGAGACCAGAAATGCATACTATATGTGAGATGGAGTAAGACCAAGAGCTTGACTCACATATGAGTTTGAATGCATCTAGTCCCAGGTTCACCAAAACACACAGCGCAGGGGGCTTGTGGCATTCCTTGGCCTGCAATTGGGATTCTTGATACCATGTGCCACATGCCCTGAGCTAAATCATCTTTTGCTGGTCTAAATTTGGGGACCTTTTTATGGGGTTGGCAGTACATATTTGCTGCAAGTCACCATAAATGGGTACAGTGGCAGATGTATCTTTATATATTTATTTATTGGAATTACAAAACTTTTGAGTCAGAGACTCATTTACAGAGGTTCCATGTCTGAACATACAATACTCTAGGTTAGAATACAGACAAAGTACAATAAAATAGTACAGACAATGGGATATTGAATCACAAGGCAGAATTATGTGGTAAATGAATGTAAACACATTTGGATAACAGTTACCATTGTATACATTTGTGGATACAGTGGGAGCAGATGATAATAGAGGGCAAAGACAATGAAAACATTAGGTGACACTTGAGCCATCAAGCCCCCATTGAATACCTCTGCTGCTGACTACCCCCTCAGGTACTTACCGCTCCTGGCGGAGCGGCGCCATCTCTCTAATCCTTCACTCACCTGAGCCGGTGCCTACCCCCTCTATAGGCACCTAGGCCGGCCTCTACTAACCCAGGTTTTTTCCTAACTGTACCTTCTGCTTCTCTCCGTTCATGTTGCTTTGCTGTATTCTCCAACTATCTGTTGGATGTACCACCCACGTTCCTGATAACACCTTGATGTCTAACTCCCTCATTGCTGCTCTTGCTGTGAATTCCTGAACTGTTTGTCATTACCTCTGTATCACCCTACGGTGGAGCATATTGCTCTTGCATGAAAACTCTATTGTATTTGTCAATTGTTGGAGCATGTGGCTCCTGTATGTAACCCAACTGTTGGAGCATGTGGCTCCTGTATGTAACCCAACTGTTGGAGCATGTGGCTCCTGTATGTAACCCAATCTGTTGGAGCATGTGGCTCCTGTAAGTAACCCAGCTGTTGGAGCTAGTAGCTCCTGTATGTAATTGTTTTGTCCCTATGGATACCCTGTAACTCTCCCGGGTCACTCCTGAAAATAGGCACATTGCTGTCTAGTGTGCTTACCTGGTTAACAAAAGCAAATAAATAAATAAAATAAATAAATGAGGAGACATTGTCAAAAGAGCATGGGGTTCAAATCACAGTGCAAATTGATAAATAATGAGGAAAGTTAACAGCATGAACGTGTAGAGGGAAATGGTTAAGGGGGTTACAGGTATTATGAAATTGTGAGTAAAATGGCAAATTAACTTTCATTTTGGAAAATCCAAGCTGATGCATCAAGGAAAAAGGAATATGGATACAAAATACTACCTGAATGTTATAGACATTTTCACAATATACACAAATGTGCTCAACCTTCATGAATTGGGCACACAGTGTGGGAGTGTGTGTGAGGCAGCACAGGGTTTGATGCAGGGCTTGTGAAAGTCCTACGTCAACCTTCGAGAATTGAGCCCCGAGTGTCTGCATCAGGACTTTATCCTATCTCTAGAACTAGTTAAAGTGTTTAAAGTCTTAATGTATGCCTTGATTTTGTTGGCCTTCCTAGCTGCAGTGCTTCCTCACTCTGCTGCTTCCTTTTATAGATTCTGCTGATTGGTACCTACAAGCCTTTTCCTGCTTGCTTTCAGTAATCTCTATAACTTTCAGGTAGTATTTTATATCCATGTTCCTTTTTCCTCGATGCTTGAATTTTTCAACATGAAAGTTCGTTTGTCATTTTGCCCACAATTTCACAAACCTGTTTCAATCCACTGCATTTCATGTATTGTATCTCCTGTGTTGCATAACTGCTTTTTCAATCCTGGCATCATCAGTAACCAGCATATTGAAGTTCATGGCTGGGATATCACTAGTTCCAGATTAGGGCCCTTTGCTCCAGGATCTATTCAGTGCCGGGAGGAGACAAGTGAAATACTGGAACATGGCAGGGCATTTGCAAGCATGTTCCAATATACCAGCCAGGCAGTAACAACACTGCAGTCACAAACCCCAGCCCTCTACTGGCCTCTGCAGTTACATGGTCAATAAGGTATTATGGGGATGCCAATAGGGTACTATCGGGATTGCAAACACATTCTGGCTGTTTGGGTCCACCAATGGCAATTGGTCCTCTGGAGCAATATGCCATATTGGTACCCTAAGATACAAATGATCACATATCACTAGCAGGGAGTCATGTGGTCATTTGCATCTCATTATGGCCTCATTACAGACCCAGAGCAAACAGAGTTTATGATTCTCCCCCCCCCAAACACCTATCAGGGCTGCCTGTACTGGTAGTCTGGTGTCACCCACCCAACAACACTCATTCTCTGGTGTCTAGTGGTCTCCTGGCCCCGAACACCCCCAACTGTAAAGTTATGCATATCCCTGGCATCCAGTGTTCCCTACCACTCCCTTCCACTCCAACTGTAGAGATATTAATTGTCCTGGTATCTAGTGGTTCCTCCCAACCCTCTGGGTACAGTTATTCCTTGCTGATCTACACCCAATCATTGCCAATGCCTGGTGTCTAGTGCTCCCTCACCCCACTCCCTGCAGGTTCAAATTCCACCCCCCACCCAGTACCATTGCACCCCCCCAGAACAGAATCTCCCAACCTGCTTACCCTGTTCCCTGCACATGCCTCCCTACCTTTGCAAGAGGCACAAACCATCTGCTCACTTCCATGGCAGCCCACCAATTGACATTTAGTAACTGAGTGCTTACTGTACTCAGAGCTGATTACAGTTGGCATGCAATTGTAAAATGTCAGTCAGTGGGCAGCAGTGATGGTGAGCTGAGGGTATCTGCAGGTCACAAATTGTTGGACTGTGAGCATACTGGTGGCCAGGTGGATGGTTTAGCAGGGTCTGACCACTGGGGGATGCACATGAACTGTGAGGGTGGGGGGACTTGAACCTACAGGGAGAGGGAGGACCACTAGACCCCAGGGAATGACGAGTTTGCATCACTGGGAGGAGTCAAACATGGAGGGCTGGGAGGGATCACTGGATGCCGGGCATATTTATATCTTTACAGTTGGAAGTGCTCATGGTTGGGAGGGGCCACTGGACACCTAGAATATTAATATCTTTATAGTCAGAGGTGTTCAGTAGTGGGAGTGGCCACTGAGTGCTAGGAATATTTATGACTGTACAGTCAGAGTTATTCAGGTGGCTAGGGGGAGGTCATAAGACGTTGTTTGGGTAAGGTGTAATTAGCACAACACTAATGTCTACTTATTGCCTCTCCTAACCTAACAATATGCCGGTGCACCTATACGCAAGGTGCTATTAGCTGCTTTGTATAGGTGCACTAGCATATTTTAGGACTGGCCACAATGGGTAAGCAACTTACTAACCATGCCATGTGATATGATATTTTGCAGTCCTTCTCTGCTTTGGGCACACAAAGTGGTGTTAGCGAGTTGCTAACTAGTTTAGCGATTGTTAATGCCCTTCCAATATCCCAGCCCATGTGTTTGATTCTCAGAGACTCACTTGAACATTTGGTCCAAAAACTTGAACTTTTAGTTTGACTAGTTTGAATAGTGCAAACCAAGGAATGAGTAAAATAAGCGAACTGTGGGTTGCATGCTGCTTCATTCTGGTGCCAGCTCTAGCTACAGCGACAGAGCTCATTCATGTGCCAGGCATTGGACTGAGAGATATTTAAACAGGGCTCTTTGTGCTGCTAGATAGTTAAGAGATGTTTTGGCTACAAATTACCTTTATAAATGAGCAATTTTCTATTAAAATGACAAACACCAATAATTTGAAAATGTTTTTCTGCAAAGTCAACCTACAAGCAGCATTTTGTTTTTGCATGACTTTCTTAGTGTGTCTAGCTGAGCTCTGCAGGTCCCTGAGGCCTGTGGTGAGTAAGAAGGAAGGCTGAGTGTTGTGCAGAAGTCACCAACTATTGTAGGGTGGGGTTGTAATCCTGCCAGTGCTCAGCACTAGTTACTCAGCAATGCTTTGCATATGAAAAGAGTAACCCTCATGAAAACAAGCATTTTACTGCAGGATTTGCTGTGGGTGTGTCAAGCTCAGCTGAGTAGGCTCCTAAAGCTTGGGGTTAGAGTGTAGAGAGGGAAGCTAAGCAGTGGATTGGCAGAGTGTTGTGCCAACTACCAGATATTTTGCTTTTTTTGCATTAAAAATAAAACAACTCTGCACACTATAGAATTATACATATGAAAACAATACTTTTTGCTAAAGGATTTTCTGTGTCTGTCAGGCTGAGCAGTGAAGCCCATGGAGAATGGGGGTAGAGTATGGCACTGCTGGCTGGCAGTATGCTTGCAGGCAGCTAGTGTGTTTAGATGACATTTTTCCAGTGTCCACAACTAAATGACACTTTTTCTTTGCACTACAAAATATAAAACTTAATTTTATAAGTGTGTTATACTGCATAAGGCAACACAATGTTATTCTATTCCATTTACTATAAGTGTGCAACTGTAAGTGTCAGGCTGAGCTGTGCAAGCTCATAAGGTCTTGTGGGTAAAGAAGGGGGGAAGCTGGATGTGGGAGCATAGGGCAGTAACTCTGGGCCGCTAACCTGCCAGTGCCTCCTAATAGCACTTTTTGTTTCCATTCAGAAAATAAATAATAATACATATTATATCTATAAGAACACAATGTTTCTGCTACAGGATTTATGGTGCGTGTGAGTGTACATGTGCGCATTCCATGCAAGCCCTTGAAATGTAGGTGTAAAGTTGGAGGGAACCTCAGCATTGAGCATACAGGGCAGCAAGGGGATGTGCACTGGTAGCCTGCTCTAGTCAAATAGCAACAGGGCAGCAGTGAGAACAAGGAGATAAAGGTACAGGATCATCCAAAATCAGCAGATACAAACTGAAGCATAATAAGAAAAATCACTGCTTTCAAATGAAACTGAATAAAATCCGAAAGGATTGACCATATAGTATCTATCACACATTGTAGGGACAGTGGTGCCAGCCAGGATACAACACAGTAATGCTGCAGTTTACTGCAGGGAACAGTGTAATTCAGTAGCAATTAAGCCCTTTTGTCATGCAGTATTTTGAGACATCATATGCACTTTTATCATGGCTGGGTCACCTGTACAGTTTGAAATGGCACAGCAAACATGCAGGCAATGGAAACATTTATTGGGTTAGAGAAGTGTGTAGCTGGTGTTGATAGTAATAGCAGAAGCAGTTCTACTGAAGGGGAGGAGGAGAATTAAGTGAGGGAGAAACTAGGATGTAGCATATGTAAGGGATTAAACAACAGAGACAGTAGTTCTCAAAAGAAAGAGGCCCAAAAAGGCAAAATAAAGGAGGTGTGCCCCCAGTAGACACAGCAGATCCAGAGTACATGGCTCATGAACACAAGACTGACCCAGGCCTTAACTGATTGTGGAAGTGGAATGCCATGGTAGTCAGTCACCACACCAGAGTTTGTCACCAAATAGATGACATCAGTAATGAGGGATTTCTACTGAGCAGACAAAGAATCACTAACACATGTAGTATGCCTTATATGTAAGGACAAGTTTTGTCAATGTAGGGAAAACACATGGCAGAAACATAACATGAGAAGACATTTTCTCAAGTCAGGTATCCATTTACGAAAGGGTGCCAATGTATAATTCTAACATCAAGCAGGCAATGATGGTGAGGATGATGGGAAAGGCAAGGAGAATGGTGAGGGTAGTGTGAAGGAAGGAAATCATCACAGTTTAAGTGGCCACACACCACATGCATCACAGTAGATATGATACTGATAAAGACCCTAGACATCAGACTCCAAGAGGCAGTCCCCTTTATCCACCCCACCCGGCTGGGGTTTCAGAAAGGGAAGTCAGAAAAGATGATATCCAGATATTCTTGAACCTCCTCTGGGTGGCATGGGAATCCCAAAAATGCATGGCAGCCCTGGTGGTAGATTATAGGAATTTTAGGAAGGCATTCGATCCAGGGGAGTAGGACTAGTTACATCAGGCCCTCTGGGATTTGGCTTTGGTCCTAGCTTCTGTTGATGGGTAGCCACACTATGTAAGGCACTATCGGGTTTCATGAAGGGTCGGCAGGAATCAGACCCCCTGATATCCTTGTTCTGTCTCATGAAAGTTGCCAGCTCTGCCTGTACTTTAGAAGCCACTGTGGCAATCAACTTTGAGAAAGCATTCAACTCATTAGAGTGGGGGAATCTGTACCTCATCCTGACTAAACTGGAGCTTGGCCTGATGTTTGCAGGAGGATCAGGGCACTGTACAATCAACCATCAGCCAAAGTGCTCACAAACTCTGTCCTATCTCCCATGTTGCATTTGTTAAGGGGTGCCTGGCAGCTGTCAATCAGTGAGTGCATATTGTATAGAGTATGTGAGACCGAATGTCTTTGCCAACCAGGGTAATCTACTTCAACCAGTTTTTCCTTATCCCTTTTCCCCAACCCTCTTTTCCTTTTTTTTTTTTTGCTCTTATACTTGTACTACCTCTATAGCCCTCTGTACCTGCTTCTTAAATCATAATCAGTCATTATGTTGTTATGGAATCAATATACTATGTATAGTTGTATTTTGCTATTTTGCACTGTTTAGTTCCCCCACTTGTATCACATTCTTTCCACCCTGTTTGCCCAGTGTAAAGGTGTAAAATCTTCCTTGTTCTCCCAAACACTGTTTTAATTGTACTGCACCTGCTTTTTCCCCATCACACTTTTTAAACTGTACTATATCAATTTTGCTCTGCCTGTACATTGTTTTGCACTATATATAAATGTTGTTGTGCCACTGTGTTGGCTCAGGTCATGCCTGAAAATGGTCCCTCAGATCAGTGCGCTTACTTAGTAACCAAAGACTTAAATAAAAATAAATAAATGCACTCATTGACAGCTCAGTTGGCAGCCAGCCATGGTGGAGAGAACAAGGCTGTGCGGATTGTCGGCTAAGGTTTGGGATGGGGGTGGGCCACTACCTGCCGGTGTAGTGGAGTTGGGATGTACACTGGATACCAGAGCATGGAGTATGCTGAATCAGCATTCAGCCAGATCGGGGTTTTGGAGGTGGGTCCACTAGACACTGGGGAGATGCATATAGATTTAAAAGTAGGTCAGGGAAGGGGGGTACAAACCACTAAAGAGGGATGGGTTTGGGGGGGAGGGAGTGATGATACCTGTATGGGCACATGGCCAGGGCTGTGTTATGGTGGGGGTTCTTGTCATACTGGGGAATGGGGATTGTGTAGTGGGAGGAACCATTAGCCACCAGAGAAGATATTATTATAGTACATCTGTGATCAGGATGGAGATCAGGTTGTGAGAGGGACCACTAGCCACCAGGCAAAATATAAATACATTAAATCTGTCATTGGGATGGAGATTGGGTGGGGGAGGAACCACTAGCCACCAGGGAAATTTAAATACATTAAATATGTGATTGAGATAGCAATCGGTGGGGGTAGGGACCACTAACCACCAGGGATGATCTATATATATTTACAAGTGCTCGGAATGGTGATCAGCGGTAGGGGGACCATTGGCATCAGGGAGGAATTAATACTTACATTTGGGCCCTAGATCAGTGGAGTTTGACAATCGGATTGATGATTGGTGGGGGGGGGGACACACACGATAAACTCTGGTGCAGCCTATGTAAATGGGCCCATAATGAGTATGCAAAGAGACACATAGTGCCTTGCATGCCCAATGGGCTCAATTACATGTCTCCTTTTGTGAATTCCAAATAGCGCACCTGTGCTATTCATTGTGGGGCCATTCTCCAGGGTGCATGTCGGGGCGGCGCTAGTGGAGTTAGCAGTAGTTGCAATGGGGTTAACGTTGACTTGACCTGACCCTATTTTATTTTAATTTTTTTATTTTTTATTTTATTCTTTGGTAACTGGGTAAGGCCCACGAGGCACAAGTGTCTTTGTTCAGGGATGACCTGGGAGCACTGGGCAGTTAAGTGACTTGCTCAGAGTCACACAGTATGCAAGTGGAGGTTGTGAGAATCAAACCCAGGTCTGGTCTGATGGATGTATCAAGCTCGTTCACACCTTGTTCCCCTAACCTCTAGGCTATACTGCCAGCCCATTCACAGTTGGATAGAGCAGGTGCATTATCCAACTGTAAATAACAACCTTTGATGCCTGAGCAATTGCAAAGTGCAACGCAAACCTTTGTGCTGTGTTTTGCAATTTTTTTTTTGTGAATCTATCACCTTCTTTTTTCTGCCATAATTCTTATGTTTCTATTGTATTATGACTTATAAAAGAAAAGAGAAACTTTGTTCTGTATCTGTCTGCTTGAATCTGAATCCATCTGTCAGGCAATTTTCACTGCACAGAAACTGATAACATGAATGAATAAACACAAACATTGAATTCAAACCAACCAACTATTCACCTTGTTGTCCGTATCTTTACTGAGTCTTTATTTGGGGGCTCTGTCAGTCATTTATAATTAGCTGTGTTGGGGGGTGTAGGTGGGGGCACCTCTTAGTCTACAGACCAACAGAATGTGTGTTATGTGAGTGCCCTGGAACCATATTCACACTCTGTTAGAGTATCATCTATGCCTGAACCTCTGTGTCCCATTTGGCTAATGTCGCCACCTGGTGTGGTGTGTTTCCTCTCTAGGTTGTAATTTTGCTATCATGAGCTCTGTATCCTGGATCTGATTCACTCAGTTGGTTGCACCTCTTCACAGTAGTGGGTGGGTCAACCTGCAGCCAATGGGCTGTTATTAATTTGTGTGCTACAACTAATAGGATCAGGGTCCATTTTCTTTGGTGTGCCCTCTTGTGTACTACTCTGGGGAATCCTAGGACTCAGACTATAAATGTTTCAGGGATTTCTTTCCCTATGATGTGCTGAGCATTTGTTTGAATATCCTTCCAAAATAGGGTTAATTTAGGGCAACCCAAAAAAAATATACCAGTGGCAGCACAGCCTCTCAACACACTGTGTCCATCAGTCTACAGTGTTTGTGGTGTTAGAATACATGGTGATGGTGGGGTTTCTGAAAAAATTCTTACTATAACTCTCCATTGGAATGCTCTTTATGTGGGAAATGAAGTCATTTGCCAGCCCTTTTTCAGCCTAGCATCCAGTCTTCCTCAGTTATAGTGCAATTATCCTCTGCGTTTCAGGGTGTTTTTACTTAAAGTATCCTCCTTGGAATCTTGCAGTAATTTATAACCCCCACAATGTACCTCTGTTTCCCTCTTAGAGTTCCTACCTAGTATAAGAAGTACCCCCTGGGGGTCATGGCGTGGTGAACTGGCTTTGTGTTCTGCACTTTCAGTGAAATGATGGACCTGTAGGAATCTATTGAAGTCTCTGTTGTCCAGGTTAAATTTCTCTTTCAGAGTTTTACATTTTCATTCATGACCTATTTTCAATCAACTGAGAGAATGTGGTGAGACCTTTCCACTCCCAACCAACATATCCTCAATCCAGCCTAGGAGGGAGACATTCAGATATGTTTCTGATCAGTGAGGTTGGGCCTAAATGTGTGCCTGAACCCAGCTGCTTCTTTGCTTTACTCAGTGTGTGTAGGGTGTGTTTGAACCCATCATTGTGAATATTGTTATGTAGCATGGAGTAACTGATGTCAAGTTCAGGGTGAACAGAGGCTGCCCTTCTGCTTCTGAATTTACAGTCTCATACCACCCTGAGATTTGTCTCTTCTTGGCCTTGGCACATACAGTCAACACTGGTCCTTGCAAAATAATGAGGGCAAGTCAGGAGTACTAGGTCTCACTGTTCCCTGAGAAGTGTCAAGATCTTGTGGGTGATGTGATCCCATTTCCCACCCCCAGATACATTTCTGTATACCTTCAAGAAGTGTATTCCAGCTAGGGGATGGATAATGGCAAAGTGTTAAACAGAAATGGAGGTCTTAGCAGTAGCTTCATTGTAACTGCATAAATACTGCAAGCCTCTGTCAGGGACAGCAAAGACAATCTAGCCAAGTCTTGTTGCACTTCACTATCAATTATCAAAAACTCTGGGGTGAACAGTTGTGAGGTGTTTACTATCACCTGAATGCTCATGTAGTTAACCTGATTATTTTGGGGCCATGCAAATGGAAAGTGGACTTAAACCCTGCGGGGCAGACTCCACTAAGTTTCAATGTCTCAAATTTATTAAAATTAATTTGGTTACCCAACACCTGGCTAAATTTATCCAGGATGTATGTGAGATGTAGAACAGATTCCTCTGAGTGACTGAGGAAAAAAAGATGGACTCATACTAGCAGAAGTGTAGGAAATTTGATCTGTGCCCATTGGAGACCAGAAGGGAGAGAAGGGACATGACTGAAACTTTTAAGTACACGAAGGGGATCAATAAGATGAAGGAGGGGAGCTTATTTAAATGGAAGGAGGGGGCTTGAACTAGAGGACACAGCCTAATATTGAAGGGAGGAAGATATAGAGGCAATGTGAGGGCATGATTCTTCACTGACAGGGTGGTAGAGGCCTGGAACAAACTACCAGAGGAGGTGGTGTATGCTGAAATGGTGGAGCGATTTAAGAGGGCATGTGACAAACATGAGATTGGTAAGTGGGGGGAAGGGAGGACCCATGGAAAATGAGATGAGTAGAGGGAAGGAAGGGGCAGACTCGATGGCCCATTGGGGTACTTTTCTGCAGTCCTATTTCTAGGATTCTAAGATTCTTCAACACTTAATGACATTATTTGCTCTATCCTCCCACCATCACTCCTCTGATATGAACATCCTGTCAGACTGCAGCTACCAGCAGCTCCAAGCAGAGAGCAAACAGCAATTGGGACAAAGGGCAGCCATGCCTGGAGTCTCTTGGTAACTGAAAGGTGTTGGAGTTAATTCCATTTACTCATACTGTGCCATGTAGTGCTGTATATAGAGTTGCATTAACTGTTATCAATTTGGGTCCATATTGCATTTTTCCATGTTTTCTTTTCTGCTAAGAAGTGCATACTAACCGTATAAAAAGCATTTTCTGGGTCAATGGAGATTGCCAATTGGAATGCCTTCTGCCCCCACAGAAGTGAAATGATATTGAGAAGTTTGCTAATTGTGACTTGCAAAAAAATGACCTGAAAGAAATGCAGTTTGGTTACAAATGCATCACAGAGGGAATCACAGTCTGCATGTGGGCCACTAGAATATCAGTGATAATCTGTAGGTCCACATTGAATAATGGTATCAGGCAGTAGGAATTGCAATGCACAGGTTTCTTCCCAGGTTTAGGTATAATCAAGATCTGAGTATGTATCCAAGAATCAGTGATACTCCACCTCTCAGCAGCTCACAGTAACAGTCTAACAGTGGTGACATCAGCAAGTCAGCAAATGCCTTATAAAATTCCGATGGGATCCCATCAGTGCCAAGTGACTTATTAAGTTGTAGGTGTTTGATTTTTTTCTTCAAGCTCATCTGTACCAAATATTTTTCCAGGGTTTCTCTTTTGTAATCAGAGAGGCCTGGATGAGTTACCTGGGAGAGAAAACTATCCATTTTACCTTTTAATTAAGAGCTGTGTTCCTATGTATACAGAGTAGTATAACATTTTTTAAGCAGGGCTGATACTTCCAGGGGGTTACTGCAGCTGTGATTTTCCTTCCTTGGTCTGAGTCAGAAAGCCAAAATACTGCTTAACTACTTTGCTGCTTGTGTAAAGCTAAGGCTAATAAAAGCCCTGCTTTATTACCAGCTTCATAGTATCTATGCTGCACCTTTCGTAGGGTGCCTTCTATATGGTCTTAAGCAGTTTAGTTAGGGCATTTTTTTAGATTCCCATACCTGCCTGGTCTGGGAGTTAAGTGTCAGTTTGTGTTGAAATGCAGCTTCCCTCGGTTCTCTCTCTGGTTGTGACCACTTTCCTGATCTTTGATTTTTGACTCCTGTACAATAAGTGATTACGGTGCCCATAAGAACTGCCTTTATGGCATCCCACCTGGTAGATGAGGAGGTCATATTTTTGAGCTTCTGTAGGAGGTAATACTTAATTTTTTTTCTCTATTAGGTCTTTAAATTCTAGGGAGTTCAGACATTCCACACTGAAACTCCAATTAGAATTACAGGGAGCTGGGGAGATGAACAAGTCTAGACATATAGGGGCATTGTCGGATAAGGTCATGGGTAGGATTCCATAGGCTGTCACTTCATGCATCCACTTTGTGGATAACAGAAACACATCTAAGTAATAACAGAAACACATATAAGTAAGAACAACTTCTGTACCTATTAGAAAAGAAAGTATAATCATTTGTTCAAGGGTGCAATGACCTCCATGCTTTAGTGAGCTCTATTTCTGACAGCAATCTGGACAGCAATCCCCTGTTCCTTGTTACTGTAATTTGCAGGTGGGCCACGCCTGTCTAGAGTAGCTGAGAGGACTGTGTTGAAGTCTTTGTCAAAGATGTACAAGGAATTAGAATCTCTAACAGTGTCTAAAATCACTTTTTTTTGTACCTGTCCTCACTGGGGGCATAAATATTTAATAAGGTACAATTCTGATTCCTATAACTGCTTCTCAGACTTACAAGTTGCCATTTGGGTCAGTGTCTATCTGCTTTCTATGAATGGGTAGTCTCTACATTACAGAAAATCAGTCTCTCTTTTGTGGTGGTGTACTTCCTAAAATGCTACGTGAACCTCCCATTCCCAGGATCTCTTCAAATTTATTGTGCCTGGTGGGTGTTAAGTGCATCTGCTGTAAATAAGTTATCATAACCTGTTGCTTATTTATTTGTAGCAATCACACAGGAGTGGAGTGTAAGTGTTTAAGCTGGGACTTGAACCCAGGCCACCTGGAAAACCGTTCTGATTGTGCTAACCAGCTGTGCCCCTGAGACAACTGGAACCTGAGCAGTTCCCAAGCACATTACTCTTCTAACCTCTGTTTGTATGTGTTCCATAAATATGCACACCACACTCCTGTTTGACTGATACAAGTAAATAATTGTGTTGCCACTGGGTTGTGCATTTGAGAAAGAGTAATGTGCTCGGGGATAGCACAGGTTCCAGTTGTCTCAGTGGCACCGCTGGTTAGCACAAACGTAACAGTATTCCAGGTTGCCTGGGTTCAAGTCCCAGTTAAGGCACTTATTACTTTCTCATTTCTGTTTGTATGTATTCCATAAATATCCACTCTAACTGTGGATTACATTTTGAATTTAGTCCAATGTGAGATGATGCCCTTTAACCAATTAGGTTTCCTGCTATCCTGAACCCATGTTATAAAAGCATGTAAGTTCCACTTCCCCATTTCATGCTCATTACTTCTGAGCAGGGTTCTACATGCAGAAGCTGTATGGGTTCATAAAGAAAGTGAATCCTACCAACTCAACCTTGTGGTAGCATGACATCTATGAATATAAAACAATCTGCTAATGCAGAAATAAAGCAGAAAAAGCAGTGACAACTGTTTAGTTATTCAAGCAAAGTGCAGTACACCCTACTGTGTCCCGAGATTGCTTGTCTCACTAGTTTTTAGCATAATAAATTCAGTAAATGTCTTCCACAGTTTTAGGGAAGCCTTGTGTCCCATCCCCTACCAGTTTCCATCACAATAAAAAAAAATAGCAGCTTTGTGCAATGAAACCATTGCCTCAAACAACCAAGCATGACAGTTAAATAAACTCACTCATAAACCAAAACATTCTCTGATCATGTGTCTATCATTTAGTCCAGAGTCATAAAGAAGTAGTCTTTGTGCCCCGAACATATTTAGATGTGTTCTTCTGTGCTGATTGGTGACCCGGGGCCTTGGATAATGAATAGTAATATGATGCTGCTAGTAATATAATTCTAAAATCTGCTTTGTATCATTACAGTGCAATTCAGTTAAATGCAATTTCCTCCTAAATGCATACTTTTTAAAGTTCCTGATTTATTTCCCCTTACAGCTCTTGTGTTAAAAATGATTTTTTAATTCAATCTGGTTAAGTAAAATATTTGACTAAGTGCAATATTTTGCACAGTCAATATGTCATTAAATGTGTTAATCATATCCCAGATACGTGCACAGTGAGATGTTAACAGGTATGATTGTTATCTGCACTTACACAGCATTAACCAGCTCAGCAGGAAGGAGGCTCCAATGGAGAGAAAGAGGAGTCACACTCACCTGGGTCAAAAGACTGAGCTGCTGCAGCATATTGGAGATGCCTGATTTAAAAAGTTCTGATACAGCTGCCAATTTTGGTAATGATCTGTCTACAGCATGTCATATTGGTAAAGCTAGAGAGAAAATATTTAGAGAGTGAAATAAGTCAGAAAATAAAAGAAGAAAATTCCAGCAGGGTGGCAAGAGTGATGAGGTAGAAGCAAAATTATTTATGTGGTGTTCTGCCACCAGAACAGCAGATGCCCCCATCAATGGCCTTATTCTTCTAAAAATAGCAAATTAGCATGCTAGCAATATGTAAATGAGTTTATCCCAACAAGTGGCTGGCTAAGTCGATGGAAGGAGAAAAACAGCATCATACTCAAACAATGTCATGGTGAAAAGAAAGACACCAGCTCTCAATCAGTTGGCATGTGGCTAGCTAGGATCCATCCCCAATTGCTTAAAGATTATCCCACTCAACTTATTTATAATTGTGATAAAATTGGGTTATATTTTAGAGCCATTCCTTAGGGAACATTGACTTTCAAATTGGATGCTGCCTCTGGAGGAAGAAAGCCTGGGAGAGAATATCCATACTGCTGTGCTATAATATGGATAGGATTTTGAAGTCGAGACCTGTAATTGATGGGAAAGAAAAAAATAAGTCTCTTCTGGGCTGTCAACCAATGCCCTGCCCGCTTACTGAGAAGAAAACTCCAATGCCTGGATGACAGCAGGACTTTTTTACAAAATGGCTAAAGTGATTGAATGGCAAGATGTGCCATAAATGACTTGGCATATACCTATTTTGTATAATTCCAGTGTGCATTTGAATGTAACCCTGTCAAACATCAGACTCATTTTTATCCCACTGAATATGATGGCTTTCATATAACCTATGGATATGGGCATAATGAAGAAGTGTGAAACTCCTGTATTGCAGCCAGGTAAGATAACTCAACCCCTTGCTATGCTATGCCTTATATTAGAAACCCCTTTTGTTGTTTCAGTTGCAGATCCTTGAAAATATTCTATTGTTCCTGGATGAGGGATCAATAACCAGTGTGAATGAATTAACTAAAAAATATTACCATGCTGGATGCAATAAGAATGCTGGACCATGTGTATAGGTATATCACGCAGGACACCATCACAAATTGCCACCAAAAGGCCAGGTTCATACTGGCAAATAGAATTGCTGTTTCTCAGACTGTCCCAGAGACTGAAGAGCCAATCCTGGATATCCAACAGCTACCACCAAACAATACCTCATCTGATTTTGAGCTTCAGGGACATTGACAATTCCATGCCTACTAACAGATCAATTGATGACAAGGATATTTGCAGCTAGGTGATGGGGCAAAGTTCGAGGAAAATTAGGATGACAATCCCATTCCAGAACATGTGAGCATGTCAAAGGCACTTATTGCCACGGACAAAATAGGCAGCTTTGAGTGAACCCATGACAAAAATGATTGCTCAGCTCTCATTGAATTTGAACACTATATTCACAAACTTGCTGTAGAAAACACCAAACTGAGCAAACTCTGAACTATTTCTACCTCTAATTTAGTAAAGGGAAATCTGTATTTTTATGAAATACAGTAATGCTTTTTAAAATACTGCTACAATAAAGTGAGGTATGAATAATAATAACAACATTTTGCATCTTTGATTCTTTCTTCCTATACTAATAATGGACTCCCTACATTTACAATGTAAATTCTGTATTAATGCAAACTCTACGTAAGTGCACATTTTGCTTTTACAAAATGTGCATACTTAATCTACTGTATTATGTACTTTTTTACTTGTATGACAAGATTTGTACCAATGACTGTTTTATGTTCAGAACAAGTCACCTCATGTGTTTTTTATTTTAATGTAATATTATTATTTATTTTATATTAATATATCAAGAAAATTGGTTTTATAATAGTATGATAGTATGCTTCATTGGGTTGATGCAGACAATCTCAAATACGTGTGTGTGTGTGTGTGTGTGTGTGTGTGTGTGTGTGTGGGCATTAACTAGATTCACAATGGGAAGAACCATGGGAAGGGTTGCTTATTGTGCTTATACTGGCATAGTAGTGCAGTGTAGCATGACTCCATAACATGAGTTATACAATGATAACTGTTTGGAGTAGGTGAAGATACAATATACATGTATTTTAATACTTTCAATTAATTTTGTGTTTATATGACAGGAAAACATGATTTTTGAATGAACGCTTGATGAGTTATGATGATAATAAAAATCACAGTCTATAGTGGTGTAAAGCAGACAGGCAATTTTTGATGTACAGGTGGCTGTGGTAGCAGTGGAATATCATATTGTACAATTTGCTGTGCAGTATGTAGGTGGAAAAGGAGTTGTCACCAACACACTCCAGTGACTCATGATGAGGTAAATGCGATTCATGACAGAAACATAGAAACATTGATTTTGTCAACAGAAAATGACCTTTAAGCCCATCCAGTATGTCCCTTGTCCCTGCCTGTTCGACCACCACTGGCCCTAGTTGGTCATAAGTGTCACTATCTCACCCATGTTCCTCTAATATGCTCCTGTGCCTATCTCACACATGCCTGAAACTCCTGACTGTCTTTGTCCCACTACCTCTTCTGGCAGGCTGTTCCACTCATCCATTACCCTTTCCATGAAGAAATATTTCCACATATCTTTCCTAAAATTCCCCCTCTTGTCTTCATTGCATTTCCCCTTGTTCCAGTGCTTCCATTCTCTGAAATTGACCCTCCACTTACATTTTGTTCACTCCTGTGAGGTACTTGTTGTTTTCAGGCATGTCTCTTCTTGCTCTCCTTTCTTCCAGGGATGAATTGTTGAGTTTCTGTAGTCTTTCCTCATATGACTTCTCATGCAACACACTCACCATTTTGGTTGCCCTCCTCTGCACCGGCTCCCCTCTTTCAATGACCTTGAGGGAATGCGATATCCAGAATGTGACACAGTACTCCAGGTGGGGCCTCAGCAGTGAGTGGTACAACGGTAACACCACCTCCCTCCCTCCTGATTAAAATCCCTCTTCCAGTGCATCACAGCATGCTGTTAGCCTTTTCCACTGCTTTGTCACACTGTCCAGCTACCTAGAGATCTTCAGGTATGATGACCCCTAGGTCAATTTCTTGCTAGGTGACTGTAATCTCTACTCCTCCCATCATATACACAGCCCCTGGGTTTCACAGCTGTATGTGCATAACCTTGCACATTTTGGCAGTAAAACTCATCTGCCACCCCTAGACCATTTTTTAATATCCTTAGATCCCTTTGAATTCTCTGCACCCCTTCCTGAATGTTAATCACATTGCAGATTTTTATATCATCCACAATGATGCACACCTTACCCACAGGCTCCTCCACAATGTTGCTTATGAATACATTAAACAGGACTGGCCCCAGCATCAAATGCTGTGGTACCCCACTAATCTCTTCCCTGTTGCCCGAGTGGCTACTGTTTACCATCACCCTTTTGCCTCCTAATCCCTGACCAGTTTGATACATAGGTCATCACTTCCCTTCACACTTGCAGGGTGCTTACTTTCTTAACAAGCCTCTTGTGCAGCACATTGTCGAAAGCCTTACTGAAATCCAGATTGGCCATGTCCATTGTTCTCTATTGATCTCCCTCCCTGATAACTCACACCAAAAAATCCATACCATCAGTTTAACATGATCTTCCCCCTGTGAAACAATGCTGCTGGTGGTCCTGCTGCCCTTTTGCATTCAGGTGCTCCATGAATCTCTCTTTCAGCAGTATCTCCATAAATGTCTTCATTAATGAAGTAAGACTGACTGGCCTGTATTTCCTGGCGTACTCCCTACTGCCGCTTTTGTGCAGAGGGACCCATGAAGGGAAGGGGGCAGAAACATTTCAGTCTGTTGGTGTTTCTTTATATGTATTTTTATGTGCTTCATCTTCAACTTTTCTTCTACAAGGGACATTTATAAGTGCAATAAGACTTTGTAGGATATTGGTTGTCAAGGGTTAATGAACATTAAAGTACTAAACACACATGGTGCAAGGGCCTTATGCCTCAATGTGCACCTAAGCATGTATTAACCTGTAGCAACCAATGCATACTCATGTCTTACTGATGATATAGCAAGCACATCATGCCTCACTATACACCTAGGTATGCATTAACCCATAAAAAAACTAATGCCCCATTGTTTCTTATTACTGATGTAAAACATGATATATTTAAGTAATAAGACTCGATGAAGCATCAGTTGTCATATGTTTTAAATGCATACCTAGGTACACAATGAGGCAGAAAGTGCTTGCTGTGTCTACATTAAGACATGATAGGCCTAAGTAGTTGGTGGCAAAATACACTGGTGTGTCCTGAAGATGACTATAGAAGTCAGCTACTAACTTCCAGTGTGCCCTTGCAATGTCTGGTGACATCACTTATATATTTCAATATATAACACAATAGAATAGAATATATATTTGATTGCATAACACCATTGGAAAGGTAATGTTGTGCTGAACAACTTGCCACTTATATTTTATGTATATTAGGTACACTTCAGGAGTTATTCACAATTGTTTATGGTATGATGTGTATGGCTTATGTTGCCTTTTATAGTGAAAAAAAGTTATTTTGTTTGTTGTTTCAACCAAAGTAGAAAAAAAACAAAATGACTCATTATTACTTGCATATAACCATTGGAAAGATAATGTTGTGCTGAACAACTTTGCCACTCATACTTTGTGTCTAGCACTTATGGTTCTTGACTTATTAGGATTTGTTTGTGTCATGCTGACTATGACTTGATTTTGCTTAGAAAGGCCCAGGATTCACTGCTAACAGTATACAGGAGACAAGTGGTACAACTTCAGAGAGCTCCTGTGGAGGCAATGAGTTAATTCAATATCATGGATCAAAGTTTCTGAAAAAGTCAAAGCAGAGGTGAGAGGGAGTTAGCCCATGCCAAGAGCTGGTCCAGTTTAGGCAAACAACTTTGAACATTAGCATGATCTAGCCCAAGTTCAGCAGGAAGGTACTTATAGGTTATATTTATTATTGCCTGAAAGGAGAGGAAACATGAGAAAAGACCAAACTAAAACAAAGGAAACAAATCATTTCAAGTCTATTTAAGACCAGAGGTGTAGTGCTCACTGGTGCTGAGGGGGTCTATGTGATAACGGTGAATGCTTAAAGGCGATCACCGTTATCGATCAGTCAGAGTGCCAAGCACATTTGCAGCACTCTGACAACTGTGGCACACCAGCACAACAAAGCCAGGACATATTTTTACTACTTTCTGTGGGGGGTGTTGTGCCCCCCAAACCCCCCCTCGCAGGGGTCATTGCCCCCAGCACTCCCCTACTTACGGATTCTCAACTCCAGGGGGGTGTATGTTGGGGGGATGAAAGTAATAAAAATAAAAAGGTTCAGGCCGGGCACAATAAAAATCACAACAGCGCCCAGACCCAAACCCTGTACCTGAGTCACCCCAGCCATTAACCAATCCCCGACACCATGACACAGTGAGACCAGCAACCGCAGCACCACTCCCTACAGCCTCTCCATCCCCTCCCAGCCCATGCTTACCATGCTCGGTCCCACCCACCCCATGCGTGTACATATAGTGACATCCTGTCACCTAGTTCACCCACCCCCTCATCCAGTTGCCCTACCTGTCGGTCGCTGTGAGTGAATTGCATGGGGAAGGTGTCACAGTACTGGACGGTGCAGTTCCTCATGCACCCACATCACGGGTTACTGGTGCAGAAGGGTGCTTGATCAGGGAATAAGTGTCCCAACAAAGCATTCAACACAGCTTTGACCAGCACCTCCAAGCCAAACAATGGTAGCATAAAATGCAACACATAACAGAAGTGCATGCTGAAATTTCTACAGCTAATGCAGTTTATTACATCCTGTCACACAAAGTGAAGTAACAAACATCACTGCTTCACATTCAAAACTCTAATTGGTTGAAGTGCTGGGGCATCTGACTCACAGTTAACAGTGTCAGAAATGTGAAGCATGTGTTGGACACTTTGAGTCTATCCAGGGACCAAAGAACTCCGACCAAAATAAGTACCATCATTCAAGATTTAAATGCAACATACTTTAATCCTACCATCTCACTATTTAGAGAGAACAAGGAAGAAGAAATTGCAGGAATGGGAGAAAAAAAATAGCATAGGATTGGTCCTCATGGGGATTGTTGCTTTTACTCCCCCCCAGACACATTGATTTGAATGGTAAAAGAAAGATCAATAAAATGCCCATTTTATCTATAGGTAATATGACATTCTTTTACCTCTGCTTTAAAAAAAAAACACTAATTTATCACTCAAAAGCATAGAAAAACATATGCATAAAGTAGTATAATATATTGTCTGAGCCATTAAATAAACCTGTTAAACACAGGAAAGCACCATACATGAAGAGAAAAATGTGCCAATCGTAGTATAATATATTGTCTGAGCCATTAAATAAACCTGTTAAATATATGAAAGTGCCATGTATGAATTTATAAAGACAATATTTGCAGTACAACCTTATTACATGAAGTACTGATTAAAATAAAATAAAAGATTAATGTGAAAAGAATACATTTATTCTGTGTGCAGTCTGGCTATATATTGAACAGGTCTACACTACAGTACTGTAGTGTGACTAATGGATAATGATGCAAATGTGTTGAAACACTCCAAAACATTTTCTATTGCGAGACAGTGCATAGTGTTAATGCTAAGATTATTTTTATCTTATGTGCTAAATCCTACTTTGTTATAAGAGGGCTTTCACTTAGATATCTATCACTGCACATAAAGTATGTTAGAAATAGTCCACTGTTAATGTTGTTTGCTATTCTTATATGGAACAAATAGACTTTTTATCAAAGCCTATTGTCTTTTTTTACTGTAAAATAGAATCAATATATATAGTCTTGAATATATGCTTATCAATAAACCCTACATAGGCATCAAAAGATAACTTTCCACAAACAGTATAGTAAGTGATTTTTCTTTCTATGATTATGCATTGTATCTTATATGGTACTTGCACTGCTCACATCTTAAGATCAAGTGCTGAACACCATGAAAAATTGAAGACTAAACATTGATGCTATTCCTAATGTTATAAGCAAACACTGCTATGAGATGTAGCTTTTAATTCTGTTTAATTAAATCTTGAAACTTGTTCCCATTGTTTTAGGATTGTACATTGTGTATAGTTACAGTTATGGGTAACTAGGTACTATTACAAAGGCAAAAAATACAACATTACTATTCCTACATCACTGCTAAAAGAAAATCCTTGTTTGAAGGTGTGTTTATCATTCCTCTGTCATGACCCTCTGACTTCATTAGTTGTTTGATTTGTTTTATGACTTCATTGCAAATGCAAATCTTACCAATGCTGCTCTGAGAATGCCACGTTATAGCTGAAATTGCACTTGAATGAATCTTTAGTAATGGGGAGCCCATAAAGGCAGGATATATTTTCATTCCGTGCTTTTTCCACCCCCCCCCCCATGTATCACAGCATTCTGGCAGTCCTCTTGACAGTGGCTCTATACTACATGGCATGCGTCCTTTCCTTGTCACTTATGACTCTTGGTCCTTTTCCTCCTCCACTGTAGGAAAAGGAGTCCCTCAAAGTGTGTATAACTTGCCTCTGTTTTTTACTCCCCAAATGTAGCACCTTGCATTTGGCTACACTGACTCTCACACTCCAGGAGTTTAACCTTGTTTAAGGCATCCTGAGGCTTGTCCCATCCTCAAGGTTGTCCATCATTTTGGCTGGTGAACATATGCAACTTGCCAGACACCCCAGCTTCCAGACCATTGATATAAATGTTAAACACAGTGGACCCACCATCAAAGTGGCACTGAGGGTTGAGGCACCTCGTGCCACACCTGCGACCTGGGTTCGGGAATGGACTCAGGTCACCAGGGGTTGGTCATGGAGAGGAAGGACTGAGCATCCTATGACTGCTCTCCTTCTTCTGGGGAGGGTTCAGGGCATGTGTCACTCTGAAGTGGCAACTGGCAGAGGCCAGGGGCATGGCAGCTAGCTGGCACAATTGAGGGTGGAGCATGGCAGGCATCAGCATGTTGGTGCGCACACCATTGCACGGCCAGGTGCCAGGGGTTAAAAAAGAGGAAAAAATCACCGGTGGCAGGATGATGACTGACTCCCTGCAGGTGCCACTCTTGGGCAGGGCATAAGGCAAGCCTTGGTCATTCTGGGGGACGGGGCTGGGGGAGCCAGTCAGATGGGGGCCATTGGTGAGAGGCGGAAAAAGAGAAAGAATAAAAAAATAAATAATAAATACAGTGGACCCAGCAGTGATCTCTGAGGGATGCCACTGAGTATCTCCTCTTCACTCATATTATTGCCCATCCAATGCAACTCTTTGCTTCCTACCCCAAACCAGACAGGAAACAGCAGAGAGCACTGCTGCTGATAAAGTTCTTGTTCCATTACAGAACGGCAAACACATGCAGAAACCTGTGGTGGGTATAGAAAGATGATGTAGCTCAGTCTCTGTAGTGCTGATTTTTTCTGTTAAGTATATTATTTACCACAGTAGTCCCACTTCAAGCATCAGCTTAGTCATGGGTAGTGGACCTATAAATAGAAATAATATAATCTTACGAGGCAAGTGCAATTAAATACGACGGTGAAAACATTTTTTCCTTTATATACATACTGTATACTTTTCTGTAAAGGTAAAGAGGTCATAAAGCATTATTTTCTAATGATATTCTTTGTATAGTGTCAGAAACTAGTAAGCCTGTAAGACATCATTAGTTTACAAGGTACAGTTATGCCCAACTAATATTGTTTCCGACATATAATTTAAAAAGGTCTCTTGCTTGCTTCTGTTTTTGTTGTACAAGGTACTGTTAGGAAAATGGCATTATCCATATTCACATATTTACAATGTTATACATGATTCTCCAACTGGAACTATAGCATTTTACAGAGACAATGTAGCAAAAAAAACAAAAAAAAGTGCTAGTGTATGCAATGCAAATGTATGATTCTTCACAGCATGGGTTGCAAATGATTATTTTATTCTCTGAGATTTTTTTTAATTGGTTCAACTTGATTTGAAAGAATGTACAGTAACTAGATTGATCAATGAGGGGCTATGGACTACTTAGATTTCAGTAAGGTTTTCAACTCCATTAGGCACAGGAGGATCATAAGAAAACTGGACAGCTTAGGGGTGGGTTCAAAGGTGGTAAACTGGGTAAAAAATTGGTTAAGGAATATGCAACACAAAGTGACGGTAAATGGAGATCACTCCAGGGACGGGATGGTGTCCAGCAGGGTGCCACAGGGCTCAGTACTGGAAGCAATCCTCTTTAATGTCTTTATAAATGACATTGCAGATGATGTGGAAGGGAAGGTTTGTATCTTTGTGGATGACACCAAAATCTGCAATAAGGTGGACACTCCAGAGGCAGTGGAAGGAATGTACAGAGACCTAAGTGGTCAAAGGCATGGCAGCTGGGTTTCATTGTGAAAAAGGACAAAATCATGCACTTAGGGACCAGAATCCTAGAGGCAGAGTACAGTATGGGAGAAGCGGTATTGACGGTCACCAAACAGGAAAGAGATCTAGGAGTAATCATATCTTATGATCTGAAGGTGGTAAGGCAGTGTGTAGGCCAGTGGGATGTTGGGATATATAGGGAGGGAGATCATCAGAAAAAGGAGGGAGGGGGTGTTACCATTGTATAGCTTACTGGCGAGACCCTACCTGGAGTATAGTATCCAGTTGTGAAGACTACATCACAGGAAGGACATAGACTGAGTGGAAGCAGTCCAGAGGGGCAACTAAAATGGTGCAGGGGCTACATCAGATGCCCTATGAAGAGAAGGGACAGGATTGACACTTATGAATACCTCATGAAAATAAATAAGGTACAAGAAGAGAGTATTTTTCAATATAAGAGATTAAGCAGAACAAGAACACATGTCAATGAAGCTGGAAGGGGCTAAATTCAAGAGAGACATACGAATGTACTTCTTCACTGAAGGTGTGGTGGATGCCTGGAACAGTCTTCCAGTGGAAGTGGTGGGGGCAAAAACAGTGATGGGCCTCACGAATGCATGCAATAGACACAAAGGGATCTTAGTGGGAAGCAAGGGTGGTGGATGGATCCGGTGATCAAGTATGGTCTGCAGTGACAGTATAAGAAGGGAAAGAAATGGGTTGGCTGGTTGGGCCAAGTGGCACTTATCTGCTGACAAATTCTATGTTTCTATGATTTATTTACCAGCACTCATATTTCAATTTTGGCTGAAATAATTGAACCACACATTTTGAGGGACATACAGTAAAATATGTTGCAAACCATTAATTGTCCCTAGGTACCATAGGTATTCAGCTTGCAAACAATAAAAGTAAAGTTTTTATCTCAGCACTGGATGCTATATATGTCACTATTTCAGTGGGCAGCTTATGTATCTCTAGGAATGTTTATGCGAGTAGGTTGAACATTTATGCAACATAGACTTTGGTAACACCTTTCCCTGTCCAGTGAGTGTCTATCACCTAGTTTAAAGGTAGGCTGCACAACCCAATGGCTTCCCCAGCTGGCCACAGGAAGGGTTGTGATGGCAAAACTATGAAAAGCCTTCCCAGTTTTCCCTTTCCCTGCACAACCCAATGGCAGTCCCCAGCTGGCCACATGAAGGGTTGTGAGGGAAAAACACTAAAAGCCCTCCCCAGTTTTCCCGCTCACTGCACAACCCAGTGGCAGTCCCCAGCTGGCCACAGGAAGGGTCATGAAGGCAAAACTACTAAAAGCCCTCCCCAGTTGTCTCCCTCACTGCACAACCTGATGGCAGTCCACAGCTGGCCACAGGAAGGTACGGGACAGCTGTAACCCAGATTCAAATTCTTGCCACCTTTTCTCCGGTGCAGTTTTCTTTGGGCAGAACTTGGAAATCCTCTGTTTTGTGCCCGATAGCTCTCTTTGTAGCTCTGCATGGAGCCACGGCTAGGAACTGCTGCCTGACTGCAAATTTTTTACTTAAAGTGCTTTTCTTAAAAAGTTGGATTTTATTTCTACTGTGTGTAAATTAATGCTGCATTAGATAGACACTTGTTTCCTGCTCAATGCTAATGTTCAGCCATGACTTACTGTCCCTTCCCTGTAATTCTATCTTCCTCTGTCCCCTCCCACTGTTTCTCTGTAGGCTAATTTTGAATCTTCCCTTCCCTGTCTGTAATTTACTTAATCCTTTCTCTCTCTCTCTCCTTCTCCCTCTCCTTCTAGGGTTGTGAGGGCAAGACTACTAAAAGACCTTCCCAGTTTTCCCCCTAGCTGCACAACCCGACTGTAGTCCCCAGCTGGCCACAGGAAGGTATGGGATGGCTATAGCCCAGATTCACATACTTGGTGCCTTTCCTCTGGTGCAGTTTTCTTTGGGCAGAACTTGGAAATCCTCTGTTTTGTGCCTGTCAGCTCTCTTTGCAGCTCTGCACAGAGCCATGGCTAGGAGCTGCTGCCAGACCACTATTTTTTCACCTGTCCCTCTCTATTAAATGCTCCTCCTGCTCTGCCCACTCTCCTTACTTTGTGAATATCAACTGAAAAGATGGTCTTACTACTTTGTCCCTTCTCGTAGTTCTGATGTATTTGGTTTTTCCTGTCACTAGCTTGCACACTCCTGTGACACCTGCCCTGACTTTTACATTACTGTCAGCTAGTTACCCTGCCCAGCAAAATAAAGAATACAAACTAATAAATACATAATTATATAAATGTTATTTGCTTAAATCTTTCACTTTTTTTCTCCCTCTGCTTGTCTGTTGTCTGTTGTCTGTTGTTTTCCTCTTGCCATCATGTTTTCTCTTACTCAGCCAGGGATAATTCTTGTCATGGTCTGACTGCTACTTTCTCTTATGACCCTCTACCACCTCTCACTAAATTTCATGGCATGTGAATGGGTGCATCATGCACAAGACGAATCCTCCTTTGTCTATGCTAATCTTCTGTCAAACAGAAAATTACATCCAGTACACAACTTATCCCTTCATGTCATTCACCCTGACAAGCTAGGTTATTTCCTAGTCACTCACTCTCCTCTGGTGCCAAAATGCCTCATGCTCCTCTTTCATTACTCCAGAGAACCTTGGGTGCATCTGCTGTTTTTACCCCTATCTGGAGATATTGAGCTAAATCCTGTCCCCTCCTGCAATGAAAGGCATATCAATTGGTCCTCCTGGTTCTCCTCCAAAGGGATGAAAGGTGCCCATATGAATATTAGAAGTGTCCCTGCAAATTTCCCTGAATTGGAAACCTAGGTCACCCTTTACATCCCTGAAATACTAGGACTAACTGAAATGTGGCTTAGGCCTTATGTAGCTGACACTATGTATAATATAAATGCCTACACACTTATTAGATTTGACCACCCTTCAAAACAGAGGGGTGGGAGGGGGTTGTGCTCTACTATAAAGAACACCTTAATATCTCGCTTCAATTTTCTGGGTTATCAGGGTCCTCTGAAACCCTGCATGCTGTTTTGCTCCTTGGTGGTGCAAAAAGATTAAACTTTGTATGTGCCTATAATCCTCCAAAGGGGGCTCTCACTAGTTTAATTGGCCTCATGGACTATCTTTCCACTCTTAATGGTAAATATGAAGTAATTCTAAGTGGTGATTCTAACCTTGATCTATCTGGTACCCACTCTGGATCTTACACTGAAGCTCTGTTGAGACTCCACCTTTCCCAAGTAATATCTAGCCCTACTCTATTCTCTGTGAATGGCACTCACCAGTCCTTTCTGGACTGGATTGCCTCAAACACAGCACATTAGATCATGGCTGCAGGCACATATTCTGATTCTATTAGTGATCACCTGCCAATTTACTTCATCTGAAATAGTCACTGTCCAAATCCTCCATCCAAAATAATACAGTTTTGAGACTTCACTAAGCTCAAACCAAGAGCACTACTTGAAGACATAAAGAATATTGACTGGTCTCCCATCTATAGCACCGAGGATGTAACTAATTCCCTGGACTACCTCATTTCTAAGCTACTCTTCCTCCAGGATCTGCATGTTCCTCTGCAAAGGATGTGAATTAGGGGCTCTGCAAACAGATGGTTACACAAGGATCTCCTTAGTGTTATGAGAAGTAGGGACTAGGCATAGGCCTCTGCAGAAAAGTCCTAACAGACTGAAAATTGGTTTAGATATAGAAACCTGAGGAATGCTTGCAAGAAGGATATATGGAAGGCTAAAAGGGACTGTCATAAACTACTCAAAGCCTCTGCTGGAGATACCAGGGATTTTTGGATCCATATCAACAATTTCATGAGCCAAAGGCACAAGCCATCTATAACTGAAATTATGCTAAATGGTACAAACTGTAACAAGTTACTCACTATTGCTGATGCTCTGAACATTCATTTCTCTGACCTCTCAGAGCACCTAGAAAAGTTTAATCAGTCTCCTGCTCCTTCTCTCGAGAAGCACCTACCTCCTAGATATCCTTTTAATTTTAGACCAGTCTCCAATGCTAAGGTGCTGCATCTACTTCGAACTACCCCTCCTATTGATCTCCTGGATCTGATAGGTTACTACCAAATTTTATCAAATTGGAAGCTCTTGCTCTTGCTGTCCCACTTGCAAGAATTCTCAATCTACCTATCGCAACCAAGACGGCACCGACACTATGGAAAACAGCTCGAGTGGTTCCTGTGCATAAAAAAAGGAGACACCAAAACTCTGGCAAACTACCGGCTGATTGCCATTATCTCTACTCTCAATAAAATACTTGAGAAGATTGTTGCCTCCCAGGTTTTGGAATATCTGCATCTTCAAAATCTCCTATCTCCCCCTCAGCATGGGTTGGAACTGGTTGCAGCACCACAACTGAGCTACTTCCACTATCAAATGATGTCCTAATGGCCATGGATAAGGGCTTGCACAGGAACCATTTTTATTGACCTCACAAAGGCTTTTGATCTTGTGGAGCACCCTCTACTACTTTCCAGTCTATCCTCCTTGGGCTTTTCTTAGACTGCCATCTTCTGGTTTGATGGCTATCTCACCGGGAGAATGCAATTTGTTCAAATTGATACTGCTGTCTCTGACCTTTCTCCTACATGTGCTGGAGTTCTCCAGGGATTGATTCTTGCCCCCCCTCTCTTTTTATTAACAACCTGCCCTCTCTGCCCAGTTCCTCCTCTATTATCCTGCACACTGATAATATGGTGCTTCTTTCTTATGGTAGAAACCTCTCATCTGTACAGGCAAATCTTCAATTGGATTTTGAGTGTTTACAAGGCTGGCTTCTACAAAACAAGCTCCTACTGAACTCCATAAAACCATATCAATGCTTTTTGGCTCCCCCAATAGAATCAAATCCTGTGCCATGGCCCTTTCAGTCCTATGTCTTGATGGCTCCCCTTTGGAACATGTTGAATCTTTTAGGAATCTAGGAGTTGCACTCGACCCATCTCTGGATTTTAACCTGCACATTGCTGCCACCTGTAAGGCGGTAAACATCAAACTAGGACTTGCTTATAAAATCAGGTCCTCCCTCAATGATGCTGCTAGGCTTGCTATTACACAAGGTTTTCTCCTTTCCTGTCTTACATATTGTTCCGCTATTTACCTTGATGCCAACAAAGGAGCATTCCAGTAGTGGAGCACCTGCTATAATAGCATATGCAGATTTGCCCTCTCCACCCACAGGCTAACTAATTTTTGTCAGCTCTACTCCAGACTGGGTTGGCTCTCCCCTCAGTTATATAGACTCCTTTCTGCTAGCTGCGTGATTGAAAATCTAGTCAGAACAGGGACCCCTATATACCTTTCCAGGCTGCTTACCCATTCTACCCATGGCTGTCCCCTTAGGTCATCAGTACAAACTCCTTTGGAAATTCCTAGGTGTCTCACCAAAAAGGGTGGGCTTTCCTTTGCTACATCTGCCCCTCACCTTTGAAACTCTCTCCCCCAACTGGTCAAACTCTCCAAATCCCACCTGGTCTTCAAACTGGGCCTTCACACCTACCTACTTGATTCTAACGTCTGCTCCTGCTCTGAATCTTGAGGCTTCTCCTAGTTAGTTTTCTCTTCATTACGGCACTTGCTGTCTCTACATTTCTGTTACTCACCAGTCCTACTTTCCTCACTTATCCTTTTGTTAGAACAGTTATTTTTTCCATACCTGTTGCCTGATTACTGTTAGTATTTTCGTTATGTCTAGTGCAAGCAGTTAGTGTAACTTATCTGTTTGTTTGGCTCTGTAGAATTGGCTTGCTCTTAGTCTGTAAACATTGCTATGTTTTTTTGTGCTCCCTCGTGCTACACCATGTACAATGTCACTCCTGTTTGTACCTGCCTCTCTGCTGTGTAACTCTCCCAGGTCGTGCCAGAATATAGGCAACACTCTTGTCTAGTGCACTTACCCAGTAATCAAAATCTAAATAAATAAATCTGAACTCTGGCATACAGCACAAGAACACTCTTCAGGTTGGATCCATACCTAGAGGATCAGCATGGACTGGCCCCCTTGGGCTAAAGGACAGAAATAAGAGTGATGAAGCCTTCAGAGGTGATGGGAAGAATGGTAGAGCACATAAAAGTGTGTATCTAAAGGAAGCTGGAGCATACTCTTTAAATAGTGTTTTAAAGGGGTGGGGCAAGTAGCCCACCTCCCCAAAAACCACAGGCTTAACTTCTCAATTCACTGGCTCAGTGGGCAACTTTTAGATTGTGGTGGAAATAAATGCATCATAGGTTAAATGTTTATGCAACATAGACTTTGACTGTTTCTTTGTTCCAGGAAGGGACTACTACCCTTTCAAGGTACCTCTGAGCTCAGCCATATGGTAACAGAACCCATTAAAGGAGAACTGCGCTGAATCTGTAAGTCATTTTTCCCATTAGAAGCTGTTTTTTAAACACTAGTTCAAATTCTATAATTACTCTACCTAGTCAGGCTTTTTAGCTATCCTTGTGGGTGTTTCTAATCTACATGCTGCTGGTAAGAACCATTTTAGAACTGTATGATGTAGTTTGTGTCCCTGTTCTACTCTTCTATTGTTGGCACAATGCATTCATGTTCTATCACATAACTCTGTGCCTCAGTGGGACATGAACTACATCATACAGTTCTAAAATGGCACTTAACACCGGAGTACAAAGTAGGAATATCCACTGAGGTTACTAAAAGGCCTCTGTAGATGGAATAATAACAGAAATTTAACCAGTAATAAAAAAAACAGCTTCTATTGGAAAAAATTACTTACAGATTCAGCGCAGTTCTCCTTTAAGAAGAGTCTGACTCCTAGATGTGCCACAAAAGTAAGCTCCCTTTGGGCTACATGTACTTCATGGAGTATTGTTTTTATCCTCAAAATGACAAAGCAGGTGCATAATACAGAACTGACAGAATCATAATTTATTTTCTTATAAGGAGAGATGGAACAGAAAACTAGCTAAGGAGGCATACTAGGCAGAGTCAGACACTATTTAGGCCTTTTATCATGGAGGAAAATATTTTTGTCATCTTCAACGTGGAAGAGAAGAGAACCCCCTGTGGAGGAAGCCTTGGGGATTTTAGGCCTAATATCTCCATTCATTCAGGCTTGCTATAGAATCAATATTTCATAATACTTCAAAATTCCAATATAACAGCTTAAGTGGAGTTTCAATGAATGAAGACATGAACACTGCTTCAAATTTGTAATTGAACTATTGGTGTGGGGGGCTTCATTGTAAATTGGAGTAGGAGTTACAGAACAACTCACTCCATCAATGAGATAATTAATACTAAAGGTGCCACATATAACAGTAGTAACAACTGAAAGAAGCCCCCATGGTGGTAAGGGTTGTATGCTTACAGAGGTGAATAGCCAGTCCAGAAATGGAGCCAAGGAATACAGGACCCACTGAGGAAAGGGAATAGTGTCTTTTTGGTGCAGATACATAGCCTATGGCCTGTGAGGAGACCTAACTTAATTATGGGTGACACAGGGCTAGAGTGTATCACTAATGGAAACCCTAGCTTGGTGAGAGTTCCACCCCTGATTATGAAGTACTCTGCCCTGCTAAAGGAAATGGAGGGTAGACTGAAACCAGGCATGGACATAGGCGGGCTGGCAATAGAATATGATGATCAAGAAGTGACAAGCTTGCCAAGTGCCATATGTCATCCATTGCTCAGAATGAAAAACAGTTCATGCCACAAATGCTGATCATTACAACCAGGTTTTGCCAAAAAACTACTCAACTGGTGAACTGCAGGCCAGTAGCTGAAATGAAAGAAAGTGAATCATAATAACCAAGACAATCAAAGGAGTTGGAGATGGAAGAAGCAATGCAAACAAGCATGATCTTCTGTGTTGGAAAAAATCACCCACTCAAAGTCCCCCCAAGACTTCTCTCAGCCAGAGAATTTTTCAAGTTCTCTGATGCTGTTTTCCAAAGGCACTTATATGACCTCGATCCATCACCTGTAAATATACTTCCCTGTATTGATGATATCCTGGACTTCTTCCAGTGTGCTTTCACCTCTGCGGCCAATGTGTTGGCAACTATTAGAAAGCATAGAGTAAAGGGGAGTTGTTACAAGTGGATCACCACTTTATCCAGTGTGATAAAGCTGGCACAAATACAAGTCCTCAGACTTTACTTCAGACTGGTCACTTTGTAGAGGCATATGGAACCTACAGGTATATAAAAGAATGATCAAGGAGCCAAAAAAAGAATACATAAGATCCCTTTAACAGGCAACCCTGACAGACCCAAAGTCCTTTTGCTCTCAAATTAACTGCCTACTGAAGTGCAATAGCAAACTCTCCCAGGGTCCTATCACACATGAAGGACAACCTTTCAGTGATGCCCAAGAAGCCGCTAATGTCTTCAACAGGTTCTTTACGACCTGGAAAATACAAAGCCACCTCCTCCCCGCCAAGCAGGACTGGACAAATGACACTTCAGCACCCTGAATTCCATTTAAAGTTGATACACCCATGGGAAGTGCTATCTTTACTGAAGACAATCAAGAATAAAGGCTCTGTGGGGCCTGACTGCCTTGATCATCTTCTCCTATGAGCTGTGGCCCTGGCTATAGCCCTGCCAATAACATGGCTGATAAATAGATACTTCCTTGAAGGAGTGGTTCCCACCAAATGGAAGCAAGCTTATGTGGTTCCCATACACAAGGGAAGTCCCAAGGAACCAAGGAACCAGTCAAAAATCATAAGTCAATCTCTATTCTATGCCCACTGGCAAAGATTCAGGACAGATTAATCTATAATTGGTTCCATGACTAATACTCAACATGGGTTTGGGCAAAAAAATGGAACACACACAGTCCTCATCAAATTCACTACGGATATCCTCAAGGCCCTCAACAACAGCACACCCACTGGGGCCGTATTTATAGACCTGACCAAGGCTTTCAACTTGGTGGACCATGCTCTGCTTCTGACTAAGCTGAAATGTCTTGGTATGGACCAGCACTTCCTTGACTGGTTTGTGAATTACCTTTCTGCCTCCACACAGCAGGTGAGGTGGAGAGGGCCCTTGTCAGAAAAGCATTCCATTAAGGAAGGGGTATCCCAAGGTTTTATTTTGGGTCCCCTCCTATTCTGTCTATTTGTGAATGACCTTAGCAGAAACTGTGGGGGCAGTATGATAATCCAGTATGCTGATGATGCAGTGATCTATAGATATGAAGTCAGCCTGGCTGACCTTGCCGGCCATCTCCAGGATGACTTCCTAACAGTGGAGAGATGACTCCAGGTTAACCTGCTGCTCCTTAACTCAGCAAAAAACAAAAATCATGTTATTTGGCTCCAGATCATTTGGCCCAGGTAGGAGCTGTCTCCTGGCCCTCACCTCCTCACTGGGTTCGGAAACTGAAACAGTGAGACAATTTAAATATCTTGTCCTAGTATTACACCAGAGTTTCCTCATGAAATCCCACAGAGATATGATCACTAGATCAACTCACCAGAAACTGGGGCTTCTACTTAAGCTTAGTCTGCAAATGATACCAGAAATAAGGTTAACCATAGCCAATGGTATCCTACTCCCCAAACTAACCTACACTGCTCCTATTTTGTACTCACTCCCAAAACAAGAATTCAACAGGATGTAGGCACCTTATAACAAGATCAACCAATCTGATGCCAAATCCCACCTCAGGAGGCATCATTGCGATGCACAAGCCTCCCTAAATTGGCCTTCACTTGACCATAGGCTCCAATACCATCTTCTTTATCATGCTAACAAACTATTGCATGACCCTCCATCTGAGGGTATTGCCTGTCTGCTTAAACCAAAGGAGTCTGGCAGGGTGCTCAGGACCTCCAGTAGAAATTTACTGGAGATACCTAGGAAAAGGACAACTGCTGGTAGCAGATCCTTCACTCACATTGTACCCCTTCTCTAAAATAAGATCCCTGCTGCCCTGCAATCAGCCAGCTCCTTGGTCTCCTTCCATACTGGGCTCAGTAAACACCTGTTAAATAGTAATAAGTGCACCTGCACCTAACAAGATCTTAGGCTGAACAAGGATCATGTAATATCTTAATCTAACTACTCTGACTATCTATAGTGGGGCATCACCCCACTTCTAGTACTCCCAAATGTGTATCTGTCCTGTACTCAATTACCCCTTAATTAGCATCTTACTTTATGCAGTGTGTCCCACTTAATTTGACTACCTAAGAATGTATCTTTGTAATATGTCTGCCTGTTGTACACACTGTTAAATGATTATATGTTTCTAATCCCGGGTCGCTCCTGAAAAAAGGATCTCTGGGTCTCAGTGAGCCTACCCAGTTAACAAAATTGAATAAATAAAAACGAATAAGCAAAAGTAAATTCACAGAAAGCCAGCTTAATAGGCCAAGGAATCTAGAAGGTTTTGAGTGAGGACACAAAAAAATGTAAGGACATGAAGTAAAAGTTTGTTAAACATGCTAGAGAATGGCATGCACAAAGTGAAGCAGGGACACATTTGCTACAAGTGCTGAAGAAGTAAAAGGATAATTCTCCCCTTGCAAAAAACTATAAGATATGCAGACAAGAATACAGAAAAACAGATACGGTGGGTGTCCCAAGATAAGCAGCAGTGGAGCAGCAGCAGAGAAAAGTGTGTATCTGGAGGAAGCTGGGCACCTTTTATAAAAGGTTTCTGGAAGTGATGAGAAAAGTAACCACTCCCCCATCTAACCTCAGGATCAGTATCTTGATTACGAACCATGATAATACTTGTTGTAATTTCAGCAGTTATTTACAGATGGCATTATTAAAAATTAAAGTGGAATTAAGACTAAGAACACCTTCTCTATATCTTGAAGAAAGATAATTTTTGTAAGTTTAGTGGACACATTGCAACAGTTTCAGTGTTAGTGTTCCAAATAATTACTTCATTTATTTTAGTTTAAATACTATAGGTGATGTAGGATTTATGTTTTAAAATACTTGCCAATAAAATAAATATTCCTGGATTTAGAGAAAGTCTATATGCAGCAGATGTGATGCATAGCAAGACCAACACATTTAAAACACTGTGCATTGGCAAGGGATACATAGATGCCATGCAAGAATAATTGATGTTTTCAAAAACACTCCATGTAGTCCTATATACTCAGGCTCACCTGACACTTTCTGGCATTTCTTGGGATATGCACTCACAAGTAATGGAACAAGCCTTTGAACAGATAATCCCAGGTTACAACTAAGATGTAAGCAAAAAAGTACCCGCTTTCTGCAGAGATTTAGCTTTGTCAGCTGCCTTAACCTTCCAAAAAATGATTCCTTTATATAAAATGAAGAAACAGGATTACCAGCTATTTTTATCAGATAGACTATTGATTATAATGGACTTGTACATCAGTCATTGTGTGTGTGTGTGATTTTATTTGGATATTGCAAAACAGGAGCTACTGGGGTTATTGTTTTTGTCAAAGGTTGTTCTCTACTGACTGACATCTTAAGGCTCCATTTGCATAATTGGTGCACTCAGATTTTGCAACTGTGCACACTCTCCAGTGTTAAATAATCTGAGAGGAGGACAGGGATGGGAAACTGCTTTGGCAACTTAAAACCTTACTGACAAATCTTGGTGAGTATATTACAAAAATAACTAAATAAATAAAATGCTACATCTAATTGCAAGCCACACTGGAGATTCATAGCTAATCAGGCTGACAAAAGTAGGCATTGTTAACTGTACTGTATATTTATTAAGCTGTATATCATAGATTACCAATCAATTAGTGAAATACAGTATGTGGTGAAACTAGTCCTCAGTTTCTCATGTGTTCTAGTGCAGTTCTCTAATGCAACAATTTCTAACAAGGAGGGGATTTGCAGTATAATGAGATATTCACCTTGCTGAAGTTCTTCTTACTCAGGAAAAAAGTAGAGGTGCATAAGGAAAACTAATGGTCATAATTCCAGACAAGGTTGGAATTATCAATGAGGAAGGGGAACAGGGGACAGAATAACAAAACTGACAAGGCAAACTGTGCATGTTTTGAGATCCCCATTTTAGCATCTATGATTTACACCATTATCTATATTATGTCACAGCTGTTCTACATTATGCACATGTTCACTTCCTGCCACTCAGATGTCAGGTGGCTGAGGTAGTGAGAGGAGTCTGTGCCAATCACCATAAACAACACTGACCATAGTCCAGAATGGACTTTTGAAGGGTGAGTTGGGTTGGAAGGGGGTAGTGGGTGCTGAGTGGCTGTGTGATTTATTTTGAGCAGTATAATGAGGATCAGGTGGGAGGATGTTACCACTGTACTTCCAGCAAAGTGTCATTTTATTAAGTCAGGGATTAAGATGGAGGGAAGGGGAGGGGTGTCACCAGCACCAGTGCGGCTAGGAAGAGAGGCAAGAGTGTGTGATAAAAGCAGAGTTTTGGAAGCTTTAAATAGTGCTGGCATAGCAGTCTTTCAGCAATTTCAAAATCCTCTGAATAGACCACTCTGCACTTTATGCAGAAAGACCCCCTAATTTGAATGTGAGCAGTGATGTCTTTAGTATGATTCTGCTATCCAGTGTGTGTGGCATAGAGGGCCTCTTTGAATATGTTATGTCCGATTACCATAGAGCCTTGTTCATATGTACAGTGTCCGGTGAGCATGGTGCTCTGCCTGAAAGCACCACATTAAAATTCTAAAATATAGGCCTATGGTTAATTCTTACAGAAAATACTATTTACTGTACATGCTGCTATTCCCTTCAAAACAACATTGTTTTCATGTTGAGCCACACAATGTTTGGTATACCAAAGTGTTCATGGTGAATTTAGACCTAACCCATTTTCTCAGCCTCCCTAATTTGACAAACTCTTAATAGATACTATAGCATTTATACTAAATCAAATGCGAATTTTGATAGATGTCTTCTACGATCTGTGCATCTAAAACCCTAAGGGCTCCCAGACCTATTCTAAACTATAAATATTGCACTATATTATGGTTGCACAATCCAATTAAGTTACTTTTAATGATTAGTAGGACTTGTTTTGAGCAGATATTCAGTGGTACCTGCCAAACTGCTTAACTGCTGTGTATAATATGTGCAGTCTGAAGTCTTGCCCAAATTAGCGATGGAAAGTATGCATTCTTCTAAGGTTTATCATCTGGATCTCTAAAGATGAAACAGTATTAGAAAAATGAAACATACTTTGTACTCCATTCTTGACAAGTAAAACAGAGAAATAATTATGGTGGCAAGTGCTGGAATGTAATTTTCATCATTTAAAGTTTTTTTTAAAAAAACAAAAAATAAACCAGTGAAAAATAACAGATGAAAATAAAGATTGCTATCCTCTAGTGAAAGCAGAATCCATTGAGACCTAGGATTTGTCCTTGCCAGGAATTGTGTCCAAATTAATATTCACTGTGCTCTGGCCTTTAGATACAATCTGCTTTTTTCAGGTAACAATATAAGATTGTTGAGCTTTGTTGCAGTTGTATTTTCAGCAGTACCTGGTTCATGAAAACCATTAGAACCTTATTCAAACACACTACCTTTAGAAAGCTGTGCATGGATTCTAAATGTGCAATTCCACAACATTCCTAATAATAATGATATATCATACTGCCTCTATCCAGTACTTTTTGGTGCCGTGGCAACCCTAAATACAGTTAACGTAGTCAGTCAGTCACATAAAAATTACTTGCAGAGAATTGTCACACGCATGTCTAGTTCTAATGAAAAATGTGTGCCTGGTTTCTGAGATAAAGTGCCCCATCTGTGCCCATGTTGCCTTAACATTTCTAGAGCTGCTACAAAAGAGAATATCCTATTCAGCTTCTTGCTGCTATGATCACAAGATGTACCACACTGTCAGCACATAGTTATTTATCATTATCAAGAGTGCAGCTTGGTTTGCTTTCCACACCTAACAACAAGGTTATGCTAACAATGCCATTTTCATTTGAAGTCTCATTCATCTTACCTACAGTACCAGACACTTAAACAGTTTCAGCACATTTTAGAAGATCCAATCAATCTATGTCTGTTCCCTTCTACTTCTGTCCTTTTATTCCTGCATTTTTATTATCTTTGTCTGCTTTACTTTCGGGGGTAGAAAAATGTATTCTTGGTAATGTCTAGACAGCAACAAAATTTCAACAGTATTAAAAACACATATTGTGATGTCCCTTGAAATTCTGGGCAGGCCTCCTATCTTTGGGAAAAGGACAGTTCCTTATACTCAATGGCTATCCCTTGGTGGCCCAATGGAAGGGCAGTAGCTATCAGTGAAGTACAGTATAGATTTTATGAGGACCATTACATTGGCACTCACTTGCCCAGCTAGCATAGGATGTGGAAGTACAAAAGATCCAGAGGAGAATGATCTGTTGCTGGGCTTTATTCTCAAGTCACACTTCTGAGGGAGGAAAATTAGGAAGGGATGGGATTAGGAATAGCAGACAGAACAGAGTGGATTAAAGATACCACCTACAAACCCACAGTGGGATCCACGAGGTGCAATTCTGCCCCCCCAGATCTTCACTTTTAACTCCTCCAGTTAAATAAGAATTATTTCTAGGGAGTAGTTACTGGCCACCCCTGGAGTCAAGACAGTAGGAGAAAGCTATTGGTTACCTGTGAGCTGTGCTTGAGAATTGTAGAAATGCTGGTTTGGCGATAGATACCTGTTGTGGATACCTTGTAGCACCCTTAGAGCCAGAATAGGGTTTTGGTAGTGAGTAGGTGTTCCTGGTGCTGACCTGAGCAAAACTGGAGACAGACAAGCATGTATAAAAAAATAGGCTGGCATTTTCTGCCAAACACCTGTTAAAAATATGAATGATGAACCACATTGCACTTGTAAGCACCATTAAACTGAGTTTCAAGTCTCTACATCAAAATGAATTGTGTACAAAGTATTTGTGTTGGTATGACAACTTTACTAGGCAGTAGTTATTTTTCATTCTCATTTTTTTCATAAAACATACAACACATTTCTATTATTATATTCATGTAGTATGAATAAAAAGCTTTAATGCACATTTTCTGACTTAATTAAATGTTTAATTATGGCACCACTGAGTTTTTAAAAGAACAGACTGGTTGGACCTCAGTGGGTTCTGGGAGGGTGCGGGTGGTGGAACAGAGGTGAAGCCCCCTAGTTGTACCACTACACAAATCATATACCAGTCTGGCAGAGCAAGGTTCCTCTATGATGGCACCCTCAGTGGAGACCAAGAAGAATGCTGAGGACATCCACAAGGAAGACCCACAAAAGGGTATCAAGGGACACCACAGGGAAAGGAAACATCTTCTGATAGGGGACTCAATTGTTAGGGGAGTAGAACTGGGGAAGGGAGAGGAGAGGGAAGTAAGGTGCCTGCCTGGTGCCATGGCTTGGAGGGACAAGAAGTGAATCCTCACAATTGCAGAAGCAACACCACAGGAGAGGGAACTAGATATCATTGTCCATCTTGGGATAAATGACCTACCTAGGCATGGAATCAGTGCAGTGCAGGATGAATTTGTGGAGTTGGGGAGGGGCCTCAGACAGGTAGCAAGCACAGTTACTTTCTCAGAGATGCTGCCAGTCCATGGCAGGGGTGAGGCTAGGGTACTGCACACCATGCAGTTTAATGAATGGTTGCAAAACTGGTGTGGAACACAGGGCTTTGGCTACATTGGGGACTGGGGGTTCACCTGGAGAGATGAAGGTCTACACTGGCATGATGGTCTGTGTCTATCCACAAAGGGAACCAAACTCCTAAGTGACAGGTTTAAATGCTTCCTTGGCAAGCTTTTAAAATAGCCAAGGGGGGAGGTGCTGATAAGAGGCAGGAAATTTCAAGCCTCCCCCCACAAAACATGGCAGGTAGTAAGGTAAACACTGAGGTACAGAGCTCAACAGAGTGCAGTAGAGGGGTAAATGGAAAAATAGACAACGGCAATAAAAGCAGGGATGGGGGAAAAAAGGATAAAGCCAACAGTAAATGGAGGGCAATGAGTACCAATGCCTGTAGTCTGGGAAACAAGCTTCCTGAGCTAGTAGCCCTGATGGAAGATGAAAAATTGGATATTGTGGCAGTCATGGAAACATGGTACACAGGGAACCATGACTTGGATGTCAACATACCGGGGTATACAGTCTACAGAAGGGACAGGGAGGGTAAAAGAGGAGGTGGAGTAGCTCTATACGTAAGGGAAGGGATCAAAGCTACAGAACTAAAAAGTAAAGGAGGAGGACAAGAGGCACTCTGGGTCACCTTGGAGACAGGTAATGGCATCACAATCTGCACAGAGGTTGTATACAGACCCCCATCTCAAGGGGAAGAAACGGACAAGAAAATGATGGAGGACATTCTCAAAATGGCTGAAAAGGGGAAGATACTGTTGATGGGGGACCTGAATAAGCCAGATGTTAACTGGATGACATGTACTGCAGCCACATCCAAGAGCAGGGTCATTCTCAATGTCCTACAGGGGGCAGGCCTTAGACAGCTAGTGTTGGAACCAACTCAGGAGGGAGCAATACTAGACCTGGTACTCTCAAATGGAGAGAGGATCACAAATTTAGAAGTCAATAGACATCTGGGAACAAGTGACCACTGCACAGTGTGCTTCACAATAAGCACAACCATGGAGACAAGCCATACAAAAACAAGGATACTAGACTTTAGAAGGGCCGACTTTGGCAAAATGGGTAAATACTTAAGGAATGCACTAGCTAATGGCCAAAAAGGAGGGGTGGAAGAACAATGGAGAAAAATCAAAACTGCTATCATAGAGGCAACAAGCCTTTGTGTGAAACAAAGAAAACAAAGTGGAGTAAAAAACCACTATGGTTCTCAAAAGAGGTGGCAGGGATGGTTAAGAAGAAAAAGGCTGCATTCAAAAAGTATAAGGAATCACAGAAGGAGCACGACAGGGCACTGTATCAATTAAAGCAGAAAGAAGTGGGGAAGGCAGACAGAATAGCAAAGGCCCAAACCAAGGAAAAAATAGCCAACTCAGTTAAGAAGGGGGATAAAACCTTCTATAGGTACATTAGGGAGCATAGAAAGGTTAAGGGAGGAATAGTGCAGATTAATAAAGGAAAGCGGAGGTGGGCAGAGGGAGACAGTGAAAAGGCAGAGATACTGAATGAATACTTTTGCTCAGTATTCACAAAAGATGAGGAGGAGTTACCTAAACTGGACAATAGAAGCACTCTGGGTAGAGGGGTTGACACCAGTCCATTTACAGAAGAAAGAGTCCTGAAAGAACTCCTAAAACTCAAGGTGGACAAAGCAATGGGGCATGACGGGATTCACCCCAGAATCCTAAAAGAACTAAGGGAGGACCTAGTGACACCACTGACCACACTTTTTAACAAATCATGGGAGGATGGGGTGGTACCTGAGGACTGGAGGAGGGCAGATGTGATTCCCCTTCACAAAAGTGGGAGCAAGGCAGAAGCAGGAAACTACAGAAATGTAAGTTTGACCTCAGTGGTAGGGAAAATGATGGAATCACTTCTGAAAGAAAGAATTGTTGAGTACCTAGAGGCCAGCAGGGCACAGGACCCAAAGCAGCATGGATTTACAGCAGGAAGGTCATGTCAGATGAATCTAATTGATTTCTTTGACTGGGTGACCAAAGTAATAGACCATGGAGTGGCTGTGGATATGACCTACCTAGACTTTAACAAGGCATTTGACACAGTCCTGCACAAAAGACTAACAATCAAGTTAGCCAGCCTGAGAGTGGGTTCCAGGGTGGTAGCTTGGGTAGCAAACTGGCTGCACAACAGGACACAGAAGGTAATAGTGAATGGAACACATTCCGAAGAAAGGGGGGTTACTAATGGAGTACCTCACGGCTCTGTACTGGGTCCAGTCCTCTTTAACATCTTTATAGGTGACATTGCAGAGGGTCTGGAGGGAAAGGTATGCCTCTTTGCAGATGACACAAAGATCCGTAACAGAGTTGATACACAAGGAGGGGTAGAAAGGATGAGAAGGGACTTGGCAAGGTTGGAGGAATGGTCAGACATATGGCAACTTAGATTCAATGCAAAGAAGTGCAAAGTAATGCACCTGGGAAACAAAAACCCAGGAGAAGAGTACACAATATCAGGGGAGGTACTAACAGCAACAAAAATGGAAAGGGACCTGGGGATAGTCATATCAGATGACCTAAAGGTGGGTAAGCAATGTGAGAAGTCAGTAAGGAGAGCCAGGGTGATACTGGGATGCATAGGATGGGGCATCACAAGTAGAAAAAGGGAAGTGGTTATCCCTCTGTACAGACAGTTGGTGAGACCACATCTGGAATACTGTGTGCAGTTTTGGAGACCCCATCTATGCAAGGACATAGACAGGATGGAAGCAGTCCAGAGGAGGGCAACTAAAATGTTGCAGGGTCTGCATCAGAAACCATATGAAGAGAGACTGAGAGAGCTTAATATGTATACCCTTGATGAAAGGAGGATGGGGGCATGATAGAAACTTTAAGTACCTCAAGGGAATCAACAAAGTCCAGGAGGGTAGCATCTTTCAGAAAAGAGATGTAAGAACAAGGGGCACAATTTAAAGATAGAGGGGGGACGGCTCAGGAGTAATATGAGGAAATTTTTTTTCATGGAGAGAGTGGTGGATGCATGGAATCGTCTTCCTGGGGAGGTTGTTGGGTCTAAAACAGTGGGGGAATTCAAACATGCATCGGACAGACATAAGGCAATTGTATTGGGGGGTTGTAGGAAGTAGGCTGTTGGTTAACTAGAATCTGCATCTTATCCAATAGGAAGGGAAATGGGCAGACTGGGTGGGCCAAGTGGTACTTATCTGCCGTCAAAGTCTATGTTTCTATGTCCATGTTTCTATGTCACAAACACAGAGATTATTAATCTAGTTACTGAAAATTGAATGATTGGAGCTCCCCTCTATTCCCACCAGGACACAACAGGACTCACTGTGGAGGTACCTGAGGGTCAAAGGACCTGCAGAAGGCAGCTTGACCTTGTGAATCCCCTTAGTAATTCTATTATTGATGGAGCACTATCAACTTGTAACTGCAATTTGTGGTCTTGTATGACTAGTTTGGCTCTTGCAAGAGAATTTAAAAAGTACCTAAATTAAATGGCCAAGATGCACAGTGCATGAGTGGTTTTGAAACGTAAAATCTCTCTCGTGCATAACTGTAGTAAACATGCAGGCACCATTATAGATGTTAGTTCACAGTGAGGAGAGGCATCTGGCTGTTGAAGTTTAGTGGCAATAAGATAAAATGATCAGCCCAAGCAAAATAATAAAAATATGATCAAGTCAAAGAAAAAGCCTATTATTGTCGTACTAGTACGTTTAATTCAGATACTTTGTCGGTTCTCTTGCAAGTAGTAGACTGGTCACACATTAACCTGTCCTTTATGGACAGGAAAAGAAAAAAGCTAAACTCCTCAGAAATGCAAGTTAAATTCAGCTGCATCAGTCCCAATCTCCACAATATTCATTCTTTACTGTGGTACAGGAACTGCTACAGTAATGCAAATGTTGTCTTGCCAGTGCTTAAAGTGATAGTTACTCCCCTTTTAATGCATTCCCAATATGTGTGTAGCTTTACTTGTTTTTTTGTGCAGCTCTCCAAACCACACACATACTCTAAAGCCTCACTCCCAGTCCCAGGTAACAAATGTATGCAAATCCTCATTCAAGTCAGGCTGGTATGGCTTCAACAGAACAGACATCATGTCTTGCAAAGTACAAGCCTGTTTAAAAGATAAGATTTGTTCTGCTGAAGCCTTATCAGCATGACTTGCCTTGCACAAAGATTTGCAAACATGTGATAGCTTTACTTACTGCTGCCACACACTGTTGAGATAGTGCCAGTTATTCTGATTCATAACTTTTGGGACTCTTTGTGTGTGTGTGTGTGTGTGTGTGTTTTTTCTCTCTCTGTTTCTTTCACCAAACTACATTAATTTACATTTGTCTATATTAAATTTCATCTAGCATCTGTCAGCCCTGTCCCTCATCCACCGCATACCTTTGTTTTTGTAACTTTTATATTCTCCAGTGTCTATTACTAGCTGTATGTTTGTATCATCTGCAAAACTGAACAGGAAAGAACCTCACACTGATCCCTAAATCACTTCACTTGTGACCTCTGGTGCACTACCCTGTACAAAAAAACTCTTCTTTTTCTCAGCCAGTTTGAAATCCACTTTAATAGGCTGCACCCAACTCCATTCACTCAGACCTTGCATATTAGCCACCTATGCAGTATAGTGAGTGCTGAACACTTTGGTAATATCCAAAAAAATATATTTTTCCCCATTAATTTCCATAGCAGTTCCCTTCAGCATGTCTTCAAAGTTTGTCTGACATACTTTCCTTTATTGAACACACTTTGGTTATGTCTTATAAGACTGTACTTTTCTGAATATATGATCATGTCCCTGATAATTTGTACTTGCATTTTCTCTACGGTACATGTTAGGCATACTGTTCTACAGCCCTCTGGGTCTACAGCTGTGCCAGCCAGGATGCAATGTAGTAATGCTGCAGTATATCACTAAATGCTGCTGCATGCTGCAGGGGTTGGAGTAATTTAATGCCAGTTAAGCCCCTTTTTACTGCAGTATTTTGTAACATTGTCGCCATTCAGTGCAAGTTACTGTGTTCCATTGCGGCTGGTTTGGCTGTACCTTTGGTCCATGTTAATATATTGGAATGTTTCCCACCTGTAATTCCTCAGCACCTCTCCATATTGCTAGTAATTGTGTTCTCTCATTCCCAGTCAAACTCCACCATTTACCATATCTGGTCCTGTGATTAAGGCATGGTTTGCACTTGATGACCAGCTTCTAGGCTAGATGTATTCAGTCCTCATAGAAGCCTTCTTCCTGTGCCCCAGAGTGTACTGTACCTCTTCCGTTTTTAGCAGCACTCATGTTGGGTAATGTGACCCAAATGATTCAGGTCCATTTGAGGAATCTTGCCTTTGGTATGGTGTGAGGGAAATGGAATCTGAAACTACAGTTGCAGCAGGTGACATGGTCAGATATTACCTGATATTTCTGTAATCTCTAAAGAAAATCCCTGCCTGCCTCCAGTACCACTGTAGGGCCACCAGAGCTAATAGTTCTTGCATTTCTTTTCTGTATCCTACACTACTGCATATAGATCCTTGATACACTGTTGTTCTAAATTACCTGTATTCAATTTTTTATACTACTGTATATACCTATTATGAACTTTACCTGGTCGTGCCTGAAAATAGGCAGGGTTTTGCCTATTTCACTTACCCAGTTAACAAAGGCTATAGTTATTTATTTATTTTATTTTATTTATTAGAATTTTGATGGCCTTGTGGGCCCAACTGAGACAAGCATGTCCCTTTTTCAGGGGCGACCTGGGGAACAGTACATTCCATAATTATGTGGAGCAGGCATTATATTACAATGTGGGAAATACAATTACAGTGCATACTGGTGTTGACAATAGTGCAAGACACAATAAATCATACATTGTACAACATTTGCAGCAGACTTCATAGTGAGTATAAGATACAGTTAAATGGTGGGTTGACAGTCATATGAAATTATTGTTAATTTACAACATTCATACTTTGTCCAAGTAGGATTGGAGGTGGTATAAGAGAAAAGAGGGAGGTAAGGATATATATAACAATAGTGGGATCTGAGAAGGATAGGAGGAGGGAGGGGATAGGAGGCAGTGTGTTGTCAGAGGTGGCATTTTTGGCAGTTTCCAGATTGCACATTGCAGATTGGAGACGAGAAGAATGATTCTAATGAATAAAATATATTTAGAAATATCACAAAATGTCTGGAAATACTTGGCTACGGCTATTGCTGCAGCTGTAAGTTAATTTGCTGATCCCTAGTCTAATGAAGTTGAGCCCACAATTTCCCAGCTTTTCCCAAACTTTCACACACAACACCATGTCTGATTTCTTGCTTAGTGTTAGTGCTAATATAACTCCACTTTTGGTCCCTCTTCTCATGTGTTCTATTGGAAAATATCATTTAGTAAAGCTCAGAACTCTTCATCTGTTTTCCTTCTTACTTGCTTCAAGATCCAATCTACTATATTTATGGACAATTAGAATGTTCAATTATTATTTTATTAGTGTTGCTGCTGTCATGATCATTGTTATTAATATTATTGTTATTACAGTTTTAATTAGTGCTGATCTCCGAATTCAGTCACCAGTTCATGGTTATGCCCTTCCTCTAGGTAAGTAAGTCTATAGCATGCAGTACACCTAAATCTGGGTCTGAACAGTCTAAAAGGGTATCATTTATTAACACAATATTCAACAAATATTCAGTAGTATGTTAGAGGGTGTGGGCAGGTAAATCCATAGAGCCTTGGAGTCCCACTGATGCATGCGATATGTGTTTTTCCTATCCTTTCTTCCAGGATCACAATGAAAATAAATGAATTCAGCTTAAACAAATCACATTATATAAGGTCATCTGCCAAGATGGCAGGAGGATAGAGCAGAAGGACCACTTGGTCATGTTCTTGTCTCTAGAACCCTATGTTCATACGTTACCCTGAATTCTCTGTCTGTTTTACCCAAAGAGATCCCCTCCTGAGCCACTGCCCACTCTATCCATCCTCAGTTTTCTGGTCTTCCTAACTGTTGCAAACTGGTCTCTCCCATACTTAGCCTGTGCCACTGTTACCAGCTTTCTCAAAACCTTCAGGTGCATACAGGTGTACTCTGCATCTGCCACCACTCAACACAAACACTGTTTTGTGATCTCTCCAAGGGTTGACCCCTCCTGAGCCACTGCTCACATAGTATGTCACTTCTTTTACAAGGGCAACAAAACCATTCCTCTATGTCACAGCTGAGAACTCCTTACTTTATGGTCATGGTAGCCTTCTCTTCAAAGGCAGAAACACAATTTTGTTAACAATAAATCAGCTGTACTTCAGGAGGCTCAGTCACAGAACCTTGGAGTATATGAAAATAACAATTTTATTGCTTAGCTATTTACACATATAACAAAGCATACTACACAAAGTCTATGGGGAACAGTAATTCTACAGAAATGAAAAATAAAATTTGTGCACAGTAGGTTACATAGAAAAAACATCTGTCTTCCCCCTCCCCCCATTTTGAAAAGTAAAATAGCTTACCACAGAAGAAATTTTGGTAAATCAGGGCAGACTCGAACCTTAGATAAAAGCTGTTCATAGTCCCAAATCCGATTGACTTTTGCAGACCTTAGGACACTCCAGATGCCCCCCAATGACACATCATCTAGTATGTCACTCTGTCATTACAGATTTGCATTCTTTGTGTCTTGTAAGCTGGGTTCACTGGGAGAAAATGGTCTGATCTGGACTTCAAATATTGTATTTACAAATACATCTGCTTTTTGTCCCAAGTCTTGCCTAGCCCAACAGGAATGTTTTTGCCTAGCCCAACAGGAATGTTTGGTTTAGCTAGCAGCATTCTGTCATGAAAAGGCAATTTGTAAGCTCCCCCATAAATTATCCAGGGGGCCTGCCATGATACAGGACAACACAGATAATATATTGTTGTCATAGCCAGTAGGTCTGGCATTTCAGAGACACTGATAAGAAACTGCAACTTTACCCTCAGATGCTAAATTCTAATTGATACCCATGCAGAAAGAATTAAAGAAAAAAAAAGAATAAAGTAACGTGTATACATAGCAAATTGCTACATCTTACACCTCCCAGAGAAGAAAAATAAAATCTTTCAGCCACTCAAAAGGATTTTTTTTATTTTCCTGTGAGCCCTATGATGCCACCTGCAATATCCTCAGTTCATTCTCAGGGTGAATCCCATAATAGTTTCTCAAGTGTCTCTCCTACTTAAAACAGATGCAAACAACCTCCCCCCCCAAAAAAAAAAAAAAGAAAAGAAAGCAAGGGCACTAACTAATTTCTGGACAGCCTGTCTGCATTGCCATGCTCTGACTTGCTGTGGTGCCTAATATCTATATAAGAGGACTGCAGCACCAGGCTCAATCTCAGTAATTTTGAGTTCTGCCTGTTTGGTATTGGGACAAGCACAATAGAACTAGACCATTCAGTCTGGGATTTCTCAGTGACTCCCAACTCCAACATACTCTGAATTTCCTCCTGTACCATCTTCTGTAGTCTGTATGGTTGATGGTGAATCCAGACACCTGGGTCTGTATCACATGAGTTCATCCCAGCTTCAGGGAGAATACATCCCCAAAATTCTCTATCAGCCTCTGTGTTTCTTTTTTTTTTTTTCAGTCTGGTTAAATCAGCCATCCACTAGGATGGTGCTCAGTTCCTTTATAAGTTTAAGTCCCATGTTCCAGTTTTCATTATCAGTGTCCTCATCCATCACCGAACCTGGAGTCCCTTTTGGGTCTTCTGGTTCAATGAGGAATATATCCCTGTCATTGCATGATTTCCACAAATTAACATGGTAAATTTGTTTTTTTTCTTCTGTCTGTAAGACATCATAATCAACCTGCTCCACCTTTCTGAAGACCTCATATCACCCCTGCCATTCAGTTAGGAGTTTACTTTAAGAGCTATTCAAGAGATTGAGTACTATGTCATCAGGCTTGAACTCTCGTAGCTTGGCCCCTTAGTCATAGTGCCCTGCCTGGGTTTGAATTTTTTTTTTTTTTTTTATTTGGCAAATCCTCAAACAGTGCCCAATGTTTCTGTCTTTTGTAATACATATTGGAGCACATTAGGTAGATTATGCCTGTTCTTCCCACATCTCTTTTACAAGATCCAGAATCCCTTGAGTTTGTCACCTGTACAACAATTCAAAGGGTGAGAACTCATTGGAAACTGTGGCACCTCCTAGATGGCAAACAGTAAATAAAGTAACAATTCATCCCTGTTTCTTAACTTAGTTGACACATATTTAGGCAGCTTACCTTTTAACAATTTATTAAAGTATTCCACTAAGCTGTTGATATGTGAGTGATACATTAATGTCGAGATGAACTTAACCTTCAGTAAAGCTCACATCTCCCTCATAAGTTTGGACATAAAGTTCTTGTGTTGGTCAGTTAGGATCTCCTTTGGCAGTTTAACTCTGGAAAATACTTTTATCATTTATTTTGCCACTGACCAGGCTGTAGTGGAATGCATGGGAATAGCCTTGAGGTAATGGGTGGTGTAATTTAATATAGCCATATATAAATATTGATATCCAGATGTACCTTTTATCAAGGGTCCCACAATATGAACCCCAGTTCTTTCAAATGGGGTGTCTATTATGGGCAGAGGGATCAAAGGGGCCCTTTTTATGTTTGCTTGCACGCAATGTGCAAGAAACATTATGTAAGGCTTAGAGAGAAAGCTGGTTGTGAGGCGCGGTTCTGTGCAGCCACTGCAGACACTGCATTTGTGGGTTTGGCACTATTCACCCAATGCAGGCCCAGTATCCTGATGACACTGGTTCTGCAGAAGTGTCACCAACTTGAAATGATTTGGCTGCTGCAAGGATGGGCTGCCTCATCATTGAAGCATCAGCCATTCCGCTGCAATGAGGAAATGACCTGTCATTGCAGGGCAGTACTTGCCTGTTGTAACATTTCCTTAAATGTGGCATAGAAACATAGAAACATAGAAGTTGTCGGCAGATAAGGACCGCAAGGTCCATCTAGTCTGCCCATTTCTTTTTCTACCTTATAAATGTGCCATCGGCCTTTGCTCTGTCAGTGGCCTATCTATTCATAGTCATTTGTATTGCTCCCTTATGCCTATCCCATGACTGTTTGAAGCCCTGCACTGTATTCATAGCCACCACTTCTTGTGGTAAGCCATTCCATGCATCCACCACCCTTTCTGTGGAAAATAATTTCCTCACATTCCCCTTAATCGGCCCCCTCTAATCTCATGCTGTGTCCTCTTGTCCTGCTATTTTCTTATATTTAAACATGTTAGACTTTTTCCTTGTTAATGCCTTAAGGTGTTTGAATGCCTCGATCATATCACCTCTCCTTTTTCTCAAGGGTATACATATTGAGCTCTGTTAATCTGTCCTCATATGTCTTCTGATGCAGTCCCTACACCATTTTGGTTGCCCGTCTCTGGACTGCCTCCAGTTTGGTTAATGTCCTTGTGAAGGTGTGGCCTCCCAATACTGCAGGGTACTCCAGATGGGGCCCTAACCAGTGTCTTGTAAAGAGGGTTATTACCTCCCTCTTACGGCTTGTGATACCCCTCTAATACACCCTAACACCCCCTAGCCTTACCTACTGCTTTAGAGGTCTGTTTGATGATTTCAGGTCATCAGTGATGATGATGCCCAAGTCTCTTTCTTCCTTTGTGACTGCTAGCAACTCCCTCTCAGCCTATAGGTGGCTTCAGGTTTCTCTTCCCTATGTGCATGATCTTGCACTTCTTTACTAAATCCCAGTTGCCACTCTTCTGACCATTTTGCTAGTTTATCCAGATCTCTTCTCATTCTGCCCACCCATCTGGATCATCTACTCTGTTGCAGATCTTGGTGTCATCTGCAAACAGACAAGCTCACCTTCTAGTCCATCTGCAAGGTCACTAATGAAGATGTTGAAGAGGACTGGCCCCAGGACTGATCCCTGAGGTACCCCACTTGTGACTTGCATCTCTTCTGACTGTATACCATTTACCACCACTCTCTGTTTTCTGCCCGTCAACCAGTTTGCCACCCAGTTGACCAACTTACCCACCCTGAGCCTACCCAGCTTATTTATCAATCTTCTAGTGGAACAGTGTCAAAAGCTTTGCTGAAGTCAAGGTAGGTGACATCAACTGCTCCCCTTGGTCCACCACTCTGGTTACCCAGTCAAAGAAATCTATGAGATTAGTTTGACAAGACCTTCCTTTTGTAAACCCATGCTGTCTTAGATCCTGTGCCCCTATGGATTCCAGGTGTTGCACTATCCTTTCCTTAAGGAGTGCCTCCATAATCTTGCCCACTACTGAGGTAAGACTGACTGGTCTGTAGTTCCCCACCTCCTCCCTGCTACCACTCTTGTGGAGCGGGATCACATGAGCCCTTCTCCAGTCTTCTGGGACCTCTCCTGTGCTCAGAGAGTCACTAAACAGTTCTGCTAATGGCTCTGCTAGTTCCACCTTTAGCTCCTTAAGTACCCTGGGATGTATGCCATCAGGTCCCATTGCCTTATCCACCCTGAGCTTAGCAAGCTCTTGTAGGAGACTTTCTTTTTGTGAAGGGAGTAGTGCTCACCTCCTCCCCTGTGTGTCATAATGTTGAGTTGTGGGCCTGCCCTGCCTTCTCTTCAGTAAATACTGAGCAAAAGTATCTATTTAGATAGATGCCTTTACAGGGTCCTCCTCCTCACATGCTCCCTTTTCTCCATTAAGCTTAGCAATACCCCCTCTGGACTTTCTCCTTTCACTAATGTATCTATAGAAAGTCTTGTCACCTTCTTTTACTGCTCGTGTTAGTTTTTCCTCAGTTTGGGACTTTGCCTGCCTTACTGCCTTCCCTGCTTCCCTTAGGGCAGTTTGGTATGCCTCCCTATCTTCATCCCGCTGTGTTCCCTTATATTTCCTGAAGGCCAGCCTTTTGGCTCTGACCTTTTCTGCTACTGTATTTGAGAACCAAAGTGGTTTCCTTCTTCTTTGCACTTCCTTTTCTGTCTAACGAATGGGATGTTGCTTCAAGTATTGCATCCTTAATGCTTGCCCACTTTGCCTGTACCCCCTCACCTGTGTTTCTTTTTGCCAAGGCTAGCTTAACTCTGTTGGCCATCTTATCAAAGTCAGCTCCTCTGAAGTCCCATATTTTAGCCTTGGAATGGGATGATTTAGATGTAGTAGCCAAATTGAACCATACCATGTGATGGTCACTGGCCTCCAGGTGACCTTCTATCTGGAGATCTGTGATCCCTTCCTTGTTAGTCAGTACTAGATCTAGGATAGCCCTGTCTCTCGTGGGTTGCTGTACCAGTTGTTTGAGGCCCTTCCCCTGCAGGGAATCCACTATGTGTCTAGTTCTGGCAGATGTTCCTGCTGGTATTGACCAATCTGTATCCGGCATGTTGAAGTGTCCCATTATCAGAACCTCCCTTTTAGCTGTCATGTCTTGTATATCTTCTAACAGTAATGTGTCTATATCCTCCCCTGGTCTGGGGCCTGTAGAAACCCAGTTCTTATGGCTCTCCATTTCCTGTTCCAGGGTGACCCACAGTTCTTCTTGCTCCTTATGTGTATTCTGAATTTCTGTATTTGATATTTTCGATGACATACAGGGCCCTCCCCCCTTTTTTGCCTCAGTCTCTTCCAGACAATACATGGAAGGTACTGAAGTCTCCCAAGTGTGCTTATTGGTAAACCACGTCTCACTAATTGCAACTATGTCCAGTTTAGCCTCTGACATTATTGCCTGTAGGTCTGGGATCTTATTTCCCAGGCTGCGAGCATTTGTGTACATGATTTTCCATTGGCCAGATTTTGGTGTGTTAGTTGTTGGGTGAGGTTTGGCATTACCCCTGTACATCGTATGGGGAGACAAACCTTTTTTCTTACCTGGTGATGCAAATGACAGCTACAGAGCTGACTGATGGGGGTGCCCAATTCCCCTGTCAGCATGCCCCCAACCCAGTTAATTTTACAATGGGGGAGCCCACTTCCCATCAGCATAATGGCCCCCACCACCATTTGTTGTGTGCCAAGGGTGGTGTCCGATCCCCCTCAGCTCTTGCCTCCCCAACACTCGGTATGTGCCAACAGGGGTGCCCAATCTCTGTCAGCTACAGCCCCACCAAAAAAATACTTAGGTGAAATGCTGGGAGCCCACACCAGCATGCCAAAAGTCCATGTAAATAAGAAAACCTTCCTATGACATTATAAAAATGTTTTAAAACCTGTAGACTAGAAAAAGGCCCCTCATTGAGTCTCCACAACCCGCGCCGACCCACTATGCACCCCACCTCCTCACACCCCCCATCACCCCATACTTACCTCTGGAGTCCAGCATGATGCTCTTCGGTGGACTGGGAGCACGTCTGCACTCTTCAAAGCCCACTGCGAACTGAACAAATACCAGAAAGCTGTATAATGGCATAAATGTTTTTTTTTCAACTTACTGTATGTGGATATTTCAGGCATTTTTGAGACTTTTAGCACCAAACTTTAACATAGGGTTATTGGGACCCCTCCTCATGAATTCAGTCACTGTCATGGTGTTATTTGATCCCGAAAGGTGATTATGCAGTCACTGCAAGGAACCACCTTTCGGGACTGAGTAACGAAATGACAGTGCCACTGTTCATGAGGTGGGCTCTCAAAAAGCCTAGGTTGCAAATTTGGGGAAAAAAAATCAAAGAGATGACTGTTTTATGAGCGTGCATTGCGCAGTTTCCATGCACACTCATAACTTAGCAAATTTGTAATATTTTCACACCAGATTTTCAACATTGGCATTTTCCAACACCTCCTTATGAACAGTGCCTCTGTCATTTTATACATCCTGGCTGAAAAGTGTTTTCGCACTTCCAGCGCTAAATAGTGCCTTCACTGTTGGAAATCAGTGTTTGGGAGGGATTCAGAAAACCACAGTGACTCTGTTCATGAACAGAGGTGCTAAAATGCTTATGTTGAAATTTAGTGTCAAAAGTTCATAAAATGACTGTGTTATGCGCGTACGTTACGCATTTTCCATGCACCCTTGTAATTTCACGCATTAGTAATATTTTCACTCCAGATTTTCAACATTGGCATTTTTTCACACCCCCTTATGAACAGTACAGCTGTCATTTTTCATATCCTGCCCAAAATATGTGTTTACACATCTGGTACAGAATAGTGCAGTTGCTGTGTGGGAAATCAGTGTTCAGGACAGATTAAGAAAATCATAGCAACAGTGTTCATGAGCAGAGGTCACAGAATGCCTATGTTGCAAATTTGGTGAAATAATTCCACTAAATGACTTTTTCATGCATGCGTTGCACAGTTTCCATGTACGATCGGAAGTTTGAGCATTTTTAATGTTTTCACTACAGATTTTCAACATTACCATCTCTTCACACCTCTCTATGAATGGTACAGCTGTCATTTTTCACATCCTGTGAGATCTGTGCTTTCGTACATCTGGCGCAGAAAGGCACGGTCACTGTGTGAACTCAAAGTTGAGGACACATTAACAAGATCACATTGCCACTGTTCATGAGAAGAGGTCCCAAATGCTTTCATGAAGTGGTGGTCACAAAAAGACCATGTTGAACATTTTTAGTGCAAATACCAACAAACGCTTGGGGCGTTAGGGTTTCTAACCATAATGTCCCACCTTGTACAAACTGACAGGCATCAGGGATGTGCCTTTGGATTACTGACTGTAATGCTCATGCCATTCCACCCGCACTTCCCCCTGCAGTCAGTGACAGGCATTGAGGTGTGCCTTGGACTCTTTGGCCCCAGAGTTCACCCCATTCTCCTATACTGCACCCATTTCAGCATATATCCTTATAGAATGGGATGACTGTAAAGCCGAACACCCCAAGGCACACCTCAACACTTGTTGATGTCTGTAGGATAGGGTGAGGTGAAATGGCATGCACATTTTGGGTGATGACCAAAATGCATACTCCAATGCCGGTCCATCTCTGCAGGGTGGAGGTGGGGTTGGCGTGAAGTTCACTACTTCACTGTCATTCCTATTCTGCATCTGTTTAACGCCTGCATTTCCAATGCTAATACCAATAAGCAAACATTCAGCATTGACAAATGCTTGTTATTCTTCTGGGGTACCAACTGACATTTAGGGCAGTAAGTATAGAAGTCTACCACTTCCTTCCATATACCTGGCCAGAAGATCTGGGCAAGTATGCATGTCTTGGTTTTCTCCCTGCCAATCTGGCTCATAATAGATACAGTATGGACCAGTCTCCGTACCTCTTCTTGCTGACTTGGGAACCACTAACTGGTAACATAAGTTCCAATTTTTTTCTTGCGTTCTACCCAGTACAAAAGATCACCTTTCCATATAAAGGTTAGAAAACATTGTGCAATTGTTCCTCTACCACTTTACCATTTACCACAGCGAAGTTTTGTTAGGCATTCCTGAGAAACCTCATCAGTTCAGAAATTATGTTGGCTCGGTTTTGAAAAATGTCTGCTCTGACCTAATCTGGAAGGATCTCATTACCTCCTGTGTATGTGGATGCCATATTCTCATCTGAATCCCCTTGGACATTCCTTGAACCTGGGTCCTTGCGGTTACCAACCACTTCAATCAGGGCTGCAGCCAAGAATTTTGAGGCCCAGGACAAGTCATTGGAGATAGGCTCGCTCTCTCAAACCAGCTAAGGCCATGGATCTGGAGGTCCCTAGGTCCCCAGAAGCTCTGGGGGTTTCAATGCTCTGTGGTGAGTTTTTGAGCTTTTATTGAAAATAAAAAAAAAAACACTTTTGTTACATCTGTTGAGCCACAAATGATTTTTGAAACACTGCACAAAACACACAGTAGTGCTTCACTGAATTTAATGGTATACACTTAACTCATTACTTCCAGTAGCTTCATATAAATCCATACTATCCATTGCTAACCTGACACAAAATGGCCACATGGAGATAATGAGTTTTCAGGAGTGCTTTCTGAAGGTGTTGGGCCAGAAATGATTTTTCAATTGAAACACTAGTCTGCACAACACACACTAGGACAGGAAACTTTAGAAAATAAAGTCTCAGAGGTCGACAATTATTGGCAAAAAGAGTCAAGAGAAATGTTTAAGGAACATGACATCATGAGTGACTTGTGACAAGAATGAACAACCCCCCAGCACAACCGCACCGAACCAACTCACCCTTTTGTAATATATATGTATTATTTCTTTGTGTGCACTATGTCTGGTCTGGACTCTGGAGCAATTATTTGAATTTGTGCTTCTTAGTTCAGGGACATGACTGAGTTTGACTGCCGGTCTGGTGGGAAGTGACTGTCTGTGTTACCCAACTCGCCCGATCAGTGCTCCTGAGGATTCCACATGAAGGTCCTCAAAAGATCATATGACCAACATGGTCAGTCCACTAGTTAAAGTAATTATATTGAGGTGGAGCAGGCACTGTGGGTGAGTCATGAAAGATTCATGAATATATGCAGCACAAGTCCAGCCCCCACCAAATACAGTATAGCTCAATCTGAGCTGTCCTGTCACCAGCAGGGATGGGACTTCTTGTCCTGCATATTTATGAGGTTTTCATAACTCACCTGCCTGCTCAGTCTCGCTAGCACAGCACAGTGATTTCCCCAGCCACGGCTGCCACTGCACTCACACTGAGTCAGGAGATTTCAGACCAGGGGGCTTGAAGCTTCATGCACCCAGGAAATTCCTCTGACTAATACATCCTGTGCCCCCGGACTGGTGTAGCCCCCTCTGAGTGTGTAACCACTTTGTGTGCCAAAAAAAAGCCAGAACAGAAATGCCAGCTCCTCGAGTGGGCCCCCCCTCCAAGCTTGGGGCACCGGACAACAGTCCCTGTTGTCCTCACATGACTGAAGCCCTAACTACAATCTCAGACAGAAGGGCCACTTCCTTTTTCTACCTCCAATTCTGACCACAGGACTACCTAGGATTCTCTTTTTGGCCAAATAGTTCAGAGTCAGAAAAGAGAAACAAATGTTCTAGTCCCTCTGTCTGTGTGGCTTCATATGAATATGAACTTTCACTTTAAAAATATGGTGAAGCCAACAGAATAAGGTAATTTGGTCTACTGAGTCTGCTTGTATTGCAGGGATCTTCAGCTCCACAGGAGGGCACAAAAGCCTTTATAGTCTTGACCCAAGGCTACTACTCACAGTAAGATTTTGGAAATTTCTACTTTTATTATTCCTGCCCACCTGCCTACTTTTAACCATATTGGAGCCATAGGGTATTTATGGGTATCTCCATGCATTTAGGCAATATTTATGGGATCTCACCACTGACCAGGATTGGGTCCTACCACAGATTCTTTAACCAATGTCTGCCCACACAAAATCCACTAGAGCTGTAACTGTTTTGTTCACCACTTGCAGTGGTATTTTGTGTGTGTGTGGGGGGTATGCATTCCACAAAACTACAGTCCATGCAGTCACAAAACTTACTGATATGCCACACTTTACCACAATGAAAATACACACTTTTAGTATATGTCTATGACCTGCACCCCCATTTGGGTCACCTCTTGGGAGTGGGGGAAGTACACCAGGCCTGGGATTATATCTTTTTGAAGTGGGGGGGGTAAGCAATAATTCACCACTTGACCACTTACCAAAAATAGCACATTAGTTTCCATCCCCCTAAAGTCCTTTCTCCATTCTTCTGCAGGGATCTTCTCCTTGGGATGCCACCCGAGGTTCATCATGGGTTCTGCTCTTCTTAGCAACATCTGGTCTTTCTGCTTCCAGGTAGTATTCCAAGATTTTCACTGCTACAGTGAAGCTGCTCTGTTCATGTCAGCTTACCTAATCACAAACTTGATCTAGAAAAATGTTCTGGTACTGCTCCAGTACAATCAAATCCATAATCTCCTCTTTAGTGCGGGTCTTGTAATTCTTGTGCCAGCACTCTAAGTCAGGTTCCTAACTTGAAACCCAAGATGCAAAGGTTTTGTCGGTAACACTCTTGTGTTATTCCAAGATAACTGCCTTTACCTGATCATTGTCTTTGGTGGTGGTGTCAGTTATGCTTCTTTATGCAGCTGGGGCATTTCCAGTTTGGTACAGTGCAATGCGAGTACCCTAACATTCTCGTGGCCAGGCAGTGGAACTGATAACTCTTTCAAAAGTCATAAGGTAGGCCTCATGGTCACCCTCAGGGCACACTTTTGTAAGCATGGTGTGGGGTCCTAAAGTAACTGGATTCCCTGTGACCTGGAGCTGGGGTACAGTTTCTTTCTGTGTTTGTAGCACCCGCTTCATAAACTCCTGCTGCGTCTAGTATCTCTGTGCCTGCAGTTGCATTTGCTGGGCCATTGAGTCTCTTTGCATCTGGACCTCTTGTGCTAGTTGTTGGTCTCTCTGAGTCTGCTGTTGCACCAGCTGTTGGTCTGTTTGAGCCTGCTGCCATGCTAGCTGCAGGTCTCTCTGAGCTTGCTGTTGCACTTTCTGAACCATCCAGTTTCTTTGCATCTGAACCTGCTGTGTTTGCATCTGGGCCTGTTGTGATTTCTGTTCTACCAGCTATTTCAGCAGGTAATCTGAGTCCATCTTACACCTATTTAGGCAAGAAGGAGTTCATTCCCACTGCTAAAGCCAACCATGTGTTTACATGGTAGCAAACTGGGTGGCTTCTGGGGAACACTCTCAAAGAGGATACTCAGGACACCAGTTTAAATTAAATGAAGTCTGCTTTACTTTCATTAACAGAAAAAGGAAACATATAGCTTGTATTCAGATTAGCAAAAACTTCTTGCTCTTCAGTCTCTTGCTGTCTCCACTTGCATCTCACTAAACAGAAACCTCCTTCTACTTGTTCATCCTCCTCCTCCCTTTATTGGGATCTGGTGTTGCTCTCCCTCAAGAAATAGCCAACAAGCTAAACATCCATGGCAGTGAGGCCTTAAAGGGCCAACTTTAAAACAAAGCGGGGTTTGGTACAAATCCCATCACAGCCCCTTTCAAAACCTACATTGCTTGTGGTGCAGGATTGTAAATCAATTTGTGGGTGAAAGGAGCCTGATGGACATACTGTACACTCCATCACAGGCCTCTATATTCATAACTTTACACATTTGTGTATTAAAATTCAACATCCACACTTACCACCACCCCTCCAGATCCCTTTTTATGGCCTTAGCCCCCTCCACTGTACTGCAGAGCTTGGTGCCATCCATGAATTGGAATAATCTTCATTTGGACTCCCACACCTATGTCACAAATGAACATACTGAAGAGAATCCTGGGGCAACACCCTAGAGAAGTTTACGATCCCTGGTGACTTGTTGTTTAGTACTACCCTCTGAGTCCTCTCACTCAGCCAGCTTTTTATAGACATCATTATTTTATCTCCAGTCCCTAAATCAGCCTGTTTCTTAATCAACTTTCTGCAAGGGATGGAGCTGAAGACTTCACTACAATCTAGGTACAATACTGTGTTTATAGCCTGCCCCTTGCCCAATCAATACAGAATATTAATAAAATCTAGCAGTCATATCTTCAATAATAATGAGTATGGAAATCAAGAAAACATATTTGACAACTAAGGAAGAACTAATACCCAATAGAATGAGTTGTATTGGGCAATAATGGATCACCTAGGGGTGTAATGAGGCCAGACACTGCAGGTGCACCTGTAAATGAGCTTCGGCTCATTGGTACTATTCCTGGTTATCAAATTTTAAATAAATAAATTAATGCTGCCCAACCTGGAGGGTAATATTGTGCTTAGGAAATGGACTATTTGTTGAATTTTAATTAAATACTTCAAAGACGATTTAAAAATGTTAGAAAACAGTAAAAAATGAGTACAGCTTAATTTTGTTGTAAAATAGTCCATGTACTGTTATACCTGCCAGTAGTGGGTACTGCTATCTTGCATACAGCTTTTTTCAACTTTCTGTATGGTTGGAGGTCTCCCCACCCTTAGCAGTTGAATCAATGCTATGGTGGAGCACAGAAAAAGAGAGAGAGAGAGAGAGAGAGAGAAACCCAGCTCACTACACACACACACACGCACACACATGTGTTTCCTTCACTGTCACATTTTCCTGGAGCCCCTGCTCAGCAACCAACCCCATTACTAGAAGGACAGCAACCAGAGGCCGCCACCCAAATCCCTGCAGGTTATGAGCAGGGTCACTAGAAAATTGCAGAAAATTTTACCCCAAAATGTGGAGATGGCAGAAATTGTGGGGAAATTGTAGGGGTTCACTATACATCTCTGTTGCTCCCTAATAAATCTTGCACTGTTTGCTGCAGCATGTATTGATCACAGAAATTGTTAGATAAATGCATTGGCACTTGCATCTGCTTTCAATATGAAGAAAAGTTTGTGTTTTTGAAATGAACTGTAATTTAATCATGTAACATATCTTATAAAATCTAAAGACATCTACAGTACCTCATGCAATGCTAACTATATTTTTAGTATTTCACAGAGTCAATATAGAATAAATCCTGAAGCAACATACCTTGTCATTTTTATGATGTTAAATAATGAAGCCTGTTTAACAACTACTTACTATGGATCAAGATTGAAAAAAAAAAAAGATAACTGGGTTTCCCTGTCTTGGGAGGCGAGGACGTTGTAGTAAAAAAAAAAAAAAAAAACACTTTATTTTCTTAAAATAATTGCTGTTCTAATCAGCACTGTAAATCATACCAATAGTTTTTCCTAAATGACACTTTTGTTTACTCAGGTTGCAATGATTTTATTTCTTCTATTTGAAGGTAACTGTCTAAATATATTTAACCTGTTTTACCAGCGTGTTTTTTTCAGAAATGTTTGGTTTTTTGTAGGCTTTGTATGGGAGCATGTAGTTGTGGCAGATTATCAAGTAAGGGAACACTGTCAACTACCCCCTAAGAAGCATATATAAGTTTATAATCATCAGGGTCATCCAAATTCCTCACACATTTGAGAATCAAAATCCATTCAGAATGAAAGTCTGTATGTAAGGAAAACCTACCCTTCGGAAGCAAGCATTGCAGTTAATGCTCCTTTTAGGTGAATGGGTCAATTTGCACCTTTTCTCACATCTGTTGTTTCAGTCTCTATGACAGCAAAACATTTTCTCTTACAGTAGTCTGCTTCAACACAGATTTTAGTCCTAAAGTGTGCATATGCATGGCCAGAGCATTTTGAAACCAAACCAGGGAAATGAATCACATGAACCATTACACTGGACTCCACCCTCACCTCAAACATTTGGTTTGGCCAAATCCAAGTTGTGTATGACACTGTTAGCATATCTGAGTAGATTTCCTTGAGAATTTAAATATTTTTGGACAATTTTGGTCAGAAATTTACTAAATTGCAAGAAAGTTTGGATTTTGTGCAGAGAATGGTGAAAATTGTAGATACTGTGGAAGAACTGTGGGTGCAATATTTCAGGGGCACTAGTTATGAGGAGAAGACAGAGGGTGAGAAGGATGAAGATATGGGGAAGGATAGAAAAGTAGTTGTCAGCCCACATCTTCAAGTGACTATACTGGAGGATTAAGGATCCCTCCTGCACACACGAATAATTATGGCACTTTCAGATGCCATTCACATGGCACTTCTCTGCCCACCGCAGCAGAGGTTCCCAGTCCACTCACATCTTGAAACATCTTACTGCAAACAATTGTTTGCCAGCAATAACCTGCAATACTCGGAGGGGGGGGTGAAGCCCCCCAATTACAAAAAACTATTACAAACATATTTCAATATGTTGCAAGTATTACGGCACTAAAACAAATATTTTAGCACTACGGGTCTGCTCTGCTACAGAAAAGCAATTATCACAGCTATCATTGGTATGGATGAAAGTGCTTAGATTTGCTAAGTTGGCAGACAAGGATGAATGTGGGTCTATATTAATCTCTGATATAACGCTTTCTGTGGGGGTGCTCCAATCTCCACACCCCCGGGTGCACTGATGAAGCTGTAACTCTCGTCACCAGAGCACCTTGGGGGTGTGGAGGGGTGAAGCACCCCCACAGAAGGAATATCATAAAACATGTTACTTTTTGTATTGCTGTCACTCGAAGTGGACCTGTTTTTAAATGATCAGTGACATTATTCTTTCTTTCTGATGGGGCTGTCTGCCTCCCATGCCTCCTGGGTGCTCCAACAAAGTTTTGTGATATAGACTTAGAGTTACAACTTCATCGATGCACCCAGGGGGCGGGGGGGTCGAGCGCCTTTACAGAAAGCGTTATAGCAGAGATTAAAATAGACCCATTTCAACAGATGCTAAGCACCCCTTTTGTCTGTTTGTTCACAGAGTTTAACAAGGACTATCGGACCACAGGAAAAAAAAGACACTCAGTTCATTACCTGCTGCAGGGATTAAGTTATGGAAATCACACGGTGGAAAGAACATGTTTAGAGATTAATACAATGCTAAATTCCTTGCTATTTTATACCTTCCAACTTGTGCAACTGAACTTTGTGCAATAAATAACCTTTTGCTAAGATGTCATTCTTGGGTAGTTGTTTGAATGCCATTTCATTGTGTGGAGGTGTATGCATGATGTAGCTAGCCCTGCAAGTACTGTATTGTGTTAAAAAAAAAATGAGCAAGGGGGGGGCATCTTTAATCCTCCAGTATTGTCCATCAAGCTTGCCTGGAGCTCCATGACTGACCTGATCGTTGACAAGTTCCAACCACCCTCCCTACAGTCAAGGTACTTACAGAGCAGACATGTGATATAGAGATTCTTAAGAACAAAAATATTTTGTTTTATTGAAATGTTAAAAAAAAAAGTGGGTGGCAGGGCAGGGGCCTGGGGTGCTCACTAAGCAGCAGTGAAAACAGCGAGCTGCCATTTGGAGGAGCAGATGTAAGAGCGGTCGGGAGACTTGTGCCGTTAAAAATGAGAACAACTGTGAGAAGCAGTTAGTTATTCTCTCTCTCTCTGACCACATAATAACTACAGGAGTATGTTTCTTTCCTGGTTTCTTTCTTTCATTTTTTTTAAATAAACACAGCCTTTTTACATTTCATTCTGGATCTGGTTGGCAGAGGACCATATGCTTGATTCGCTGTACTTAAGAGCGAGCAGCATCAGAAGTGGTGCCAGTGATCAGTAAGGTGCCATGTAAATAATGCACCACAACTGATTTTTTCTCAGAAAAAATTGTTTTTTATTTATACATGGGGGGTGCTCTGGTCACTCACTAAGTGACTTAAAAATGGTGGAGATTTTAAATTCTGTGCCCAGTGCTTCAGCCAATGAAGAAGCAGGATGGGTGCAATGATATCTTAATGGGTGAAGGGGTGCTTGGGCTGGTCCGTTTAATTTTCTGGGTATCTATTGTAAGTTGATGTACCCACCTGGCAAGGGTACCAGCAAATCAAATTCCAGGAAATAAAAATACCATTTCTAAATGTTTGTAAAAGTTTACTTTGGTGTAAGAATAAATGTTTTGTGGTGAATGGCTACCTCTGAGCCTCCATGTAATTCTAAACATAATCTTACTATTAACATCACACAAGAGATTGACAGTAACTCCTGGTCAGACATGCAGCCCACAGCTTCCTAGTGACAGGCCTGTGCTAAATAGTCTCACACTACACTGGTGTAAAAAATGTACTAAATAGCATCACATTACTAGACCTTTCTTTAGTTTTCACTAGGGTAAATGTGGATGCAGATCTGAAAATGTTATTCCTTTCCTTATGCTATACCCACATAAATCTCAAAGCCTCCATATAGCCACTTGGGTGCCACTTATTTTGTTTGCTGACCATAATAATGTTCTTTTACAGCACCAACTATATGTACATTCTAAGGCTTCAAAAACAGTCTAAATAAAGTTATAAAAATAAACTTTTGTGCTAAATTCACACAGCTATGCACATAGCATAAATATTTAATTGCTACTATTCCCCCAAGGATAAGCGTAGGAACATATTTATTTGAAGAAGTAAAACATTTCATATGAGGTATGAAAACGAGACTGTGAAGAAACACTAAGGCAGCATGTGATTTTACATAGAGCCTTTGTGACTTAAATTAGGACTGTTTTGTTTAACTGGAAACTGAGGAGATATTGAGAATTAAGTTACATTGTTATTCAGTCCTTTATTGTTATCATGTATAATGCGAAGTATAGTCAGCAGAAAAAGGCAAAGGAATGTTATGGCAAGTGTGTTTTGAGTTGCCATTCTTTATCAACTGTAATGCATACAGATATGGCTCAGTGACTTACTCAAGCCTCAAATTATTTCCCTGAGGGTAAGGTGGGGCGGAGAAAGTATTACACAAAGCCAGGATCTTTTGCCGTACTGCAAGTCATGTTAATGTTTTTAATCATAAAGAAGCTGCCTTAAACTTTAGCAAATGTGTGGCACTGACATGTGTCATGTCACCATTCCCATGAAAAAGTATACATTTAAAGGTTAAGGGCCTAGCAAAGTTTATATTGCAACCATTTGCTACTTATGGTGCGTGAAGCACAAGGCACTAATTGAACTTGGGGTTGGATGTTCACAGAACAAAGGCCTTAACATTGAGAGCAGCACACTTTTCTAATTTGTACCCTGCAGCTTCCTGTTCCATTAACTTCTCATTGGTCAAGCCATGAAGTGTGACCTGTGATTAAAACCACAGAACGGCTTCTGAATGTGCCCACTGTGTCCACTTTTTTAAGTGTATATAAACAAGCAGGAAGCCAGCAAATTGCAGCCTAACTCTTCTCAAAGATATAGTGAAGATAAGACAGGCTACAGTTCTTTGATTCAGGGTGGTATGGGAACTCTCTCATTATATTTCTAAATAAGCAAATGGAAGCTTTAAAGAGCATTCATGTTTTTATGATTCAAAGTGCGGCAAATGGTACTTCTGTTGATGTGGATTGTATAACCAGTACTTGCAAAGCTGAAGCACAGCTGCCAGTCATGCAATCCTCTCTCACTCTGGCAAAAAGAAACAAAAAAAAACTGAAACGTATATTAAATGCAGCATTTAGGATCTTCCCACATCAGATTCTGTACTTTCAATGACAATATCATTTTCAAAGCTGATACTTTTTTTTTTTTTTGCCGAAGAGTACAGTGCAGGTGTTTAGTTTAACTGTCATCTATAAAGTGCTGTTAAAGAGGGGCTGTCACCTTGGAGAAATCTCTGGCAAATGGAATAGTTAGAAATAATTTTGCTTTTACAGTATTTCCTTTATTTCCTGTGCTTCTTTTTTAATTGTTTTAATTGTTGAGAGAAGCTTCATATAAGTGTGTGTTTTGTTTGTCAGAATTCCAGTTCCTCTGTTCATTCCCTAGCTTAGGTATAATCCTGTATTTGTGGCATCTTCATAACTGTTTTTCACAGCAAAAATGCTGATTTCATAAACATGGGCCCAGTTTAGAAATAAGTAACAGTGCCAGATGAACTCAGATGGACAAACGTCCCATTTTTATGCAATGAGATTATCTCTTAAAGAGACAGGAGAGTGATGCCATAGTTGAGAGATTTGCTAACATACTGAGAGTTAGACAGGATACAGTAGACTAGTTGTATGTGCTGTTGTAATGTTTAGGCGTCATTATCACAGATGACCTGAAATCATCCAAGCAGACCTCTAAAGCAGTAGGTAAGGCTAGAGGGATGTTGGGATGTATTAGTAGGGGTAACTCAGATTGGAAGAGGGAGGTAATAGTCCCTCTTTACAAGACATTGGTTAGGCCCCATCTGGAGTACTGCATGCAGTACTGTAGGCCACACCTTCACAAGGACATTAAGCAAGTTGAGGCAGTCCAGAGAAGGGCAACCAAAATGGTGCAGGAACTGCATCAAAAAACATATGAGAACTCAATATGTATACCCTAGAGCAAAGGAGGGATAGAGGTGATATGATTGAAACATTCAAACACCTTAAGGGCATTAACAAGGTGAAAGAGTCTAACATGTTTTAATATAAGGAAAATAGCAGGACAAGAGAACACAGCATGAGAATAGAGGGAGGACGATTAAGGGGTAATGTGAGGAAGTTATTTTCCACAGAAAGGGTGGTGGATGCATGGAACAGCCTACCTCAGGAAGTGGTGGATATGAATACAGTGCAGGGCTTCAAACAGGCATGGGATAGGCATAAGGGAGCAATACAGATGAGTATGCATAGATAGGCCATTGACAAAGCAAAGGCCTATGGCACATTCATAAGGTAGAAAAAGAAATGGGCAGAGTGAATGGGCCCTACAGTCCTTATCTGCCATGAACTTCTATGTTTCTATGTTTAGTGATGATATGTGGTGCATAATTTGTGCCCAAAACTAATACAAATTAAAACTTTGAAAAACATGTCACAGTTATGGGTGTCCATATAACATATCTTTGAGGATGAGGAAGTAATGGTGTTGCCCCCTAAATGGGATTTAAGTAAATGGTGTACAGTAGATGACAGTGCTGTCCATGTGAACAGCCCTCTAGTGGTAAGAATCTATAATTCAAAAGCCTTCTACTGGTGACTGAGAGGCTGCCATTGATCATGGGAATCATTACAGCACAGTTGTAATGGCTAATATAGCATTTATTTTTGTTTGTTGGGTTGCACACACATGCAAGCAACATCTTGAGGTTGTAGCACTTTTCAGAGGTGTGTCAGTGTTGTGGCCAATGCAGAGGATGCTTTAGTGGACGCATCCCTCAGCTGCCAATCAGTGAGCATGCTGGTGTTGACAGAAAACTTCAAAAAGAGAGAACAACTTGAAAGAAATGTGCTGTTGCAATCCTTTGCAACTTTTTTGGCTCATGTAGCCGAGCACTCTGTCCCTGGGCCTTGCTCCAGGAGCAAGCATTTGGCTCCTGTCGCCGAGCACTCAGTGCCGAACTTTGCTACAGGAGTAAGGTGTTTGTTTAGTGTGCCTTTCCTGGTGAAACATTTCAATAAATATGGTGACTCCTGCCATCCATCACACACTCACCAGAAAGCTGACATCGGGTCCCCAATCCCTGTGTTGGCATGTATCTCCCTCCTCCCATTAATGTGGCACACTGTGAGCCCACCGTAGTGTCACAAAATCATGGTTTAATGTTTCCAACACTGGAATGTCCACTCCTGGTGTCAGATGCTGGGGGGGCTAAGCCCAAACCCATCTGTGTTATTTGCCAACATTGGGGTGCCCAATCACTGTGTTGGCATGCACCCCCCCCACACTGTTGTGGCACACTGGGAGCCCACCCCAGTGTGTCTAAATATCTTTAATTTTTTTTCCTGTAAAATAAAGAAAACAATCCCGCAAAGTTTTTTCATTTATTTTTTTATCTGTAAACAGAAAATGGTCCATCATTGTGTCCCCTGTACTCCTCCCCCGTCCCAACCCTTCCTCTGAGGACCCACCTACCCGCACCCCCCCACCACCCAATATTTACCTCCGGAAGTTGGCAGCAGCAATCTTCTATGGACCTGGACACATCTGCACTCTTCAAAGCCAAACTGCAAAGTGAGGAATCTGGTAAGCGTTGTATAAAGGGAGTGAATGGGTGGTTTCAACTTAGGGATTGATATCTCAGCCATTTTTAAGAATTTTGGTCCCAAAATTTCAACATGGTGCTTCTTGGGATCCCACTTCATGAACATGTCAATGTCATTTTGGTTCTCAATCCCAAAAGGTCATTTCACCGTCACTGTGCTGAATGACCTTTTGGGATGGATTAACAAAACAACAGTACCACTGTTCATGAGGAGGTGTCCCAAAAAAACCAAGTTGAAAATTTGGTGAAAAAATTCCAAAAAATGATCATGTTACAGGCTTGCACTGCACATTATGTACGCACACTTGTAACTTTGCCAATTTTCTATATTTTCACTCCAGATTTTCAACATTGCCATTTTATCACACCTCCTTATGAACAGTATGGCTGTAACTTTTCACATCCTGCCCAAAATGTGTTTTCGCACCTGTGGTGCAGAATGGCGCAGTTGCTGTGGTAAATCAACTTTTGAGACAGATTAACACAGTCACAGTGCCTCTGGTCATGAGGGGAGGTCCCAACATGTTTATGTTGAAAATATGGTGAAACATTTTTTCTTAAATGATTGCATTAAGAGCATTTATTGCGCAGTATCTATGCACGTTCTTAACTTCGTCAATTTTTCTTATTTTCACTCCAGATTTTCAATTTTCGTTTTTTCACACCTCCTCAAGAACAGTACAGCTGTCATTTTTCACATTCTGCTAGAAATGTGTTTCTGCCCTGTGGCGCCAAATGGCTCAGTCACTGTGTGAAATCACCTTTCAATATATAGTAACAAAATTATAGTGCCAATGATCATGAGGTGGGGTCCCAAAAAACCCATGTTGAAAATTTGGAGTGAAAATACCAAAAAATGCCTATGGCATTAGGGTTTCCAACCGTAACACCCCACCCTGTAGAGACTAATAGGTGTTGGGGATGTGACTTGGGTTCTTCAGCCATAATGCGTACTGCATTCCACCCCTACCCTGCAGCCATTAACAGTCATCAAGGTGTGCCTTGGGTCTTCTGCCCTAATGTTCACCCCATTTTCCTATACTGCACTCATATCAACTTATTTCCTTATGGAATGAGGTGAGCATAAGGGCCAAAGCCCCTAAAGCACACCGCAACACCTGTCTGTGTCTACAGGGTGGGGTAAGGTGGACTGGAGTAAGCATTATGGATGACGGCCCAAAGGCACACCCCCCAACGCCTTTCAGTTTTTGCATGGTAGGGCTGAGGCTGGCATTACTATAACACTTCACTGCCATTTCTATTATGCATCTCTTTAACTCCTGCTTTACCAGTGCCAATGCCAGCAAGCCAACATTCGGCATTGACAAATGCTCGTTCTCTTCAATCAATTCAATCAATTTTTTATTTATAAAAAGGCGCTTTTCTTCAATCCAAAGCACCTGTACAATAACATAAAACAATAAATAAACAGTTTAAAACTATTATAAATCATTAAAAGCTAGACTAAAAAGGTGGGTTTTCAAGGCTCCTTTAAAGATCAGGTACTGGTACTGCTGCTGTCTTTGAAACTTAGGGTTCTGTGGTCCAACTCCAAGTTAAGGCTTTTTTTGTGTTCTGTCCCAGACACATTTTACTGTTAGGTCCATATGGCTAGGCCTGACAAACAGTAGTGAAAAACATCTAGGAGATAAATACTGAAAATACATGACATTCAAGCAAACTTGTTCTGTTATCAGTTTAAAGGTTTTTCCAAAAGTGAAATCCCCTCTTTAGAGACTGCGCCTAACATTCACTCCTGCACACATACAGTACAATGTGCATACCAGTGCTAACACATTAATTTTGCTAGTGGGTGGGTGGTCTGTCTATTCCCAAATGTTATGTAGTGGTACTAATAAGACAAACAGTTAAGAAAGGTTATTCTGTGTTTTTTTTTTATCTTACCCAACCTTGTCAAGAATGTATCATGCATATTCAACCATGTGAAAAGAAAACAATAAAACAAGTGCTGTTAATGAATTGTATATCGTCTATAATCCTTCCATAAACCATATTTTGTACCCGTGTACCTAGTTACAATAGTCCATGATTTTGTCATATCCAGACTGGATCACTGCAACAGTCTCTACCAAGCATTATTTGGGAGTCTGATGTGTCATCTGCAGCTGGTACAGAATACTACAGCCCAGCTTATTACTGGGGCATCTCACAGAGAGCATTTTACCCTGATGCTGCACAATATGCACTGTTTCCTTTTCAGTAGTGCATCAATTTCAAGATTCACTTGTTGGAATACAAGGCCCTGCACAGAATAATCCCTGGTTACCAGAAAGATCTTGCGACTTCACATATCTCTATCCCCTCTCTCTGCTCCACCAAGGCTGACTTGTAATCCATTCCCTTTTCTAAGCTGAAGTTGTCTGGGGACAGGGCCTTTGGGATGACTGCACCTTTATTCTGGAACTTACTGCCCTCCCCATATTTGCTCTTTCAGCTCAGTGGAGGCCTTAAAGGGAGCTCTAAAATGTTATTTGCTCCATGAAGCCTACAGTCTAAAATGTGTGTCATTTAATCTGTCCTTTGTGTATTTATTGATGTTCATTCAAATGTGTTACAGTATATTATTTTTGTTTCCTTCAGGTGCCATAGGCCTCCGTGCTAGAGCATTTTATATATGAGGAATAATGTATGGGCAACCTTACACAACAAGGTTGTGTTTCCATCGAGAGGTTGAGATGACATCATAGGGACCTTTAGAGCAAAGCTTGAGACTTCCTGATGTCATGTCAGCCCCAAGATGGAAACACAGTCTTTTTTTTTTTTTACTTACTATTTTTCTGCTCCCTTCTTTACTGCTCCAGGAACCTTTTCTTCAGGGTTTCCTAGGTCTAGCATGCGCCCGTAGTTCTGCCCTGGGTACCTCTTGTTCCAGGTACCAGCTGCCTACCCCCATCCTGCCACAGTTTACCCCCAAGGCAGGGAGGAGAGGGCCATCCCTTACCCTCTCTCACACTTCGAGACTGTGTCGGGATGTCAGCTGGCCCTGTCTCCAGATCCCAGTTATGGATTTTCTTGGGATGACTGGAACCTATTTACAGGAACCTGGGAAAGGGTATTTCCATTTTTCTGGTCCCAGCCCTCGAGGCGTCTGTACACTAATGAAGCCTAGGGGCCAAGCACATCATGACACGCTTGTGCTCTGGCTTCCACGGGGCACATCCCCACCCTTGTCTGCAAGCTACCTTCACTGCACCTCCACCTGTGGTCATCCAGGTGGTGGTGGTATAACAGCAAGACTTGCATCCCACCCCACCCGGAGGAGGACAGCAGCCTTTCGGCACTCAATCCTCCTCTCCCTGGCTGGCCCTCTAGCTGCCCGAGTCAGCTTCCGAACCTGAGACACTGGCACCACAAGCGGTAACCCTACCACTGCACCGGTGGGCTAGCTGGAAACACAGTCTTGACTGTAGAGTACATGGTTGCCCATATATTATTACTTATAGTATGTGGTTCCCCGAGATTGGGAAAAAAGGTACACGTTTAACGGTTTAAAGATTTACAAGGTTTATACCTTCTGTTTGCAGTTCCATTTCCCTTTGGTAGTTCACTTAGCTACGAAGGCCATTGGTGCAGTCCTGTTCCACTCCTGACCATCAAATGTTTTGTGGCAGCAGTTGATTTACACACACAAAAAAAATCTGCCAACTTATTACGGTTTGGAAACATGGATCCCTCCATGGCAGTCCATGTCCAAACCATCTCTGTGAAGTAGTTGCTAAGCAGCGCTGCATTTTTGTTTGGATTTTTCTGTGAAGAGGAGTTTTTTGACCAATCAGGTAATGAATACAGCAAGGCATAATGAATATTAATGATGGAACATACACAATAACTTTTTGAACATGCACAAGAACTTGTAGAATGTGCACAACTTTTTAGCAGCTACTGATTTTTATTTTTAATAGGGGCAAACCATATGTATAATATATATATAGAGTTAGGGTTTGGTAGGCACTTTAGTGTTAAACCCCATTCAGGGGGCAACACCATTACTTCTGCATTCTCAAAGATATGTTTTAAGGACACCCATGACTGTGACATGTTTTTCAAAGTTTTAATTTGTATTAGTCTTGGGCACAAATTATGCACCACAAATCAACACTAAACATAGAAACATAGAAGTTGATGGTAGATGAGGACTGTAGGGCCCATTCACTCTGCCCATTTCTTTTTCTACCTTATGAATGTGCCATAGGCCTTTGCTTTGTCAATGGCCTATCTATGCATACTCATCTGTATTGCTCCCTTATGCCTATCCCATGCCTGTTTGAAGCCTTGCACTGTATTCATATCCACCATTTCCTGAGGTAGGCCGTTCCATGCATCCACCACCCTTTCTGTGAAAAATAACTTCCTCACATTACCCCTTAATCGTCCTCCCTCTATTCTCATGCTGTGTCCTCTTGTCCTGCTATTTTTCTTATATTAAAACATGTTAGACTCTTTCACCTTGTTAATGCTCTTAAGGTGTTTGAATGTTTAAATCATATCACCTCTCTCCCTCCCTTGACATTTTCTTTTTTCCCTGGTGTGTAGTGGCACCCTCGATCGCCATCCTGTATGAAAAAAAAGATAATGGTCTTTTGGTGTCTTTTTTTTAATCCTGAAAAAAGAAACCAGTCCCTCACCAATCCAACTCCCCCACCCCATCCTACCACTGAGCACCCACCCTCCCACACTCCCAACACACACACTCACTCAGCTGAACAGATCCCAGGGTGAAGATCCTCTCTCCAATGGAAGACACGTCTTGCTGCTGGAACCATCGACCGCAATATGAGAAACTAAGTTAAGTGCAGTTCAATGTGTTTCAATGGGGTTTTCAACTTTTCTGCATAACTTTGCCATTTTAGCAAATTTTTACACCAAATTTTCATGTGTCCTTTTTGTGACCCTATCTCATGAACAATGATGGTGGAAATAAGCAAATCCAGCCCAATAGGCAATGTCATGTTCACTTGTCTAAATCACCTTTTGGACAAGATTTTAAAGTGTTCACTGCCCTTGTTCAACAGTTGGGATCATAAGAAGAGTATGTTGAAAGTGTGGGGTCAAAATGTATAAAAATGGCAAAGTTATGCACATCCATTGACATTTTCCTACGCTTGCTCATAACTGTGGTAATTTTTAAATATTTTGACCCAAAATTTACAACATAGCCATATTTTTGTACCAGCTCATGGACATGACAACTATAATTTTTCAAATCCTGGCCAAACTGTCTTTTTATAACTGAGGCATAGAATGATGTTGCGGTGGTGTGGAATCACATGTTAGAGGCGATTTGGAAATGTTCAGTACCGGGTTCATGAAGTGGTATAATAAGAAGGCTATGGTGACAACTTGGTTGTAGTTTTGCTAAAATTGTACCAGAGCAATATACATATACAAATCTATGGAAGGACAAGTAAGGTTATGATTACACTATCTCAAAAATTATGGATGTATGGTATCGCAAATAAGGATACAATTATACTATCTCAAAAACTAAGGAAATTCATTGCAAAGAACTTTGTTAATGCACTAGTTAGGGTTAAAGCAACAAATGTAAGGAAATATGGTGTTAGGGTTTCCAACCCTAAAACCCTACCCCCAACTGCAGGCAGCAACAGTAGTGAGTTGTGCCTTGGGGTTGTCAGCCCTAACACTCACCCCATTCTCATATGATGTACCCATATCAGCTTATTACTCATGGAATGGGGAGAACATTAGAGCTGACAACCCCAAGGCACACCCCACACCTGTTGCTTTCTGCATAGTGGGGGTGGGGTGTAATGCCACATTTCCCTACTTTTGTCACTTTAACCCTAACTAGTGCATCAACAAAGTTTTTCGCAATGAATACATAGTCATCCTTCGCTGTAGCAAACACTTCTGAAGCCAGCCTAGATATTCACTATAGCTAGGTGTTTGCAATAGCAGGGTGCTAATATGCCTACTTTGGGAACAGTAGGAGCCATCAAAGGTGTTCATTATAATAGGGTGTTTGTTATTGAGGGTTTTTTATGGTGAGGGAGCCCTGTACTTGTGCTGCTTTGCATAACAAATAAAGTGCATACATTGGTAGCCAATGACATTATTCTAAATATCCAGATATGTTACACTAGATCACATGCAATCCCTATTCATTTCAAAGGAATTTCTGAAAAAATTCACCAGTATATGCAGCTATATAGTGCATCTTATCACTGGCTACCATGGTACTGTACAGCACGTAACCCACCTGTGCAGCTTCGCACCTGCAGACTGGTTCACACCTGCCATTATTCAGTACCGGCCACCACCTATCTGTGGCTCCACCCCCAGGTGTGCAGGTCCACACAGGGCAGTACTAGGTGGTGTCTCAGACCCAGCCAGGCATCCAATCGGATGCCCAGCATGCATAGCACAGTAGATCCCTTGCGCAAAGGTGCAGGTCCAGGTGTGTGAATGCCTACCGCAGGCACCCAGACCTGTGCGGCATGGCCCCATCATCCTGCAGACCCCTGCACCAGCCACTCAGCAGGGCGCCTTCTGGATGCACAGATGGCCCCCTTCTGTGTAACCCCACAACTGGCCCAAAGTCTGCCCCCCAGCACAGCAGTGCCTGTACCCTGCAGTAACAACCCCCACCGTGGCCTGACCCCATACCTGTTGCCCCTGAGCCCCACTGTTGGCAGGTCCTCTCCCACACAGACACACACACACACACACACAGGCCCCGATCCTTGAAGCATACTGTATGCCCACGGTACCCTCACCCCAACATTAGTGGCCAGTGTATCCCCCACCTACTGTGGCACTGACAACCCCCCTGTCCTTGTACCCTCCCATTGGTGCAACAGCCAGGATGAGCCAGCAGTGCAGCCCACCCACATCTCCATGGCTACCAGTCATCCAAGTGCTGCTGGGAGCACAATGCCTATAAATAGTGTGAGCTCTGCCGGCAGCACTTGGATGGCCAGTGGCAGTGGAGGTGTAGGTGGGCTGCACCACAGGTCTTTCCTGGCCTCAGCACCAACAGGAGGGTATGGGGCAGGAGGGGTTTTGGTGCTGCAGTGGGTGGGAGTACATTGCTACCAATGGGGGGGTGGGGCAGTACCAGTGATTAGACAAACATGGCAAGTCCAGATGATACCACACCACGAAAGAGGGCATGATGAGCACTTGGTGGGGCATTGGTCATTGGAGCATGCACCACAGGATATACAGCACTGTACAGTACCAGAGGCAGACATGGGGCAGGTGTTCCGCTGGGGGGGCTGTGATGCTGGGACCGTTGGGGGTTGCCATGTGTTGGAGTGGGGGTCACTGGACCATACAGGGGTTGGGTGCAATGTGTTGGCAGATGGGGTTGCCTGCTTGCAGACTGGATGGAAGGGTGTACCACCTGGGTGCAGTTCTTCAATGGTAACCCTGTGTGCCATGATGTGCAGAAACTTACCTGATCAGCTGCCCCAGCCCTTCCTGTCTGGCCTGTCGGCTTGGGCAGCACAGAGGGCTGCTTCCCGGTCCCACTGTGTCATGCCAGTGGTGTCCATGGGGGCACACTGTGGGTTATGGCAGGGTCCCTGCTACCGTAACCTGCTCTGCATTATGCTCCCCCTTTCACTCTTTCACTGGCACATAGTGCCAGTCCACACCCAGCACACCCCCCGCCTGCCACCAGCTTGTTGCTGCCTGCATGGCAGGGTGGTCAGGCACTCAACTGTCTTGTGCCCAGGTCATGAATCCTACACTGGGTTCATGGGACCCTGCTCTGAGGCATTCATGAGTATTAATGCCAATGAGTCCCTTTTATGTGGCACTTTGGCATCGTGCATAGGGCCCATTATTTGAAACAAACTCTGTGAATATCTATTATACAATGGCAAGAAAATATCCTGGACTCTAATTGGTCTGTCTGGGGCTGGACCTGTGAAATTACCCCAGTACAACATCACGGGTCTAGTCTCAGCCTCAGTGTGAACCAATGCAGATGACATTATGGATGATTTCTAGCACATTCTCTTTTTTTGCATCTCCTCTTAAGAAACAAAAATATTTTTCCACACTAATAAAAACATTCTTTAAAACTATTTTTTTATTTTATATATAACAATGAGCCATTGTATAATAGCAATAATGCCCTCCAGGGTGTGTGTCGTTTGGGATAACATCATGCCTCAGTTGTTGGACGCACTTGGCCTGCAGCCTTGTATCCAACCACCCGAGGCATGACGTTATCCCAGCACGACACACACCCTGTCGGGCATTATTGCTTAATTACTCCATCCAAAATGTAAAAAGTGTTTATGAACAGTGGAGCGTGGTGTTAGTTACAGTATTTTTACTTCACATGGCATTAAAAATACTGCCAGCTGGATGGTAAGAAACTATTTCTTGAGTTTTCTTCTTCAGCAACTGAGGTTCTGTTTAACCCTGGCGGAAAGCTTTGCATCCATTTCTGCTCTCTGTAAAATGTAGTAAGTTTATCAATTAATCTCTTGTTTTAGTTTTAATTATTTTACAGTTTCTTGAACCTGCACAGCTTTTCTCTTTCTTTTTTTTATATGAGTATACCTTTCAACCTTTCATTCCCCAAATGTTGACTCTGTGGTGGGGGTAGGAGTTAAATTGGATATTATACTGTGGCAATAAAAAAATCATGGAATCTGATTGGTCAGTCTGTGGCTGGATCCATGATGTTATCCCAGTACAACATCATGGGTCTAGTCATTTCCAAAGCCATCAAAAACACTAGAGCAAGTGCTGACACACTGAACCTCAAATCTGTCCCTCACTCTAGACGAGGTTCTGGGGCCTCTCACCAGGATCTTTAATCTTTCCCTCTCTCTCAGCCAATTCCCTGACAAATGGAAGGCAGCAACTGTCACACCTATCCATTAAGGTGGTGACCGGACCTCCCATGTGAACTACCGACCTATCTGTATCCTGCCACCCCTCTCTAAGGCCCTGGAATGGATAGTAGCAGACCAGCTCACTGATCATCTGGACAAGTACAACATTCTTTGCCAGCAGCAACACAGATTTAGAAAAGGGCACAGCACTGTCATGGCACTTCTTGAGTTTACGGGAGCCATACACAACTCCCTTGATCAGGGTCACCTAACCAGAGCTACATTCATCGACCTGTCAAAGGCTTTTGACACTGTCCACCACCGCTTCCTGCTTCATCAGCTACTGCTCCACAGAATCAGTGAAATGGTTCAGTAGCAATCTTGACAACAGGTCCCAAGGTGTAAAAATATCAGGCGTGGTCTCCGACACTAAACAGGTTCACTCCAGTGTCCCCCTAAGCTCCATCCTGGGCCCATTGCTGTTCAGCCTGTTCCTCAGCTCCCTCCCTGACTCCACCTCTTAGCAAGTCATACTCTATGCAGATGATGCAGTGATTCTTGCCTCTCATCATGACCCAAGCCACCTGCAACAAACCCTTCAACACAGCTTCATCTCTGTTGAAAACTGGTTCAAAGAACATAAGTTAATCCTTAACCAGGAAAAAACGAAGACCATGATTTTCACCAGCCACCAAAACAAGCACAAACACCATCAACTCTCCTTAAACACCTGCCTCGAGGACTCCCTGGAGCAGGTTGACTCCTTCAGATACCTAGGAATCACCCTAGACCCACACCTGTCCTTTGGAACCCATATAACCAATGTCGCTAAAACCCTGAATACTAGACTGGGCTTACTCTACCGGCTTCATCAGCACCTGACTAAAGAGGCCCTCTTTGCCACAGTTCAAAGCTCCATCATCTCCCAGATTGACTATGGTCTTGCCATCTATGCCACTGCCACTACCACTGCACTCAGAAGGATTACTACCACCCTAAACAAGGCCTGTCGACTCATCATTGGGGCCAAACGGCTCACACACACCTGTGACTACTGACAAGCTAACTGGCTTCAATTTGAAAATAGAATTTAGTACCAAACCTGCGTAGTTGCTAAGAAAATACAGTTGGGAACTGCCCCTCCAGGGGCCTGTTCACTCCTTCAAATGAAAACCAGCTCCAGAATTACCAGGGGATCAAAGCCACAACTTTTCCATATCCCTCGCTGCCGCACAGCCATTGGCCAGCATTCATTCTCCTACAGGGCACCCACTTGGTTTAACAGTCTTGCCAATAACTCTATCAATACCACTGGGCCAGGGGCCTTCAAATCCAGGCTCCAAAACACCCTGGTCACTTCCAGCATCTGCAACTGTCATGGATAATGACTATGCAAATCCACTCCACTACCACTCTTTCCTATATCTAGCTTCTTACATAACACACTTGCCCTAGTTTGGCCTCTGTCCCACACGCTCTACAACACCTGACAATGCCACCTTCCTGGCAGCTCCACCCCACCCCCTCCTTATCCTTACCTACCCCCACCTCTCCTCTCTTCTCATTTTCTTACCCCTTGCCCCTCCCATTTCTTTCTGCCACCCCCCATTGTCCTCTTCCTTTCCACTTTACCCTCTCCCTGTCTGTTTGAAATTAATTTGATATCCTTTACCCTTATTTGTGTAACAATTTTGTCTATCGTCATGTGATAACTATGTCTTGATGTGGAACCTTTGTAAAGGAGCCCTGGGCTCAAAGGTAATTGTAATCCTAGAATTGAAATAAATAAATAAAAATAAAATAAATGAAGTCTCAGCACTGTGAAGCAATGTAGATGACATTATGGATGATCTCTAGCTCTTTTTTTGCATCTCTTCTTAAGAAACAAACATATTTTTCCAAACTAATAAAAACATTCTTTAAAACTATTTTTTTTATTTTAGATATATAACTACGAGCCATTGTATAATAGCAATAATGTCCTCCAGGGTGTGTGTCATTTGGGATAACATCAAGCCTGTTGGGCATTATCGCTTAATTGTGTGAGACTTCCTGCACTTCTGTTATTTTTCCCAACTGCCTATACATGATTGTTTTCATCCCTCCTACAAAACTAGAGGTGAAAGTTTCCCCAAAGAACATTCCCAATTTACCACTGAGTGGAAGAAATAAAATATTGTACACATTATATAATGGAAACAAGTTTAGAACCCTATTATTTATTTAGTTTAACAGTGTAAGTGTACTAGACATGGAATGCCTGTTTTCAAGCACAACCTAATAGATAATGGAGCATTGTGCAAAATGATTCTACAAGCAGAATGAGGGCATAATTGCCATTTTACTTCCAAAATATTCAACAGTTTATTTTGAAATAATCTGTGAAATTACAACATTAACTTAATGGTGTAATTTTTATATAAACTTAAAACTATTTAAATAATGTCAATAAAAACTGTGGATTCTTCCCACAGTTTTTTTTCTTGCATAAAGAATATAATAGGCCTCAATATAAACTTCAGAAATTGTTCCCTTTTTCTGGGAAAAAAAACAGTATATATACTGTGGGTTCCTCATTGTAGAACTTCACAGAACTCAGCAAAAATCACAAAACCCATGAAATTCCAGTGGAAGTTGAATTTCTCAAATCACAACCACTTAACCCAGCATTACCCTACAGGTTTACTGTTAGTGAAGCAATAGAAAATAAAAATAAATGTTTACAATACAATTTCCAACTGCTTTTTCTTCATATTGGACTATTTTTTTTTTTTTTTTTTTTTTGAGCAGTAAGAGGTGGGATAGGCTTCTAATGCCAGAACCATTGAGGTTAATGAGTTGGGGTAGCTGCTATATCCCAAATGATTTGACAGGTTATGAATATCCTGTTCTAGTTAAAAATAGTTGTGCAGAAATGCTATTTTAAGTATGGAATCATTGAACTTTATTGCTGACAAGCAAATTGAGGCAGCCTGTTGGGGCAGAGTAGCACTAACAACACTGTTAAGAAAAATTCCAAAGAAGGAAAATTACAAATATATTCTGCAAATGGTAGTCAGTTAGCCCAGGTACCAACATATAAATATTTGAGAGTGCATATTGACCAAAAGCCTTCTTTTGAACAACATATAAATGTGCTGATCAAGAAAATTTGTTCCAGGACTGGTGCACTTAGGAGAGTAGCAAAATTAAGTTTATCTTGAGGTGTGAGTACGACACCCACCATTGTGCTATGCACATTAAGTTAAACTGGACTTCATTAGAACAATGAAGACAAAAAAATATTGGACACATTAGTTTACAAAATACATAAATCAGCCTTTCTATCAGGTTTAGCAGAAAGGCTTATTAGCCCCTTGCATCAGTTCAATTTACAAAAAAAATAAAAAAGCAGCGAGAGAATAGGTAGTTCCTAGCAATAGAAATAGGTTTGTAGAAATTACTTTTCAGTATAAGGCAGTTATGACCTGAAACAAGCTTTCACCTGAACTGAAAACTCAAGATATGACCACAGCAACATGTAACACAGCTATAAAGCAAGAGAAGAGTTATTGATGCTTATATAACAGATGAATTATTTGTATGTGCAAAGATGTTTGCGGGAATAGTAATATTTGTATGATTCCTGTTTGTGAAATTTGTGATGATGTATTTTTTTATTGATAATGGTAACCATTGTTTTTAAAATTGACATCTAAACAGGTACACCTTGTAAAGAGGGTCATAATGGCCCTAATGGTGATTGAAGTTGGTCTTCTTTCCTGTATAAATAAACATTTTACTACTACTACTACTACTATCACTCAGGACGCCAACAACCTGAATTTGGGAGTGAGCTCACATTTTGTGGGGCTGGTCAAGGGGGAGGAGGATCAAGCATCCCAGAGGATTCTCTGGAGGAAGATGGGGAATCAACACAAATGGCAAATTTGTGGATAAATCCCAAGGCAAATTGTATGCTATACTCCCCAGTATAGAGTATCGGCTCTGCTCAGTGTCTGTCTCATCCACGATACTAATGAATGGATGGTGACATCTTTGCTCCCAGGAAAATCTGATTGGTTGAATTTTCAGCCAATTAAATTTTTCCAGGAGCAAAGACATAATTATTTATTAAATTATGCCATTAACAAGATGGATCCTGAATAGAGCAGATGCTTTCTTTATTGCAGCCATGCAGGTTGATTTTGTGGGTGCTGGTGAGAGGAGGAGGAGGAGGAAGAGGGTGGTGGGAACCTGAGGGTGTTTAGGTGAAGGATTTGGTGTGCTTGATAAGACATTTAGATTATGTTTGGGAAAGGTTGCAGAGTGTGTTTGGCATGTGGGTAGGGTTAATGGATTACATTTTTTGGATACTTTCTGTTCAAATGATCAACTCATGCAGCAGTAGCACTGAAATTCACAGGGGTGGAGGAGGTTGCCAGCCATGGGATAGTATCAAGTGATCTGTTATGTTTGAGTGATGGAAGGGGTAGCTTTGCAACACAGTGGGTTGGGGAGGGTTTTTTTTTTTAGTTTAAATGTTGAAAAAAAAAAGTCCGCTGGTGTAGCTAGATCATTTGCCATGGAATTCATGAATTTTGAAAATTGCAAATTTCTCTGGATTCGCACCAAATTTATTGGTGGATTAAACATTTTCAGCTTTTCTAGCCACAGGAAAAGGTGGTGCAGGAGTTAATGTAGGCCATGGGCACTCCTGAAAGAGACAGAAGTTGGAGATTGTTAGGGGCATGAACAGAAAATAAAAAAGGAAAAAAAAAACATAAAAAAAAAAAATAAAGAATCCAATTGGCCAGAAGCTTAATTTACAATTGTATTTATATAAAGACGTACTTTTAATGAAGGTATTGTTGCATAACATATGAAGTCAACATATAAAACATATAGTGCAACTACAGTACAGTATGTGCATCATAACACTTAGGCAAGGGAGGGAATTAGAATGAGTATTATAGCAACAAACTGCTTGGAATCACAGTGATATTGTAAGAAAAGAAGCAGATTTAGTGAAAATGTGGTTTCTGCTGTGGTATTCAGTACACCTGTAGATTAATAAGTTTCACAAACAGGCACAGTCATGCCACTCCATTGTGTGCCAGTACTTTTGCAATACTGTGACAGCTATCTAGCAAATACATTATTGTGCAGTGTTAACACAAGAAAATATGGCAGTTTTTTTACAATGTGATGACATCACTGCAGCAGTGGTGGACACTGTAGATGGCACTGCTCTCAACTGACTGCATTTAGTTTAGAATATGCAGTAACCTACAAGTGTTGTTCATACATGCATTTTAGTATTTAATTGATAAACACGTTAAAATCAGCAATAATCAAAAGAGTGTATTTCAGACATAGATTTAGTTATTTATTTTATATGATGAGCAAATGAGCACAAAGCCCTTAGTCTTTAGGGTGGACTCCAGTTACTCGATTTATTAACAGGGAGGAGGTTGGCCAAGACACAAGGGAAAATCTTCCCTATAACAAGTGCCATGGGATCTTTTAAGAGAAGGGATGACAGCAGCTTAACATATCATGTGAAGGATGGCATTTCGGCAGTACAGCATCCCCTTCCCCCCGTGCTACACTACAGTGTCAATACTGAGTATTTTCTAAAATTTGTGGAGTGGGACTAGAATCCAGAGCTTTGCAATGTTCCACCCTCAGAGGTGGAGGCTGCAACCTACTGAACCTTTGGCACTGATACAAATTTAATTAATGATCATTACTGAACTACATGGAAAAAGATTAAGGAAGAATTTTAAATGAAACTTATCTATGTTCCTGGTATATATAGAAATAAATATTTGAGTTGACTTTTTTAAGGGAAGCTGCTTCAGAGCAAGAACAGAAACCCAGACATACTTTTTTGTTTTATTTGATTGAAATATTTGTGACTTTCGATTATCATTTAATATAATACTATAAAAGGAAAACATACAAAATAACTGATGTGTAGCCCTGAATAGAAGAAAGCTGTGTTTTGTCCCCTTTCAGCATGATTTGTATTACAATATGGGAATCCATACTTATGTACAGTACTGTATCATGTTGCATCACATTTTAAATGATAACCCACAGAACTATCCATAATTTAACTGGTAATAACAGACCCATGAATGGTGCCCTGCACAATCTCTGGAAGTTGTAGACCTTGCCAGCTACTGCATTTCTCACCCAAATGTACAGTGTGATTGAAATGCAACTTTAAGTCACTTGGGTGTATGAAACCATCTACAAATAAGTGCTTATCATTGGTTTTGTCATCAGGCCAGTACAAGTGCAAGGTGTCAGAGGAAAATTAAAAGAGATAAGGATGAAACAAAAAAGCATAAACATGGTATTAATGTCATGAAATGATTGTAGATATTGAAACATACAAAAAGAATGATTTAACCAAACAATACAGTGGAGACGTGTTAAAGAGCAGCAGGCATGTTCATTGTAAATGAGCAAGCTATGAGTTTCAGGGTCTACATAGGCAGTTTAAAGAAAATCAATGAGTAATTAAATAAAAAAAAAAAGCCTTTGTAGGGCTGGATTGTATTCTGTGAGTTTTGGCATTTCTAATGGTGCAGTAGCTCTGTTGCAGAACAGCATTTTGATAATCCTAAGTGAGGTAGAGGGCTGCAGAATGTTCATGGTAGAGTGTAGTAGAAACCGGATGCCTGTTAAGTGCATAGCCTCTTAAGTTCAGGTGGGCTTTTATCCTGTTATCAAACATTTGTTAGTGGTCATCCCTGAATTAAATAGATAGGGACTTGGAGGAACTGTAATAGTAAATCATCTTTTATGTTTCAAAACGTTTAGAGCGACACTACAGTTTGTTATGGATTTTTCATCAAGTAGTTTCTGTTGCCAATAAATTAGTAGGGGAATAAGGGCATAAACAGAGCTGGTCAAAAGCGTGTGAATTACAGCATGGTAAAACTGCAAGGTGAAAATAGATTGAGTGAAAAGAGATACTGGGGAATTATAGCGTGGGAATCACAGCACTATACAGGTAAGTTTTTTCACTCAGGCTGAGCACTCTAACATTTCCATTCTGTGCTGGGTGAGCAAGCTAGCTTTGTGACTTAGTGATTAGTGTGACAAGCTGTGACGGCTGGAGTCAGGTTTGAGTCTGCCTCCTGCCTGTGATTTTTTTTTTGTGGTGTTAGGTGCATTTTCGAGGATGTTTATATATAATATGTGGTGTGCCTGGGGTGAAGCCCCCCCACACAGAGAGTGCACGGGGCAAAGCCCCCCCGAATAAAAGTGTTGAATTAGACCCTTTTGTTTTTTGAATTTGTATGGACTGAAGCCTAGAGGTTAAAGTAACAAGCTGTGAATGTACTTGGTACACTCAGTAGAGGTGGAATTATGACTAGACTTTAGTCTATGTGTAAAAATTAATTACACACATATTGTTGGTGGAATACTTTGTAATGTTGCTTCTCAACTTGCTGTCCACATTGCACCTGAGTTTGTCATAACACCAGTTCTGAGAGGTTTGTCACTGTAGCTCTTTTCCACGGTAGCTGTTTTTCATCATATTCTTTTGCTGTCATGGTTTTGTGCTGCATTATTATGTTCTAGCTGGCTTAACCTAGATCCATTCATAAAATACTGTAGAAAATAAGATGTCTCCTTGAATACTTTTTTAATCTAATCTGCTTCTCTAGTATTCCAGCTGAAATTTCACTGTAATGGTTAATATTTTAAACATGACATAGAAACATAAAATTTGATGACAGATAAGGGCTGCTGGCCCACCCAGTCTGCATATTTCTCTCTACCCACAGTAACACTGCAGACCCAACTTGATCCTAGCAGATGCATCTTCCTTCCCCACTTCCTTTCCCCAAAGATTCCCTTATGCCTATCCCATGCATCCTTGAACCCCATCACTGTTTTGACCTCCATCACCTCCACTGGAAGGCTGTTCCATGAATACACCACTCTTTCTGTGAAGAACTACTTCCTCTCATCTCTCTTCTGAATCTACCCTCCCCACAGCTTCACAGCATGTCCATTGTTCTTAAGCAACTTTTTGTTGTCTGAAAATATACTTACCTCCTGTACCTTATTTACTCAGATGAAATATTCAATGGTCGCTATCATATACACACTCTCCCTCCTGTCTTCTAGGGTGTACATATTGAGGTCCTTTAGTCTTTCCTCATAGGGCTTCTGATGCAGACTCTGCATCATTTATATTGCCCTCCTCTGGATCACTTCCATTCTGTCTATGTCCTTCTCCAGAACTGGACACAGTACTCTGGGGGGGGGGCTCTTATCAGTGAGGCATCAGATTGGTATTCAAAGGCAACAGAAGAGAAAGCCACTGTGGTTCTCAAGAGAGGTGGCAGAAAGGTCTGGGCAAAATGGAAACGGTTTAGGAAATATAGGGAGACCCAATGGGAAGAGGACAGGGAGGAGTACCTAGAGTGTCTAAGGTAAGTGGGAAAGGCAGTAAGCAGAACAAAGGCATGGACCTAGGAAGGTTTAGAACAGTCAGTTAAGAAATGGGACAAGACATTCTTCAGGTATATCAGTGAAAAGAGGAAAAACAAGGGGGGAGGGATTGCAAGGCTCAAGAGAGAGGAAGGGGAATGCAAGGAGGGTGACATGGAGAAGGCAGAAATGCTGAACAAATATTTCAGTTCAGTATTCACAGAAGAGGGTGGGGGCAGAGGTCACAGCAGTATAGCAGTTGCCAAGGGGGTGAAGAGATGAACAATAGTCCACTCACAGTGGAAATAGTCCTGTAGTAGCCCACTAGAGTGAAGGTTGACAAAGCTATGGGACCAGATGGCATACACTCAAGAAGATTAAGAGAACTGTGAAGGGAGATAGCAGAACATCTGGCAGCCATTCAACACAAGGGTGGTACCAGAGGATTGGAGGAAGGCACATGTTGTCCCTCTACACAAATCCAGCAGCAGGGAGGAGGTGAGGAACTATAGGCTGGTCAGCCTCACCTTGGCAGTGGGGAAGATCATAGAGACATTGCTTAAAGAAAGGATAGTGAGGCATCTAGAAGCCATCAGAGCTCAGGACCATAAGCAACATGGATTCACAGCAGGGAGGTCATGTCAGACAAATCTGGTTGATTTCTTCGATTGGAAAGCAAAGGAAGTAAATTGAGGTGGGGCAGTGGATGTTGTTTACCTTGATTTCAGCAAAGCCTTTGACACCGTCCCACATAGGAGGCTGATAATCAAGCTGGGTAGGCTGGGCATGGGGGATAGGGTTAGAAACTGGGTTAGATACTGGCTAACAGACAGGAGACAGAGGGTGGTGGTAAATGGGGTACAGTCTGGGGAGAGGGGGATGACTAGTGCAGTGTCTCAGGGATTGGTCCTGGGGCCAGTCCTGTTCAATGTCTTCATTAGCAACATTGTGGAAGGGCTGGAGGAAAAGGTTTGCCTATTTGCAGATGACACCAAGATCTGTAACAGAGTGGATACCCCAGAGGGGGTGTAGAAAATGAAGATGGACCTGGAGAAGCTTCAAAAATGGTCTGAGGATGGGCAACTGAAGTTTAATTAAAAAAAGTGTAAAATTATGCACCTGAGATAGAGAAACCTGGAGGGAAGCTACAGGATGGGGGTGGGGGGGGATTGCTGACAGTCACAAAAGAGGAAAGGGACCAAGGGGTTATTAATTCAGATGCCCTGAAAAAGTCAAAGCACAGAGCTAAGGCAGCTGGGAGCTCAGTGGCATGCTGGGGTGCATAGGCAGGGGTATCAACAGTAGAAGAAGGGAGGTAGTGATGCCATTATATAAAACCATGGTCTGGCCTCACATGGAGTACTGTGTACAGTTCTGGATGCTGCACCTTCATCAGGATATTAACAGACTGGAGATGGTCCAGTGAAAGGTGACTAAGATGGTACAGGGCTTGCATCACAAGACTTGAAGAGATTAAGGGATCTCAATATGTACTTGTTGGAAGAGAGGAGGGGAAAGAGGGGACATAATAGAAACATTCAAGTATCTTAAGGGTATAAACAAGGTGTAGGGGGGATATATTTTCCAATACAGGAGGAGTACATGAACAAGGAGGCACGAGAGGAAATTTGAAGGTGGGAGCTTAAGAGGGAATGTGAGGAAGTTCTCCACAGAGAGGATGATGGACTCATTGAATGGTCTGCCTCAGAAAGTGGTGGGAGTGAGCACAGTGGCTGGATTCAAGCATGCTTGGGGCAGGCATAGGGGAACCACAGAGGTACAGCAGCAGGTGGGTCAGAAGCAGTAATCCAGTACAAGGGCATATGGGCAAACTAGATGGGAGAGGTGGTCCTTATCTGCTACAATTACTATGTTTCTGTATTTCTATCTATACAGAGGCAACACCACCTCCCTTTTTCTGCAGGTGATACACCTCCCTATGCACCCCAGCATCCCACTAGCTCTCCCAACTGCCTTGTCGCACTGCCAGGCCACCTTTAGGTCATCAGATATGATTACCCCCAGGTCTCTTTCCTGTGTGGAGGCCATCAATACCACTCCACCAAGTTTGTATTCCACTCCCTGGTTTCTGTACCCCAAGTGCATTATTTTGCACTTTTTCACATTGAAACCCAACTACCATACCATTGAGCACTCCACAAGATTTCTTAGATATCTGTCTATCCTCTCAACCCCCACCCCGAGTGTCCACCTATTGACCTATTGTAGACTTTGGTGTTATCCACAAAGAGGCAGACCTTCCCTTCCAGCTCCTCTACATGTCACTTATGAAGACATTAAGGAGGACCCAGCACTGATCACTGAGACACACCACTGGTCACCCTCCCTTCCTCGGAGTGAACTATGCTTACCACCCCCCTCTGCCACCTATCCCCAAACCAGTTTTGTTTTTTCTTTATTAATAAACTGTTATTAACACAACAACAATACAGTACAACAACAAGAAAAAAACAGCAACAAAAAACAAACCAACCCCCCTCCATTCACCTGCCCACATTCAAGGGACCAGTTAAGATCCAGGTCAGGCCTAAAAGTAAGATGATAAACTATTAACTAAGAACACTAAAAACAAACCATCAGGAATAAATGTAAAGTAGCACAGCTAGATCATGTTATTGTAATCACCATATCAAGGTAGAACAAATCTAAACAGGACCAAAGAATCAGAAAGGGGCTCACTCCAAGCCAGCTAAACTGAATATTGTGTGTGAAGCCTGCTCCATTTGGTATTTATTTTATTTTATTTATTTATTTAGTTTTTTTTGATCAGGTAAGTGAACTAGACAAATCCTGTCTATTTTCAGGCACTACCCGGGGGGAGGGGGATACAGATGAATGCCAACTGACCTTGAACCAGATTAAACTGTCAGCGGTATTTTTTTTTTAGTGAATGAGGGAAATTGGCTAGGACATTGGGGAAATTCCCTTACTCTTTTTGAGAAGTGCCATGGAATCTTTAATATTCACCTGAACTACCACCAATCCAGGCAGATGGGACTTCGGTTTCACATCTCATCCGAAAGACGGCACCTCAGAAGTGCAGAGCCCCTCTCATGCTGCGCTACAGTGTCATTACTGGGATATTAACCCAAATGCCAGATGTGGGAACTGAATCCACAGCCCTCTGATCTCCTGGCCTCAGAGGTGAGTGTGCTACCTACTGAGCCACTGACAGCTGAGAGTTAAGCTAGTTATGTACACTAGCAATCATTTTCTCTAGATGCAAATTAGAAAGGAATTCTTGTAACTACTCCTGATGTGATATAGAGTTTTGGTCCTGCCCGTGCTGGAGAACAATCCTTTAACCAACATTGAGATCATGGCCCTGGAATATTTGCGCTCCTTAACCGAGATTCTGCTGTAATCTTCTACTATACATATCTCAGTGGTAAATAACTGATCTATGCCTAGAAGGGGATTGGCATTTGATTTAACGGCCTCCTATAATGTGTAAATCTTGCAACACTCCCAAAAGATATGATGTGGGGTGCAATCAGCGGTGCCACATATAAAATGATTTTGAGAGCACATATGACCTGTTTTAAACAGTCTTTGAGGATATAATATAAATTGCGAAGAATATTGAACTGCATGAAGCAAAGCCTATCACTGGCTACATAAGTGTGCATATCTTGCCATATTCAGGTCCAATTAAAATGTCAAGAAGGGGAAAACCCTATCCCAATAAGGGCAAGCTCCATTATTATGAGGAAATAAACTTGTAAGAATGATGGTGCATAATTGAGATACAGCATATAATTGAGAGGCCAGTTCAACAGCAGAGTCTAAAAAGTCACTGTAATTTGTACGCCAGGGACCTGGACCTAAATGTGCCATGATCACATGTCTCAGTTGAAAAAGTTTACAAATAAATTTGTTATCCAATAGGAATGTATGACAAATATCGGGTAGAGGCACAAAAATACCCTCATGGAGCAGATGACAGACACTATCAATCTCAAGCTGTGGAAGACAATCGCTAGTAAGACATTTGCCTCCCACCTTAAAATTTGGGTTATCAAACACTGATTGGGAGGTATCCTTGTCAAAATAGTAATGTAGGGCCCTACTCAGTAGTTCACGAACCCTTAAGGAAATGCCAATTACAGACTCCCAGTACCTTTTCAGAAGTGTCTAGAAGCTAGGGAAAGGCAATGCAGAGGGTGATAAAGCCATCTTCACAATGGCCTCTAGTTCCAAGTCATTCCATATAGGAATATTTTAATGGGGGTTTTCATTATCACTGGGTATCCACCTTAGATATTTACTAAGATGACTGGCAAAGTAATATGCAGTAAAGTAAGGAAGCCTAAGGCCCCCAACCATTAGGAGACTGCAAACATATTGAATGCTCATCTGGGGTGCTTATCCAACCACATGAAATTAGATATAAGGGTGTGGACGTTCCTAAACCAGTTCAGAGCAGTGTAAAGGTTAAGTATATTCAAGGGCTAGAATAAACATGGAAAATGTTTCATTTTAATAATATATATTCTACTTCAAAGTGTTAGAGCAAGTAGTTTCCATCTCTCAAGTCTTGCTTGATAGTCAGCAGTTGGTTATCCAAATTTAGCTTTTTAAGTTATTACTGATCTTAGTAATATATATTCCTAGGTATTTCAGCTGACTGGGAGCTCAGAAGAGACCCCAAGATTACACGTCTGCCTTAAATACCCCAAGATTCAAGGGCATCACTACTGTCTTATCAATGCTAAGCTTATAATTAGCAACTCTGCCAAACTGGTGAATGGTTTATAAGGCCACTGTAATAGATGCTTTTGGGTTAGTGATATAAAAAAGAATCTCATCAGCATAAGCTGCAAGTTGTAGAGCTCTAGTAATAATAATAATACTTTTTATTTATAAGGTGCCTTTCAGTTGCCAAGGCACCGTACATAAATAACAGATTAAAACAATAAAAATCATGAAAAGAAATTCAGCTGGATCACAACAATTAATTCAATCAATATTCTAAAAATGCAGTTTCCCACAAAAAAGTCTTCAAACCTCTCTTGAAACCCTCCACAGAGGTGCACTCCCACAACCGATGGGGTAGAGAGTTCCAAAGGGTGGGGGCCACATACGAAAAAACCCGAGCACCTGAAGATTTCAAATTCACCCTTGGAACCTCTAGCAACCCCTCATCAGCCGAGCGGAGTGATCGATTAGGGCAATAAGGAACTGACAGGTATACCAGTAATGAGGGATGATTCCTAAGCATATACAACAATAGCTCAAGATATAAATTAAAGACATGATAGGGGACAGCCCTGACTGATTCCACAGTGCAACTTTATTGGGGATAAGAAAACACCATTATATATAGAATGATACATGGGAGGAGTGCTTTCAATTTGAGTTGTGCACTCCCCCCCCCAATACATTGTTTTATGTAATTGCTGGAGTGATTTTTCTCACCTGCTTCATATAAATTAGTAAGTCACTACCTGTTAAAATGGGTAATGACAAAAAGGGAGGTAATAGACTTAATTTGGTTAAGAAAGAAGGAGAATCCATGTTAGGATTATACATACTACCAAAGAGGACCTCTGTGTGATCCATCCTACCAGAAATAAAAATATAGCAGCCCTCTGGATCCTCAACACTATGTGTAAGCGTAAAATTAATGTCTTGGCTAATCAAAATTGTGACCCCTCTCTGTTGGGTGGCATACACAGCCTCAAAGACCTGGGCTATTCCCATTCTATGAAAGAGACTACACTCAGATGTCAAAAAAATGGGTTTCCTGTAAAAAAGGAAAAAAAAAAGAACCGTACAGGCAAGGTGCTTGGCATGTTTTAAAATCTGATACATTTTGACCTTGGAGAGAGCCCCCTTTACATTCAATGTGGCATACTTAAACAAAGAACACATGTTCTACCCGTTAGGTAATTTGGTAGTATAAAACACATATATCAGGCCTGAAATCAGAAAAAAGAAGACACAGGAATTCCTTCCTCCCCACCACCCTCCCATCTCCCCACAGAACTGCCAAGCATGAGCCCATAGAACATACCCCCATCCCTTTCCCAACATAAATTCCCAAATAAGAAGTAATAAACAACTATATAAAAAATACAGGTATCCTGTCCAAAATGCCATAAGTCAAGGAAAACAACAAACTACCCCCCAAAATATACTACAAACTCAACAAACCCAAATACCCAAATAACCCCCAGTCCTAAAGACCACAATTCCAAAATATTCTGGCCCATGGTGTATCCCTACTCTCTGTCCAGCTCCCACTCTATCCCACTATCTCAAGAACATACATAGTGAAAATCAGAAAGTGAAAGGTAAGCCCAACTAAGCCACGGCCGTCAGCTACGGTGTCTTACCAGAAGGAAAGCATGGTTTCTGGGCTCTTATATAGTATTCAGCCCATCACTAGTTTACTTATTTATTTATTTCATATCAGATTACAAGTACATTTGAGTTAAAAAAAAGCTCATTTACAAAGGTTCCACATCAAAGAGTAGGGGGAACAAACAGACAAATGGAGCTAACTAAGTAATAAACAGGCAGTTAATTAATAAAAAACATAAATCATAATAAACAGCAGTAGGTAGAGATTAGTAACTAAATGGGATCCAAATAAACATAGAAATATGGCATACATCATGGAAAAGTGGTTTGGTAGGAGGGGGCTACCAACTGACAGTTGAGCAAACACAGGAATGTTTTAAGTATCCTAATCAGCAAAGTAGCCACAGGCGAGAGGGGGGGGGGAGAGGGAAGGGAAAGGGAGAGAAGAGAGGAAGGGAGAGACTGTTATGTTAAGGTCCTGAGGAAATGAGTATGGAAGTGTAGTATAAAGCTCCAGGCCAAGAAAGTAGCAGCCATGGTTTGTCAGTGCAGATGTGGGCCCAGACTGTTTAGGTAGGGATTGGGGGAGATTGAGAGGGAAGGTCATGGGGAGAGGTGTGAAGGTAAATACCCTCAAAATCAGGGGGTACAGTCACAGTGGCCTTCAGCTGTAAGCTGCTTTCAAAGCATCTGCTTGTAGGGCTCCAGTTTCAGAAGGTTAGTTAGTTCATGGCATAGTCCATTGTGCCAGAACGGAGCCTAGTACAAAAATGTCCGTTGGCATTGGGAAGTCCGACGCTTGGGAACTAGAAGGTGTTCAGCTGTGGAAGAACAGATGTGTTGGGCCTTTGGAGATTTACTAAGAAGGCTAAGGACCCCCTTAGGAAGGAGTCCAAGGAGTGCTTTTTTTTGTAAGCAAGCACATTTGGTATTTAATTCTGCCACTGAGCTGGAGCCACCCAGATTGTGAGTAGAGCTCACATGTGTGGGTAAGACGAGGGGCACCCGTGTAGAATCTGCAAACCTTGTTCATGCTGACCGTTAACCTTCTGAGTGATGTGACGGATGCAGATCTGTATATGGCCAAGCCATAATCAATGACTGATAAGCCGGAGCTGTGAATAGCGAGCTTAAAGGCATCTGGAATCAGACACTATCTGTGTCTATAAAGGAGCCCTATCCTGACATTTGCCATCTTGGCAACATTCTCAATGTGGGGTATGTAGGTGAGGTGGCAGTCAAGGGTTACACCTAGATATTTGAAGTGCTGGATTTGCTTGGTGGGGGGGGGGGTTCCTAGGCTATTTTTGATAAGTGGATGAGACTTATTCTTATTGCAGGAAGATGAGAACAGCAGCACTTTCGTTTTCTTATAGTTAAGTACTAGTTTGTGCATACTGAACCATTGCTCAATTTCATTACAACCAAGCTGTAGCTCACTTTTGAGTGAAACATGGTCTGTGTGGCTTGTAAAAATGACCATGCCATCAGCATAAAGGAGGGATCGCTGGTGACATGCAGATGGCAAGTTGTTCAGAAGTATACTGAACAGGACAGGGCCCAGTATTGAGTCTTGAGGTACTCCAGACCCGACAATCTGCTGGTTGGAAGCAACATTAGATATTTTCACCGATTGGGTCCTGTCACCCAGATAACTTCTAAACTAATTTAGCATTTCCCTAGCGAGACCAATCATAGTTAATTGACTGAGGAAGCTGGTGGTTAACTGCGTCAAATGCCTTTGTTAAGTCAATAAAGGGTGTTCCTACAAGCTTGCCTTGGTCAAAAGATTGGTGAATGAAACTGGTGAATTCTAGGAGTGCAGTAGAGGAGCTATACCCTTTTCGAAAACTGTGCTGTTGCGGACACTGTATGGAATATTTTTTGAGATATTCCACCAAGTGATTGGCAATGATACGCTTCTGCACTTTTGATATGGGAGGGAGGATTGATATAGGCCTGTAGTTGATTAACATGGTCCAATCACCCAACTTATGTACTGGGGTCACAAGAGCTGATTTCCAAACCTGCGGGAATTGTGACAAGGTTAATTAAACCTTTGTCCTCCATTTGAGTTAAGGGGGCTCCTAAGCTGAGTGGCTAATACCTTTGAGGCCATTACCCAGGCAGTAAGGTGGTACTACCATGTAAATATAATTGAGGAACATCTCTAAAACCATGAGCCAAAGAAGAATATAACTCACCTGAGTAATGGAGGCCAAAGTTTTAATTAAGAAGGAAGCAAAGCCAGCCCGGTGGTGCTGAGGGTTTAGGCACTGGATGCCACACCTAGTGCCATGCTGGCGACCTGGGTTTGGGAGCGAGCCCGGTCCGCTGGGGGTCGGCAGGGGGAGAAGAGATTGAGTGTCCATGGGACAGCTCTCTCTTCTTGGGGGAGGGTTGGGGATGCAATCACTAGTGTAGCAGCCTCTGGTGGCTGTCGGGTGCGCTGACTAGTGACGTGACGAAAGCGGGGGGTGGAGTTGTAGCATTACGTTGCCTTGACAAGGCACACTGTGCAGGGGCTGGGGCTAGGGAACATGGCAAAAAGTGGAGAAAAAAAACTTTTCCTGGGGATAGATGAAGGCACCTTGTCTGCCCAACAGCCCACACTTCCAAAACTGGGCTATCTCCTCTCCAAGGGGCCACTCGTGTTAGCCAGGCACTTTGCCCTATAAGATAGAGCACCCTGGGTGGATAGGGTGGCCTTAACTATGGAGGGTTCAGACCTGGAGGTGGTGCTCGGTGGCACAAGGGAGTTGGACTAGTCACAGGGAAAGGTAGAGGCTGGGTATCCAAGGTTGCTGGAAGTAGTTCTCCAAAGAGTGGAGATAAAAAAAGTAAAAAAAGAAGGAAACAAATACATACCTGTAAATAAATAAACAAATAAGCATATGGAGGTTTCAGAGTTTGTTGCCCATTGAATAATCAGGTAAAGACAGTCCCCAAGTAGCTGTTGGGAGCAGCCAAGCCAAACAGTTGGGCTTTTACTATCCCAGGAATAAAAGGGAATTAAGAGGGGTGGAGATTCCAGCATACACACAGGCAGAAACCAAAAAATGGGGTACGGGAGGCAAAAGCACCTAAAAGGGAAGTAAAATATATGTCAACAGTCCCACACTGGTAATGACTTCATGCAACCCCCACTCCAGGGGCGTCTTCCAGGTAATACCTACAACAGGATGACATGCCTGCAGCGGTTGTTCAGAAATCAACTATATCCCATCAGAGATGAAACTGATCCCTGAGAACAAAACCAAAATAAATAACCCGGGAAAAGTGAACTGCATGGCAATGCCTGAAAAACAAGATAATAAGTGGGTCTATCCCAATATCACTATAGGAGATAGAAATCATAAACGGGGAATGATGGTGACATAAATATTGAAAATATCTCTATGCAGTGCCTGAGCCCTCTCCCCTCACATGTTACCATAAGTCCTGTATGTCAAGTAGGAAAGACATTTAGGGGAGTAGAGAGAAAGGAAATAAATAAACAGAGGGCAATGGATGCAAAACTGACGTAAAAGTGGCAGGAAAGGAGCCCATCTAAACCACCCTGCATAAAGCATCTGCTACAAAATACTAAACACCCCCTAATGTAAGAAACCCAGACATCACCAAAAAGGACTCCAACCATACCCATTAACAAAGTATCCTTAAGAAGGGATAGCAGAGACCTTCCAAGTTATATAACAAATGCAGCACTGCACTGGTTTACAGTGTTGGGATAGAACATCTACGAAAGTCAGTCATAAGGTATGAAGTAAGCCAGGGCAGCAACATTTGTTCCATAGATCCTCTTTAATGCCAATCTGCAGATGCCAGTAAATAAATGCTAACGTGGCAAGAGCAGCAGTCAAACTAAGTTAAGAGACTAGAACAGAGACAGTGCTTCAAAACTTAATCAGCGGTCAAATATAGAGAGACCTTGATCCTTCTGATGCATTCTGGTGTGGCAGACACTTCAAATGTAAAGTCCAGAATATAGCTGTAGTCAGACTAAGTGTAAACTGACATGCACAACAAGGAAAAGCCCAAAACATGACTGCACTAGACTAATCAGTAGCAAAAAATGTAAGTCGGGCTAGTCATCTGAGGGAGGGTACAGTGGACAAACTTACAGAATAGTGGTGGTGCAGCTTCAAACCCTTTTGAAGATTTAAGCAATGCCATAATAGTAAATCCATAGGACCAATGAAAATGTAAAGCTACGGAAAAAAAAATGTCACCATAACAAAAGAGAAAGCTAAGATTGTGAAACCAGATGAAGAAACATAAGCAAAAAGAGCTTATAAAGTGGTATCATCAGTCAAATACTTTTAAATAGCTCTCGGTACAGGATGGATAATTACTTCCAAGCTTGATCTGGAGTATCAGAACTATGGGTAGTGCTCCATGATAAATTTTCAGCCTGGCAGGGTATAGCATTTTGAAGCCAATATGAGCCACAATTAATTTGGAGATAAGAGGTCTGTACACTGATCTCCACTCACTGACTGCCTGAGAGAGGTCTTAAAAGATATACTGTAGCTCCTAGTCCCCTCCCAGGAAACTTCTTGTAGTCTTCTCACCTTAGTCAACAAATGCTGCCTGTCGAGGAAGTTAAGAAATTTAAAAATTAAAAGATGATGCTTAGCTGCTTTAGGTGGCATGGGTCACAGTGCCCTGTGAGTTCTCTGAACAATATAGGTTGAGCCATTGGGAGAGGGCCCAGTCACCTTCTGTCAGTGTTTCTGGAAGAAGTGAATGGCATTGGTGCATTTTAACTTTGTTGATAGTCCAGGGATGACCATGTTGTTTTGGTGGCTATGTTCTTCAAGGTCTTCCAGCCTAGCTTCCAGCTATGCGGTCTTGAGTCATAAGGCCACCAACTCCTGGTTGACACAGTTCCTCCAGTCTTCACTAGAGCTCACCCAGGCCTTTGCATCCCCAATCTGCCAGGTGAATTTTTCAGTGGTCAGCCGAACAGCCTTTATGTACCCCGTTAACAAAAGGATATCTTCTTTTAAAGGTCGAATTCCTTAATAAAGTGCTCTTCTATAAGTTTGTCAGTGTTGGGGTTGGGGGAGGCATGGCTAGATGCAGACAAACCCTGCTTTGTTTGTTTAGGTCCACGGTTGCACTCCGGGGTGGGTGGTTGGGTATGTCAAGCCAGGGAATTTTTTTATTTCGACATTCATTATCCTCACACAGTTCAGAACACTGACTAACAATCAGTAATATAGGCACTAGTCAGGCAAGATAAAATATGGGACACTCACAAAAAAAAATCATAAGGAAAATAAGCCTGAATAGGTCAGAGTGGCAGAGCCATGCACATACTGGCAGCAGGGCATTATGTGACTCCCCCACTAGCCAATTTCTTACCCAGTTCATCACTTCTGCACCCTCTCCTACACTACCCAGCTCACTTACTAGTATCCAATGTGGAATACTGTCGAAAGCCTTACTGTATTTTGGCTAGGCCAGGTCCACCACTCTACCCTAATCTCATTCCTTGGTCACCCAGTCAAAAATATCTCAGATTCATTTGATATGATCCCTTCTCCCTCATGAATCCATATTGCCTCGCATCTTGTAACCCACTGGATTCAAGATATCCCACAATCCTTTCCTTCAGCAGTGATTCCATTAATTTTCCCACAACTGATGTCAGACTGACTGACTTATAATTGCCAGTCTCTTCCCTGATGGCACTGCTATGACGTGAAGTGACGTGAAGTGACGCGAAGTGATGTAAAGTGACAAGAAGTGGGACTACATTTACCCTCCTTCAGTCCTTGGGAACCAATCCTTTTTCCAATGAGCTGTTAAATAGCACTGTCAGAGGCACACCCAGTACTTCCATGAGCTATCGCTATACCCTTGGATGCACCCCATTTGGCCCTATTGACCTGTCCACTTTCAGAATAGCAAGCCCTTTTTGGACTCTCTCTTCTGAAAATGGACTGCTGTCCACCCCCTTCCAATGCTCTTGTTATATTTTTGTAGCCCCTCCCCTTCTCCTTCCTCTGTGAACACTGAACAAAATAATTTGTTCAGGATGTCTGCCTTTTCGTGGTCCCCATTTGCACACCCCTCCTCCTTCCCTTTTTAACCTTACAGTCCCTCCCATGTTCTTCCTCTTTCCACTTACATACCATATTTCATTGATTATTCGCCACAGCCAGTAATTTAAAAAGTACAGTCTTCCCCATATGGCTTTGCTATTCTTGTACATTACAGTACTACATTCACAATAATGACAACTCTGTAAATGCTTTGCCATATTTCCTTTAATTAATAAAAACTAGCAACATTCATCATACAGCTACAAGTAAAGCTTTGAATACTATTACCTCACCTTGCCATTATTTCATGACATCCTTTGTTGGATTCATGGGGCATCAATCAGGTTGGATGGGGGACTGTCATTCAGAAGTTGACCTCAATTAATAGCCACCCTCAGTTACTAGCAGTGGCTAAAAATCAATTAATCAAATAGAAGCTGTGTCTAGTAATTGGTGAAATACTATATTTAAAAAAAACATCTTGTTTTATTTCATTACTGCCTGAGCTATACTCTCTTCATGTTGTGCCTTTGTGCTCCTTACTGATCTCCCTGCTTCCATCTGTTTCTCCTGATACAAATCACTATCCCTCTTCCTCTGCATTTCCTTATACCTTCTGAATGCTATTTTTTTATTACCATTTCCATTACCTCTTTTGAGAACCATAGCAGTTTTTTTCCTCTTGCTTGTGCTCACTTGCTTGACCTAGAGGTTTGTTGTCTTCACTAGCCTCCCTTTTAGCTTTACCCACTGATCCTTCACTCTGGCCAGGTCCTCTTTGAGGCATTCACACATCTTTATAAAATTTGCCCTTCTGCAGTCTAAGACCCCCACCCTTGGGTGGTTTGATTCTGCAGCCATCCTTTTATTGAATCACATTGTATGGTGATGGTTGGTCCCCAGGTGGCCTCCTACCTTGCCACCTGCAACCCTGTCCCTGTTTAATTATTGCTCATCATGAGTGGGTTCACTAATTGCCTGAGGAATGCACCCTGCAAGGAGTCTAGGATATCCCTGCTTCTAGGTGAAACTGCAGCTGGGAGGCTCCAATCTCCATTCAGGAGATAGAAGTTCCCCATCAACCGCAGCAGCTCCCCCTTTTCTGCCATCTTGCCTATGATTTAATGACTTCCCTCACTACCTTATGTAACTCACCCCCCCCCCCTTGCTGGAAGTCTGTAGATCATGACAATGTGAAAAGTGGCTCTGTTCCCCAGCTCCAGTTGACCTGCAGTACCTCTGCTCCCCTATATATTCCCTGTATCTCCATCATTTTTATGCTTTCCCTCACATACCGCACAACACCTTTACTTTCCTTCCCACCCTGTCCTTCTTGAACTGAATATAGTTACTATGGACATGTCCCAGTTTTGGTTCTTGTTGAAATATGACTTGGTAATAGCCACCATATACAGGCTGGCCTCTGCCATGATAACTTCTAGGTCATGAATATTATTTCCTGGACTTCTAGCATTCACATACATGGCCCTTGAGATTTCATTACCACTCTAATTGATACCCCCCTTTTTACCATTTTACCCTCCCTCTTTGCCCCTATCTTTTTAATGATCCTATTTCTATCCCTCTTTATTTCTACCACACATCCTCCTTAATTAATTTGAACAATGGGGGATTCCTCTCCCCTCTGGTTCTCCCTAATCTCTACTAAAGCCTGTGGGAGTGCAGTCTCTGCCTCCCTGATTTCTTCTGCCACACATCTTGGCTAGTTTAAATGTTTATCAAAGTAACATTTAAACCATCCACTGAGGACTGTGATTCCCCTCCCAAATCGATGAAGCTTATCACCCCCTTGTAGACTATTATCCCTCCTGGTGGATCCCCAGTCCCCAATGTGGCCAAACCACTCCTCACTGCACCATCCCTTCAACAATGAGTTGAAGCTCCTGTGCAGAGACCCCTCTCCTCCCACCTGTCATAGACGGGCAGAACCTCAGTGAAAACAATGAGCACACAGCTTATCTATGATCTTTTCCCAGTTTCCTAAACTCCACCTGCACTGTCTTAAACCTCTCCCTAGCCATGTCATTAGTCCCAAGGTGGACAATGACATCCAGCTCTGTCTCCCATCCTGCTGCCCTAGTTATACTCTGGATCTACTTCCCAGCCCTCCTGTCCATGGCACTATGTAGGTACCTGACCCCCCTTGCCATTATCAACTCTATCCTCTCACAATCATTTCCCCACTAGAAGTTGCTTCCTCCTTCTCTGAGTCCTCATCCACCTTCCTTTGGGTCTCCACTACACGGGACCCCCAAATCCTCCCTGGCCATTGCTGTAAATGCCTCCTCCTGGCAGTCTCACCCCATCAGAGATGTATAAGAATTGTGCAGTGGTACCAGTTGAGGAATGTGCCTCTGATGTACCACCCCACCCTTCTAGAGCCCACCATTGTCCATCTGTTCCTATTCCCTAGCATTATCTGATGTAATGGTGGCAGATTTGATGGCCCCTGGGTGGGGCAAGAGGTCTCCCAAATACTAACAAGTTTGGCCTGGAATCTAGTGACCTTCTCCCTCAACCCAGAGATGTGTGTGCATATGGGGCAGAACCACAGTCTCCAGAAGGTCTCTCTGAAAACTGACACCCTAAAGCCACTGCATTATACCACTCCCAGCATTCCCAACTTCTGTTCTCCCTGTATTACCTGGAAATACATTCTTCATTCTAAACCATTTTTCAGCATGCAGAAATATTAGAAGAGTCTAATCAATGGTAACTGCAGATCCAAGCCACACCACACTAGAGATCTAAACTACAAAAAAGCTTTTGCTTCCTTGGGTCAAGTTGATCTAAATTTATTTTTATTTACTATGCTTTTTGCAGCTACCAGCCACCCGGTAACTCTGTCAGGTCACGGACCCTAGCTCCCACCTCCATATAGGATGCACCCCCCTCTTTGTTACCCCCTGGGTTACCCCCCTAGGGTGGGGCTTTGGCACCGGTCTCCCCATCTGGCACCACAGATGATGGGATAGGTCAAGGAGGGCTGTCCTGGAGACTAATCAGTGCTGAGGGCTGACATCATGGATGGTGGCTGGCAGCTCAATTATTTTCCCCCCTTAAGCAAGGGGTGTGAGTGTGCAATGATGCCAGTGTCCATCCTGACCCTCAGTATCAAGCTGGAGCCAAATGTTGTGGTACCGCAAGCCTCCACCAGGGGTTCCTCTAGCACTGGTCACACACCGTGCTCTGCCCCCAGAGAAGGACAGCAGTCCATGGGACTCTCTGTCTTTCTCCCCCCCAGGCCAGCCCTTTAATGAATCAGGTGCATCCTCAAACCCGGGTCGCCGGCACCTCAAGCGGAAATCCAACCGCTGCACCGACGGGCCAGCTTAAGTCTATCTAACCTGACTCAGGGGTCTAAATCAGCACTGCAGCTAGTTCATCCATCTTTAGCTGGGATATTATTTACAAGCCTGCAGAATTAGTAAACATAATTAGAAATACAGAAACATAGAATTTGTCAGCAGAAACAACCTGGTAGGTTCATCTAGTCTACTAGTCTGCCCTGTTTTCCTTGCCTATTAAATGGAATGTGGTTTCAGAAAATTAATTGAAAATATATATAGGGCTGGATATTCAAAAGGGTTGTGCCATGCGCAATAGGGTTGCGCCTGCACAAGTCCAAAATTGTGCCATTCTGCCATATTCAGCAGGAGGCAGTTGCACCCCCCAAGTCAAGCTGAGCAACAGCGCAATGCTAATGAAGGCATGCTGAACCAGAGGGGGAGGAACCATGCATAAATTGCACAGCCGATATTCAGCAGGCTGTGCAGAGTTGCAGGTGCAACCCCAACCCGCGCCTGCACAACATTGAGCAAAAAAAAGGAGAAGTCGAGGCCACCCACAGGTGAGCTGCCGCATTGCAGGGCACAACACAGCAGCTGTCACCTGTGGGTGGCCTCAACCTACTCCCTGTGCCCCCTGCAGCCCAATCGTGGGCATATGCAACTCCTCCCCCAACTGGCCTGATCGGCGGGCAAAAGTGTAAAATCCCCCTCCCCCGACTGGCCCGATGTGGGCGCAAGTTTAAATAAACCCCACCCCCAGCTAGCCCGATCGCGGGCATAGTATAAATGAACCCCCACCCCCACCAGCTCGATCGCGGGCAAAGTGTAAAATAAAACCCACCCCCACCAGCCCGATTGCGGGCTGCAAATTATTCAAACACTCCCCAAGAACATATTCCTGATGGTCCAGTGGACCTCGAAGCCCGATCGCGGGCTGCAAAGTGTTCAACACCCCACCAAGGACCACCTACCCTGGTGATCTAGTCGCCCCCCACCCACCCATGAAGCCCCACCACCCGCCCCCCATCAGCGGCGGGTGGCAGCATCCCACCGCCTGCCACCCGCTGCCCACCGACTGACTGCCTGGTAGGGCTGCATGCCCATTGGTTCAGAGCAAGAGCCAATGGGCGTGCAGCCCATACCATACAAGGCAGTCCAGATATGTGAATGCGATCGGGACAGTCGGAGGGAGGGGGGATTTTACTTATGCCCGTGATCGGGCTGGAGGGGTGGTTTTATTTTACACTTTTGCCCGTGATCGGTCTGGTGGGAGGTGGGTTTTATTTACACTTTTCCCGCTGATCGGGCTGATGGGGGGTTTATTTACACTTTTGCCCGTGATCGGGCTGGTGGGGGTTTATTTACACTTTGCCCGTGATTGGGCTGGTGGGGGTGGGCTTTATTTACACTTTGCCCCATGATCGGGCTGGTGGGGGTGGGTTTTATTTACACTTTTGCCCGTGATCGGGCTGGTGGGGGTTTATTTTACACTTTTGCCTGCAATCGGGCTAGTGGGGATGGGGGTTTATGTAAACTTATGCCCGCGATCGGGCCAGTCGTGGGGAGGGGGAATTTTTACACTTATGCCCGTGATCAGGCTGCAGGGGGCATCGGTCCCCAACGGCTGCTGCCTGCCAGGGCGCCAGGCGCAAGTCGTCGGGGATCGGCGCACCTGCATGCTAATAGCATGCAAATAGGGCCATAAATAGATGCAAATGGCCCCCCCTGCACCTTGCATGAATTATGGCCCCATTTGCATGTCACCTTTTGAATATGGGAAATTTGCGCATGGCGCAATGGTATTTGCGCCACCGCAACTTGAATGCTCCACTCTGACCACTTGTGGTGGTGCAAGTTCCACTGCACCACGCACAGTGGCTGTGGCTGGGGGGGGTGATATTCAAAGGAGTTGCTCAATAGTGCAACTCCATTGAATATTGCCCCGGCCACACCCCTGCGCAACTATTTTGTGCAGCGCAAGGGCTTGCGCCACAGAATAGCACAGTTTGAATATCCAGCCATTAGTATCAATGTTTAGGCTAGTAATTGATACAATCATGCAATGGGTAAAGCAAAGAACATAGAATTTACAAATACTGTATAGAGTATCTGGCTGCTGCTTATGCCTGTGTCTTTTGTATATAAAAGTGGCAGAACATTATTGGATAATTTGCTATAAAGGATTAAAGAATGTGTGAAAATGTTGGTTATACTGTAAGTTACATGCAGCTAAAAAGGAACTGCTTACTTATGGTGTAATAAATAAAAACATGCTAAATCAGTAGATGGGGCCAAAATGGAATTTTTAACCATCTGAGGTGGTTATTTTGAATAACATTAAGTACAGAACATTTTGCCTCATATATATGTTCTGGGAAGGAATGAGTTAATTCACATAACCAACAACCCAGAAGACATATATTGGAAAACAGCAAAGAAAACTATGACACTTAATTTATGTTGGTGAAATTTGATTTTAAAAAATGGTACTTACTGCAATGGTAATTTACAGTATAGTAGGACACATTAAAACAAAGATGTCGCCTCATCTGTATATCATTTAGACAGTAATGACTTATCTTACCTTGATATTACTTAGAATTTTGGAAATGGTTATCTTTTGATTTTCATAACATCATAGAAGACAGGGATAAAGTAGTTTTGAGGAGAAAGGAAAACATACCGCCTTATTATGTGGTTAGCTATTTTAGAGAAAACTGAATGAGATCTGAAGCTAATTGAGAGTTTAGGTTTACAGATGCTATCCATTCTGTTTTTGATACATTGGCCAACCTGAAATATCAGAAGTTCTGAAACAAATAGTGTATTATCAAAACCCCTTTTCTGGGCTACATGGATCAGGTCAGACACTGCACTGTCTGCACAACCCTAATTGAGATATCTGATCTGCATCAAATGCCCCTCATTAAAGTCATTTGTATAGAGAAGCATGACATCCAACGTGAATATTATGACATGATGGGGCTACAAATATGCTAAATTTATTTGGAGAAAAGAATAGCACTGTTTCCAACAAGAAGAGCAGACAATATATCTCCAGTAAAGGCAAGACAAGTAAATCAGTTGTTATTTTGTAAAATTAATAATAAACTACTGTAAGGAATAGCTAAAAGACATACAGTACAGTACATTTAATACAACAAATGACTGTAAAAGTTTTCTAAACCTGAAGGTATAGGTGTCCTACTGAAATGACAAACATGACCTATGAAATTGTCTTTTGAAGAAGTCAGTTGATGCAGAAATGTTACCATGTTTTCATGGTCTGGAATTTGTAGTCGGGCACCAATAGTGTGTTGAGATGGTTTATTATTTTGCAGTTTGAAAGTTATTAAAAAAAAATATCTTGTAACTAGTGCAACTAGGTATCAGCACAAAGGAAAGCATTTTGCACACAATGCTTGTACTTTATTGATGCAAGATACGACCATAGTGCATTGCACAGCAATCTGCATTTTGTTTCAGGGAGTGCAAACGAGCTCCATCGAGTTTTAGTATTTTTTTATTTTTTTTGTTAATACTACCATAATTTCTTTTGGATGAAAATGGTTACATGTTTGTCTTGTAGGTCCTGTACTGTCAAGCTGCTTCTACAATTCTTTTAAATATGAGAAAAGTCTGCATGGTAAATACATTTGCAATAACAGTAGATTGATAAGCAGATGTCTTTACTTCTGAATGCGTTTTCAAATACTTGTGCTGACTTCACATTTGAATGCTAAGTGGTTATGAATGGACTTACTGTTCTGATTTCTTTTGGATGGGTAAGTGCACTACCCTGTTTAGCCTCTGAAGTTACTCATGTTCAGGCACAAATCTGGCTGACCAGGTAACTATTCCTTTTGGAAACTGATCACCACTAGACTTAATCTCTGATCTTCCATCAAATCCCCTCATTCCCCTCTACCCACCTATATCCTTCTTACCCTCACTTATGAATCTCTGCAAACCCTCTTGATACCATCCTCACATCCCTGCCTTTGCATCCCATTCATGCTTCTACTGTCCTATATGCACCTCCTCTATATCTTGCACTACTTGTCCCACCCCCACCTCCAACTGATGTACCGCACCAGCTCCACTTTCTCGATACCTCCATACCTAACAATCACCCTTTCCCTTGATCAACCATACCCCTTACCAATTTCCATCTCCTCTTGACAAAGAGAACTAGTTCTCCCCTCTATTACCCCTTATCCCTACTCCAAGAACACCGGCCTCCTCTCTCCCCACCTGTCCACACTTTTCGTGACCTTATTTAGTTGTTAGTGAATTTGTGTTGCCACTTGATGACTGCTGTTCTAAGTTAACTTTTACTGTACAATATATATGTATTTACTCCTATTTCTTAGTTTTCTATGACGCAAAACCTTTGTAAATGAGCTCTTAGCTCAAAGGATGTAATTTCTAGTACTAAATAAATATATAATAAATAAAATAAAACATATTTGAACTCAGATTCATTAAATCAGTCCTGATCACACATGAAAATGGGCAGTGTTGCTCATGTTGCTAACCAGGCAAATAAATAAATAAAAGTCCTTCAGACTTAGCACACTAGAAAAGATTTGCATGGAAAGTTACTCATCCTACTGTACTCTTTAACACTTTATTTACTTTATTTCTATATTTAAAAATTGGCAAGTGGAAGAAGCGCACTGAGAGAGGCTCATTTTCAGAAGTGACTTGGGGGGGAGGGGGGCAGGCAGAAGCATAACTACAAACAAATTTGAGCCAGTTAGGTGATGTGGTTACAATGATGGTGACATAGAAAGCACAGGGTAAGTGCAGAACAGACAAAATGGCAAAAAATTGCATACGGAGGACTAATGGATTAGCATACAAATCATCTGTGCAAACTGGGTAAACTCAAAGTACATAGTGCCAGAGTGAAGAGAAACTGAGCTGGTGCTGAATATTGGGGTCAAAATAGGTTGATAAACTTCAACGAGGTTGCTGGAACTATAAGGTTAGGTGGCAGGAGAGGTAAAAGATGATCAAAAGCCAGGCAAGGGTAAGGAAGAATTCAGGAAGAGGATTGTCAGTAGCACGGGGAAGGGGGAAGGGGTTTTAGCTGGGATCTAAAGGAGGGAAAGGGGGGGAGATGGATGGAGAAGGGTAGCTGGTTCCTCCTAAGGTAAGGGAGGTAATAGAAAAAAACAGATTTCCTGGCTGAGGAGTGTAGATGGGGATGGGAGAATGTGCATGGGTTTCTTGAGTGCAGGGAATAGGAAAGGGAGGGGATGGAGAGTAGATGGGAAAGGTATGAGAGGAGGAACTCAAACCAGTATTTAAAGATAAGTGAAGCACAGTGGGACTGGTAACATTAGGGGAGAGGGAGAATGGATAGGAAGGAGTAAAGGGAGCAGTGATGAGTACAAGAGGGTGAAATGGTAGTAAAGTGGCAGAAGGCATAGCAGACAGTATCCAGTACCACAAGGGAGGTGGAAGGGGGTAATGCAATAAACCATATCTGCATAGTCGAATACAATGAGAACCATTTTGGTGCCCAGCTCCCAGAAGACCAGGGGAGAAAGACTGTTCTTACTGCAGTACAAGGCACTGAGTTTGGGGTGGAGTTTGGCATGGATGGCATCAATCTTGGAAGAGACAGCAAGCCTACTATCTAACCACACACTGAGGTGCTTAAAAGCTAGGACTACTTAAAGCAGTGTGCCATCTAAAAGAAGAACACAGGGAGTGTGACAATCCATGCCAGCTTCTGGCCAGTACCAAAGGTAATGGGCACCATTTTTTTGTGTATTAACCTGATGTTGGTTGGACTGCAACCAGTGCAGAACATTGTAACAGTCTTGTTGAAGTGAAACTTCCAGAGATGCAGTTGAGAGAACAGGGGTGTAGAGAACTGTGCCTTCTGCACATACATGTGATATGTGAGTCAGCATAGGTGGAGGGGAGGCCATTTTGAAAGATGGAGAAGAGTATTGGACCTAGAATGGAACCCTACAGTACCCCAGCCTGGATAGAGTGGGGCGGAGGGATGGTGCCTCCTACCTGTAATGATTGTTGACAGTCTGAGCAGTAGGAACAGAACCAGTTGACAGTGGGGGTGGAGAGGCCAGCAGAGCTCAGCTTACCCAGGAAGAGTGTATGAGATGCCAAATCAAAGGATTTTGCAAGATCAATGAAAATGGCTGCTGTGATGTTCCCCTTATCCATTGTTGAGAGGATGGAGTCAGTGACCCTAAGTAGAGAAGAGATGGTGGAATGAACCTTCCTAAATACAGAATGGATGGGGGAGAGGAAGTTGGAGGAAATCTTCAAGAAATGGATAGACCTGTTTGTCCTGCAACTTCACAACAGAAGGGAGGCAAAAGATATAGCAGAATTTGCTTGGAGTGGAGAGATCACCACTTTTGTGGAGGGGAGAACCTTGGCAATCTTCAAACACTGAGGGACAGTGCACATGGTGAAGGAGAGATTTAGGAGGTGAGTAACGGGGGGAGGGTGATGGAGAAGTTTAGGGTCCAAGCTATCTGGGTTAGATTTGAAGAGTTGAATGAGGAAAGGGTGAACAGGGACTCGAGGGGAGTTACAGGGGGAACCAAACCCTGGGGAGTAAGGTAAGGTAAGGAGGAGGGATGAGAATAGGGTAGAGAAGTGGAGCTAAGAGGTGGGAGGGGGGATAATACAAGTGGCAAGAAAAAACTCATTGGCATGAGTAGCAACAGAGGGAGGATCACACTCTGGTGAGGCATTAGCTGGGAGGATAGGGGGAGAGGACTGGCGGGGGAACCAAAAAGGGAGTGAATTATTTTCCAGAACTTGCCTAAGGAATTAAGATTATTCTGAAGGTTGGCCTTGAAGTCAAGGGACTTGTTAGTAGGAATGTCCTTTGTGCAAGAGTTCCAAAGTGCCCTGTAGGAATGGAGATCCAACAGGGTGCAGAATAATTTAGACATGGCCCAGGCTTGGTCATGGGTCTTGCGCCATAAATCGATGAGATTGAATGTGATCCAGGGTTTGTGAGATGATTTAACCCTGTATTTTCTAATGGGGGCATGCTTGTCTCAGACAGCAGTAAATATTTAGTGTAAGATGGAGAGGGCCATATCAATGTCTGAGATGGTGAGCATGAGGGATCAGCCAGTTGCAGCTAGGTCACTCAGTAGAGCTTTTTTAAGTGACCAAAAAGAACTGGACAAGACATGCAGTACTTTGGGAAAGAGAGAGAGAGACAGGCTTTCCTGTCACAAAATATCATGCAGTCATCACTGAAGACATCTGGCAATATTCCAGCAGCAACAATGTTGCGGGGGGTTGAGGCAAGAACCCAGTCCAGGAGTGTATGGTTTTATGAGTGGGGAATGAGTTGGGTGGGTTTTGTGAATGGTTAAGGGACTTTACTAAAATGAAGTATGATAAATATAATATATACACATACTGTATATATGGTGAAGTATGGTAAACATATTGTTTGGATTAATACAAAGATTGTTTTGTGGTGAGAGACAATGCACACACACTTTGGGCATGTAGTGAGCTGGAAAACATTTGTAGGGAATGGTGGAGCACACACTGTAGAGGAGGTTTTCGAACAGAAAAACATCTAAGTGTGCATTTTCTTTCTTGGCCATTGCTGCAAAGAAATATTACACACAAGGGTTTTAAATGTCCCTCCAACTACAAAGGAATGTTCACAGACAAATGGTCGTGATTTATGAGAAGAAGAGACTGATAAAGATTGGGAAACTGCAGAACAATGGTTTTGACTATAAATGGATACAGTGGGAGATGTTAAGTACCTGAAAGGTAATTTATTTTGTTTTTTTTGAGAACATTTCTTGGACTACAGAAGTTTAAATAGCAGGACATATTGTTAGTTAAATGATAATCTAGCTGTTTTTTTTCTTGAAAATGTTGTTTACAGTACATTAAGTCAAATAGTCTAACAGCAGCCTCAGCTTGGTGTCATGTTTTCCTAAATTCAAGACTAGTCCCATATTAGTTTGTTAGGAATTGAAAATGAATGGTACTATTATATAAGAAATAGCTTGTGTCTGATAGGAATTGGAAATGAATGGTACTATTATAAAAGGAATAGCTTTAACCTTAATATATAGAGTGAGGTACTACTTCTAAAACACTTTTGCCAGAAGTATAATGTTGCCATATACAGTAGAAAAACAATCACAATAATCTTCAGAAATGATATGCATGCATCCACTATATTATCATTATAACACTAGCAGTTAAACCATAAAGGCCTGTTTAAACAGGTAGGCTTTCAAAGGTTCTTTAACTTCTGCTATGGGGGCTATGCAAATATCTCTAGGGATAACATTCCATTTTGCAGAGACAGAGCTGCAAAGGCTTACTCTCTAGCAGTCTTCAACTTTATTTTGTGTGCAAACAGCAGCTGTTTCCCAAAGGATCTGAGGGAGAAAGATACTGTAGGATAAAAAGGAAGGGCCAAATTGAGTTCTGGCTACGTATGTCAAACAGTCAAATAATGAGTGCTTTCTTTACATTATGATACATGTTTCACCACTAGTGTGCATTGCAATTTTGAAACAACTGATATTTTAATATTCTACAGCAAAATTAGAATAAATTTGTATTTGTTATTTAGTGCATATCTTTCTGCACTGACATCCTCGTTTTGAATGAAAGTCTTTAGTTGCACCTTCCTTTTCTGGTGCTGCAGTATTGAAAGTGCTTTATTGTACATGTAAATTAAAGAATACCTGCACAATAAAACCCAGACTTCAGATGTGCCTGTAAATTTGCAAGGATGTGCAAATACCCAGTTTTCCAGTAGAACAGCTATATAGGGGAAAGGCAAATATCACTGAAAGTGTTCCACACTCAGGTATCAAAGCAAGAGAAAGGGCCGATCTGTTTTGTTTTTATTTAAGACCTAAGAAAGATTCAGATAATGACTGTAGTAATCGACTTGGCATGTCTATGGTAAGATGGACAGTTATGCACACCGGGCCAACTCCATAAATAGCTTCATGTGTTAATGTCAACATCTTGAAATTGGCTTGAGAGCTAACTGGCACTCAATGTAGTAATTATTGGATATTCTGGATAAGGTTGAATTGGCCAGCAGTAGAAACTAAACATGCTGCTACATTCTGCACCAACTGCATACATTAACTCAACCCCCGAGAAGGCCCGCACAGTACAACATGTTGCAGTAGTTGAATCTTGACTCAACTAAGTCATGTACCAGGGCCTTAAGTGAATCAGGTGGTATACATGACCCCAACTGGGCATTGTTTATAGGTGATAGAAACCATTCAGTATTATATCTACAACCTGAGCTTCAAATTAGAGCTCCTGGTCACAGAGTATAACCTTAGGTTATATGCTAACACTACATTCTCACTGTTTACCCAGTCCCACACCTAAAATCTTTGTTTATCAGGATTGAACTTTAGAAAATTGCTGGCTATCCAATTATGAAAGTCAGATACTGTAGGTATGTGGCCATATCTGACATTGCTCCATCAGGGTCACTGTTGAGGATCCATCTAACTGGGTGTTAGCCAAATAAAAGATCCCAATGCTGTACAGTGGTATCCACAAATATGTCCCAGTTTATCTGGACAAACTAAATACAGTATGTCACAGAAAATCCCAATTAATTTCAATGTAATGTCTTATGATATTCTGTATGTGAATATATAGAGGATAATATATGGTCAGCGATAATTAACTGGTTTGTTAACCATTGATAGGTTGCCTGGGTGATCGTGTAAACCTCAAGAGCAAAGCTTGAGATGTTTACTTCGCCATGGCAACCTCGAGATGGCTTAAAAAAACTGGTTTAGTATCGATGTACCATGCATTATATTTTATAGTGTATGATACCAATAACTTAAAAAATAAAAAGGTCCTCACTGTAGTTCTTTCAGTTACTGCCACTGTGCTTCAGATCATGCTCTCACTGCTGCAGCCATTTCAAGGCCATTGGATCAAGATGCACGCATGCGCAGACTGTTCCCAGTTAACCTATCAGTGGGTTAACAACATTGTGATGTCACATTGATATTAAAATGTTGTTATAAAAATGTAGATTTCTACATATAACAATGTTCTGCCATACATTATATACAAATATTTTGTTTTGAATGTCTGAGAGAGGCACACTGAGTGAAAACTTACATCCAGTTTTTTTGTGGGAACGCAGTGAAGTTAAGTGACTTGCTTAGAGTCAAACATTATGCAAGTAGCAGCTGTGGGTTTTAAAGCCAGATCTGCTGGTTCTCCAGGTTCACAGCTTGAAGTTTTAACCTCTCATGGGATTATACTGCCTCCCCACAGGTGTATATCTCTGGGTCCCACTGTACCTGTGAATAATCTTCCACATGGCAGTATATAAATACTGAAATACAATACAGCTTGTGCTTACACCAGCAGAACACCACAGTCAATCACATGTTATCCAGACAAAAACTGCAAGGATCCTACGGAGCAATTAACCAAACGGGTAACACAGGAATTATTGAAACACAGTCATATCCAAACTCTCAAGTGTTAAGAGACCTAGTAACAGTATTCTTTTTTCTACAGTTTCAAATACCATTAATAAGTCTAACAGAACAAGGATTGCCACCTCATCCCTATCCATAGTCAAAAGAAAATCACTGGTAAAAAAAAAAGTGTAAATGTTGTCAATATGGCCAAGTATATATCTGGATGGAATTTCTTATGTAGAGTATATTAAGCTTCTCCTAGAGCTGGATGGCTGCCACTTTCTCCCCAACATAGCTAAGATGGGGATATTGGAAAAATGGTGGTAGTTTGAGAGGTAATCATGTTCGAAAGTGGGCTTCTTTGGGGGGGAGATACCAATGCCTTCTTCAAGGCACCTTCTTCAACAGTGCAACACCTTTTTTCTTAGATGATATCAAAAAAGAAAGAAAAACAGCTGACTATGATACATTGGTTGCACAAAAACATATGCAGAACTTAATCACACATCCCAGCATCTCCGTCTCTATCAACCTGGAGACCTGGGTTTGAATCTGACTGTGCCTACTTGCATATTGTGTGACTCCAAGCAAGTAACTTAACTTCCTTGTGCTCCCAGGTCACACCTGGAAACAAGCTTCAGCTTAGTGTGCCTTTTCTGGTTAAACAATTCCTATCTTTCTCTATCTCTATTGCTGTTGCTGTTGCTGTCTCTATCAGTATCATTATCTCTATATTATCTTTATGCAGTGCTTGTGAGAAGTTTGGACAAATATTTTCAATATTTAGATGGTGGTCAGAATGTAGACCTACAGTGAGAATACTGCATTTTTCCTCACTCTAGATCCCCATGCCAGAATATATCCAAACAGTAGGTTTTGATTGGAGTCAGCAGCACAAGCAGCACACTCCCACTTTCACAGCCCTTTCCTGACTCGTGCACCAGCTCTGAATCCCCCACCTCTCATTTTAAAACTGGTGCTCACAATGGACACTTCTCTAATCCTACAATGCAAAATATTCATAATAAAAAGCACCATTCTACAAAAATTCTTCACAGGTCTTCAAAACTCCTCTAAATCATTCCCAAATTCTCTGTCTAATCATTCCCTCCTACACAACCCTGACTGACAACCTGCCTACCTGTGACAGGCATTTCCAAGCTTGTCTAAGCCACCTTCTAGCTGTCTTTCCTGTGTAATGCCTCCAATATGAGGCTTACCTTTTAATGCCTCCTGGTTTCTTCCATTTGCATGCAGCTGGTGCACCATTTCCCCTCACCTGGCCCGAGTCCATGTTTGCCCCCGGTTCTCCAGACATGTCCCCTCGTACATTTTTTAGCACATTTTCAGGCTTAAACCTTGATTGCAATCTGCCCACTGTGTCCTGCTGCACTCCATAGCAGTGGACAATCACACATGCACCCGTGAGGGCTTTGAAGTACTGACCGCTCATTTTGCTGTTGCTCTGGAGAGGTTTCAGTGGTCCCTGTGCCCCTGCTGAGCTAAATGGGGACTAGTGACCTCAAAGTGGTGCACGGAAAAGCTCAAAAAATGTCTAAATAAAGTTGTGGAATGAGGCATAATGTGGGGCTCATGAATATTAATGAGCCCTACATAAATATTAATGAGGAGCTGTCTGCAGCCCAGGGGGTCAGTGTATCAGTGGCAGAAAATGTGAAGGTGGATATCAAATAAATGACTGTGATCAGAGGCAATGTTGGGGCTTTATGTTTATGGGGGTTTGATAAAATAAAAGTTCATGATCTGGTTGCACCAGAACTTTAATCTTGGGGACAGCGTACAGGCTGCATAGAGAATGTGTATACAGACTCCATGTTTGCAGACAGCAGTCAATCAGAAGCCAGGATTAAGCAAAGGGACTCTTGGGACAGTGCCAGAGACCTGTGGGGATAAAGCATGGACAAAATTTTGGTGCCTAAATGCTGCCCAATGAACAGACTAGGACTGTTATCAGCCTGGACAGCCAAGTGGATTACAAAATTCTGCCTTTCAGTTTAAGAGGGACTGTTTAAATCAATCAGTGTGGCCAGAGCTCCTGAAGAGTAGTGAGGCTCTCCACAGCTCGGGGAACTGTGGGAGAGGCCTGTTTTGCCTCTTGTCAGCCCAAATGCCTGCTGATTAATTAGGATGCACAAGTTTGCAGAACCAGCTGCAGTTTCCAAAAAAGAAGAGAGAGACAGAAAAGGTTATTCCCCCGAGTTAACTTCTAGACTGAAGATATGACCAGAGCTGCTGAAAGATTCCCATGTGCATCTCTGTGAGAAAAGCTGCTTTTACCTCAGGGACTGTGCCAAAGTTAATGCCTGGGATTTTCCAGAATTGTCTCCAGTCCGTTGCCAAAAGAGGGAGAAGTGAACTGCCATGTTCCAGCTTATATTTCCAGGACTATAATTTCTAAGTTAGTAAGCTATGTGGCCTTTTAGAGAACTATATCCCATCTAAGCCTGTGATGCCAAGTAATATGTCTGAGATGCTGTTGCTGCCTGTGAAATCCAAGATGCCAGATGACCAGAAAAGGGAATAGAAGGGAATTAGGTTCTGCAAGAAGATTATTGTGGGTTGTAGCCACCCTCAGGGGCGATGCCTTGATGAGGTGGTGAGTCATGTCAGCTCCTGTCCCTGTATCCTGGTCCTTGCCAGAGAGGACGAAGTCCTGCAGCCACATCCTGCCTCAAGGAGAGCCATCCTGAAAATCAGCCCAGATCCCGAGGTTCAAGGTTCATTGAGTAAAACAGGGTTCTTCCCTGAAATACCAGTTAACCTGTTTTTCCAACTGATTTGCCTTTCAAGATTGCTTGGTGGTTTAGACTGTTCTTTGCAGGCCATCAGATCTGGGGATTACAATTTCTGGGTTTCAAAAAGTGTTTTATAATTTCTACAGGCTAGTACAAATGAAAGCCTTAATCATTCCTTTATTTAAGGGCCCCAATCATCTGCGACACCGGCCAACCCACAGCAACGTTTCAGGCCTGCAACACAGTAAATCCTGGGTACCCATTAGGTTAACTGGACAGTCCAGAGGGGTGAATGTATTGTATTTAAATGCTTTACAAAGACAAAACTATTGCCAGAAGCAAAGAACTAAACAATCTTGGTTTAATTTGCATTCCCCATCCCTTGTTTAACACCCATAATAAATCTGTTTGTTGTTTAAATGTTAACCTGTATCATTACAGAGTCCTGGTTTAATGCAAATAGCTGAAAGGTACTGTGTTATTGCTGGTAACCAGTTTCTTACAGGTGCACAGGGTGCATACTAGAGCTCCTGACCCTGTCGGTAAGTGTGGTCACTGTGAGTCTATTATTAGCACTCTCAATTAGTTGTGAATTGAATGCAAAGTAAGGTATTTGGGGAAACTATAACCATGGGGCCACCAGGTGAGGCTATGGAAAGGTCTAGTTTCCCAGAGAGCTGTATCAGTTCAGGTTCTAACTCACTAAATCATTAGTCTATGAATGCTCAAATCTCTATGAGCTGTTCTATTACCACTCTCTATTGTGCTGTTAACCCCCAAATTTCTTAAAGAATTTTTCTGAGTCAGCATTAGTTAGAATATTTCTATTTTTCTATTCTTTTCAATATTTTCTTTGTGCAAGAATGTTTTCTTGTGCAAAATGTGTGCTTCAATGTGCAACATTTATTTCAAAGTGCATCATTTACTTGGAGGTAATTTCCTTTTTCTGTGCAACCCATTTTTTAAATGGTTTTCAAAACCAGAAACCCTAGGCAGACTCATTAGGAGTCTTTTTTAAATATAGCCCTAAGCTAGGCAAAATGCTACCTCTTTCCATGGCTCTTTATTCCATCGAATCTATGTTAGTTTTTCATGGTGCAATTGCTTAATCCATCGTTTCGGGGTTAGTAGCTGATAGTTGCCAAAAAATCACCTTCTGTTAGGGGTCAAACCTTTTGCTGCTGGAGAATCAACGTACCGGTTTATCAAAAATGAGGGGCATACTTTTTCATTTAATTTCAAAGAACTTATGTTACGCATTCTTCTTTGGCCATTTTTCCTTCCCTCTCAGCAGCTTGGTCATCCTTCTGGTTAGGTGGTCCATTCACACACCATGTGCTGATGTTTCAGAGATTCTGATCTCCATCCTCAGAGCTCTGGGACCTGGGGCACAAAGAAAATTTTGAAAATAATAAAAAATTAAAACTATTTAAACTTATGCTGACTCAGAAAACTTCTTTAAGAAATTTGGGGGTTAACAGCATAATAGAGATTGCTAATAGAACAGCTCATAGAGATATGAGCACTCATAGATTGATGTTTGTCGCTGCCATTATAGCACCTAGTGCTCTTTCAGTTCATAAAAAGAGGGTGAGCAATGTCAAGTTTTCTTTTTCTCTTTAAATCATTATTGTGGGTGGAAGTACCATGTTTGTAGTTTTACTGCTGGTAGTGACACCACAGTGACTCTTGATCATGAACCCAGGCCCCTCAACCTGCAATCAGGGAAGCAGGTAGGTGTAGAAGCACTTGATATAACTGTGCCCTGGTTACACCCAGATGAATGGCACTCAAACCTCAGCAACGCCAATGGCTGCATTCTGTGATGCAAGTTTGCTACCATTGTTTAATCCTAGACATGCTGATGCAAAATGTCAGTATCAGCAAGCATCAGTGTGAGTGAACAGCCAAATCAACCTCTTGTTTTCCTCTCAGTTATCCACACCAAAACTTAAAAATTAAAAGCTTTCATGAAAAAGATTAACGGAGCACAAGAAAAGAAAATACTTAAATGAGGTTTGCCATTGCCCTTTCTGAGAATATAATTGATATTTTCCCCTTGTGCACCATGATCTTTGACTTCACTAATGGCTCTGCCACTCATTATGTCAGAAGGTCAAGCTACACTTTGGAAGAATATCAATGATATTCTCAGTTGGGCCATGGCATATCTATCTATCTATATATCTATCTATCTATCTATCTATCTATCTATCTATCTATCTATCTATCTATCTATCTGATCTAGCTCTACCTAGCTAATCTATCTATCTCTTGCTATCTAATCAATCTATCTCTAGCTATCTAATCAATCTATCTAATCCATCTGTGTATCTCTAGTTATCTAATCAATCGATCTACCTCTAGCTTTCTAATCTCTCTCTCTCTTTCCCTCCCTCCCCCTACAGTGGTAGCCAGTGAGTGACATGATGCAGAATACCAAGATACATCACAGTATGTCACAAAAAATCCCCATTTATTTCATTTGAATTTCTGTGATATTTCACACTTTCTCAGGTTATATAGTAAAGTTGCTCACTAGCTGCACTGCATCTGTTGGGTATATATATTGGACTGCTGTGGAATAACCATACCATGTAGGAGACAGTCAACCTTTATAGGTAAAATATTTATTATACATAACTGAAGATAAATCATGTATCTCAATTTGGAAGACTTATCTAACTTTATCCCCACTTGAAATGGTCAAATAGGAATCCTAAGCTAATGAAACTGGAGCAAGCACAATGCCCAATTACATCACAGTGGCTTCTGTTGTGCACAGAACAGAGCTGTGACATCAACTGAAAACAGATATTCATAAAAAGAACAAATGTAAAAGCTTTACAATTTAAAATACATTGTATAAATTGGTCATGCAATTGCCTGACTCCAAATGTGACATTTATCATTACTTGTAAGGGTGCAGGGCCATACCAGGCTGGGCCCCACCTGCAGTATGCTAGCAATCCAGAGTTAGGACAGATGGGATAAACAAAATCTGAAAGCCACTTAATTCCATCAAAATTAAAAAGTTGTACCTAGCATTAGAAACCATTTTTTGAACAAAGCCAGCTCTAATCAAGTGATTCGACTGTCATGAAACACTGACACATCAGGAGGGAGGACCCTGTTGTCAATTTTTCTTGATAAGCATCCCCCGATTTGGCTTATTCTGAGCAGAAACTTGATTATCAATAATACACATTAAAACCTACTCCTGGTGAGTGGGTCATTATTCCATTTCGGACTGGCTGTGACTACTGTTTATAGAATAGACCCTTTGCAGGAGTGATTTATTTTATAGGGGATGAGGGCCATTCCAGCTTTTTTTTTTTACTTGCTATTGATATGCCCCCTTCAGCACTGCCTCTGCCCCTTTCATTGGGAACACACTAGGCATCTTGTAGGACTCTGCCAGGCATCCTGGAGTTGCTGCACAGGACCAATCCCTATCCTGCCATGGACCCCCCCCGAGCAGGGAAGGAAGGAGACCATTGATCGTCCCCCCCATTCCAATGGGTTGCATCGGGTGGACCAGCTCGGTCGTGTGTCTAAGGGATGGGGCCCATCTCCAGCAGCAGATGTCGGGATTGTTTAAGTTTTTCTGGTGCTTCCCTGCCCCTGAGGACAACAGCACATAAGGAGGTCCAAGGAGATGAGGGCATGTAGAGACATACCATCACTCTGAACCTTAGCTGATGTCCACCCTTCCCCATAATCTGAGGTCCCAATTTGCACATCCACCTGTGGTCACCCAGGTGGTGGTACTACAATGAGACCTGCAGCCCACCCTCCCTGGTGGAGGACAGCAGCCTGACAGGTGCTTGATCCCCCTAGCCAGCTCTCCAGCAAACCAGGCTCAGCCCCGAACCTGGGTCACTGGCAATGCAAGCAGCAATGCTATTGCTGCTCTGGCAGGCCAGCCCCATTCCAGCATTCTGAAGGTTTTGCTGCCATAGTTAAGTCCTAGTCTATGTAGATAGTTTTTGACATATTACAGACAATACCCATTCAATCCAGTGGTAAACAAAGATTGGCTTGAGCCTGACACGTGCACATCTAAAATTGTGCAGAAAAGCAAACATTAAATAGATCACAGGAAGGTCTGTCTGTCTTGAATGGTGATACATGAGAAGCAAGGGTGAACTAGGAAGAGTGGTGAGGAGCATAATTATGACAGGAAGGCACAGTGGCTAGAACGGACATTGCATGTAATGGAAATAAGTGTCATGCACTGATGAGTCCATAATAATCCGTGCCCACTATATATACATTTGACCATATTCCTTCAGGAATGAAAGGACATTGCGTATAATGGAAACAAGTGTCATTCACTGATGGGTCCATCATAATCGATGCCCACTATATATGCATTTGAATTTATTCCTTCAGGAACGAACTGTGCAAGAGTTAAATATCAATACTTAAAAAAAAGCCCATCAAACTATATGAAAACAGCAAAGATTTCCTCTGATACAATCTCCTGTGACAAGAAAATCCCACTTTTAAGAAACATTTTTTCACATTCTAATACATTTTTAAAACCTGATAAAATGGCATGACCTCTCAGATTCAAGAACAATTTTGTGGCTGAAGAAGTCTACATTACAGACAATTATTAAGTCATTTTGCTAGTCCAGATTCTGATTATTTCCATTGCCTTTGTGGACATGAAATGTCATTGTTATTTATAGCTTTTAAGTGCATCATTATTTTCTTAAAAAGCTGTATTTTAACTATCACTGAGCTTCATAATAAGAACAAATGCATTTATTCAGACACCAGTTCTAAAACATAAAGTAATCTATACTCATTGTTCCTCACATTCAGCTCTTACATACAGTACCTTACGCTATCAGCTGTGGTTTGAGTTGTAATATCTCTGATACATTCAGTTCACAACAATCCCAGCAGCACTTCCACTCTTGCAGTGGATTTGAAAAAGCAATAGAGTCAGTCGAATCCTTACCTCCTGGGAACCCTAGCAAAGACAGGTATAGAACTGGCCTTCAGAGAAGGGATCAGCTTGTTGTATTCCTTTCTGACAGCTGCCATCCTTATAAATGGACAAAAATGTGCTGCACTTCTTCAACAGAAAGGAAATTGACAAAGCTGTATTTTGTTCCCCTTTCTATTTGTGTTAGCAACTGAGCCTCTGGCCATAGTCGTCCAGGGGTGGGGGCTACATATCTCAATTCATGTAGGAACATGCTCATCACATTGTCAGGTGCAAGTCAGTGAGTTCAACAGGTCCTGCCTCTCCTGCATCAGTTCTCTGAAGTCTCAGGGCTGAAGGGCAACCAAACCAAAGCATAAGTCTTGTCTCTGAACTCCAAATGCTCCCATTAAGTGTTCAATTCTCTTGGGCTGAAATGGGTGTCAGAGGGTATCACCTGTCTGGGGATCAGGTGATATCAGAACCCAAAAGATGATCCCCCTAAATTTGGATCCTCTTATAGCTACCACTAAAATTGAACTGGAGAGGTGGAAAGCACTACATCTATCCTTGGCAGTCAAGACTGATGCTATTAAGATTATTATTGTGCCCAAGTTTCTACATCTGCTGTCACATTTATTAACATGAATCCCTCCTAAACAGTTCCATAAGATAGATACAGTAGTTAGCCACTTCTTTGGAGAGGGCAAACCACCCAAGTCTAACCATGCTAAACTGTGCAGCCATGGGACTAAAGAGGGATGAGAATGGGGCTGGCCCTGGTTCCATGGACACCATATGGCCTTCATATCAGCCCAAATGGTGAACTGATTTTTGGTACTAGAATTCCTCACACTGCCTATGATCACATTTGAATCCTCCCTGATTGGGGGGGAGAGCTGCCCGGTGGTCTCCCTATATGCAAAATGCTGAGGCCAAAACTTACCCTCCCTCAGGGTGAAGGTCTCTGTGAGGTATTGGAACAGACTACACAAACAACTGTTCAAAAATGCAGTTCAAATTCCATATTTTATTTATTATTTGTTGACCAGAAAGGGAAGATTAGGCAATTCTGCTTATTTTCAACCTTATCCAGCAGAGGGGAATACAGATGGAAAGCAAATGACATTGAAACAAATGAAGCGGTTGGTGGTATTTTTAGTGAAATATGAGGTAGAGGGGTACCTCTGTGGTGTAATCCCAAGGTGCAGATTGGTGGTACTCCAATCCACTGGAACAATTGGGAGACCCAAGCAAGGAATCACACTTGTCAGAGACTTGTATATGCCCGGCACAATAGTCATGGACTTCTTCTCCTCCCTGGAAAAATATTTACAGATTCCTCAAAAGGATTTCTGGAAATACCTACAGATCTGGGATGTGATTCATCACCTACACAGGCTCCTCCCCCCACTTCAAGTGCTTTACAGACCTCCCCATTCTTGATGATACGGCAGAAGCTTCCTACAGGTTGAGCTAATTACATATAGCAGGCATTAAGGGATGCCCAATGAGACCAGACCCAGAAATCGGGAACCCATGGCAATCCAAGCTGTGGATTATCATTTCAGACACCTACTGGGCCAACTGCTGGGGTAGGTGGCACAAAGCATGAAGGTATTGCAAAAGTTACCTGATTCTAAACAAAATCTTTCTGAGATGATTCTGTACGACCCAACTGATAAAGAGCCCGGGCCTGATGAGCCACGACCAGTGCTAGAGATGTGCCTAACCTGGAGTCCACCCTTTTTTTTTTTACATTTTATGGGACTAACACTGTGCCATTCTGACAGCAAATAATCCAGATATGTGAAGAAATGTTAGGCCCAGACCATTACACTGAAACTCCTTTACTGCTACTTGGGTGTTGCCCAGACCAAATCCCCCAAAAGTCCCCGCAGACCCAATGGTCCATGGCAATAGGTTGACAATGAAAAGGTTACTGCTGTATAAATGGAGACTCCAAAGGCCCCAACAATGAATAAATGTGTCCAGGCAGTAGGCTAGCTCACAATCTTTAAAAGGCTCTCTAACTCTGCCTTTGAGAGTTTGAAAAGATATTCACTCTGCCAGATCCATTTCTTACAATCCAAATACTGTGACTGTTCAACTAAGTCATCATAGTACTCTGGTTCCAGATGCCATGCTTCTGAAACTCTTTCTCCAGTATCAGTCTACCTTGTAAAGTTCTACAAATGGGAAAAGCAGAGGTGTTTCTTATGTGTTTATAGTTCTGTGTTATTGATCATTTAGGGAAATAAGAGGACACATAGCTATGCCTTGTAACATTCTCATTTATTATTATGTACAGTATACAACTATAATGAGCTCTTGGGCAGCTGGGCAGCCCCAACTGGCATTATAATCATCACTCAAGTCTTTTAAATTTCTTTATATAAAAACTATACAGGCTAGGACACTATTAGACGCTGTTTATATGATTTGTGTGTGAGGGCTGGTTTCCAGGCTGGATATAGCTTTTGCATTATATGGTGTTATACTGTGATTATATAATTCCTTGATAAAAAGATTAATATTAAATTGCAGTTTTAGTTGTTTTAATCAAAAATGCATGTTTTTGCTCTATGTTCATGTATAGCAGCTATCAGTGACCTTATTCAAATGGGACCATTTGTAATGTACTGTAAATCTTGAAATTTTCATTATCAAATAACTTTCGCTATTTTCACAAAAGCAGTAATTTGTGCTAAAATTAATCTGCAATAATTAGCAGTGTTTCCATTATAGTGAATATAGTGCCGATGGCTTAGCAATAAATTTAATTTATGCAATTATGGTTGCAGTTGTTTTTGCACTAATATTATTTTGCATGAAAATAACTAGTCTTATAGTACTTTACTCATGAAAAGCACTTTATGGGTTCAAAATATTGAGTGTGTCCTGTAATGCTACTGCATTTTGAGCCATATTTGATCACTATATATATATATATATATATATATATATATATATATATATATATATATAATGAAGAGGAAGTGTGTAATAAGAAATTAAGGTTACCTGAGATGTGGGATGCTACATAAACCCCAAGGGTGAGCCCTGAGGGAGTTTATTAGAAGCATCCACACAGCAACCATTAATTTCAAATTCTACACTTCCCCATCCCTTACTATTTATAACTGCGGATTAGCAATTTTCTCCTAGTTTTCTGTTCTGAGCCCCGTCTCACTGACGCTAAGAAATACACACACACACACACACACACACACGCACATGCACGCACACGCACACACACACACACACACACACACACACACACACTCAGTCACTCACTCTTTTTCTTTCTTTTTTTTTTGCAGAGGTGTGTTTATTTAATTCAGCAACTTGTGCTTTCTTCATAAAAAAGTTGAAAGTTTAGATTGCGATCATGATCAGCACTTATGCCAATCAGCCAAGCAGGACTCTGAGCCCTTCTCCGGTCTCAGTGGCAGTTCTTGTCTCCTGCAGCTGCCAAAAAGCAGAATCAAGTAGATATTGTTTTGGTTTTAAAATCTTTAAGTTGTGAACCATGGAACTCATAAAAAAGAGAAAGAAAAGCTACCTAAACTCTCCGTCTGGCAGCTCCTTGCTATTTTGGTTAAGGAGCACCTGCTGGTCTCAGCAGTGACATCTCCTCCATACCTAAGCTTGGCCTGTTCAAATCCAGGCTCTGCCTACTCCTTTCTTCCTCTAGCACCTGTGACTGTCTCCTTTAATCAGCCCTCCTTACCATTACCCAGTCCTTGATTCAGCTCTTTCTACATAGTACTTTTATTGTCTACCCTTAATCTCCTACAACCCCTCACCCACCCTCTCTCTCTCTCCCCTTCGCACTCCCTCCACCACATGTTCGTTCTCTGCGATGTGACAATGCCTCTGGCTGCTCTTACCTTTTGTGTCCTTGCCATGTCTTGTAACACTGTTTGCCCCATCAATGCCTCTGGCTTTAGTTTAACCCAAATGTATGCATTCATATTCATGTAACTAACTGATAACCTGTTATCCTGCCTTTGTTACTTAATTGTCTTTTTTTTGTTGTTGTTATTGTACCGCAACTGACATGGAACCTTTGTAAAAGAGCCTTGGCTCAAAGGTACTTATAATCCTTGATTCAAATAAATAAAAATAAAATAAAGATGTTTGAAAAAAACAATTAGCCTGCCCAGGAGGAGATAAACAGCCAATGAGGGAACGGCTGTTTCTGACTCACTGAGTGCATGCTGGCCGTTATAACCCATGGGTTATAATGGCAAATTATAACTGGTTCAGCCCATTGAGAAAATTGTTGACCAGTTATTATATTACAATAAGTGATGCCACTTTGGCTATATAAACTATGTTTAAAGTGACTTTTTATGGCTACAGTAGGCAGAGCCTGCAGATGTTTTGCATGTTCAAAAGGAGTGTCATGTTTTCTGTCCATGGAACTGACTGAAGGTGTAAATAGTCCCCTCCACCATACCCTCTTCCAAGAAATGTTTTCCACCCTCAAATAAATATGCTTTCATGTTAGTCAATGGTAGCAGGGCACTATTTTCTTTCTTAAATGGGTGGTACAAGAACTGGAACCTGAGTAGTGGGAGGCAGCATTAGTTTTTTGGGGGGAAGTAAGATCCACCCCCACCTCCACCCAAGAAGCTCCTATAGATCCACCCTCTCCTTTTTTTGGATTTCATGTGGGTGGAGCATGAGGTGGATTTATCATATTGGAACAACTGTCTATCTGAGCTGCCTGGGGAAGCAATTAAGGAGAGCCTGAAACTGCATCTAGGCATATCTCCCCCAAACACACACACATAAGCTCCTGAAGATCCAGCCCTACCTTTTTATATCCATGTGGGGGGGCATGAGGTGGAGCTATCATGTTGGAACAAGACACACTAGTTTGGGACCTGAACCAAGCAACAGAACAAGTCTGTGGAGTGATCGTGTTGTGGAGCCCCCTGCATTTTATTAAGGCCTGGAAGAACAGAAGGTACTTAATGCCTTCAAATTGACTTAAAAACCCTTGGAACAGATTATTATCAGAGCCACCTGGGGCTTCAGAAGGAAAGAGTAATTAAGGAGTGCCTGAAACTACAGCTCCCAAGGAAAACAATAGACACAGCATTCTGATTCAAGTTGAAAGAGCCACAGACTTTTCTTGAACATTTATATACTAAAAACATAAAGTTCAGCTTTTGTGATTAACAATATTTGTTTACCATATCCCATATATATATATATATATATATATATATATATATATATATATATATATATATATATATATATATTATCTTTTAGTAGTTTCAAAACTTTGAAAGCATTGGTGTTAGTAATGCATTTAGAAATACATTTTTTAATTGTCTATACAGTTAAACATGCAGTTTCATGTGAGGGCACATTTTGGGGGGATGGGGTTCAAATTTTTTAAATCTTGGGCACAGTATTTGGTAAACACAATCCTTTGATGATAACGTGTATTTTTTCTTTTAAGTTTGAGAAGTATGTATTATATATGTGTGGCAGTGTTGTAAATGGGACTGGGGAATGAATAATGGTTGAAGTGCCTAGAATTTTTTTAAATATAATTGAGTTTATATGTGGCAAGTAGGTAGGGGGTAGTGTTTTGAATGTGGCAGTAGGACATTTTTGTTAGGATAAACATATGCTGTCTTGCAAATAAACAATTGTAAGGGATACATTTTGCAAAACAATGATATATATATAATAGGGTTGTCTTTCATGTATTGTTGGAAGAAATATCTATGGCTCATTTTGTACTATCAGTAAAAGGAGAGGAAAACACATTGAACAAGAAAACAACAGAGCTGACATTAAAAAAACTCTCAACTGTATTTTTTATTTTATTTTATCAGGGACACTAGAAACAGGATGTTAACACATCATTGATCATTGATGCCATTTGTCTGTGTTAGGGAAGTTGAGGGGGGAGTTGCCTTGCACATGTTAAAATATTCCGGCTGTAGTTAACAACTACTTGCAGAAGCAAAAGTCTGTGTGTTCTTTTTTCCTGCTTTCTCTTCATTGATATTACAAACTGAGCCAGGAAAAATGTAAGACTGAACAGATCAGGGCTGACATTAATATGTGATGTTCCTAAGGTCTGTTGCATGCACTATGCTTTCATTTTCATGGGAGGGGAATGAGGTGAATCATGTTGGAACAACTGACTATCAGAGCTGCCATCCCCCTGGACATGCCATTTATCACTCATTTAATATAACACACATGAAGTTTCACATTTTTACTATGAGGGAAGCAAGAAAATAAACCAGCAGGTTTAAATACATTGATTGACACCTGGGAATGAGTGGGGAGGGGGGAGTTTTTTCTAACATTCCTGGTGCTTTTATATTCCCTGAAACCTGCTATTCAGGTATTTTTTATTGCATCTTGTCTCATGCAATCTTCTCAGAGTGCAGTTTGCTCTGTTGTTTAATAGCTCCGGGTGAAGGCCAGTGTCTTGTTACATTTTATTTTGTTTCAAATTAATCACAGACATCATGGCAGCCAAAGGAGACACACTTTGAGTCTTAGGGTATGTACAGCATAATTAATAAGTTTTCATATGCATAATCTTTCCATTCATATTATTGCTAGGCATACTGTAGCTAGTTTGGCATGAAGAATGGTTAATGTGGTCAGGACCCCTTAGCAATTTAGAGGTATATGCAACAAACAAGTCCAGATGTGCTAACTTACCCTACAATTGTTAGGTGTCACAGTCTGCATTTTCTTCTTGAAATGGTAACTTTTGCATTTATGTTTATTTCAAAATATTTAATATTCTGATTGTGTGGTTATGTTATGGACCATAACTGATCTCCTGCCTTAACCCCCTCCCGTGCCCCAACTTGCATAGAAGATAGTGCGTGTAGACAAATCTAATCATTTTGCTGCTGTATTCTGGTGTGTTCCGATGTGTGTGTGTGTGCTTTTGATTCAATTGCTTGCATCTTGCATGGAAAACAGTGCTTGTAGACAATCTAATCCTTTCGCATCGGTGTTCTGCTGTGTGTGTGTCTGTGTGTGTGTGTGTGTGTGTGTGTGTGTGTGTTCTTCCAAGGTTGTTCTTGCAACTTAGGAAAGGTAGAAATGATGAAGTATCTCCTCCCTGTTCCTGGATGCAAGTTCCCTCCACCCTGGGAACACTTGCCTGGTGAATAAGGAAGTGTTGCAGGAACCCAGGGAATGATTGCGGGGGTGATGGTCATCAAAATGGAAAGGGATTTGGGTGTAATCATATTGGATGACCTAAAGGTGGCTAAACAATGTACCAAAGCTGTGAGGAGAGCCAGTGGAATGCTGTGGTGCATAGGAAGAGGTATTACCAGCAGAAGGAAGGAGGTTGTGATGCCACTGTGTAGATCACTGGTGAGGCCTCATTTGGAATATGGTGTCCAATTCTGGAAACCACATTTCTGTCATGCAACTTTCAATCACAAATGGGTTAAAAGGTTCTATTTTAGATTTCTATCCCTTTCCCCCTACTTCTCCCACTGGTTAGCCTTATGGAATGCAACCAGAACATATCTTGGCTAGCATGATGAATGCACCTACAAAAGCTGCTTTTCAGTCTACAGCACTGTCTTTTTAAAATGCTAACTTCTTGTTGAAAATATGGCCTAATTTTTCCATCCATGTTATTGCTAGACTTACTGTAGCTAGCTTGGCTTGAGGAGGGTGAACATGATCAGGACCCCTTAGCAATTGAGATGCATATACAGCAAATAAGTCCAGATGTGCTAAGTTACCCGATAACTGTTAAGTGTCACAGTTTGCATTTTCTTCTTGAAATGGTTACTTTGGCATTTATGTTTATTTTAAAATATTTAACATTCTGACCATGTAGTTATGTCATGAACCATAACTGATCTCCAGCCTTAACCCCCCCCATGCTCCAGCTTGCATAGAAGATAGTGCTTGTAGACAAATCTAATCATTTTGCCGCTGTGTTCTGGTGTGTGTGTGTGTGTGTGTGTGTGTGTGTGTGTGTGTGTGCTTTTGATTCAATTGATGTGTCTTACATGGAAAACAGTGCTTGTAGACAATCTAATCATTTCGCAGCTGTGTTCTGCTGTGTGTGTGTGTGTGTGTGTGTGTGTGTGTGTGTGTGTGTGTGAATGTTCATTCCTCTGAGACTGTTCTTGAAATGTAGGATAGGTACTTCCACAGACATAGCAGCAGTACATTGCATAGCAGATACAAAATGTCAATAAGCAGGTCATGCAACAGATGTACTGAGCAGTTACTGAAGCAAGAAATGTACAGCTGCCATTTTTTACCTCCTGTTCAAAATGTGTTTTTGCACCTGTGGTGCCAAATGGCACAGTCACTGTGCTAAATCTCCTTTCAGCTAATGAACTGATAGTGTCACTTTTCATGTGGTGTGGTCACAAAAAGCCCATGCTGAAAACTTTGAGTGAAAATACAAGAAACACCCAGGGCATTAGGGTTTCTGACCATAACACCCTGCACTGTAGGGACTGACAGGAGTCAGGGGCGTGACTTATGATTGCCAACCAGTAATGCTCATGCCATTCCACCCCATCCCTACCCTGCAGCCAGTGACAGGTATCGAGGTGTGCCTTTGACTCTTCAGACCCAAAGTTCACTCCATTCTCTTATACTGTACCCACTTCACCATATTTCCTTATGGAATGGGGTGAGTGTAAAGTTTGAAAACTCTAAGGCACACCTCAATTCTTGTCTGTGTCTGCAGGGTGGGGTGAGGTCAAATGGCATGAGTGTTATGGGCAATGACCCAAAGGCACACCCCAATGCCTGTCCATGTCTGCGGGGTGGGGGTTGGGTTGGTGTCACTTCAATACTTCACTGCCATTCCTATTCTGCCTGTCTGTCTATGTCTATCTCTCTCTTTCTATATGTCTATGTAAATATCTATCTTTCTATTAATTGCAAGTATCACTATTTTTACCTATTTCTAAAACAAACCTGCATATCACATTTGCTTGCACTCTGAGTACATACTTATGAAACTGTGCATATTTGTACTCCACTTCTGCATAGACTTCATACTTTCCTAATATTCCCATTATCACAAGCATAACTACCCTTATCAAAAGCGACCCCCTCAGAAAGTTAATATCACATTTTCTCTAACAGTCCATCATCATTACACCTGACTTCCTGACATCAACACATTGCTTAAATATAACTTACATCACCTCATGGATAAAAACCCTGTTTCTCTTTAAAAAAAAAATTTAAATAATCCCAAGGCTGAACATATGCCAGTCATTACTTTTTCATGTATTGCCACCTTCTGTACCCTCATGGGGATCTGCATATGTTTCCCTTAATGCTTTGCATTATTGGGACATGTGTAATTGTGTTTTCTTTACAATTTGGCTTTCTGGCCAATATCATCAGGGATAACACATACATCAGTGGCATTTGCTCTGGAGTTCTTTTGTAAGCTTCCTATTCCTTCCATTAAAATGTACACCTCCATATATTTTCCTAATGATGTGTATGCCTTCCTTAGAACAGAAACTGAAACAAATCTTACTACTTACAAATCAGTGTGTTGTTTCTCCATACCTCCTTAACAATTCCACACAACTTCACTAACTTCATTATGCAGCAGTGGAGGATCTGACTAGATTTTGTTTTTGTTTGGTGTTTACTGAATGCCGTGTTCTTTTGCTGTTACAGTATAAGAGGCCAATTTTATAAGCCTGGCTGGAAAGCCACTAATAGTTGAACTTGATCTGCTGTAAATGAAGCATTTAATGGTCAACATTAACTGCTACCTAATGAGCATGGGCTCCTGGCCATAGTCAGAAGCCAGCACTAAATGCATAATCAAATACTGGACTATATATTTAAAATTATTGCTTTGAAGTGAACAATTAAGTAATTCTACTTGCAGCTGTTACGTAAGTATTCCCTAGCTCCCATGATATGGTTAAGTTATCACTTACTTAACTGAAAATTCCAAAACAAATAAAAAAGTGTGAAGCATTACTTGTCTACAAATAATATTTTCACAATTTTATAGTGAAAATATGAACATTTACAGAAAAATTGTCTGCGAATTATTTATAAGAAAAGTGATTAAGTGCTGTACTGGTACTAGAACTTTAGTCTGCAATGCAACACAGGGTAGTGACATCACCCTTGCAATAAATCTTCTGATGCTCACTTTGAGCCAACTCAGAATAAGACAGCCTAGAAGTTTACTTTGATAAACTCTCTTGACATAATCGGCAGGAAACATTACACCAAAAGGGTTGTGTAATCCTCAAAGGAAGCATATTTCTGGTGCTGAAAAAGTGTTACCTCTTACTTCAGGCTCTACTAATGGAAGTTTGTCATGTTTGTCTGTCACCTCTAATTCTGCACAGGTAATGATTTCAGGTGATCTTGATGGTATTCAAGGCATCTGCATGAACCTCAGTGTAGGAGGATGATTTTTATTTCTACATATTGATGTTTTAAAAAAAAATCATACATGAATTCACAATATGGAAATAATTGCTGTTTTGAATATGGTCCTTGCAAGATGGCATTGGCACTAATGGATGTGTTGCTACTTTTGGGCTCTGATTACATTTGTTGTTAAGTAAAAATAGCTATAGGTATAATTTCAGGGTGTAACTGGTGTGCATATTACACCACTGTTGTACTAAATTTAGAACAAAGTACTGTAGTCCCCCCCCTAATTTTAACTGCCACCTCACTCAAAACTATAACATGCTAGAAGTAAATATCATTTTTCCCATCTTCAAGCTGCTGCTCTTTTATTTCCCCAATCCTGAAGCTACGCTGATAACTAAGGCAGTTACCACCATCTAACTACAGTGTACATTTGTGGCTCGCTGCCCACAGTGGAGTTCCCCTTTTCAACATGGCAAGGATATAACTGGGGGTAATTAGTAATGTAAGTGAGGCACCAATTTGCACACCTAAGTGTTGCAGGCAGTTATTGGCCAATTACATCACATTCCAGACAATTTAGTGAGCCTTTCCCTTTTAAATGATTCCACCAACCACCCACACCACACTAAAAATGAACATGCTTATGATGACCACCACCAGGTCTCAACTGAGTGACATTGCAAAAGTGACATCACAAAGTCACTCTACCCTGTAGAGCATCCACTCAGACACTCCTAACTTCCTACCAGCCCATGCTTCTACCATCACAAGCTTGGGTCATAAACCAGGATTGCCAGTATGCCAGACAACCCCACATATGAAGTCAGCCCTGAGATATATAGATACATAGGCCCAACCAGTCTGCTCAAGAATACTACTCACTTGTTAACCAAGGACCCTCGGTATCACTGGTTAATTCGCCCCCTTCCAAAACTGTATTATTCCCTTGTGCCTATCCCATGCAGCCTTGAATCCTGTTAGATTATTGACCCCCACCACCTCCTCAGGGAGTGCATTTCAACCATCCACCTCCCTTTCTGTGAAATAGTGTTTCCTAACATTTCCATTGAATCTGCCCCCTTCCATATTCATGTTATGACTCCACATATTTGAGTGTCTTTTCTTCTGGAAAATACTGCTATTTGGCACCCTGTTTATACCTTTTTTTACTTGAAAATCTCTATAATGTCTCCCCTTTCCCTTCTTTGTTCAAGGGTGTACGTGTTAAGATCATTTAGCATCTCCCTCCTACAAGTATGTTAAGTGACTCGGGCCTCACGCCATTTTCATTGCCCTCGACTGGACCTTCAGAATTAAACCCTGTACTCAAGGTGTAGCATCATCACTGCTTGTACAAAGGAATCGTCACGTCCTTCCTCCTGCTTGTGAAACCCCTGCCTAAGCATCTCAGCATTCTGTTGTCCCTCGCTACTGTCCCCTCGCATTGTTTAGAATCTTGAGATCATTAGATATGATAACACCCAGGTCCTTCTCCTGCTGTATCACCTCCCATACTTGACCACCCACCCTGTACTCTGCTACTGATTTCTACTCCACAAGTGCATCATTTTGCATTTCTTCTTGTTGAAGCCCAAATGCCACTCTCTAGACCACTCCTCCAATTAGTGCAAATCTCTCCTAATTTTTTCCTCCCCTCTGGAAGTGTCCACCCAGTTTCAGATTTTTGTATCATCTGCAAATAGACATACCTTCCCATCAATCCCTTTGCAAGGTCCCCTATAAAAACATTGAACAGGATCAGCCTCAGTACCGACCTCTGTGACACCCCACTGATCACCACTCCTTTCCCTATTGAACCCCCTTAATTACCACCCTCTGCATTCTTCTCTCTAATGATTTTTTCACCAATCTCTTCACCTCTGGACCCACATTCTAGGCTCTTAGTTTGTGCAGTAGTCTTCTGTGCAGCACAGTATCAAATTCCTTGCTGAAGTCTAGATATGCTACATCCACTGCCCTTCCCTGATCTATTACTCTGTTCACCCAATCAAAGAACTCAAATAAGTTAATTTAATATGACCTCTCTTCTATGAATCCAATCTGTCGGTGATCCTGCAGTTCCCTTGATTCAAGATATCTGACAATTCTTTCCTTCAGCAATTTCTCCATTATCTTCCCTACCACTGATGTCAGGCTGACAAGCCTGTCATTGCTGGCTTCTTCCTTGCTTCCACCCTTGTGGAGAGGGACTGCAGTCACTCTTTTCCAGCCATTTGGAACCACCCCCGTCTCCAGTGATCTGTTAAACAGGCCAGTTAAGGGCTCTGCTAGCACTTCCCTCTGCTCCCTTATTATTCTGGGGTGTATCCCATCGGGTCCCTTGGCATTGCCTACTTTCAGCCCTGCTAATTCCTTTAGTACCCCCTCCACTTTGAATGGGCTGGTGTCCATCCCCTCTCCAGCTTTTCCTCTCTCGCTCATCCATTCTCCTCCCCATCCCCCTCCACCGTAAACATGGAGCTAAAGTAGCTGTTTAGGATGTTTGCCTTCTTCTGGTCTCCTTCCACTGCATCCTTGCCCTTATCCCTCAGTTTAACTATGCCCCCTTTGCCTTCCTTCTTTCACTCACATACCAAAAAAATGGTTTTGTCCCCTTCCTTAACTGATTGAGCTATTCTCTCTTTAGGCACTGCCTTTGCTCTCCTGACCTCCCATTCTGCCTCCTTTAGCTTTTGCTGGTACACTTCTCTATCCTCCCCACTCTGCATCTGCTTATATCTCCTAAACTCTGTCCTTTTTCCCTGATCTTTTCTGCTACTTCCCTGCTGAACCATAGAGGTTTTCTTGTTTTTCTGTTCTTGTTTACCTATTTGATGCAAAGATTTATGGCTTCTTCTAAGGCCTCCTCAATATTTGCCCATTTTTCATCCACCCCCTCCTGTTCCCTCACCCCTGCAAAAGTTTCCATGAGGCAGTTGCCCATACGCTTGAAGTCAGCCTACTTAAAATCTAGGACCTTTACCTTTGTGAGTTTCACCTACTGTTGTCCTTTATGTGAACCATACTGTATTATGGTCACTAGCCCTAGTCTTTCCCCCACTGATGCCTCCCGCACTCTGTCACCATTTGTTATGATCAGGTCTAGTACTGCCCCTTCCTAGTAAATGATGCATTTTATATAGAACACTGCTGAGACTTGGGCACAGGGAGAGGTAGGTAAATGTTTTGGTTGTTGTGCACTAAAGGTCCCACAGAATGGGTTATGTTCAATTGTACCCTACGTCTGATTACATTTAAATGTTTGATAAAATGGTGCAAAATCAAAAAACTTGATTGGAGTATTTAGTGAGGTGCATTACAGTCTGGCTAACGTGATCTCCTTTGCAAGAGAAACTCATCCCATAATATGTGCATACCCCTGCTCCCAAGACGTCATAGTGGTGCATTAAGAGCACACTTTCTTGGGGTCAAACAGACCACTATGCAAATCAAACACTCAAGCAACATCAAAAGAAATCATGAAAATAAAAAATAAAAAACTTTACCACCTCCCCCCCACACATGCACACACACATACACTCACAGTAACATTGCTCAAGAATCACAAATTGCAAAGGAAGTCCATCCAACAGTTTTGCAAGAAACATTTCCTACTCAAAACTCCAAGGCACCCCCAACACAGTGCTGCTCTCACATGAAAAACATCTTAAACACCTAACAAAAACATAAAATATATTCCAAAACTACTGTTCTACACAACAACAGAAACATATATGCATGCATCTCTAAATCATCAGCAAAACATCTTCACATGTTGCTCTAAAACCTAATGTTATATCCACTTATATATCTGGTATGCAGAACAAACAGGACAGCTTTAAATTCATAATAACCTGCACTTTAGTGCACCTGAGGCAGGTCACATGACATCTAATCAACAGCTTAGGCTTCCAGTTTCGGACTGACATCCCATGGAAAGTACAAGAAGAACAGCCAGACTTCTGGCTCAGCCCAGCCTCACAGATCACTTGGGAAGTACAGGAAATTAAATGTAAAGTATACCTATTTAAAGCAACAGGACCAGGTATATGCATGCAGCTCACTCACTCTCTGCAGTGCAGCTGTAGTGAACAAGCACAGCATGACTGCAATCTACTCCCCACCACATACCTAAGTTTTACTAATGCTGTAAAACCAACACTATAAAAAGATACACCACCAAATTCACTACTGCACTGCTAATGTAACTGACATTGCTAAAGATTTTTTGAAGTGGAATAAGGCAATTCCATCTGAGAGATTGTGCTATATCAGTGTAACTCCTTGTGGTTGAAGTTCCTTACCCTTTGGACTCAGGATGCCTACTACTCAGTACATTAACATAGCATAATCCCCCATCATGCCTTATTACATACGTAGTATATAGTATCCCAGTTCAGTCACATCAACAGAGAATTACTATATCTTCCCTCTTCCATGACTGACTCCATGGAGACTGATGTAGTCACAACCATACCCCTCAACATTATGAAATATGGTTGTAATTATGTTTGTCTTGTCTCAATACGTGTGAATTCACCAGTGAGATCTGCTTTCAGTGAAAAGTTCTTCCTCAAGTTAATACACTTAAAAAGATTTTATTTGGCAGAATGCTTCCAAAAGTTGGATTTTTGTAAACAATGAAAATAATAAAGTTGATTTACAGTTTGCAATACATGGCATGTTGATGTTTTGGCAGAGCAGTTGTTAATATTAGCTTTAGACTTTTGAGATGGTCCACATTCCTGATATTCTATCTTATTACTTTATTATTTTATTTTGAATTGTTGCTACATTGTCAGTCCCCAAGTATTTGTATACTCAATCATGTTAAAATTCTTCTGTTCTGTACCCTTCAACCAATTTGATGCGTTCAGTATGGGTTAACTTTCCATTATTTATTTTTGCTTTGGTTCTTCTTTTTTTTATTTATTCATTTTTCATTTGTTTGTTTTTTTGGCCTTTCATTCTGTCTCAGCCTGCATCAGGCCCCTCTTCAGTCCACACAGATTCTGAACCCCATCACCTTGCCTTCCCCCAGGGCTTGCCTGCTCACCTGCTGCTCAAGCATAGCATTCCCTCCCTGAGGTGGAGGTCTCTGGGTTGGCTGAGGTCCCACAGAATGGCTAGATTTATGTGCAGGGAGCCAGCCTGGGTTAAAAGGTTGTGGGTTTGTGAACTCTATGTAAACTGTCATTCTGCAGTGGCAGAGGGCATTTTCCACTATTCTAGGCCCTCCCCCCTCCCTGGGACATGTGTGCTGTTGTGGATGGAATAATGGCATCGGCTCAGCCAATGGCATCCTTCCCTTCGAATGTGCACACTCCAAACTGCAAACCTATGGTCACATAAGTTCCAGTTGTGTGGTAGTAGTGAGTCCCCCCTTTGTCCCATGAGTGGAGAACATCCTGTGTGAAGCTCAGTCCTCCCCTCCCTGGCCAGCCCTTCAATTCAGGCTTGTTCTTGAACACAGGACACTGATGTGATGAGCAGTACTGCTACTGCTACACCAATGGACTGGCTATGCTTTCCCTCTTTTATCTAATGTAAATGTCATTAAGGTGTCCTTAGAGAAGGTCTTGACAGGGTATAGTTGCTCTTTCAGGAGTTAATTACATGAATTATAGAGCATCAAGTTATTTATGAACAGGAGGCTAGTTATTTTGGGGGTACCTAGGTGTTTCCACTGCTCAAGCTGGCACCATACCCCCCAGCTGTTAAAAAGATTATTTAGTAGATTGAGGGTAAGGCAGAAGCAGAATGCACACAAGAACCTTCCTGATGAAGGGGAAGAGACTTGCAAAGTGATGGGAAATTTGCTGGTTTGCTGGTGCAGCATTAGTGCTACTACTTGTGGTGCTGGTGACCAGGGCTCAGATGTGTACTGTGTGCCTTGTGCAAAAGAGAGTTTGCCAGGGGTAGGTTGGATGAGCATCCCAAGGACAATACTCCACTTCTAGGGGGGAGAGTCAATGGTGCCCAGCATTTAAGCAACTCCTAGCAGTGGCTGTGAGTATGCCAGCACCATGGCCAGTGCACAAAGGCAGGCAGCAACAGATGTCTGTGGGGCATGCATGGAAGAATACATGCCTGCATGTTGACATCATTGCATTTCTGCATTGGGGGAAAATGATACAGGCAAAAATGCTGTGCAGCAATGCAGAGTGATGCTCTCCACCTTCCCCCCACCAAATGACACCTGCAGCATAGGACTCGCACTGGACCAAAGGTTGACCTCAGTCACTCCCTCATAAGCTCCACCACAGTAGGTAAGCTGAGGGCCTCTGGTCTGGGCAGCTGTTAGGGGATGTCAATGGGAAGGTTAGAGAACAGAGGTGGGGTACAACCCCACCTGTAGTGCAGAGAAAAATCGAGTTTTAAAAAAAGTGATTTGGAATTCAGTCCATAGCACTATTCTTGTGGTTGTTAATGCAAAAATAGCTTTGAGAATTATACAAATTTAGGGTGTCCAGTCACTTTATTTTTCTCGAGCTAACTACAGTCTATGTCATGTGCTTGTGACAGGATATCTCCCTGGAAAATTGCTTGCTGAATTTTGATATTTAGGATGAAGCTGACTGGGTTCTGTAAATCAGTATTAAAGTTTTGAGGGATCCAAGTCTATGTGGTACTTTTGCATGACCTCTTGGTGTTTTTCAGTGCTATCCAAAGAGTGCAGCACTTTTTTCAGAAAAGCATGGTGGTTTTATTTAACGTAATCTGACCTTCAGTGCACATTATTTTCTTTTATTGCAGTTTTGTTTTATTGTCATAAAGTTATTGGTGTCTAAGTGATTATAGATTGTCTGTATCCATTCCAGTATATAGCTTATATTTTTTGGGCAAGCAAATTATTGAAAGAGAATTCTTGAAGATAAGTAGGGTATGATTTAATGTAGAGAAATGTGTTATAAGTTGTTATCCAGGTAGGTGTTAGTCCAGATTTCTTTGGTTGTTTTAATTATTGAAACTGAAGTTCACAATACAGACAGAGAGTGAACTCTCAATGACAGTTGAGACACTGCAAAATACCAGTAGAGGTGGATGTACTGTTATATAGAATACACAGGTGGGTACAGTAAGGCATTTGCATAGCTTGCCTTGCTTACAGTGTTAACAAAAACAGTTAAAAATATTGGCAATCAGTTGGCTGAGTATGAGTCTCAATCATGACAATAGTAAAAAGGATTGTAATTGCACACCTTCTCCGTGATGTCACAATGAGATGTTGATTTTCATACAGTTTCACTAATTACCCAAGTGCAAGTGCAGGAATGTTATTGCCTTTAGTCAGATGCTTTTCACAGCATTTAGACTTGGAGTTAACAAATTGTGAGAGTTCTTTGTCTTTATGTCTTCTTTATGTCAGCATCCTTAGGTGTGCGATTCTATCCTGTTTGTAATTCCATATCTAAGATCTTGAATTCTCATCAACACATGCAAACCCAATACCAAAAGCGATGCCTTAGATAAGACGGCTCCAGAAAGAGAGGGGGGGGAGGGAAGAGTGAAGAGCCACTAGGGCTCTTATATTTATCATTCAGGAAGGAATGAGCAGACACAAGGGTCCATTTGTTTTTTCTGCTGGCAAGCAAATTCTACAGTATGATTCTATAAACCTAGTCATAGCTTCAGTGCACATAATATTCTCTGTCTTTGTTCTCAGTATTAAAGCTTACAAAAATTTAAATATTTCAGAAACTCCATCATTTTCCAGTGAGCATAATATAGCTAACTGAAGTACATATGGCATTTTAAACCTATGAACATACTTTAATTTATTGACAACTCTATATGAGTTTGTGATCTAGATATAGTATTACTGCAATAAATAGAGAATAATGTCTGTGCAGGTGTGTGTTATGAGAACTTTTCACACACCCAAGGTGTGTGATAATTCATAAACCCTGAGAGTGAAGCTCTTAGGGTTTATGAGCTAATCACACACCAAGGGTGTGTGACAAATCCTCATAAAACAAAGATTGCACAGGCATTATTTTGTATAACTGGTGCAAAGTTTCAACAGAGGGAAAAACTATAAGCTGTATTTGTGCCAGCGAGCATGTCCCTGAACAGCTGCCCTACTGGCACAAATACAGTGAAGTGAGAGTGCTAGGAGGAAAATGCTATAATAACCCACTATCAAGTTATTACTGAATTCAGTGGGTTATGACAGTGTTTTGTCATTCATAAGGTAGAAAAAATGGGCAAGCTGGATGAGCCTTGTAGTCCTTATCTGCTGTCAACTTTTATGTTTCTATGTTGTCAGGACTGGAAATCCAGACATTATAGGAGGTCAACAATTATTATATATACATATATAATGGGGATCATAAATAGATCATGTAGTCCATAAATTGCAGATTTTGGTGCCATTAATTCAGAGTTAATAGTAAGGCCAAGCATCCCTTAATAGCACCTCCCAAGATTGCTAAGGAAATCTCACAAACTGAGGGTTGTGACTTGTTTTGTACATGAGCAGCACAATGAAACGATGTGCATAGGAAAAAGTACTATTTTCATACAAATGCTTTTGGAAAAACAATGGGAAAATAAAAACAAAACTATATAAAATAAAGACTGATTTATCTCCAAATATGTACTACATTTCTTTAAGTGTTTCCTGGAGCACAAGCAACTCTTTAAGGATGCTTTTCTTAAAATATCGTTGGGTGGAGATTAATACAAGTTTTCTGATGCTCCCTGAACCCTACCAACCTTTACAAAAATAAATACTTCTTTAGAAAGATCTAATATAAAACTACATTCTTAGGGCTATGTACAATTTTGGGATAAGTCTTGATAGAACAGTAAAACTTAATGTCTATATTTGTTTTTATAAAATTCAGCCATGTAGTATTTAAAGCAAACTGGTTGGTCTAAAACATATGGAATTTGTAGAAACCATATCCTCCTGAGAAAATAGGCAAATATATAAATTTAAATAGGAAAGTACCTCCCCCTCTTAGTTAGCATTGCAGCAAAGTAGCTGCTGCAAATTTAGGAACCACTTTTCAGCAGCACTGAAGGAGGATTGGAGGGAGGGGTGGAGCTGGGTCAGGTCAGGATTGGAGGAGTAAAGGACAGTGTCATCCGCATAGAGTAGGATGTTGCCCAAGCAAGACTGGGGGAGGGAGTAGAGGAAGAGGCTGAATAGTAGTGGTCTGAGGATAGACCCCTGGGGGACTCTGGAGTGGACTGGCAGCCTGTTGGATATGGTGGCACCAATTTTGACCTGCTGGAAATGACCTGTCAAGTAATCAGTGAATCAACAGAGGACATCTTGTGAGAGACCAAGTTTAGATAGTGTAGTTAGTAGGAGGCAGTGGTTTACAGTGTCAAAGGCATTGGTGAGGTCAATGAAGACTGCACCAGAAAGATGACCTTAGTCAAGGGTGGTATGTAGGTGGGTGGTGAACTTGAGAAGGGCAGTAGTCCTTTGCAGAAGCCATGTTGCTGGTTGCAAAGTATGTTGTGTTTGTTGAGATGGTCTGTGAGCTGATCGGAGATGATACGTTCTACAGCCTTAGATAAGGGAGGGAGGAATTGAGATAGGGCAATAGTTGTGAGGGGAGGTATGATCTCTGCTCTTAAATATAGGGGTAATAGAGGCAGATTTCCAGCATGTGGGAAATTTCCCTCAGACATAAAGACTGGTTTATAATGTTGGTGAGGGGGACTTGCACCTCATGATGAGTGAGCTGGAGAACTCTGAGGTCTAAGGAGTCACTGCTGTATTGGGAGTGGCTTATGGCTTTTTTGAGGTAAGGCTCAGCAGACCTGGGGGAGATGAATCATCAGCAAAATGGGGGGTGTGCTGAGGGGGGTATTGAGAACAGGGGGAGGATCAAAGAAGTAGGAATGGAGGATGTGGCTGAGATCAGTGAAAGTATGGTTAAATGTGGTAACTATCTGAATAGGGTCAGTGATCAGGCCTCCTTCAACTAAGATTTGCATGGGGGCAGGGTTTGGGGCTTTGCCACAGATGTCCTTAATATTGCTCCAGAATTTATGCCCTGTGCCCCAGGTAGAGGTTAGAGACGATTTGTAGAACTCATCCTTGGCTTTGTGTCGGGACCATGTGCATTGGTTTCAGGCTTCTCTGTATTTCTGCCTGTCCATTAGGAGGCCAGTCTCATTGGAGAGGTGCCATAGGGAATTCCTGTTTCGCATTAGGGTCAGTAGGTGGTCAGAGATCCAGGGTGCTGTGTTTCCTTTGACATCCTTTTGACAAGAGGGGAAAAACATGTCACAGATGGCATTGAAGGAATGAATAAAGAGATCAAGGGCTCTGTCTGGGTGAAGGGTGTTTGCTATGAATAAGTCCAACTTCTGAGATGAGTTTTTAGGACAGTAAGTTTACTAAGGCCAAGTTTGTGGCATAGGACCATTTTAGGAGGGGACTTATGGGCATTGCCCAACCAGGAGCAGAGGACAGGGGAGCGGTCACTAATTGCATCTGAGAAATAGTAGTGTTAGTGATTTTGTGAGGGTGGTTAGTGAAAACAAGGTCCAATAAGGAGGAGAACCTTGTGCATTGGTCCAGGTGGGTGGGGGAGGGGACTATTTGGGTCAGGTCATGAACTGTGGCTGCGTTGATGAATGGGGCATCAACCTTTGATAGCCAGTTGATATTGAAGTCCCTAAAACAATTTTTTCATTATGAGATGGTAGGTTGGCCAGGTAGGACATGACAGAGTCAAAGGCTGCCTTTTGGTTTCTTGGTGCAATGTATATAGTTGTGATGAACAGGAGGGTAAGGGATTGACCAAGGGTACATTTGAGAGTGAGGGCCTGGGGTCCGGGTAGGAGATGGAGAGGGGGAGCACCTGAACATGCAGAGTATCCTTGGTGTAAATGACACAGCCTCCACCTTGTTTCTCCTGTTGGTCAGCATGGAAAATGTTATACCCAGGGAGGGTCACCAATGAGTCAGGAGTATGAGAGGAGAGCCAGGTTTCACCCATGGCGATGATGTCGGGTTGATGTTGCAGTACCAAGCCTTGATATGAGTCCTATTATTTTAGTAAACTGCATACATTAAGGGTGGCAATATGCAGTCCACCTACAGGGGAGTGTGTGGGTGTGGAGGGTGTGATGGGTCCAGGGTTGGCATGTATATTGCCTGACATAAGGAGGAGGAGAAGAAGAAATCTGAGGCAGGGATGCCAGGATAGCTTTTTGGGGCAGTGGGATTTGTGTGCTTGGGACCCTTTTGGGTTCGGAAAAGTGGGAATGGGTAGGTAAGCAAAGGGGATGAGTCCAGGATCAGGAGGCACAGTGAGGGGAGAGATGGCAGGATCAGGGTTGGTGAGTGGGAAGACCAAGAGGTGCAGGGAGCCAAGCTCCCACTGATAATGCTGGCATGATTCTGTGTGAGGTGATAAACATGGCAGTAGCTCACTAGCAGTGTTGTGGGACAGAGGATCATTTGCAATATTGTGGAATACATTGTAGGTGGTGGCAGCCAGTTGGGAAGATGGACTGCACATCCATATGAAGGAAGGTAGTCAGAAGAAGTACAGGGTGGGGGTGTCAGTATAGGGAAAAAAAAAGCATGAGTGTGGGAGTAAATAACAGAAACATGGTGCAAAGCAATGGGAGGAAGACCTGAGGAAGAGCCAGTGGTGGGTGAAGGAAAGCAGAGAAACTGCCCCTAGAGGTGAGCGAGTATAGGCTGCTAGTAGAGAAGTGGGTTGATTGGCTCAGAGTCACAGCCACCTCTCCCTATATAAGTGCTAGTTTACCAAGGTTGGTGGTGGGGGACTTGGGGAGCCAATGCACAGTGTCGGCAGAGATCAGCTATGCAGCTCCTGCAAGCAATGAGGAGATGGATCTCCTTGGCCAGCTGAGAGATTTGGTTCCCGTACCTGCTGCAGAGTATGTTTCGGGAGTAGGGGAGGGCAACTTGTCTGCTGGCCCTCGCAACCTGCTTTTGGACACTCACAGGATCGACTGTGAAAAAATAAATGAGGAGAAACAGGTAAGAATTCAAAGTAGGAGTGGGCGGGGGTACAGTTGGAATAACAGGACCTGTCCTATCTGTTCATCCGGTTACTGGGGACTCGAATTACAGGCTGCTCTTAATTAAATTGCATCGCATACTGAAACTTGAGATCCATTACATTAAATGTTTTTAAGCACTAGGTGGTACATAAAATTCCTCTAAGCATGGTACATATAATTCCTTTACGCTCATGGTTCTGCTGAAATTAATTAAAAACAGTATCTACATATAGCCAGCCAATCTTTAGGAAACAGCCTGTCTTTAACAAATAAAAACTATCTCCACATGCAGGCTGGCAACAATTAACACTGAAACAGGGTTTAATATAAAAACTGTTTAAAATGGAGTCAACTACGTAGCTCCCACAAGCAATGAGGAGACGGAGCTCCTTGGCCAGCCGAGAGATTCAGTTCCCGTACCTGCTGCAGAGTACGTTTCAGTGGGTGGGGGAAGGCAACCTGTCTGCTGGCCTTCCCGTCCTCCTTTCAGGCCCTCACAGGATCAACTGCTGCAGAGTTCCAGGCTTTGGAGAAACAACTGGAGAAGGCAGACTAACTGATGGGTGTGGATCGGCGAGGGACTGCCAAAGTGCGAGTGTCTGAAGATCTGAGGGAATGGAGAGGTTTCAGAGGGGTTGAAAAAGCGGTGAGGAAGTAAGGAGTTAATTTGCCCAACTAGTATTTAGAGGTGAATTTGGCACAGTGGGAAAGGCATCAATTATCAAGAGTGGGAAAGGCCAGGGCATGATAAAGCTCGCAGTGATGGGTCCGAGGAGGAGCATCAAGAGCAAAATGGCAGAAGGAGTTAGAGAGTGTCCAGTCTGGCCAGGGAGAACTTGGAAGAGGCACCATAGAATACATCACAATAGTCAAAAATTGGTATTATCATTTTCTGGGCAAGTTCTTGCATGGCCATAAGAGGTATGCAACTATAGTTCCTGTATAAAGCGCTTAGCTTGGGGTGCAGTTTTTTCAGGATGGCATCAATATGACCAGAGAAGTTGAGGTGTTGGTCCAGCCAGACACCAAGATATCTGAAAAAGGTAGTGTCCTCCAGTGTAGTCCCATCCAAGGTGTGGAAGAAGGGAAGGCTGAGCAGCCTTGAGAGTCTCTGCCTTGTGCCAAAGGTCATAGACTGTCTTTTTGGCAATGAGGAAGAGCTGATGGGAGGCAAACCAGAGCTGAACCTGGTGGAAGAAATGCTGCAATGTGGTAGCAACATCAGCTGAGCATTTGTCGAAGGAGTACAGAACAATATCATTGGCATACATGTGAATGGAGGAGTTATGGGAGCAGACTAGTGGCAGGTCACTTAGGAAGATGGAAAAGAGAATAGGGCCAAGCACTGCACCCTGAGGGACTCCACTGGTGATGGGGAGAGGAAGTGAGATGGAATCACAGACCTTGACAGACTGGGCTCTACTTGTGAGGTAAGCCCTGAACCAGTTGGTAGCAGATGTAGTCACGCCAGCAGTCATAAGGAAGTCAATGAGAAGAGCATGGGATACTGTGTCAAAAGCCTTGGTGAGGTCAACAAAGATAAATAATAATAATTATTTCATTTGTAAAGCACCTTTCAACATATGAAGGCACTGAACATATTAAAACCATAATATAAGATACAAATTAATAAAACATATAAATAAAATCATACGGTAATAACATCAAATATTAAAATCAAATAATAAAATATTCCATAGAATCATAGCACAATACAATTACTTAATCTTCCAAGAAGGCCATTTGCCACAAGTAAGTTTTTAAATTCTTCTTAAATACCTCCTCGGAGGTGCACTCCCGTAACTGGCGTGGTAGAGAATTCCAAAGAGTGGGTGCAGCATAAGAAAATGATCTGCTGCCAAAGGATTTTAAACTCACTCTTGGAATCTCTAACAACCCCTCGTCAGCTGAGCGGAGTGATGGGCCAGAGCAGTAAGACACCAGAACTTCTTTCAGATAGGTTGGACCCTGATGGGATGATGGCAGAGGTGATGTGGCCATTTTCTGTTCCAGTGGTGATGGAATCAGTGACCCTGAGAAGGTAGGTGGTGGTGGAGAGATTTTTCTAAAAGCCAGATTGGAATGGGGTGAAAAAGGAGGAGTCAGTGAGGAAGGAGGGTAGTTGGGAGAGAACCAAGTGTTCTTGAAGTTTAGCAAGAGTTGGGAGGAGAGAGATAGGGTGAAAGTTGGCAGGATAAGACAGGTTACCACTCTTGGGTAGGGGAAGGACCACTGTGGATTTCCAGGAGGAGAAGATGGAAGAGGATGAAAAGGAAAGGTTTAGAATGAGAGATATTGGGATGGCTATAGCTGGGACACAGAACAAGAGCTTGGAGTCGATATCATCAGGCGATGCACCTTTACAGGGGTTTAGCGAGAGCAAGGCAGTTAGTGTTTCATCAGGGAAGACAGCTGTAAAGGAGAATGGGGAGTGGGAGAGGGTGCTTGGGTGACAGAGTTGGGTCATGGAAGAGTTGGGGGGAAGATGGGAGGGATTTTAGGAGGACTGAGGTGCATGTGGTGTAATAGGAGTTAAATTCCTTAACCACAAAGGAGGGGTCAGAGACCAAGGAGTTGTTAATGTTCAACACAGAGGGAGTAGAATGAGTCATAGGGGAGAAGAGTGCTTGGACCACCTTCCAGAATTTAGAGGGGAGAACAGTGCTTGGACCACCTTCCAGAATTTAGAGAGTGAGTTGATACTTGTGAAGAAAGCAGATCTAAAATACTCTGATTTGGCTAGTCTAGTAGCTTTGGTACATGCATTACATAGCCTACTGTAGGTAGTGTAGTCTGTGGGTAGCTGGGTAGCCTTGTGCATTTTCCAGGCTTTGTCCCATGCCCTGAGACAGGCTAACAGTTCAGGGGCGACCCCGGGGAGGTGGTTTCTGTGAACCCTAGTTTTTTTGAGGGAGAATAAGAATTCCATGTTGCTAGGAAATTGTCTTTAAAAAAATGCAACAGCATGGTCGATAGATGGGGCAGAGGACAGAGGGGACCAATCAGAGAAGGTAAGGTCTTATAGGAGATGAATGAGAGCCAAGGAATTGTAGGATCAAAGTTGTAGTAGTTTGTGAGTGAGTTTGGGCCAATGTGGTCACTGAGGCCATCATAGAGGATACCAGATTTGATGACTTTATGGGAGTGGGAGGTGAGTGCTGGAGGTGAGTGTCCAGTCAATCAGAGAATGGTTTGGAGTTTTGTGGTTGAGGCAGGTGGGTTCTTTGAGTTGGACAAGGTTTAGGGCTGAAATGTCTTTAAGTATTTTAGATGTGGATGGAGACAGCCAGTTAAGGCTGAAGTCACCTGGTGAGAATTGCTCTCCTGATTGGGTGAGGGAAGTTAAGGTTGTTACCAGTTCCATAGTGGCTGTGGGTTGTATGCCTGTATGAGATTAGGTGCCAGCGATACATAATGGGACTGAGAAGGAAAGGGCTATTCTGAATATCTGGGGGGAGGCTGATATGATGGTTAGAGAATGAAAGGAGAAGCATGTGTTTCATTTTTTTTTTCTGTTTTGGGGAGAGGCATGAATTTATCTCTGGTGATGTGACAAAGACCGACATCTTCATTAAGTCATTTTCCTTTAGTGTTGAAAAGTTGGATCATTTTCAGTTTGCAGTGTCAGTGGCTCAGTAGGTAGCACACTCGCCTCTGAGGCTGGAAGATCAGAGGGCTGTGGGTTCAGTTCCCACCTCTGGCACTTGGGTTAATATCCTAGTACTGACACTGTAGTGCAGCATGAGAGGGGTGCTGCACTTCTGAGGTGCCGTCTTTGGATGGGGCGTTAGACCGAGGTCTCATCTGCCTGGATTGGTGGTAGTTCAGGTGGATGTTAAAGATCCCATGGCACTTATCGAAAAGAGTAGGGGAATTTTATTGAGAAAAGGTGGGCTTCATTACAAAAACATTCCCAAAAAGACAAAGAGAAACAGTAAACAAAAAAAGAAAAGGAAGGATACAGAAAATCAAATCAAATTCCAAGAATCACAGTTAATCCATAAATGAAGAAATTTCGGTCTAGAACATCTAGAAAAATCAAACTTTTCAAAGTAATTACATCATTTCTAACATTCATTACAATTTCCAAAATAGGGATCAATTTTTGGTGCAAAACTAGCAAACATCTAGTTTGCCATAAAAAATAACGCATAAAACATAATACAATATATATAGTTTCAGAGTGATATTTAGTACGTAAAACTGAATGCGTCCCAAACATAATATCAGCATAAGACAGCTCAGTAAAAGAGGCTCTTCCAGAGAACAGCAATAGTTGACCAAAAATCAGAAGCAAATCTGAATCATGAAATAAATGAGCCTGAGATTCTATGATTGAAGACAGGAATCCCTAGGACAGTACCTATCACACAGCATTTTATGTTTGTGATTCCCCTTAACACTAAGTCTACCGTAATTACCGAGCCAGACCATATCCCACACATAAGGAGGGAGTCTAGGATTCAAAAGTTGCTTCAAGATCCAAGACTGACAAGCAGGCGGACAGGATGGAAAGTCAACAAGATCCAAAGCCTCTCATCTCCAAATGTGGGCATATATAGCCTTCCTAGTTAGTGTACAAAAATCATCAGGCTTTAACCCCCAGACCATGGCAAGTTTCACGACCTCTGCACCAAAAGTTGGAAGGCCTGAAAGTTTAGCCACAAACCTCCTTTTGCCTTGTTCCCAGGGAGAGAGACAAGGCAGAAGCCAGGAGCAAAGAAAGGGTTTCCAACCCTTATTACCTGGTTTTAAGGTACAACCCAAATTATAACTAAAAAAATACTATAAAAAGCTACTGGTGTACCATCCCAATCCCACCCTCACTAGGAGGCCGATAAGTGAAACCTCGCTTGATGGGATTCAACCTAGAACCCCAAAGACCCTGAAAGAAAACACTATATAATCTGGTAAATAAAGACATGGGGGGGAACATAACACAGGTACAAGAAAATGGGGACCATCAAGGTTTTCAGTAAATAAACTCTCTCTCAATCAGCTGCTGCCACCACCCAGCCAGAAGCCTATCAGCCCTCACTAATGCCCCAGACCAGTTCAACAGTGGTAAATCTCCAGACCTAAACCAGAGACCGAGAATCCAAATGGGCTCAGAAGACAGCCGGATGCCAGCAAAGGGTGCCAGACTCAGGAAAAGTGGGGAACCCAACGGGAGCCCAACACTCTTTAAAAAATTAATCCAGGATCCTGCCAGTAAGGAATACCGATGGAACACATCAAGTACTGCCTGCTCATCTGAGTGAGATGCCACGGTCAGAACCAAATCGTCAGCGTAGGCCAGTATTTTGATGGGAGGGAGGCCAGAAGGCCCTTGTAACCCAAGGATCCCAGGGCAATGAAGGATCGCCCTTATCAAAATATCAATACCAAAGGCATATAGAGGACTCAAAGGACACCCTAGCGCACCAGCTTTTACCAGACAGGATGTCCCAACCAGCCATTAACATTAGGGAGGATCACAGCCTGAAAATAAAGAGCACAAATCCAATCAATAAATTTGGAGGAAATCAAATGCAGCTAAAACCGAAAACAAATATGTATGGGAAACTCTATCAAAGGCTTTCTCCTGGTCAATAGCCAACACCCAACCCTGAACACGATTCAGGTCCCCAAGGTCAAATAGTTCACGTAATAAAATCAAATGATCAGATTGGCACCTACCAGGGATGCCACACATCTGAACAGGACTAAGTAGCCGAGCTACCTTAACAAGTCTAGTGAGCAAAATTTTTGCCACAAGTTTGCTATCCACATTAAGTAAACTCAACGGTCTCCAATTATTGATATCCGAAGCCTCCCCCTTCTTATGAATGAGGACCAAGATTGCCTCTTTCATGGACTTCGAAAAGGAGGCTTTAGACAACATTTCATTAAACAAAAGAGTTAAAGCAGGAACCAAATCAGTGCAAAACGTAGAATAGAATCCTGCCGTAAGGCCATCAGAGCCAGGAGCAGAATCTCGTTTTAAACCAACGATAGCCTGTAATACTTCCCCTCAGCAATAGGGGTGGAGAGCATCTCACATTCTGCTGGAGATAGGGAGGGCAAAGATAATGAGTCAAAGAAAAACTCATCAGCAGTGACGGGAGATTCAGTCCCAAACATGCCCGCAACAAAATGTTCAACAACCTGGAAAAGGGCCTCCGGGGAACTAACTAGATCTCCCGAGGGGGATACCAGGTTATAAATAACCTGAGAGTCCACCCTATTCTGACATTCTTTAAAAGGGTCGAAGCCCCCTTTAGTGAGTTTAGTCCCAAAGCGGGCTTCGTATCGCAAGGATTGAGTTCTATCATACTGTAATGCCTTCATCTGATCACGCAAAACAGAAATCTGTGAACTATAATCATAATGATTTTCCTCAGATAGAGAAATCAAATTCTGTAATTGTTGCCGTAAGGCCAGGTGCTTCTTATTTTGACAGTTGTGAGCCTCAGCGGCTTTCTGTTGGAAAACCTTCCAACCAGCCTTAGTGTTCTCCCACCATTCTAAAATATCCTCATAAATGTCAGCAACAGACAATCGTGCTGCCCAGTCATGCTTCCACAATTTTTGAATTTTGGGATCATCCAGAATGGAGTCATTAAGTCTCCACTTGTTCTTTTTACACCGAGGAACATCAGACCAGGACAATACAACCTTTAAGGCTACATGGTCAGAGAATTCACTAACCAAAGTCCGACAATCTCGAACAGTAAACATATGAGAAAGAAAGACAAAATCAATCCTAGTTCGACAAGAACCCCGAAAATAAGTAAATCCCCCTCTGGGGTGACAAGTCCTATAGGCGTACTGGAGATTAGCTGTCGACAAAACATTCTTCAAAGTCATAGAATCACTAATCAATTTGGTCGTCTGAAGTCCCCTATCAGACTGATGGAGACCACAATTAAAATCCCCAGCCCAAATGATCAGTCTAGAAGTATGTAAAAATGGTTGAATAGATCAAAAAAGAGCAGACCACAAGGCTTTAGTCTGAGGGCATATACCACATTTACGAAATCGTTCAGTGTGAAAGGAGAGGTCAAGCAGCAGTGCATGACCTGGAAAAATATCCACCAATCGAGATACCCGAAGGGCAGAATTAGAAAACAAAATACCAACGCCATCACACTTATCAACCCCAGAGGACCAAAAAGAAGGCCCCTGAGACCAAGAAGCTTGCTGAAGGTCAGTATTAGTTTTTAAACGGGTATCCACTAAACAAGTGATGCCACAATGCATCTCTTGTACAGATAGCAGAACACCACCAAGTTTGTTTTTTCCCTTAATGCTGTTAACATTGAAGGAGAGAATGGACAAAGAATCCATATCAAAGTTTAGGGTGATTTACCACGTCGACTCTGTCTCGTCCGTTTAGCAATGGGATCGACTTCTCCACCTCCGTCCGTGTCAGTATTAGACACAAGGGAGGAGGTGTCTGATTCATCATCCCCCAGAATCCCTATCAGTAATATCAGGAGCTAGAATAGCAAATTTATTACCAGAAGCCCAGGACCAGAACCCAGGGGCCTTACCCTTACCATAAACAGTCAGTCCCTTCCTGGTCCTTTTTTTTGGAACAGTAAAAGGGGAGTCCTGTTCCAAGACAGGCAAAGCCACCGAGGGGGGGGAGGCATAACCAGAGGAGAAGCAGTGTCAGGGAAACCAAAGGAAGGCCCTCTGGGGCCACCAGAGAAGCAGGCTCAGTTAACATAGAGTCATCCTGAGGGGCTGAAGCAGGAGCCTTCCCAACTGCAGGCTCTATAACAGGATCAGCCGTGGTAGAAGAGGGAAGGGGGAGAGCCGCAGAACCAGAACAAGAATGACTCTCAGAAGACTTTTGTGCCAGCTGTTGTTGAGCAAAGTTAATGAGGCCCAAATGGGAGGGACAATCATCCCGGTTATGTGAGGCCCAAGGACAACGACCATAAGCATGACCAGTGTTTTCACAGAGGTTACACTTAAAAAGGTTCAAACAAGCACTGGAGGAATGGCCAAATTCCAAACAATGGCTGCATTTAAGAGTATCACAAGCAGAGCTAAAATGGGCCCGAGATCCACATTTAAAACAAGACCTAGGCTGCCCTGCATAAAAAATCAACCCCTTATCTTTTCCAAGGAAAAAAAAATTAGGCAAGTGAGCTGGACCAGAGTCTGAGGAAAACAACTTAACCCGAACTTTCCAACCCCCATCCCAAATCTGTTCACTATCTAAAGTTGGAGTGGGTTTATTCAAAACCTCACATCTCTGTCGGAGCAAAATAAATGTCCTCCACATTGACACCTTCATTTTAAACACAATAGTAATAGTCTTAACAGTGGGTTTCATTAAAGGGAGAACATGAAAGGGCCCAAAGGGAAAATCTTTAAATTTAGCATATTGGACCCAAAAACGGTCCAAATGAGAAACATGTTTAAAACTTACGTCAAAATTAGAATTCCTAAACTAATCAGGGCAAAAATTTCAGATGAAAAGAAATGCATCGACCCTTTAAGCAAATTTTTAGCAACATACAGCCTGTCAGGGGGAGTATCCAACCCTCCCTTATATAAAAACCTGACTGCATTGTGTCTAGGAGCAGCCTCACCTTTATGGGATTGGAACAAATCAGTTAGCTTAAAACCCACTGAGACACTAGGTTTGGGAACCCCTCCCCTGCCCAGCCTCAGGGACCTGACCTAAACAGCCTGGTGTAGCAGGGGTCGAGCCACTCGGTTCCTCGGAAGCTGGAGAAACCAAGCTTGAGGAGGGACACCGAGAAGCAGAGGCATGCACCCCAACACCAGAAACAAGAGCCTCAGTAACCACAATATCCCCCAACACTGCAGAACCCCCCCCAACAGTTTTATCAACATACACAGAGTCCATAGTACAAGAAGCAGATAAATTACCCAGGGGGAAGTTGGAGCTCAGAGGGACAGAAGACACAGCATTCACCAAAGTACCAGCGTTTTTTCAGCATCCGAATATAGGAAGGATCTTGCGAGTCTGGAGACCAAGACCCACCACCTGATTGTTCCCAGCCAGCCTCCCGTAATGCATGATCAGGAGACCAAGAAGCTTCCACAGGTAAAATCATCAGTTTTGAAGTGCTCAACCCTTCAGCTCCAGAAGCAGAAGGAACTCCAGGCAGTTTACTCCATCCAGGTCTCTGGTCTCGGGAAGGAAAAGAAAACGTCTGTCCAGCAAAAGACACCTCTGAAGTCTGTAAAGAAAAGACATGGGCACCAGCAATAGGTTCCGAAGAGACAGTCAGCAGGGGCTTTAGGCACATGGCTACAGAATCCATTGAACTGCCAGCCCGAGAATCAAGGAAACAGTCTGTAGGAAGTGCAGGAATGACCGAATTATGTGAAACACACCTTTCCTCCGGTCCGTCAGCCAAAGTCGTCCGACTAGAAACAGCAGACACCAATGCAGAGGATCGGTCGACATCTGAAAGACCAGCAAGTTTACGGTCAAGTAAGGCCATTTGCAGCAGCAACTGAGAACGTGCAGCGATCAGCCCCAATTTATCTGTAGGCAAAGGAGGCACGATAACACCAGCAGAACAAGCCATAGCCGAAGCATCATCAGAAGTAAGAATACTGAGTCGGACAACCTCAGCTACATCACAAGCAGCAACAACAGCCTCTGGATCAGACAGTACAGGACAGGAGGCCAGCTCCCCTGTACTAGATGCATCCATCTCCTCCAGCATCCTAGGCAGACTGACCACAGCAACGCTAGTGGCCAAGGGTCCCTCTGCTGGCAGCAATGCAGCAGCAGAGTAGGGGTAATTTTTATTAAATATTCACATATACAGCAAACTCAAGAAAGACATAACATCAAATCAATACACCCTTGTATTTCTGTTAATAAACTAAGAAAAAAAAAATAAAATAAAACTAAGCTCTAACTCATACAATCCAACTCTTCACACTTAACAAAAAACAATTTCTAAACAATTAAATGCTTGTTTCATATTCATACTATTTTTCTCCCCTCCCCTTTGTTGTAATTTTTACTTATATTTAATAAAGTGAAGAAATCCCTTCCACCAAATTTTGACTTTCCCCGCATCATATATTTGACATTCCTCCATATAAACCTTATGCAAAACATTGGTTAGATAAATTCTAAAGCCTTCAAATGATGGTCTCTTTTGGTATAACACCCATTGCACCCTAGTTTGCCATAAGCAAAACCGCAAGCTAGCCAAAAAGACTCTTAATGTATTTTTCTCAAAACCACTCAAAAAATGAGGAAAAATACCAATCACCAGGAGATCATAATCCATTTTGCTAACCATGGGAGATCCCATACCTGAGCTAGGAAACCCCATAACTTGGAGGAAAAAGAACAATGTAAAAAAAAATGCTCCATCGTCTCCTCCAAATTAACACAATCTGGATAAGGACAAATTCTTTCTTCGATTACCTTGTGTTTAGCCGTACCCCTTACGTTTAGTCTCCCATACATAGTTAACCATAAATTTTCCCACATATAAGGAGGCAGCCTACTATTATTTAGGTGCTCCAACACGTTGCTTTTGTTCTCACTCGGACAATTTTTAAAGTTTGGTTCTATCTGAAAACATTGAACCATAATTTCTTTGTACAACCCCTTTGCTGTATATCTTAAAATCATATCCTTTGAGATTTTCCATCTGAACAATTTCTGTGCCGCTGGCTTAAAATATTCCGGAGTCCTAAATCTTGCAGACCATTTTGGAGCTAAAGGCCTCCACATACTCAGGTATGCTTGCAACCGGTTCCGAAATACTATACTGTCTATTTCTGTAGAACCCCCTAAACATTTCTTTAAAGAAAAGGCGCAGAATAGCGAAAAACAAAATACTACTGGGTCAACCATCTCTAACCCCCCTTGTTTTCTGTTCAGATATGTGCATCCTCTCTTAATTGGATTCAATCTGCTGCCCCATAGCATCTGGAAGCATATGCTATATAATTTTGTTTCTAGCTGTACTGGTAATGGAAAAATAACTGCAATATACTGCAGTTGAGGCAAAATAAATTGTTTTATTATCTGAATCCTCTTTATTTTAGAAAATTTAAACCTTTTCCAGATCATAACTTTCTGTAGAATTGCATCTAGAACACCTGACCAAACCTCCACTGGGCAATTTTGATTCTTAAATTCTACCCCTAATATATTTAAAGGTTTTTGAGAAAATTCAACCAATTTAAAAGAAAACAATTCTCTTTGATAATTACCCAACAACAACCCTTTTGATTTATGTGTATTCAGTCTAGCATTAGATACTTCTGCATAAGTTTTAAACACTTTAAGGAATTTAGAAAAGTCCATATGGTTAGAAAAAAAAAAGACAAATATCATCCGCAAATGATTGTATAAGACCAGAGTTAAATCCCTGGCACCTTTATTCCTAACCATAAGGGTGGAACGCAGATTGCTCTTATTAAGGGTTCTAAAGAAAAATTGTACAAAAGCGGGCTTAATGGACACCCCTGCCTCACTCCACATTTCATAATAAAACCTTCTCCCAAAGTACCTTTCAAAACTGGATAAACTTTAGCATTATTGTATAACCCCCTTATGAGCTGTATGATACTCTTCGGAATACCAAACCACTTGAGAGATAAAAATAAAAACTCATGATCGATCCTGTCAAATGCTTTCTCAAGATCCACCGATACAATTACCCCCGAATGGTCCCCTTCCCCAACCTGCGCAATTATATCTCTAATTAAACCCAATATTGAATGAATTCTTCTATTTGGAAGCCCACTATGTTGCACCGGTAAAAACAACCTCTCTACCACCCCCTTCAGTCTATTGTTAAGTATAGTAGTCAAAATTTTATAATCTGAATTCAAAAGAGTTAGAGGCCTCCAGTTCCTAAAGTTTCCCCTATCTCCAGATTTAAAGATATATGTCTGCGCCCTTCTGTAAAGAATTTAACATCACCCCGGATGTGAGGAAAAAATTAAACACTAACCAGAGACATTCTACTAATTCAGATGAAAAAACTTTATAAAAAGCATTAGATAACCCATCTATACCAGGGGACACATTCTGTTTTAGAGATTTAATAACTCCCAGAATTTCAGATTTTGAAAAGGGTCGCCCTAATTCCTGCAGACCAGCATTATCCCTATTTTCTTTTAAACTAGGTCCTAAAAACTGATTAATCAGGAGAGACGATGGAGCAACCTTTGGTTCCAGATCCCTAAAATGTTCTTTAATAATTGTTCCTAGTGCAATGATAGAAGAAACCTTAGTATTTCCTTGGACTAAAAATTCTAATGTCTCCTTCTCCTTAACTGCTTTACATAGTTCGAAGGGATCTCCAAAAACAGATTTTTTTAAATGATTCTGAATTAATGCTTGCAATGATTTTGCTCTATCATACTGTCTTTTCCTCATTAAACCTTTAATTTCAGCTATCTGCTCCAAGAAATTACCTCTAGAAGAATTCGCACATGATAGGATATATTGGAGCTGTTTCCTGAGTTTAAGATAAGTGAAAAAATTTTCATTCCTTTTCCTAACCCCATAATGTTTGAACCACCCAATACAATCTTCTTTAGTTTCCTGCCACCAAACCCCAAGATCTTGATACAAAAAGGCCACTGACAACCTGGCATTCAAAATACCATGAATGGAATTTGAAACAACCATCTCTTGAAGGACTGACGTATTCAATTTCCATATAGACTTATGCCTAAGAAACCCTTGCTGTGTCCCCACCTTGATAAGTATCAGAGCATGGTCAGAGAATTCCATAGGAATAACCTGTGGACTATGGAACTGGATTCTCTTGGATATAAATAAATAATCAATCATAAAACTCTTCCCTTTTGTAAAGAAAGTGCCTAACCAACCCCCCTCCTTACTATCCATACAACTTACCAGGTCTGCTGTTTACACAATATTCTGAAGACATACCGAATCACAATAGATTTTCTTCCCTTTCTCCAACCTACCTTTACCTCTGTCCCCTTTTATATTACAATTAAAATCCCCTCCCCAAAGAATGGGAATAGTTGTTATTAGAAACGGTCGTATGTCCGAAAAACATGCCACCCTTCCAGCTTTTGATTGAGGGCTGTAAATATTAATCAACCTGATCTTTTTTTCAAACCAAAACCCATCTAGAATTAATACTCTCCCAGGACAGACTTCTATCAACTTAAGTAACCTAAAATTAAAGGAGTTAAAATAATTCCTATCCCATCAGCCCTTTCTTCACAAAAGGACCAAAGCGGAGGTCCCCGGCCAATCCTTAGTAAAAGCACTAACTTGATATCTAGAGAACATCACGTCTCCTGCAAAAACAAATGGATATATGCAAATCAGCTATTACCTGAAATACTGCACGCCTTTTCAGGTTTTTTAACAAACTATGGGTGTTAAAGGAAGCCCATGTAATATCCATTATAGTTTACCAAGTCAAACTGGCCTACCTGAACTATTCTCATTTCTTCCTCCTCTTCTTTTTTTTTCCCTTATAATCATCCTTTTGCACTCTCTCTCCCTCTTGGACCGATATTTGGGAATCAGTATCCCCCATATCCATCTCTGAATCTCCCCAGGACAGTTACTCAAATGGATTTTTAGATTCAATACCTTCTACCTCTACCGGCACCATATGCTTCACCGTCCTACTAGACCTTCGTAATAATGGAGGGGCTAGTGGGGGTTTAAGTTTGCCCTGACCCATTCCACTCTTCTCCTCCAATTCATCAGAATAACAAACCAGCTGGAGAAGCTTCAACCCTCCTTCTCCAGCTTCCTTCTTCTAAACCGTGTTGCCCACTGTCTGAACTTTCTCTTTCTGTGTACCCCTATTCTGGTGAATTAACACCTCTTCAACCCCAATGGATACCTCCTGCTGAGACACTCCAGCCTCTTGCGCTTGTTGAATCAAAAGGTCTGAAACTCCACAAGCTTGCTTATTCTGGGCATCCAGGGGCGGTCTTTAAAAGCATGATTCATTTCTTCACACAAATCGCATTTTAAAGTGTTTGTTATGAATAAAGTAATATGACCCACTTCTCCACAATTATCACATTTTGGTTGGTCACAAACATTAGATAAATGAGATTTAGATCCACATTTATAGCAGGCCCTGGGCTGCCCGCTGTAAAAGCAGACCCCCCTGTCTCCTCCTAACATAAATGAATAAGGAATATGTTCCACCCCTGTTGCTGTTTGTTTAAGTTTCACCTTAAATTTCCACCCTCCTGTCCAAAATATTCTGAATCCAAAATGGGATCGGGCTCACTTAATACTTCACATTTTTGAGCCAACCAAAATTTAATATCCTCTACCTGAACACCCTCATTCTTGAACATCACCGTCACAAACTTTATCAAAGGTTTAGACAAAGGAATCATGAAAAAAGGTGTCCATAAAGGGGAAAACTTCACCTGGTTATACCATTCCCAGAAAAGGTCAAGTAAAGCAGGTGAACGAAAACTAATATCATAATTGTCCTCACCCGAAATGTTGATAAAAGCAAATACGTCTCTGGGAGAAAACTTCAAAGACTCTTTAATTAATTTTTTACCAACATAATATCTGTTTGGTCTGTCCTTTAAATCCCCTTTATACCGAATCCTTACAGCATTCCTCCTAGGTGCTGCCTCCCTTTTACACTGTGAAAATAAACTGGATAAAAGGGGTTTTTCTGGCTTTTTTCCACTAATTTTCGACTGTTCAATGTTATTCATATTAACACTCTCTTCCTTACCTGGTGGTACATAAGTATTCTCCCTCCCTACTACAGATCACAGTTCTCTCTTGCTACTTTCTTGTACAATAGCAGAATCAGAGGTAGAAATTCTATCCCCCCTCCCCACCCCTGGCTTCCATTCTGGTGAAGCAGACTGCAATCCCCAAGCATTATCCCATGAAGAATCAGGTGTCCACACCCCATGATCCTTCTGCTTCCAGCCAGCAGTTGATAAAGCAGCTTGGGGTGACCAGGAGCTATCATGCTCCCCCAAAACCCCCAAACCACCAGAAGCTCCTTTCTTTCCAACACCCAAGTCATGCTTTTGAAAAGCCTTAAAGGCTGTATTGTCAGAAAAGAAAAAAAAATCAATCACTCCTTCTTGCTGCCCATGCTTAATTTGATAGGTCACAGTATCTTTTGTAGAAGCAGCCACCACCTTAGGATGAAAACCAAATCCTGCATCTTTCAAAATTTGAATCGTAGGAAAGTTTTTGTTTAAGTTCGAATTACTTACAGGTCATGAGGGTTTAGAAACTGATCCATTACCTCTCGCTCCTGCCTTCAGTTCAGTTCTCTCAGCCGTGTTCCCCATTTGCACCTCCGACACTCTTCTCGTTCCTCCGACTTCCGAATCCACTTTTCCTTGCACTTGAACCAGGATTCTTCTTGCCAAGACCGCTAACGTAGGCACCGCTCCACCGACCTCCCCCGCTATCACTTCCGTGTTACTGGCTTCTCCTGCCGTTTTAAAGGCATCGCAACCTCTATACTGCGCTCCAACGATAAGGGGTCCTCCGCTCTTCCAGCCTTAAAGGAACCCCGCTCTTCAAAATAATGCTTAGCCTCCTCCGTTCTCTTTGCCAAAATAGGCTCCATCCTGCTCTTAGGAACGCTCTGCTTGGGCCAAACAGCCCGTTCGTCATCAAGCAACTCTGCGCTCACTGGCGCTCTCTCTCCCACGTCTTGCTCTGACTGAGCCATACTGCACTCAGTCGCCACACCACAACGCCCATACTCCCCCTCTGGCCACTGTAACAGCAGCACAGAGTAGGGGAATTTCCTCGGTGTCCTGGCCAGATTTCCCTCATTCACTAAAAATACCACCAACAGCTTAATCTGGTTCAAGATCAGTTGGCATTCATCTGTATCCCCCTCCCCCGGGTCATGCCTGAAAATAGGCAGGATTTGTCTAGTGCACTTACCCGGTCAACAAAAACTAAATAAAAAAAAAAATAAAAAAATGTTCATCATTCCTGAATATTCCTAAATATTCTTGAAATTTTCTTTTAATACTCTGACAATAAAATCACTGATGGAGTGACGTGATCTTGAGAAATGTTTCTCCTATCAGTGTATTCTCATCTTTGTGGGTATTTGTGGAACTCTGGTGGTTCATTTTTCTTTTTAACTTCTGTTCTGTTTCACTAATATAGCAGCTATACTCACATTTTCTACGGTGTATCATGTATACCTGCTTATCACATGGATCAGGGCATTTTGCTACTGCACACAAATGTTTATGATGTGGCTCTGTGTCTGTAAGCAGGAACATGTCTTAGGGTACTGATCCTTTTCTGATGCTGTGTTCTATGCAGTCACTGAATTTGCACCTCCTACTAAGAATGGAAGGGGTTCACTGGTTGTTGCAGACAAGCAAAGCAAATGTGGAAAGCAAATAGACAGATGGGAGAATAGCAGAACAGAGTGGCACAAGGAGATGAGACCTGAAAGACAGGGTGAGGAAGCATGGTAGGATAACAATACTTACTAGCATGTACAGGGTATTAAATGAGCTGACAAAAAATTATTAGCAGTTTTATGTGTGAATGTGATAATGCATAGCACTAGGCACAAATTGAGTAGCAACATTAAAAAATAATATTTTATAGTTTTATTTATGTTGTGTACTATGCCATGGAATCACTCAAAAAATAGATAGCAGTCAGTCTACTGCTATGACTTTCTGGAAATTGTTAGCTTTTCTCCATTTTGCACAGTGTTGAGCTGTGCAATGCCAAATATTTAATATCCTGATGTAGGTTGATATGAAGGGTATAGTAGGCAAAATGAACAAGTTAGAGGCCCTGATTCACTTCAGAAGCCTGGACATGGTGGCATTCATAGAAATCTGCTTGGAGTGGGATGGCTTACATGTCTGGATGGAGAGATACATACTGTACCATAGTTATAGTCCTGAGAGGAGATGGGTTGTAGTGACTGTCTTTGCACGGGGAGAGGTCACTGCAGAGGAAACGGAAGGAATGAAGTAGTGGTAGCAGTCTTTGTTTGTGGTGCCCTTCCCTGGAGGCTCATGGCGCAATCACAAAAACAGCACAAAATATAGAGATGCACAACCATCTAGACTCTACCAAATAAATTGATAGATAAAATAATCATAAAATAAATATGTATTGCTAATCAAACATTAAGATGTTAACGAAGGTAAACAAAGTCTCAGGGTCAGTCTTGGTGAAATTAAGGCACATTGGAGACAAAATATTCAACTTGAAGTCTTACAGAAAAGTGCAGTCTACATATAAATAATTCCATTGAGGTTTCAATCAAGGTCATAAACCTTGAAGCCAAAGTCTGATTGGATTTATTACCTCTTTGACACCCTCATCAGGATGGCATAATTTCAAGTTTATTTAGCACTGTTTAGGGTTTTATTGCACATTTGGTTAAATGAAAATGTCTTTATTTGAACATGTTAATAGATATTAAAATGTTTCCAGCAATGCAGAATATCACTTTTTTGAGTGTGCTAAGATTAGATGTTTAACTATAATGGTTGTGGTTGCTCATAATTCTTTTTGAAGCATGTCGTTTCAGTCAGTCATGTGACTTTCAGATCATGTGATTGTGAAGAATTTGAAAATGATGACAATAAGTTTTATACTTTGTGAGATGTTTCATTTCTATGCTTCTGCAATTACTGGTGAGTTTTTGTTTGTTACTTTTGAATGGAGTGTTTTCATTTGCAGTGCTTAAAAGATAAGCACACTAGTTTTACTGAGTCAGTAGATATGGGTTTCTAGTTCTAAAAGTGTTTTTTTTATACAGAAAGATGTGTTTCTATTCCACATGCTCTATGGATGCAGACAGCATGGAGGAACAGTTTGAAAACTCCCAGCACTTGTTAGTTAAATTAATATTGATTGCATGTACAAATATAATGTTTTGAAAACTGCATGTCAATGTTTAAATGTGATGTCTTGCTTTTCAGCTACAGTATGTTAGTTGTGATGGGTGGGAAGGGAGAACCCATACTGTTTACAAGACCACTTTTAGGAAAATGTGTTACTTGTGAAGTATGTGTATTATGAAAGGAACCCGAAATTCTTGTAATGCTGTTTTTATGAATTGCTTTTAAAATCTGTTTGGTGTGCTTTGGTGGACTCAGTAAACAATCCTCTTTTTATGAAAGTCTGGTGTTAAGGTAAGAAACATAGAAAAGTTGGCAGTTGGTGATGTCACACTTCATTAGTGTGTTGTCACATATTAATGTTAAATAATATGGACTTAGTATGTGATGCATATATATTTATAAAACAGGGATGTATTGATAAATAACAAGATAAGTGTTATCTTGATCCACCATAGCAAAGTACTATCTTGCAAAGTTGAGTATATCACAGTGTATACTGAATCAAATAAGAGAGTAGCACAGTGCTGATGACATCACAACAGGCATGTGCAGCACTGTAACCAGAAGTTAAAATCAGAGAAAAACAGTAAAGTGTATGCAAACAGCAGATAGAAAATTTATAACTAAGTAAACTGGTCTATAAATCTGATATGTAATGATTTGAATCAAAATATGCAGTATATCATATTGTGATAAAGCAGGGCTTTGCTGTCTTACTTGTGACTCTACCAATCAAGAGTTATTCTAGGAGCTATACTAGGAAGTGTTAGATGTACAGTAAGCCATAGGCCCATAAGCGTACATCTCCAGCAAATGCTGGAATCTATTTACCCATTACTCAGTAGATGTCTGTCAAGGTTGGTTTCAAAGCTATCAAAGGAATTAACTTCAACTGCATATTTTGGAAAGCGAGTTCCATATTGGTATTATTCTCTGGTATGAAGTAAAGACATCTATCATTTCTCTTAGGGTATGTTAACATAAGTTGGTAGTGGTAGTTGTGACTTCTTCAACTGCAATCCCTTATGTTAGCATACCCAGGTCTGCCATCAGCTGTTCATCCCTTGATATCCAGAATATTTCCATGAGGTCCTCCCTTATTCTCCTAAGTTAAAAGGGGTATAAGTTTAACTCTGTCAACCTCTACCCATACTTCTTGTTTTACATACCATATATTTGCCTGGTGACTCTTCTCTGGACACCTTCCAGTCTAGTTATATCCCTTCAAAGATGAGGTCTCTATAGAGGTGAGCAGTAGTCTAAACATGGCCTTACATAAGCCCTAAAAAGTGTCAAAATACATGCCCTATTTCTAGATGTGAATGATATTTTTATACACCCAATTATTTTATTGGTCTTGCTCATCACCTCACTGCAATGTTTACTAAAAGTTAAGTCAGATGAAATGATAATTCTAGATCTTTTTCGGTGTTAGCTGAGTTCAAGATTCTACCATTCTTGGAGTACTTGTTTTTGCCCAGTCTTCTATGGTACATCAATTTTTTTTCAAATATTGTACTTCCAAGTCACAGCTGACTTTTACAGCTTAGTGTCATCTGTGAACGTTATGGAAAATGTCCTACCTCTCTCACAAATGAAGATAAATTGCATATTTTCAGTCCATCTATTGCATATAATATATGTGTAGACTAATTATCCCCCTTCATTGAGAACAAGTAGTTTCTCAACACCAAGTTTGATTGATGATATCAGGGGCATGAGAGAATAGCTCAAGTGCCTTTCTGATGTCATTGATATGAAGAGGTATTGAGAATCTCAGAGTTCTGAACATAAAATGGGTTGTTACTGTTTATAATGCAACATAACACTTTTTTCACACTGCAGTTTGTCAAAACAGTATTTTCTGATATGCATGCCCATGTCAGAAATGAAGTGACAGCTTGAGGATTGAATGGTCAATTCTGAATCAGTAGATGATGCTTTCTGCAGTCTGTGAAGGCTCAGATTGTTCTTGTGTTATCGATGCTGAATAGGGTGATCCTATTTTGTAATGTTAACATCAATGGGTTCTACATTCCAAAACATGAAGAACAAGGTTTGAAAACTACCAGAAGAACAGTATTAGAGTGTATTATATCTACAATATGTATAAGGGACATTTTGGAAAAATTATTTATTTACTCTAGAGCTGTTTGTCCTTGGATAAACCTATATCTACATCTATAATATGTAGAGGGGACCTGTTGGATAAATGATTTATTTACACTAGTGCTGTTTGTCCTTGGTTAACCTTGTGAAAGACATAAGCCAGGAGTGATGTGCCAAAGGCCAAATGGCTTGAGTGTAAATAAATCATTTATCCCGCATGTTCCCCTATGTATATTTGATTTATGCAATAGGCTACCACCTTGTGAGATATTTAAAATAAATAAATAAAGTATGTGAGACTTTTTAATTAAATAGCATTTGTTCACTTTTAATTTTTTCTGTTGATACAAGCATTGCCAAGGATACACTGGCAAGATGATAGTGCTGACATTTCTGCAACAGTGCTATTTGGCATAACTACTGGTTTGTTCAAACATTTTCAAGTGATTTGGTGGCTGGAGTTAGTGAGTGGGTTTTACCTGCTAATACACAGGGATTGGTGGCATTGGTTTCGTGGGTGAAGGAGATGGTGTCAGTGAGTTGGTGTTAGTATTTTGCTTCTTTGTTTTTTAAAAATGTGGTGGTATGTGCAGTAGTATTGGACTGAGGCAAGAAGGAGCACAGCAAGCTGAAGAGAAAGACAACAGTCATAGCCATGCTGTCGGTGGTGTGAGAGAGCAGACCAGATGATTTGGAAACCGATTCAGGAGCAAAGAGTGCTTTAAACATTTGAATAAATGTACTTACTTTAATTACCATTTGGGATGAATCTTGAGACAGGATGAGAAGGGAATGGAGCAGCAGATTGAAAGTGTTGAAGCTGCAGGTGGGTGCAAGGCTCATTCTTGTAGTATCAAGTGTACAGTTTGAATTTACAAAAATATTATAAATAAACTGTTGCTATGAGAAGAGACTGTTTTAATCAGTTGTTGAATGGCACCAATTTTAGATGTAATGTAGTCTGTCTATGGAGAAAGGATCTGAAGGGACCAGAGCAGCAAATTGAGACAGTTGAAGCAATTCAAGGAAAAAGGGTAAAATTGCAGTGTGCAGTTTGAAAAAAAATATTAATAGACTATCATATTTCTGTTTGTGTTTGGTAAAAGTTATAACAAAGAAAGAAGGATGCTGGTACTGCAGTAATAGGCGTGTCTGCGAGGATCATACAGTAATTGTGTGTAGTTTGCTTAATGTACTGGTAAAGACTAAACTTAAAAAGGCAGAAGTAGTGCTAGCAGGTGGTCATTGGATAGAGCTACACAAAGTCATGTTTACTATGCACATGAATGATGATGGGTTTACTATGTACATAACTGAAATTTATTTAACAGTAACTTAAGTCCACGCCTATTGCATATATATATATAATATTCACTTCAAAACACTTTGTTAATACACCAGTTAGGGTTAAAGTGACAAAAGTAGGGAAATGTGGTGTCAGGGCTCCTAGTCCTAACACCCAACCCCCACCCTGCAGGCAGGAACAGGAAAAAACATTATGGTTTCACCTTTCCTGAGTCTTCTCAAATCAGACATCGGGTGTACCTTGGGGTTGTCAGCCATAACGGTCACCCCATCCCATCATTATGTAAGCTGAGATGTGAAGAGTATATGAGAATGATTTGAGCATTGGGGTTGACCACCTCAAGGTATACCCCATGCCTGATTTCTGAAGACTCAGGCGAGGTGAAACAGTGGCTAGAGGGATGTTGAGGTATATTAGTAGGGGTATTGCAAGTCATAAGAGGGAGATAATAATCTCTTTGTACAAGACATTGGTTAGGCCCCATTTGGAGTACTGCATATACAATACTGCACAAGGACATTAATAAAATGGAGGCAGTCCAGAGAAGGGCAATCAAAATGGTGCAGAGACTGCATCAGAAAACATATGAGGACAGATTAACAGAGCTCAATACCTGTACCCTACAGCAAAAGAGGGAAAGAGGTGATATGAACTAAATAGTGCAGGGCTAAAAATAGGCATGGGATAGACATAAGGGAACAAAACAGATGAGTATGAATAGATAGGCCATTGGCAGAGTACAGGCCTATGGCACATTTATAAGGAAGAAAATTGGGCAGACTGGATGGGCCTTGTGGTCCTTATCTACTGTTAACTTCTATGTTTCTATATACAGTATTGTTTTTTTCCTGTCCCTGACTGCAGGGTGGGGGTAGGGTGATTTGGTCGAGAACCCTAACACCACATTTCCCTACTTTTGTGGCCTGAACCCTAACTGGTGCACTAACAGAGTTTTCTGCAATGAATTTCCTTACTTTTTAAGATAGTATAATTATGTCCTCATTCATGCAGGTCCCTTTGGGACCTGTGTGAAAATATCCATTTTCCTGTGGTAGCACCATACCCTCTTGGTCCTGTGCTTACAGCCCTCTAAAGATGCATAAATCCATGTTGGTGTGGAAGCGCTGGACACTCTGGCCCTTTGCTTTCATTTCTGCCAAAGAGCAAGTTATTTGCTTGGTTGTATGACTTGTTAAACTTTCAATGTTATCCTATTGGAATTTTCATGTTTTAAATGTTGTGCTTTTTATATGCCCCATATATTGTTGGAAGGGACTATTATGTGTTATTATTCTTGTAGTACTCATTAAGACATTTGATTTGATGTATACTTTAGATTGTCCATTGACTCTAAATAGTGATGGAGTTGAGGCTTGTTGAAGTTGAAATGTAGGGAAAAAACCTAAGTCCAAAATCTTTTTTTCATAGAAAGGCATCCTTCTTTGTATGAACAAAAAATCCAAACAAAAAGCAATCCCTTCATATGAAAAAAGAATCGGGGGAGGTAAGTCCAAATTCTTTTTTCGTATGACGGCAACCTATTTTGTATGAACAAAAAAAAAAAAACATACAAAAAAGGATCCTCTCTCTCACACACATACACACACACACACACACACACACACACACACACACACACACACACACACACAGAAACATAGAATTTGGTGACAGATGAGGACCGCAAGGCCCATCCAGTCTGCCCATTTTTTCAACCTTATGAATGTGCCATTGGCCTTTACACTGTCAGTGGCGTATTTATTCATACTGTACTCATCTGTGATGTTCCCTTATGCCTATCCCATGCCTGTTTGAAGCACTGCACTGTATTCATATCTACCACTTCCTGAGGTAGACTGTTCCATGCATCCACCCCCTTTCTGTGAAAAAGAATTTCCTCATATTACCCCTTAATCAACCCCCCTCTAATCTCATGCTATGCCCTCTTGTCCTGCTATTTTTCTTATATTGAAACATGTTAGACTCTTTTACATTGTTAATGCCCTTAAGATACCTGAATGTTTCGACTGTATCATCTCTCTCCCTCCTTTGCTCTAGGGTATACATATTGAGCTCCGTTAATCTGTCCTCATATGTTTTCTGATGCAGTCCCTGCAACACTTTGGTTACCCTTCTCTGAATGCCTTCATTTTGTTAATGTCCATATGCAGGTGCGGCCTCCAGTACTGCACACAGTACTCCAGATGGGGCCTAACCAGTGTCTTGTAAAGAGGGATTATTACCTACCTCTTATGACTTGTGATACCCCTACTAATGCACCCCAATATCTCTCTATCCTTACCTACTGCTTTAGTGGTCTGCTTGGATGATTTCAGGTCATCTGTGACTAGGATGCCCAAGTCTCTTTCTTCCTGTATGATTGCCAGTAACACCCCTCCCAACCTATAGATATCTTCAGGGTTTCTCTTCCCTATGTGCATGATCTTGCACTTCTTTGTGTTAAACACCAGTTGTCACTCTTCAGGCAATTTTGCCAGTTTTTCCAGATCTCTTCTTATTCTGCCTACACCATCTGGATCATCTAATCTGTTGCAGATCTTGGTGTCATCTACAAATAGGCAAACCTTATCTTCAGGTCAATCTGCAATATCACTGATGAAGATATTGAAGAGGACTGGCCTCAGAACTGATCCCTGAGGTACTCCACTTGTGACTTGCATCTCTTCTGACTATATACCGTTTGCCACCACTCTGTTTTCTGCCTGCCAACCAGTTTGCCACCCAGTTGAACAACTTCTGACCCATCCTGAGCCTACCCAGTTTATTAATCAATCTTCTATGTTATTTAGTTATTTAGTTAAACATCAGTTTAGAAACCTTTAAGCTAGAGGCTCATTTACAAAGGTACCTCATCACAAAGAGGACTATGTGGAACAGTATCAAAAGTTTGCTGAAGTCAAGGTAGGTAAATATCAACTGCACCCCCTTGTCCACCACTGTGGCTACCCTTTCAAAGAAATCTATGTGATTAGTTTAACAGAACCTTCCCATAGAATCCCATCTTGTCTTGGATCCTGTGCTCCTGTGGATTGCAGGTGTTGCACTATCCTTTCCTTAAGGAGTGCTTCCATAATCTTGCCCACTACTGAGGTAAGATTGACTGGTCTGTAGGTTCCTGCCTCCTCCCTGCTACCACTTTTGTGGAGCAAGATCACATAAGCCCTTCTCCAGTCTTCTGGGACTTCTCCTGTGCTCAGAGAAACACTAAACAGTTAGACTAATGGCTCTGCTAGTTCCACCCTTAGCTCCTTTAGTATCCGGGGATGTATGCTATCAGGACCCATTGCCTTGTCCACCCTTAGCTTACTGAGCTCTTGTAGGACCCTTTCTTTTGTGATAGGACTTGTGCACACCTCCCTCCCCCATGTCCATGGTGCTGAGTTGTGGGCCCTGCCCTACCTTCTTCTCATTAAATACTGAGCAGAAGTATCTTTTTAGGAAAGATGCTTTTCCTTAATCCTCCTCCACACACTCCTCCTTATCCCCTTTGATCTTAGCAATACTCTCTCTGGATGTTCTCCTTTCACTAATGTATTTATAGAAAGTCTTGTCCCCTTCTTGTACCGTTCATGCTATTGTTTCATCTGTATGGGCCTTTGCCTGCCTTACTGCCTTCCCTGCTTCCCTTAGGGAAGTTTGGTATGCCTCCCTATCTTTCTCCCACTGTGTTCCTTTATATTTTTTGATGTACAAGCTTTTAGGCTCTGACCATTTCTGCTACTGTTTTAGAGAACCAAAACGGGTTCCTCCTTCTTTTGCTCTTGCTTTTCTCCCTAACCCAATGGGATGTTGCTTCAAGTACAGTATTGCATCCTTAATGCTTGCCCATTTTGCCTGTACCCCCCACCTGTATTTCTTCTTGTCAGGGCAAGTTTAACTCTGTAGGCCATCGTATCAAAGTCAGCTCCTCTGAAGTCTCATAGTTTTGCCTTGAAATCAGATGATTTAGTTCTAATGATCAAATTGAACCATGCCATGTGATGGTCACTGGCCCCCAGGTCACCTTCTACTTGGAGATCTGTAATCCTTTCCTGATTAGTCAGTACTAGATCCAAGATAGCTCTGTGCCTTTTGGGTTATTGTACCAATTGTTTGAGGCCCTCCCACTTCAGGGAATCCACTATGTGTCTAGTTCTGGTGGATGTTCCTGCTGATATTGACCAATCTGTATCTGGCATGTTGAAGTCTCCCATTATCAGAACCTTCCCTTTAGCTGTCATGTTTTGTATATCTTCTAACAGTAATGAGTAAATGTCCTCCCACAGTCTGGAGGCCTGTAGACAACCCCAGCTTGTATGGCTGTCCCATTTCCTGTTTCCAGGGTGACCCACAGTTCTTCTGGTTCCTTATGTGTATTCTGAATTTCTATAGCTTTGATATTTTTATTGAAATAAAGGGCTACCCTTCCCCTTTTTTCACCTCAATCTCTTCTGTACAGTACATAGCCTAGTACAAAAGTCTCCCAACTGTGGTTACTGGTGAACCATGTTTTGCTAATGGCTACTATATCCAGTTTGGCCTCTGGCATTGTAGCCTTCTGGTTTTGGATCGTATTTCCCAGACTGTGGGCATTTGTGTACATGATTCTCTCACACACACACACACACACACACACACACACTGTACATGCCTTTGAAACATTACTGTTTCCTTAGTAACTCTGCAAAATTATGTAGTATTCTGCATTTCATCCTGCTGGGATCCAACAGTGTGTGTGTGTGTGTGTGTGTGTGTGTGTGTGTGTGTGTAGATATAGCTATAGATATATTATAGATACAGTACAGTACTTATATACTCTAGATATAGATCATCAGCTAGATCAGATACTCATAGGATAGAGGGTATATTGAGATGCAGTAGAGGGGAATCAAATATGATTTTCAACTTAGGGACACATTAATATGGCCAGCCATTAGTTAGGGAAGGTAAAGTATAGCATCTGCTGGCTAAGGGGCATGTTAATTGCAGATTCAGTGTTTCTGATCTTCTCTGAGGTCCTACCTATGTGGGATGTTGGCAGTGTAGTACAGCAGATAGTCAGGGTATTCAGATCATGGCTTACTATAATAGCTGGTGCAGTGAAGAAGGGTTTAGGTTTGTGGGGGACTGGAGTAACTTTTGGGATAGAAGGCTTTTTAGAAGGGATGGATTCCATCCAATAGAATAATCAAGCTTCCTTCAGTACAATTTGTATTGGACTGTTCTGCCAATGAGTTGCTTTTGTATTTCTCAGTGAGCTGCATATATGTTACTGTTTCTAGCTCATGAACTTAGAAAAACTTGCATATGAGTTGAAACTCAGTTTTGCATTGCATTGTGGCAGAACTACAGATGAATTACAGCTGAGTTGCAACAAAAGATTTTATAAGACTTGCTCTTGAGATGGCTAAGAGTTGAAAAACAACATAATGCTACTTGCCATTGTATTGCAAATTTTAAAAGGAAAGAATGCTAAATCAACTAATTTTTTGGAACAGTTTAATGTAAATTGTACTGAAAGGCAGGCGTTTGATCTCTACATTGCTAGACCTTTAAACTAGGATGGGGGGGGCTAAGGCTAAGGGTTTCTCAAACAGGATAACTGTTTTGGGGTGATCTAGCTATCACCACTAAATCAGGAGAGACAGATCAGAGCAAGAATGGTAGCAGGAAGCAGGTAGTGGAGAGGGATGGCAGCAAGAGCAGGACTGAACAAGGGAAGAGATGGGTCATAGAAGGGGTAGAACATCATGGATGGTAGTTAGTATCAATGCCAGGAGTCTTGGTAATAAGATAAGTGATTTACAGGCAGAGAATACAGAGGCTGGTGCTGATTTATTGGCCATCACTCAGACATGAGCTTCACCAAACCATGACTGGAAACACTTAATTCCAGGGTATACTGTCTTCAGAAGGACCAGAAAACCAGAACATGAAGGGAGTTGCACTGTATGTAAGCAAAAGCAATAAGGAAATGGAGGAGACATGTATTAGCTGATGGAAGAAGGGAGAAAGAATACTATACTATACTATATGTGGTTAACAGGCCTCCAAAACAGACTGAGGCAGGAGACAGGCTTGTAGAGGAGGAGATCAGAAAATTGACTGGATAAGGAGCACGATCCCAATGGGTGATCTGAACATGCCTGATGTAGAGTGGATCATACCTCTGTCCATTAGTGCACATACAGTACAGTACTGAAGTCAGGGACTGATGGACAATTTCAAGATTGCTTTCTAGCACAGAATATTAGGGAACATACCAGACAGTGAGACATCTTGGATGTGGTATTTTCAAATGTGAACATAGACAACAATGTAATGGTTAAGACCCCTCTTGGGACTAGTGTTCACAACACTGTGTGGTTTTCCATATTTCTCATGCCAAGGCATTCCAAATCTAAGACATGTATTGAGTTTCGATAGTGTGGACTTCAGGAGGATGACTGAGCTTATGAATCTCCAGCTTGAGAAATTGAGTAGTGTAGAGGGACTGAGACTATTAATGAGACAATAAAAGGTGCAGCTGTGAAGGTCTCTAAGAACTGTATAAAAATTATAGGCAAAGTCAGAATGCTCAAGCAGTCTATTTTGTTCACTAAAGAGGCTGAAGGAGCTGTAGGTACATAGAGAGCAGCCTTCAAAATATATAAAACATGACAGATGGAAGGCAGTAGATTTGTGTACCAGGGTAGACAGAAGGGAGCAGGAGCAGCACTGAGGAGATCCAAAGCTGAGATCAAATTCAAAATAGCAAAGTAGTCAATGAAAACAAGGCCTTCTTTAGGTACTGCATATCAAGGAAAGAAGGAATACTAAGGAAGGCATAGAAAGACAGAGGAAGGCTAAGATGTGGGTGATTTATGATGCTGGTAAGGTGGATCATCTGGACAAATATTTTGTCTCTGTATTTACAGTGTAAAATGGTGTCCTCTTTCCCAGTGCTTGGTCAACCTGGCAGAAGAAAGAGGGTGGAGCTGCATCAGCAGGGCATTGACCTGATCACTATAAACAAGGTGCTCTGCTCCACTGAGCTCTGGGTAGAAAGAAAATAAATCACATAGTCTGGATGGTCTCTATCCTAGGGTTCTTAGAAAGGTGGGGAGGCACTGGCAAGATCTCTGGTAGACCTGTTTACCAATCACTGGCAACAAGGTGGTCTCAGAAGACTGCAGCATGGTTGATATTTGCTGTAAATGAGTGCGCACTGGGACGTGGTGCTAAGAAACAACTATTCATACCAACTTGAAAGTTTTGGCACACACAATCTCATACATGGGACACCACTCGAGGATTCTTTTAATATATTTAGTTTATTGTGGTTCAAGTCAGACATCAGAGTCCTGCCTAATGCATTTCAGACAATCAAGTCCTTTATCAAAGGCTAAGAACTCTCCATTCAACTATACTTATATACCCAAAAATCACCATGCGGTCTATGATGTCACAGGTGCATCTTCCTCTCATTGGTTAAAAAGCCATTTGAAATTGTATTCAGTACTGGCTATCAATTAATACACCTCATAGTGAAAACATTTAAAAATATATTATAAACTCACACATAAATAGAAAGTGCATAGAATTGTCTATCATTAACACAAGAAATGTGAAGGAGGGGAGAAGCAGAGAATCTGAGGGGAGAACTAACAACACAGGGAGAATGCAAGGGGGGAGAAGAAGATAAGCTCAATGTCTCAAGAATTAAAACTTGTCATGTACTGTACATCTCTTCATCCATATATTACGGAGTATCTCAATGTGTTATTCTAAGACAGATAAAACATGTAAACATTTGACATTAGCACTGCAGACGAAACATAAATTACATTCTAGCCTCAGATGTTTTTCTGGATTTGAAAACACCTATGCTAGGCACTAGTATTAATAATATATACAGGCTATGAAAACAGTACCAATCAGGATCATGTATAAGAGCTTTATCTCCTGTTTTTTAAATGGGGCATAGGTCCAGGTGGCTATATGATCCTGGTTTTACATGTGCTTTCAAAGAAAGTATCCAATAGTTTTCTCTCAGCCAAACCAGGTTGTTGAAATCCCCCCCCCAGCCATTTCGACTAACTTTGTCTATTGCTGAAAATTTAAAATCATGATGTTCTCTGTCTGTGGACTGCATTAGATGTGTAGCTGTAGCATACAGTAGGTCGTTTCTAGCCATGACACGTGTGTGCTTTCCAACCCTTACTTTAAAGCTTCTAGTTGTTTTACTGACATAAAAATCCTTGCACGTACACGTTGCCAGGTAAATGATCCCTGTTGTTTAACAAGCTGTAAATTGTCTTACAGTATTTGAAAATCTCTCTCTACATTACAACTGCTAAATATTTTTGTTTGGCTCACTTTTCACAATATATACAGTTTTTACATCTGAAACTTCCTTTGGGTCATTGTAGGTAAGTGTTTTGCTTGATATCCTGAAAATGACTGCGTACTAAAAGGTCCTTTAGGATTGGGGCTCTTTTGTAACACATGTGCACTGCGGTTTGCATAGATGTTTTCAAATCTCCCAAAATATCTGAGGTTAGAGTGTAATTTAGGTTTATTCCGCTGATGTCAAATGTTTACATGTTTTATCTCACTTAGAACTAGTACTAATTAAAATATGACATCATACACCAATTGGTGATTTTAGGGTATATAAGTATAGCTGAATGGAGAGTTCTTAGCCTTTGATAAAGGACTTGATTGTCTGAAATGCATCTGGCAGGACTCTGTTGTCTGACTTGAACCGCAATAAACTAAGGATGTAAAAAGAATCCTCGATTGGCGTCCCATGTATGAGGTTAAGCATGGTAGATGTAACTCCTCCACAAGGGTGGGGATAATGGGGGACCCATTAAACTCTATGCTGGTAAGCCTCACTTTTATAGTAGGAAGCTACTCATGGCTATCATCGAGGAGTTGATGGTGGAGTTCATCAGGAAAAAGGACTGCAGGATGTGACGTTGTGTTGTTTTCTGAATATGGGGTCATGCCAGACAAACCTCATCAAAAACAGAATCGGAGAAACATAGAATGTGTTGGCAGAAAAGGACTAGTAGGCCCACAGAGTCTGTTCTATTTTCCATGGATTTAACTACACCCCGGACCATTTTTGGTTACATGTGTCCACCTCTCCTCACATTCTTCTACCTATTTTTGCCATGTGCCTATTCCATAAAGCTCCCCACTGTCTTTGCCCTCAGTACCTCTCCTGGCAGTCTTTTCCAGGCATCCACCACCATTTCTCTTAAGGAGTATTTCCTCACATCCTCATAAACTCCCCCCTAAGTTTCATAGCATGCCTCTGTGTTCTAGTGTTCCTCCTCCTCTGAAGGAGAATCCCCTCCTGCACATTGTTCACCCCCATGAGGTACTTATAGGTCTCAGTCATTTCTCCTCTCACTCTCCTCTGTGGAGTACATGTTGAGCTCCTGTAGCATCTCCTCATATGGTTTCTTATATAACCCCTTCACCATTTTGGTGGACCTCCTCTGGATCACTTCCACATTGTAAGTGTCCTTGCAGAGGTGTGACCTCCAGAACTGGACACAGTACTCCAGGTGGAGTCTCACTTGTAAGTGATACAGTGGTAATACCACCTCCCTTCTCCTGTTAGAAATCCCCCTCCCTATGCACCCCAGCATCCAGTTAGTATTGCTTGCTGCCTTGTGCCACTACCCTGCCACCTTGAGATCATCAGCTATGATTAAACAAAGGTCCCTGTCTTGCTTGGAGACTGTAAGTACTCCCTTCCATCTTATACACAGACCCAGGGTTTCCCCACCCCAGGTACATGGCTTTGTACTTTATGATATTGAAACACAGTTTCCCCACCCTAGACCTCTCCTCTAGTTTCCCCAGATCCTTTTGCATTCTTTTCACTCCCTCCTAGTTGTACACCTTGTTGCAGGCTTTTGTGCCTATCACAGAGAGACATGCATTCCCCTCCAGTTCCTCATCAATGTTATTTATGAAGACAGTGAAGAGGATAGGACCCTGTATCTATCCCTGTGATACTCCCCTGTTCACTCTCCTGTCCCCTGGGTAACTGCCATTTACCATCACTTTCTGCCTCATATCATTCAACCAATTAGATACACAGCTTCTTACCTTCTCCCTCACCCCCAGGTTGCTAAGTTTCTTTATCAACCTACTGTGTCATACAGTGTCACATCCATACTGAAGTCCAGATGGGCCACATCCACTGCCTTCCCCTAATCCACCTCCTTTTACTCCATCAGTCGCTCCTTCAGCAGAGATTCCATTAATTTCCCCACCACTTATGTGAGACTGACTGGTCTGTAATTGTTAGCATCCTCCCTGATGTCGCTCTTGTGCAATGGGACCATATCAGCTCTCCTCCAGTCCTCTGAAAATATCCTGTCTCCAATTAGGTGCTGAATGGTGTTGCCAGAGTGGTGGCTAGCACCATGCTCAGTTCTTTTAGAACTCTTACGTGGATTCCATCTGACCCCACCATCCTGTTTTCCATTAGGGCTTCCAACTGTTGTCAGAATTCCTCTTCCAAAAATGGATTTGCATCCACGTCTCCCTTCTCCCATGCTTGCTGATGGATGCTGGTCCGACCCCTTCCCTTTCCACTGTGAAGACTGAGCAGAAGTACTATTTTAAAATGGTAGCTTTTTCTTTATCTTCCTCTGAACAGTTCCCCTGCTTTCCTGATCCTCACTATGCTACCCTTCCTGTTTTTGCTCACATACCTGAAGAAGGTCTTATCCCATTTTTGACCTCCAAGGTGATCCTCTCCTCTTTATTAGCCTTTGCAGCCCTCCCTCTCCTTCCTGCCTCCCTTTGTTTATCTAGATGCACCTCCCTGTCTCCCTCCACTTTTTCAACACCGTGACACAAGCAGTGGACAAGGGCCAGGCTGTGGAAATCTGTACTTGGACTTCAGCAAGGCCTTCTATCTGTGTCCTATGTGCAATAGGATGTGTTCAAAGTCTGGACACTTCACATAGTTCTTCACCTAAGTGTCTACTTCACCTTGTGAAGCTTACTTGCACTGGCTGACACTTTTGCCAATAAAGGCACTGATGAAGTGTGACTATATGTGTATTGTTTTGGTGTTTTGGTGGGTGAAGAACTAAGTTGTCAGCCTAAAAAAATTGTTAAAAAGAAAGAATCCAAACTGCCTACCTTCTGTCATATACACCCGCCCCTTTCACAACACAAGCCAGTTTAAAACAATATATATAAATTCTCCCCCCCTTAGCCTCCCACCTTTCTCCACCTCCCCCCATGCACACTATGAGGTTGATAATGTTTACCTTTCCCGTTCCCCTCATGCAACATATTAATGTTTCCCTCAGCCATCCCCACCCTTTCTCCCCAAAAAGATCAATTAAACCCACGTGCCCTTCACTACCCTCATGCCAACAAACCCCCTTCCCAAGATACATTCTCACTCTTCAGTTTGTAAGGTGAATGAATGGTGAGTGATGTATATCAGAGTAGTACTACATGATTACATGCTATCAGACATGCTCACAGCATCAATCTATGGAACTGCCAAGCTCCTTGGCAAACCACAGTGGTCTCTGCAGTTGCTGAACCTGGCATCTGCCCTCCCTGGCTGAAAGTGAAGACAGACCCACTGAGAAGTGAAAGAATGTATAACATCTGCATGTGCTGTATGCAGCTTTGTATGTGCAGGGGGAGGGGCACCAAGTGTCACAAATGTATCAATTACACCTGGAAGTCTCATGAGATGTGAGCAGTGAGTGGTTTCAGTGCACTGCCCTAGAGGTCATACATAGTGGACAAGAGCTTGAGAAATAGACAGCCAGGGAAAATATCACACACCTTACTAAACTTAACCTGACTCATTGAAAATGAGCAGTCAAATGTCTGAATGAAAAAGAAAACAGTAAAAACACCCATTACAAAAAAAGTGCACATTAATGTGCAAATTATCTGCACAAAATGTCCCTAAAAACAAATGTTTTAAGATGTTTTTTGAGTTAAATTGGTAAAAGAGCAGTCCCAGGAAATCAAAATTCTTATAACACAGAAAAACACTTGTGACAAGAGAGCTGGTCTCAAAATAGCAAATAATAGGCAAGCAAAAGGAAGATTCAGCTCCTTACCAAAATGTTAAAAAATCCTTGTCACAAAATCTATTCTTGTTCACTTTAAACTGTCACATCTCTTCAGACTGTCACAAAGTAAGTGTTTTAGACTATATTTAGCACCACATTCTGCCTCTGATTGCATTGAGCATACAACATGTCTGTCTCCTTTTCCTCTGCTTAAGTAAATGAAAGGATGTTATTGTCTGGCATCAGTGACTTTTAGAAACAGCCTCCAATTGCACTGACAGCATCTGTTAGATTTTGAAGTCCCTCTAAGTATCAGTCCCCTAATAGAGTGCAGTATTCTGTCCTGAGTATCAAATAAATTCCATACAATTCAAAGCATTCTGGAAATGCATATTTATTTTAATGCATTTGTTTGAGTTTAACAGGGAATTGAGTACTAGAAAAATCCCAGGGAGGGAGAATATAGGCTATATTAATTGATATTGAACCAGGTAAAGCTGTTGGTGTTTTTGTAAATGGGGAGAAGTATAGACAGTACAGTGGGGAAATTCTGTAACTTTTTGTCATGGCATCTTTAAGAATCACCTGAATAACTATAAGAACTGGCAGATGGAAGTTCAGTTTAGCATTGCAGTTGAATAGAAGCCCCCCGCCGCCCCCCAGGATTGCATATACAGTAGAAGCATAGAATATTGATGGCAGAAAAAAGACCCAGAGTACATTGTGTTTGCCCAGTTCCTTCCTAAGTGATTCCAATTCATCTTTGGTCTGGACAAGGCCAAGTGTCCTAGAGGCCACTGGACCCACTTTCCTCTCCTGCCTCTTCACCTCTCTCTTGGGTCTATCCTCATCAACCACTTGTAGCTGTCCCTCCCTCTCTTGGAACTAATCACTGTTCCATCTATTCACCACTGTCTCGATGAATAAGTACTTCCTTTCATCTTTATTGAACCTCCCTGCCCTTGTTGGCTTATTAACATGCTACTTGGTTGTTGGTTTCTTGCATCACTTGATCAGGTCCTGACAATCTACCTTATTTATTCCCTTCAGTAATTTGAACATTTTAATCATGTTACCCCTCTTGCTTCTGGCCTCCAAAAGAGTGTATTTTATACCCTGCCAGGTTTCCCTGCTGTCCCAGTATCATCTTTTTAGCTCACATCTGGACTGTCTCAAGATGGTTCCTATCCTGTTTTAGGTGTGGGCTCCAGAACTGGACAGAGTACTCCATGTGCAGTCTTATAAGAGATCCATACAGGGACAGCACAGTGCCTCTTTTCTACAACTAGAGAAGTCCCTCAACATCCTTTTGGCTTGCCCAAATGCTCTTGTGAAATGGAACATTATCTTGAGACTATCCTTTATTGTGAACTCTTAGTCCCTTTTCCTCTGTGGGTGGCTGATGACATACACACACACACACACACACACACACACACACACACACACACAGAGGGTGGTTAAAGCAGACATTTATAACAAGGGGAACTCTACCCCTACTTTTACTATACCCCTAATGTGTACCATGAAGAGGCGCAGGTGGACTAGTCACCCCCACCGTGTTCCCCCTCACTATAATCACTGCACACACACACACACACACACACACCCCAATCCAATTTTCCATTTTCTGTTTACCCATGCCAATGTGCATAATCATTTTGGCATTGGACTTTAGCTGTTAAATCTTAATCCAGCTTTCCAGTCTTTATAGTTCCTTACTCATGCCCTCATTTCCTCCTCTGTATCTACTAATTTTTCTGTCAACTGTAAGGAGTCGCATTTTCCCTTACTTCTATCATTGATGTACCACTGAACACATTGAGCAGTACTAGCTCAAGTTCAGTACTGATACCTCTCTGACTGCCGAGTGTTTCCCAATCAGTACTACCTTCTGAGTCCCCCACCCTGACCAATTTGCTGTCCACTTGGTTTGCTTCTATTCCCACAACTAGGTCACCTTGCTTCTTTGTTAACTTTCTGTTAGGCAATGAAGAAAAGACTTTGCTGAAATGCTATACTGGCACAGTCCCTTGAATACCAAGCAGGGGCATTGGCATAGTTATTCATAACCAAGAGAAAAGTGCCCCATGCAGCGATATCAATACCACTTCCGGCAGCACCTAGTGTTTATTGGAGTTCTCCCATCTGACTACAGACTAAGCTCGATCCTGCTTAGCTTCTGTAATCTGATGATATCAGGCTCCACATTGGTACCCGACAGAGTAACCTTTTCTCCAACCACCTCAAACATAGAACAGTAGTGAATCCAGGATTTTACAAATTTTGGTGTGGGGGTGGGGGGTGCTGTGGTGTTGTGCATACCTGATATGCAACTTTAAAAAAAATGTAAAGCCTTTATATTATCTTTTCATTAAACTGTTGACAGAAACTACTAATGAAATCTATAGTTTTGGATGTATATTTTCTTACAATCAATATGTTAGATGTCTCCAGCAAAGTGAAATGCAGCAGTAGCAGCAGCAAACCGATAAGTTACAATGGGGAGGGTGCTACCTCTCCCATCACACCCCTCTAGATTTCATACTGACATAAAAAAACGCATTAGAGAAAAGATCACATGGTCTGCACTGCTGTATCCCTATTGGATTAGGAAGTAGGTAGGCGTATGGTCACTCTGGTTTATTTTGGATGTTTCAGAAATACATATACAATAATACTAGCAGCAAATATTTACCTTAACAGTTCTTTTCTGTTGCTTTTGCATCTATAGAACATTACCCTGTTGAATCCTTATTTAGGGTCTGAAAACTCAGTTACCTTGATGCAGACATCTGTGAGTTATCACCCTGACAATTGAAAGACTCTGTATCAAGCCCCTTCAAGGTGTTTGGAGCACTAGATCCAACTAGTGCAGAAGTGTAGCAGCCAGGCTGATATCTGAGACCAGCACTTACAAGCTCATTACACCTGTGCTGTGTGATCGCCACTGGCACCTGATAAAATGATGCACTACATTAAAGATTCTGCATGGGAGGGGTCCATGCCAAAGATGAACCAGTCTTAATTGTGTATTTCAATGTGCTGAAACTGGGCACTGTAACCTTCTTTCAGGCCAATCTAACTATTGGGCCATTTTGATAACTTCAGCCTTTGGCCAGATAGCAAGCTAGCCCACTGGCACAGTGGCAAGGCATCCACTGGGGATGCTGGCATCCCCAGTTCGGGAATGGACTTGTGAGTTGGAGGACTGGCCAGAGTGGAGGAGAAAGACTGAGCATCCACGGGATGGTTCTTCTCCAGAGGGAGGGATTTGAATATCTGCACAATAAAGACCCCTTGCAGAGGCCAAGGGGGTCTGCTATGACCGGGACCTAGTTTAGTGGGAGGCAGAACCAATGTTAGGTTCTTACCACATACATCATAGCATGTCCCCCCTCAAGGGAAACGCAGCAATATTAAAAAACTGGTTGCCCCATATGTGATGCCCCTCTCCACTGGTATTCCCACTGGCCTTTCTTGTCACTGGGGGGTCTTGCTCCTGTGGCTCTGACTCAGGAGGTAAGACAGGTCTTGTAATTTCTCATCTGTGGGGGAGGGGCACATACCAGTGGCCCCACCTGGGGGTAAGTCTCTGCGTGGTGGGGATGGCATGGCAGTGGGGACTGAGCTCCTGGGCAAGAGGTCCTGGACAAAAAAAAATTGGACAGATAAGAAAATTAAAAGTTGAGCCCTTCCCAGGTGGCCAGAACTAGTCCATTTTCCACCCAGTCAGTATCCATTCCCTCCAAAGATTTTTTTTAAATATCTGGCATCTGTCACTATGCCAGGTGCCCATTTTTAATGACTTGAGAACAGGAAGGGCAGAAGAAGTTGGGTTGACCGAAGTTGGTTAGGGATGGTGATGTGCCACTTATTCCTATTTTAAGCCTGCTAGATAGCCATATCAAGGACTCATATTGTCGTTGCCCAAAGTTTTGAATCCAAACTGAAGACATTGGTCCTAGAAACATAGAAACATAGAATTTGATGGCAGATAAGGACCACTTGGTCCACCCAATCTGCCCATTTCCCTAGCTGATGGATAAGCTGCAGATTCTAGTTAATCAACAGCTTACTTCCTCCTGCCCCCCACTAAAATTGCCTTATGACTGTATGTGCCTGCAGCAAAGGTACTCCAGTTAACATCTGGCTTATTCAGGTCCCCCATCAACAATATCTCCCCTTTTCTGCCATTTTAAGGATGCCTGCTATCATTTCCTTGTCCATTTCCTCCCCCTGAGATGGGGGGTCTGTACACAACCCCATGCAAATTGTGGTGCCATTTCCTGTCTCCAGGGTGACCCATCAACTTCCTGTTTACTCTTTTGTTCTGTTGCTTTAATCCCTTCTCTTATATAGAGAGCTCCTCCTCCTCCTCCTCCTATTTTACCCACCCTGTCCCTCATTTAGACTGTGTATCCTGGTATGTTGACTTCCCACTCATGGTTCTCTGTGTACCATGTTTCAGTGACTGCCACAAAATCCAGGCATCCCTCTTCCATCATGGTGACTATTTCAGGGAGCTTGTTGCACAGACTGCAGGCATTGGTACTCATCACCTTCCATTTATTTTTATGGCCTTACCCCTTTTAGCCCCATCCCTGTCCTTAACACCTTTTTCTGCATTTATCCCTGTCCTGCTCCCTTCTGACTTCTATGCCTTGGTGTTTACCTCTCTAACTGCTGTGCTTTGTGGAGGGAGGCTGGGATGTCCCTGCTCCTTTTCAGTGCCTCCTCCCTTGGCTAGTTTAAATGCTTGCCAATGAAGCATTTAAACCTATCACCTAGAATCCTGGATCCCTCCCCGGACAGATGCAGAGCATCATGCCAGTATAAGCCTGCATCCCCGTAGGTGGTTCCCCAGTCCCCAATGAAGCCAAAACCCTGATCTCCACACCAGTTTTTCAACCATTCATTGAATCCCATGGTGCGGAATACCCTAGCATCATCCTTGCCATAGACAGGCAGCACCATACATGCAACTTGTCTAAGGTCCTTCCCCAACTCCACAAACTCCTCTTGCAATGCTTTGATCCCATTTACAGCCAGGTCATTTGTCCCTAGGTGGACAATGACATCCAGCTCCCTCCCTCATGCAGCTACTCCAGTGATCCTGAGGACTTGCTTCCTGTCCCTCCAAGTCATGGCACCAGGCAGGCACCTTACCTCCCTATCCCCTTCCTCCCCATGTCTACCCCTCTAATGACTGAGTCCCCCACCAGGAGTTGTTTCCTTCCCCTGTGGGGTCTCATGCCACCCTCCTGTGGGTCTCCTTCGTGGAGGTTCCAAGAATCCTCCTTGGTCTCTACTGCAAGGGCCTCCATAGAGGAACCACTCTTTGCTAGAACAGCTATGAATTGTGGAGAGCTACAACTGGAGGGATGCACCTCTCTTCCACCACCCTCTCCTCCCTTGGTCCCCTTGGTCCAACCACTCCTCTTTCTTGGCAACCTCTGAGGTAACAGTGGTGGACCTGGTGGTTCCTGGGTGGGAGGAGAGGTTTCATGAATCCTAACCAGGTCAGTCTGGACATGGGCAACCTCCTCCCTCAGACCAGAGAGGTGCCTGCAAACAGGGCAGCATCGCAGCTTCCAGAATGTCTCCCGGAACACTACTGCTCCATAGCCATTGCTCTGCACCACTCCCATCTTGACTTTTTTTGTGTCCCCTCTCCTGTTGCTTTGTATGCTTATTGTCTCCTCCGTCTATGTATTTTTACACTTACTTTTTTACACTTACTTTTCTACTGCCTATGTGCCCTTACAACTCTCACCCTTCCTTCCTAATTGAAGTTAAACTAACATTGGCAAGTTTCATATCCACTTACCCTTAGTCCATTCTACCTAAAAGACCTCTTGTATTCCTATGGGTTTAGTAATTCCCCTCACCTCCTCTGTGGAGAATTTGCTGGGAGATTGGTGTTATCAGATGAAAATATCAGGAGACAGCATTTTTGTTGTTGTGGCCCCTGTTCTGTGGAACTTCCCACAAACACCATCTGAGGAATTTCTCCTTGGCGAAGACCTGAGCATTAAAAAAGGATTTTTTTTTGTACTACCATTTTCTGATTACTAAATGTACAGACACTGTATTTATATTTCCTGCCTTATTGTGTATCATGTTACTCCTACACTATGCTAATTTGTATTGTTGCTATTATAATGTGCCTGTATATGTCTTGTTCAATACCCTGAGCCTTTGAGACAGGTCACTTTAAAAATAAAAATAGTACTGTCTTACTTAAATGTTTCTTTTATCAAAATCCAGCAACTGGAGTGTGACTTCTGGATTCACCCCATTTTGTATGACAGCTCATTAAATGCCTTTTGCCATGATTGAATTATATTTAATGTCACAGTTACAATAAATGCCTAGGGCAATAATGTTGACCAGACTTGTACTGTGTGGGCAGTGGTCTATATTTCTTCTTCGGAGACTCGGGCTTAGGTATAGACTTTCCTGTCCTGGTACTGGTAGGAGCAAGGTTCCCCTCAAATGTTTACATATTGTACCAGATAAATAAGCAGAGTTCATTGGGATTGTTTCCAGCAGCAGACTGGGGAAGGGAATATCAGAAGGCATAATTCAAGCAACTCCAATATTGATGTGTGATGCATGGCTAACTAGAGATGAAGCAGGGAAGATGGGATTCCTAGGCTAACAACATTAAACAATATTTTAACTATAATATGCATTTCATTAAAATTGTTTCCCTATTGTAGCTTTTACATTGTTTGCTGTAGTGTTGAAGTTATCTTTTAAATGCAGACTAGCCTTGTGATCTTTGGGGGAATGGAACTGGCACAGGATCAAAACCCTGCCAACAAAAACTGTGCAGCAAACAATGATGCAAGAAAAATACCATGTGCACAAATAAAGTCGATAAACTCACTTCCAATACAAAATGCACACATACCATAGGTTTTAATGGAAAAAAATATACTGTTTTTGTTTTTACAGGAGTCTCTACCCCCACACCATGCAGAATTATTATAATCAACTCCTAGTGGGGTGAGGACCTCGGACATAAGGGAAAAACTCAAGAGGTGGAACTTTTTGTGACCCCCCCAAAATAAAAATTGACAATATCGAGAGATGGGGAACAAAACCCTGGTCCCCAGGTCTCCACCACTCCAGGCACTTGTGCCTTAGCCATTTTGCCATGTGAGTGGCTCAACCAGACACAGCACCTGAGGCTTTTTCAGCCCCTCCTACACTGTGCGGACAGTGACAAGGATAGCGGTAATTCACTACTGCTGTCATACCACTGTCACTCTAAATGGTTTTGTGCTTTACACAGTGTGGTTCTTGCCACGCTATTCTTGCAGCAGCATATAGACCTGGTACCATGGGAGTCACTATCAGGCTGACTCAGTGTTTCAGAGGTAAATGTTTAAGATTTCCTTCAATTTGTAGCTGCTTCAGTAACAAAAATGACTGTGCCCCAATGAAATAATAAATTCTTACTTAGCTTCTTATGCAACCTTGATTATGATGAGGGTGGGGGAGGACTTCTTACACCTAGAGTCCCTTTCAAACTGAAATAACTATGTTACTATGCATCACTCAAATGATAAATCAACTTTGATTTTCTCTTATAACATACAGTGGAAAAAAAGATTGGCATCTGCCACAAACTGTCCTTACAGTAGAATAGAAGAGGTGATTGATGGAGCAGCATTGGAAAGGATGCAGTTTTGCTGTATTCAGATCATTGGTAGGATAAGTCTCCCTGGAGATATGTCACACTGAAATTGCATTCACAGGGCAGGACAGTGAACAAAGACCAGATCTCTGGACTTCTTTCTAATGTAGAACTGTGCAGTAAAGCTTGGCCTTGGCCCATATGTGGAGGCAAACCTCTAAGGGTTGAGTGACTAAACAAAAGGGCTTCTGTAAATCCATTAACTCAACTAATCCAGTGACCAAGTTTATTACTTGTGCAAAGACTTGTGAGTCAACTAAAAAACATTCAGACTGGGTTCAGTCAATCAAATTTACAAGTACTGCACTTGAAAATAATTTACAGAGGTTGCAAACTGAAAAATCATGCACATCACTGAACTTACTGTGTACTAGCTTGCAAATAAATACTTGTAAAACTAATTAACAACACACAGCAGCATTAAAGATCACTTGGGCTTGTGTCTTCCATGTACATATAAATTCCTAAATAGTCAGATTCTATGAATTAGGAGAGCATAAGTGCTATTATAAAATGGCACAGAACAATGCAGCAATCTGATTGGTTATTCATAGTATAATATAGGACAATAATGCACTATAAATAACTAATACCAGTCAAACTGCTGGAACACAGAACATAATCACTTCTTGATTCATTTTTAGGCATTCTATTTAGAATCTAATAGTAATTTGAAGATGCCGTTATTTTCCTTCAGTAAAGAATAAGTGAAGGCCCACCCCCACCTACTGTTAAAGGATTTTGATCGGCCTTCATTCAGTAGTAGAGGAAAAAAAAACAGGTGTTGGAAAAGCTGCCTAAATTAGTATTCTCGGTGTCGATTCCTCACATTTCATATCCTTTTCACCCATTTTTCCCTTGCTTTACTGCCTTGGGGTGTATGGGTGGTGGGAGGGAACTTGTACCACATCCAACAGTCCCTGTTGTATATCAACACACTGTCCTGGGTCCCATTAGCAAATAATTAAGAAAAGACCCAGAATTGAGGGTCTCTAAGCCGAATTAGTAGGCTAGGATCAACTGATCTTTGTGGCTTGAAATCTCCATGTGTTGGTGTGGGACCACCACACCACGCTTCTGCTGGCTCCATGCTGCTCTCCCCACCAGCAGAAACAGGCCCAGTCTGCATCTCACCAGCTCCCTGCTTCCCCGGCTACTCACCAGTGTGGTGTTGGCCTCCCTGATGCAAACTTCTGAGCCACCCTTTTAAAGCTGTTTTCCACCAGGAAAGTGTAGACATACAAATAGAGATTAGTATGCAAGGTACTGTATGTGTGACTAAGTGAAAGTATGTGAATAGGAAGGAGGTCAGTGCTAAATGAACCTCTTGCCACACACTGACAGTGCATTTACATTAACTCCCATTGATTTTTTCCAGACACACTCACAATATGAGCGAGCAGGCTGCTGAGAGAGTGAACCCTATACAAAAAACTGAATACTGGTAAACATTTTATCTCTGCAGATAATTTCCCCTTTTGTGTGCTAATTTAATTTTTAAAGTGAGAGTGAGAGAGTATGGCAAGCATATTGTACTCTTTGCATGAACACTCCATGTTATTCATAGTAGAAAACATACAATCTAATGCCCCTATGATCAAAAACCATTCCTAGGAAAAAAAGAAAAGACTACTACTACAATTATAACTGAGGAACTACAAAACTACAACAATGAAGGTGTCATAAGGTCAGAAGGCCAAAAAGCAAAGCAGTAATAAAAGATAGAAAGACTATTTTAGGGTAAAATCATGAGTAAATTATAATTTTTTAACCCTAAATATTTCTTTTAATATTGAAACCTATTTTTAAAAATAAAAGACCATTTTATAAGCACAATAAGACACTCCAGGGGCATGCAGAGCATACACTACAGTGTGAGAACTGCACTCCTAGGAGTGACTGACACTTGGCCTTCAGCCTCAGACCTAACTACAACCCTTTATTTACATATTTTTTCCTCAAAACTCCTCTTTCAGTTACTGCTTTGGCTTGATGGCAGGCATTTATGATATTGTTATTCCAAAAAATGTAAGATTTAAATAGAAGGGGTTGATATTTGAAACACTGGGTTTTATGAATGGAGATAATGTTTTCTGAACATATGTCTTTATATACAGTATGTACTGTAGTTAGGTACATCTATGTGTACACATTGTTGAAAGGTCATTTTTTTTTAATGTGGCAAGTGGTAAGTATTCCAGTTTCCATGTTCTTATCTTTAGAGCATGAGTGTTATATTTTTTTGCTGAAGTTTTGGATTTTCAGTTTGAAATGGAAATTGAAATATGAATTGGAAGGTACAGTACTACAACAGTTTACAAGCTACTCAGTGAAATTAACTTTCACATTTTTCTTTAATTTAAGTACAGTACAATTTTAAAGAGTTATAGATTCTGTCGGTATTGATAAGGATGTGCTAACCTCACAGTTTACTAAGTTTAACTATCAATATAATATGCTGAAGAAGGAAGTTATACAAAATATGTTTCTGCTAATCTGTTTTCTACTGCTTTAAATGATCCCATTAGTTCAGATTAATTGGTTTGCATAAACCACAACAATCAGTGAAATAAATTTTCACGTGATTCTGTTTTGTGGGTAACCAGAGGAAGAAATATGGAGGAAAGCCACATGCGCAAGTGCTAGCACCAAAGACGGTGCCAGTGCCCTCTGATCTCAGCCCATGTAGATCCTTTCCAGTGTGACAGGGGGTGGTGGCAGATACAGCTGGGGACACTAAGCAAGGCCTGAAGCAAGCAAAGGTGATGGCTGCAGACTAAACAGTTATGCAGAAAAAAAAAATAATAAAATGATTTCAAAATATCTGCTTTATGCAAGGAAGTTGGTCACTTTGCTTCCTCAGATTTATTACTTTCAGGATGTTTTATTTAGTAAAGAAATTATATTAATAAAAATGTTATATTATAAAAATATACTTTTCTTCATGGTGTCATGAGATAAGTGATTGTCATGTTGTTTTCTTTCTTGCATTCATGAGGAGGAGGCTTAGGGTTATTCAAAGGAATGTTATAAGGAAGCTACTTCAGATATTTATTTATGTCATCCATAATTTGTTTCTTAACATGGGTTGCCTTTGGATGCTTGCTGTTTGGTCATGTTATTCATGTCCTGCTCATGCTCACATCATGTTCACACTTAATAAAACTTTAACTATATAAAATGAGTAGAGACAATAGAGAACTCTGATTGGCTGACAGCCTTTGCCAGCTATGTCTTTCATTTAGTAAAAGCATGGGAAAAAAACAATACCCAGTGCCACTGACCCACTAACACAAGACATCCTTTGCCACCTTTGTGAGAGTTTTAACACTACAAAATTCAGCTCCCCAATCCTCATGAACACCAAAGCATTACAAACAGCTGATCCTTTTGTCTCTCTATCTCCCTCAGTCATACTAAAGACAAGATACAAGAATATTTTTCCTCTCCACACCTGCACAAAAACCACATCCTCACCAACACCCTCCTCACCCTACTAGCTTAAGGGCTGTCACAGTTCGTTGCCTCTGACAGCCCCCAAGAAACAGTCTATCTTTTACTGTCTGTACTTCTTTAAGTTGTGCTACAAACAATTCAACTGGATAGTTTTGTTTCCCCTGTACACCAACACAAATTTAAAACCACATCCTCACCAGATCTGACAGTGATCATCCACTGTACAGCAGGACACATCTTTCTGCCAGCATAGCATGAATTTGAAAATGTTGTCAATTACATAACACCACTAAACAGTGACACCAAATAATGGGTACAAAAAGGAAACCAAAATAGAAAAAACCTTTCTTTTCTCTCCCCTGCACCCCTCAGTCGACTCGGTGGCAGTCTCTCTCTTACACTCCTCAGCCAACTTCACAGTGGTGTCTCACATTCCATACCCAGTCACAGAGAGTGACACCACAGGCAGTTTTACACACCATCCAACTGCAGATGGAAGCCTGCTGCAAGCAAGACCACAAGGAAATCTTAATCTTCCTGGCAGCCTATCAACCCACTGTGGTCACTCTGTGCGTGATATGGAAAGGCAGATGTGAGAGAAAACATTCTCAAAAGAATCCACACTCAGCCCAAAAAGACAATGAGGGATAAAACAGTGTGAATGAAAGGGAGAGGCAGGTCTGACAGACAAGAGTTGCAAAATAAATAGAGAAAGGATGGAGCGGAGGAACTATTTTACTTCAAGAGACAAAACATTTTTTAATATTTGTTAATGTTCTTAAAAATGCTATAATATTTGACAGCATTTACCCATTTTCTAAGATCAATAACACACGCTGGGGTGTGGTTTATTCTGGATAAATGCATTTATTAGGAGCAGTAAGGCACTCGGCCTGTAGTCTTATGCCCCACTATGCTCCTAGGTGTGCATTTATCTGGAATAAACCACACCCCATTGTGTTATTGCTTACAAATAAAATGAATAATAATTATATCGAATATTGCATAGGAAGCAGTGCATTATGAGGTGTTTTACTAACAAGAGGTGTGGAATGTCCATAAATTTGGAACACAAATGCGTGGTTTATGCAGACATAACATACTAATGGTGTGCAATAAATGCAAAAAAATATATATAAGTACTTCCTAGTTTTTACTTTATATAATTACTGTTTTTTTATGTCCACACTACACCTACATGCACTGACTCTATCATTTAAAACAAAATCAGTAGTAACCCTGTGCTCCTTGTGTGCATCAATGCTAACCCTATACCTCTCAAACCACATGGTTGTTCTGCAGGTTGCAGGAAAAGTAAATTGATTTGAATTCCCTGGTGACCTAGCAGAGGTGTTACATAGTTAACTCGATCTCAACAAATCCTCCAGGGAGTGGAATCTTTGTGGAGATGCCAGGCAGAATCATGAGGTTTGAACAGGTCAATGACCTCTGAAGAGAACCAGGGAAGATGGGACACACCAACATGAGACACAAACACAAGATGTTCTGAGAGAAGCACATTATGTCCCAATGTAGCAATGAAACTGGACATGAAAATGGTTACAGTACTATCTATATCTTTGGATAAAGTGACTGCTGACCAGTCAGTGGCTCAAAGATTGTCTAGCAGGGATGGGAGGTCATGAGTCTTGAGTGACTTAGAACAGATGGTGGGAATTTAATGCTATGCATCTTATGAATGCAGAGCATCTACTTCAGGCCTATAATAAGGCAATGGTGGTGGCTCTGGATTCCATTGCTCCAGTCTGTGTTTGCCTGTGCTCTACTCTCCCTGTGACCCATAGTTTTATGGGACCTTGAGGGAGATGAGGAGGGTTGGGGTGAATGATGGAGCATTGGAGGCAGAAATTTAGCCTATATACTGACAAGCTTAGATTGATGGCACATTACGAAGACTATCAATCTGTGATCTCCTGTGAGAAAGTAGAGTTCCTGTCTGGTGAGATTATGGCAGCACATAACTGACCAGCTCAGCTCTTCAGAACTGTGGACAGACTGTACAATCCAGCCTGTCTGCAGTTATGGTAGAACCTTGCCACAGGACAAGTGTAATGAGTTCACTCACTTCTTTGCAGATAAGATTGCTGACATGAGGTCTGAGAACTGCTCAGCTCACTCCAGTGGGAGCGGCGGTGATCGGTGTGAGGTTGCAGCACCTCAGGCTACTTGGTCAGCTTTTGATCAGGTGGTGATCATGGATGTCATGATGGTCATCCAGAATATGTGGCCAGTCTACTGTGGTTTGATTCTGGACCAACGTGTCTCTTTGTGGGATGCATTGAGGTCATTGGCCAGGTCCTTGCTGAGATGATCTGGTATTTATTAGAGTACAGGGTGTTCCCTGACTCTCAGAAGGAGGCAGCAGTGACTGATTCTCAAGAAACCTTCTCTTGACCCAGACTGTATTCGTAACTACAGACCAATCTCTAACCCTCTTTTTCAGGGAAGGTTATTGAGAAAGTGGTCACATTGCAGCTGGAGGACCATCTTGCTATCCATGACATCTATTATCCCTTCCAACCAGGAATTAGGAAGAGGCACAATACCCAGATTGCTCTTGTTCGGGTGCTCAATGACCTCCTCATAGTGAGAGATTGGAGGAGTCATTCCACTTTAGTCCTTCTAGATCTCTCCATGGTATTTGACACCACGGACCATGGGATATTGCTGGAGTGCCTGTGGGTCATCTGTGGACTGTTAGTTACAGTCTTCTGGTGGTTTAAATCATTCTTCCTGGCAGGTTTCAGAGTGTGGTGTTGGGAATTTATTCCTCTGACCCATTTTCCTTGCCATGTGGGGTGTCTCAGGGCTCTGTACTGTCTTCCATGTTGTTTGCAGTTTACATGTTGCCATGGAGGACATTGTAAGGTGGTAAGGGCTGAGTTTTCACTGCTATACAGATGATACTCAGCTGTGCATGTCCTTTGTGCCTGAACAGGATATAGCAGTCTCGGTATTTAACAACTGCTTATATGAGAGCCAGGGTTGGATGAGTGCCAATTGGTTGAAGCTAAACTCGGAAAAGACTGAGGTGTTGGTTGTGGATTCAGGTCGATGAGTTGAGGGGTCTTCAGTAGGTCAGGCAACTGATCTTGTACTCAGGGACTGCCAGCTGAGAACTTCTGAGTGGGTGCAGAGTCTGGGCATTATTTTTGATGAGGGGCTGGCCCTGAAGGCTCAGGTGTTATCCATTGTTAAGACCTCATTCTACTACCGAGGAATATGACCTGGATTAAATATCTGGTTCCCCCAATGACTTGCCAACATTGGTCCATGCCTTTGTGGCCTCCCACTTGGATTACTGCAACTCCCTTTACCTAGGGCTGCCAGGGGTCAATATCTGCCAGCTGCAGCTAGTGCAGACTTCAGCAGCTAGGTTACTGACTGGGCTTTCTTGATCTAGCCATATTACACTTGTGTTGCATGAGCTACACTAGCTGCCAGTGCAGTGGAGGATCACCTTCAAGGTCAGTTTGCTGACCTTCAAATCCCTACATGGACAGGGACCACACTACCTGCAAGAGCTTCTGTGTCCCTAATGCCCTCCCAACCACTCTGCTCCACTGACAAGGGATTGCTGGAGATTCTGAGGGTTTTGTTGAAGTCATCTGGTGCTCGAGCTTTTGCTTATGTAGTCCCTACCCTGTGGAATTCTGTACATTGTCAGGTTTGGGAGTGCCTGATGGTGGAGAGCTTTAAAGCCACTCTGAAAACATACCTATTCAACCTTGCCTTTAGCAATGAATAATTAATAGGGATGGATTTTAGCATTACTGTCAGTATTTTAACTACTTATGGATTAATTTATTTGTGTAATTTTATAAAGCGCTTTGATATTTTGAACTGCACTTAAGAAATAAAGATTATTACTATTATTATTATTATTAAACTATGCAAAGGTCACTGAAAGCACGCATTATTGTTCCATCATAAATAATGAAGTGGGAGTGTGAGGATGGAACCAAATCAATGTGGGAATGATCTGAGTAGTTGGGGTTGAGTCTATTTGGATCAATGATGATTTGTGTGAGATTGAAAGACTCAGTTTGGTAAATGGTATTTTTTTGCTGAGGAGAGCAAATTTGTATTTAGATATGCCAAGGACTAACAGCGCCATGAAACTAAAAGGTAGAAGATGAATGAACAGATGGCAAGACAGGTGTCAGTCTTGTCTTTCAGGGTAGAGTAAATGCCACAAATCAAACAGGGAAGTGAGTAGGGGAAAGAGAGCCTAAACAGGTGGAGCTCATGAGAAGAGGGTACAGCAAACCAATATACAATGTCACAGTTCAGGCTATAATGTATGTACAAAAGTCCACCACAACACTTCCCATAGTTCTGTCTGTGAAAGTGTTTCAAAAAAGTCCAATTTCTAGGTCATTGATTCGCGCAGAGTCAGGATTTATTAACAGTCAGCACATCAGGACTCTGATGTATGGCCCACAACCTTAGCTTGTTGAGCTTGGGGAGTGTAGACACCTGGTATTTATATGAAAAACACTCAGTCTTTTCTGAAATTTGGTGGCTAGGAAGGGGGTCAGGATTTAATAACACATCACCCACCAGTAGTAGCAGAATGGTTATATGCAGCAATAGAATGTGAGACCTATGCCTATGACCAGGTACTCTGGAGGAGGGTGCTAGTGGTGAGGGGGAGGTGGAGTAGGAGGGAAAGAAAACAGAGGAGCCTGAAGACTGAGATGGGGAGGAGAGGCAACCAGGATGAATAAGGCAAGGGAAGGTAGCTAGTAGGTGGGTTGAGGCAGGAGATGCAGTAAATGAAGGAGACTGGGAGTAAAATAGAGGGAATGGTGACAGGGGAGGGAGAGGCGGAATGTGAGCCACAGAAAGGTTAAAATGAAATGGAAAAGGTGCAAGTGAAGCACAGTCAGTAAATGCTGGTAAGGTCTGATGGACAGTGTAAGTTATAGCAGCTAGCTGACAGGGGTGGTGGCAAACAGTTCATACATGCAGAAATAGCAGGACCAACAAGATAATTAACAAAGGTAAAAAAAAAGAAGTGGTGGGAATCACACACAGAATTAACAGGTTGAGTAGTGTGTAATGAGATATAGCATTTGAAGAGTGCTGTTGTAGGTTGATATTGGAGTCAGCAGTAATTATATTAATAATTTTACATTATTAAAAGAATGGGTAGAGGTTTCAGTGCCCTGCATATTGACTTCAACACGCATTAGACTACCTAAAAGATGCCTGCAGCACTTGTATGCTATTCAAACTGTAAATGTACTGCAGATAATAAGACTCTATGGAAATAAATTAACTGCTGGATAAATTGATTTTAATTTGTTGGAGACCAGTTTCTTGCTGAAGGGAGTGTTCAACTTGAAAGCCACCTGACACTGGACTAGAAGGTGTAGAGCTCTTGAAAGTGTTTTTAAATTTCTTTTTAATTATTAAAAAAAAATAACAGAGTTCTTATAGTATTTATAAACAATGGTAATGTTATTCTGTGCAGAGATCTGGGCTACATCAATGGGAATCACTCAGTAGTCTACAAACTCCTGAATCAATGTTTTTTTCTAGTGCTATCATGGCATTTGGCAAAAGGGATAAAATGCAATAAGAAAATAATAATGTGACCTACTGGATATTGATCTCAGGCCCCGAGAATATCATCTCTGTTTTCAAACACCTGAGCTGCATGCTCACATGGTTGAACCTTGGGTTCCCGGACACACTTCCTTGCTTTGTTATTGCATATCCTGAGACTGGGAACAATCAAGGTGGCAGTTAGGTGTTTTGTGCAGTATTAGTCACTGCTTAGCAATTAAATCACAAATCTATTGAGAAAGAAATAATGTTCCCTACTGAGAATTGAATCCAGGCTCCCAGAATATCATCCAGGTTCTGTAACCACTGAGCAACGGGTATACGTTTTAGAAGGCAAACTAACTCGAATTTTTATGTCTTACTTACTGTGATGGTTCTCATTTTGTAGAGTTGAGTTTTCATAGCATAGATTCCGAGAGATTGTGGTAGATTAAAGTTAATGATTTGTGCTAAATAAAGAGCTAAGTCTGGTGACTGCATTTCTGGTGATTTGTTTAATGCAGACCATATTGATGTAGTCTGTAACTGGATAATTTTCAGGGTTATCCATGTTGAAGTATATGCATGACTGAATTGACCAAATGTCATGGGTTTTCTCCACTTTCAAGGACTCTTTTTATTATAGTTTTTGTTAACCATGGAAAGAGGGTGGTGAAATGCTTCCTTATTTACATCTTTGTCCTGGGGAAGGGGGATACAAATGCAAACTGTCTGATATCGAAACAGGTGACTCAGTTGGTGGATTAGTGAATGGGGTGTGGGGAGTTGGCCAGGACACCAGTGAAGTTTCCATACTCTTCTCAAGAAGTACTACTGTATCTTTAACATCCACCTAAACTGCCATCAGAACTGACAGATGTGACTTTGGTTTAACATTTCATCCAAAACAAGGCACCTCTGACAGCAGTGTCTCTCATTCATCATGTTGGAGCATTGATAGTGTTGCATTTAACTTTGGGGAACATGCCACATACACAGCTACCAACATCACTTCCTGCTGCATTATGTGTTCACTGATGGTCACCTGTTCTACTACCAACCAGGTCTTAACTTGCTTGGATTCAGAGATCTGTTGGTATCAAGTTTCAAAGTAGTGCTATGTGGAAATTGCACATTCTAATTCCACAAAACTTTCATGAAATTTTGCAAATTCTGCAGAATTTTACGAACTTCCAAACTTGTTGAAATCAGAATCTTCCAAATGTGTTCTGTATAGTTTCACACCATTCCATAGACGTTCTGTCTAAATTGTGGAGCCATATATATGAACTGCAGAATGAGTTGGAGAATATTTGTTTTGCAATTCAATGCAGTAATTCCACAGTTTTGTACCTCATTTGGCAAAATGTTTCTCAAAGATCATTTCTGTAACCATCATCTTCCAGTTTGCAATACTTGGAGGTTCAAAGGTGTACTCACAAGAGTCCTCTCACCTCGAAAGTCACACTGATGTACATATCTTATACCATCAACCAATGGTTTCTTTAGTTACTGTTTTCATTCTGCCATTAAGGCCAAAATTCCATGGCTCTGGGTTAAAATCCATGGAAAAACTAAATGATCTCATAATTAGTGCATTCCCTCACTGGTTGTACTTGTAGCTACCAGAGTAGAATGTTTAAGGGCTATCATTATAGCAATACTCTCCTTCACATGGGCCTGCAGCCAAATGGGCACTGGTGGAGTTAGGGTAACAAGAGGCTGGTGGCACATAATGACTACGTAAGGGTCCTATCTAGCGAAGTGGGATTCCCTTCTAGCTTCATTCCACAACGTGAAGATACATTGAGAATTGCATGCAACCTGCCCCCTGCCCCTTCTCAAAGCAGCCAGATGTTTAGGAAATGCACAGCCAAGCCAGGATCAGCTGTTTAGTGAGTGTATGCACCTTTAGTGGATGTAACAGAGTGTTTCTCTTGTTTCATAGGTTTGGGTTTAAGTCAGTAGCTTTCACCAAATAGACTCACCATTTTAATGGACAGTGGCACTACCCATGCACATATCTAATCATTTTTAAAATGTTTTAATTGTGGCACTTGACACCACCTCAACAGGTAGTCCATTCCACTTGGCAACCACTCACTGGTTTATCCAGGACCATCTCTTATTTGTTTTGTAGTTTTCACCTTTTAACTGATATCCATGTGCTCTGTTTATTCTGATACTAGCCCTGGATTCTAAACCTAGGCATTCCCAGAGATCTCTGTTCTTAAAGGCAGAGTATTCTAGGCCTAAGTCACCACTTAGTTGATGATACTCCTGTGTATATAACCCCAGGTCAAGTATTCTTTCTTCATAATTCAGACTTTTTATCTTGATTACTTTGCTGGTTGCCCTTCTCTGAACTCTTTCTAACTGTTTGATATCTCCTATATGGTAGGGGTTCCAAAACTGAGCACAGTACTCAGTCAGTGGTCTGACCAGTGACACATAAAGTAGCATCATCAGAGTACTATCCCTACTGCGGATGTTCCTTAGTATACAAATTAGCATTCTGTTTGCATTTTTGGTCATCTGTGTTTTGATGATGAACTCTCAGGTCACTTGTAACTGTTATATCCAAATCTTTTTCATTGTTTGCACTTTGAATTTCATCATTATTTAAGTAATATTTTACTTTCATATTTTTCTTTCCAAAGTGCATTTTCTTACATTTGTCTATACCGAACACCATCTTATGCTCCATGGTACATCTTCCTGTAAAATTTAGGTTCTCTTGGAGGTTTAGCCTTGCATGTGCATTATTAAGTATGGCCTCTATTTTGCAATCATCTGTAAACTAGCTGACCCATGAGTTGTCAGATGTTTTCAGTGATGATACTGTCACAGAGTGCCTCTGTGATAAAAAGGGGGCTTTAGAATTTGTGTTAGATATTTTCTTTTGGGTATTTGATTATTGGGAAGTTTCCCCTTTAAGAGAGAGAGAAAAATCATATTTGAAGGGTAATCAGGCAGAACCCCCCAGGTAAGTTTGGAGTTGGTAGAATTGATTTCTTTTTATTTTTTTTAACAAGATCCCTTGGTGGGGTCCTTGGAGTTGTCAGGAAAAGAATTTATGTTGTTTGGACCTTGTGGTAGATGCTTATGTTCATGGTTTGAACGATCGGTAAAACGGCACGTCCAGACGTGTATGGCTCGTTCGTGCAGTTTAAAATAACATTCTGTTTTTTGGTTTGCAAGCAGTAGCTTGTCATTTGGATTATAAAGTAAATATCCCCTAAAATCTAGGTTTGGATGGATTGAATGTTGTTCTTAGTGAGGGGCTATGTGGGGCCAGCGCAGGACGCTGTGTGCACCTTAGTGAGGGGATTTCTGTTCTGGCTTTGTTGTTCCTGGTTGCTGAGGAAGATTCTTCTTTCCCCCCATGTTGTTGAGTAGTACTGTAGAGTCTGGAGCCTCAGGTAAAATGTATGTGTTTTGTTTCCTTTTTGTGTTCCTTGAATTATTTAGTTAGCTTTTGTGTTAACCCCCCCCAAAGGGATTGGAGAATGGATTTTTGTTTATTCAGGACAGGACCGGGGGTTTGTTTTGTGCTTAAATAAAAGGTTTTATTTTATTTAGAAACCCCTCGGTCTGTGTTTCTGTTTGTGGGCTCCAGATACGAATTCTAAACTTTTGCCTGCTAATAATCCAGCCGTTTAGTACAAAGGCTGGTGTGTTGCAAAGTGGCATTTCTCAGGTAGACAATTTTCTTTACTTTACAGTGTAGTGCAGTTAACCCATTTTCCATTTGGATAAGCACGCTGTTGCGAGGGTATTTAGCTTGTTAATTTACTTTAGATGCAAAGATTTAGATGGAATTTTACATACCTCCTTAGTTGAGGTGAGAGTATGCTTTCTGTTGTTTTGGGGAGGAGGATAGTTTTTGTAGTTGGTGTTTTGGAGTTCCTGGTGTCCAAACTCTTTGGCATTTGGTGCTGTTTTGGGAGTTGGCTGGCTGCTCCTGAATTCCTTTATACTATTATTGTTAAAGGGTGGTTCCTTTTCATGCTAGAAAATGAATACAAAACATCTAAAACTATTATAATTCATTCTGGTGATAGCATGAAAGTAGTTAGAGTAACAAAGATGTGTTCAGGTTATGTAAACTAAATAATGATGCAGTGTTTAATGAAATTAATTTGAAAATGTTTTGCTGAGGTGGAGTTAAATAATCACATGACTCCTTTGGGGTATAAATTTAGATTGTGGGATGAGAGATTAGATTCTGTTTTGCTGTTGGACTGAGGTATGCTCTGAAACTGCTAAAAAGTGCTCTATGGAGTTATGATGAACTGTGGTATTTACTGCTTTGAAGTGAAGATTTAGAATTGTCAGAAGATTTTGTCTACTCTGGTATCTACTGTCTAAATGGAAGTGTGAGCTGGAAAATATTTAAAAGAACAAAAACACTGCCAATCTGAAATTCTCCTGTTGAAATAACATCTGAAAAAGAATAAATTGAATTCAAAATATCTACAAGGACTGGTGAGACATTTCTTTTCTATCTGATTGCCCACATATTCCTGCGCCCTACCGCAGATACAAAGATATTAAAGAATCTGGGTCCTAGGATGGATCCCTGGGGTACCCCGCTGGTCACCCCACACCAGAGACATAAACTGTTAGACACACGCTTTGGATTCTGTCTCTCAGCCATGTGATCATGATTATGTGATATCAGGGTCGACCATTAATTCACTAAGTCTGTTGATTAGTTCTTTGTGAGGTATTAAAAAAAAAGCTGTAGCAAAATTCAGGTAGATGCTGTCTAATGGTAGCCCCTCATTCAGTGCCCTACTCACTGGGTCAAAAAACTGCATGGGATTATTTTGACATGACCTCTCTGATGTAAAACCATGCTGAGTTATGTCAGTATTACCAGTCTCCTATATGTGCATATCTAAATATTCCTTGATATAGTCTTCCATTATTTTGCCTACAACACTGGTCAGACTAATGAGCCTGTAATTCTTGTGATCACTCCTTGCTACATTTCTTATATATTGTAGTCAAGTTGGCTGTTTTCTAATCATTTGGTGCCTCTCCATTTTTTTATGATAACTTAAATAGTAATGCTATGGGGTCTGCCAGTTCAGTAGATAACTTTTTCAAGACCTGGGGTGAATAACATCTGGACCCGGTGATTTATTACTTTTACATTTTTTTAACTTGTTCATTGTTTTCTGGGCCTCAAAGACGATAGTTGTGCTGGTCCTTCTTATGTTTGAACTTCCAGATTTGTGATCTGCTCTTTTGGTTGGTATAAGCTCAGAAAATGATTATTGAGTCTATCAGCCATATTTTATTCATCATTGGTTAGTTCACCTTTTATTTGAAATGATCCAACCTTTTTCATAGATTTTCTCAGACAGTCTCTGTAATTAAAGAATGCCTTTTTATAATTTTTTGCCTTTTCTGCTATTCTTAGTTCCTCATTTCTTTTTGCCTTTTTAATTGTTTCTTTTTTGTATTCTTTATCATTTTATAGACCATCTTTCAGGTGTTGAATTTTTCTTGTATTTAACAAAAGCCCTTTTTTTTCCTTTTTATGCATTTTTTTTGTTTTTCGGTTTAGCTAGTTAGGAATTTTTCCATTTCTGTTGTACTTTATTTTTACAGGTATGTACTTATATCTTTACACTGTTCAGTCTTTAACATGATTGAATTCCATGATTCCTGAGCTTTAAGTACTGTATTTGTGCAGAGGGGTACCCCATAGATACATAATACCTCCCTCGCCTGCAGAAGGCTTTTGGGGAGCAGGCCCTCGGTTACCTAATACTTACACTCTGTGTGCTGTTCTTATACATGAGCTAATCAGAGAGCAGTGAGTACATCAAAATTCAAACTCACAACTGCATAAATACACTTCCAATATATAAAATTATTGCTGTTTGATCTAAATTCACAATGTATATGTTTGTTCCACAGTTCAAGTACTTGTTTTTGTGAAATATGCCAAACTCAGTTCTGAATCTTTGTGAAAGCGAAATATTGACTTTTTCTAGAATTAATTTGTAAATATCTGAGCAGTCAGTTCTGAGGAATTCTAATTTGTAATTAAATATGTAAAACTGCAATATATACAATTATTTCCAGATGGATCAGTGCTACCTTCTGAATAAAAAAATATATAAATTTGATCTAAATTAACAATACATATGCTTACTTCACAGATCAAGTAATAATTTTGTGAAATATGCCAAACTCAATTCTGAAATGTCACAAAAGTGAAATTTTTCACTTTTGCTGGAAATAGTTTTTTTTGTTGTTGTTGTTGTTGCAAAATTGTTATTGAATACTAATTATGCACAGAATTGCTCTAAGTTTATAAGGCTGCAGGCCACTTTCCTTTCTAGAATTCTGGATATTTATGTTCTGTTGATTCACTTCTTGGATTGATTTTTTTCTCCACTGCAGGACTTACTGTTCTTTATTATGCAAAGATCAGTAAATTCAAGTTTTAAAAAAAATCATATTTAGATGTAAGATTTCATGGGCTGAATATTCCAAAAGGATACAGTTTAATATCCTCATTAGACAACAGCTCTACTTTTACCTGGCCATTGCCTTTTTCTTGATTGATAATATTTTTCTTTGCAAATAATACATATGTGTTGCTTTTAAACAATCTATATTATTGCCATAATGAAGAGAATGTGGAAGGGATGTTTTTGTGTACAGTATGTAATGTAATAGATGGTCTACTGTGAATTACAAGGCTGTAATTCATTTGAGGGGTTTAGGTGCCATGATAAACCACAAGAGTGAAACTTGAGTGGTTTATGAAATTACCTAATCACCAGGATTGATACATGGTCTTTAATTCTTTTTTGGCTATTTTTTGTTTTGTTTTATATAACATATGGTAAATCCAATTTTCCAATTTGTATTTGTGCATCAATTTGTACCAGCTTACAGAAGTAGCAGAGAAAGGTTATCAGCCTGAGTTCAATTTTCAGCATGCACTGTTCTCTACCCCACCCCTCATCTACCCACACACCCACACACTGTTTCAGTAGCATTGCTGACATACTGCAATTTGTGGCTGGGATTGAGAGGTAAGCCTGGTCATGATTTTAAATAAATATAAGGTGGAATATGGTTTGTGCTCTTTTTACATTTATCTATAACCAATTTTAGCAAAACCCATGAAGCTTGTTTCTAGTTGCTGGGAGTTGCAATATTCATATTATGGAAAAGGTATACTGTAGTAGTGGAAGTATTTTGTTTTGTGATCATGGAGATTGGTAAACAGATAATGATATCTCAGGATGTGCACTGGTTAACTCTGATACGTAATTTAAAATGGTTTTTAATTGACATTTACAATGGGTTCTTTATATTTCCTTTTAAATTAAATTGTGCAAATCAGGTAGAATAGAAAAGTTCAAGGCTGCCAGTAATGAGTGCAGAATGAAAAAAGTCATAAAATAATAAACTCAAACACAAAGGGGAAAAATTAAATGTAGTTGCATGCCAAATACATAATACAGGTTGGCCAGTCATGCAATGCAAGCAGACTGCTAAAACTGAACACCTTAAAGAGCAAAACAGATCCAAAATATAAAGCTCAGCTGAATTTAAAAATAAAGGATTGTTACAATGTGTAATACTGTACACTCTCCTTATGTTGTACTGTATGCCCATAAGTAGGACAATTGCTTAAAGTGGAGAAACATTTAGCTTCCCAAACCATATCCATGGCGTCCATATAAATTTGCCTGTTATAATGTATTATAGGCACAGCACACATAGGTGTTTGGTATACCTCAAATTAGAATACCCTTGCTGCAGCTAAGCAGCCCATAATGCCAATCTGCATTGGACAGCATTCACAGGCTTTAGCCTCTGTGCTCCACTGGTACAGAGAGATGTGTTGGGTGAACTTTGTCCTGATTATCATCACCAAACAGAATGTCTGTACAAGTCCACAAGTGGATCTATGCCTGTGTAGGGGACAGGGAATGCCAGGGAATGCTTTGATATGGCAGTCCTCCAGGACTACTATATCCACACTGAAATCTCTGTATATTGACTGATGCTGGTGATGCCCCCAGCCCACTGTGGAGGTACCTAGAACTGAAGATTTGTGACAGGGGACCAATCAGGCCCCTATTCCACATCTGTGACCAGAAAGTGTGGGCATATAGCTGCCCCTATGGTTACAGAGATTCACTCCTCCACTGGCTTTCCTCCCCTTGCATTCTGTAATGTGGATTTGGTGCAAGACTCAACCCATCCCACCCACCTTTATAGCCAGAGACATGGGCTAGGGTTGAGGGTAGAGGGGACACATATCCCTCCCCACTGATGCCATTAAGTGCCCCAATGGTGCACATTCTGAGTTTAGGGGCATTTGGTGGCTTTTTACAGACATCTGCATGTACAGATGGGACAGGAAACTTTTGAAGATGTGGCCCTATGAGTATCAAAGACAAAGTGTTGATAATCCACCTTACTGCAACTGTGATTTAGTAATAATGAAGTGTGACTGGATGTCCATCTACTGTGCTGTGAGAGGCAATTCTGGGAAGATGTACCTTGCTCACCTCATAGCAGACTTTCTTATACTATTGCAGATGAGGTCTTTTTCTTTTTTTTAATTTGGCTGTCTTGAGTGAGTCCAAAACTCTGTAACAATGTTGGCAGCAGGAAGAAGTAAAAAACAGAGACTGGAATTCTAGTACTGTATACCATTTGGCAGAGGTCTGTTTTTCTTTCAGTCTGGAAGTAGGAGTGAAACCAAAATGGCAACCTGAACATCAGTATGCAGCATGTGTGAAGAGTTTTTTTTTCACATTCTGGAAGCAGGAGGGATATAGGAATGCCATAATGACAGATGTTTGTTTTGAAGTCTGGAAGCAAGAAGAAGTTCAGAATGATGGTGGTGTATTGCATGCAGGAAGTGCAATTTAGAGACCACAGAATGGGGGTGAGGTAATACCATGTTGGAATCCAAGTTGTGCTCCTTACCCCACTGTTGTCCAGATATTTATAAAGCTTGGGTAACCAAAAATGTCACAGCTGGAGACCCAGTGCCACTTGGCTGAGGAATGCACAAAAGCAGATAAAAAAATATTATACCTGGCACTTGGAGGAGAGGATGTACAAACAGAATAAGGATTCAGATGCTGGTTTACCTGTATCAGCTAGTGAGTATGCACACACAGGAATACCCAGTTTTCCTGTGTGTGCACTCTCACTACCTAATAAAGGTTAAACAGCATCTGAATCATTTTGCTGTTTATGTATTCTGTCCTCCATTTGCCCAGTTTTCTGTCTGCTGTCTTATATTTTTAAACTTACTGATACAGATGTTGACCATTTGTTATGTCTTGCTAAGCTGTGTTGAAAAAAAAAACAGACACATGACTACAGTGGACAGCCTCTTATAATGGACAAAAGTGCTAAACACTGAGTAGTCCATTATATGCAGCTTGCACTGTACAGTAAGTCCAATTTTATTGCATCCAGTTCATAACCATTTTCCTTTTGATCAGGTATTTCAGTGCAAGCATGCATATGGAAACACTGTTGTTAAAAATATGGGTGATCACTTTATAATTATTAAAATCTATTTTACTGAGAATAACAGTAATGGCAGTCTATTCAACTAGTTAACACATTCAACCAGCAGTATACAATTGTGGTGCTTCAGATTATTTAATCTGTATGTGTGTGGGGTAATTTCCTCTGTTGCTGTTAACAGTTTTCTGTGATTTGGTTTAGCTTTTATTTCATGCCCCACTATACACCACTCAAAGGTCAATATTATAGCCAATATCAAGATTGTAAGGTCAAAAGAAGGCTGATCATGCCCATTGAGATTCTCTCTCAACGTTTCAGTTGTAGTATCCTTTAATGTTACTCTTGTTCATGTCATCTGTATGGTATGGCCTTTGACATGGCCTTTGATATATTATTTACTTTTTCAGATGACAGGTTGTTCCAGGTCCCAGTCACTCACTGACCATAGAAAACAATGAATTTGATTTGTTTTGAAATGACTGCCCTTGTAGTTATTTGTTGTGGCATCTAATATTTTGAATGCATTTTCATGCTCTGATTTTAATTTTTTCCTTAGAAAAGCATCTCCCAGAATATCATAAAAGAGGAGATCATCTCTCCTTATTATTCTATTTCTAGGTTGAATAAACTTAAGGTTTTAGATGATCTGGGTAATCAGCCATTTTCAGACTCCAAATTTGCTTAGTGGCCTTTCATTGTATACACTCCACTTTATCAATATCTTTTTTATGATTGGGGGCCCAAACATGCAAGCTGAAATCTAAATGTGGCCTTGTATATATTTTTACAGGGCTCAGAATACCTTTATGTTTCTGCTGATGAAATTTCTACATATATTAATGAGTACTCTGCTTACCTCTTTGAATACTGAATAACATTGTTTTGATGGTCAAGGTATTCAATAATTCCACAAGCTGTCCAAGGGCCTTGTACAATGCTGATAATATCCACCAATAGCACAGCAAACAGTTCCTGTCCCAAGACAGATTCTCGGGGTGACTAGGCTACTGCTTCAATATGGTTAAATTTCTAAAGTGAACTTCACAATTCCTATTCTAAAAGTTACTGATATAGAGACTCAAGAGTCCTTTAATGCTCACTGGAAATGTTAACAAGGCCACTATTTTTACAGTGATTAAATAATAAAATTCAGTTTTCAAGACAACGAATTTGGGGAACTGTAAGTCTATTTTCTGTATTTTACAAGGATTGTACTGTCATTATTATAGTATGTGTATGAATAACCAGAATAAAATAATGCTTAATATATAGATCATTAAAACAAGCAAACTGAAAATTGTACAGGAAGCCATTATAACAAAAATACAAGTTCTGTAGATTTACTGATCTGCTATAAAATGTCAAATTCCATGAAGTTCTGTGATTTCAGTGGTATACAGGCATTCCAAATTATGGAATATTATCTGGCTTCCAGGTAAAAAAAAAAAAGTGGCCTTGAACTTTATATGTTTAATATCTGCTGGCACAATAAATTGTACTAGTAATAAAAACAATGGTTCATCAAAACAGTATTACTTCGATTTACCAACGTGTTAGCAGACTGCCCTTTTAATTATTGCTCTTTCCTGGTCTCCCATTAATATGGTTGCCACTAAAAGGCAATCTGAATTGTCAGGGGGATTCCCTTGAAATTGATGGGGGATGGTTTAGAATGGCTAGTTCGGGGGGAGCTAGAATCAGGAAAGGAGGGAGGGAAGGAGGGCAGGTGGGGGAAGGGTTAGGTCAGCAGGGCAGGTAAAGGCAGAGGGACTATGACATTAGGTGAGTGTCAAATGACAAGGTGGGAGTTTTGACTCAGGGATTGGACAAAGGAAGAGGATGAGGAGAGGGTTCCTGAGGGGGAGTAAGAATGAGAGCAGGACACAGATCCCCCTTCTTTTGCTGGGATTCACAGAGATTATAATCTCAGCACATTGATTTGCATATGCAGGTTTCGTGCATTTGTAAGGACACAATTATAATAGGTAAGGTAGAGGGGGTTAACTTGCTTAGGAATGAGTCTAAGTAGAAAGGTTGGTGAATTGTGTTTTTGTGCTATATAATATACAGGGGGAAGGATTGTGTAAGCTAGAGGCAGGAACTGGTAGCACTGGGCCAAGAGCATAATGTTAAAGCTAGGAATAATTTTACTCTTTAAGTACACTGTATTAGTGACTTCAAAAGCATGTTTGTAGCATAATTTGTAGTAGGTTCTAAGGAAAGCTAGTGAGAGGTTTATTTTGGGTTGGGCTTGTGAGCCCTGATGAGCCATGTGGCCAATGCTAACCTGGTTAGGTAGACAGAGTATAGGTAGAGCATGTTGGATATAACGATCACTGTAAAAGGTGGCAGTTGTTATAAGCATTAAAGAGGACAGATAAAACAGATAGAGGAAGTTCAGTTACCTGGCAGAAAAGGCTGTTGCTGTTTCTGAGCATTGAGAGTGTGCTCGAGAAGTTGGGTCACGGGCTGCATTTCCATGGAAGGCTGTTTGGGGAAGAGCTCCTTAGTTTGTGAAATTCAGGCCCCTCGAGGGGCACAGCAGAGCAGCAATCAGAAGGCAGGAGGGCAAAAGGAAAGCAGGATAGGCTGTGTGGTCTCTGGGGAATGCCAGCAAAGTGGAATGTCATCAAGAAGTTGGAAGGGGACAAGATTAAGGGAGTGAGCAGTGGAAAATGGGTGCATGATTAAAATGTTATCTCATTGGCATTTTCCATGGTTCTTCACATGGTGTAGGGGCTATTAGGCTGAGTAATACAAGCAAGACCACGAGTGGCTGCACATGCAAAGGGTTGCTTTGCATTGAGAGCATCACCACACGTGCACAACATGGTAATGTGCCTTTTTTGTAGTTTTTGCTTGGCAGAGGGAATTTTGGGCTAATGAGCATGGGAGGGGGGTTTGAAGGCCAGGGATGTGACACTGTGCATGTGCAGAAAGTGGCTGGGGGTGCCATTTTAGTAGTTTTTAAATCATGGTGAATAACCTATGAGGGGGAAATAGAAGCAAACCAAAACAGGGCCCACTTAGTATAGCTTGAATGAATTTATATTTGGGGAAAATGGTTAACACAATCACAGGAGTGAAACAAGCTTGGAAACGGTCTAATATGATGATGTGAAGTAGGATACAAGATAATAGCTGCCATTTGAGATCTGGGCATGTGCCACAAGATAAACTCAAGAATTAAATTGCAGTATAAAGACACTAGGTGGAGTTTAAGCAATTATGAGCTCTGGGAGAGATTGAAAAATGAGGGAGGAATTTTAACAATAGTTGTGTCTTTGAAGGGGGGATATGAGAACTACAGAAAGTTAGTTTTGAAGGTTATATGGATATGGGGAGGATGGAATTTTATTGTATGGAAGGGATGTTAATGGTTCTTGTACTGCATCCCTTATTTGCCCATTAAAGTATGTAAGTATTTAGGATGAAAGCAAGAACCTTGACTGATGTAACAAGCTCCCAGATGATAAACAAAGTGACAGAGTTGATGGCAAAGGTGAATGAGATCCTGGAGACGACAAAGATGAAGAAGGCAGATGAGGAGGCAGAGAGATACAGAGTGAGGAAACCACAAAATAAAGGACTGATGGAGAAAGTGAGTGAGCTATGGGAGACAGAGAGATGCAAGGATGAGGAAGAAGTGGCCAAGAAGAGGAAGCTGCCAGCAGGGCACTCCGCTAAGATCCCAGCAGGAAAGCAGCTGATGCAGAACGTGACATTGGACAAAGTGCAGACCGAAGTGGCAGATGCAGGAGTAGAGAATGGTAAGGATAATGTTGACATGGTGCATGATGAGATTTGAAGGAATATGTGGTGGGTCTTATAGGGGATATGGGGGAGATAGGATTGTTAAAGATGGAACAGTAATTTAAAGATATACAAGAGGCAGCAAAGGGGAAGCAGATCAAGAAAGGAGGTAGTACTGGGGGTCAAGATTGGGAACGAGGGAATACCAGGTATGACCCTCTGGGACCACTTACCACAAAATATTAAAGAGAAAATATTGAAGATGGAATATATCAATGTATTTTTGCTAGTGGATAAAGACGCAGTGAAAAATATAAACAGAAGGAGGCGATGGGAAAAAACAAAATGGCAGTGGCACTAGCATTGTTTAGTAAGAGGGTAGAGGAAATCACATATAGTGGAAAAAATATTGATATATGACAGGCAGAGTTCACAGTATTTAACGCCATCTTTTTGGAGAAAAAGCCAGAACTGGCTATTCCACTTTCGACATATTCCACCATAATAAAGGATGCATGCAAGATGAAGCTAGGTTATGGATGGTTCAAGTATGACAAGGTCTTTAGGCAGAGGATGACAGCAAGAGGGGATCTTAGGTGGGATTCCACTCACTTGGAATTGTGGGTAAGGATTTTATCAGGACAGGTGCATCCTCGGCACTACCACCGAAAAGCGTCACTCAACAGCCAGCGCACTGACCGCGGCAAACAAAAGAAGCCCGACTCCTTGGAACTTGTACCCAGATCCAACGTTGAGGGATCAAAGTGCATCCTCAGCACTATCGCTGAAAAGCGGCACTCAACGGCTGCTGCACCAACTGCAGCAAACAAAAGCAACCTGACTCCTTGGAACTCACAGCCGGATCCAACGTTGAGGGATCCCGGTGCATCCGTGGCACTACTGCCAAAAAGCGGCATTCAACAGCCGCCGCACCGACTTCAACAAACAAAAGCAGCCTGACTCCTTGGAACTCGCACCCGGATCCAACGTTGAGGGATCCCAGTGCATCCACTGCACTACCACCGAAAAGCAGCACTCAATGGCCGCTGCACTGACTGCAGCAAACAAAAGCAACTTGACTCCCAGGAACTCGCACCTGGATCCAATGTTGAAGTAGGACTGCCTAACCTGGTAGGAGCTCCATACCTAGCGGCTCCTCACTGATTGCCACAAATTTTGTGCAAGCGGCCCATGATTGGGCCACATAGCCTCTGCACTAAAACTATTGGTGCACTCACGGACTGCTGCTAGCTCTGCATTTACTTGCACTGAAACTACTACTTGGACTGTTTTCTGGGTAGTTTTTGCTAATGCTATCCTGAAGTGTTAATAACTGTATAGCTGTACTGTTTAAAAGTTAACATAAATTCATCTAGAACTACAGTAACTGCTAGCCATTTCGCAGATAGTGAGTAGGAATACTGTGAAAGCCATAATTAATTGAGTGCTGAATTTCTGTCTGGTAGCCTACTGTTCTTAGAACTGCTGTAAATCTGTTTTGGTAGCCTACTGTTTCAACTCTGCTCTCTCTCCTTCCTGTCTTGCTTTTCAGGGACCCCTCTAGATGTCTTACACTTGCATCGAATTCTATACTTGAACCCACAGCCTGACTAGCTGTTTTTGCCGATTTCCACCCCCTGGGGAGGGCTATGAACTCCAGGCTCTAACCCATGCTATGCCAGCCCAATCCTCACCTGATCTCCCACCTCCTATCCCTTCCCCCGCTCACTGTAAAACCTTTCTCACCTCCAAACTGTACTACGGGGCTCCTTTGTGTCCCTACCCCACCCTCAGCCATGACACCTCTTCACCATTGTAATTTTTTCTAACACCGCCACCCCCAAAGATGAGCTGTTGCCAGTCTCCCTACTGCACCAGCCAGCTATTTAACAACTGTGCTCCTTTAGGCCCCATTAGGGATCCTGGTGAATCCTCGGCATTACTACGGAAAAGCGGCACTCAACAGCTGCCGCACAGACTGCAGCAAACAAAAGCAGCCTGACTCCTTGGAACTCGCACCTGGATCCAACGTTGAGTTAGGACTGCCTAACATGGTGGGAGCTCCATACCTAGTGGATCCTCACTGATTGGTGCAAATTCGCTGCAAGCAGCCCATGATTGAGCCACACAGCCTCTGCACTAAAATCATTGGTGCGCTCACGGACTGCTGCTAGCTCTGCATTTACTTGCACTGAAACTACTACTTGGACTGTTTTCTGGGTGATTTTTCTCCCACCCCCACCACCCCCTCCCAGGCCTCCTTTAAATACATTCTCATCCCTCCCACTTTTTGACTACTAATTCCGATTGGCTATAGCACACCCAAGTTTCACCCTATCCCACTTGCACAAATGAAGCACCAAACCTATTGCCTTATTGCTCTCTCTAGCTTTCCCTTGGTGCCCACTCTCAAATGTAGATCCCTCCCTCTCTCCCTGCCTCCCAACAATCTGAACCTAAAATAAAGCAACAAAGTAATTTACCTATTTTTACCAGTAGGAAGACTAAAGTAGGACTGCCATACCAAACTAACTAATATGGGGAAAACCACATAATACCACTCTTACTCCTCTCTACCTCCCTTGGTTTTGCAGGCACCACTTACAAATGCGGTCATAACTCCACAATCTTAAACATCTTTGGGTGCATTATGGCCCAAAAGCATGAACATGGCCACAACCACCTCCGGTATTATTAGGCCCCTCACTCCCCCCCACCTCCCTTTCACAGTCACCACTAAGCTAGCCTGCCCCACAATAACCAAAATAGTTAACCTTCCCCCCTATGTAATGCAAGCATCTAGACACCCCCCTCTTTTAAAGTGCAAGCAACAGTCAAAAGTAAAAATTAACATCACCCTATCCACCAGGAAGGTTACCCTCATGCTACTGCTACTCTCAGGCAATGTTCACCTAAATCCTGGACCCTCAACACTGAGAAGCAGGGACAACCCACTCTGTGGATGGCCTAAAGACAGCATCACTAAACATCCACAGCCTAACTTCAAAACTTGATCAGCTCCAGGCTTGGATGACCAGTCACACCCCGCGGACATACTCTGCCTAACAGAAACCTGGCTGTCAAATAAGATCAAAGATGGTTAGGTGTCCATTGAAGGATACCAGAATTTTAGACTAGACAGAATAGGCAAGAAAGGTGGCGGCTGCCTCATGTATGTCAGAGACACGCTAAGCTGTTCTGTCCTCCCCATCTCCAAAGTTGCAGAGGACTATGGGTTAATAGAGGTAAAAACCCAAGCCGGCCTAAATGGAAAGACCATTACCATTGCCACAACCTACCTGCACCCCCAAAAAAACAAGGAAGGACTTCCAATGATTATGCAAGAAATAAGCGGCCTCAAAAAGAGCACAAATATCATCTTGACAGGTGACTTTAACATAAACTGGCTCTGTAATGAAGTGATGGCCGCCAAAGATCTAATCATGTCCCACAATCTCACCCAACTCGTAACTCACCCCACCAGACAGAAATACAAGGCTGGCACCAGCACACTAATTGACTGGGTTCTGGTCATCACACCATCCAGATTCTCTGAACTCAGAGTTCTCCTGGACGTACTGAGTGACCACTCACTGAGCTCCTTTCTCTGGAACAGTAAAATTTCCAAAAGCCCACCATGTCTCATCGAGAGCAGGGTCCTGCGAAAGAGCAAACTTGGTTCCATTAAATCAGTACTGTCTGCCTACAACTGGTCCCCCCATACACAAGGCACCCACTCTGGACCAGGCACTCAGCTTTTTCATGGAGGGTTTCAACTCCATCTGTGATATTCATGCCCCATGCATTAAACAGAAAGTCCGAGGAGTGGAAAATGGATGGCTGGATGGAAAGCTCCTCTCTCTCCTAAAAGAAAGGGACTGTCTCTGGGACAAAGCCTTAAATTCTGGTTGTAAGCACGACTTACAATGTTACAAAACTGCTAGAAATCAGTGCACTAAACTGGTCCAGCTTGCAAAGGCCAACTTCCATAAGACCCAGCTCAACAATGCTTGGGGAGATGGAAAGAGGTTTTGAGATAATCTTAAGAACACCCTTGGCAAAGACCAAAAGCTAAGTCCTAAAACACTCAATATAAACAATGCACCCTCCACAGATCCTCTAGTCATTGCGGACACTTTCAACCAGGCCTTCACTGACCTGGCCCCAGTACTACCCCAAGACTACCTTCTGCCAGTGGATAACCAAGGCTGTGCAAACCACACCACTACAAACCACCCAACTTTCTACTTTAAGAAGATAACAGAAAGGGAGGCCCTAACAATGGTCAGGAAAGTCCTAGGAAAAAACTAGGTTGGGGAGTGATGGGATAGACATGAAGATACTATCTCTGACCCTTGATGTTATGATCAAACCCATTATGATGATACTAAACAAATCCCTGGCCCTAGCTCAATTCCCAGAAGTCTGGAAGCAAGCCCTGGTAACTCCAGTGCATAAGAATGGTGACAAGGCACTGGTATTTAACTACAGATGAATATCTATTCTCTCCTCACTATCCAAAGTGCTGAAGAAAATCATGGCAAACCAACTCACCGAATACCTAAACAAGTACAATCTGCTATGCCCAAACCAACATGGGTTCCAGCGGAAACACTGTACCACCACTGCATTGCTTGCATACTCCAATTACGCACACAAGGAACTAGATGACAGTAAATTGGTGGGCTCCATCTTCATCGACCTCACTAAAGCCTTTGATACCATCAACAACCCTCTACTGATATTCCAGCTCCAAAGACTGGGAGTGGCACCAAATGCCCTAAATTGGTTCAATGATTACCTATCACAAAGGAGTGAGCGAGTCAAAATCGGGCAGACATTATCTAGCTCCAGAGAGGTACTCCTAGGAGTTCCTCAGGGATCAATCCTTGGTCCCTTGCTTTTCAGCCTCTTTGTTAATGAACAGCCCATGGCCTGTGACACCAGTCTCATCCTGTAGGCAGACGATGCTGTGCTGCTGAGTAGTGGCATCTCCCAGGCAGCACTACAAACAGAACTACAAACTTCCTTCAACAAACTCGAGGACTGGTTCTGTAGGAAAAGGCTGCTACTGAACTACAAGAAAACCAAGGCTGTGCTCCATTCCAGCCATTACAATAAGCACAGCCCCCCCCCTCAGTATCACCAATAATGCAGGTAAGCAGATTGAGCAGGTACAATCATTTAAGTACCTAGGGGTCAATATTGATGACTCTCTCACGTATACAGACCATATTGACTCCCTTGTCACATCAGTAAATTCAAAGATCAGGGTCCTCTACAGACATAAGAAATCCCTCACTCCAGAAGCACTGTGAATCTCAGTCTCCAGCTCAATACTTCCCACGATAGACTACAGGCTTCTGGTCTATGGAGCTGCCACTGACACTGCACTCAACAGGGTCCAAATTGCATTAAATAAGGCATGCCACCTAACTCTGAGTGCATACCATTACATTCACACTTGCACCCTTTATAAGAGCATAAACTGGCTGAACCTAAAAGACAGGCTCAAATACCAAACCTGTCTACTGGGTAAAAAGGCACTCCTCGGAAAAAGACCACCCTGCATAGAAAACCTGCTCGAGGCATCTCTCTCATCACAAATCACCACAGGGAAGAAAAATGGAGCACTGTCCATCCCATTCCGGGGAACCTCACTTGGGCAACATACCTTCTCCTACCAAGCCCCCCTCTGGCTAAATGAAATCCCACAGAAACTACAAACACACAGCCTGCCTCACTTCAAAACTGGCCTCAAACAGCACCTACAGTCTAGCTCACAATGTACATGCTCCTCAGGCCCAACCTGAAAGACTCACCCACTACCACCGTTAAACCCAGCACTGAAACTGAGAACACTTGCCTCATCCTAGCTGAGCCAGAAGCACTAATAAGTTACCAATCCTTCTTTCAGGATCTGTGTACAGTCCCCAACCCCCCCACCTTCTTCAACCATATTCTATCAATAGACCTCTAGAGGATTCTAAGGCAGAGCCATCCTAGAATCTCCCAAGACATAACCAAATTCTTCTCACATTAGATTTGTTTTCACTACTAGCCAATAAATCTCAAACTATTCTTAAACTGCCTAAGGCGCTGAACCCTGTAATGACTGTATTTGGTCTGTAGTCTGTAACCACTGTATTTGTGCTAAATCCTGTAACAACTGTATTTGCTCTGAAGTCTGTAATTACTGTACGGGTGTTTTGTATCAATTTTCCACCCTGACATGGAACCTTTGTAACTGAATTTGTTCCGAAATCTGTAACTACTGTATTTGTGTTTTGTACTATTTGTCCACCCTGACATGGAACCTTTGTAAAAGAGCTCACACTCAAAGGTTTTCTGAAAACTCATAAATAAATAAATAAATAAATAAATAAATAAATAAAAGATGGGGGAGTGGACTAGAGAAAGGCCAAGGGGGTAGTAGCCATCTCGGGAAGACTTGCTGGGGATATAACAAAGCATCATGCATGAGGACAAACTGTAAATTTATTTATTTTATTTTATTTATTTAGCTTTTGTTGACCGGGTAAGTGCACTAGACAAATCCTGCCTATTTTCAGGCACGACCCGGGGGAGGGGGATACAGATGAATGCCAACTGACCTTGAACCAGATTAAGCTGTTGGTGGTATTTTTAGTGAATGAGGGAAATTTGGCAAGGACACCGGGGAAATTCCCCTACTCTTTTTGACAAGTGCCATGGGATCTTTAACATCCACCTGAACTACCACCAATCCAGGCAGATGGGACCTCGGTTTAACGTCTCATCTGAAAGACGGAACCTCAGAAGTGCAGCACCCCTCTCATGCTGCACTGCAGTGTCAGTACTGGGATATTAATCCAAGTGCCAGATGTGGGAACTGAACCCACAGCCCTCTGATCTCCCGGCCTCAGAGGTGAGTGTGCTACCTACTGAGCCACTGACACTTAATGACACAATTTAAACATGTGTGTTCCAAATGTTTGGGACAGCATCTGGTGTCTTGCTGCAGATCAATGGGTGACAAGCAGTGGGAGCACAGTTTCAATGGGCAGCCCTTTGGGGGGAACTGGGAGGGCAAGAGGGGGACCATAACAAAACAATAGGGGAAGGGCATTCCATGGGCAAGGATGTTTTGGGGCAAATTTTAATGGTAACTAAACTGGCAGGAAGGGAAAGTGAGTGTAAATGTTTCTAGTTGGCAAGGACCCCAGTCAAATTAGAGATAGTGAGGGAATGGACCAAGGGATACCCAGACAAGGAAAGAGGGATGCTTAGGAAGGGGTTTGAGAAGGGCTTTGATTTGGGCTACTGGCAAGTTCATAGAGACATAAGGACAAATAATGTAAGCTCTGTAAAAGGAAAAGAAGACATAGTGGCTACAAAAATTGAGAAGGAGTTGAATGCCAACAGAGTGGAGTAGCCACTTCCATCACCACTGATGAGACACTTTAGCATGCCACCATTAGGGATAGTGCCAAAAAAGTAGGAGGGGGAATACAGGTTAATTCATCATTTGTCATACCATGATGGGGCATCTGTGAATGATCACATTCCTGAGGAACTATGTACAGTGTCCTATGATACACTGGATCAGGCAGTAGAACTTATTAAGGCAGTAGAGTGCTTGGCTGGCTAAAATGGGCATCGAGGCAGCATTTAGGCTGTTGCCGGTCAGGCCAGAGGATTGGGATTTATTAGGTTTTTGATTTCAGGGGAGCTATTACTTTGACAAGGCAATGCCAATGGAATGTTCAATGGCTTTTGCAAAATTTGAGGCCTTGAGTACATGGATGCAATGGGCATCTTGGGGAAAGTACAGCTATAAAGCATTGGTTCACTATCCAGATGACTTTTTTTGATAGGTCAGGTTAAAGAGGGGACAGCATTGATGTTAAGAAAGTTTGAAAAGATGTGTATTATCATGAGGTTGCCATTAGCGGAGGGGAAAACTGAAGGCCCAGCTAAGAAATTGGAATTTTTAGGTATAGCAGTGGACAGAGAAAAACAGGTGTTCAGACTGCTGCAGGATAAAGTAATGAGGTTAAGGGAATTACTTGTGCAAGTAAGGAGTAAGAGGATAGCCCCTTTAGGGGTGGTACAGCAGCTGTTGGAGCATTTGAATTTTGATTTTGCATGCAGGGTGGTACATTTACCAGGAGGTTATGAAGGGCAATGTGTAAGGCAAGCCTATCACACCACTGGGTGGATATAACAAAGGGGATAAGACAAGATTTGGAGGTAGGGGAACATTTCCTGGATGGGTACAATGGTGTCCCCTTATGGCAGGATGAATGATTGGGTAATAATGACTTGGAGCTATACAATGATGCATTGGGGCAATTGGGATGGGGCATATCTTAAAGGGATCTGGATTTCAGAAGGATGGGCAGTGGAATGGAAGGAGAAAGGACTCTTGAGGGACATTACATTATTAGAAATAGAAACTTTCTGGGTGACCATGTTGGCATGGGGATTGCAGCTTAGGAATAGGAATATCATTTTCTGTTGTGATAATAAACCAGTGGTGGGGATGATCGACAGGTAAAGGGGGTGCATGGAAATGATGAACAGGGTTCTGAGGCAACTGGTTTTAGTGAGGTTGAAGATAAACATATCATTTAAAGCAAAGCACATAGAAGGGATTAACAACAAGATTGCTGACAGCCTCTCCTGTCTTCATTGGGATAGATTCAGGTACTTGGCACCACAAGCTACATTGCAAAGGTCAAAGGTGACAGCACATGTGTGGGAGATTGACTGGAAGGAGCCAGCTGCCTGTTTAGGAGCTTATGGTCTGTGAGCATGCTGAGAGCCTATAAGGGGATGTGGAACACATTCCAGGAGTTTCGGCAGAGAGATAGGTTTGAGGTAAGTGAGCTAGTCACACAGGATCAGATATCAAAGTTTATGGTAAAAAAATGGGAAGCAGGGATGGCTAGTGCAACCATGGGAGTATGGCTGGTGGGCATTGGGTAGGCATGTAACCTCAGGGGGTTGAGCAGAGCTGAACAAGTTTAAGATGGTGTGGTGCATGTTAATGGGGTGGCAAAAATTGCAAGGTCAGTCTGAACATAGTAGGAAACCCAGGGACAGGGGATGTCTTCCAAATGTTACTAGGGGCGGTAAAGAGGACATGGATTTTGGAACATGAGACCTTTTTGTTTAGATCAATATTCTTAGTCAAGGCAAAAAGGGGCATTTAGGGTGAGGGATGTGGTGGCAAAGAGTAAAAATGACATAAATGGGGGATTGCTTTGTGAAGAGATCCAGTGGACGAAGGACCAGGTGGTAATTTGGCTGAGATAATTGAAGACAGATCAAATGCTTATTCTAAACCACTCCAAATCAGTTGTCACATCTGGAAGTGTTTTGTACCTGTATCTACCTTACTGCACCGGCACCTTTGCAGTCTGGGTAGTAGTACTTTTCTCCTCTCTGGCACCACTCCCAGTATCATATTGCACTTGTACCTCATTTGCACTATTTATCATTATTTTGCATTGTCTTGATTATCTGTCTGTATAGTCATCACAACTGCAATGTATTTTGACTTTATATTTTATATTGTATTTTTATTGTATTACATTTTTATTTCCATTGCTACTGTACCTTACAACTAGCTATTTTTACTTTCACACTCTGTATTGTTTACTCCACTACCCTTTCCCCCAAGGGAGGCATCGGTAAACAAGTTCTTGCCAGCTCAATATGTCTCTCCTGGTAAAAGTCTTGAAATACATAAACAACTAAAATAAATAAACAGTAGATAACTAAATAACTATGTTTAGCAAGTAGAAAATGGTGCTGTGACTAAAATGACATAGTACAATTTCCCATGGAATGTTGTGAATATGTATTCTGGGCAGAGACAAAAGTGGTAAGGCCCTATTGAATTGGTATATTTCAGTTTTAGTTTTGTTTTCTAAAAAGAGCTTTCATATGCTCAGTAAATACTGTTATTGAATCAAATATAAGTGCGTCTGTTTATAACATCCTTTCACTTCAAACACACACATACTCCCTTCTTATAACAATAATGTGCTATTTCGGGTATCTCCCAGTCTGGCAGATTTTTCATTACATGCCTACACTGGGAAATAAAACTTCAATAATTTATCCTTGCCAACCTGAGGTGGGGAGTTTGTTTACAGAATTGAGTAAGTGTTGATTGCGCAATTGTACTGCATTATACAACTGGATACCTACACTACAAGGCTGATCAAAACTGCCTCGTGAATTTTTTGCAGAATCATTTACTAATAAAATCACAAATTGAACAAAAAGTCTATATTGACAAGAAAAATAAAGTGAAAATCTGCCATTTTCATGCAAAACAGTGTTTTTTTCACAGTCCATAAAAATTGCATTTCATAAAAAAACAATGATTTTGAAGTGGTTTATTTTGCCATATGTGTGCTTGATAATGGTTAAATCAAATGATTTTCATGAAAACCAAATGCATTTCTGTACACAAAAATAACTGCCATCCCAAGTTGATACAAGTGAGGGAACACAAGTAAGGTAATTAGATAAATCACTTTTGTTGTATTGCCATAGCAACAAAAGAAACACACATACAGAAGTTTGCAAACACTGCTTTAGTTCATAAAAGCAATATCCTGAAACTGTCATAATCAGCAGAAACAATATACTTAATTGATGTCCAAATTAATTCCTATAAGTGAGAATATTTTTCCTATGAAGTTTCTCAAGACCATGCCACTCCACATGTCTTTAGCTGCAAGGCCTGACATGGCGCTCAACATATATCCACTGAGGTCTAGATGGATCACAACCATGGGTAAAGCAATATTTTGAAAAATAGGAATACTCCGGTAACATCCTAATGTGACAGGATTGTAACTACTTGATTACGCACTATAACAAAGAAATGGTAACACTTTAAGTTTCCTTAACTTTACTGTTACTGCATTGCATTTGCAATGCAGTTACATGCAGAAAACATTTAATTACCCCCCTGTTGCATGTAATTAATGATTACCTGCCCTGCAATAACCTCTGAAACTTAAAAAGAAAATATGACCAAAACAATGCCTAACCACAGATTGCCTGTACTGTTTACTTCTGCTACCAGTACCTTTACTGTCTGCATATATTCACAATTAGATTTTTTTTCAGAGGTGGGGGTGTGGGGGGTGAATCTTGTATATCTCTAATAATGTAAGTCTACAAACATGTAATGTACACTACAAAACGGAGTTGAACAATCATGTTGCACCACCTCATCAGATGTTATCTTCCTTATATAGTCAGAAATTAAAGATGCAGCACAACACAAATAAGAAATACAACTATAAGAAAATTATAATACTGTAGGTACAGTCTAAATTATCCTCATTTCATACTGTTGCGCAAGACTTACTGACCTGTCCAAAAATATATCAATACAATATTAAGAATACTGAAATGAAGAAAAAGAACATGAATCACATATTAAATAAAAAAATCAATTAATAAATATTTAAATACATACATACTCATTACTTTAAGAATGGAAAGGGGGCTGAAGTAACTTGTGAACGTTAGGAAATTTGAGCTACTGTACAAACATAAAGTGAAATATCTTATGTAGTTCTTTGGCCTTTTGATTTATAAATATTACCAGAATTGTTTGATAGCCGATCACACTTAATATATAGGGTTGGGTGGATTTTTTCCTATATATGAAACTTTTTCCAAAAACATCACTCCATCAAGAAACTATTTACAGAGCAGGTACACTAAAAGGCTTCATACTGTTATATTTACACCACCTATATTCTGTTTACAGTTTTGTTGTATTACTGTCTCCGGTTAGTGTCATTTAAATATTTTAGATGATGCAATATTTAAATCAGTTTCTCCTTGAAAAGGCATCTGGCAGTTATCATTTACCTCACAATTACTTTCTGAAACATCGTAAAGCAGTATAATGTCATAAACAAATATTATGATTCTAGTTGGGGACAGTTAAATGCTTCTTTTGCAGACATTTAGGATAATTTACATAGATGTGCTCTAAACCCTGGAAAGGAGAAATGAAAGTGGAAACAGAACATCATGTGTGGTCAGTCATTGTAGCTAAATTATTACAGCTCTGAAAGTGCATTCTTAAATGGATACGTACTCTATAAAATGGAAAGGTGATTTTCTAGTGAGACAGTAATTTTTTGTTTCAGTTTTAGCACAATGCCCAAAGTTTATTTCAGCTGTGGTCCTTTGTTACAGTTTATTAACCTTCAAAAGGTCATCTGAACTTAAATATATCATTTTCAGTGGGGACCTCACTATCTCACCCCAATCTGTTTAGTACAGCCAGCTTTGCCCATTGTGTTTCATTTTTCTCCGAGTTCTGGTTTTGAAACTTCCCACTCATTATTAACTCATTATTCACCTATACACCTGCCTCCTCACTCTCACGCTATATCTCAAATATTCTTTCTGTGTCCTTTTCGGTATCCAGTGAACACAACAACCGTGATTGAGTGCTTTCAAAAAGGATGACTCAATCATGGAGCCTGTGTTCAGGGCTATCTGGCAGGGTAGCAACCAGATACCTGCATGGGTGAGGATGGGTGATGGGAAGTGTATGCCTGTGTACACATCTGGGGGGGAGAAAGGGGTGGAGATGTATGTGGAAGGGGATGTGGAGGGCAGCTGCTGAGCTGGTCATCTAGTATGATGGGGAGGGTGGTTGGTTGAGGTGTGCAAGGTGCAGGGTTCTGGTCTGGTATGGTGTTTTTATTTTTTTGCCAGCTGGTGGCTTTTTTTTTTTTTTAAGAATTTCACCCACCCCGATATTCACCCTCCTGGAGTTAGGAAACCTTAAGTAGAAGGGTATGGGGACAAAACCTCCCATATAAATGTAGATTCCATTGCCACCTTGAAGTTCACCATGAGTGTAACTCGCCGCAATTCATTTTCAGCAATGTACTCTTACCCACATGGTGATCGCTATTCCATGATCACCATTATCACATAGAACCATCTCTTTCTCTCCCCACATTGCATAAGAAGGCATTGCATTGGTCAATTTGCTTTCTTTTTCAAGATTTCGGAACTCTACACTAGCCTTCTCACTCTTGTACGTGCTGCGCCTTGCCCTGTTAATGTGAAAGTCCTTATATAGGATCATGCAAGCCACACTTGCAACTTTTTTGAATAATTAACATTTTTCACTCTTCCCATAGTCCACTTTTGTCTATCTTGCATGGTACATTTCAAAATTATTTTTATTGATTTATAGTATATGGTTAGGGCTTATTGTGTATGGAAAACTATGGTTTTTCAAAGCTGGTTGTAGGACAGTTCAAAGGTCAAAAAATTTGTTGTACTATCTTTCTAACGTCACATCAATAGTACAACAACTTTTTTCCTTGAGCTGCCACCTAATTGGTGGAAAATGCTGTCCTCACAAAAAAATCCTAAGAACAATGGCGGCAACACTTACCAAGCAGTCTAGCGAGCAGTTCAAAATGATGTTTGCACACGAACTGCCACAGTTGACTCCGAGATTTAAAATGTCCAGTCTGTCAGTTTTTTTTAAAACAGCTGCTGTTTGAGTTTGGGGCCAGAAACAGAGAAAACGGCAGCAAGGACCAGGATTTTCAGGATCAGGTGAGGAGCGCGATAGTCTGTAGTCAGGATCGGGATCAAGTGTGACCACAAACATACAAGGTATGAAACCTTGTGAAATGTATATTCAAAAAATTAAGGGACCCATATACTATATAAAATAGTGGATGGGAGACCATCCACAACTAAGACTGTGTTTCCCATCTCAGGAGTTGATGACATCATGGAGACCTCTCGAGCTTCACTCTCAAGGTCTCTATGATTTCATCAACACCCTCGATGGAAACAGCCTTGTTGCGGATGGTCTCCCTTCCACTATTCTATATGTATTCCTACTCTGCTCCTGTATGGTAATATGTTTATCCCCTTGCTATTATGTTTTCTTTTTTTTCCCTCACTTAATACTCACTTTTTTGTTGTACTTTTTAACTGGGAAAGGCACACTAAACTACGAGATCTTATGTCCAGGCATGTCCTGTTGGTAGTTTGCCTGAGCCTTTGAATCACAGTATCTTTTACTTCCACCTAGACAGTGACCAGAGATGGGCAGAAGGGACCTCAGTTTACAGTACTATCTGAAACATGGCATCTCAACTGTGCAACACCCCTCTTGTATTGCACAACATTGTCAGTTATGGGTGTTACCTAAGTGCCTGATGTGATGCTATAACCATGACCTTTTGTTGTTCCATCCCCAGATGTGAGCACACTACCCACTGAGCCACTGACAAGCATTCATTTAACTTATTGTATAGACTGACCTGTACTACTGCTCTCTTGCTACCTTTATTAACTTATTACATATTGATCATTTTATTGTCTTGCATTGCTCACCTTCCCTACAACAGATCTAAAATGAACTGTTCTTAGTTCAGTATGTTTTTCCTGGTAAAATATTTTAAATGATTAAAACAAATTATGTTAACAGCTGGGTGGACTGGGCAGTGGGGTGTTAAATGATTTGCTCTAACCACAAGATCATGTTGCCTTTACCAGTATCACTTTATATCTCAGTACAAACAACCATTTGTCAATGCTGAATGTTTGCTTGCTGGCATTAGCAGTGGAAGTGCAGGAGTTAGATGAATGTAGTATAGGAATGGCAGTGATGTATTGAACTGACACCAACTCCACCCCCACCCTGCAATGATGGACAGGCATTGGGGTGTGTCTTTGGGTTGTCACCCATAACGGTCATGACATTTCACCTCACCCTACCCTGCAGACACTGACAAGTGTCAAGGTGTGCCTTGGGCTGTTTTGGTTTACACTCACCTCATTCCATAAGGAAATACACTGAAATGGGTGCAGTATAGTAGGTTGGTATGAACTCTGGGGCCAAAGAGTCCAAGGTGCACCTCGATGCCTGTCAGTGGCTGGAGGGAGTGGTGGTGGGTGGTGGAATGTCATGAGCATTACTGTCGACAATACCAAGTTAATTTATTTATTTTTATTAAGATTTTGGTAACCGGGTAAGCCCACTGAGATCAGAGGTCCCTTTTTCAGGGGTGACCCTGACACCCCTGATGTCTGTCAGTCCCTACAGGGTAGGGTGGATAACTGTCAGACCCTACAGGGTAGGGCGTTATGGTCAGAAACCCTAAGGCCCTGGGTATGTCTTGGTATTTTTAATCTAAGTTTCCAACATGGGATTTTTGTGAACCCACCACATGAACATTGACACTATCAGTCTGTTAGCCGAAAGGTGATTTTGCAAAGTGACTGTGCCATTAACACCACAGGTGTGAAAACACATTTCCAATGTGATGTGAAAAATGACAGCTGTACTGTTCATGAGGAGGTGTAAAAAAATAGTAATGTTGAAAATCTGGAGTGAAAATATAAAAAAACTGGTGAAGTCACGAGCGTGCATAGAAACTGCGCAACGCACACCTGTAATGCAATTATTTGGGGAATTTTTTTCACCCAATGGTCAACATAAGCATTTTGGGATCTTCACTCATGAACAGTGTTTCTGTGATTTTCTTAATCTGTCCCGAATACTGATTTCCCACAGTGACTGCATTATTCTGCACTGGAAGTATGAAATCACATTTCGGCCAGGATGTGAAAAATGACAGCTGTACTGTTCATATGAATGTGTGTAAAAATGCCAATGTTGAAAATTTGGAGTGAAAATATCACAAATTTGTGAAGTTACAAGGGTGTGTAGCAACTGCACAATGCACGCTCGTAACACAGTAATTTTATGGACTATTGTGACCAAATTTTCAACATAGGCATTTTAGGACCTCTGCTCATGAACAGTGTCACTGTGATTTTCTTAATCTGTCCCAAACACTGATCTCCCACAGTGAGTGCACTATTCAGTGCCGGAAGTGCGAAAACACATTTTGGCCAGGATGTGAAAAAATGACAGCTGTACTGTTCATAAGGAAGTGTGAAAAAATGCCAGTGCTGAAAATCTGGACTGAAAATATTAAAAATTCACACATTTGTGAGTGTGCATGGAAACTGCACAATGCACACACATAACAAAGTCATTTTTGGGAATTTTTTCACCAAATATGCAACATAGGCTTTTTGAGAGCCCACCTCATGAACAGTGACACTGTCTTTTCATTAATTGGTCCTGAAAGGTGATTCCATGCGATGACCAGGAAATCACTTTTTGGGACTGAATAACTAAATGACAGTCACTGAATTCATGAGATGGGATTCCAAGAATCCCATGTTCAAAATTTGCTGCAAAAATTGAAAAAAATGACCGAGATATGCCTCAAAGTTGAAAAAAAAAACTATTTATGCCATTATACAGATTACCCGCATTTCTTCAGTTTGTGGTCTGCTTTGAAGTGTGCAGACATGTTCCCTCTCCACCAAAGATCATCACGCCTGCTACGGAGGTAAGTATGGGGTGAGGGGGATGGGGAGGTGGGATATGCAGAGGGTGGGCACGGTTTTCAGGAAGGGGCAAGAGAGTCAATGAGGGACAATTCTTTTCTTTTGTTAAAGTTTTTATTTTATTTTACATGGAAGATGTCGGACTTTTGCATTATGGGGTGGGCTCTGGGCATGGCACCTGGAAGTTTTTGTGGGGCAGTGGAGCCAATGGGGGATTGGGCACCACCCTTGGCTATACAGTGTGGGGGGCACATGTGGACACTGGACTTCTGCCACGTGGGGGTGGGGTCCCAGCATGGCACCTGGAAGTTTGTTTTTTGGGGAGGGGCACTAGAGACAACAGGGATTGGGCACTCCCTTTGGACATACAGTGTTCTGGGGGAAGTGTGCATGAGTCGAGGGGGATTGGGCACCCACTAGGCACACAACAAAGGGGGTGGCATGTGCATACATCCACCACTACAATCAGTGGTGGTGACATGGAGGCTATTTTCATACTGCTGATGGCAGGGCAGTATGCAAATTGACTACCTGTTGTCACCACTGATTGTAGTGATCATTTGCTTTCAACTGTAGGCCACTGCAATCTTAACTGCTGTCATAGACAGCTGGGACATTCATTGGTGTGGTGCGGCAGCACCTGCAAAAACCCTGAGGGCATTGGAAGCGGGGGTGCCACACCTATGGAAACTCATCTGGTGGCACTATGTTTCTTGCACATGCTTGCAAGCAAACATAAAAAGGTGGTGCAACATACATCACTGATAAAATAGTAATAAATACATTTCTGTAAATATGGACCCTGATCATGCTCAGAAGTGACTTATGTCCAATTTTTTTTTCTTTTATGAGTCACAAGTGGATAATGAAGAACTATCCTTTTGAGAAACTTGTTATCCTGAATTTCTCTCTTAGATGTGACTTAATTTGGAGTTAAAATTCCTTCGGAATAGAAGTCTCAGAAGCTGGTAATAAGCATTATTATGCAAAGAAATAGCTATTGCTCTGTCTGATCTGTTGATGGGTGGGTTTCAAGAGGAAACACAGTCAGTAAAGTCAAACACATTAAGAAATACTAAGGATACCAGGAAAGAAACAGTCAATGTGCCCTTTGAAATGGTCCTCACTTCCATTTGGAAATAACCTACTACATTATCCCCTCACATAAATTCACCTAATTTTGTTTTAAATGTCTTCTTTGTCTCTTGTTTTACTATTTGTTGCAGAAGTGTATTCCAGTTGCCCATCCCTCTCTATGTATAGAAATATTTTTTTTTCCATTTAAATAGTGTAGAAGAGCATAGATGGAGATGTCCTTTAAATTGCTGTTGTTCTCCTCTGTATTTAAGCTCATCATCCTTAATTACATTGTATAAGAAGAGAACATCTCCTTTTAATCTCCTCCTGTTTAGGTTGAAGTGACCAAAACTATCTAGTTGATTTCTGTATTGCAACTCCACTCTTTTTATCATTCTAGATGCTGTTCTCTCTACTCACAGCTCTTAACACATATTTCTCTAGAAAAGTAACCAGAACTGTGAGCAGTAGTCCAGGTGTGGGAAACATTGATCCTGTATAAAGGTATAACAATATCTGCTAATCTACTAATGTAAATGCATTTTCTACATAAAAAAAAAAATCAGACTCTATAGTCAATTGATCATATGGCTGAATTTTTCTAAAATCTCTAATGATTAGGACACCTGGTCCCTTTCTTCTGTAACTTTCTTCAGACTTTATCCATAACTATAATAGACAGTTTCTGAATATTGTAGGCCTCTGTGCATAATGGAGCACTTCTTAATTTTAAAACTCACCCTTTACTCCCAGTCCCTTTTTGGTTTGAGTCACTCTGGATTAAAGATGTGATGTTTAACTTCACTGGCAAAGTGGCCATGAAGTGAATGAAATTTGCCTTTATGAAGTGTCACAAAGTTTTTGCAGTTCTTAGAAAGTCATAAAAATTGGAAAGTTTTTATTGTGAATTGGCCTTTTTTTTTGACTGACCTCTCCATAAGCAAATTTCAGTAAATTCAGAAAAAAGGGAAACTTTGACATTCAGTACCTTGCTAATTAAGACTTCAAAAGTACTAAGAACTTAACATAATAATTTGCAAAACAAATTTTGTCCACATCGCCCATCTCTTATCTGAATACTGGGAAAATGCTTTGTTTCAAGTAGGCCATCCAGCATGATGTTCTCTGCATACTTAACATCCAGTTCTTTCTACCATCATTTATACTGGAGATGCATGGAGAAAATATGATTGGTTCCAGGACCTATCCCTGGGGAACCAAGTTATCACCCTATGATCCAAGGTATAAACATTAATATATACTCTCTCTGTTCCACTGATCAAGCAGCTATTAATCATCCAAGTGAGTTATGATTCTGCTAATCCTAAAATGTGTGCTCTGTTTACTTAACCAGAGTGTGGTACTAGGTGGAACACTTTACTTAAATAAAGAAATACTACATCAACTGGTATCATTTAGTATAGGATTTGACTTACTAATTTGTACAAACTCATAATATTTGACATACACGGCTTACTCCCAGTGATTCTCTGATGTAGTGCATTATTTTTACATTTTGTACTTGGATGGCCTGTAATATAGTCTCTTATAAAGGCCAGCATGATGAATTGCAGATCTATTTCTGCTCTGACAGTATTTGAAAAAACTATTCAAAAATTGTGTCTTCTCTGATTGGTTCTTATTTAGAAAAATATTAACTTCCAACATCTTTGCAAGATGGATTTAGAAACAAAAATATTAGTACCCATGCTGCTCTAAAATCTTTGAGATCACTGACTTGATAGATTGGGGTCTTCCAGTTGGTAACACTTTATGGAACCTGTGAAGAACTTCGATCTAATGAGTCATGATATCTTGCTCTAGAAACTAACTGCTATAATAACTAATAATGATTTGGCTTAAAAATGTATCATGAAATTAGTATCGAAGAATTAAAATAGTCCACACTCTTTCAGACCTTCTGCTTCTTATGATTGGAGTATCTCATGACTCAGTCATGGGTCCTCTTCTCTGTCTTTACTGTAGAAACTATAAGCCTACTTCTTGTAAAAATGTAAATTGATTATGTGTTTGGAAGAAAATGCCATATTTGATTTGGGCACCACTGTTGCTGAATTTGGGAAATTTACACAATTTTAACAGTCTATGTAACAGATTCATAGATAACATATAGGATAGTGCATGGGGAACAGTTGACAACAGGGCTATTCTTTCACCGAGTTGGCACTATAACAATGGATTACCTCAAGAGCACAGCTCAAGAGGTAATCTGTCTTCATAGTGCCAACAAGGTGAAAGATGCCCTGTTGTCAACTGTTCTCCATGCACTTTTCTTTATAGTGTATAGTGGAATGTCGTTTTTTGGGAAAAAAATCACTACAGCATGTTTCTGCTTCAAAACATTTTACTGGGTTACCAGAAGGAAAAAAGAACTTTACATTTTGAACATTTTCATGCTTGACATTTTAACTGTAAGAACTTTACATTTTGAATGTTTTAACTCTAAACATTAACACTGTCACCCACATTGCTGCTTTCGCAATGTGTCCTGTCTATGGAGTGAGCCCTAACTGTCAAATGCTGCTCGAGGACACAGTGTGTGATGTTCACAGTGCAGTAGAAAAAATCATTCTGCTGCACTGCGAATGTCACTAGTGTAGGAGAACAACATTTCGACAGTGATGGATTTCGGTGGAGAACAACATTCCACCATACACTATAAACTATTATTAAATGAGGCAAAGTCAAACATAATATCTTTTTTTGGTACAGCTCAGAAAATAATCTGAATCAGAGATGACCCATCTATCATTGGTGTTCAGGGCAATCGATTGGCTAATGTTCAAACATTCAAAAACAGTGCAATGTGCCTCAATAGAAGTCTAAAAATACATGTTCAATAGCTATATGGACACTGTTTAAAAAAAGTCAAAAATGGTGGTCCTGTGTAGTAACATTAATTCCTTAACCCCCTAATATAGTATATGCAAAGCAACTGTTAGACAGGTTCTTCTCCCTGTTTCAGACTATGGTAATTCCTTGTCCTTTAGTATCTCACATTCCTTGATACACAAGTATAATTTTATCACTAATAATATGCTGTGTTTTATCCTTCGGATCTGTTAGAAAACCCACAATAGTAAGCTCTGTGTGAATTTTGGGATAATTCCACTGAGGTCTTTTTCAGTTGCTTTAAACTTGACTTTTAGTACTTTTAAATATTAGCTCTCCAGTCTCCCTGTTTAACACATTTTTAACCAGATATAACACTGTACTAGATACATCAGTGAGATTTATTAAAAGGCCATATAAACTCCAAACTGGGGTACATTTGTTTTATTCATACGTAGAGAAGGGAAAAATCTTCAAATTTCATCATGCGAAATATTTCACAAAATTCGTGCATTTTGCAAAACATTTTGTGGGTGCAAAATGTGAAATTCTGCCAGTAAAATGCAGAATTTCACTTGCAAAATGTGGAATTTCACCCACGAACAGTGGAATTTTGCCACTCGTGAGTGAAATTCCACCACTTGGAGGTGAAATTCCTGATTTTACACCACAACATATTTCTCAGAATGCACAAATTTCACAAAATATTTTGTAAGGTGAAATTCACAATTTCATCAGAATTTCAGTGGCAAAATTACATTTCTGTGCATCTCTATACACAAGGCCTTATTCATTCAACAACTAGCCATGAAATATAAAGTTTGGAATGTCTTTTATATGTTTTATGTTTAAAATCCAGAAAAAAAACTGCAGTACAGTACTTGCACAGTTGAAATATGATGGCACTCTCTGCTGCTTTGTCCCTTCGTAATTATATTATTTTGTTCCACAAGTTGTAAATGGTCCATGTATAAATCTTTATTTTACTGTATTTGCTGTCAGGCATGGAAGAAAATTAGTTTCTAAACTGTGCCCTCTTCTAGGTTAAATAAACTAAGTAAAAGCAACTGAAGATTTGTATAATGTTATCCACCACAGATGAGTAGTTAATAGCCATATAGTTGTTAGTTGAGGATTTGCTACCTTTTTTTTAAGAATTAGGATAACTGATTTTACCAAAAGATGAACAAAATGGGTAATTTTATATATTTTATTGGATGATCAAAAGATTTACAAAAGTTTATGCCTTCAGACTCACAGAGTCCTTCATCAGAAACAAAGCAATTATGGAAATCTGTCACTTTAAATACTCAGAAAAAAATCAGTGAAAAAAAGAAAACAAACACTTTCACATAAAGATTTGACAGCTTTATTGATAATAAGATCTAAAATAGAGAAAACAGAAGAAAACCGTATATAAAAAGCCAGTCCTATGGAACCTAATTAGGTCTAATTCACAAATTCTAGCAAGATGGAATGCATTTGACAGCAGAAATCTATAAGTTATCAAATCTTAATTGCATAGAATCAGCATAGAATCATGACAGCAGAAAAGGACCACACCAGCCCATCTAGTCTGCCACATTTTGCCCCTACACCTCCCCTTCCCTGATAGCTCCTGCCCTCCCCCTGATATTCAGCCCCATATGCCTGCCCCGTGCCTTCCTCAAGTCTTCCACAGGTTTAGCCTCCTCCACTCCATCTTGCAGTTTGTTCCAGGGCTCTATCACCCTCTTTGTGAAGAAATGCCCTCTCACATTACCCCTTGCAATCTGAGGTAGTGCCTTCTAGTTCTGGTCCCCTCCTTCCTCTTGAGTAAACCCCCTTTACCTACTTTATTGAGCCCCTTACATATTTAAAGGTTTCAATCATGTCTCCCCTTTCCCTCCTTGCCACTAGCGTGTACATTGCCTACCTGAAAATAACAGACTGTGTGTGTGTGTGTGTGTGTGTGTGTGCGCACACATGTGTATGTATGTGGTCAGCATAGAAGTATTTGTGTGTGCATGAATGAGACAAGAAAAAAGGCAGTTGGAGTTCAGATTGTGTAATGAGTTAAAACCAGGGTCCATAGTCATACCATCATTACATGTATTAAGAAGAAGATTAAATGTGACCTTATATGCTCACCTCTCATGGGTAATCCTGGAGTGTCCCTAGAGAACCAAGAAAGAGAGGTCAGAAATGAAGTGATCAGATTGTGAGAAATGTTGTCCCAGTGATACAGTTTTTTTTTTGTTTTAATGTCATGTCTGTGTGACATCATTCAGGTTTGAAGGCGTTGTCCAGTTTTTACCACATAACCTGTATGTGGACATTTCTTGCAGTGGATGTAGTAAACAGCATTCTTAGATGTACATGCATAATTCTCCTGCATATTTAAATGTTTGTTTTTTGGAGATGTTGAGGGAATCTGAAGTGGGAATGTACTTACATGATTTTATTTCTGACTATTGAAGAATTTAGTGCCACCTACTGTTCTATTGTTTTGGTCAGGTATAAGTTTGCTTCTGACAATCAAGTTGAATAAATTAGGTGGATGTTTGAAAAACAGTAAATGTATTTCTTGGAAGGTACATATTAAGGCGTCATCTTCACTGACTATTGTTTGAAGGTCCTTAATGATTTTATGTAGGGGCTACAGATCTGGATTGTATGTAACAACCAAGGGTATCCTGGTGGTGGTGGACTTTTCTTTATACTGTAGTACTGTAGTTGTTCTCTTGGCATAAGTGTGGCACATTCCACAACTCTGTCAGTTTCTCTAGAGGAGTGTCCCTGCCCATAAATATTCTTTTAAGTGTGGTCAAATGTTTACCTCTGTCCTCTTCACTCAAATAGAATCAGTGATAGTGAAGGGCTGGACTGAGTATTATTGATAGTTTAGTGTGCCTAAAGTGATTGCTGTTCTAGTACAGTATCTATGTCTGTCTGTTGGTGTCCTATAAATATAAGTCTGCAAGTTTCCACTTCTGATGACATTTGTGGTGTTCAGTAAGTTAACACTGATGTCATAGTATTCCAGGGAATGTTTAATAGAAGGGTGGAGGTTGTTCTTTTACTGATGAAATTCTTTGAGTGTGTGAGTACCTTTTATCCAAATTATAAATAAATCATCAATATGTTGGAAGTAAGCAAATGGTTTCATGTGCACATTATTTCATAAAATCCTTCTCTAATTTGCCTTGAAAAGACTGGAATACTATGGAAACAACTTGGTTCCCATTTCTGTTTCCACAGTTTGTACATAATTTTTACCATTGAAACTGAAGTTGTTGTGAATTTAGGGTGGATGTCATGGCACTGTTCTTTCTCTTGTAGGTATTTAACACAGGCACCAAAAACATCCTTATGTGGGATATTAGTGTAAAGGGAGTTCACATCTATTGTGCCTAAGATGATAGTGTATTAGATGGTAAATCCCTAAAACCAGACAGTTTACACAAGAAGTGTGTGGTGCTCTGAATATAAATGTCCTTTTACATGACAAGCAGTTTAAAAATGTTTTCTATAAAACCAGAGATTCCCTCTATTAGGGTACTATCCCCAGCTATTACAGATCTTCCTGGATTACTAGGTTTATGGATCTTGGACAGCATGTAGAATGTACCTGCATTAGGTTTAACAGAGATGAGATCAGTTTTTCTATCTTTGGATATGCTTAGGAAATGATCTGATTATGTCCTGTAGTTCCTTGGTATATTGCGCAGTCAGATCATTAGACAGTTCACTACAGTAGATGTGATTTGCTGATTGCCTGTTAGCTTCATTAATATAGTCCTCTCAGTTTAAAATCACAACTGCAGGGCATTTATCAGCTTTCTTTATAACAATGTTATGGTTAGATTTCAGTGATTGTATTACTCTCTTTCTAATCTTGAGAGGTTATAGCTGATTTGTTTTTATTTGTTAGTGATCTGACAATTGCTTCCCTGATGAAAAGTATGAATATAAGTAACCAGTTTGGTATTATGTCCACTCGGAGGAATAACATCTAATGACTTCTTTTGCTTTGCCAGTTGAATGTTGATGTTTGGGTTATCATGTTCATTATGAAAAAAATTCCCTAAGTCTCAGTCTACAGAACTATTCATCTAGTTCACCACAGTACTGTATATTGTCATGCTCCTTTGTTGGCAGAATGAAAGTCCTTTGGAGAGTACAGATAATTCTACAGTGGTCAGTGTGTGGTTGACAAATTAACAGCAATATCTTCAGCTGTATTTTCTTGTTGTTCTGTGTTATTATTGTCTTATTTAATACTGTTGTAATGTGTTGCTTGTTGGAGGGTATATAGCTTCTTGTCCTAGAGGAATATTGCTCTGTTTAATGTTTTCTTTTAGTTAATGTGGATCTCTTTAAGGGTTTCTGGTTCTGACTTAACAGTCCTTCCCTCCAGTATATGTGAAATCTTTTCAACCTACCTAGTCTTCTGTGTCATCTCCTGGGGAGAGATAGAATTCAGATAAGAATTTCAAGAAGTGTTCTGATCAAAAGTACTGGATTACAGAATTGGAATGAGCCCCCCACCAATAAGCCTCATGCCACAAAATGAGATCTGTATGGTACTTTATTTAAAAGTTACAAGCTGTCTTGTAACCCTGATCTCACTGACTGTTAAAAAAAGTCTATTTTAGTAAATAGCTACTGATGATTTCATGTCCATAACTCACAGACCCTTGCAGCAACTTTATAAAATAGACTCATTTGTTTTCATTTGAAAAAACAAGAAACTTACACTTAGGTAAGTGCTGTTCTAGCATTTCCATAATGTTCAGACTCATAGTGCTGTACTTTAGAATGTGGAAGGGAGGTAGTTTTCGAATGTCAAGACTGTAAGCAATCTGAGTACTGAAGTGATAAAATTTTATCATGCAGCATGGTCAACATTTTGCAGTACAACAGGGACACAATTTCAGAATGTCATGTGGGCATATCTTTTTAGAATGCTGCAGGAACAGTTTCATAGTGTGGATGAACACAGTTTTGGAAAAAGTGACATACAGTGTTGCAATGTGGCAAAGACACACAATCTTGGAATGTGGCAAGGGTGCACTAAGTTGGAATAGTGCACAGAGATGCAGTCTCAGAATGTGGGGGCATGCAATCTAAAAAAGTGATGAGGTTGTACAATCTTGTAATGTAGTGGGGCATATCATTTTGGAATGAATATCATGCAATCCTGAAAAGTGGTGGGAATATCCAGTTTTGGAAACTGGAAGGAACACACAATCTCAGAATGCATGCAGTCTTGGAATGTAGCAGGGTTTCCCATTTGGAATTTGGTGGGGACGGGCACTCTTCAGATGTTGTGCAGATTGGAAGTCTTGGAATGTGGCAGAGATTAAATATATCAGAATGTGGTGGAGATATGCAGTTTAGGAATATCGTGGGGTTGCACACTGTCTGAATGCAGCAGAACACATATATTCCAAAAATGTAAACACACCAAATTCAAAGTTGTGTCAGTGTGCCATGAACCCAGAGGATGCTATCCAAACTATTGTATATTGCTGGTGAGTAGGAGTAACAGAGAAATACAGTATGTTGTGTTACTGTCAGAAAAGAGACCAGCTTGTCTCTCAATAGGGGACAGCCACATTAAGCTCCTTCTGAACCTCAGCCTCAGTGTGAGGCAAAGAAGTAAAGAATCTGAAGGAGCCCATTCCCTGATTACGGAGCTGTGCATCTGTCACTGCATGCTGCTGCCAGTCTGATTGAAGGTACACTATGGGGGTAGGACTTTGTTGTTCTCAAAACCATCTGATGCTGGCAAACAGGCTGAAAAGATTCAGGAAGAATGTTCTGCCCCAGGGGAAGACATCTGACACAGAATCTGACACTTAAAATTGATGTTGTTAAGTGTAAAATAAATTGAAGAAATGTTTTGTGGTGCTTTGTGTTGACCTGCATCAGTGACTATATAGTCTTAGTATTCTGGGGTTGGGCAATCATACAAGGCAACTTTATTTCTGCAATTTGGGGATCTTATACTCAGTGTCTGAGAGATAATATAGGTGTTGGTGGGAAGGGGTGTACTGTATATCACCTGTGTCACAGCAGTTTTCTTTGGGTTTGGACACATGGCCAAATACGGAACTGGGTGTGTAACATTGCTGACTCTGTTCCTTCTCCCTCCAGACTCACAGGATCTTCCACCACTGCCATTATGCTAAAGTACTGGCTGCAATCCATCACCTGCCTACTTGGGGATGGGGGGGAGTTATTGACTGAGGAGCCCTAGGTGATTTGTGCTGCTTTTCTTTGCTGGAAGTAGGACCAGGAAGGAAGGGTAGGGGAAGATTATATGCAGGGGGAAGGAGTGGGAGGGATTATTGAAACTACATCAGTAATGGGATGGGGAAGGAAAGGTGGGGGTGGACAGCACACAGAGGGAGGGAGTGGGAGGGATTATTTCAAAAGACTTTGGCTGAAAAGAAAAAATGTTTTTCTTTTCCAAACACATATCCTTTTTAAGTTAATAGAATCACACCATAACTCTGAGAACATAGTACTGCTGTCACCATCTCACAGACTTGAGTATGCTTTGGTCCCTTATGGTATATACTGTATACAGTACGTGAGCAGCTGACAAATGGTATACAGTACATGGCAGCTCACCTTTACAGTATGAAGTGGTAGAAATGGGCTGTTGTCCCTAAGATGACAATGGCAGCTTTTTGTACTCAAAGTTACAGTGTGAATCTGTTAAGTTGAAAATATCCATTATTAGGTAATGAATGAAACTGTTCCCATTCATCAGATTCCTACTTATGGGGAATGGGTGAGTTATTGACTGAGGCACTCTAGGTACTGTAATTTGTGCAGTTTTCCCTTATTGGCACTGGACCAGGAAATAAGGGAGGGGGCTGACTATATAGAGAGAGAAGAAGTGGGAGGAATTATTGAAACTGGATCATTACCAGGACGGGGAAGGAAAGGTGGGGGTGGACTGCACACAGAGGGAGGGAGCGGGAGTGATCCTTTCAAAAGACTTTGGCTGAATGGAAAATATTTTTTCTTTAACCAACAAATGTTTTTGTTTACTTAATCGAATCACACCATAACTCTGAGCACACAGTGCTGCTATTGACATCTCACAGACATGAGTGTGCTTCCATCGCTTATACTGTTTGCAGTTTATGTGAGCTGCTGACAAATGGTATACACTACAGTGTATGGCAGTGCCCATTTACACTAAAGCTGTACTGCAGAGAATTGTTTCAAAATAGGGACATCTGTGTTTTTCTTTAGTAATGCAGATAACATATTGTATGTCACAGCAGGATAGCATTCCTCTCTTCTGAAGTTGCTCACATGGAGAGTACAATTGAAAAGTAACCATACCTAAAGTAGATAAAAGACAGGAGGCCTTTAACTCTAGAATTGTCATTTTGGAGAAAAAAATGATGGGGCCCTAGCACATGCAAAAGCAGGGGAAACAGAGCAGAGAACGGTTGGGGCTAGTGGCTGGCTATTCACTTAGGGTAAGGCACAACTCTGTTAACACTTTTTGCACTTGAGATTCATATTCTCATTTCTGCAGTTTTTTTTCTCACCAGATATATGTGAGCTTTGCACATGACCTAATGTAATTATGTGAAGCTTCAATGATGAACAAAACTTTTTTGCTTTGAACCAACAAGCTATTGGCCATAGTTCAAAGTTATGAAAAAGTTTCTGTAATGCAGCAATAAATCAGTAGCATATCTTGCCTAATGCATGGCTTACATTTGTCCACTTATTACTGTAAGTGGCTGTGGTGGAGGTTGTTCCATTGGGGATGGTGCTGCTAACATGCACCAGACTGGTGGGAGAGGATTTGGAGCTGCAAGACAGACTACAGCAGCTTGAGAACCAATCATGAGCTGCCAATATAGGGCTCCTGTGAATGCCCAAATTGATGAAGGGAGAAGACCTCCATACATACTGTACTTTACCTGCTATGTTGGAACCCAGAAGCTCTTGTAAAATTGTACATCCTCACAACATTATGAATTTCTGTATCCTTTTTCCACATTGTGAAACTGTGCATCCTCACCACAGTGCAAAATTGTGTGTTTCAGCCATATTGCAACATTTTGCATCCAGATCATGTTCTAAAAATGCATGTCCCTGTCACATTCTGAAATTATGCATCCTCATGACATTACAAAAATGTGTGTCCCTGCTTCATTTCAAAATTGTGTATCCCCACCACATCCTAAAATTGTGTGTCACCACCACATTCATGTCCATCACATTCCAAAAATACATATCCTTGCCATGTTCCAAAACTTTGTGTTGCTGACACATTCTGAAATTGTGACCCCACCACTTTCCAAAGTTGTGTCACCACCACATTCCTAAATGGTGCATCTCCACCACATTACAAAAATGTGTGTCCCTGCCACATTCTGAAATGGTGCATCTCTGCTAAGTTCTGAAATGTTCTGTCACCATTTGTGCATCCCCACCACACTCTAAAATTATATAGCCACACCACATTTTGAAATTGTATGTTACCATCACAATGCAAAATAAAGTATTACCACTACATTTCACATTTGACCATCATCATTATCACATGCAAAAATTATTAATCCTTGACACATTAGTGGGCACTATGTTATACAGGACCATGACTGCATACATTGTGTCAAATGCATATGGCATCTGTTTAATGCTGTGATCTTTAATTTACTGCTACTGTATCCATATGTTGCTGTCTTTGCACTGTTAAAATTGCATGCCCACATACCTTGTAGAGCAGGAGTTGGAGAGAGGCATAATAGGAACTGCAGTGAAATATGGATATGATGCCAACCTCACCCCACCCTGCAGAGACTGACAAGCATTGAGGTGTGCCTTTGGATCATCGGCCACAAAGCTCATGACATTTCACCTCACCCTACTGTGCAGACTCCGACAACTGTTGCATTGTGCCTTGGGGTTGTCGGGCCTTATGCTCACCCCATTCCATAGGAAAATACTTTGGGATGGGTGCAGTATAGGAGAATGAGGTGAACTTTGGGGCTGAAGAGTACAAGGCACACCTTGATGCTTATCACTGGCTGCAGGGTGGAGGTGGGGGTGGAATGGCATGAGCATTACAGCCAAAAATCCAAAGTCACACCCCTGATGCCTATCGGTTTCTACAGGGTGGGACATTATGGTTAGAAACCTTAACACCCCAGGCATTTGTTGGTATTTGCACTCCAAATTTCAACATGGGCTTTTTGTCACCCCACCTCATGAAAGCATTTGGGACCACCACTCGTGAACTGTAGCACCGTGATTTTGTTAATCTGTCCCAAATGTTGATTTCCCAAAGTGACTATGCCATTCTTTGCCAGATGTACGAAAACACATTTTGGGCAGGATGTGAAAAATGTCAGCTGCACTATTCATAAGGATGAATCACAAGGATGATCACAATTTTGTAATGTGATGAGGATGCATATAAACATGAACAGCATCACTGTGATTTTCTTAATCTGTCCCGAACAGTGAGTTCCCCCAGTGACAGCACCATTGTGCGCCAGATGTGCGAAAACATGTTTCAGGCAGGATGTGAAAAATGACAGTGGTACTGTTCATAAGGAGGTGTGAAAAAATGGCAATGTTGAAAATCTGAAGTGAAAATATTAAAAATTATCAAATTTACGAGCATGCACGTAAACTGCGCCATGCATGCTCGTAACAGTCATTTTTTGGGAATTCTTTTACCAAATTTGCAACATAGGCTTTTTGGGAGCCCATCTCAAGAACAGTGACACTGTTGTTTTGTTAATCAGTCTCAAAAGATGATGCCTCACAGTAACCGCAAAATCACCTTTCAGGACAGAATAATGAAATGACAGTGACAGAGTTCATGTGGTGGGGTCCCAAGAACCCTTGCGGAAAATTGGAGCCAAAAGTCACAAAAAATGGCCTAGATATCCACCTACGTTGAAACCCCCTCATTGATGCAATTATACAGCTTACTGTGATTTTGTTCAGTTTGCGGTCGGCTTTTGAAGAGTTCAGACATCTCCCGCTCCACCAATGATTGTTGCACTAGGCTCGGGAGGTAAGTATGGGGTGAGGGGGGTGCAGATAGGTGGGGTGTGCAGAGATTGGGTGCAGGTTTGGGGAGGGGCGTCATGACCATGAGTGACTGTTTTCTGTGTTACAGAGGGAAAAAAAAGAACATTGAGGTATTGTTTTCTTTACAGGGTTGCTTTGGGTACACTGGGGTGGGTGTCCCAGTATGCCACCTGTATTTTTTGAAGACAGAGGACTGATGCAGATGGGGACTTGGTCCCCTGTCAGCAAAGGAAGTGTGTCTGTTTGGGAGGGCATGATGCCTAGGGGGATTGGGGACCCCACTTGACGGACAATAAAACAAGAGGGAACATTATGCCGATGGGGATTGGGGTTCCCACATTGGCAAACACACTGGGGAGAAGGCATGCCAATGGATGACTGGGCACCTACAACACTGGCTTTCTAGGGACTGTGAGAGGTGGATGGCAGCAGCTACCACCATGTTTATTGAAATGTTTCAGCAGGCAGGATTCACCCTGCAATGATGAGGCACTCCCTCATTGTGGCAGCAAAATTCTTTCAAGTTGATGGCATGCTTCTCAACTGATGTCATAGACAGTGTGCTCATTCATTGGTGCCACAGAGACCAGCCCAAAAAAGCAGTGGTGCCATTGTTCACAACACTGCCGTACCTCCACAACCTGCTACTCCGCAAGCTGCCACAAAATGTTGCTTGCACTGCACGTGCAAGACAACATAAAAACGATGCATCTCCATGTGTAATTTTCTGGATGGAACAGGCCTCATATTTGCTGCACATTGTGGTAGTCTGATGTTTGTTTGCTGCTAGACCACCTCTGAAGTAGTCTAAGCAGTGTTTAAACAGTATCTGCTGTTGCAAGCTATGTGTTTGCCTGTTTAAAAGATCTGGCCCAAAGTGTCCATTGTTGTCCCATCTTGACATCCAGGCAGCTGCAGCATTCATGATTATAATGAACAGTTCATGATTAGTATCAACTATTGTTTAACTGAAAGCAATACCAGTGTATATTATAGACTTTGGCATTATGAAGAGGACAGTTGCCAGTAGCAGAAACTTCTTTGATCCTAAAGACAAGCCATTTTGCCACTCCTCTGTTGTAAGCTAATTTAGACATGAGTTGTGCTCTTCATGATCTTTCTTTCCCCATAGAATGAAATACTGTACATAGCAATGTTATTCTCCTTATGGAACTGATGTGACTTACGTTTAAATATTCCACACTCCCCACTTCCTCTACTTCTTTTGTGATCTACTTACATTGGCCGACTACATGCTGGGTGACAAAATGCTTCCACTCATTACTTCTAATTCTACCTCATCCTCCTTAGGAAATGCATAGGCCATCTGTAGTGTCAGTTTTTTTCTTGTCTAGTCATGTCAATCAGGATCTTAAGTGAACAACTGGCAAGAATATGCAGAGCCATCACTTGCTAATTGCTTAATAGTCTACTGTTTCAAGACATTATGACTAATAATCAATGAGCATATTGTAGCAGTAGTATCACAAGATCTTCCAGTATTTAGGAACCTGACACTGAGCACAACTGCAGTTCTAATAATTTGAACACATTAAATACTTTTCTTTGATTCACCATACCCAATTCCTTTAATAATATTGAGAAAAAAAAATATTTTCCATTACATCCTGTTTTTTACAGGAAAAACATATTCAACTTGCCTAAAACCATTTTCCAAGGCAACAACCTTTACACTCCCTTAATCATTTTAGTTGTTCTCTGCTATACCCTCTCAATTGTCACAATATTGTCTTTGTATGGAAGTAACCAGAAATTCCCATTAAAGAAGCAGAATGGCATCATTTTTGCAATATGCTATGTCCCTTTTAATGCTGCTCAGCACATCATTTGCATTATCCAATGCTGCTACATTATGTTATACTACCTTTAGTTTAGCAACAATGTTGACCCCACAGTCTTTTTCATAGACAGTTACAGCTGGTTATCACTATATAAATAGTAATCCATATACCTATTCATGTTAAGTATGACTTGTCACTTATTTCAGTCCCCTGTATATTTAAGTCCTTTCACAGGCACTCACCCTGTTCTCTAAAATCAGGCTAACTCCTGGACTCAGATGTATGGTGTCAGCTGGCAGTATAATCTTTCTATGTGGAGGCATGACATGACAAGAAGTGACAAAAAGGTTTCAATGTCAAAAGGGGGATGGACAATTAATTGCTTGCCCAACTTGTGCTCAGATGATTAACTATTTAAGAGGGCAATAGTTCAAAGGCTATAGGCTGCTGAATGACTGTTGCTCCCATGCCAAAATATATTACCAACTATTTCTTTTCATGTGACAAGGATTCAACCAGTCACACAGAATGCAATCCAAATGCTAGTTATGAAAAGAGAGATGGCTAGGACAGCAAGATAAAAGTATGCTATGGTTGTCTTTTCGATGCTGCATTTTGCCACTCAAGAGTTATTTATCCACTCTCACTTGTGGATAAGTAAAATAGTTATGCAATATAAAATTTACAGAAGATTTGAGAACTGACATTTCCATATTCTAAAGCAGACAATAATATTTGTTTTGGTTATTGCCTCTGTGACCTCAGTAGATAGTAATTTGTTATTGTGATGTGGAAACACACATCTTGGATTCATCAGTTTTGAGGTCTCTGTCAAGTCATTTTCAAACTGAGTGGTGTTTATCAGAGAGCAGTCCAAGATATCTGAATTCCTTTACAAGACTTAGTTATCACTTTTCTTGCCTGTGATAGACAGGCCTCTGTCAACTTCAGCCAGCTAATAAGGGGTCCCAAATAACATTGTCTTTGTTTTAGTTTCTTTCAGAACTAACCTGTTTCCATGGAACAAGTTAACAAGCAGGTTATAGCTGTTTTGCTGGTTACATTGAATTTCCTACAGGGTAGAACGTACAGTAAAGTGACTATGATGGCCATCTGCCCACATTATTATAGAGTAAGGTGGTGATATGGTGGGGGGGAGCTTTGTCACACACTTGGAGAAGAGAAGAGGCCCTAGTATGGACCCTTGTAGGATCTCACTTATGATTGTAAAAGGGGCTGAGAGACTATCTAGCTATCTCCAATTTTCACTAGTTGACATCTGTCTATAAGGTAATTGCTTATTGTTATAATTTGCTTACCTGGTTATGAAAGGCAGTGTGCAATTAGCTACTCCAATGTCTGACACTTTCTGTGGTAGTGACTTGTGATCTACAATGTCAAAGGTCTTTTTTAGGTTAATACATAGAAGTACAGACTGTATCGGCCCATTTCTTTCTGTCTTCCTTCCTTCCTTCCTTCCTTCCTTCCTTCCTTCCTTTCTTGCATCCATAGGAAACCAGTTACTTTTCTCTGGTCCATAGCATCTGTTACCCCACTTACAAGCCTTATCTTAGGGCTTGACAGTGCTTTGACCACCCTCACCCAGCCTGAAACCACACTAGTGCTACAATAGCAGATTGAAGGTTTCCATATGCAGTATGTATCTGGTTGCTTAAGTGCTATCATTTCAAGACTTTTTGGATAGCACAGGCAGGACTAATATTATCCTGTAATTCCACATGTGCAGCTTTACATTTTTGTTGAAGATTGGGATTATTTCACCTATTTTATGTAGCTAAGGTATGGTGTTAGCAGTGAAGCATGCAGTAGATAGCAGTAGATAGTAAAGGAATGATATTGTTTTAGCTAGATTATGTGCACCTATGTTTAGGTGCATTGGGGAATGTTTGTCAAGTCCAGATCTTTAATTTGTTTTTAGGGATCAGACTAATTTAAAAACAATCTACAGGGGCTATGAGAACATTGAATTGACTTGTGCTTCTCAAATTATTGCTTTAATTCACCCTAGTGTTGCTGGGACATGTCAGAGTGAGTTTAAGTCCTGTATGTTTGTATTGTCCAGATGTGTGATATTGGTGTTGCACTGGTTAGTTGTTTCTTTACTGGCTTCAGTAATAGTGTCCTTGATTTTATAGTGTCTACTTCACACTTTTACATCTGGAATTTACATTGATTTGCAGGATTACGAAGAAGCTTTTGGGTCTCCTAATGTTAACCAGTTGTTTTGATTTGTAATAATTTGACTTGGTCAGTTTTATGTCCACTTTGCATTTATTTTTTATCTCCCTGTACTTTTGTAGATCAAAATGCTGTTTGGTTTGATAAGGCAAGGCAAGACAAGTCAATCTTAATTATATGGTAATCTATCCCAAAGGCTCTGTGTGCCTCATAATAAGTGCAGCAAGAACAGTAAGCATTTTAAGATCAATAAATAAACATAAAGTCACAAAGCCAGTCCTAAAACTTAAAGTAAAAGATAAGTTTCTAGGGGTTTGAAATAACACCCCCGTTGCTTTCTCTCATGGAGAATCTAATGTCATAGTTAAGCCATTGGACAGTATTAACCTTACACAATGTCTTAATTTCAGAAAATTGTTGGTTTGCTATAGTATCAACATTTGTTTAGGAAAAAGGATTGGGCATCCTCTATTTTCTGAAAATACTCAGTTTGTTACCAATCAATTGAGATCATGTATTGTAAGAAGGATGTGTTGTCTAATTTATGAAAGTAGTGAAACTCATTAAGTATAGCTATAGAGTTCTGTTCCCTAACAGGCTTATCTTGTTCAAAAACAGTTGTTACCTAAGTGCCTACTTACCAACCTAATTAGTTTTTAGTATGTGAAAATTCTTCTTCATAGGTCTGGGGACAGATAACCCAGATATAGACTGAGTATTATTAAATGGCCTAGGGTTAGATTTTACAAAGGGCATACACATCACTATGGACCCTCCTTTCATTCTACTGTAGCAATAGACCCCGAGGCAATAGCCATTAGGGTGCAGTCCAACATCAGTGGAATTCCGTTGGGGGACACATAGCACAAAAAAATGCTCTACACAGACAATCTCCTAATCCTGCTTTCTGACACCCATGGCACAGTCACCCCAGTTTTGAATCTACACTAATTTTCAACTGTCTCAGGGCTAAGGGTAAATTAAAGCAAAACAGATGACCTTCCTCTCAGCAATGGCTGTACCCCTGACCTAATCAGGCTTCTAGGTGTGAAGTGAGCCAATGAGGGCATTACCTACATCAGGATACAATTTAACAAAACAATATCCTAGAACAATATCCTGGTTGGTGGCACTTAATATAGAGTCGTTGTTAGTCTCCACCACAAAGGAGCTAGCGAGATGAAAACTCCTGAAGCTGTCATTACCTTGGAAGAGTGATCCAGTTAAAATTATCAACACAAAGCTGCTGTGCATCATCTCTCACCTGCATCTTGAGATATCCCAACCATGGTTCAACAAAAACACAAAACCATACATTTTTTTTCTTTTTGTGGGATGGGAAAACTCCTCACTTCAGATGAGTCAAGCTTAGGGGGCAGTAGTCCAGAGGAGGTGGGGACTACTAATTTTATGGATACTATGTGATATGCATCTCTGATCAAATGGCACACTGGTTTTCCCAAATCACCTCCTCTTCCTCTAAATAGTTGCACATGGAAAACTGCATGGGTGAGGGCTCCTCTTCAGTGGATACACTATATGCCAAAGAGCCAGGAATCTGCATACTGTCCCCAACTTTTATAATCTCAAAACTATACTGGGTCAAACTCCATTCCTGGCTAAAGGTGGACCCTTTCCCAGTGGCCCTGACACCACTGTCGGAGAACTCCAGTCTTTGCATTGGTGGAAACCTTTTACAGTGGCCTTCCAGGGAAGCCAGAGGTATGAGGATAGCAAAGTATATACTTTTCTATAACACCCATCATGCAAAAATATATACCACGCTCTCCAATAAATTCCACGTGCTCAAAGAAGATTTTAAGGTATCTGCAAGCATGCAGCCCTGTGCAGTAGAAAGTGTTGCTGGGTAACACCAAATGTTTGTAGTTCTTGTGAGTAAGGAATCAAAACACTTCTTGCTGCATCCCAGGGGTGCTAAATATCCTGTTAAGTTGCTTGGTTGTGAGGTGATTTAAACAATACTCACAGACTCAAAATGTTCTAATGTCATCTGTTTATTCTTTTTCAATTAACCATCCTAAAGTTTTGCATAGCTTGTTGTGCTTTTTCAAGGGATTAATGGATATTTTCTATAAATATGAATTTATTTTTTAGTATCATATAAAAATTATTTTTCCATTTTATTATTTCATAATGTCTATTTGACGGGTACACTTACTTCACTTCTTACTCCATTTCCTCCTGTTCTATCCTTCTGTTTGTTTTCAGATTTTTCATTAAATCTGAGCAGAGGCATACATTTGTTTTATAATCTCAGAATATTAACATTCTAACATGCTCTTGCTAACTTCCTTATTCCAGTTACTGTTATGTAGTTATTACATATGTTACTTCATTTTTTTCTCCTTGCCTCAGTCAAGTGCATTTCTATACACTTTATTCATTTTTTCACCCTGAAATCAATGCTAACTACATATCATGTTACTGTGCCTTTAAATGCTTCACCTTAACATCAACATCCACACTTCAAGCTCTAAACTTTCATTCCTACTTCAACTACAGTCATTTTTCTGTTGATCTACTTACCATTTACTTCACTTAGAAAACACAGTTTAAGTTATATACTGCATTACATACTGACATGATTTCATTTTCTTAACATTTTCACTATTGTTTACTTCACACTACTATTCAAACAGTTTTCAATATGTTGTCTTGTCTCTCAGTGCCTTTTAAGTTACATTTAAAGTACATGCTATCTTCTTAACATTTACCCCTTTCTACTCTGTTTAAACATGTCAGAACTTGGTGGCTTGCAAAAAAGCACTTATATTAACTTTGCAATTTCCAGCATTCTTGGCTGTGACATATCTTATCTTGGAACAGTTTCAGATTCAGATTGCTGCATCTTTTATCTTTCTCTTTGTTTCTGTGGATTTAAATTTAGATGTTTAGATTCATCTTTCTACTAAATACCATCTTTTTAATTTACTTCCACTCTTTATAATTAAGTAATCTTTATCTTACTATTTCATTTTTACTGTGCCATCAGTGTTCCTTCTCTTGTTTCAAGATGCTGAATGTCACTTCCACTATACCTCTTGGATCCAATTGTTTAAGCACCTTGATGACCTCAAAAGTGAGGTCATCATTGTTGCCCTACAACTGACAGCCTGTCAAAATGTGACTGAAATTTGCCTGGATACAGGTCAGTCAGCTCCCCCTACTGGGCACCAGGGCTCCAACATGTGGGTCCTTTAATTCTTTGTCCCAGCCTTTCTGATGCATACTGCAGGCTTTTATTTATTAGTATCATTTTTTTGTTTGTCTGTTAGCAAACATCATTGTCCCGGATTCCCACCTCTTCCCTCACAAAAAACACAGAGACCATTGCTTGCTGTTGTGCTCAGATTGGCAATTAATTTATTAAAATCCATCAATCATAATTCTTTTCCATCTCTTATTTTCATATATCCAATGATTTCCATTATTCCATACATATATCACTTTCTGATTCTCCATCCCCCCAGGCAAAAACCTGGGTGCCTTCTTCTTCTCCTTTTCTTGCTAGGTAATGGTGAGAACCGAGACCGCTTTCTCCTTCATCTTCTTCTTCCTCTCGTGTTACTCCTTTTATCTTCCCCTTTTCGTCCTCCCCCTTTTCCCACTAGCCAGTCTCCAACTTGCGTTGGATGACTATTCCCCCCAACCTAGGAATTGCCCCTCCTTGCTCGCCTCTTGCTACCTCAATCCTGCTCCCCTTTTCTTTTTTTTTTTAATCTGTTTTCCTGTCTCCTCTATTCTTCTATAAAATCCATAATTTCTGCATTAAACATATCTACTGCTATGTCAGACAGGTGTACGCTGTCTGGTCTGTAAAATTCGTCCACCCATTCTTCGACCCCTCGCAGTATCACCTGTCCTCCCATCTGCCTTATCAGTGTCCCCACTCTCCTATTCATCTTCCTCCTGGCTCTGTCCACTGCCCTGTGGCTGTGTTCCTGTCTCCACACCCTCCGAGGTATTATGTCTGACCATGCAAGGCACACCTGCTGCCACCAGTGCCTTAACATCTCTAAGTCCCTCTTGATCTGCCAGTATGTGTGTGCCCATGGTCTGCTTGCCAGATCGTTGCCCCCTAGGTGTATAATGATTAGGTCTGGACTGGGCCGATGTCTCTTGAGCTCTTTCAAAGCAGGGAGCAGCTGTGCCCATCTCATTCCCTGCACGCCGTGCCATACCAGCCTATACTGCCTGGCATCTTGGTATAGCTGTTTTCCCCCAGCTTTCATTTCTGCTCTCTTACCAGCCCAGTAAATATAGGAATGGCAGCAGATCCAGACTTCTGTGCTCCTCCCTCTACCTATGGGATGTAACAACACAAAGTTATTTAATTAACATGCATTCTCCCATGACCTCTCTGTCTTTACTTCCAACGTTTGCAACCCTCAGTACAATATTACCTCCCTTCACTCCCCTCTTTTTTTTTTTTTTTTTTACGTCAGAGCTCTGATGTATCTTTTGTAGCTGGCTGACCACCAGTGACCTTTCACCAAAATGTCTTCCACAGACTCCCCTTTAGCCACCCACTGTGAAGCTGCCCCAATCCACAGGGAATGGGATGAGTAATTAGTTGGGTTCTCCCCCAGAAATGCCATCGCCTTTCTTAACACAACCGTGACCCGGTAACTGGTGACCCTTCTTCCATCCCCGTGTGTAAAAAACTTCCCAGTCCTGATTACCTGCCCTGTGGCGAAAACCCACAGGGCTTGTACTGGGCATATTGTGACCTCTGTTCATCCCCTTAGGGTTATTATGGAACCTTTCCCCCTTTGGTCAGTCTTAGATCATCTTAATCTGATCCGTATTTCCTTTGTCCCCCAACTCACATCCTCCCACTCCATACCAACTTCTATGTCATTTTTTCCATGGCCTACTACCTCGCTCACCCTCAGAGCCCCTGCAAACATCGTCACATAAATTGCATGAAATAGCTGGGCCTCGCCTTTCAAAGTACATATTGCCGGGAGCGCCTCCCCTATCTTCCTTAGCCACTGCTCCCCTATCAGCCTCCGGATGTCCTTGGCCCCTCCTCTTAACCTACCCCAGCCCTGCATCATCCTTCTGATGAACATCGTCCTTGTTGGGTCCCACCATCCCTTCAGGCTGCAGATCACACTGATCCCTGCCAGATAAACCCCCATCGTGGCATGAGCCATCCCTTTTTGCCATTGATCCACTAGGAACATTCCCACCTGTTCCTCAGATAACAGCCCACTTACCTCCATCTGGTGCTCTGCCCTGAATGCTTGAAAAACATGCCAGGCCCCATCGTATGCCCTCAGAGTCCGGGGTGCCCATGAGCTACAAAACAACAGCTCCGCTCCGTCCTACCAACGTCCCAGATGTCCGCTGGTATGGGCGTTTTTTGTCCTCTGCTGCTGGTGCCAGTTTCCGGAAACGGTCTAGCTGCAGACAGGAAAGGCTGTCAGCCAGGGTATTGCGTACCCCTTCGATATGTTTTGCTCTAAAAGACATGTTCAGCTGCAGAGCCCTTAAAACCAGCCGTTGTACTACCTGCATGACTGTGTCGGATCTGGCCCCTCTATGGTTAAGTATATCCACCACAGCTCTGTTGTCACACCAGAATGTCACCTTCTGATCTCGTAATTCCTCCCCCCACACCAAAGTACATGACCATATGGGCATGATCTCCAGAAGTGTTATATCCTTCACTTTTCCCTCTCTCACCCAGTCTGCAGGCCATGGTTCTGTGAACCACCTGCCCCTCAGATAACCTCCCATGCCCAGACCTCCCACTGCGTCTGTGTATAATTCCAAGTCTGTGTTATACAATCACTCATCCTGCCAGAATGAAGTCCCATTATAGTCCTTCAAAAATTCTTCCCATATGCTAAAATCTTCCCTGATACTGCACGTCAAGTTAATCCAGTGATGTGGTTTCGTGACCCCAGCTGTCGCCCTGGCCAACCTTCTTGTAAACGCCTTCCCCGGTCCCACTGCCCTGCATGTAAAATTCAGATGCCCCAATACTTGTTGAACTATTTTCAATTGGACCCTCTTTTTGCTGGCATGTATACTAATTAGTTCCTTCAACCTCCTTACTTTCTTGTCCGGCAACCTAAAAACCTCATTTACCACGACAATCTCTATCCCTAGGAATTCTATCACCCTGATGGGCCCTTCTGTCTTACCCGGTGCCAGTGGGACCCCCAACTCCTGGCACACTTGCTGAAACCTAACTAGCATTCTCCGTGTCTCTTCCTCACCCTTACCTATGAGGAGAAAATCATCCAAGTAGTGGATAACTGATGTATAAGCCATTTCCTCTTGAAATATCCACTGTAGGCATGTGCTGAAAGCTTCAAATGTCACACATGCTGTGGAGCACCCCATTTGCATTGCTTTGTCAAAGTAATATCTCCCTTCATTTTTAAAACCCAAAAGGTCTCAGTCTTCCGTCCTTACTGGAAGCAGCCTGAAAGTGGACTCTATGTCTGTTTTTGCCATCCATGCATCCTCTGTGGCCGGGATTATTCGGATTGCGTCCTTGAGCGTTGCATAGGTCACTCTGCTGTGCTCCTCCACAATATAGTCATTCACCAAGTCACCTTCTGGGTAAGACAAATGGTGTATTACCCGATATTCACCTTCCTGTTTTTTAGGAACCAAACCCAAAGGTGATATCAGCATGTTCTCTAATGGGGGGTCGTCAAACGGACCCTCCACCTTACCAGCTGCCCTCTCCTTCTCAATCTTATTCCTTAACATGTCCTCCTTTCCTTTTACCGACCCTAAGTTCCTCGCCTCTCTCGCCTGTCTGGGAGCTGTAGACTGTAATGAAAAACCTGTGTCAAACCCCCGCAAAACCATATCCTGAATCCTCTTATCTGGGTATCCCGCCAGGCAAGACGTCAAGGCCACTATGTTTACGGGTGTTCTGGCCATCCCAAATTGGGCCCTGTCGCCCCACCCTGTACCCCCCCATTCTTCCTGCCCTGTTCCCGTTGCCTCAGTGATTTTGACCTCCTCTACCCCCGTTACCTCTGCCCCTCCCTCCATTGCTCCATGACTGCCCTCTGAAAACCTGGTTATCCCGAAAGAACTGCTGGCTCGACCCTTGTCCCCCGTACCCTTGGGTACCTTGTACGCCTGTAGTCCTGCATTTGCTGGCCGAGTGCCCACCCCCACATTTCATGCAGGCATGATGAAAGCGACACTGGGGCCATGAGCAGAATGCCCTATTATATGTCCAACAGCATCTCGTAGGTATGGCCTCTTTCTTACTCCACCCTCCATCGGGTGTGGACTGATCTGTTACATAATCCATCCATAAATCTATTTGCTTGGTGTCCCACCTTACATCCCCAAACGTTGCCATGCGCTGCCGAAAATATTCGTTGTAATACAACCACCCCATTCTGCCTTTTGCCTTCGCTCTCCGTATTATCAAGGAATAAGTGATGAGCGGGACACCTAATTCTGGTCTTCTTTCCAGCGTTATGGCTGAAAAGATTGCAAAACCTAAGAACCATCTGTCCCAGGTCTTTCCTTTTGTGAATTTGTCTTCCTCTTTTTTCTGAGCAACACTATGGCTGCTGCCATTTCGCTTTTCCCTATAATCTCCGCCTCCTCATATTTTGCCGCCACTTCCTGGCTCACCAGGGCAAATATGTCCACATATTCCCCTTTCCATATTTTCTCCTTTGTGGCAGCGGGCACATGCTCGTCAATCCTCATCCCCAGTGCACCCACCTCCCTTGTCCCCAGACCTTCTCTTTCTTCCCCTTTTCCCGTGTCTCTTGATGCCCCTTTTCCTGCCTTACGTTCCGCCAGGGCCAACTCCATCTGTACCACCCCATTTGTTCCCAGTGCCACCACTATTTGCCCTATATATTCCTTTATGCAATCTCCGACCATATTGGGTGCATTACCTGTGCCCTTTTCTTGTCCGAGGTGTCTGCAAGCCTCCCTGGGTTCACTTGTTTCTTTCTCTGGGTGAGGTGGAAGTGGGAGATGGTCTGCTGGAGATGTAGGTTGGACCCACTGCTCCGAGCCTCCGACCTCGGTTTCCGTGCGGTCCCCTTTGATCAGGGGTGGGTGCCGTTGTGTCACCTGGCTGCATAGGAGTGAGCTCGGTAGCCCTGGCAGGCCCTGCTGCCCTCGGTGCTACCCAGAAAGGCTGCCTCCTCCCCCAGGCGCCCTCTTCCCTTTGCCACCTTTTCCCCTTCCACTTTTCTCTTCTCCCCGGGCTTCCCCGGGTCCTCCCTTCCACCAGTTCCCACATTTTGTTTGCCTTTTCAGCAAGCTCGATTATCGCCTTGTAAGCCTTTTCCTTCGATGGCTTGCTCTTCCGGGGTGCCATGTTCATTCCTCGCTGATGCCCTGTGAAGACAACTACAGAATACGAAAACCGGTTACCATCTTAGTCAATTATCCTAAAACCATTTGCCAATTATTTTTTGTTTTTTTTACAGGCCGAAAGCCTCCCTTCGGGCTCGCTCTCCCCATGCTGCCTGGCACACCTCAGGCAAAAAAAACCCCTTAGGTTTATCACCCTCCTTACATGCAGCGTGTCTGCCCTCCACCTGCTGCACCACAGTGTTTTACGTTTTATTATTTTTGGGTTTCCCCACCCATCTGCTGCTGCCTTCTGTCACTCACTGCCGTGGGGTTTTGTGCCCTAGGCCCTCAGCCCCAAGGATTAGTCGCCGAGCAATGCTTCTGCTGGGCCCAGCACTCTGGTTGCCCCAAAGGCCTTCTCGCCCTGCTAAACAACTGCACCATTAGGCCCCAAGACAGCCACCACTGCAGGGCAGTAATAATGTTACCAACTTATCTTATATTGTAAGCACTACATATATATAATAATAATTTAAAAAGAAAATTTTTTTTTTTGTTTGCCCCAGCCATTTATCGGGCTCACTATACTGTCCAGCCACACTCGGGCCTCCACGCATACCCTCTGCCTTCAAATACCTTATCCCTTGAGGCCCATGGCCCCTTTGATCGAAAGCACTCATAAAAACGCCAATGGCTAGCTCCCCACCACCTGGTGTGCTCCCCCTGACCATGTGGCCAGAATCAAACCTTCCTTCCTGCTCCCGAGGCCTCACCTTCTCCTAGGCCTCTTCTTTTCCAGGCAACAAGCCCCACCCCTCCCGTGCCTGACACAAAACGTGCCTAACTCCCTTGCCTTGTCTCAATTTATTATTATTCATTATTTCCTTATTTCTATACGATATATATATATATGTTTTACATGTCTTACCCCCCTCCCCCGGATCTCCTCTTTTTAGGGTGCGGCCCTGTCCGCCCGCCAAATTCGCTGCACGCTGGGCTGAAAAAACTGGTTTGAGCCCACAGCCTTTAACAACCCAGCACCCTGCTTTGTCCTCTCCCCCCGAGGAACCTAGAACCTCAGACCAGGACATCAAAGTTCCTCTCATCTCTCACGCGGCATGCGACGTCACCACATGGTCCTGAGGCACCCTCCTGCCTCTTTACTTAGCAGCTCCTTTCAGGCCTGCCTGCCCGCCATGCCCTCTAGCATCTTTTTCGACAGTGTTCACCTTTTTTTTCCTTTCTAGGCACGCTATTTGGCCACACCCACATCTGAAAACCCACAAACAGAAACCATCTGAAATCCTGGTGGTCGCATAGCTGTTTTAGCCCTTTTGCCACACTAACCGCCAGGCCCTAGCACCACCAGGCTCGCTTCCCCATCTCCCACATGGCGTAGACGGCCATGCCGCATGGTCCCACGACACGCCTCCATTCCCTTTGCTCCAACTGGCCTCCTTTAGGCCTACCAACGCCTTGCACCTCCTAATCTCTCCTGCCTCCTCTAAAACACAACGCAGGCCATTGAAGGGACCCAACCTCTTTCGCATCGTGCCCGATTTGGCCCGGCCTCCTATGCCTGCACCACGTGGTTGGTCTTAGCCTCCTCTCCCGACTCGCATCCAGCAAAACCAGCACTACTAGCAGCCCCTGAAGGCCTAAACCACCCAAATGCTGCAAACCACTGCTCCCCACCACAAAACCTGCAAAAACAAACACTTGCTTGGACAAAGCCATCGCCGATTTAAAACGGTGCCTGCAATCCATAAGCTTTAAAGCTTTTCCAGCCAGTCATGCTTCTCTGCCCTTTAACCCAGCAAGGCATTCTCAACAAGCAATTTCCTGTGATAAAACCACACACTGCTGCCAGTAAAATGCTTCCCCACTCTTTCAGTGAAAAACAAACGCTGTTGCTCTTGATCACTCTCTATTACTACATTCTCTCCTTTTTTTTTTAAACTTGTAACCTCATACATTGTATCTTGACCTTCTTACCTCCTGTCTGTCCTGAACAAACCTTCCCAACCAATATGCCAATCTGAAGTGTTGCAGTTTCTTGCAAATCAAAAACTCCAGCAAAAGTGGCTGAGGCTCCCTTGTGCTGTCCTTTATGTACCCCCTTTTCCCCTCCCTTCCCCTTCCTGTTACCTGGCCATTGTTCTGGCTCCTGGCTCCTCCCCTTCACTATCCCTTCCCCTGCTGAGCACAACTATCCCAACAGGAGGGAAGGGGTGCACCTGGACAACATGGTCTGCCCCTTAAAGGGCAAACTCCATTTCCCCATTGAAACATATCAGCTGTTTGTTATTATGAATCTTATTGTAGATATTTTTATTTTCCAGTTTCTATCCGGGGGGAACGCTATTATTATTTGGTCATGGCTTTTTATACTAATGACATTCTCAACTTATACCATTAATCAAGGAAACTTTGGGTGGGGGGAGAAGAGGGAAGGGTTGGGCGGACATCCTGGCTTTTATGGGAAAGAGTTGATATCTTTAGTTAACATAAAAATTGCTGTTTTTAAGCAAACATTTGGTTTCAAGCTTTGTGTATTTCATTTTACCAATATGAAGGCCATTTGTTTCAATATTCATACCAATTCTTACATTTAAAACATCCATGTGGAATACCCACTTCATCTCTGCTCTAGCAAATATTTGGCCATAGTCTGCCCTCTTTCATCCTCTGTAACAACTTCCAATCCACAGAATCTCAATGAAGCCCAATATGTCCTGCACTGTTTAAATGTTTTGCTACTTGTGATATTTCATCTTTTGTTCTTATATTACTTTTATGCTCATGTATTCTTAATTTTGCACTCCTGATCATCTGTCCTACATATAGTCTATCTTTGGGGCACAGAAGCAAGTATATGACTCCCTGTGTATTGCATGTTATGTGCTATTTTATTACAAATCTCTATCCATTATGTGGATGCATGTACTGTTTCTTTTTGCTTTTGTAATTGCATACACATCACACACGGGTTCATTCCTGGCTGCAGTGGTTACATGCAGAAGATGCTGTGGCTCTGGCGGAGTTTAAATTATGATTTGGTTACCTTATCCTTAATGTTTTGCACGCTTTTCTCTGCTCTTATCAGTCTGTTGTTAAGGGCAGCTATTCTCTCATTATCCTGTTGTACTACATGCCAATGCTTATTTACAATCACCTTAATCTGTGGGAACTTGTGAGTGTATTGAGTGCTAAGCACCAGTCTCTTTCCTTTTTGTGTGTTTTCACCACCCTTTGGAAGCAGAAGTGTTTTCCTGTCTGTCTCCCTTATTTTTACCTCTGCAGTTTTTATGCTTCTTCTACCATATGATCTTTTCCTGAATCTATTGATCATTTCCTCACTGTGTTTCTCAAAGTCATCTTGTAATGTAAACTTTCTTTTAACTCTTGCTAACTGTACATACGGAATGCTGTTCCTTAAATTTGGTGAGATGGAGCTAGTTCCAAATAACAATGTGTTCCTATCTGTGGTTTTTTTTATAAAGTTTTGTGCTGAGTTGCCTATCATTTTTATGATCATCATCTCTAGATGAGGAATTTGTCTTTACTATGCTGCATTAATAATTTGATATTGGGGGTCTCTGGTGTTTAAATATATATGGAACTGTGACAACTTTTGCTCTGTGCCCATCCATATAAAAACAAATCATCAATGTAACATAGCCATGGGTTTATTTTATCAATATTTTTTGTTTGTTTGTTTCATCCAACACAAGCTCAATTTCAATATTGTACATATAACCATTGGAGTAAGAGGGTGCCATGGTTGTACCCTCATTTGCTTATAACGCCTACCATTAAATTGAAGTAGTTATTAGATAGAATGTACTGTGCAAACTCCTGCAGAGCTCGGGTGTTTAGTCTTTTGCCTCCTGTTCTCATTTCTAGTATTTTACCCATACTTTCTACCCCTCCCAAATGGGGGATTGAGGTATATTAATCTGACACATTCATTTTTACTAATCTACAGTTTTCTGGTAATCCTCTGTCTGTTATTTCCTTCAATTTCTTTATCATGTCTGACGAGTTCCTAACATATGTGCAAAGTCCTTCTATAATGGGTTGTAAGTGTTTTTTAAAGAATCTAGAAATTGTCTCAAAAACTAATTAATTACCAAAGACTATAGGCCAACCTGGTGGCTTATACGGCTTCTTATGCACTTTTGGAATGCAGAAAAAAGTAGGTGTTCTTGAGTGATTTTGTTGCAAAATGTATTCCTCCCATGGTTGTACTAGCCTATATCTATCAGTTCTTCCAATATTTCCTTTATTCTATCTGTAGTTCCATTGTGGGGTCACGACCTATCAATTCATAGTTGTTAGTTGCATTTAATAATAATAATACCATTTATTTAGTTAAGCACCTTTCAAATTTTCAAGGCGCTGTACAAAAAGCATAAAAACACCAGTATCAATGAATACAATAAAACAGAACAACAAATATAACAGAAAAAAAAGCCAATTACGGTATAACAGGGAAAGCCTTATCCCATAGAAAGGACTTTAAGGCCCTTTTAAAACTGTCCACCGTTATACTCGCCCGGAGCTGATGGGGCAGAGAATTCCAGAGGGAAGGAGCCATGAAACCAAAGGCATGGGCTCCAGAGGATTTCAAATTTACCCTCAGAATTTCCAGTAACCCCTCACAGCCAAGTGAAGCTGTCTCAAAGGGTGTAGGGCACCAGAAGCTCTTTCAAGTAGTCAGGACCAAGCCAGATAGGACTTTGTAGGTCAAAAGACCCACTTTAAAGGTGATCCGCCACTGTGTTGGCAGCCAGTGCAGAATGCGCAGCACTGGGGTAATAAGAGATCTTCTTGAAGCCCCAGTCAACAAACATGCTACTGCATTCTGCACTAGCTGCAAGCGGTGGATATCAACTCCAGCAAGCCCTAGGTACAGGGAGTTACAGTAATCAAGAGGAGATGTCACGAAGGCATGGACCAAAACCGGCAAATCACCAGGTGGAACCAGGTGCCTAATCCTGGCGATGTTTCTAAGATGAAAAAATGCAGTCTTGACAACTGCAGACACCTGATAACAGAGGGTCAGACCAGTGTCAAGCTCCACACCCAGGTTACACACCCATTCAGAGGTAGGGATCTGGTCCCCTCCTATAATTAATCCAGAGGGGGACCCCACCCCTAGACCCTCAACCTTGCAACCGGGGTCCACCACCTTAACCTCAGTCTTTCCCAGATTCAACTTTAAACCACTGGTATTCATCCAGTCTTGGATATCTGTGAGGCAGTTATTCAGCACCGAGACAGCACTAACCTGGTCAGGTGCAAAAGACAGGTAGAGCTGGGTATCATCAGCATAGCAGTGAAACCTCAGCTCATACCGTCTTACAATGTCTCCGAGGGGTAGCATGTATACTGCGAATAACATGGGGGAAGCACCGAACCCTGTGGTACCCCACAAGGCAGAGAGAAATCCCCAGAGAAATGTAATCCTGAGACCACTCTCTGCGTTCTCCCTCGAGGTAAGATGAAAACCATCTGAGGACCACACCTGAAAGTCCACAAATGGACCCTCAGATGTTCGTGCAAAACCCATGATCCACAGTATCAAAAGCTGATGACAGATCAAGGAGAACCAAAATAGAGCGGTGTCTCTGATCTCTGCCATCAGGAGATCATTGAGCACCGAACCAGAGCAGTCTCGATGCTATGCCTCTTACAAAACCAGACTGGAGAGGTTCGTATAAACTATGGATGGTCAAATGGTTATCCAATTGAGCTGCCACAACTTTTCAATAACCTTCCCACAAAGGGAGGTTAGAGATTGGCGGTAGTTGCTAGGTCATCTGGGTCTAAGGAAGCTTTCTTCAGGAGGAGTCACCACCCTTCCTTCAGAGAGCTAGGAAAACTCCCGCCCTAAAGAGCACTGGATAATCCAAGCAAGGACCCGCTGATAGACTCACTACATCCCATAATCAAGGAAGTAGGACCTGGATCCAAACTACAGCATGTTGGGTGCATCTCACAGACAAACTTCATAGTGTCTACGAAATCCAGTAGATTAAAGGAACTCCAGGAAACTCCAGGCTCCACAACAAAACATTGATTGACTGCAACAACCTTAGAGTGGGGTCGGGGACACTGCCTCCGAATGTCTTCCACCTTATCCGCAAAGAATCGAGCGATCTCCTCACAGTCAGTCTGCATAAAAACTCGATGGATCTGCCAACAGACTGGGTTGCACAGTCTGTCGACAGTTCTGAAGAGCTGAGCCAGTCGATTCCGAGTGACAGAAATTTCCCTGGACAGGAATTCTGCCTTCTTATGGGAAATTTCTGTTTGGTAGAGCTTATAATGCTCTAGCAAAATAGGATGGTCGGCCTCAGAGGCAGTCTTCCTCCAATGACGCTCCAACCTATGTCCCAACCTCCGCAACCCTCTCAGTGCCCCATCAAACCAAGGGGCAATGGGATGGCACGGGAGGGGGCGAACACGGGTTGGTGCAATCTGATCAAGAGCAGCTGAGATAGCCTCATTATAGGCCACCACCAGCTGCTCAGGATCAAAGCACAAATCGTCAAACAATGAGAGGTCAAGAACCGCCATCAGGTCCATAGATCCATGCACATCTTGAAGTACTGATTTCTATCTTGTACCACAATTACCTTGTCCTTGTAAGATTTTTGATGTTAATATTGTTATCCATGCTCAGATTATTCAGTGCATTTCTCTGTTCCTAAGTCATGTTGTTACATTTTGGTGTTGAGTCTTTTTTTGTCATTAAACAATTCCATCACATCCTTTTCTACAGTTTTACTAAAGGCTTTAATTCCATGACTACTTCCAAAAAGGGGATTAAAATATGAGAGAAAGCCTGTGGTTTGCATCAGAAAGATTGGTACAAAGAAGTAAACGACCCACATGTTGGAACCCTGCTTCCCAGTGGGGGAGCTGACTGACCTGTGTCCAAGAAGATTTTAGTCACATAGTGACAGGTTGTTGGCTACAGGATAAGCAGTATGACCTAACTTTTGAGGTCATCAAGGTGCTTAAACATGTGGGTCCAAGAGGCAAAGTTGAAGTGACATTCACCATCTTGTAACAAGAAAAGGAACACTTTCATGGTACAGCAAAAATGAAATGGTAAGATAAACATTAATTAATCATAAAAAGTGGAAGTGAATTAAAAATATATTATTTAGTAGAAAGATGAATCAAATCATCTAAATTTAAATTCACAGAAACAAAGAGAAAGATAAAAGATGCAACAATTTGAATTTGAAAGTGTTCCAAGATAAGGTATGTCACAACCAAAAAAGCAAGTGGGTAGCTTGAAATGGCAAAGTTAACATAAATGCTTTTTTGTAAGACACCAAGTTCAGACATTTTTAAACTGAGCAGAAAGTGAAAAAAAGTTATGAAGATAGCATGTACTTTAAATGTACCTTAAAGGGCACTGAGAGATAAGACAACCTATTAAAAGGTTTTTGGAAAGTAATTTGAATTAAAAAATAGTGAAAATGTTAAGAAAATGAAATTGTGTCAGTATGTAATGCAGTGTAAAACTTAATGTTTTCTAAGTGAACTAAATGGTAAGTACAACAGAAACGTTTTTGTAGTTGAAGAAAGAATGAAAGTTTAGAGGCTGAAGAGTTTATGCTAAAGTGAAGCATTTAAAGTCACAGTAACATGATATGTAGTTGGAATTAATTTTAAGGTGAAAAAATGAGTAACGTGTACAGAAAGGCACTTGACTGAGGCAAGGAGAAACATTTGAAGTAAAATATGTAAGAACTGCATAACAATAACGGGAATAAGGAAGTCAGTAAGAGAAATTTAATATACTAAGATTATAATAAAAATGTATGTCTCTGCACAGATTTAAAAAAAATCTGAAAACGAACAGAAGGATAGTACAGGAGAAAATGGAGTAAGAAGTGAAGTAAGTGTAAATGATATGAAATAATGAAATGGAAAAAATATGATACTAAAAAAATGAAATTTATATTTATAGAAAATATCCATGAATCCATTGAAAAGCACAATAAGATGAGTGAAACATTGGGATGGTTAATTTGAAAAAATATTAAACAGATGAAAATAGAACCTTTTGAGTCTTTGAGTATTGTTTAAAGCACCACAAACCAAGCAACTTAAAAGGATATTTAGCATCTTGGGATGCAGCAAGAACTATTTGGATTCATTACCCACAAGAACTACGAACATTTGAATTTACTTTGGGCCTGTTTTAAGGACAAGCAGATGGTCTTGAGGACATTGAAAAGTGATGAAAATAGAAAAAAGAAAATTAGAAAATATTTGAAAACTCAGGTTTCAGTGGTTAAAGTGTCAAGAATTTATTATTTATCTAAAGTGGTGTGCTGCTACCAGTAAGAGATTATAACATTGCAGGACCTGGTACAGATGCATTTACTGATTTAGGTGACAATTTACAATACTTTAAATTTCACAACCTTTGACAATGAAACAAGAAAGCAACTATTTTTGACCACATGGGGCACTAAAGACTTGATAAGTCAAAAGGGAGATAATGCTAATCAACTAGCATTCAAAATGGAGAATTTAAAATTCAAAGATTGCCATCTTGAGTGGCATGGCCTGACGTTGACATAGTACATTGAATGTAATAGGATCTCAGAGGCCTTAGCAGATTCCAAATTTAGGGATTAGTTCTACAAAATTAAACCTGAAATGGGATGGAATCCATAATCGAGCAAGTGTAGATGTGATGTATGCTTTAATTGAAGCAGTAATTGATGAGAGACAGACAATTAGTGAAGAAGCAAAACAAGTTGAAGAAATGTTAAAATTAAAGTTACAAGCGGAAGAATTGCCAAAAAATCTAGGTCACATTAAAGAGAAGTTAAAAGACTATGAAGAGAGAATTAAACAAACTAAAATCAAAAAGTTTCAGAGAGACATGAACGATTACAGAGATTTCAGGGTCTACACCTATAAAACATTTTCACCTAAAGGAACAGGAACATACATGAGGGGGATATAGTACAAATACATCAACAGATAGCAAAAGTTGTTATAGCAGGAACATGCAAAAACAAACTATAATGCAACAACCTTTTTTAGACCGGTTCAAGAACATAGGCCAGAATACTGGAGATCCGGAACAGGAAGGATGTTATGACTTAAGAACAAGACAGTACCATTCAGGGGAACAGAGGAGGGAGAGGTGACCCATCCAGAACAACAGGCAGAGGATGAGGGGATCCTGTAGGAGAACAAGGTAGAAGATCAGGCAAAATAATAGGATCCAGGAACATAACCAGTTAAGTGAGGACCAAATTCCAATTTTTAATTTGAGCAGCAGAGAATTAAGTCAAGAGGAAACAGAAATAGTAAGCTTAGGGCTGATGTTTACACCAACAAAAGCAGTAGATTTTTTTGAGCTTGAAGTCGACCTTCAGAGATTTTTTAGAAAAATTAGATTAAAAAATAAGTTTGCAGCTTCAGACTCACAAGAGATGGTATATCAACAAAAAATCAAACAAGCAGTTAAAGTAACATCTTATTTTAACCCCCCTTTTGAAAGAAGCCATGGAATTGAAGCTTTTAGTAAAACTGTAGAAAAGGAAGAGATGGAATTGTTTCGAGTCAAAAAAGAGTTAACACCAAAATATAACAACATGACTAAGGAGCAGAGAAATGCACGGAATAATCTAAGCATGTATATAATATAATCAAAAAAGCTGATAAGGGAGGGGGAATAGCGGTACAAGATAGAAATCAATACTTGGAGATGTGCCTGGATCTATTAAATGCAATTATACAATGGCAAGTAAAATACAAGCAACCTGATTGGCTGCTGACCCCTAGACACAGTGATGTTATTAGACAATAAAATCACTGTATTTAGGGAGTTCAAAGATTACCACAGTATGTTAAACCATATCCCTCCATGCTGGACTGACCTCGCAACCTGGTGACTGGTTCTCTTGTACATCCACAACCCTCCCCCACACCCACCCTGATTCCTAAATCCTTTCAGGACACTGTGAAATCATCAGTTTTATCATATTTTTTTTTTATAAGTCCAACTTCACTCTGACAAAAGTAAAACTTCTTCCTAAAACAGCACTGTCTGTGACTTTTAACCCCACAATGGGTACCTGGCAAGTACTGCTCCATGTGGCTCCATCCTTGGCATAACCATCTTGACACTTGTGCCCATCTGCCCATTTGCTGAACAACCACATTTAAGTTTAAAAAAACAATATTTATAATAAACATAAACCAGAGAAATGGATCTTCCTTCTCCAATGGGCACTGAGATCATGACTGTGTCAGCACACGCTCTTTGGAGTCATGCTGTACATACTACTGAATGGCTTGTCAGCCATAGAAAAAAACACAAATTTAAAATAAAACAAGAAAATAGCAAACAGTTCCCTTTAAGCACTGACCATTGAGTTCTGTGGCATTGACCACTACTATGTGGAAACCAAAGGCTGGGAAAGACAGAGGGAGACTGACATGACCAGCAAAATAAAATAAACCTTGCAGGACTCAGCAGGCAACAGCATTCATGCAGCGCTGCCATCGTGTGGTGGAAGAAATATACTGGACTTTTTAAAGGTACACCTACATTCACAAATATCAAAGAAAATATGCATTTTTTCTCTTACTGTTTTAAATTGACAAATGAGCCATTGTACTCATAGCAATAAGGCACTCCAGGGATGTGTGTTATTGTGTAATAACGCTTACTGGTGTTCGAGCACTCAGCCTGCAGCTTCACAAGCCTAACCATCCAAGGTGTGACACACCCTGTCATGCCTTATTGCTTAACTAACAACTATGAAGCAATTAAAGGCATAGTAACATGATATGTGCTTAGAATTGATTGTAGGGTGAAACAATGAGTAAAGTGTATAGAAATGCACATGACTGAGGCAAAGAAAAATTGAAACACAATAAGTAATAACTGCATAACAGTAACTGGAATAAGGAAGTTAGTAAGAGAATGTCAAAATACTGAGATTATAATAAAAATGTATGTCACTGCACAGATTTAATGAAACATCTGAAACAAACAGAAGTATAATATAGGAGGAAATGGAGAAAAAGTTAAGTAAGTGTACTAGTCAGATAAATGATATAAAATAATAAAATGGAGCTGGCCCAGTGGCACTGAGGGTGAGGTGTTGGACACCTTACTCACACCTACACCAGTGATCAGGGTTTGGGAATGACCTCAGGTTATCAGGGTGCCAACATGGAGGAGGATGGGAGCAGGATCAAGTGTTGACTCTCTCTCCTGATGGGTGGGTCATCTGCCATAGTCCCACCATCACGGATGGAGGTCTGGTGACAAGCGCAGGCAACAGCGGGCGACAAGTGAGATGGGGCATCCCACAGGGTGTGATATGTGAATGCCTCCACACATGTGCATCATGTCAAGGATGCAGGCTTGGGACTGGGGAGAAAAATTAAAAAGGTACTTAATTATCTATGGGAAAAATAAATAATAAAATGTAAAAAATGTATATGATACTAAAAAATTAAATCGATATTTAGAGAAATTATCCAGGAATCCTTTGAAAAGCACAATAAGATGCATAAAATGCTGAGATGGTTAATTGAAAAAGAATAAATAGACGAAAATGGAGCATTTTGAGTCCTTGAGTGTTGCTTAAAGCACCGTGCAACCAAGCAACTTAAAGGGTTGCTGGGTACCACCCAATATGTGACAGCTACCATGTCACCCATCATAAGATGAGGTATGATAGGCAGAGGAAGAGTCTGCACCATATATCAGGCTATTGGGATTGTCCAGCCTGATCCTTCCCAATCTGACAGATCCCACTGGCAAGAAGAGAGGGCATCTGTATCTCTGAAAATCAATGGTTTGCTTGCTGGTTCTGTTTGTAGAATGCTTGAAGGGAAGGCAGAAGCCAACTTATTCAAAATAAAACCCTTCACAGATGGTATCACTCCTCTGTGGTACTTACATCTATCAACTTGATGATCAATGATAAATGTCATAGGTGCAGAACTTCAGATTATGCATCTCTTACATATTCTTTGGGACTGTCCCATAATGCAGGCCATCTGAGGCAAATCACCTAGGTATGCTGAAATCCCTGAACATGAACTCAGCCTTGACACACATCCCTTTTCATATTGGGATTCTGCCCAAGTCATGTGTCAAAACATTTTGATCTGGCTAAATGGATTGTCTCAAATCGAGTAGTCCCCAAATGACTCCCAGGAGGACGTCCTAATATACTCTTTCTTAACCAATGGCTTCTGGTTGTATGGCAAATAGAATAATTCAAAAGGATGCAAAGTTAGATATCTGGCACTTTGTCAAGATTTGATAAGATATAGGGCCCCTTCCTAGCCTCCAGATAATGCCACAACTCATGAAGTATCTCCCTCTAATCCACCCCTCATCTGAATGATGAAAGGTTCATCTTTGTCCCACCTAGGTTTTTTACACCTCCACAGCTCTATTTATAGCTCTGAAAGATTGGAAAATGGTGTTTGATATTTATACCAGCAACATATTTTTTTCCGTAGTTGTAATTTAACTATTGTGACTGTTGTATTATACAAATCCATAAGTGTTCAGCAGACTGTGGGCAGTTCTCCCAAAACAGTGCTCAGTGCATACCAGTTGTTATGTTTTGGTGTTGTGTTTCCAATAAAAGATCAACTTCAAAGACTGCATATACAACCTAAGCCCCTCAAAAGTGTCATAAACAACATTTTAATATTAGGTTTTCTTATGCAGTCAAGGTACTTTTGCACTGCCAGACTTGGAAATTAGCATTCCTAACAAATATGCCTATCAACAGAAAAATGATACCACAAAGCCCAGTAAATTGTAACATTTACTATAAATAACAGCATTTGAGGAAAATGACTAATATGTTTCACTGGAAACTGTAGGCCTAAATAAATTGTTTTCTTTAGTAACAGTTTTCCAAAATATAGCTTCTGTTTTTGGGCAGAATTAAAATGGCAGTTTAATATATACACAATTATTAGTTTTGAAGAAGGGAAAGAGGTATTTGGTTCAATAGCACATTTTACATACATGTATTCTAAAACACTTTTTGATGCTTAATGATTGGCAGAAGTTGTTTGCTGCAAAGAGGCTAAGCAATATGAAGGTACTAGAACACTGGGGAGGTAAATAAGTAAATAGAGAGAGAAAAATAAGAAAAGGAAGGTTGAGTTATTTGCTCATTTTCACAATCTAAATGAGAAGAGGAAGGCTAAGTGATTAGCTCATTGTCACAATTGAGGGTGATCACAATACAAGTATAATAGGTAATTTTGTGCTACATTATGGTACAACCTAGGGCTTACATGTAGCAGATAGAGTGATAAAAAAGCACAAGTGAGAATTTATAATAAAAATGCATTAAAAATAATTACTATAACATTACTTCTCACTGTGTATGTTCATATTTCATAGGATTTTAAGTAGAATCACTTTCAATGTTGTTTTTGTAGATTTTCTTCATTGTTTTAGAATAAACTACTAATGGCTATTGTCAGTAAATGTCAGCTACATATAAATTGATGTTTGTCAGCTACTTACCTGTAGTTAACTATCAGTGACAGCTGCAATCACTATTTTTATTTTGTATTATTTTCTCACCCGCGGAGACCTGGCAGGGCTATGCCCCTTCCCTGAGGGGTATATTCTCAAGCCTTCTAAGAACATAATAGGTCCCGCTGCATCCTGCAATTTTCTGTTTTCTCCCACACCCACATCTGTGCAATTGGCAGGCAGGCCGCCTCCACCAGAGCTTGAGGTACTTCACTCAGCACTGGCTGGTGCTGAGAGTCCCCCCACACCACCACCACCACCACCGCTGCCTCTAAGTAAGGAAAAGAACCAGGATAGAGAAAATGGACATTCATTTAACTGTGCAATATCTTAATAGAACATAGGATTTGTGATAGGATAAGCTTGGACTGCCTCTTCAGCTAATCCATTTACACTGTCCAAAGTCTCTGCATGGATTAAAATGGCTATCAGCAATTCTCTTTATCTCTAGGAAATAAACTACAAACAATAAAATCTAATTTATACTCACATATGTATGGCAACTACCAAGCAGGTATGCATGCAGAAAAAAGTCGGTGGCCTTTACTGTTTAGTTGAACATAATAGTGCTTTAATTTTCAGAAGGCACATGCATCAATAAAATCCAGTTTGGTGCCTGTGACTTTGTTAAAAAAAAAGTATACCCACCAGGTCTTGAGCAGCAAAGCTCTTGGCAGCTTGTAGTCTAGTCATATAATGTAGATCATACTTTGAATTTTGTGAACATAGGCTCATAACATTGATAATTGTCAGTATTTTTACTCCAAATTTACAACATAGCTATATCTTTACAGCACCTCATGAATGTGACAGCTGTCATTTTTTAATCATGCCCAAACAGTTTTTCATACATCCCGAAAAGTGATATTGCAGTCCCTGCATGAAATCACTATTTGGGCAGGAGTTAAAAATTTCCTCTGCCCTTATTCATGAGGCGGGGTCATAGGAAGGCTGTGTTCTAAATTTAGTGTTAGAGTATTTAAAAAAATGTTATGAGGTTATGTTGAATTTTGCAGATGCAGATGTAAGTTTGATAATATTCAATATTTTTACCCCAAATTTTTAACATAGCCAATTCTTTATAGTGCCTCATGAATGTGACAGTTGTCATTTTTTAACTCCTGCCCAAAATGTCTGTTTGCATCCCAAAAGTTGATTTTGCAGTCCCTGCATGAAATCACATTTAGGCCAGGAGCTGAACATTTTCTCTTTCCTTCTTCATGAGGCAGGGTCATAACAAGCTTATGTTGAAAATCTGGTGTAAAAATATTACAAAACAACAGCTTTATGAGCCTATGTTACATTTTGTGAATGCAGGCTCATAACTTTAGTAATGTTCAATATTTCTACCCCAAATTCCTCACCTGCAGCCCTATCTGCTCTGGACAGAGTGCGTTAGATCTGTGATGCTCTCATGGTGTGACCTAACAAATGTTCAGGGTCAATTGAATGGGTTTCCATTTCATTTATGTGCAGCCTGAAAAGCAGAATCATCTGTTTCCTCATATGGTTTGAAATGATTTTTTTTCAAGAATTTGCACAGTGGTTGTCAGACTTTCCTATGGAATCACCAAAACTTTTAGTGTTGAGTGATTTCAATGCAGGTATCAATGACTCCTCTGATTACTTTGCTAAGAGATCCCTTTGAGACCACTGATGCTCTAGTTCCAAACAGGAAGCTTCCTTGGCCACACAAAAATGAAGATATACATTGACCTGATGTTCATCACATGGTTAAAAATGATAACTCATTAAATCCTGTTGCATGATTTAACCCTTGCAACATGAGGTTCAACCTCTGGGCCAAAATTAAGCCACTTGTGACTTTGAAGTGGTCAGAATAGTTCAAAATGTGATCTGAATCGGTCTAGGTTTCTCGATACTGAGCACCTTCAATTTGGTGGATGCTTCCTAAAGGGGGTTCACCATGGCAGTTGTTGTTTGTAAGTCAGCATTAGAAGTTACAGTTGTCAGCTTAGTGTCAGTTGGTACTCATATCATACCATGACTTCAAATCATAGCACTGCAGAATTTTCAGATGATATTTGGCAGTTGAAATTTCAGGGATAAATATTCAGGCACAAGTGGCTTAGTAGAGGAGATCTTGGAGAGCTGCTGATAAGCATGTCTGGGTGACTGTGATAGTTATGGTTGGACAGTAAAATCTGAGTGAGAGAAATTTGCCTTTCATCTCATTGCAGCAAAAGTAATAATAATAATAATAATAATAACAAAATAAAACAGACTAACTAGACTTTGTTGCACTGTGGAAGAGACTTTTACACTGTGCCTGTCTCTAGAGGGTTGGAGATGTCAGAACAGTAAATGTTTTTCTTCAAAGCAAAGATGATTGGTATCAAGATCCAGACTACTATCACAACTCATGCTAGTAGGGAGAGCTGTAGAAAGGAGAGTAAAATGGAATTTCCTTTGACTTGGACTGGGTTGAATCTGTTAGATGAGGAGGGTGCCATCACTTGCATTTCACAGCCTCAAGGAATGATCAAACTCAGCTCAGCATTCTAAAGATGGTTTGGCAGCACTGACCCTGCCCTTAGTAGGGTATTATGTAGTTTCCTCAGGTATGTTTGTTCTGGTAGCCCTGAAGAATGCTGCCATGAGACTCCTGCTCAAAAATCAGTCTTTGAGATCTGGGTGTCCCTGCTAACTATCATTTGACTGTCAGTTTTGGTGAAGGTTGTTGAGTTGATGGTTGTGGTTCAGCCACATGAGCATTATTTATTTATTTATTTATTTATTGAATTTTGATGACCAGGTAGGCCCACTGGGCCCCGGAGGTCCCTTTTTCAGGGGCGACCCGGGTGAGACAACAAATTACAGGTAACAGATCAGTACAGTCATGTAATTGTAAAGTATTTAACAATAAGAATACATAGGTTTACAGGCGGCAGGTAGTGTAAGACATGCAGGCAGTAAGGACATAGAGTTACACATAATGAGACCGTTTTACATCCCAAGTTAGTGATTAGGTTGAGAGTGCTCTGGTAGGCAAGCAGTAGCTAAAGACCTGGGGGTTAGCTTCTTTGTGGGCATATTGGAAGGGGGATAAGAGGGACAAAAGTGCACCCCATCTTTAGGGGGAGGTCCGTTATGCAACCAGGATGGCTATGCAAGTCGGGTCTAATGAGCTACCAGGATGGCTGTACATGGTCAGGTCCTGTGACAAAGACATGTGCTCCTGTCGAGCAGGTGTCCCTTGAACTTTGTCCGAAGCTGGAGACGGACACAGCCTCCGCATCTCCAAGGGAGGTTGTTCCAGGTGGAAGGGGCAGGTATGCAAAGGACCTGGACCCGGCTTTAGTCCTAGTCTTGGGAACCACGAGGAGAGTTTGGCCTGATGAGCGCAGGCACCGTGGGTTGGGTTTCACCCTAACGAGACCATTCAGGCTGGGGGGAGGTGTGGGACCCAGTAGCTTGAATGTAAGGCAGAGGGTTGGGTAGGAGAGGCGAGCTTCCAAAGACGGCCACCTGAGCCTAGATTGGGCCTCGCAGTGGTGAGTCCTCGGGTGTGACATAGTGGCAAAGCAGACTATCTTGTTGTACAAGGTCTGCAGCCTCCCAAACTCCGTCATGGCCATGCCCTGGAGAATCGGGGCTGCGTAGGTGAGCTTTGGGAGGAGTACGCTAGCGGCAATGGCTACCCTAGCTTCAGGGATAATCTGGTCCTTTAGTCTATAAAGGATTCCAAGTTTCCCATGGATGGCTTTGGTGATTTGGTCTACGTGATTTTTTAGTGTGAGGCTTTGGTCCAGGGTAAGGCCAAGGTATTTGGTGGAGGTGACCACCTCAAGTTTTACACCCCCGGACTGGAGTTGTAGAAGATGTGACCTCTCAGATCCCAGGGATCTAGGACCAAAGAGCATTACCTTTGTTTTGTTGGTGTTTAAAACCATTTTGTTCAGAGTGAGCCAGTCCTCCATCTGAAGGATGTCTTCTTGGAGGGCTGTCTCCAACTCAGGTAAAGTAGGGGAAGCTCTGTAAATGACCGCATCATCCGCGTACTGGATAACGCTACTGCTCCCGCAGTGTGTATGCAGATCATTTATGAACAGTGTAAAGAGAAGGGGGCCGAGGATTGACCCTTGAGGTACCCCTTCTTTGAGTGGAGCTAGCTTGGAGACTTTATCCTCCCACTTGACCCTGGGTGCGCCCAGAGATAACTCTTGACCAACCCAGTGAATGGGTGTCAAGGCCAAGTGAGCGCATTTTTTGTAGTAGGAGGTTGTGGTTTACCAAGTCGAATGCTTTAGATAGGTCAATAAAGACCGTCCCTGTACTGACCCCTGCGTCATTATTGCTCAGTACATCTGCTGAGAGTTTAGTTAGCGCAGTATCCATCCCATGCTTGGCTCTGAAGCCATGCTGTGATGGTGAGATTGCCCGGTGGATTTCTAGGTATTCTCGGAGTTGGGAGTAGACTAGCTTCTCCTGTACTTTGCAATGACACACAGCAAAGAGATGGGCCTGTAGTTCTCAATGGGCTCAGTTGGCCCTCCCTTGTGTATAGGAATCACTAGGGCCTGTTTCCAAAGCTTGGGTACAGACCCCTCCATAATAGACTGGTTTATCAGCCAGGTTAGGGGCTTAGCTAAAGCTGGAGCCCCCTCCTTGAGGATTCTGGTTTGGATCCCATCAGGGCCCTAGATCCTCTCGAGTGTAAGGATTGGGATGATCAAAACCTCCTTTTCCTGACCAGCCTCAGGTGAAACAAAGGGCGGTCAAGGTCTGGGGGCTGTTGAGCGTTCGGCTCACTCCTCCTGTCAGGGGGTCCTGTCTTGTAAGCATCCAGGTTCGTGAAGTAACTGTTAAGGGACTCAGCAATGAGAGATCCCCCATCGATTAATTGAGCATTAGCCAAGATTGGGCTGGGTGTAGCTTTTTTGCTCCCTTTGAGGAGTTCATTAATGTGCGACCAGAAGAGCCTGGGATTGCCTAGGTTAGTTTTTTGAAGGTTGGTGATAGTCTTTTTTAGCTAACTTTATGGCCTTTTTGCATGGGTTTCTAAGGGCCCTGTAACTGGCTAAGTCCCCTGTAGCATTGATTTCCTGTACTTTTCCAGGCCTTGTCCGGTGGACATCAGAGCTTTTAGAGGAGGCAAGATCCACTTATAGCAGCTTCCCTTTACTCTGTGGGTTTTCATAGGAGCTAAGAGGTCAATAATTCTAGTGAGGGATGTCTGGAAAATTTAACGGCATCCTCCAGGTTAGGAAGGTGTCTTATATTGCTCCAGTCGATCCCATTTAGGTACCCAATGAATTGGTCAGGGAGGAAGTTAGAAGTCCCTAGTAGTAATAATCCTAGAGGACTTTATTCACACAGTTCTTCCAGATGGCAAATACCGACGAGTGGTCGCTCAAGGCATCGGCCAAAGTCCCTGCCATTTTTACATTGCTGGGGGTAGAAGCCAGGACCCAGTCGATTATGGTATGCTTTCCTGATGCATGGTTCATTCTGGTCGGTAGGGAGATTATAACAGGCATAAAATCTTTTAGCTTTTTCAGTCTGCTTTTTTTCAGGAAAGACAATACCATCCACTGTAACTGATATCACTTATTAAATTTACTTACATGTGTAAAATTGGATGTACTCACCTAGATAGTGCCCCAGAGATGCTTCCAAATCTCATACTGGCCTGACCAGTTTTGTGCTCGAGCACTTCATCAGGAGGCTGGTCCACACACCCACACATGCTAATGTAATCCAAAATGTAAACTGCCAGTGCATACATTGTTGCGCAGTACAGCTGAAAAAACTTCAGATACAATAATCTTATCCACTGTTGTGCTTTTTAGACGGTGATCATATATCATGGTTTATGTGGAGTTGCTGTGCAATGCAGAAGGAGGAAGGGCGGCCCATAAGTTTAAAGTTTGTGCTGCTACTGCTTCGTGGTCAGGTACGCTCCTGAAATAAGAATTGCTGCAAGCAAGAGCTGTATGAACATTTGTGTTGTGTTTTGTTTTAAATAACTATCCTGACTCTAGACTGTGCCAGTGCTTCTATTGTTTGTACATTTCATCAAAGCGACTCACATCAGCTGTGAGAGGGCGGGCGTGGAGTTGCTGTGCAAAGCAGAAGGAAGAGGGGCAGCCCATAGGTTTAAAGCTCGTGCTGCTACTGTGCGAGAGCAGTGGCATGAGCGTGAGTGGCGCGAGTGCCACTCAGATGAGAAACGGACTCAGGAGAGGAACGTTTGTTTAACTTCACTAAACTGGAGGTTTGAATACTATGGTTTGGGAAAGAGGTTTAGATTAGTATAAAACCTGTTACCATTTCTTTAGACTTTAAAGTGAACTCAGGATAATAAACTAATTTTAATTTTGTTAAATTTGGATTTTTTTATTTAACTCATTTTTAAACCCATGAGTATGGGTGTTCTTAGTATCTGGGTGTATTGGCTTGTTCTCTGTTTGATATTATGTCCTATCTTTTAAGTAAAGTAAAAGAACAGAATACTGAGAATCTCACCTCAAAACATGTCTAAGGCATCAATGGAGGGAAATGCAGGAGGACAAAATGTCCCTTAAAAGACTAAAAAGACATAACCTGTTTTCAATGGTAAGGGAATCTGTATCCAGAGTTGGATCTTTTAAATTACCTATGCATTTTAAATGTTTAGAGAAACAAACAAATACATATCTGATCTAGATAATGGGAGAGAACATAGAAACAAATCCTGGGCTGCCCCCCCCCTCTTGCAAATTAATACATGATAATGCTAGAAGCTTGAAAAATAAGGTAGATATGTTAAGAGTTTGAGAGGCTACAGAAAATCCAAATATTATGGCTTTAACTGAAACCTGGTTGACCCCAAAAATTAGAGTGAAGAAATTGGGTTACAAGGATATGGGTTCTATAGAAGAGATAGGGAGGCGAAGGGGGAGGTTTTTTTTGTTATACCTTAAATGGGATTTTGGACAAGTAAATGTGTTGTTCATGTGTGAATTAGGTATGATTGAATGCATCCTTGTGAAAGTTAAAGACTTAAATTTGGTCTTGGGTTTAATTTACTCCCCCAAAGGTTAAAACTATGGATTTTGATAAATTGATCCATTTGTTACACTCACATTCTTATGGTTCTGTATTGTTGTTAGTGGGTGATTTCAGTGCTGCATGGAACAAAATGAGGGGAAATGCATTGCAGAATCATTTGGCTTCATTAAATTTGAACCAAAATGTTGCCTTTACCACTAGGAAAACTTCCTTTGTGAGTGAGGAGAACATTTTGGATCTCCTGTTTACCTCTGAGGGAATCCAGGTAACATCCATAACTGTAAAACAACCTATATTTGGGGACCATTGTTCCATTGTTTGTTCATGGGGGGTGGATGATTTAAAAAAACAAAATTCAAGGAATGAGATTAATAGTCAAGTAAGGTTGTGAAATATGAGAAAATATAATAAAGAGGCATTTCTGCATAAATTGAGGAATGTTAGATGGGACAGATTATTTTTAATACCGGAATTAGACTGGGCTATAGAATAATTTACTTCTTTGTTCATCTAGGCATGTAATGAAATTGCCCTGATAAAGTTGGAACAAATAGGGAAATAAATGCTCCTTGGATCACAGATAAAATAAAAAATAATATTCGATATAAAAATAGGTTATGGAGGACAGCTAATAAATCTTTGGAATCAAATGACTGGGAGAAATAAAAAAAATGAAACTTACTTAAACGTAATATTAGATTAACAAAAAAACATATTACATGACAAAGGTTGAACAATGTACAGAGTTGAAAAAATATTGGCATTTGATTCAGTCTTTTCAGCACCCAATCGTAAATAAGCAACCTATCCAAATTAGGGAAAATGATATAGTGTTGTCATCTTCAGATTCAGCATAGAGGTTGAATACCTGTTTTATCACACTCCAGATATCCAAATTCCTTATGGATGTTCTGAGGAGAAAGGATTAAGGAACACCAGCACCTTCAGGGGAAAATAATTAGATTTAGAGTAATTACCTGTAGAGAGGTAAAGGAAGAAATAAGAAAACTTAGAGTAAATAAAGCACCTGGGTTGGATATGATAGAAAACAGATTTTTAAAAGATTCCCTAGAGGTAACAGCCCCAATTCTAACAAAACTTTTTAATTGGAGCTTATTAAACAGAAGTTTACTGTCCATGTGGAAACGAGCAAAGGTCATCCCGATTCATAAAGGTGGCTCTATGGGAGAACCAACAAATTATAGACCAATTTCGTTGTTGTCCATGGTGTCTAAGCTCTTGGAGAGATTAGTTCAAAAGCAACTGAGTAACTTTCTGGAAGAGAATTTTCTCTTGTCTAGCTATCCATCGGGTTTCGAAGGGACCATTCCACCGACTCCATCTGTACCACCCCATTTTGTTCCCAAGTGCACCTGTTTGCCCTATATTCCTTTATACAATCTCCGACCATAGTGGGTGCATTCCTGTGCCCTTTCTTGTCGAGGTGTCTGCAAGCCTCCCTGGGTTCACTTGTTTCTTTCTCTGGGTGAGGTGGAAGTGGGAGATGGTCTGCTTGAGATGTAGGTTGGACCCACTGCTCGAGCCTCCGACCTCGGTTCTCCCGTGGGCGGTCCCCTTTGATCAGGGGTGGGTGCCGTTGTGTCACCTGGCTGCATGGAGTGAGCTCGGTAGCCCTGGCAGGCCTGCTGCCCTCGGTGCTACCCAGAAGGCTGCCTCCTCCCCAGGCGCCCTCTTCCCTTTGCCACCTTTTCCCCTTCCACTTTTCTCTTCTCCCGGCTTCCCGGTCCTCCCCTCCACCAGTTCCCACATTTTGTTTGCCTTTTCAGCAAGCTCGATTATCGCCTTGTAAGCCTTTTCCTTCGATGGCTTGCTCTTCCGGTGCCATGTTCATTCCTCGCTGATGCCCTGTGAAGACAACTACAGAATACGAAAACGGTTACCATCTTAGTCAATTATCCTAAAACCATTTGCCAATTTGTTTTTTTTTACAGGCGAAAGCCTCCTTGGGCTCGCTCTCCCCATGCTGCTGGCACACCTCAGGCAAAAACCCCTTAGGTTTATCACCCTCCTTACATGCGGCGTGTCTGCCCTCCACCTGCTGCACCACAGTGTTTTACGTTTTATTATTTTTGGGGGGCTTCCCCCCCCACCGGCTTGCTGCTGCCTTCTGTCACTCACTGCCGTGGGGTTTGTGCCCTAGGCCCTCAGCCCCAAGGATTAGTCGCCGAGCAATGCTTCTGCTGGGCCCAGCACTCTGGTTGCCCCAAAGGCCTTCTCGCCCTGCTAAACAACTGCACCATTAGGCCCCAAGACAGCCACCACTGCAGGGCAGTAATAATGTTACCAACTTATCTTATATTGTAAGCACTACATATATATAATAATAATTTAAAAAGAAAAATTTTTTTGTTTTGCCCCAGCCATTTATCGGGCTCACTATACTGTCCAGCCACACTCGGGCCTCCACACATACCCTCTGCCTTCAAATACCTTATCCCTTGAGGCCCATGGCCCTTTGATCGAAAGCACTCATAAAACGCCAATGGCTAGCTCCCCACCACCTGGTGTGCTCCCCTGACCATGTGGCCAGAATCAAACCTTCCTTCCTGCTCCCGAGGCCTCACCTTCTCCTAAGCCTCTTCTTTTCCAGGCAACAAGCCCCACCCTCCGTGCCTGACACAAACGTGCCTAACTCCTTGCCTTGTCTCAATTTATTATTATTCATTATTTCCTTATTTCTATCGATATATATATATATGTTTACATGTCTTACCCCCTCCCGGATCTCCTCTTTTTAGGGTGCGGCCCTGTCCACCTCACAATTCGCTGCACGCTGGGCTGAAAAAATGGTTTGAGCCCACAGCCTTTAACAACCCAGCACCCTTTTGTCCTCTCCCCGGAACCTAGAACCTCAGACCAGGACATCAAAGTTCCTCTCATCTCTCACCTGGCATGCGACGTCACCACATGGTCCTGAGGCACCCTCCTGCCTCTTTACTTAGCAGCTCCTTTCAGGCCTGCCTGCCCGCCATGCCCTCTAGCATCTTTTTCGACAGTGTTCACCTTTTTTTTCCTTTCTAGGCACGCTATTTGGCCACACCCACATCTGAAAACCCACAAACGAAACCATCTGAAATCCTGGTGGTCGCATAGCTGTTTTAGCCCTTTTGCCACACTAACCGCCAGGCCCTAGCCACCACCAGGCTCGTTCCCCATCTCCCACATGGCGTATGACGTCATGCCGCATGGTCCCACGACACGCTTCCATTCCCTTGCTCCAACTGGCCTCCTTTTAGGCCTACCAACGCCTTGCCCCTCCTAATCTCTCCCTGCCTCCTCTAAAAACACAACGCAGGCCATTGAAGGGACCCAACCTCTTTCGCATCGTGCCCGATTTGGCCCCGGCCTCCTACGCCTGCACCACGTGGCTGGGTCTTAGCTCTCCTCTCCCGACTCGCATCCAGCAAAACCAGCACTACTAGCAGCCCCTGAAGGCCTAAACCACCCAAATGCTGCAAACCACTGCTCCCCACCACAAAACCTGCAAAAACAAACACTTGCTTGGACAAAGCCATCGCCGATTTAAAACGGTGCCTGCAATCCATAAGCTTTAAAGCTTTTCCAGCCAGTCATGCTTCTCTGCCTTTAACCCAGCAAGGCATTCTCAACAAGCAATTTCCTGTGATAAAACCACACACTGCTGCCAGTAAAATGCTTCCCCACTCTTTCAGTGAAAAACAAACGCTGTTGCTCTTGATCACTCTCTATTACTACATTCTCTCCTTTTTTTTTTAAACTTGTAACCTCATACATTGTATCTTGACCTTCTTACCTCCTGTCTGTCCTGAACAAACCTTCCCAACCAATATGCCAATCTGAAGTGTTGCAGTTTCTTGCAAATCAAAAACTCCAGCAAAAGTGGCTGAGGCTCCCTTGTGCTGTCCTTTATGTACCCCCTTCCCTCCTCCCTTCCTGTTACCTGGCCATTGTTCTGGCTCCTGGCTCCTCCCTTCACTATCCCTCCCTGCACAGGCACAACTATCCCAACAGGAGGAAGGGTGCCTGAACAACATGGTCTGCCCCTTAAAGGGCAACTCCATTTCCCCATTGAAACATATCAGCTGTTTGTTATTATGAATCTTATTGTAGAATATTTTTATTTTCCAGTTTCTATCCGGGGAACGCTATTATTATTTGGTCATGGCTTTTTATACTAATGACATTCTCAACTTATACCATTAATCAAGGAAACTTTGGGTGGGGGAAGAGGGAGGTTGGTGGACATCCTGGCTTTTATGGGAAAGAGTTGATATCTTTAGTTAACATAAAATTGCTGTTTTAAGCAAACATTTGGTTTCAAGCTTTGTGTATTTCATTTTACCAATATGAAGGCCATTTGTTTCAATATTCATACCAATTCTTACATTTAAAACATCCATGTGGAATACCCACTTCATCTCTGCTCTAGCAAATATTTGGCCATAGTCTGCCCTCTTTCATCCTCTGTAACAACTTCCAATCCACAGAATCTCAATGAAGCCCAATATGTCCTGCACTGTTTAAATGTTTTGCTACTTGTGATATTTCATCTTTTGTTCTTATATTACTTTTATGCTCATGTATTCTTAATTTTGCACTCCTGATCATCTGTCCTACATATAGTCTATCTTTGGGGCACAGAAGCAAGTATATGACTCCCTGTGTATTGCATGTTATGTGCTATTTTATTACAAATCTCTATCCATTATGTGGATGCATGTACTGTTTCTTTTTGCTTTTGTAATTGCATACACATCACACACGGGTTCATTCCTGGCTGCAGTGGTTATCATGCAGAAGATGCTGTGGCTCTGGGGATTTAAATTATGATTATTCCTTATCCTTAATGTTTTTGCGCTTTTCTCTGCTCTTATCAGTCTGTTGTTAAGGGCAGCTATTCTCTCATTATCCTGTTGTACTACATGCCAATGCTTATTTACAATCACCTTAATCTGTGGGAACTTGTGAGTGTATTGAGTGCTAAGCACCAGTCTCTTTCCTTTTTGTGTGTTTTCACCACCCTTTGGAAGCAGAAGTGTTTTCCTGTCTGTCTCCCTTATTTTTACCTCTGCAGTTTTTATGCTTCTTCTACCATATGATCTTTTCCTGAATCTATTGATCATTTCCTCACTGTGTTTCAAAGTCATCTTGTAATGTAAACTTTCTTTTAACTCTTGCTAACTGTACATACGGAATGCTGTTCCTTAAATTTGGTGAGAGGGAGCTAGTTCCAAATAACAATGTGTTCCTATCTGTGGTTTTTTTTATAAAGTTTTGTGCTGAGTTGCCTATCATTTTTCATGATCATCATCTCTAGATGAGGAATTTGTCTTTTACTATGCTGCATTAACAATTTTATATTGGGGGGGTCTCTGGTGTTTAAATATATATGGAACTGTGACAACTTTTGCTCTGTGCCCATCCATATAAAAACAAATCATCAATGTAACATAGCCATGGGTTTATTTTATCAATATTTTTTTGTTTGTTTGTTTCATCCAACACAAGCTCAATTTCAATATTGTACATATAACCATTGGAGTAAGAGGGGTGCCATGGTTGTACCCTCATTTGCTTATAACGCCTACCATTAAATTGGAAGTAGTTATTAGATAGAATGTACTGTGCAAACTCCTGCAGAGCTCGGGTGTTTAGTCTTTTGCCTCCTGTTCTCATTTCTAGTATTTTACCCATACTTTCTACCCCTCCCAAATGGGGGATTGAGGTATATTAATCTGACACATTCATTTTTACTAATCTACAGTTTTCTGGTAATCCTCTGTCTGTTATTTCCTTCAATTTTTATCATGTCTGACGAAGTTCCTAACATATGTGCAAAGTCCTTCTATAATGGGTTGTAAGTGTTTTTTAAAGAATCTAGAAATTGTCTCAAAACTAATTAATTACCAAAGACTATAGGCCAACCTGGTGGCTTATACGGCTTCTTATGCACTTTGGAATGCAGAAAAAGTAGGTGTTCTTGAGTGATTTTGTTGCAAAATGTATTCCTCCATGGTTGTACTAGCCTATATCTATCAGTTCTTCCAATATTTCCTTTATTCTATCTGTAGTTCCATTGTGGGGTCACGACCTATCAATTCATAGTTGTTAGTTGCATTTAATAATAATAATAATACCATTTATTTAGTTAAGCACCTTTCAAATTTTCAAGGCGCTGTACAAAAGCATAAAAACACCAGTATCAATGAATACAATAAAACAGAACAACAAATATAACAGAAAAAAAGCCAATTACGGTATAACAGGAAAGCCTTATCCCATAGAAAGGACTTTAAGGCCCTTTTAAAACTGTCCACCGTTATACTCGCTCGGAGCTGATGGGGCAGAGAATTCCAGAGGGAAGGAGCCATGAAACCAAAGGCATGGGCTCCAGAGGATTTCAAATTTACCCTCAGAATCTCCAGTAACCCCTCGTCAGCCAAGTGAAGCTGTCTCAAAGGGGTGTAGGGCACCAGAAGCTCTTTCAAGTAGTCAGGACCAAGCCCGTATAGGACTTTGTAGGTCAAAAGACCCACTTTAAAGGTGATCCGCCACTGTGTTGGCAGCCAGTGCAGAATGCGCAGCACTGGGGTAATAAGAGATCTTCTTGAAGCCCCAGTCAACAAACATGCTACTGCATTCTGCACTAGCTGCAAGCGGTGGATATCAACTCCAGCAAGCCCTAGGTACAGGGAGTTACAGTAATCAAGAGGAGATGTCACGAAGGCATGGACCAAAACCGGCAAATCACCAGGTGGAACCAGGTGCCTAATCCTGGCGATGTTTCTAAGATGAAAAAATGCAGTCTTGACAACTGCAGACACCTGATAACAGAGGGTCAGACCAGTGTCAAGCTCCACACCCAGGTTACACACCCATTCAGAGGTAGGGATCTGGTCCCCTCCTATAATTAATCCAGAGGGGGACCCCACCCCTAGACCCTCAACCTTGCAACCGGGGTCCACCACCTTAACCTCAGTCTTTCCCAGATTCAACTTTAAACCACTGGTATTCATCCAGTCTTGGATATCTGTGAGGCAGTTATTCAGCACCGAGACAGCACTAACCTGGTCAGGTGCAAAAGACAGGTAGAGCTGGGTATCATCAGCATAGCAGTGAAACCTCAGCTCATACCGTCTTACAATGTCTCCGAGGGGTAGCATGTATACTGCGAATAACATGGGGGAAGCACCGAACCCTGTGGTACCCCACAAGGCAGAGAGAAATCCCCAGAGAAATGTAATCCTGAGACCACTCTCTGCGTTCTCCCCTCGAGGTAAGATGAAAACCATCTGAGGACCACACCTGAAAGTCCACAAATGGACCTCAGATGTTCGTGCAAAACCCCATGATCCACAGTATCAAAAGCTGATGACAGATCAAGGAGAACCAAAATAGAGCGGTGTCTCTGATCTCTCGCCATCAGGAGATCATTGAGCACCCGAACCAGAGCAGTCTCGATGCTATGCCTCTTACAAAAACCAGACTGGAGAGGTTCGTATAAACTATGGATGGTCAAATGGTTATCCAATTGAGCTGCCACAACTTTTTCAATAACCTTCCCCACAAAAGGGAGGTTAGAGATTGGGCGGTAGTTTGCTAGGTCATCTGGGTCTAAGGAAGCTTTCTTCAGGAGGGGAGTCACCACCCCTTCCTTCAGAGAGCTAGGAAAAACTCCCGTCTCTAAAGAGCACTGGATAATCCAAACAAGGACCCGGCTGATAGACTCACTACATCCCATAATCAAGGAAGTAGGACCTGGATCCAAACTACAGCATGTTGGGTGCATCTCACAGACAAACTTCATAGTGTCTACGAAATCCAGTAGATTAAAGGAACTCCAGGAAACTCCGGGCTCCACAACAAAACATTGATTGACTGCAACAACCTTAGAGTGGGGTCGGGGACACTGCCTCCGAATGTCTTCCACCTTATCCGCAAAGAATGGCGATCTCCTCACAGTCAGTCTGCATAAACTCGATGGATCTGCCAACAGACTGGGTTGCACAGTCTGTCGACAGTTCTGAAGAGCTGAGCCAGTCGATTCCGAGTGACAGAAATTTCCCTGGACAGGAATTCTGCCTTCTTATGGGAAATTTCTGTTTGGTAGAGCTTATAATGCTCTAGCAAAATAGGATAGTCACCTCAGAGGCAGTCTTCCTCAATGGCGCTCCAACCTATGTCCCAACCTCCGCAACCCCTCTCAGTGCCCCATCAAACCAAGGGGCAATGGGATGGCACGGGAGGGGGCGAACACGGGTTGGTGCAATCTGATCAAGAGCAGCTGAGATAGCCTCATTATAGGCCACCACCAGCTGCTCAGGATCAAAGCACAAATCGTCAAACAATGAGAGGTCAAGAACCGCCATCAGGTCCATAGATCCATGCACATCTTGAAGTACTGATTTCTATCTTGTACCACAATTACCTTGTCCTTGTAAGATTTTTGATGTTAATATTGTTATCCATGCTCAGATTATTCAGTGCATTTCTCTGTTCCTAAGTCATGTTGTTACATTTTGGTGTTGAGTCTTTTTTTGTCATTAAACAATTCCATCACATCCTTTTCTACAGTTTTACTAAAGGCTTTAATTCCATGACTACTTCCAAAAAGGGGATTAAAATATGAGAGAAAGCCTGTGGTTTGCATCAGAAAGATTGGTACAAAGAAGTAAACGACCCACATGTTGGAACCCTACTTCCCAGTGGGGGAGCTGACTGACCTGTGTCCAAGAAGATTTTAGTCACATAGTGACAGGTTGTTGGCTACAGGATAAGCAGTATGACCTAACTTTGAGGTCATCAAGGTGCTTAAACATGTGGGTCCAAGAGGCAAAGTTGAAGTGACATTCACCATCTTGTAACAAGAAAAGAACACTTTCATGGTACAGCAAAAATGAAATGGTAAGATAAACATTAATTAATCATAAAAGTGGAAGTGAATTAAAATATATTATTTAGTAGAAAGATGAATCAAATCATCTAAATTTAAATTCACAGAAACAAAGAGAAAGATAAAAGATGCAACAATTTGAATTTGAAAGTGTTCCAAGATAAGGTATGTCACAACCAAAAAGCAAGTGGGTAGCTTGAAATGGCAAAGTTAACATAAATGCTTTTTGTAAGACACTAAGTTCAGACATTTTAAACTGAGCAGAAAGTGAAAAAAGTTATGAAGATAGCATGTACTTTAAATGTACCTTAAAGGGCACTGAGAGATAAGACAACCTATTAAAAGTTTTGAAAGTAATTTGAATTAAAAATAGTGAAAATGTTAAGAAATGAAATTGTGTCAGTATGTAATGCAGTGTAAAACTTAATGTTTTCTAAGTGAACTAAATGGTAAGTACAACAGAAACGTTTTTGTAGTTGAAGAAAGAATGAAAGTTTAGAGGCTGAAGAGTTTATGCTAAAGTGAAGCATTTAAAGTCACAGTAACATGATATGTAGTTGGAATTAATTTTAAGGTGAAAAAATGAGTAACGTGTACAGAAAGGCACTTGACTGAGGCAAGGAGAAACATTTGAAGTAAAATATGTAAGAACTGCATAACAATAACGGGAATAAGGAAGTCAGTAAGAGAAATTTAATATACTAAGATTATAATAAAAAATGTATGTCTCTGCACAGATTTAAAAAAAAAATCTGAAAACGAACAGAAGGATAGTACAGGAGAAAATGGAGTAAGAAGTGAAGTAAGTGTAAATGATATGAAATAATGAAATGGAAAAAAATATGATACTAAAAAAAATGAAATTTATATTTATAGAAAATATCCATGAATCCATTGAAAAAGCACAATAAGATGAGTGAAACATTGGGATGGTTAATTTGAAAAAATATTAAACAGATGAAAATAGAACCTTTTGAGTCTTTGAGTATTGTTTAAAGCACCACAAACCAAGCAACTTAAAAGGATATTTAGCATCTTGGGATGCAGCAAGAACTATTTGGATTCATTACCCACAAGAACTACGAACATTTGAATTTACTTTGGGCCTGTTTTAAGGACAAGCAGATGGTCTTGAGGACATTGAAAAGTGATGAAAATAGAAAAAAGAAAATTAGAAAATATTTGAAAACTCAGGTTTCAGTGGTTAAAGTGTCAAGAATTTATTATTTATCTAAAGTGGTGTGCTGCTACCAGTAAGAGATTATAACATTGCAGGACCTGGTACAGATGCATTTACTGATTTAGGTGACAATTTACAATACTTTAAATTCTCACAACCTGACAATGAAACAAGAAAGCAACTATTTTTGACCACATGGGGCACTAAAGACTTGATAAGTCAAAGGGAGATAATGCTAATCAACTAGCATTCAAAATGGAGAATTTAAAATTCAAAGATTGCCATCTTGAGTGGCATGGCCTGAGCGCTGACATAGTACATTGAATGTAATAGGATCTCAGAGGCCTTAGCAGATTCCAAATTTAGGGATTAGTTCTACAAAATTAAACCTGAAATGGGATGGAATCCATAATCGAGCAAGTGTAGATGTGATGTATGCTTTAATTGAAGCAGTAATTGATGAGAGACAGACAATTAGTGAAGAAGCAAAACAAGTTGAAGAAATGTTAAAATTAAAGTTACAAGTGGAAGAATTGCCAAAAAATCTAGGTCACATTAAAGAGAAGTTAAAAGACTATGAAGAGAGAATTAAACAAACTAAAATCAAAAAGTTTCAGAGAGACATGAACGATTACAGAATTTCAGGGTCTACACCTATAAAACATTTTCACCTAAAGGAACAGGAACATACATAAGGGGGATATAGTACAAATACATCAACAGATAGCAAAAGTTGTTATAGCAGGAACATGCAAAAACAAACTATAATGCAACAACCTTTTTTAGACCGGTTCAAGAACATAGGCCAGAATACTGGAGATCCGGAACAGGAAGGATGTTATGACTTAAGAACAAGACAGTACCATTCAGGGGAACAGAGGAGGGAGAGGTGACCCATCCAGAACAACAGGCAGAGGATGAGGGGATCCTGTAGGAGAACAAGGTAGAAGATCAGGCAAAATAATAGGATCCAGGAACATAACCAGTTAAGTGAGGACCAAATTCCAATTTTTAATTTGAGCAGCAGAGAATTAAGTCAAGAGGAAACAGAAATAGTAAGCTTAGGGCTGATGTTTACACCAACAAAAGCAGTAGATTTTTTTGAGCTTGAAGTCGACCTTCAGAGATTTTTTAGAAAAATTAGATTAAAAAATAAGTTTGCAGCTTCAGACTCACAAGAGATGGTATATCAACAAAAATCAAACAAGCAGTTAAAGTAACATCTTATTTTAACCCCCTTTGAAAGAAGCCATGGAATTGAAGCTTTAGTAAAACTGTAGAAAAGGAAGAGATGGAATTGTTTCGAGTCAAAAAGAGTTAACACCAAAATATAACAACATGACTAAGGAGCAGAGAAATGCACGGAATAATCTAAGCATGTATATAATATAATCAAAAAGCTGATAAGGGAGGGGGAATAGCGGTACAAGATAGAAATCAATACTTGGAGATGTGCCTGGATCTATTAAATGCAATTATACAATGGCAAGTAAAATACAAGCAACCTGATTGGCTGCTGACCCCTAGACACAGTGATGTTATTAGACAATAAAATCACTGTATTTAGGGCAGGTTCAAAGATTACCACAGTATGTTAAACCATATCCCTCCATGCTGGACTGACCTCGAAACTCGAAGCTGACGTGGTTCTCTTGTACATCCACAACCCTCCCCCACACCCACCCTGATTCCTAAATCCTTTCAGGACACTGTGAAATCATCAGTTTTATCATATTTTTTTTAAGTCCAACTTCACTCTGACAAAAGTAAAACTTCTTCCTAAAACAGCACTGTCTGTGACTTTTAACCCCACAATGGGTACCTGGCAAGTACTGCTCCATGTGGCTCCATCCTTGGCATAACCATCTTGACACTTGCGCCCATCTGCCCATTTGCTGAACAACCACATTTAAGTTTAAAAAAACAATATTTATAATAAACATAAACCAGAGAAATGGATCTTCCTTCTCCCAATGGGCACCGAGATCATGACTGTGTCAGCACACGCACTTTGGAGTCATGCTGTACAACTACTGAATGGCTTGTCAGCCATAGAAAAAAAAACACAAATTTAAAATAAAACAAGAAAATAGCAAACAGTTCCCTTTAAGCACTGACCATTGAGTTCTGTGGCACAGACCACTACTATGTGGAAACCAAAGGCTGGGAAAGACAGAGGGGAGACTGACATGACCAGCAAAATAAAATAAACCTTGCAGGACTCAGCAGGCAACAGCATTCATGCAGCGCTGCCATCGTGTGGTGGAAGAAATATACTGGACTTTTTTTTTAAAGGTACACCTACATTCACAAATATCAAAGAAAATATGCATTTTTTTTCTCTTACTGTTTTTAAATTGACAAATGAGCCATTGTATCATAGCAATAAGGCACTCCAGGGATGTGTGTTATTGTGTAATAACGTCACTTCTCGGGTGTTCGGAGCACTCAGCCTGCAGCTTCATGCTTCAACCATCCAAGGTGTGACACACCCTGTCATGCCTTATTGCTTAACTAACAACTATGAAGCAATTAAAGGCATAGTAACATGATATGTGCTTAGAATTGATTGTAGGGTGAAACAATGAGTAAAGTGTATAGAAATGCACATGACTGAGGCAAAGAGAGAAAATTCTGAAACACAATAAGTAATAACTGCATAACAGTAACTGGAATAAGGAAGTTAGTAAGAGAATGTCAAAATACTGAGATTATAATAAAAAATGTATGTCACTGCACAGATTTAATGAAACATCTGAAACAAACAGAAGTATAATATAGGAGGAAATGGAGAAAAAAGTTAAGTAAGTGTACTAGTCAGATAAATGATATAAAATAATAAAATGGAGCTGGCCCAGTGGCACTGAGGGGTGAGGTGTTGGACACCTTACTTCACACTACACCAGTGATCAGGGTTTGGGAATGACCTCGGGTTATCAGGGTGCCAACATGGAGGGAGGATGGGAGCAGGATCAAGTGTTGACTCTCCTCTCCTGATGGGTGGGTCATCTGCCCATAGTCCCACCATCACCGGATGGAGGTCTGGTGACAAGCGCAGGCAGCAACGGAGCGACAAGTGAGATGGGGCATCCCACAGGGTGTGACATGTGAATGCCTCCACACATGTGCATCATGTCAAGGATGCAAGGGCTCTGGGACTGGGGAGAAAAATTAAAAAAAGGTACGAATTATCTATGGGAAAAAATAAAAAATAAAATGTAAAAAAAATGTATATGATACTAAAAAAATTAAATCGATATTTAGAGAAATTATCCAGGAATCCCTTGAAAAAGCACAATAAGATGCATAAAATGCTGAGATGGTTAATTGAAAAAGAATAAATAGACGAAAATGGAGCATTTTGAGTCCTTGAGTGTTGCTTAAAGCACCGTGCAACCAAGCAACTTAAAGGGTTGCTGGGTACCACCCAATATGTGACAGCTACCATGTCACCCATCATAAGATGAGGTATGATAGGCAGAGGAAGAGTCTGCACCATATATCAGGCTATTGGGATTGTCCAGCCTGATCCTTCCCAATCTGACAGATCCCACTGGCAAGAAGAGAGGGCATCTGTATCTCTGAAAATCAATGGTTTGCTTGCTGGTTCTGTTTGTAGAATGCTTGAAGGGAAGGCAGAAGCCAACTTATTCAAAATAAAACCCTTCACAGATGGTATCACTCCTCTGTGGTACTTACATCTATCAACTTGATGATCAATGATAAATGTCATAGGTGCAGAACTTCAGATTATGCATCTCTTACATATTCTTTGGGACTGTCCCATAATGCAGGCCATCTGGAGGCAAATCACCTAGGTATGTGCTGAAATCCCTGAACATGAACTCAGCCTTGACACACATCCCTTTTCATATTGGGATTCTGCCCAAGTCATGTGTCAAAACATTTTGATCTGGCTAAATGGATTGTCTCAAATCGAGTAGTCCCCAAATGACTCCCAGGAGGACGTCTAATATACTCTTTCTTAACCAATGGCTTCTGGTTGTATGGCAAATAGAATAATTCAAAAGGATGCAAAGTTAGATATCTGGCACTTTGTCAAGATTTGATAAGATATAGGGCCCCTTCCTAGCCTCCAGATAATGCCACAACTCATGAAGTATCTCCCTCTAATCCACCCCTCATCTGAATGATGAAAGGTTCATCTTTGTCCCACCTAGGTTTTTTACACCTCCACAGCTCTATTTATAGCTCTGAAAGATTGGAAAATGGTGTTTGATATTTATACCAGCAACATATTTTTTTTCCGTAGTTGTAATTTAACTATTGTGACTGTTGTATTATACAAATCCATAAGTGTTCAGCAGACTGTGGGCAGTTCTCCCAAAAACAGTGCTCAGTGCATACCAGTTGTTATGTTTTGGTGTTGTGTTTTCCAATAAAAAGATCAACTTCAAAGACTGCATATACAACCTAAGCCCCTCAAAAGTGTCATAAACAACATTTTAATATTAGGTTTTCTTATGCAGTCAAGGTACTTTTGCACTGCCAGACTTGAAATTAGCATTCCTAACAAATATGCCTATCAACAGAAAAATGATACCACAAAGCCCAGTAAATTGTAACATTTACTATAAATAACAGCATTTGAGGAAAATGACTAAATGTTTCACTGGAAACTGTAGGCCTAAATAAATTGTTTTCTTTAGTAACAGTTTTCCAAAATATAGCTTCTGTTTTTGGGCAGAATTAAAATGGCAGTTTAATATATACACAATTATTAGTTTTGAAGAAGGGAAAGAGGTATTTGGTTCAATAGCACATTTTACATACATGTATTCTAAAACACTTTTTGATGCTTAATGATTGGCAGAAGTTGTTTGCTGCAAAGAGGCTAAGCAATATGAAGGTACTAGAACACTGGGGAGGTAAATAAGTAAATAGAGAGAGAAAAATAAGAAAAGGAAGGTTGAGTTATTTGCTCATTTTCACAATCTAAATGAGAAGAGGAAGGCTAAGTGATTAGCTCATTGTCACAATTGAGGGTGATCACAATACAAGTATAATAGGTAATTTTGTGCTACATTATGGTACAACCTAGGGCTTACATGTAGCAGATAGAGTGATAAAAAGCACAAGTGAGAATTTATAATAAAATGCATTAAAATAATTACTATAACATTACTTCTCACTGTGTATGTTCATATTTCATAGGATTTTAAGTAGAATCACTTTCAATGTTGTTTTTGTAGATTTTCTTCATTGTTTTAGAATAAACTACTAATGGCTATTGTCAGTAAATGTCAGCTACATATAAATTGATGTTTGTCAGCTACTTACCTGTAGTTAACTATCAGTGACAGCTGCAATCACTATTTTTATTTTTGTATTATTTTCTCACCCGCCGCAGACCTGGCAGGGGCTATGCCCCCTTCCCCTGGAGGGGGTATATTCTCAAGCCTTCTAAGAACATAATAGGTCCTGCTGCATCCTGCAATTTTCTGTTTTCTCCCACACCCACATCTGTGCAATTGGCAGGCAGGCCGTCTCCACCAGAGCTTGAGGTACTTCACTCAGCACTGGCTGGTGCTGAGAGTCCCCCACACCACCACCACCACCACCCGTTGCTGCCTCTAAGTAAGGAAAAGAACCAGGATAGAGAAAATGGACATTCATTTAACTGTGCAATATCTTAATAGAACATAGGATTTGTGATAGGATAAGCTTGGACTGCCTCTTCAGCTAATCCATTTACACTGTCCAAAGTCTCTGCATGGATTAAAATGGCTATCAGCAATTCTCTTTATCTCTAGGAAATAAACTACAAACAATAAAATCTAATTTATACTCACATATGTATGGCAACTACCAAGCAGGTATGCATGCAGAAAAAAAGTCGGTGGCCTTTACTGTTTAGTTGAACATAATAGTGCTTTAATTTTCAGAAGGCACATGCATCAATAAAATCCAGTTTGGTGCCTGTGACTTTGTTAAAAAAAAAGTATACCCACCAGGTCTTGAGCAGCAAAGCTCTTGGCAGCTTGTAGTCTAGTCATATAATGTAGATCATACTTTGAATTTTGTGGACATAGGCTCATAACATTGATAATTGTCAGTATTTTTACTCCAAATTTACAACATAGCTATATCTTTACAGCACCTCATGAATGTGACAGCTGTCATTTTTTAATCATGCCCAAACAGTTTTTCATACATCCCGAAAAGTGATATTGCAGTCCTGCATGAAATCACTATTTGGGCAGGAGTTAAAATTTCCTCTGCCCTTATTCATGAGGCGGGTCATAGGAAGGCTGTGTTCTAAATTTAGTGTTAGAGTATTTAAAAAATGTTATGAGGTTATGTTGAATTTTGCAGATGCAGATGTAAGTTTGATAATATTCAATATTTTACCCCAAATTTTTAACATAGCCAATTCTTTATAGTGCCTCATGAATGTGACAGTTGTCATTTTTTAACTCCTGCCCAAAATGTCTGTTTGCATCCCAAAAGTTGATTTTGCAGTCCCTGCATGAAATCACATTTAGGCCAGGAGCTGAACATTTTCTCTTTCCTTCTTCATGAGGCAGGGTCATAACAAGCTTATGTTGAAAATCTGGTGTAAAAATATTACAAAACAACAGCTTTATGAGCCTATGTTACATTTTGTGAATGCAGGCTCATAACTTTAGTAATGTTCAATATTTCTACCCCAAATTCCTCACCTGCAGCCCTATCTGCTCTGGACAGAGTGCGTTAGATCTGTGATGCTCTCATGGTGTGACCTAACAAATGTTCAGGGTCAATTGAATGGGTTTCCATTTCATTTATGTGCAGCCTGAAAAGCAGAATCATCTGTTTCTCATATGGTTTGAAATGATTTTTTCAAGAATTTGCACAGTGGTTGTCAGACTTTCCTATGGAATCACCAAAACTTTTAGTGTTGAGTGATTTCAATGCAGGCTATCAATGACTCCTCTGATTACTTTGCTAAGAGATCCCTTTGAGACCACTGATGCTCTAGTTCCAAACAGGAAGCTTCTCCACACACAAAATGAAGATATACATTGACCTGATGTTCATCACATGGTTAAAACAAATGATAACTCATTAAATCCTGTTGCATGATTTAACCCTTGCAACATGAGGTTCAACCTCTGGGCCAAAATTAAGCCACTTGTGACTTTGAAGTGGTCAGAATAGTTCAAAATGTGATCTGAATCGGTCTAGGTTTCTCGATACTGAGCACCTTCAATTTGGTGGATGCTTCCTAAAGGGGGTTCACCATGGCAGTTGTTGTTTGTAAGTCAGCATTAGAAGTTACAGTTGTCAGCTTAGTGTCAGTTGGTACTCATATCATACCATGACTTCAAATCATAGCACTGCAGAATTTTCAGATATTTGGCAGTTGAAATTTCAGGGATAAATATTCAGGCACAAGTGGCTTAGTAGAGGAGATCTTGGAGAGCTGCTGATAAGCATGTCTGGGTGACTGTGATAGTTATGGGTGGACAGTAAAATCTGAGTGAGAGAAATTTGCCTTTCATCTCATTGCAGCAAAAGTAATAATAATAATAATAATAATAATAACAAAATAAAACAGACTAACTAGACTTTGTTGCACTGTGGAAGAGACTTTTACACTGTGCCTGTCTCTAGAGGGTTGGAGATGTCAGAACAGTAAATGTTTTTCTTCAAAGCAAAGATGATTGGTATCAAGATCCAGACTACTATCACAACTCATGCTAGTAGGGAGAGCTGTAGAAAGGAGAGTAAAATGGAATTTCCTTTGACTTGGACTGGGTTGAATCTGTTAGATGAGGAGGGTGCCATCACTTGCATTTCACAGCCTCAAGGAATGATCAAACTCCAGCTCAGCATTCTAAAGATGGTTTGGCAGCACTGACCCTGCCCTTAGTAGGGTATTATGTAGTTTCCTCTAGGTATGTTTGTTCTGGTAGCCCTGAAGAATGCTGCCATGAGACTCCTGCTCAAAAATCAGTCTTTGAGATCTGGGTGTCCCTGCTAACTATCATTTGACTGTCAGTTTTGGTGAAGGTTGTTGAGTTGATGGTTGTGGTTCAGCCACATGAGCATTATTTATTTATTTATTTATTTATTGAATTTTGATGACCAGGTAGGCCACTGGGCCCCGGAGTCCCTTTCAGAGGCGACCCGGGTGAGACAACAAATTACAGGTAACAGATCAGTACAGTCATGTAATTGTAAAGTATTTAACAATAAGAATACATAGGTTTACAGGCGGCAGGTAGTGTAAGACATGCAGGCAGTAGACATAGAGGTTACACATAATGAGACCGTTTTACATCCCAAGTTAGTGATTGGGTTGAGAGTGCTCTGGTAGGCAAGCAGTAGCTAAAGACCTGGGGTTAGCTTCTTTGTGGGCATATTGGAAGGGGGATAAGAGGGACAAAAGTGCACCCCATCTTTAGGGGGAGGTCCGTTATGCAACCAGGATGGCTATGCAAGGTCGGGTCTAATGAGCTACCAGGATGGCTGTACATGGTCAGGTCCTGTGACAAAGACATGTGCTCCTGTCGAGCAGGTGTCCCTTGAACTTTGTCCGGAAGCTGGAGACGGACACAGCCTCCCGTACCTCCAAGGGAGGTTGTTCCAGGTGGAAGGGGCAGTATGCAAAGGACCTGGACCCGGCTTTAGTCCTAGTCTTGGGAACCACGAGGAGAGTTTGGCCTGATGAGCGAGGCACCGTGGGTTGGGTTTCACCCTAAAGACCATTCAGGCTGGGGGGAGGTGGGACCCAGTAGCTTGAATGTAAGGCAGAGGGTTGGGTAGGAGGGCGAAGCTTCCAAAGACGGCCACCTGAGCCTAGATTGGGCCTCGTAGTGGTGAGTCCTCGGTGTGACATAGTGGCAAAGCAGACTATCTTGTTGTACAAGGTCTGCAGCCTCCCAAACTCCGTCATGGCCATGCCCTGGAGAATCGGGGCTGCGTGGGTGAGCTTTGGGAGGGAGTGCGCTAGCGGCAATGGCTACCTAGCTTCAGGGATAATCTGGTCCTTTAGTCTATAAAGGATTCCAAGTTTCCATGGATGGCTTTGGTGATTTGGTCTACGTGATTTTTAGTGTGAGGCTTTGGTCCAGGGTAAGGCCAAGGTATTTGGTGGAGGTGACCACCTCAAGTTTTACCCCCGGACTGGAGTTGTAGAAGATGTGACCTCTCAGATCCCAGGGATCTAGGACCAAAGAGCATTACCTTTGTTTTGTTGGTGTTTAAAACCATTTTGTTCAGAGTGAGCCAGTCCTCCATCTGAAGGATGTCTTCTTGGAGGCTGTCTCCAACTCAGGTAAAGTAGGGAAGCTCTGTAAATGACCGCATCATCCGCGTACTGGATAACGCTACTGCTCCCCCAGTGTGTATGCAGATCATTTATGAACAGTGTAAAGAAGAGAAGGGGCCGAGGATTGACCCTGAGGTACCCCTTCTTTGAGTGGAGCTTAGCTTTGAGACTTTATCCTCCACTTGACCCTCTGGGTGCGTCCAGAGATAACTCTTGACCAACCCAGTGAATGGGTGTCAAGGCCAAGTGAGCGCATTTTTTGTAGTAGGAGGTTGTGGTTTACCAAGTCGAATGCTTTAGATAGGTCAATAAAGACCGTCCTGTACTGACCCCTGCGTCATTATTGCTCAGTACATCTGCTGAGAGTTTAGTTAGCGCAGTATCCATCCCATGCTTGGCTCTGAAGCCATGCTGTGATGGTGAGATTGCCGGTGGATTTCTAGGTATTCTCGGAGTTGGGAGTAGACTAGCTTCTCCTGTACTTTGCAATGACACACAGCAAAGAGATGGGCCTGTAGTTCTCAATGGGCTCAGTTGGCCCTCCCTTGTGTATAGGAATCACTAGGGCCTGTTTCCAAAGCTTGGTACAGACCCTCCATAATAGACTGGTTTATCAGCCAGGTTAGGGGCTTAGCTAAAGCTGGAGCCCCCTCCTGAGGATTCTGGTTTGGATCCCATCAGGGCCTCTAGATCCTCTCGAGGTGTAGGATTTAGGATGATCAAAACCTCCTTTTCCTGACCAGCCTCAGGTGAAACAAAGGGCGGTCAAGGTCTGGGGGCTGTTGAGCTGCTCGCTCCCTCCTGTCAGGGGTCCTGTCTTGTAAGCATCCAGGTTCGTGAAGTAACTGTTAAGGGACTCAGCAATGAGAGATCCCCATCGATTAATTGAGCATTAGCCAAAGATTGGGCTCGGTGTAGCTTTTTGCTCCTTTGAGGGAGTTCATTAATGTGCGACCAGAAGAGCCTGGGATTGCCTAGGTTAGTTTTGAAGGTTGGTGATAGTCTTTTTAGCTAACTTTATGGCCTTTTTGCATGGGTTTCTAAGGGCCCTGTAACTGGCTAAGTCCCCGTAGCATTGATTTCCTGTACTTTTTCCAGGCCTTGTCCCGGGTGGACATCAGAGCTTTTAGAGGAGGCAAGATCCACTTATAGCAGCTTCCCTTTACTCTGTGGGTTTTCATAGGAGCTAAGAGGTCAATAATTCTAGTGAGGGATGTCTGGAAAAATTTAACGGCATCCTCCAGGTTAGGAAGGTGTCTTATATTGCTCCAGTCGATCCCATTTAGGTACCCAATGAATTGGTCAGGGAGGAAGTTAGAGAAGTCCCTAGTAGTAATAATCCTAGGCGGGACTTTATTCACACAGTTCTTCCAGATGGCAAATACCGACGAGTGGTCGCTCAAGGCATCGGCCAAGGTCCCTGCCATTTTTACATTGCTGGGGGTAGAAGCCAGGACCCAGTCGATTATGGTATGCTTTCCTGATGCATGGTTCATTCTGGTCGGTAGGGAGATTATAACAGGCATAAAATCTTTTAGCTTTTCAGTCTGCTTTTTTCAGGAAAGACAATACCATCCACTGTAACTGATATCACTTATTAAATTTACTTACATGTGTAAAATTGGATGTACTCACCTAGATAGTGCCCCAGAGATGCTTCCAAATCTCACACTGGCCTGACCAGTTTTGTGCTCGAGCACTTCATCAGGAGGCTGGTCCACACACCCACACATGCTAATGTAATCCAAAATGTAAACTGCCAGTGCATACATTGTTGCGCAGTACAGCTGAAAAAACTTCAGATACAATAATCTTATCCACTGTTGTGCTTTTTAAACGGTGATCATATATCATGGTTTATGTGGAGTTGCTGTGCAATGCAGAAGGAGGAAGGGCGGCCCATAAGTTTAAAGTTTGTGCTGCTACTGCTTACGTGGTCAGGTACGCCCTGAAATAAGAATTGCTGCAAGCAAGAGCTGTATGAACATTTGTGTTGTGTTTTGTTTTAAATAACTATCCTGACTCTAGACTGTGCCAGTGCTTCTATTGTTTGTACATTTCATCAAAGCGACTCACATCAGCTGTGAGAGGAGCGTGGTTGCTGTGCAAAGCAGAAGGAAGAGGGCAGCCCATAGGTTTAAAGCTCGTGCTGCTGTGCGAAGCAGTGGCATGAGCGTGAGTGGCGCGAGTCACTCAGATCAGGAGAGGAACGTTTGTTTAACTTCACTAAACTGGAGGTTTGAATACTATGGTTTGGGAAAGAGGTTTAGATTAGTATAAAACCTGTTACCATTTCTTTAGACTTTAAAGTGAACTCAGGATAATAAACTAATTTTAATTTTGTTAAATTTGGATTTTTTTATTTAACTCATTTTTAAACCCATGAGTATGGGTGTTCTTAGTATCTGGGTGTATTGGCTTGTTCTCTGTTTGATATTATGTCCTATCTTTTTAAGTAAAGTAAAAGAACAGAATACTGAGAATCTCACCTCAAAAACATGTCTAAGGCATCAATGGAGGGAAATGCAGGAGGACAAAATGTCCCTAAAAGACTAAAAAGACATAACCTGTTTTCAATGGTAAGGGAATCTGTATCCAGAGTTGGATCTTTTAAATTACCTATGCATTTTAAATGTTTAGAGAAACAAACAAATACATATCTGATCTAGATAATGGGAGAGAACATAGAAACAAATCGGGCTGCCCCCCTCTTGCAAATTAATACATGATAATGCTAGAAGCTTGAAAATAAGGTAGATATGTTAAGAGTTTGAGAGGCTACAGAAAATCCAAATATTATGGCTTTAACTGAAACCTGGTTGACCCCAAAATTAGAGTGAAGAAATTGGGTTACAAGGATATGGGTTCTATAGAAGAGATAGGGAGAGCGAAGGGAGGTTTTTGTTATACCTTAAATGGGATTTTGGACAAGTAAATGTGTTGTTCATGTGTGAATTAGGTATGATTGAATGCATCTTGTGAAAGTTAAAGACTTAAATTTGGTCTTGGGTTTAATTTACTCCCCAAAGGTTAAAACTATGGATTTTGATAAATTGACCCATTTGTTACACTCACATTCTTATGGTTCTGTATTGTTGTTAGTGGGTGATTTCAGTGCTGCATGGAACAAAATGAGGGAAATGCATTGCAGAATCATTTGGCTTCATTAAATTTGAACCAAAATGTTGCCTTTACCACTAGGAAAACTTCCTTTGTGAGTGAGGAGAACATTTGGATCTCCTGTTACCTCTGAGGGAATCCAGGTAACATCCATAACTGTAAAACAACCTATATTTGGGGACCATTGTTCCATTGTTTGTTCATGGGGGGTGGATGATTTAAAAAAACAAAATTCAAGGAATGAGATTAATAGTCAAGTAAGGTTGTGAAATATGAGAAAATATAATAAAGAGGCATTTCTGCATAAATTGAGGAATGTTAGATGGGACAGATTATTTTTAATACCGGAATTAGACTGGGCTATAGAATAATTTACTTCTTTGTTCATCTAGGCATGTAATGAAATTGCCCCTGATAAAGTTGGAACAAATAGGGAAATAAATGCTCCTTGGATCACAGATAAAATAAAAAATAATATTCGATATAAAAATAGGTTATGGAGGACAGCTAATAAATCTTTGGAATCAAATGACTGGGAGAAATAAAAAAAATGAAACTTACTTAAACGTAATATTAGATTAACAAAAAAACATATTACATGACAAAGGTTGAACAATGTACAGAGTTGAAAAAATATTGGCATTTGATTCAGTCTTTTCAGCACCCAATCGTAAATAAGCAACCTATCCAAATTAGGGAAAATGATATAGTGTTGTCATCTTCAGATTCAGCATAGAGGTTGAATACCTGTTTTATCACACTCCCAGATATCCAAATTCCTTATGGATGTTCTGAGGAGAAAGGATTAAGGGAACACCAGCACCTTCAGGGGAAAATAATTAGATTTAGAGTAATTACCTGTAGAGAGGTAAAGGAAGAAATAAGAAAACTTAGAGTAAATAAAGCACCTGGGTTGGATATGATAGAAAACAGATTTTTAAAAGATTCCCTAGAGGTAACAGCCCCAATTCTAACAAAACTTTTTAATTGGAGCTTATTAAACAGAAGTTTACTGTCCATGTGGAAACGAGCAAAGGTCATCCTGATTCATAAAGGTGGCTCTATGGGAGAACCAACAAATTATAGACCAATTTCGTTGTTGTCCATGGTGTCTAAGCTCTTGGAGAGATTAGTTCAAAAGCAACTGAGTAACTTTCTGGAAGAGAATTTTCTCTTGTCTAGCTATCCATCGGGTTTCCGAAGGGACCATTCCACCGACACTGTGCTCGCTGATTTGGTTGACATCGTAGCATCCAAATTAAATGGAGGTGAATTGGTGGGCACAGAGTTCATTGATCTTTCCAAGGCCTTCGACACCATTGACCACAACATTTTACATGAAAGAATGTTGAGTTTGGGGACTGACAAAGAAACCCTTCCTTGGTTTCAGTCATATTTATCGGAAAGGGAGCAGCAAGTTCAGGTTGAAGATGTTCTTTCAAACTCAGGGTTTATCAAAACAGGAGTACCTCAAGGCTTGATTTTGGGCCTTTTATTTTTTATATTGTATGTAAATAATGCTCCTAAAGTAGTAAATTATTCAGCTTTACGAATGTATGCAGATGATACTGTCTTGTTGACAAGTGGGAAAACCTTACAGATGGTGGAAGAACATCTTCAAAGAGATTTTAGTATTTTGGAAATTTGGTTGAGGAGATCAAAACTGGTTCTAAATAATAAAAAAACAAATACCATGATATTTACATCTAAAGGGGATAAAAATCTAAATCGATATAAACTTTTTATAAAAACAAACAGTAACGAAAAATTGATAGAGGTTGAATCTTATAAATACCTGGTGGTAAATATGGACCAAAACCTAAAATTTGATGTCCTTATTAAGGAAATGAAATAAAAATAAATAATAAGCTGGGAGCCTACCGGAGATCTAGGTATTGTATGAATCTGAAGATGAGAAGAGATGTTATAAATCAGTTAATTATACCATGTATTGATTATGGTAGCCATATATATGGCATGGCCAATACATTTGAATTAAAATCAGTAAAAGTGTTATATAACAACTTGGCTAGATTTATATTAAATTGTGATAGACATATGCATCATTGCGATATGTACTCTCTATTACAATGGCCCCATTTAGAGCAGAAAAGGGCACAACATGGATTAAACTAATTTATGGTGTGGTTCATAAACAATCCCCTGGGTATTTAGCACAAAATCTGTTACATGTTAGCCATGGATACCAATATAAACTTAGAAGAACTGAGGGGAAGTCTTTTGTAACACCTAAATTAATGAACAAATATGGAAAAATTACTTTTGGCTTTAAAGTGGCTAATTTATGGTCTCCTATTGAGGCAGAAAAGTGGAAAATACAAAAATTCAAGCAATTTAAGGTTGTGATTGGATATGATTTGAAAATGAAGTGCATTTGTAATGGTTAGAGTCTTTGTTTTTATTATTTTAAAGTATGAGGGCATTAAATTGTATTTTTTTCTTGTTAGGACAGACATAGATGTTTTTTAATTTATGTGACATAAGTTTTATGTCATTGTATTTAAATTTTGGAAAGAAAATTGATACAGGTCCATCTTGAAAATGGGATTCTTTCCCAATGATGTATCACTGTTACTACCTGTCTAAAAATAAACTTTTCTACTACTAAATTAATTTTGGTAACTAAATCTCACTCAAAACTTTTTAAATAGTTTTAGAAAGTCATGGATATTCAAGATTTAACAGATGCTGAAAGTGCCAGCCTTACTGGAATGTGCTCAGTCAATAACGGAAAGAAGGAAGAGCCATAGTTTGTGGTTAACTATGGGGTTTATGCATGAATGCCTAAGCACTGCATAAGGGTAGCACATAGGCATTCCCAGGTTTGAATACCAGGCAGCTGGGACCTGTGCACCACTGGCGGAATTCACCATGGGCATGCTAGCATCCTGCACAATGGTTCCTCTGGCTGGTGATGCAGTGGCATGTCAGGGAGCATATCCTGCATTATGCCCATGCACAATAGCACTGTGTGCATTTCAGGGGGCTGAAAAATGTATGTGAGGGGGGACCCTGCCATAAACATTTATGCACCCCCCCCCACAGGTTACAGGCAGGGAGTGACAGGAAGTGGGACCCCTCCATCACACAGTTGCCACAGCCCACTGGGCCACCTTGAAGAGCCAGGAGTGGCTGTTGGTGCAAATGCCCGCTGTTTATTCTATAGACATTATAAAACATCCCAGGACCCCTTGCCCACATGTGGATGGGACTCCACTATAGGTCCCAGCCCAGGCATCCCATTTGATTCCCACTGGAGACTTGTGGTCTACCCCATGTGGCTGCATGCCGAGAGGCCAGGGCACAGACAGATGGCCTGGATTTATGCATGCCAGCCTGTGCCTACCTGTATGGGGCTGCATGGTGGCACAGGTGTATTACACAAATTTCATATTTAAATCTTGCCTGTTAGTGAATAGGGCCGTTATGAGCAATAGTATCAATAGTAGGCAGTGAGAAGACAAGAGGACACAGCATTAGCTTTATAGGACAGCAAAAAACATACTGCTACTGATAAAAAGTGAAGGGAGAGAAGTGGTTGTATCAATAGCAGAGAACACTAGGATTTAATGGAATTGGAGGAGGAAGGGTGAAGAAAAGAAAAATATAAAAAGATGAAAAACAGAGGGGAAGGCAAAGGAGAGTATTAGTAGTGGTGAGGGGTGGGAGAGTGATGTCAACAGCGAATAGAAACTTAAAAAAAGGTAAAAGATGAATAAAAATTGTCAGACAATCTTCAATTATAATGCATGGCTAGTAATAATTGCTGAATGACTGATGTTTATGTTTTCTATTCACTTGTCACCGCATCCCCCCAGTGCTCACTCTCCATTTAGCTTATGACATGCTGGGTTTGGTAGATAGTCTCTGGTTATACAGTATGTAGGTTTGTGTTGAGATATTCCTGCGTGGTCCTAGTCATTCCTAGTGGATCAAGAACCTTTTTTGGAAATTGGCCCTCACCTGTCATGGCTGATTACATTTGACTGTGCTGTTCCCCATTCGTTGGTTCCCTCCCCCATAATTTTTACCATGTTTGCTACTTTTGGGGGATTCTTGGGGAAGTGTGGCATTGGTTATCAGTACTATGCAGATAATACCCAGTCACACCTCTCATTTGCACCTGACCAGGACTAGAGCTGTCACTTTACCCTGATATCGAAGTGGTGTTTGCCTCAAGAAAAAGACTGAATGGTCCCCAATTGGCTGGTTCTAAATCCCAATAACATGGAGATGCTCTTGGTGGGTTTAGATTGTCAGATTTCTGCTTTTAAGAGTAGTCGCTTATCAATAATTGGGTTCCACTCATGAAAAGGAAGACTGCTAGCAACCTTGGAGAGTTCAATGTCAGTTGGGCTACTTCTTTATGGCGACTTCATTTTCAGTAAATACATAATAACTAGTGCTATTAGTGCAACTGTACAGTGCAGTGATGGTCATTGCAGTGATTTTATTACTTGCTAAGCTGTAAATTATAGGCAATACCATGCAGATATACATGACATGGATGGGTCGAATACTCTCCCACTACCTGTACCTCCTCCAGGGCATCCCTCTCTGGCTCCTAGTAAACTCTGCCTCCATTCTTCAGCCATGGGTCCTCCTAGGAAACCACCCATCTTTACTACCCATGTTACGCAGGGGGGTTCCTTCCCCCTTTACATCACACCCCCCATTTCTAGGATTCCTACACCATGATGCACCTGGACATAGGGATAGGCTATATCAATTTTTGCTGTAATGTGCAGTCGCTCTTGAGTATCGGTCATTGTAACTGCACAGTCACCTATTTGAGGGACTCTCTAATGCAGTTGCCCAAATTCCCGTGCTCAATTGATGTGCAATTCTTAATAAATGGTTGATCCTGGAGTTCTAGGTGTCAGCTGTAGTCAATAGCTTCATTTATTATCTCACAAATATCATCAGGTTATGCCCCTTTCTAGAACCTGATGATCTGAAAACCCTGAATAAAGCATTCATCTTCCTGTACCTTTGTTGCTGTGGTTTTCTCTATAGGGCCTACATTATGGCCATATCCGATACCTGCAGCTACAGCAGAACACTGCAGTTCTCCTTCTGCGCTGCTTCAGAAGATCAGGGCATGTTATTACAGTGCTGGTTGCCTGTAAGGTACGTTATTGATTACAGTGTTATTATTCTGACTTTTAAGATCCTTAACCTACTGGGTACTTCCTATTGCTGCAATCTTCTGACCCCACTACCTTAAGAGATTCCTTTAAGTCACAGATCAGAGGCTTTTGAGTGACTCCACTCTGGACTCAAATCAATGTGGATTGGCATTTTCAGTTGAGGCACCATATCCTTGGATGTACCTCCCACCATTTGTCTGAAGCATTAAGATACTGAGCCACTTCAGGTCAGAGGTCAAGTAGTGGTTTTTCATCACTGCCTGTCCTGGCCCTTTCTAATTACCTTAGTCTTTGGATGATTCTTTCAGTTGCTGTGCCATTTAAATGTTCCAGTTTTTTTGGATACCTATTATTATATATTTTTTCATTCATTAATTACATAAGTGTATAACATTATTGTAATTTATTTTCTGTCTACAGTGCTCTTGGTGTACACATGGCATGTATGAAGGGATCCAGTGATATGGGCAACTCAGTTTTAGCAACTCAATATCAGCGACTCAGACTGATCACATGTAAAAAGGGTGACATAAAAAATAGTGAAAACAAACAATGTCACTGCCTGTAGGGACAGTGAAGTACTGACAGCGAAGTTTTCTGTCTGATGTTGCACACCATGTCAAATATAGTACAGTCTCAGAGTTGGTTATATAAATATAGGGGGGGTTCAGGGCCAATGCCCCCCACATAAAATATACAGATATAGGCCCGGATATCCAGACTGCACCAGGCAGTGGCGCAAGCCTGGGTGCAGTGCAACTGGGATGCACCAGGGCCAGGAAATATTCAATTCTGATGCACCATGGCATAGCACCATTGAATATGGCAAGGTCAGCGCATATACTGTGCATGGTGCAGTGGCACTGTGCTGTTGCAAGCCACAGGTAGGGAGCATAGGGATGCACCAGCGCAAGTGCAGTTGCACTAGGCACATCACCTGCGATATTCAGCAGGGGGCATACAAATGAGGCAATAATATATGCAATATGCAAATGGATCCATTTGCATGTCATTATGGCATTTGCATGCCTGATGTAGCGCTGCCCAGCGACTTGCACCTGGTGCTCTGCACAGCATGTCGTATGCAGTGGGGAACCCGGAGCATCTCCCGTCCTGTAGCCATGAGTGTGGTATATGTGAAACATAGACATCCCTAGTGGTCTAGTGCCCTTCTGAATCCCCAGTTCCCCAGTTCTCCAAGATATGTATAAAAGACCATCCCTGGTGGTCTAGTGGTCCCTCCACCCACCCAAACCCCCAAGAAATGTAAAAAAGACCATCCCATCCAGTGGAACCCCTCCACCTGTTCCTGTGATTGTGGTTCAGCTCCATCACAGAGATCCATGGTGATCCAGTGGCACCGCTACCCTCCCACCCACACCAGACCCCTTGCCCACCCCACTCCCACCTGTCATCGGAGGGCGGCTGCAACCCGGCCGCCTGCTGAATGACAGGAACAGTATGGGCTGTAAGCCCATTGGTCTGCACTGTGGACCAGTGGGCTTGCAGGGCATACTGTACTAGACAGTCCCAAATATGTGAATGACTCCATTTACATCTTAGACACCAAAGGAAAATGAACCCATTGGCTGACCATGTGGTATGTAATCAAAAAAAGCCATAACCATGTTCTCGATGTTTGACAAATGCCGCATATGCAGTGGGCTGTAATTGTGGTCACTGCAGTGTCTTCGCTCATACAATATTTTCATTGCTATTTTGAATTTACTGGTATTACATGGAACCACTTATGAATAACATGTAAATCCTATCATGCAAACTGTTGTAAAAAGTGCACTTCATTTATTTTACATATTGCTTCTTCAACAAGCAGAATAACTATGTGTTTTGTCACTCTTTGCCTATATAATGCTTAGAAAGCAGAACTGTGTGACTGTGTTATAGTATCTGATGATGGAATGACTAAGTTATTACAGAACCACAAAAAAAAATGTCATTGCACCTAGAATTATTTTGGCAGGTCTTTAGGCTTCCCAACACTTTTGATCCAGTAAAGATGATCACAATGGCACTGGCTGAAGAATTTGTTCCAGTTTTAGTGGGAGTTATTACAATGACTCAAGAAAATTGCTGTTTATTCTCTGACAGGCCCCACCCCCAAAAAAAAAGCAAGACTAGCAGATTAAGGCACACAAGATGTATCAACCTTTTTTAATAGCACTATTTTGAAGCACATGCACAACAGCATAATTCAGTTTGGTACCCCACCGTCCCCCCCCCAAAAAAAATCTTAAACCTTCAAAATGCACCTCTGCTATTTAATGACACCTCTAATACAAACTGCAAATTTTGCTTTCTAAATTTGGTAGCACAGACACATAGCACAGAAAGTCAGTGAAATACACCACCAGATGCCCTCCTCCAAAAGTAAACTGAAGAACCAAAATCAGCTCCACCACTTTACTGTCTTTATTAACCTTTTATCGATGCTTCAACAACTGTATGCCCATTGGGCCCAGCTTCTGGTCCTCTAACCCACACCTTGACTTCATCACCCCATCATCTCTCAGGGCTTCCCACATAGTTGTGTCTTCAGTGCAGACCCTTCCCCTCACTGAACTCTCAAAAGTGTTATTAGGTGCATCGCTTGAGTCAGTTGGAGCATGGCTTACCAGTGGAATAGTGTCCATTATGCAGATTCAGGCATTTTTCCCATTTTCTTGCAGCCATTATGGATGCCACAGCCCAGGGACATCATGACACACAAGTTTGCAAAGGGCATGCATGCATGTCCCAACAGCACCTCCTCCTGTGTTCACCCAGGATGCGGTACTGCAGCAGGACTATAGTACTTGTCCTCCCTCACTGAAGGAATAGAACATCCTCTGGTATGCAAAATCTTCCTCCCCCTGTCTGGCCCCCCCATGACCTGTGTTTGTTCTCAAACCCTGGTCACTAGTGATGCAAGTACTATCTCTGCAGCTGCACCATCAGGCATATAGCCTGAGAGCTACAGATAGTGTTAATAGTCTGGGGGTCATCTTGGACTGCTGACTTACACTGTAACATGAGGTGTTAGCAATAAACTGTAGTGGAATGTTCCTTCTGAGGATACGCACTCAAATTAAGCTTTGTCTGGTGCATGAAGACCTTCTGTTCCTAGTACATGCTTTGTTCCACTTGCTTACTTTAATGCTCTCTACCTAGGGCTACCTGGGATGTTAGTGCATTGCCTGTAGCTGGTGCAGAATGCTGCTTCCAGACTGATGGCTGGAATACAAATCTCTAAGCAAATCACTTCAGTGTTGCGTGAGCTGCACTGGCTGCCAGTTCTTTGGCATGTCACTTTCAAGACTGCTTTGCTAACATAAAAAGTTCAACTTAGATTGGGTCCACACTCCCTGAAAGATTTCCTATTCTTCTATACTCCAGTCCACCCTCTGCTCTCCAACAAGCTCATGTATTAGCCAGTCTCAGGTCCTGTTTAAAACAATCTTGTAATAGATCTTTTTTCTTTTTTTGGCAGAAATAGTCATTTGAAACTTTCTTCCCTGCCAGCTATGGAGTTTCCCTTCTGTGTAGCCAATTAAAATTAGCATACATTCTCATTTGTTTGGTCAGGTGTTTGGAGGAAGTCAGTTTTATCTTATCCTCTTGGTGCTAGCCTTTTTAGTACAATATTTACTTACCTCTGAAATCTAAGTGCAATATTCTGATATACTTGATTTATCATTGTATGTGTGTGCTTTGACATTGTATGTGTCTCTACTTAGTCCACTTATTTTTAAATTGTGCAACAACTTGATCATTTGGGAAAGGGTACTTAACATTTGCCTTGTCTTATTATCACTGCCTGTGGTTAACAATCTTTACAATTGTAACTGATGTATAAGCCCTCTTTCTCAGTCTAAGATGACTTTTGAGTGGTGACACTTGGCTCTCAGGGAGGGCTGGCACACCACAAATGCATTTATATTTACTTCAGATGGAATCCTTGGTCTGGGGTACTGGAACTACTGTAGCAAGAACCTGTGCATTATCAGTTACAATAACAATTACAAACTAAAATGTCCACACCATCAGTAAAATGTAGTTGTTCCTTATTTCACACAGACAGATATTAACTGGTGTCTAGGAAGGTGGACACTTGAATTTAGATTAGAAGTTTAGGATGACAAAGTATCAAGCAGTTACAATTATTCTCTAGGAAGGTGCAGATGATATGAAACTTGTTACCACTAAGGGTAAATACCACACAATGGAAAGGCATTTTAATGAACAGCCTGGAACTCTGTATGTCATTGTACAGGTAACTGATGAGATGACACACATTGTATGTCTTCAGACACCTGACAGTTAAAGAGCAGAGTTTGCTAGCCACAGCTAGCAACTGAGGTAATTATGTACAGCAAGTCATAGAGACAGTGATTAAAGTCATGTGACTTTACTATGCCCATGACCATGCAAGCATTAAAAGGCATGGTCTGTGCCCCTCTGGGCACCATCATTTAATACCCAACTCCTCTATCTCAGCATACTAAGAATACAGCATGTGGTCATAGCTCAGTCAGACTCTACAGGGCAGTGAAGCAACCCTCCTTGTACCATCCATGTAGCGATGTGAGAAGTGCACAAACTTTAATCCACGGAAAATTTTGTGGATTGCACTCAGTCCCGGAAGCGCAGTCCACAAAATCTGCAGATTGTGGAGCGCAGCATGAAAGGCAAAATTCCATACTCCACACAGTCAGAGACTTTGCCCATACCCCCACCCAACAATTTAAATCCTTGGTGTCTACTGGCCCCCCACAATCCCTCACACTGTTAAATTAATGCCCCCCATCCTGCTACCCATTGCATGCACATTCCAGACACAAAGCAATACACACATAAAAATATATATATATTTTCCCTGGTGTCTAGTGCCCCCCCACTGCTGATTGCAGTTCCACCCCCAAATTACCATGACCGTTCAAGTCTGGTACCCATCCCACACTGACCCTACTGGCAGTAACCTCCATAATATTAAAATAATTTAATCCTTGGTGTCTAGTGGACCTTCCACCCTGTCAGATAGTGGCCCCCACCCCACACCCCCCCCAAACCTGACCCCGAGCAGGCCACTGGCATAGCCCTCCACTCACCTCCATTGTTGACAGCCTGACTGAGCTCAGTGAATGAGTGCTTGCTTGTATAAACACATGCTCATTCATTGACAGCTCCCAGTCATCTGCAATGGTTTTCTGGGCTGTAGAGAAGGGCAGTGGGCTTCTCTGGTCACCAGCGGGATGTGGGAAATGGTATTGTGGTCCCCTTTGTGGTCCAGAACACCGTTCCCCTATCCCTTCCCCCCATTGGTGACCAAAAAGGCCCCCTGCTCTTTTCTACCCCAAAAAACTTCCATTGATGACAGGGAGCTGTCAATGAATGAGTGCTTGCTTGTAAAAGCACATGCTCATTCACTAAGCTCAGTCGATCTGCCAGTCATGGAGGTGAGTGGAGGGATCTGCCGGTGGCCTGCTCGGGGTCAGGTTTGGGGGGGGTGCAGTGTGGGAGGTTTGATGGCACACTAGACACCAGGGATTAAATAAATAATTTATTATTATTATGGAGGATACAGCCAGCAGGGTCAGTGCCGGATGGGTACCAGACTTGGAATGGTCATGGCAATTGGGGATGGGTTGCAGGTCTGCAGTCAGCAGCAGGGGCAGGGCAAAAGACACCAGGGAAGATATATATTTTTTTTATGTGTGTATTACTTTGTGTGTGGAATGTGGATGTAATGGGCGGCAGGGAGGTGGGCACTAATTCAACAGTGAGGGAGATTGTGGGGGGCCACTAGACACCTGGGAGAGAAGTCGGGCTGCCAACTGGGGGCTGGCTTGCTTTGCGGATTTTTAAGGTACAATTTGCACTTTAATAAATCCCAAAGCAAATGTGAAGCATTTGGTGAAGTTTCCACCAGCTAGACAATTTCATGAAATGCTTCTGGGAGGTGGATTTTGTGAATCTGCCGAAACTTTGCATACAAAGTAAAACTTTGCAACATCTCTACATCCATGGCAGCAGCCAACAATCTTCAGTGGGGTTACCCTTACCACTTAACCAAAACATATCTAAAGTTCAGGTCAAGCTGGAGGTAAAAAGCAAAACATAACATTACTGTTCTTGGGCAGAATAATGCAATGACAGTTTTCCATAGCAGTCTATTCAATAGTATCTGTTCTAGTAGAACACTGTTCCAAAGCATCAAAGATTTTCCCCCAATTCTCGGAGCTGTAGACTTAGGAAGAACTTTAATGTACCATTATAAAATGGTTATTTACAGTGCATTATAGGAGCGTGATGCACGTATGTACCAAGTACCAGCCAATAGGATGAAATACAAAATTGTTTAGATTACAAATCAATGCTTTTAGTTCCAAATAGAATAAAAAAAAATGGGAGCAGACATTTCTTCTTTTAGCTTGACAACGGTTGTTAATACATAACTAGAAAGTGTATTTTAATTTTAGTTCTGTGGCTGTAAGATCACCATCACCAGTTAAAACAGGGAGAAAAAAAAATCACTTTGATGGGTTGTCTATCAGAATATTTCCCCAGTTACACCAGTGCAAGCTGACTGCATATTAGCAGTCTCCTGACTGTTACACTTACACCTGCTTGGTACTGAATGCTCATTATTCAATAATCCAGTTTTCCATATGCTATAAATTAATCAACACCGTATCCTGCAATGCTACACTAAAAGCCATCCCCATCCAGCAGACTCAGCTGGCAATACACTATCGAAATCTTGACTGCTTTTTCCACCCACCCTATCATGGGATATGAAAAACCTTTTAAAATTCCATCAACATATGTCCCAATACTTAAACAACGAAATAATTAATTGTACCTTGATAAAGTTTACTTGCATCAGCAGTGTTGCCACTGTGATCCACTTTCAAATGTTTTGGCAGCCCAACTCCCCAGTCCACATTGAGATCACCAGTACTTTCTTGAATAGTCAGTGTCTCATGTGGTCTCATTCTCTCTAGATGGGTTTTGTGGCAGTTGAAATGTATTTGCAAAGTACCCCATTAAAGTTCTACAACTCATTTATTAAAACCAATCATAATAACCCTGTTATAAAGCTATGAATGACCGAAAAGCCTGAAAATAATGCTTCAAATAAAACAGTGGAAGAAACAGGAGCCCTGACTAAATATTCAGTGCCCCCATAAACTTTACCAATATTAGCAAGTAATTTTGTTATTTTGGCCATGATGAATATACATCACAGGTTTGTTAGCATGTTATTATTTTCCCCACCCTTCACAGAGTTGTGGGACTATTTTCTTACATGCCAAGTAAATTAAATTAATGTAACTTATTTACAGTTTTATTCATGCTGTGGTGCTGTTTATTCTCCCAACCCATTTTATAAGTGCAATAAGACACTCCAGGTCAATGCATTGCACTGTCATAACTGCACCCCCAGGAGTAGTCGGCCTAACTATGCCCCTGGGGTGAACTTATCACAGTGTAATATACTCCTCAGCATGTCTTATTGCTTACCTTGCTTTATCAAAGGTGTTACTTAACATCGCTGGTGAAGGATGACAGAAGTAAGCAGAAAATAACAGTCGTACATTGACAGGCTGTTCATGGTTGTAATGCAGACTCCAAAAGACAAAAGTACAAGCTGATCACTGCTTCAGTAGGTGGTTAGACCCTGTAAGCAGACACTTGATAGCTGGACAAAAAATGGCCTCCATCACTTTACTAATGGACAGGATGGATCATGGACAACACGAGAAGAATGAGAAGGGGACCTCTTTTTTCAGCTCTGGCGCATGCAGCTCTCCACCTAGAGAAAATTAGCTCAGTTCAGTCTGACTGTTGCTCCCATGAGTGGTAAATATACAGCACATAAGCCCCCTCTCCCTACACTTGAACAAAGGCAAATAGCAGTGGATTCCCTCAAATTGTTGCCCATGAGGTGTCACCAGACCTCCTCACAAAATTTTCAGAAGCCATTGGTTTCCCCGGGTTTACACACTGTTTTTTTTTTTTTTATTTCTGAGCAATTGCTTATTTTGCATTATATCTCTTGATTTAAGTTAACCTATTGTAATAGAACTTGGTATAGACATTTCCGTATATGTTGAGAGTACCAGAAACTTGACCATGATGGCCTAATTATACATAAGTTCTGATGTGTGAATGCTGTAATGTTTTTTGATATATTTGCAACATTTATCAAACATGGTACAGCCATTTATATTGATATATAGTTAGGACCACTGGCATCCTAGCCCTGGTGACCCACTTATCTATTGGTGTGCTGTTGTCCACAGTGGCTCTTACCATCTCCAGAAGATCTCCCTTATTAAACCTTTTCTGGAATCAGCAGATCTGGTGACTCTAGTGTACACCCTGGTTACACTATGTCTAGATTGGACTACTGTAACACTCTTTACTTTGGGTTTTCCTTGTGATTATTATGTCATTTGCAGCTGATACAGAAAGCCACAGTCTGGCTGGTTGCTGGGACTTGTCAGTTTGAACATATCATGCCGGCTCCATTTTCTGCACTAGTTACAGGTGAAGTGGTGCATCAACTTCAAGGTGTGCTTGTTAAAGAAGCAGTGCAATGAAATTAGGTAAAAAATGTCAACCCTACCTTTTTTCACTATAAAATATTTCAAGCATCCTCCACTTCTATTTGGTGGAGCAACTTTCTAATTACACCAAAATCTGAGTATATTATAAATGTTTTAATCTGAGGCTTTTTTTCTCAAGAAAAAAATGGCATTCACATTTTGAATAGAAATAGTATTGTAGACCTGGCAAGGGTTAAGATCGAGAAAATCAAAAGGCTCATGGTGCACAGCGTAGTAGGTACCTAGTCTAGTACATTTGACAGGTATGTTAATATTTTTCCTAACTGTAGCTGAAACTGGCTTTTTCGGGGAAAAAAACACATTTTTCATTGCACTGCTGCTTTAACATACAAAGCTCTGCATGGTCTGGATCCAGGCTACCTGAAAGATCTCCTGACTCTTATACTCCAGGTCATCCCCTTCAGTCAGCATATATGAGTCTCCTTCATATTCCCCAATCATGTTTGAAGTCCTCTGGTGATAAGTTTAGTATTGCTGACCCACTTCTCTGAAATGGTCTTCCCTAAGAAATTAGATACTCTCCATCCCTGACATTTTTATCATCATCCTGGAAGACATATTTATTTTTGCTGTGCTTTGGATAATGATGCTGAAGTATAATTCTGCTTTATTTTAATTGTATAGTACTTTTATGAGTGTTTTTTTTAGTTAGACTGTAATGTGCTCAGAGCCCTAGGGAATGGATGCTGTATAAATAAACTTGTCTTGACTTACGCCTGAGTTCCGATACAAGGGCTAATAGGGGTTTAATCCTGGAAACTGGTCCCATGTATTTGCATCACCAAGGATAGCCCAAGAGGGAGAAAAACACATACAATACCTATACAGGTATTTGTGCATGACCCCTAATCCAAAGACAATATTTGTATGTATGTATGCATATATCTATTTAATTACTGGTGACCCCCTTTATCCTATGGTTAAGATGTCTCTTTCAAACACCGTAATACCAGAAAACTGGTTATAATGGCATTCTCAAAACTTTTCTTTCAATAGTGGTGTCCTTAGCTGTCAGTCATTTGTAGCATGCCTCCTCGTTCACGTTACTCTGTTTGTGGACAGACCAAATGGCAGATGAAACATGGTAGCTCTGTTTTACTGTAACCAATGGACTGTACTGATCCTTCACCTTTCTGTGTCATATAGGTACATTTTTAATGTGTTACATTATTTATCTGGTTCATCCTGCCTTGATAAGTTAAAAACCTATCTGGTTGATCTAGCTGTTCATACCATTCGAGCGAGGTTAGACAGCTGCTGCATTGGGAACAAACCATGGCTGACTTCTAACATTGCGGTTCACAGTGCTGTTTAAAAAAAAAAACTTAAGTAAAGAAAAAAATGCTCCTACTGAAAGGGAGATGGGCAAAAGTATATATATATGTGGTGTGTGTGTGTGTGTGTGTGTGTGTGTGTGTGTGTGTGTGTGTGTGACAGAACTGCTCCTGTACCTCTTGGAATCATTCCCTTGTGCCAATATTTATAAAGATTTGTGTTATGGTGATTTTTCACACACCCTCAGTGTGTGATATTCTCATAAACCCCTTGAACTTCGCTCTTGGGGTTTATGGATTATCACACTCCTCAGGTGTGTGAAAAATCATAACACACAGCCGCACAGTCATTATTCTCTATATCTACACACACACACACACACACACACACCCCTTCTGCATTTGTAGTTTCACCTCTGCTGATGTAGATGCCTCTATTGTTCTAAATGATGACAAATATTATGGGGTCTTGCAGTGACTTTAAACAAGTCAACTGTGTGGTAGTAGGTACAATAATGAAAACCTCAAACTTGACCACACTTTCAAGGTAGCATCTGCTAGAGGAAAGTGGAGCATAACATCACATAGACATCATAGGGTATTGGGATAATATGCTTTTACACATCAAGTAACTATTGATAAAAATGGCATGGGGAATTGGTTATTATTAAGGAAATAATTAGAAAGAGAATTGGGTAGGGAGGAAGGGAATCAGAAAATAACAATCTCTATACACTGTATAAATAATACATGGCTAGAGTTGCTGGATATTTTATGCCATGATACTTTGTCTTGAATGGCACTGCCTTAATATACAGGGGCATAACCAGGTTTTGGTGGGGGTTGCAAATAATTCTAGTGAGGTCTGGGGGCATGCTCCCTTGGAAACTGTTGAAAATTCTGGAGTTAAATGATGCATTTTAGTACACTTTTAGGCAATAGCTGCTGAGTTACAAAATGCTTCAAAATTCAAGCTGTCAGTCTCATCCATCCCCAGTCCCAGATCTTTCAGCTGAACTCAGGATTCTTTTCTCCCTTTTGATATTTCCATCTTTCTCTGATCTCCTCCCATTCTGTTACCATCCCTACATCACATTCGATGTTTTTCCATCCCTTCTGTTTTTTTGTTTTTTAATTTTCACTTCTGTTTCTCCTATCACCTTATCTTTTATGTTCCACCTCTCCCATTGCATGTATTTCCCCTTTAAGTTTCAACTTCTACCTCTTCTCTATTTCTTCACTTTGTTTAATATTTCTCACTTAACAGGTTAATCATAAAAATGTATGCTTTCATTTTTCAAGTCATTCTCACTACATGAAGTTTGTCCTAACCAAAAACATAAAAGCTCAAATAGATTTTGTCCAAGACAGGGAAGAGTCACATTATGAAAACAATTGTAACTAGAACACCCATACATTAAACAGCAATATGAGCCAGCCCAGTGGCATGGAGCCCTGAGACACTGGATGCCTTACCTCCCCCCACACTGACCACCAGGGTTCAGAAACAAGCCTGAGCGACGAGGGTTTTGCTGGGGGGAGGGCGAGGAGTGAATTAAGCTGCTACAAGGCAGTGCTCCTCTCCTGAGGAGGGATGTGGGCTTCCCTGGCTCTTGGCTGCCACCAGGTGGAGGCAAGGTGGTAGTGCAAAACTGAAAAGGCAGCCAGCTATTATCCAGGTGGGAGGAAGGGGCCATCACTGGGGTCATGGGGTGCATGCATGCCTCCATGTGCATGTGTGACCGTGTTCTGGGGTCCTGAGATAATGCAGAAAAACAGAAAATGGGGCACCAGGGCATGCTCAAAGAAGCCCTGACATCAGTGGGAATTGAGATCCTTCACAGGAGGACTGCAGCTTGCCTGTTCCAGAGCCCCAATGGAAAAAAAAAACAGCAACATGGAGTCGAGGTACAGGGTTAGCATGGTCATGAAGTGAGATTATGGCCAGGAATGAGGATGGCTAGCTATCACACAAGCAGCCTGGGTGGTTAAAGAATGCTTTGATAGAACTGCAGACCCACTCAGAAAAGTTAGCATGGTCATAAAGATTTGAGCTTCTGGTTGTAAATTTTCAATCATTAAATAGGCATCCTGGTGAATAAGGAATCCTATGATAATGTGAGCCAGGAACAGGTAACACTGTCAAGAAGTGTCAGATGCCCCCCCCCCCCCCATCTCTTGCCATTTATTGCATCTTCAGGCTTATAATTTTTAAGTTGCTTTTTATTTTTCTAATCGGCCACCCAAATAATCTAATGGGTAAGAGACACCACAGAGTGTGGTACTTTTGTTCAGGAATAATTACTTGCTGCCTGCTCTGTTGCTGCCATGATCTGCGAGTGTGGAACTTGGGCTGGGGAGCTACTTGACTGTTGCAGACTAGCTCAAGCTTACCTGAGCTACAGCTTATTCTCCATTGACCACCCACCCACCAACTGAGACCCAGCCAAGGGAGAGGGAGATGGTCCAAATTCTTTAATTCTTTATGCTGCTGAAGTGAAGGACCATTAAGTGCAAGTGAGACAGAGAAATGATGAGCTGCTCAGTTCACCATCAGGTGGGAAGTAACTATGTCATGTGACTGGATTGCTATTTATCCTCCACCATCTGACGGACTCCTCCATGGATCATGTGACCTGCAGCTATTCCAAGAGTTATTAAGAGTCATGAATATGCAGCATAAGCTACACCCCTGCCGGGGACAGGACAGCTCAGTCTAAGCTGCCCTGTCACCTGTCAAGGGTGTGGCTCTGTGTTGCATATTCATGAGCCTTTCATGACTTGTTCACCTACTCCTTCTCCCTAGCCCAGTTATTTAAACCATTGAGTCAGGAGTTTTTAAACATCAAAGAAAGGTGGGGGGGTCTATGCTTCCAGGATCCCCCCAGACTACTTCCCTGATAGGTGGTGAGAGGTGAATCTGTCTGAACGTTTTTCACCTGCACCAGAGTTGATTTTGTTACAAAAAGCAAAGCAGGATAAGGACTGTCAAAAAATTATTTAGTCTGCACAGTAACGTAAAGAAAAAATGAAATGTATCTGGATTAGTCATTTTCTATTTTCTTTTGTGGTTGCTTTACTGTCTTCAAATGCTTTTCCAGGTGAAATACACAAAAGCAAGAAAAAGTAGGCATTGAAAGATGGAAGAGTGAAATATTTGCCACAGCACAGTGAAATATTTGCCACACCATAAGGCATAAAGCTAAACATATAGAAGGCAAAAATGGATAGCTCCTCATTAAATAGGCGAAAGTAGAACTAAAATACAGAACAAAAGTTTAAAAATGTATTACTAAACATTTTTAAACCATTTAAGTTTAATATATTAAATATATGGAAAATAAAACAACATCATACTGTATAACAGGGTATAGCAAGCATGTGTCAGTCCCACATGTTTGCTTGCTTCAATTTGCTGTGTAGGTTTTTGACATTAATAGTGCAGAGGCAATAACACAAGTTATTATAGTGAATTTGTCATGATTGGGAAATTAAGAGGGTCACATATAAAAATGTTGTTTTCTTAGAAAGTGACCTTGAATTTTCAAAATAATATTTTGTCTTGCCCTAGTGCATATATGTGTGTGTGTGTGTATATATATATATATATATATTTTTTTTTACCAGGAGAGACACACTAAGCTGAAGCTTGTTTACAGGAGCAACCTGGGAGCAAAAGGAAGTTAAGTGACTTGTTCAGGGTCACACAGTATGCAAGTGGGTGCTATGGGATTCATGTGTGAATATGACAGGTATCATTTATGAAAAGTGACCCAAAACATTGTTTTTGGGAATGACTGCAAAAACACATTTTGGAGGGGAATTCGATAATGACACCTGTCATGCACATTTGATGGGGTAAAAACATGAGTATGTTGAAAATGTGGGTTAAAAAGAAAAATATTGCAAAGTTATGAGTAAACATTGAAAAATGTCAATGTTTGTTAATGACTTTGTTTTTTTTTTGTTTGTTTTGTGCTTTCTGTTTTTCAAATTTGACCTCAGATGTTCAATATTGTCTTGTTATTATATAATCATATGAACATGAACGATCTCATTTTTTAAATCCTGTAAAAAATGCAATTTTGTGCCAGAGTATGAAAAGAAGTTTTAGAAAGGATTTGAAAAAATGATGCATTTCATGTTCATGATGGTGGGATAGAAAAATGGCTTTCTTGAAAATGTTGAATCACAATGTGTTAAAATAGCAAAGCTATGAGTAAGCACTGAAGAATTTCATTTCCTCATCATAACTTTGTTGTTTTGAGATTGTGACCACAAATTTTCAACATACTTTTATTATGATCCCACCTCATGATCAACACCAGTGAAATTGTTTTTAAGTCCTGTTAGAAAGGAGATTTTTGTGGGGAGACTGGAAAAAAGTTAGCATTGTTCATGAGGCAGGGGAAAAAAGGCATGTTGAAAAGTTGGGGATAAAAATCTAGAAAAATAGCAAAGTTATGAGAAAATGTTGATGAATTTCAACATTGATTCACAACCTATGGGACAGAAATAGTGGCTGTGCACCCCCTGTCCAGTCACATGAAACTACAATTTTTGGCCCAATTGGCCCTCTTTATCAAGCCTCATCCCTAGAAGCTTCCTCAGTGGGCTGGTGGCATCGTATTTATAGGCTGCTAATCTCATGAAAAGTTACATCCTGCAAAGACTCCCACCATGTGCAGGCAGTGATCCATTTTTTCTATTTAGTTCACAACTTTCATTTTTTTGCTTTTATATATTTTTTTCCTACTTTATTTCTGCCATGGTCTTTTTTAGCCCCACACTGACAAACCCTATCAGTGTCATCTTTCAAATATCCCTGAAATGAGTGTTTGCAGTGAATCTGCTGTGCACTGCAAACACCCATATGGGGAATAGGGGGAATTGAACATTGACACCCATAATGTTCAATAGATTTGGACTAAAAAAGACTTAGGAAAAAGTATGAAAAAATGTTAAGCTGGCCTGGTGGCAGTGAGGGTTGAGTTACTGGATGCCACACCTCGCGCCATGCCGGCGACCCAGGTTTGGGAACAGACTCGGGTCACCGAGGGTTGGCAGGGGTAGGAGAGGATTGAGCATCCAGAGGACTGCTCTCCTCTGCTGGGGAGGATTGGGGAGTTTACCTCACTGTGTAGCAGCCCCCAGTGGAGACTGAGAGCACTACAGAAGAAGGCACTGTAGATGGGCCCAGATAACCAGGAAAAATGGCATCTCAACCGACCGGACAATGGCCACCTAGACCCTCACCACCACTGAGCCCTGGAACAGCTGGGACTGACCACAGCAGCACCCAGGGCCAGGAAAGGTAAGCCACAAGGTACATTCTCTTTGGAAGGGGAGGACCTATCCGACAAAGAGATATATTGGATTACCCTGTAGAGTGGCTTCAATGTGAGGCAGAAGCTGGTGATGGGGTTCTCGGGGAGGTGAGAGTGTCCCTGGTGGCCCAAAGGGGAGGCCAGTCAAGATGAAGGAAGGAGTACAAACAAATAATGCATATATATATATATATATATATATATATATTAAAAACAAGAAAGATAAGACTTAAAAGACCCCTCCACCCCAGATATGAATTGGCACATATTCCCCATTCATTTCAATGGGTATTTTCTTTAAGTCATAACTTTTTGTTTTATGATATTTTTATAGACTTTTTCTCCAACAAGTTATTTCCTAGCCCCATGGTGATAAACACTATGGGTGAGAATGTTCAAATCTCCCTGAAATGGGTGTTTGCCACACACTCCAGTGAACTCCACAAAAATCTCATTTTTGGAGGAAGGATTTGACAGGTGACATTCATAGGGTTTGTCAGGGTGGGGCTAAAAACCCTTAACAAAAAAAAGTGGATAAAGGTATATATATATATATTTTTAATTATTAACTAAGCAAACAAAAAAAAACCCACAAATGAACTGACAGATTAAAATGACTGGTCCCTTTTAATTTCAATGTGGTTGTCCATCAAAGAAGCAGTGCTTCAATGACTACAGAAGATTTGACATCGAGGGACAGCAACAGTTACTATGAGGGACAGGGATGGATGCTATTGGGTGGGGGGAGGACAGTGGTAGTTTGCACGGAAGATAGGAAAGTGTTTATTGTTTATTCAACATTTTGAGGATTACCTTTGAGCCAAGTGCTCATTTGCATAGGTTTCATGTCAAATATAGTCACAAAAACATTACAACTACAATATGCATTTCTTTGGAAGAAATGGAGTTGAGTCAGGTTCAAAGCACTTAAAAAAGAACAATTACATACAGTACAGTTTTGAAGAAAGCAATACAGATTGTTGTATAAAAAGCCACAGGTTATGTACAGAGAGAAGCCAAATAAAACCGTTTAATGGTTACATTTGCATTGGACTGCAAAAGCAGACTACAAAGACTCTTAAACTGATTACACTAGCAGAGATTCAACAGTGTAGGGATTTTTATGTTTGCTTGCAAGCATGTGCAAGAAACATAATGCCACCATACGAAAATTCGTAGGTGTGCCTCCCCCACTTCCAATGCCCTGCTGCCTTTTGTAGGTGCGGCAGCACCACGCCAATGAATGTAGGAGCTGTCTATGACAGCCATTCAGATGCAGTGGCATACAGCTGAAAGCAAAAAACCACGCAGTCAGTGGTGGTAATGTGTAAGCACTTTGCATACTACCATCCGGCAGTATGCAAAGTGCCTACATGTTGGCACTGCATTGAAACAGCTTTCATAGACAGATCCATCCCCCCGCAACAAGTAGCATGCTGGGAGCACACCCCAGTGTGCTCATGTGCTCCCCTCCCCACACACTGTATGGCCGACAGGGGTGCCCAATCCCCCATTAGCTCAGCTGGGCTCCCCTTCCAACAGAGTTCCAGGTGCTATGCTGGGAGCCCACCCCAGCATGGCAGCAGTCCATAAGCCCGCCGAGGGTGCCCAATCCCACATCGGCTTCAATGTATGCCCCCCAACAAACTTCCAGGTGCCACACTGGGAGCACACCACAGTGTGGCAACAGTCCGTACAGCCAATGGGAGTGTCCTGTCTGCCAATGGCTCCACTGCCCCCCCAAACAGCCTCCCAGCTGCCACACTGGGAGCCCACTCCAGCGTTGCAAAAGTCCCGTGTCATCTTTAAAAAAAAAATGCCCTGCAAGAAAAAACAGTCCCTCACTTACTTTCTTGAGCCCCCTGCCCCCATCCATGCCCACACTTTGTGTACCCTGCCTCCCCACACCCCCACCTCACCCCATACATACCTCCGGAGTCCGGCTCGATTATCTTCAGTGGACCGGGAACAAGTCTGCACTCTTCAAAGTCGACCACAAACTGAGAAAATGACAGTAAGCTGTATAATGGAGTAAATAGGGTTTTTTCAACTTTGATGCATATTCTAGGCATTTTTGGGAATTTTTTTCACCAAATTTTCAAAATGAGATTCTTGGGACCCCACCTCATGAATTCTGGCACTGTCAATTTGTTATTCGGTCCAGAAAGATGATTTTGCAGTCATTGCGTGGAACCACCTTTTGGGACCAGTTTACAAAATGACAGTGTCACAGTTCATGAGGTAGGCCCTCAAAAAACCTATGTTGAAAATTTGGTGAAAAAATTTCCCCAAAATGACTGTTTTTCGATAGTGCATTGCGCAGTTCCTATGCACGCTTGTAAGTTCACAGATTTTTAATATCTTCACTCCAGATTTTCAAAATTGACAGTTTACTACACCTCCTTATGAGCAGTACAGCTGTCATTTTTCATCTCACCCAAAATGTGTTTCCATGCATGTAGGCGCACAATGCGCAGATCGTGTTCAAAATCAATGTTCAGGACAGATTAAAAATCACAGTGACACCATTCATGATCAGAGGTCTTAAAATGGCTATATTAAAAATTTGGTGACAAAAGTCCATAAATTGACTGTGTTACGAGCTAGCATTGTGCAGCTTCCATGCACCCTGGTAAGTTTATGAATTTGTAATATTGTCAGTCCAGATTTTTACCAATGGCATTTTTCCACACTTCCTTGTGAACAGTACAGCTGTCATTTTTCACAGTGACACTGTTCATGAGCAGAGGTCCCAAAATGCAAGTGTTGGAAATCTGCTGTAAAAAAATCCATAAACTAATTACATTACGGGTGTACGTTCCACAGTTTCTATGCATGTTCTTGACTTCACAAGTTTTTTTTTATGTTTTCACTGCAGATATTCAACATTGCCATTTTTACACCTCTCCATGAACAGTACAGCTGTCATTTTTCACATCCTGTTTGAAATGTGTTTTCGTACCTATGGTGCCAAATGGCGTTGTCACTGTACAAAATCAGCTTTTGGCTAACAAACTGATATTGCCACTGTTCATAAGGTGGGGTTCACAAAACACCCATGTTGAAAATTTGGAGTGAAAATACCAATGAAAGCCTGAAGCATTAAGGTTTTCCGACCATAGCGCCCAAAACTGTAGAGACTAACAGGCATCAGAGGTGTGACTTGGGATTGTCACCTGTAATGCTCGTACCCTTCCACCCCCACCCACACCCTGCAGTCAGTAAGAGGCATCGAGGTGTGCCTTGGACTCTTCGGCCCCAAAGTTCCCCCAATTGTCCTATACTACACCCATCTTACCATATTTCCTGATGGAATGGGGTAAGCATAAGGGCCAAAGACCCCAAGGCACTCCGTGACACTTGTCAGTGTCTGCAGGTAGGGTGTGGTGAAAGGGTGTGGCCGTTATGCCTGATGACCCAAAGACACACCCCAATGCCTGTCAGTCTCTGCAGGGTGGTGGTGGGGTTGGCTTCAGTTCAATACTTCTCTGCCATTCTCATTATGCAGGTCTCTAACTCCTACACTACCAATGCCAATGCCAGCAAGCAAACATTCAGCATTGACAAATGCTTGTTTTTTTTTTTATTTTAAGAGTATGGGGAATGGGGATACTGAGACAGACTTTCTTGGGGGGCATCAGTAATGTGCCCTGGTAGCAAAATTTGGCACCCTGACCATCAGACTGTAGTTTGGTGATAAATGTACAGAAATGGTGGGGGGGGGGCATGATCTCCCACACCCGTATGCAAAATCTGCCGCTGAATGTTAGATATTTTAACTTGGAGACCTTGCAAACATTTTACTACATCATAAGAGATTAAAAAAACAAGAACTGGAAGGTAAGTCTGAGAGGATCATGTTGCAACTTTAACTTTTGCACCATATTTAGCATCTCTAATGCTGTAAGTTGCGGGGTTTTTGGACATCTTTACGGTAATTTAAATAAAATATTCAAGCAATAGCATTAAGGTAATTAAAATTTTGTAGCACTTTTATTTCAGGCATGGGGTATTTTGGAAGTGTCATTGTCGCTTAGTTTTTGGCTCACTGTGAGGGTTTGTGTTGTCAGTCAGCTGATCATGATGCATCTCAACTGCTTGCTGGGTGGCATCAAGCAGATGAAAGGACTGAGCCACTCTGTGATAGGAAAAAACACAGATGACAGTGGCTCAATGGACACATTTTAACCTTCTAGCAAGCAAAGGGTGCATTTACCAGGGTGGGGAAAGTCAGAAAGAACAAACACTGGAACTCAGCAACCCAGTCAGTACTCCATAGTTCCAAATACAGCTTGTAGTTGCTATATAACACTTAAATCCACAAGCATGAAACAGCATCGGAATGAGTGTCAATAGATAATCTAATTAACGTGCAGCAGCACAATACTGCTTGCTCTGTTGCAATGCTCCATTTTAATTAAATTATCTATTGACACTCGTTCCGATGCTGTTTCATGCTAGTGGACTTAAGTGTTATAGAGTAACTGCAAGCAAAATTTGGGGCTATGGAGGAATGACCCGCTGTTTCATTGCATAAAGTTTCTGCCCAGCAAGCAGAGAACAGTGTCATGATCTGACTCGCTGACCATGGAGCTGTCATTGTTGAGCCCACTGCAGCCTAAACTGAACTGGACCTGACAATGACACAACTCTGAAACCCCCTTATTGTAACAAAATGTTTGCTGCACATGCAGAAGCAAATATAAAAAGTATATTGATATACTGTTATGGCAGTAGCGTAATAAATTATATATAGATAGAACATTTTAATTAAATTAAACCAAAAATTACTGTATATGTAAATTTACTGTATCCTACCATGGGGTCCACCAGATAAACTCATGTTCAAAATGCACACTGTGAGGACACCCCAAAAGCGTATGGTTGAAAACCGTGCTAATATAAACCAACTCCAAACGCTGTTTTGACTGTGTGGCTTTTAACTGCAAGCGTGTTTGTTTATTTATTTTTATTTATATTTTATTGAGTTTTTAAACAACAATATCCCAAGACAAAGAGAAGTAGAACATAACAGTAACACTTGGTCACCTAGCCAGAGTGTAACCACTCCATGGCAATACAATCTAAGAGCACCTATGGAGAGAATAATAAAGTCCATAACCTCAAGAAAAAAGAAACACACTGTTACTAACTAAGTCCGCTGAACTATACAAAGTTTCAGCTATATAGGCTTGTATAAGAATGTCTAAGAGTATCCCAAGAAACTCAAAAGAGGTCCTGCTACTGGGGCAAAGAATTTAAAGCAATTCCAATACACAGCCCTGAAAGGTACCACAAACAAAGGGAAAAAAAGGAGATGAATCCCATTAGTCTTAAAGGCCTTGCCCAAGGCCAGAAAGAGCACCCACTAGTGGTTTCCGTTAGTACAGACTACTCCTGGACTTGAACAGGGAGTAAGCCATAACCTCCCCCTCAGAATGGGGATACCCAAATAATCCAGGAAAGTATGCCAGACATGGGCAAATTTCTCATATTTATTAACGGCAACATAAGACATCCATTCAAAGCCCTCCACCCCAAGCATACTATCAATTCATTCAGCCTTGGTAGAAATTTCTACTGACCTCGAATGGCACAATAAGAGGTGCTTGTCCTTGGTTATGGCTGTCATAAACCAGGCACATTGACAGGATTTAACATATTGAAATTTCCAAGTGTTCCCCAGTACATAGAAACATAGAAGTTGACAGCAGATAAGGACCGCAAGGCCCATCCAGTCTGGCCATTTCTTTTTCTACCTTATTAATGTGACATCAGCTTTTGATCTGTCATTGGTCTATCTATTCGAACCCATCTGTATTGCTCCCTTATGCCTATCCCATGCCTGTTTGAAGCCATGCACTGTATTCATATCCACCACTTCCTGAGGTAGGCCATTCCATGAATCCACCACCCTTTCCATGAAAAAGAACTTCCTCACATTTCCTCTTAATCTGCCTCCCTCTAATCTCATGCTGGGTCTACTTGTCCTGCTATTTTTTTTTATACTGAAAGATGTTGGACTCTTTCATCTTGTTAAGGCCCTTAAGGTGTTTGAATGTTTCGATCATATCACCTTTCTCCCTCCTTTGCTCTAGGGTATAGATACTGAGCTCCGTTAATCTGTCCTCATATGTTTTCTGATGGAGTCCCTGCGCTATTGTGGTTGCCCTTCTCTGGACTGCCTCAGTTTGGTTAATGTCTCTGTGAAGGTGTGGCCTCCAGCACTGCATGCAGTACTCCAGATGGGACCTAACCAGTGTCTTGTAAAGAGGGATTATTACCTCCCTCATATGACTTGTGATACCCCTACTAATACACCCCAACATCCCCTTAGCCTTACCTACTGCTTTAGTGGTCTGCTTGGATGATTTCAGGTCATCTGTGATGATGATGATGTCAAAATCTCTTTCTTCCCTTGTGACTGTCAGCAACTCCTCTCCCAGCCTATAGGTGGCTTCAGGGTGTCTCTTCCCTATGTGCATGATCTTGCACTTCTTTGCATTAAACCTCAGTTGCCACTCTTCTGACCATTTTGCCAGTTTATCCAGATCTCTTCTCATTCTGCCCACCCCATCTGGATCATCTACTCTGTTGCATATCTTGATGTCATCTGCAAACAGACAAACCTTACCCTCCAGTCAGTCTGCAATGTCACTGATGAAGATAATGAAGAGGACTGGCCCCAGGACTGCTCCCTGAAGTACCCCAGATGCGACTTGCTTCTCTTCTGACTGTATGCTGTTAACCACCATACTCTGTTTTCTGCCCATCAACCAGTTTGCCACCCATGTGACCCACTTCTGACCCACCCGAGCCTACCCAGCTTATTAATCATTCTTCTATATGGAACAGTATCGAAAGCTTTGCTGAAGTCAAGGTAGGTGACATCAACTGTTCCCTCTTGGTCCACCACTCTGGTTAACCAGTCAAAGAAATCTATGAGATTAGTTTGACAGGACCTTCCTGTTGTAAACCCATGCTGTCTTGGATACTGTACTCCTATGGATTCCAGGTGTTGCACTATCCTTTCCTTAAGGAGTGCCTCCATAATCTTGCCCACTACTCAGGTAAGACTGACTGGTCTGTAGTTCCCTGCCTCCTCCCTACTACCATTCTTGTGGAGCCGGATCACATGAGTCCTTCTCCAGACTTCTGGGTCCTCTCCTGTGCTCAGAGACTCACTAAACAGTTCTGATAATGGCTCTGCTAGTTCCACCCTTAACTCCTTTAGTACTCTGGGATGTATGCCATCAGGTTCCATTGCCTTGTCCACCCTGAGCTTATCGAGCTCTTGTAGGACCCTTTCTTTTGTGAAGGGACTAGTGCACACCTCCCTCCTCCCTGTGTCCATGGTGCTGAGCTATGGGCCCTGCTCTACCTCCTCTTCAGTAAATACTGAGCAGAAGTATCTATTTAGGATAGATGCTTTTCCTTAGTCCTCCTCCTTACACACACTCTTATCCCCTTTGATCTTAGTAATACCCCCTCTGGACTTTCTCATTTCACTAATGAATCTGTAGAAAGTCTTGTCACCTTCTTTTACTGTTTGTGCTAGTGTTTACTCTGTTTAGGCCTTTGCCTGCCTTATTGCCTTCCCTGCTTCCCTTAGGGAAGTTTGGTATACCTCCCTATCTTCATCCCACTGCGTTCCCTTATATTTCCTTAAGGCCAGTCTTTTGGCTCTGACCTGTTCTGCTACTGTTTTTGAGAACCAAAGTGGTTTCCTTCTTCTTTTGCACTTTTCTCTCTAACACAAAAGGATGTTGCTTAAGTATTGCATCCTTAATGCTTGTCCACTTTCCTTGTACCCCCTCACCTGTATTTCTTCTTGCCGGGCTAGCTTAACTCTGTTGCCCATCTTATCAAAGTCAGCTCCTCTGAAGTCCCATATTTTTGTTTTGAAATGGGATGATTTAGTTCTAGTGGCCAAATTGAACCATACCATGTGATGGTCACTGACCCTCAGGTGACCTTCTACCTGGAGATCTGTGATCTTTTCCCTGTTAATCAGTACTAGATCTAGGATAGCCCTGTCTCTTGTGGGTTGTTGTACCAGTTGTTTGAGGCTCTCCCCCTGCAGGGACTCCACTATGTGTCTAGTTCTGGCAGATGTTCCTGCTGGTATTAACCAGTCTGTACCACAAGCAAATCATCTGTCTGTATATTAACTACCAGAATCTGCTCCATTATCTGTACCACCCCCTTCCACCATTATAACATTTTGGAACAATCCCACAATAGATGCACTAATGTGCCCCTATCTTTGTCACAGTGCCATCACCTTGAATGAGGAAGGAGTTTCATAAGGTATAGGGAGGCAGGGGTTCTGTATCACAGTAATAATGTTTTCAATTGCATCAGTCAACCTGCAGAATCTTTGCACACATCATACTGTATGTGTTAGCCAAGGTGGTTTTCTATTCTTCCTCCTCAAGGGGATGCCCCAGCATATGTTCCCACCTCTGCTGTAATTTACTCACATCCAGAGCAGCCATCTCCTGCAGTACCTTACAAATAGTCCGTAGTTTGGGGAGGGTAGAAGAACCCCAGGTCATATTCCCCTTCCCAAAAACCTTGTCCCATAAATCTGAAACTGGTATCTTAAGTGAACTCCCTGCAATAGAACCTACCATATTTTGTAATTGAAGGTACCTCCCGTGATGTGGTGGGAGAGGGAGAATTGAAGCTGGTGCTCTTGAAACAACTTAAAGCAACCCATTGTAACCAAGAAAAGGTCTCTTACCCTCATGAGACTCTTTTACCATAGCAGACAAGAGATGGGAACTCCACTCATGGTCAGTTGGTTTTTATGCCATAATGGCCAAAGAAGAAGGGGCAATTTCAAGTCAGTTTCTAAATATTTCATAACCAGTTTCCAAACATATAACACATATTCCTGAATGGGTAAATGAATGGTAAAGTTGGTAGGGTTCCATAAGCTACACTCTGTGGGGAAGGGGATTAGGATCCCAATATCTTTCCAAGACCAACCAATGGACGGTGGACTCCCATTGTCTGAATGGAGCCAGAGACAGATATGACATAATCCCACTCCTATGTAGTATCCCTGAAGCCAGGGTGAAGCAAAGTCTTCAATGCTATAAGGCACCATCAGCCTTTTCATGGAGATCCTGAGCTTCTGACCTGTCCAATAAAAGGAAGAAATCACCAGTATAAATTGGCACCACCAACTCTCTGGTATTTTGTGTGGGAGATATCATATAACATACAGTATCTTAGGTAGGAAAATCATTCTAAGGGCTTTAACCTTACCCCACAAATACAAGTGGAGGTGCTTCCACCTAACTAAATCTCCTTTTAATTTGTTCAGTAAAGCAGAAGATTCAGAGTAGGCCAGTTTGAAATATGGGGCAATGTAAGTATCCCTAAATATTTTATAGGGCCAGTGGCTCAACTTAGTCTGTGTACAGTTGATGGTGGGACCATATTCCCGGGGCCCACAGGGAGAAACTCAGTCTTGCTCTGATTTTTTCATGACCCTGAAAGGGAAGAGGAAATATTGAGCAGTCAATCGGGTTGGGCAAGGGATGTCTCCATACTCCTCAGCATCAGCAAAACACAATCAGTGAATAACACAGTTTTGTAAATTTGAGACCCCATCTGTATACCCTCAATCTTGCAGGAGATTCTCTGATTTTCTGAGCTAATGGTTCAATAACAAGCAGGAGATGAGCCAGGAAGGGGGACATCCTTGACACGTTCTCCTACCTAAATGGAAAGTTTGAGAATTCTTACCATTAGTTAAAGTGACACCAGGGGAGCAAAAATATGTAACCTGAATCCAATGGATGAACTGGGGACCAAAACCATATTTCCTCAAGGTTGCTAGTAAATAAGGCCATTCAACTGAATCAAATGCATTTTCTGAATCAAGGGCCACCACTGCTGTTGTTCCAGAAAGTCTTTGAGAGACACAGAAAAAGTTAACTAGTCAGCAAATGTGGTCCACCCTTTCCCTTCCCCCAACAAATCCCACTTGATTGGGATGAATGAGAGTAGGCAGGACTTGGCCATCTTATTAGCCAGGACTTTTGCCAACAACTTATAGGAGAGACACCAGGTGATGACTCATGTAGTGATAAGGATCCTTGTCCTTTTTAGGTAAAATGGAAATAACAGCATCGTACATTAAAGGAGAAGCTTGCCCTGATTCCAGATGACCTTTATAACCTCTGTAAGCAATGGGTAGAGTATGTCCCCCACCACTCTGTAAAATTCGATAGGACATCCTTCTGGACCTAGGCTCTTTCCTACCTGCACCTGCCCTATAGTAGTCTTAATCTCCTCAGATGATCCTTGGAAAGACAGGAAAGGGTTAAGGAATCAAGGAATGCCTGTATACCTGCTTCATCTCCATCTGTGTCCCTTCTAGTAGAATATAATTGACAATAAAAATCATAAAAGACCAAACTGCTTCCCTCATGGTCCCATATCAGACCTCCAGTCATCTGAATCCCTGGAATGATCCTGTTATTCTCCAGTTTTTTAAGCTTATATGCTAGTAGGTGGCCTGCCTTTTCACCCCCCCAATAGGTTTACATACAAACCTAGCTCTGGCTGCTACATATTCATCAGATTAAGTAGGAAGCTTAAATCCTGTATACGCGTTATCAAGGAAGGATCTCGAGAACCCACTTCGTGTTGACTCTTCAAGGCTTCTAACTGTGGCTCTAATGTCCTAAATGTATCCTGCCATTCCTTTTTGTGCACCAAGGAGTTTGAAATTACCCTGCCTCAGATGTAGGCATTCAGACCTTCCCAGACCCACTGAGGGGCCACCTCACTTGTACAGTTCTCCCTCAGATATTCCTAAACCTCTTCCCCTCAGCCATTCCCAAAAAGAGCTGTCCAAGAGAAAACTAGTATTACACCTTCAGTGAGTTATTTCATCACCCTGATTCCCTGTAATCATCCATGTTACCAGGGAATGATCTGAAATAAGTATGGGCTCAATGGACACATGAAGGTTTGTCCCAATAAGACCTGGGATACCAAAAGGAAGACAATATGACTATATGTCTGGTGGACTATAGAGTAAAACGTATAATCCCATGTCTCAGTGTTACAAAGGCACCAGATGTTACACCACCCATGATCTTCCTTTAGCTGAGATAAAGCCCTGGTGCCTGGTGTGGTCAACCTTGTGGACGTACCACTGCTGTCGTAGACTGGGTCAAGGACTTCATTCATGTCACTCCCAATTATCAGGGCACCTTCAGCCTTGTCATGAAGCATTTGAGAAAGTTTATGAAAAAACAATGCTCTATCTTCATTAGGGCCATATGCTGTGACTAAGGTATACCGGCATCCACCAAATGACCCAGAAACCAAGATTCATTGACCCTGGAGAATCACGTACCACCTGTCCCATAACCCAGTTCAGCCCCATAGCTATTAATATCATTATCTCTTCCTTTTAGACGTACATGAAGCTGTGTATACCTATCTTTTCCAGCTAGGCTGAAGGGGCTCCTCCTCCATTGAAAACAAATGGGTCTCATGTAGAAAAACAGTTTGACCACCCAGCTTCCTAATATGTGTGAGCACTTGCTTATGCTTAATCAGCCTATTCATGCCCCACACATTCCAGGTTAGCACTTTAACTGGTGCCATAGCTACAAGAAACCCACCGAGACATATCGCCCCACTGCCCCTTAAAACCCCAGCAGCAGCAGTACCTCACCCAACAAGCTGTAATCCTGCAGACAATTAGAAAAATATAAAAACTGTAACAAGACCCCCAAACCTCAATGAACTATACACATTAAGGAAGAGAAGCATAAGATACCCATACATATGTAGAACTCATCCAGGTACTCTCCTTGTCATGCCCTCTGCCCTACCGTTGTTATCCCTTAGAACCAACTATAAGTCTTTATCCCCTTCCCATGACCAGTGGTAATGCCTGAATGCCCCAGTCCAAGATAATTATGCCAGAGGTCCCGAATACTCCAACCCTCAGTCCAGGAACACAGTCTGTGGCACCAGAGATCCTAATAAAAAAAAAAAAATACCCCAAAGCAGGTAAGCAATACCCCCAAGAAACTACGAACATGCTAAGATATCCCCTGCCTTGCTCCCCATAATCACAACCTGTAGTCCCCAACCAAATAAGAATAATTAATATAAACAATGTACATGGAGCAGAACAGGTAACAGGTTAACACATCTGAAATGTCCCTCCACCCCCCCGCCAACATATACATGGTCCTTCAGTTTGTAAGCATTCAGTCAAATAATGAGCAGCACTCTAGTCCAAAATAAATCTCATTTATAGAATAAATTAAAATTGAGGTCTGAACCATAGTAATACTCAGCAGCCATATTAATGGTCATTGAACACAAGGTCCAAGCAAAAATCACTTAGTCTATGTGAAAGTCCCAGTACAGCTCAAGAGTAGAAAAGACCCCTTCCCCCCATCCACCTTCTGTTACCAGTAATGAGCCATTCCATAGGTCATGAGAACAAATAGCCCTCATCCACTGCCCTCGAATCAGTTCATGGAATCTTCATCTCTTGGGAGGTCTGCTGAAACTGGGTCCAATGATCCTGCTGCCTCCAGCTGTAGCGACAATGGGAGTGACCTTCCCTTTGCTCATTGTGACTGGGGGGCCACTCCCTCCCTGGTCATCTGTAGTCTTCATCTGTTGCTACACTGCTCTGCTCCTTGAGAAAATGTAAATCTTCTGCAGGTGAAGGAAACCATTCCACTTTACCATGGGCCAGTGTTTTTAGAGTGGCCAATGGTATCATAAAGCACTTAAGTCCTTGTTCTCTAGTTCAGTCATGGGCCTGGTCAAAAGCCTTCTTTCAGTCTATCATTTGTTTTGGAATGTCCTGGTGAAAAATAAGTCAGGACCCATTGCTACAAATACCCTTTCTGGCCCTACCACCCCCTTAAGACTTTTTCCCCGATCAATGTACTGGAGCAATTTGAGCATTACTGCCACAGTCTTGTCATGTTGTCAAATGGGGGAGGCTCAGTAGGGACCCTCTGTGCCCACTCCATCTCCATTATGGTCCTGGGACTCCACTGTAACCAGGTCAGCAGATTTGTTTGCAGGTGCAAGATCATGTCCGCCCCTCAACTCGACTGGTAGCCCAAATAAGTGAACGTTGCTTCTTCTATGCTAGGATTCGAAATCATCTATTTTGTCCAAAAGGGAGAAGATTTCTCTCTCTGTCTGGCCTAGTCTACATTCTGTAGGCCGAGCCCAGTCCTTCATCTGGCTAATCTGAGTTTGTGTGCTCCATTTGGTGACCAAGGGCTTCCACGGAGACACAGGTTCATTGAACCATTATGAGGTTCAAATCAATTCTAATGCTGCGCTTAAAAGCTTTCATCTTTCCAAGTTCTTTCACAACAAAGCTAGAGTCTGACTCCCTCTCTACCTGTGTATCCAGACTCGTCCTGCTCCATTGTCTGTAGCTGGAGGAGATGCAGATAATTTATATTTCTTTTTCGCCAGAGCACCAGCCTTATCCAGGTCTGATTTTTGCTGCCATTAGGATCACAGTACAATCAGGGTAATGATGAAAAACAACCATGAAGGGGTAAGAAAAACAATTTAAATTAAGAGTGGGATGGAGCTGTGAGACCATGCTGCATCTACAGTAGCTCAGTGCCATCATGTGACCCTCCACTGAATGCTTATTTTTTTGCGAGATCTTGATGGTATCTGACTACCATGTATTAACAAAGAAATGTATAGTCTATATTAAAGTGACTCCAAGCTTTCATTTAAAAAAATAAAAATAACATTATGTTTCTAGCTGTAATGGTTCCAAAGTTAACCCTTTTGAAACATAATGGACTCGATTTTCAGAACCCAGTTACATAAGCACAGCTTGTGCCGACATCCCAATTATGGCAAAATCAGATGAGCCAGGGACCCTGCACCAAGTTTTGTACAAATCAGTGTTCTGGCACCAAACTCCCTGAGTCTGCCTCAAGTCATCTTGTGTGCTGAAAAATTGCCCCACAAGTAGGGATTGCCACAAACTGTGGGTATTTTGTGCAGCATTGATGGCTGTGGGGTGGCCCACTGGCTGCTTGCAGAGTCCATGAAGGGCAGGCCAGGGCAGGTTGGGGGCAGGGGTGGTAACAGACCCTGGTATGGCTCCATCCATGATGCACAATAGGTGGGGGAGAGTGCTGTAACTTGCATTTGGGGAGGGCTGGATTTAACCAGCCACAGCCCCATCACTGTGGGAACACTTGGCTAGGTATTGGAAGACAGCATATATCCCCTGGCAGTGACAGCAATGGGGGGGCTCAGACAACCTCACACCATGGCAGGATACTTGGAGTGGTACATGGGCTGTTAGACTGGCTCCTTGCTGGTCTAACTTTGATAGGCCATGCACCCATTGCCAGGATTTGAAGAATCCCAATTAAGGGGATACTGCAATGCTGCCCTACAGCAGGTAACCCTCTGCCTTGCTGCACTGGTGCATCCATTGCAAAGATGGTGCAAGCCTGGTGAGTGTAGCTGGACCCCCATTTGCTGCATGGGGCATTTGAAAATTAGGACTGGTGCAAGGTGTGGTGCAAGAAGCCCCTTGCTCCATTTTTTTGTGACACAAGCCCCTTGTACCAGTTCTGATCCTTTAAAAATTAAGCCCAATGTCTTAGAAGAGGCCTAATTTGGAACAGTTCTGTCTAGAGGAGCCTAGAGCTTGGACTCATGTCAATACAGAATCAATCTATAGTTACAAGTTCTATGTATTAATGCAAAACTATAACTGCTGAGATACAGTAATACACTTTAAACCATAACATAAAGTATACAAACAAATATCAGCATGCATTAAACATGGAAACAATAGGTAGGACTTATTTATGCCAATCTGACTCCAAGATTAAATATAATAAATAAGTTCTTAGATTTACCAGGTGCAGTGTTAATCATTTTTAAACTAATGGGCTGAATTTCACAACTACAATAGGGACATACATCATGAGAGTGCCACATCTCCAACAGTTGAGGTAAGTAAGTAATGTTTTACTTATTACATTTCTTTCTCTGAGGCTTGGGGCACTGTACAGGGTGCAGCCAATACAAATATGAGTACAACATAAAAATGTTATTTGTGCCATTTCTAAGAATAACATATAAAACAAGTAAAATATAAAACAAATACTAAAATCAGCAGACAATACTAGGGGAGAATTTTAATCAGACCCCAAATACTTCCCTGAACAAATATGCCTTTGGTGCCTGCTTAAAGGCCTCCAATGGGGGGGGCTCCCTCAAAGATCTTGGTAGTGAGTTTCACAGACCAGTCCTGCAACTTCAAAGGAACGGTCACCTGAGGAGTTAAGTTGGGCCCTGAAAACCACAGGGAGGCTCACCTGCAAGGAATAGAGAGAGCACTAGGTATGGTAAGGAGTCAGGAGGTCACTCAGTTATCCAGGGCCCAGTCTGTATAGGGCTTTGTAGATCAAAAGACGGATATTGAGTGTAATTCTCCAATTCACTGGTAGCCATGCCGATTCCGCATGATTGGGGTCATGTGACTAGACCAAGGGATGCCCATTAGTAACCTAGCTGCTGCATTCTGCACTAGCTGCAGGTGATGCAGTATCCCTCCACTGACCCTGAGGTAAAAAGTGTTATGATACTCAAGCCTGGAGGTTATAAAGGCATGTAGCAGTGACAGCAGATACTCAGGTGGCATTAAGGCTTTAATCTGGGCAATATTCCTGAGATGGCAAAAGCCACTCCAGACAACTAATGACACCTGAGTCTCAAATATCAGTCCATCATCCAGAATGCCCCTAGATTTTTCACTTTGGCAGAGGAAGTTAACGGGGGGGGGTGCTCACCATTACACTGGTGCCCTGCACCAGCTGTTTCTGCACTGTGCAGGTGACCAGGCTTATTGACCTGCACCTTCATCTTATCCAGGTTGAGCCTCAGACAGATGGAGGACATTCAGTCCTAGATCTCAGTCAATTATGCATTCAGTACTTTAACTACTTCCTATGTCATGGTTGCAAATGACATATACAGCAGGTTGTTATCTGCATAGCTGTGAAACCCCACATCATGACATCTGATGATCTCTCTTAGGGGAAGCATATACACTGAGAACAACATGGATGATAGAATCAAGCGTTGAGGAACTCTGCATGGCAGGAGCTTCAGGAGTGAGGAGAAATTCCCCATCACCATCCTCTGTATCCTGCTAGTGAAAAAAGACTCAAATCAATGGATGACAGTGCCACTGAATCCACTGTGCCTCCTCACATGATCCAACAACACACCATGGTCTACAGTGCAAAAGCTGAAGACAGATCAAGGAGAATGAAAATTGACTATTCTCCTTTATCTCTAGCTCTGAGGAGATCATTATGTACCCTGACTAGTGCAGTTTCCATACTATGTTTGGACCAAAATCCCGACTGGTGATGCTCATAGATGTCAAAGACCATAAGATGTACCTCAAGCTGCAGAGTCACTGTTTCTCAATAACCTTAACCAACAAGCAGAGGTTAGAGATTGGTTCATAATTCACCAAGTAGTGCAGGTCTGCAGAATGCTTCTTCAGGAGAGACTTCACCAGTGTCTCTTTTACAGCACTAGGGAGCAACCCTTCAAAAAGTGGACACCAGACAATCTCTGTAAACACTAGATCCAAAGACTCTATACCGGTTTTTGGATAAACCATCTACAAGGCGGACTAACTTATGTGCTCATCTGCAGTTGCTTGCACCAGTTCAGGAGCATTGCAATGAGACATTTATCATTATTTTGCTGTAAAGTGGCCATAAGTGATATAAATACAGCAAAATGATAGTTTCCATACTATGTTTGGACCAAAATCCCGACTGGTGATGCTCATAGATGTCATAAACTGTAAGATGTGCATCAAGCTGTTTCTCAATAACCTTAACCAACAAGCAGAGGTTAGAGATTGGTCCATAATTCACCAAGCAGTGCAGGTCTACAGAATGCATTTTCAGGAGAGACTTCACTGATGTCTCTTTCAGAGCACTAGGGAGCAATCCTTCAAAAAGTGGGCACCAGACAATCTCTGTAAACACTAGATCCAAAGACTTTATAGCGGTTATAGGATAAACCATCTACAAGGCGGACTAACTTATGTGCTCATCTGCAGTTGCTTGCACCAGTTCAGGAGCATTGCAATGAGGCATTTATCATTATTTTACTGTAAAGTGGCCATAAGTGATATAAATACAGCAAAATGATAGCATTCACTCATTTAGTTGCAATTAGGATGCCCCATGTACACCAGAAAATCAGAAAGTGCACCATCTGTATTCACATTTAAAATCCAGCCCAATTCTTTAAAATGAGTAAATGAGTTAATTTTGAAAATGTTAGTACTAGAAACCTAAATGATATTTTCTTCAGATGAAAATAAGGTAGACTAGGGGTTACCTGAAGTGAGAATTAAATGTTTGCTATGAAATAAAAGGTCTAAGATACAGGTATGTAATGTTAAAAAAATGTTAGAAATTAAAATGGATTAGGCTATAGTAGAACCAAAATTCAGAAAGTTTAAGTGGTATATTCCTAAACATTTTACTCTTTCATACATGGCATGAAATAAGACGGTTCACATCACAATCCATGGTCATACCTGTAAAAGTAGCTTGCTCCAGTGTATCTTACCCATAAACAGAAAAGTAAACAAAGACAAATAAACACATTTATAATCCAAAAACATTATTTGTGCATCAAATGCAACCTGTTGAAAAGCAGTTTTTAATCAACTGATTTTTCTCATGTAGGATTTCTGTCTGGAAGATATTAGTGGTTGTTCCAGTAAATGACAGATGCATCCTTTTCTAGCTCTGGAGTAAAGTGTGGTATCCTGAAAATACCCCATCCTCTTGCTAGGACTATACTGGAATCATAACACTGTATTGATTACTATATGCTTTCCATTGTAAGCTGACATTTTAATAAAGATAATTGATTGCTACAGTATTAACAAGGATCCCCAATTATTCGAGTATGAAACCATTAATTGGACCCATACACGTAAACAAAATGTTCTAAATAGATTTTCCCACAAGATTGTTTCAGTTTTCTAGCCAAACTGATTTGGGATCAATTTTTATAAAAAGTATGTCTAACCACACAAAAAAGTACAAGTAACAGCCATTATGGCCTTGTGGTTTCTGTAGATTACAGTACAGCAAACCCTCTCATCTAAGTTTGAATCATGATGTCTCAGTTTGTCCTTTAACCTTAGATTTTACCAGAATGGTGATCCATGGTAGTATGATGTTAAAATGATAAATCTGTACTACACTTACTAAGTAAAACAAGGAACAGCTTCTTACTCTGGAAACCGATCTCAGAGAAGATCTTTGGGGCACACGCTGTCTAAAGCTATGAAAACACATCTTATAAAAATGCAAACTTGATTACTTTTGTCTGCATCATGCAATGGACAGCAAACAGGGATGTAGTTGTAAGCGTCAGTGACTGAAGAGCATTATGGGATTTATTCAACAAAGTACTAGGTATTTCGAAAACAGAACTGACTGGAAGACATGTCAAATCAGCAGCAGTGCGACAAAATGGATTATGCTCACATTAAATGTCATTGATCACTGTATTACCAGCCCATACTCTCAGCCTTAAAAAATATTAACTTAGTGAACATACAAGAGTCATGTTGTTACTGCAGGTAAGATATGCACTGTATGCCTTATGTCTTTCTATTTGGAGATTACGATCTTCTGTTCTGTGATTCTCTGGAGAGTTAATGCACCATTGTGTTACTTTTTGTTCATATTAATTTAGGCATATGGGAATTGGTTAATTGCAAGCTACATTTTTCATGTTAATGGTGCATAAGATTCAAGGGAGTTTATACACGTAATTGTGGGAGTAACTTGTGTGTTTCAACAAGATGTTCTGATGAATATTAAAAGCAAAAGTAGAGGTATGCACTGGAAGTCTTAAATTACTGTACTGGCTGATTGCTGAAATGATCCTTTTTCTCTATGTAAGTAAACTCTCATATGGAGCACAGGACAGGGGTGCCTTAAATTTGTATCAAAATACATGGGTACTAGCTTATTTCCTAACATTTGTATGACTGGCATCCTAAGTCACATGTTATAGGACTGTACAGTCAACAGAACGTTTCTGTTTGAATGTTGTGTGCACTTATTTATTTATTGAATTTTAGTGACCGGGTAGGCCATCTGAGATGAGAGGTCCCTTTTTCACGGGTGACCCAGAAATAGTTACATAAAGTAGATGACATAGGTATACAATATTATGCAAGAATATGAATACATATATAAACATATGATATAGTAAAGAACTTCATTCAGACAATTCTCACAGTAATGTGTTTTGTTGCCAAAGGTTAACTGGATGACTGAGGACAGTGATAACTGACTTGTTTGTCACTTATCTCATGACATCCATGAATACTCATGTATGCGTTTGTTTGTTTGCTCAATCATAACATGTGAAGTTAATGTGATAATTATACTGTAATCCATACAATGCTGCTGACTGTTGTTAAAGGGTCATCTTATCATCTTGGGCTGTTCTTAGAGTACTGCTAAAATGTACTGTCACATGGTATGCTAGAAGTTTTCAGTGCTGTCATAGAACTGTTGAGGAGATGTTGCATCACTGTAGTGGTTCTAGATATCTTTCTGATGGGACCTGTTTGTGGCATTCTACATGCTGTGTACAGTACTTGAAGGGGCAGAAATAATGCATTTGACACTATTCTTCTCTGAGTAATCCATATGTCATATGTGTCTGGTTATATAAAAATGTAGACAAATATTCACTGAATCACAAAAAGGAGTAATCTGTGACAGAGGAGTAAGGTAAACTGAGGTTGACCCTCCAATGCAGTGGTAGGGCCCATTGGCAAAGCTCTAGTTGCAAAGCAGTGGGGTTTGTTGGATGTTGAAGATTCTTGGAGTACGGCTGAGGTTTATCTCTTCCTTAAGTTGTTACAAGTCAAAGATTTTTCTCATATGTACTGTTCAGCCACTATGTCTTGAACATATTTATTTGCCTTTACACTTAAAAAATTTAAGAAGATTATGGCTTTAAGAAATTAACTGGTATGTGCATCTTGAATCTTTCTGGCAGTGAGTGTATTATTTTTGTGCAATATTAGTACTGAAGTACTTGATCAGATCCTTCCTACCCTGTAAGCTCATTTCTACTTATAAAATGGGTAGAGACAGTAAAGAAACCTGATTGGCTGGCACCCCTTACTTGCTATATCTTTTATTTTCAATATTGCACAGTAAAAAACAAGAACCCTCACCAGTGACCCACTCACCACATTTTAAAAGAGAATACCCCTCACTGCTGGAGAACCCCGAAACTGACACGGCTTGCCTCTACATCTGCAAGCCTCGCTCAGCAGCTCACAGTGAAATCACCTGCCCCATCCCAAATCGCATTTTATTTTTATAATCTGAACTTCAGGCAAAACAATATGTTCTTCATCAAACACCACTGCCTGCAGCTTTCTAAAACTGCAAGATGTACCTACAGCTACCAATTCTTTATTCACATAGTGGACTTGAAGGATGCTCGCTCTTGGCCACCTATAGTATTAACAACACAAAGACAGCATTAAATTGTGTCTAACTCCTTTTTTCTTTATAAAAAAGAAAACATTCAGCTGGCCCAGTGGCACTGAGGGTTGAGGCGCTGGACACCACACCTCGATCTACACCGGCGAACCAGGTTCGGGAATGAGCCTGGGTCATCGGGAGTTGGCAGGGGAGGACTAGGATGGAGCATCCAATGACAGCTCTCCTAGTTCTGGGGTAAAAGCGGTGGGAACACACCATGCTTTGGTGGTCCCTGGGGACACCCGGAGGAACTGCAGTGGAGCGGGTGTTCTGTGGGGGAGGGTGTACAGCAGATGCCTGCACGCTACTGCATGGACATCACTGGACTTCCGTGCTCTTATTGGGAGAACAGAAAAAAGCAGCATGGTCTGCAGCAGCGTTTTGGTCACTCGCTTCACCGGCCAATGATGCCTGAAATAGGCGTGCACCATGTAGTGGATCCTTGCTGGGCGCAGGGACTGAAGGGGGAGCCCCTCTTGACAGTCATAGTTGACTATGTCAGCTGGGCACGTTGGCTTCGGTGTCAGAGTTGAAGTTTGGGGCAGTGGCTGGATGTATGGCAGGACTGTGGCTGCAGGTAAGAAATAGAGTAGTGATAAAAAATAAAAGGAATCATTCGGATCTCTTACTAGTTAATTGCACCAAAATGTAGCCAACGAGAAACACATCACTCAATTGCTCCCAAGAACTGGAAGACTCCATAGCATTGGTAATCAGCTCCCTTGCAGATCCCGATCCTACTTTGGCTCCATGTAAATATCTATCTCCATAAAACAGCAAGATTTCCTGATCCTAGAGTAGGCTGTGGGACCATGAGTATTTATCAAAAAACACACACACATACAGTTATGGGGCAGATTCGGGGGGGGGGTGACTCAATCGCAAAGACAGGAGTCACAGGACATAGAGCCATTTTATGAAGTGGAGGGTCTATTTTATTTTAAAAAAATGAAAACTTTAATTATTATTATTTTTTTTAAAAGCTATAATATTTCTCAATATATACCCATTTTATAAGTGCAATAAAACAATCCATGGTATGGTTTATTCTGGATAAATGCACTTCTAGGGCCAGGAAGGCACTTGGCATGTAGCCTCATACCTCACTACACCCCAGGTGTGTGTTTATTGAGAATAAACCACACCACATCATGTGTTATTGCTTACTTATATAGTGGGATTTTAGAATTTTGTCAGTAGTAGGGCTAATACTCATGGCACTGATGACCAGGGTTTAGAAACAAATCCCAGGTCAGTAGGGGCTAGCTGGGAGAAGGAGGACTGAGCATCCAAGAGGATACTCTCACCCTCTGGGAGGGTGGTTTGACAACACTCAGCTGTGTTACTGCTACCAGGGTGATCACAGTTGGTGGTTCAGTTTGAGGAGCCTACATCAGGGAAGGGAGGACATCTGTCATCTGTTTCAGTGCATAGGCAGCCACCTACATATACAACACTGGCAATATCCTCATGAGGTTGAGCTGTAATGATGAAGTAAACCCCCTTAACCATGCAGGATGATGACCTGGAATATCCACATGCACTGCACCCACTTAGCCAGGGCAGGCTCTGTCCAGCTCCATCTTGTGACACTCAGGCTCTCAGGCCATCCCTAGGGTAAGTCACAGAGTCTAAGAGACTGGAGGTAATTCTAGTGTGGTAGCCTCTGTGTGTTTCTGACAGGGTAAATCCCTGGGCTGCAGGAGGCATATAAAGAAAGAAAAAAATGCAAAAAACAACAAAATCCATACTATTTTGCCACACAGATGCATAATGAATCACATCTCCTTAGTTGTGATTTAAACCAAGCCTTCTTGGTGATGAGTATCTATGTAAGCAATAATACCTAACAGGATGGGTGGTATTTGGCTATACCAGACCACCCCGGGGCATAATGAGGCCCGCTGTTGCTGCTGCTACTGCAGGTGGAGGGCCTTATAGCTCCTACAAGGTGCAGAATTGCCCATACCACCCACCCTGGAGGATACTATTGCACTTAGAAAATAGGCTATCAGTAACATTTTAGTAAAATTCAATTAAAAAATTTAAACAAGTAAATGAAATGTTAAAAAAAGAGAAAAACTTCATTTTTGTTGTAAACTAGTCCTTGTACTGCTTTATTTGGACAGTATAGGGTACTTCTGTTTAGGAGACTGTGCTTCACTAGTACACATAGCTGACCCATGATTTCATGGGAGTTGTAGTGTTTTTAATGCTGGGTTGCATCTTAGTTTAGGCTTGTTAGCGCGGTCTTGGAACAGAGGGGATTTTCATTAAGTTTGGCAATGCTATTTTTTTATTTCTCTTTCTTTTATTAAGCTAAGTTCATCAGTTTGTGGAGTTAGAGTTTGAGTGGACGGTAGTGAGGATAGTGCCAAAGAGAGTGTGATGGGAAGCTTGGGAATACAACATTTATAAATAGAAAAAAAAGGTGATTTCTCTTTTGCTGTTACAAAATGTAAAAAACTACTGTATTAGTCTGTACTTTCCTGTGTTGTAGTGTTTTTGACTGTTTGAGCCTGATGGAACAGCAGCAGGAGCATGATTGAGAGGCAGGATGGATCGGGTAGTAATGGAAAGTGCTCAGAGTCCTGCTGTACAGTAGCGCTACTCATGTGACAGACTTACTAGTGCTACAGCTTCTTTGAAAAAAAAGTTATTTTTATTTAAAGTTGCTTTTCACATTTAAAGTTGTATGAGTCAGAAAAATGTGACTTATAGAACTGAATCTGAGACAGACTTGAGGCGAAGGTAGCCTGTGGGACTTGAGAAGTGGCACCAGTGATCAACTGGCGAAGATGAATTTAGTTTGGAAATTGAGGAGATTGAGAGAGTGTGGGCAAAGAGAGGGAACAAGAGGGGTGTACCATTTGTGCAATCTCCTCACTATCACCAGATGAGATTTACAGTGTATTTTCAATCGTTCAATTGTGGGGAAGGGGGTTGCTGACTTGCTTCGTTGTCCTGCTAGCAAGTGAAAAAAAATGGAGCCTACTTAAAACATTCAGTCAGCTCAGTGACTTTCGAATGTAATCAGATCATTTGGAGCTGGTACTTTTAATAACCAGGCTCTGTTGTCTAATAGATGCCCACCTTGACAGGGGTATCAGTCAGTCAGAGACCAGGGGTTTCTTAGCCCACTTTCTAAAGCATTATCTAAAAGTCAGTTCTGGTACTGCAGCAAAACTTTTTAATTCATACTAGGATTACAGACAGCTATTCATTGTTCCTGCAGTGAATGAAGAGGAATAAAATCAGTCTTTTGCATGACAGGTTATAAATGTTAAAAGATGCTGCAGATATTTGTGAGGCTGTTCTTGAAATCCAAATATTTGTTATTATTACAGCAAAATGTATGAGTGTTTACACTGGGCTTCAGTGGAAGTTGAAGCTATGATATATATGGTATATCAGCCTTTTATCAATACTGTAGTAACAAAGAGTTTATAGTAATGGGAAGATGTAGGTAGATAGAATGCATGTATTGTATAGCTATATTTTAACGGGCACACTTTGTGTTCAAGAGTAAATGGAGCTATGCTACATTTATGTTTCTGTAGAAATTACTTAAATTGTGTCTGAATTATTTATTCAGTTTTAAACAACTGTGAAAGGCAGAAAGTGTTATTCATTTTAAATCTAAATTATTCACTAGAGCACAAACTCATCTTTTCATTTGGCAGGGGCCCAAAAGGCCTCTTGGTATTAAACAGAAATAACTTGTATAGTGCAGAGAGATTGCATAATGTATTCTAATGTCATGCCAGAAATAACTTTAACATAAATATAATCTCTTCTCCCCCCCCACCCCATTGCAGAAATGGTGGATTCCAACAATGTCATCACATTCATTGGGCCAGCCAACAGCTCTGATTATCATACGTTCCTATTGGATGAGGAGAGAAGCAGATTACTGGTTGGAGCAAAGGATCACATATTTTCCTTTAACTTGGCTAACATAAACAAAGACATTGTCCAGGTATCTTTTTAATGTATATATTTAAAAGGATGGATGAATGAATATGTTGCAGTGAGATAGACGCAAATTATTGGTCATCATATCTGGCACCAATAAAGCAGCAGTGCATGTTATAGTGAAAATTTGCACAGTACCTTTTATTCAGTCTTAGATTTTGCTATTTCTTTTGTCTTGTAAGATGTTCTTTTTCTCTTATTTTCAGTCTGCTTTCTCCATTTTTTCTTTGTTTTTGTTTTACCTATAAAATAATAAAAGCAGTGATCTTTTTAAAGTTGCTGTCCCTAGGTTTTTTTTGTCATATTTTTGGCTGTTTTTAAACCCAACTGTTTAACATCACTTTTATGGTAAATAAGGTGAATTATGAAATGGGTAGAAAATGTTTTGAAATGTGTGCATGGCTGGGGAGAGGAAAGGGTACTCCACACCAGGTCATGTAACAACTGGTTAAAGTCATGGTGCATGGAGGAGGGTTTCAGCTAAATTAGAGACTGGAAGCCATCTTGGGAAGATATAGGCTTCTATAGGGGAAATTACCTGCATTCTTCCAGAAGGGGACTCCAGTCCTTAGTGGGAGGTTTGGATGAACATTTAAGCTAACTGGGGGGTGGAGCAGAGGCTGCAAAACCAAAGGAGTCTGCAAATCCTCCCTTGTGATGTAACTTGGCCTGATGAAAGTAAACTCCCTTAGGGCAGGGGCACAAAAAAGACAGGGGTGGGGACAATGCAGAAGTAAAAGGGGATATAAATAAGGTAATAAAGAATGAAGAATAAAGTAGTAAAGAAGACAGGGAATGAACAATGTAAAAAAGGAAGGTGGAGCTTCAGGAAACGGTGCAGGCAGGAAGAGGAGAAGAAACAGAGCAGCAGGCAGGGAGGGAGGGAGGGAGGTAGGGAGGGAGTACGATATAGAGAGCCATGTGTGGCAATGCAAGGAGTCTGGGAAATACATTTCCAGACATCAAAGCCATCATGGAGGAGACTTGCCTGGAGTTGTTGGCTATAATGAAGTCATGGTTCATTAAGCACCATGAATGAGACATGGCCATACCTTGCTACGCTATGTTCAGGAGAGACAGAGAAGGGAGGAGGGGTTAGTCTATGTGTTAGGGAGGGAATCAAGGTCACAGAGATACGAGGCACTCAGAGGAAAAAGAAGGGCTGGAGGTGGTGTTGGTCATCCTGGTGACAGTCTCAGGGGCTGCTGTCTGTAGCAGGGTAGTGTGCAAGCTTCCAGCATAGGCAGAAGAGTCAAATAAGGCAATTGGAAAAGTCATCATCAGAATGGCACATAAGGGAAAAGTGCTGCTGGTTGGTGATTTAAATATGCCAGATGTGGAATGGAGCCTTACAATGGCAGCTTCAGTAAGAAACAGGGCCATTCTTGACTCCTTACAAGGGCCTTTTTTCAGACAGCTAGTAGAAAAATCCACTATAGACATGGCAGCGCTAGACCTGGTGCTTACAAACAGGAGCACAATTGCAGATATTACAGTCGGCAATCCCCTAGATCCCACTAATCACTGCACAAAATGGTTTAACATAAAGACTGGAGCAGAGGCAAACCACACAGGAGGAGATTCCTGGACTTCAGGAGGGCAGATTGTAATCAAATTGGAGACTACCTCAGAAACTGCTTCATAGGTGGGGATTGCCAGGGAGGGGCAGAGGCATAGTGGGAAACAATAGTGGAGGACATAACTGAGGCAAACTGCCTGTACATATTCTATGTGAGTAAAAACAGAAGGAAAGAGAGACTGTTATGTTTCTCTAAGAAAGTGGTCAAAGAGGTGAAAGAAAATAAGGAGGCATTCAGGAGGTATAAAGAAGTGCAGAGGAAGGAGGACAAAAAGGTTGCACCAAGTAAAACAGAGGTAAGCATGAAAGGCAGTGAGTGGAGCAAAGGCACATACATAGGAAAGGATAGCCAAAAGGGTAGCTACAAGGGGATAGGACTTTTTGTCAGATACATAAGTGAGAAGTGGAAAGCAATGGGAGGGATGGTGAGGATTAGGAGTGTGATAGCAGAAGACTGCAGAGTAGAGGACCAAGGAAAAGCAACAATCCTGAACATGTGGTACTTCCACTCAGTCTTCAAAGTGGAGTGAGTGGGGATGGACCACCAGGGAGTAGCAGGAACATGGGGGGGTGAAGTGGACACAAGCTCATTTTTGGTGGACAGAGTCCTTAAGGGACACACAGCTATGAAGATGGTCAAGGCTATGGGACCAGAAGAGAAGAGACAGATGTGGTCCTTATACACTGGCAGCAAAGAGGAGGCTAGGCTGGTCAATTTTACTTCACTGGTGTGGAAATTAATGGTAACACTGTTTGAGGAAAGGCTGGTAGAGTATCTTGAATCCAGTGGGCTGAAATAACTACAGGCAGCATGGATTTTCTGGTGGAGATCATGCAAGACAAATCTGGTTGAGTACTTCAGCTGTGTGACCAAGTAAACAGATCAGGAGAGGGCAATGCATGTGGCCTATCTGGACATTAGCAAGGCCTTCAACACCCTGCCGCAAAGGAGACTAATAAAGAAACTGAGCAGCCTAGAAGTGAGATCCAAAGTGGTGAATTGGCAAAGGAAATGGTTAATGGATAGGCAGCAGATGGTGGTGGTTAACAGCACTCAGTCCAATGATAGGAGAGTGATAAGCCAGATGCTTCTAGACTCAGTACATGGACCTGTCTTCTTCAGTGTCTTCATAAGTGACATTGCAGAAGACATGGAAGGTATGCATTTTTGCAGATGATACCGACATTTGTAATAGGATGAACACTCTGGATGGGGTAGACAGAATGTGCAAGGATCTTGGGAAATTCAAGGAGTGGTTAAGAGCATGCCAACTGGGGTTCATATGAGGGGAGGGAGGTACAAACAGTCCCAAAGCAGGAAAGGGATCTTGGAGTTATCATAATTGATAACCTCTAAGTGCCTGAGCAATGTGGCAGAGCAGTGGATAAGGCTGGTGTGATACATTGGGAGGGATATATCCAGCAGGAGGAGGGAGGTGGTGTTGCCACTGTATCGCTCACTGGTGAGACCCTCCTGAAGTACTGTGACCAGTTTTGGAAGCCACAACTAAGAAATGAGATAGACAAGGTGAAGTAAGTGCAGAGGAAGGCAACTAAGGCAGGAGTCGCACTAGAAGCTTAAAGAGGAGAGATTGGAGGATCTCAACATGTATAAGCTGGAAGACAGGAGAGTGAGACAGGACATCATGGAGACCTACAAGTACTTCACAGAGGCTAAAAGCATGCAGGAGGAGAGTTTCTTTCAAATGAGAAAGAGCACCAGCACCAGGGGAGGCATGTGATGAAGCTGAAGGGGAGGGAAGTTTAAGAGGGATGTGAGGAATTTCTACTTCACTGAAATGATGGTAGGCACCTGGGAAAGACTGCCAGCAGATGTGCTGGAGGAGAAAACACAGTAGGGGGTTTCAAACATGCATGAGATAGACATATGAGAATATTCCTAAATTGGTAGGGAGGAGGGAGGGTCATTGGAGGACTTTAGGGTTGCAGAGACAGATTAGGCAGGGAACATCTGGGCAGACTGTGTGAGTCAAGTGGTCATTTTCTGAAGAAAAGGTCTATATATTTTTTGTTTTGATGTAAATTTGACAGACTGAGGACTATGAAACCCCTGTGATGATATCCGAACACAAAGCACAGGAAGCAGTGCTGTGACTAGTCATGGCCTGTTTGCTCACAAAATCAATAAAGTTTCAAAACATGGACCCGGAACATCAAAACTAAACATGGCTGCCTTGGCATCAGTTCACTCCATCCCAGCCAAACAGCAAAAAACAAATAGCTCCCAACTCAATTAATAACATTACCTTGCCTTCCCTAGCCAGTTTTTGTCCTGACATGGCAAACCCCTATAAGCGTGTCTTAAACTGCTGCCTGAAGTGGCTACACTAATACCTCCTCCCCAAACAGAGCTCACTAACTTGCAGATGATCTTGATTTTTTTTTATTCTAGCTCCAACTATTCTGTCTTCCTGCCAAATGTTTCAGCATTACTGCCACCAACTGTGTCCTCTGGTCTGTGCTCTCAATACCATTGACTACAACTCCTACTTTCAGCTCTTGATCCTGCCACTCATGCCTCACTCTGCCAATGCTGATGCCAACAACTACAGTTCATACTCTACTCTCCAGTGCCACTACAATGTTCAGCTCCCAGTCTCTCTGCTCATATTTCAGTCTTCCTGCACTGCCTTTTGTGGCTACTGCCTTCTGCTCCCTATACCACAAAAAATAAGAATAAATACATTTCAGCAGAGTGAACAGAATTTCAGATTGAGGCTTCTATTTACTGAAGCTGTATACTCTCTCTCTCTCTCTCTCTCTCTCTCTCTCTCGTTACTGCTCTGCTGCCCCTCCCCCCTTTCTGAGCAATGTGGTCAGTACTGGCAAGGCAATCTTTATTTGTATGCCATCCATTCCATGCAGACCAGAGTGCCTTGCAAGGAGAATAAGACCATAACATACTCAGAATAACAAACAATTAATACAGCAATAAATAAATATATCTGAGAACAGTAGACAACCTGGAAATAATGGGGTTTCAGTACTCCTTTAAAGGCATCCACTGTGTTGGCCAACGAAACACTCAGTGGAAGGGAGTTTCATAAGACAGGAGCAGCAACCCCAAAAGCTGCTATCACTCAAGAGCTTTAGTCTGGGACAAGGTAATTTCAAAAGGTCTACATCAATGGAGTGGAGAGTGTGCACACGAGTGTGAGGCAGGAGGAGTTTTAAGTTGGTCAGAACCCAGATCATGTATGGCCTTGTATGTAATAAAGCATATCTTGAAGTCAATATGCCATCTAATTGGCAGCAAGTGTGGACTGCATAGATCCAGTCTAATGTGAACATTTTGAGTTGTTCTGGTCACTAACAAGGCTGCAGGACTCTGGGACAACTGCAAGCAATGCATCAAACTCCAGATAACCCCAAATTAGAGTGTTGCAGTTGTCCAGTCTTGAGGTGACAGAAGTATATACTATCATCACTAAGTCCATAGGCGCAAGGTGTTGCTTGATCTTCATAGTAATATGGGGATAGTAAAAGCCACTCTGAACTACAGATGACACCTTGGATTCCAGATTCAGCTTTGAGTCCAGGGTAATGCCCAGATTCCTCACCATATTTACAGCTCAAAATGCATTGCCATTTAAAGTTGACAACATTTCAATTGCACTTTACATTGCTGACCCACGGGTGCTGGGTTCAACAAGTATTCTTTCTTTTACCTTGGTTAAGTCTCAGCCAGTTGTCATTCTCCAGGTAGTTGAATTAACCAAGGCACTGCTCCACCACAGAGACCATGTTATTCCTATCATCAGGTCACAGAACTGGTATAGCTGAGTATCATCTGCATAGCAGTGAAACTCAACTCCATATCACTTGATGACCTCACCCAATGGCAGCATGTACACAACAAACAACATGGGAGCCAAGATCCAACCTTGAAGCACTCCACAGTTGGGCACAGCAGTACTACAGATGAAATTACCTAGTACAGTCTGCTGTGCCATGCTGTGCTGTCCTGGTAAAGTAGGACTCAAACCAGTGCAAAACTGTCTGGTGAGTTTCATAATGCCTCAGACAGTCAACAGCAGCCTATGGATCACAATGTCAGATATCGATGAGAGATTTAGAAGGACCAAGATGGAGCTATGCCCTCTATCTCGCATAATGAGGAGGTCGTGGACCACCTTTATGGTAGCAGTCTCAGTGCTATAAAGAGGCCTAATGTTGGACTGTTGAGGTTCATAGACAGGGCCCCATCTTTTCTGCGATTCTGGAGTTGCAGCAGTGGCCTCAGAAATGAGGTCTGACAGCAGAAATCAGTGCTTGCCGCAGAAATCAGGAAAACCAGCCACACAGCTGCAGAAATGCTAGCTATGCTATGCTATGACACAAGGCAGGGGGATATGGCATACACGATCATTTGAAGGGGGCAGCAAACTGATGCCATCCGCTACAAAGCCAACAAGCTAGTGGCCGCATGGCATCTTGACTCATGCTGGCTCTTGTTACATAACTCTGGCCAGACAATATTGTGGGGTTGGGGGGACTGATGCAAGAGTAGCACAGCTTGATTAGGTCCACGGCAGTTATGATTCCCTGCTGTGTAGGTGTGGGTAGCTCAGCCATGTTAATTTTTCATTGTGAGGCTGCTTATGGTACATGCTGAATCCTTGGGGGATGAATTTGGAAGGAAGAACTGGAAGGTGAGCTGTAGTCAGGAAGTGAGAAGATTCAGTGGTGCCTGTGGAGGTGGAATCAATCTCAGTGTGGTGACAGGTATTGGAGGAGGAGCTGATAGCAGAAACATAGGCCTGGCTGAAGACTGAGCAGAGGACTCAGTCCCCACTGGTAGATATCGATCACAGTTTTGGTCTGTGGGCCTTAGTTCTGTACCTGCAAGTGTTAGAATAATTTCTTGGCAGATTTGAACCTGCAGCCTAAGTAGTGGCTTCAAGCTCAATTCTTAAGGTGGGCAAATTGCCCAATTGCAGCAATGTTGGAGACCAGGGTACACTAGAACTGGAGCAAGCAGGTATGGAAAAAAAATCAAAATGGAGAGTTTGATTGCTGCTATACATAAGTGAAATGAGGGTCACTAACTGAAGAACACCACCACCCCCTGAGTTCCAAGGAGAATAGTACCTGCTAACCAAGGTTACCCCAGGTTAATAAGAATGACTTGCTTGCATTTTTTAGTGTGTCCCCCAAATGAAAAATCATGAGTCAACAAATCCTACAATACTGCAAGTTACACCCTCCTTCACTGGTATAGGAAGACAATTCCCATCCCCCCACCACACACAGATTTGCACACTGCACTCAGCATGTTTGTTGCAAGGCAGTTGGGGTATTTTTAGTTAAAAAAATAATAATGTAAAAGAACATTGATCAAAATCAGAAAAAAAATGGCTTTCAAGTTGGAGTCTCTCTTTATATCTGCAAACTATAAATGTAAACCAGAAAAAAAATCCAAGCAGGTGCCTTCTGTAAATGTATAGCTAAGTGGGTATGTCCTCCTCTAATTATAACCTAAGACAACAGCAAAGGCCACCAATTTCCAGATGAAGAGATGAGCCATCAGATTCGGGGTGGCAGGGAAAATTCATTAAAAGAGAACACTGATGCCTATAGCTGTGCTAGTTTGAGTTATTGTCATTTAATATTTGTGATAAGAAGACTACATACTGTTAAATGGCCTGCTGTTCCACTTTCTGTGTGTAGCAGAATGGTTGCACGAAGGCAGTCAAAGGGTTAACTAAGATTTAATGCCTTTGAAGGTATGCTGTTTAACTGCGATTTATCTGCGCAGAATGGCTGCAGCATCAGCAGTTGTTCTGCCGCAGAAAGTATGAGGTCCTGCCGCAGAATATAGGTCCACTTTGCCACAGTAAACACAGGGCCCTGCTCATAGATGTCTTATTGAATAAAGTGAGCCTTAAGCTGTCCTGCCACAACTTTCTTGATCCCTTACTCCAAAAAAATGGAAGGTTCGAGAAAGGTCTGTAATTCATGAGACAATCGTGGTCCAATTACATATTTTTCAAAAGGCATCTGGCTACAGACCTTTTCAGATCTGTGGGGAAAATCCCCTCTGAAAGGGAACACTTAACGTTCTCAACAAAATGGGATCCAGCAATTCATAATGAACATTTGGTAGCTGGGTGGATCAGGGTCCAAAGTACAATAGATTGGGTGCAACCTAGAGACCATTCAGAGCACCTCCTCTTCCAGAGGGAGCACAGCACCACCACAGCCCTCCTGGAGTTTACCTCATACATTCATGAGGCCCTAGAGCAGGGGTCGATAGCAGGAGCACTATACATCGACTTGACCAAAGCCTTCGATACCGTCAGTCACGCACTTCTGCTCCACGCCCTTCCCTCCCTACATTTCTCCCCTGAGGCCACATCCTGGTTCAAGGACTATCTCTCTGGCCTGATGCAAGAGGTTAAAATCAACGCCGCCCTTTCCTCTGAAAGACCAGTCCAATAGGGTGTCCCCCAAGGGTCCATTCTCGGCTCATTGCTCTTCACCCTTTTCCTGAACTCCCTCCCTCAATCTTCCAAGAGGAAGTTCTTGCTCTATGCGGATGATGCAGTACTGCTCTGGAAGCACCCCCATCCTAACTCCATTCAATCAGCCCTACAAGGCTTTTTTAGTGTAATTGAAGCCTGGTTTACTGAACACTGCCTAGTACTCAAATACAACAAGATGATATCAATGGTCTTTACCCACAGACAAAGCCCACTCAGCAGTGCCCCGCTACTCACTTCTAACTCCCAGGGTCTCCCTCTAGAACAAGTCTCTAGTTTCAAATACCTTGGAATCACTCTGGACACCTCCCTCACCTACCACACACACATACAACACCTCTCATCCACTGTAAACACCAGATTGGGGATCTTATACAAGCATAAACATTGCCTACACTCTCAGGCCCTGCATCTTACTGTAACCTCCTCTGTCCTATCTTTGGTCGACTATGACATTACAATTTATGGTTCTGCTGACCAAATGACCCTACGCAGCATCAACATTGCTCTCAATAAAGCCTGCAGACTGGTCACAGGGCATGCTAGAGACACCCACACATGTGAGCTCTACAAACGTGCTAACTGGCTCAACTTTTGAAGATAGGTTTAAGTACCACACCACCCTCCAAGCAAAAAAAATTCTCATGAATCTAGCACCCAAAAGTCTCCACCCCCTCATCCAAACCACACAAAACCGAAGGGCCCCAAGATGCACCACTGGCATCTCTCTCCTAGTCCCCACTGTACAACTGCCCTAGGCCAAAGGTCCTTCCGATACTGTGCTTCCCCTTTGGCTAAACAGCATACCAGCCTCTATCTCCCTAGCCCCTAGTCTTGGCCAATTTAAATCTCACCTCAAGGACTTCCTACTTGTATCAGCCACCTGCAACTGCAACCATTAAGGTGAACACTGTGCCTTACTCCTCTCAACTTGCTCAGGCCTCACAATCTCTATGTATATAATATCTGACTCAGGCTTCTATTTAGGAACCCCCGACTCTGTAAACTACCTTTGGTCACAGCTAAGACCTAAACTCCAATCTCAGGTACATGACGCAATGTATATACTGTACCTATGTATATTATCAGTAAATGTTATGTTTGTTCTTTCTGTACTCACATGGACCCTTTGCAAAGGAGTCTATGACTCAAAGGATTGTTAATTCCTAGTCTCTTCAATAAATAAATAAATAAATACAGCTGGTCAAAACTGCCCAGGATGGCAGTGTCTAAGTCAGTTGCTTTGCATCTGTGGTGGGGTCTTGCTTGGAGTTATCTACCCTAAGGCCCATGCCATTCCCTGAATGAACAATGCCAGACATGGTGTCTTTTCTTCACCCAAGGAAGACCCCACCACTGATTATGCAAGACTCCAGAGACCCAAATTCCTAATGATTTTTCCTTTTGCTGCTTGTGTGGGGGTGGAGAGTTAGGGTTGAAAACTCAAACACCACATTCCCCTACTTTATTGGCATTAACTTGAACCCTGACTGGTGCAATAACATAGTTTTGTTGCAAGAATTTTCTTCATAATCCTGGTGAAAAGAATTGACTATATCATATAAAACTGAAACAGTTTTGCACGCTGGCCTCTATACCCACAATTATGGATCTGCAACAGATTCAGCATATCCATTGGCAAAATCACCTGAAAGAAAAACAAATAAGTATTTGATATTCTTACAAACCATATGAGAATAACCTGATAAATGCTTATAGTAAAGTGACCATCATTGTGTAATTGCTCTAAGACCTGTATATAGCATGAATGAAAGCCATGGCTATCATTCAAAATAAAGCAATCTGTAGAGCCTAATAAGTAACCAAATAGTTTAAACTCATCACTGCGTTTGATTCATCACTTAATAGCTTATCCAAAAGATTATATTAAACAGACAGAAGTAAACAACTGCTATATGACAAAATAACCCAACCAGAGAACAAGCACTCTTTGTGGTTATAAATGAAATATACCTGAATTTGATTATAGATTTAGTGAATCTTTCAAAATAGAGTATCAATGGGAAATACCTGGGTAAAATTCCCTAAAACAGAACAAGGTCTCAAACTGTCATAAGGGGCATCTTTACCATAGAAATCTCTTTAAATCCCACATCTCATGTGCACCCTCTGGACAAAGAGCTTCTAGCATAACAATCCAGAAGGTTTCCCTTTGTAATACACATTGAGGTCTGTTACCACCCCAAAAAAAATGATTTGCACACATTCCAATGCCATAAAGTGAAAGGAGTCAAGCTCTCTATTCTGGACATCTCTGAAGTGATTACCAACAGAGGTTGTCACTACCAGGATGTCTGATACTTCTGAGGTGTTCTTGAATTCCTTTCAGTGATGGACGAATTGTTCATCCCACATATACTTTATGTCACGCACACCATATGACATACACAATGAATTTGGAACTGCAGTTAAGGAAGGTCAACAATCAAAGGTCATTGTCTGGTGGCAATATTGGCACACGTTAGAGTTCCCACAGCTGAACATTCACTTGGGGCAATTCAAGTAATTTGGAGGGGCCATTGTTTTTTTTGTTTTTTTTGAATTGGCTATGTACCATCCTATCATGCAAATGCCGTGATTGCCCAGAAAATGATCCTCCCTATTTTTGACTTTGGTGACAGAATCTATAACATTGCCCCCAAATCCACCATTACCAGGCTTGACACTCTTTTCAACTCCTACCACTTTGCTCTTGCCTGTCCACGACATACTCACCACTGTGATCTCTAATCCTCTCTCTCTCTCTCTCTCTCTCTATCTGTCTCCTTCTCCTCTGTTAGGGACAGACACCTTGCCCATAGTGCCTCTCAAACTGGCAAGTTCTGGCTAGGCTTCCTGCCTCCCTACCATCACTATTTTCTCTCCATCTCTCCTACCGCTTCCTACTCACCCCGCAACTCCCCCATTAAGACCCTTGCTCTCCCTTTCTGGACTTCCACAGCAGGGAGAGCAGCCTTCTATTATTGCTTTCCAAGCATCTCGAATTTCCTTCCTTTAGAGATCTGTTCTGCTTCATCCACTCATTCATTATTCCATCTAATCCAGAACTTCATCTCTCCCTCCTACAACTACACCTGACACACTTCCTCTTTTGCACTTTTCAGATGTAATTCCTCATTTCTTTACAAATATTAGAAGTTATAAGTAAAATGTTCCTGTTTTAAGATCTGTGCTTATTTCCATGATTGTGTAACTGAGCACAAATATATACGTGTGTAAATTGTAATATAAAATCTCTACTTTATTATCTTGTGTTTATATATATATATATGAACATGGATATGTATACTTATTTATTTGTGCGCAAGCACTGTCTGATTTCCTACCAATTGCTTGTTGTCTTAATTTTAATGTTTTTTGTACAGACTAGTTTTCTGTTTATTTTTATCTGTTTTTATATGTTCTGTATTCAAAGCAACATTGTACCCCCTCTTTCCTTTCCCCCCAGAATGCATCCAGAGCTGAGCTATTGTAGCTCAGTGTGCCTTTCCTGGTGAAACTGTTCAAAATAAATAAAAAAAAAAAATTAATACCCCTTTGAAATGAAATCCTAGGAACCTGGCCAGAGAAAAGCACTGTCTTAGAAGCATTCTGAAAAATGGGCCAGTATTTTCTTACAGTAGAACCTACTTTTCCACTAAGAGATCTGCAATCAGTGACAAAACAATGCTGGCTAGTCAGAGGGCTCATTGTGTAGCTTGGGTATAATGGTTAAAAGATCCCTTCTATTTAGTGTTCTGGCTTTGCTTAAAGCTGCATCCAGGACTTTTTTTTTTACAGTAACCTTTTTCCACAAACCTTTGACACAATGAAATAGCCTCAGTTTCAAGTTCAAAATGCAATGAACAATTACACCTAAGATGAAAACATTTGCTGTATGAAATAGGGGAAACCAATTTCCTTGGATGTCTACTTTCAAAACTAACAGTGTGTTAATGGCAGTCTGTTTTCTGAAGTTGCTGGGCTGATAGTGCTGTTGTCAGCTATGTTCAAAACAACATCCAAAAAATTGAGCTTGTTTTCACTCATGTTATGAGTAAATCTGAAATTCAGTTGACTGGTTTTAAGCCAGGTAAGAAAATCATGAGCCTCAGATGCTGAACCTTCCCACACACACAGCATATCATCAACATACCAAAACCAGTGTTTGATGTGTTCATTGTGTGGGTAAAGCTCAAGATTGGAAATCAGGGTCTCCTCCCAATGCCCCAGGATCAAGGTTGCAAATGAAGGGGCCATAGAGACCACCATTGCTGTGCCAAATACCTGCAGATAGTATACCTTATTAAATTCAATAACATTATGGGTTAATATAAATCAAAGTGCTTCAAGTTTAAAATCTACAAACATACTGTTACAGAGAGGATTTTTTTTTTCTCAGAAAATATTCGCAACTACTTACTCTCTGTCTATGTTGAACTGAACTATACAGATCTTCAATATTAATACCAATAAAAATAGTTTTCTTATTTCATACCCTCTATTTTATTCAAGAGATCCATTGTGTCCCTGGTACATGAGGGTAAAGTTGTGGCACTGGTCATTACAAAGAAATCCAGAAATTTTTTTTTCGATTGTCCATCAAAGAGCCCACCCCTCAAACTATAGATCTCCCTGGCAGATCATCTATAGATCTGTGGATCTTTGGCAGTATGTAAAGTGTTATCATTATCAGATTTTCACTCCAAATGTACAGAAATTCATTTTGGTTGGATAACCTACATTTTTTTTTCTGCCTGCAGTAGTTCCAGTAACTCCTTCTTGTACACATTAATGGGTTACCATTCAGTGTTTTATAATTAACAGCATCAAATAACAACGTCTCAATCTATTTCTTGTAAAATTCTGCTGACATCGGGAGTACATTGCTCCTCCCCCTTGTTTGCAGGCGTAATCTCAATGCCATTCATTTTAGAAAGCTCAAATGCAGTTTTACTAAGATTTCTGCATATGGGGGGGCATGGTGGAGATAAGGATGCCTACCTTCCTCATTCATCTTTTTTTAAATGTTCTAATGCTGTTGTTACTACAAGGGGGACAGAAATTTGAGATAAGTTTAAACACAGATTTTCTCAATGTATCAAACTGCCTACCATCAATAGAAGAGCTAATAATGTCAATATCAGATACCACAGTTTCATTTTGAGACACCTCTAAAACCAGGTTCTCATTAAAAATTCTTCTAAGGTTAATACATTAACCTGATCCAATGTTGTCCAGTTGTAGTCACCTTCTTCATTGCTGCCAGATCATCATCTGCTTCATTAGTTGAATTCACAATTGATTGTGTAATTAGTTCCTGATTGCCTTCTAGATTTGTAGTGGAGTAAGCACTTTCAACCAAAGGGGTTACCAAGGCCAAAATCTGTATCAGTACCACTTATGCCTACCATTGTTTTTCTTATCCTTTTTGTGGTTGTTGGTATTTCTTTTTGCTACTGGTGTTCTTTTTTTTTCTTTCTCTAAAAAAAAAAGAAAGAGAACCTTCTTGTTTGTTGAAGTATCATCTTCCACGCTTTCTCCAGAAACTACAATAGTAACAGCACTCTGTTTTTATGCTTTTTTCTGATTCCTGCAACATGACTTGTAATGCCCCTTGCTGATTTCTCTAGATTGTCTGTTCCATGAGAAGATATTCCCAGCCACATGGTCTGTGGCATTCCTTTCAAGTTTTTTCTGTTTCCTATTGATTACTTCTGCTTTATATTTTTGCAGCTTTTCCTGCAGTTTTTTTTTTTAATCAAGTGTAGAAAACTAGGGATGATTTTTAAACTTTGACAGTTCATTCTTCAAATTTTCTGTCTTCTCAGTTAAGTCTGCATGTTACTCTCTATCTTCCTTAATTAGCATTTAAGTGAACTCCTTAGCACACTCAGCCACGTACTATTCCCAGTCAGTTTTGTAAAGAACATTTTCTAGCCCACAAGATGGGACAGTGGTGACTCTAAGTCCATGGGGTGCTTATTGCCTCCCCAAATAAGTTTCAAGAGTAATAATGTTGTACTGTATGTTATATATATATTTTAATAGGAGTCTCCAGTCTCATTAACAATAACCTGAGATCTTGACTCTCATTAGGCTGTTATGGATTTGAACCTTCTGTGAACTCTTTCTTTGTTTGTGTTTTCCTATATATTGTAGTAACAGAGAAATTTCAGCATTAAAGACCATTACAGCAAGAACTTCAAACAAATTCAAAATTGTCACTGCAATGAACATTATGTCGAAATGTTGCTTCTTTTGCCAGTGTTTCACTTCTTTCTGAGTAAACACTGACTCAGAGTTTGTTATTTAAAAAATTAGGGTGTAGCATGCATGTGAGGGTGTGGGGGGCACAGCCCCCCCCAAAAAAAAACAGTCATTGTCTGAAAGGTGAAATTTTGCCTGTCGGCATTCTGGATTTCTCTCTCCATATTTTGACAACTTCATTGTCGATACAGCTTGGTAGAAGTGTGTCTTCCTATGGCTCAAATGAGCAGAACTACAGTACTTAAACATATGGATTCTGGCTGGCTTTCATTACTGCTACTGCTGCAGCTGTCACTATTACTTGCACAATTCATAGTAGAGAAAAAGTGTGAAACAACTTTTAGTTTGGTAACTTGCTGGCTCAGTGGCAGGAGTAGTAAATAGAATCCAGTATAGTAGTAGGCTCAGTCTTCTCTGAGTGATAAAAGCAGTACTAAGTGCCTCTTGCACTGAACTAAAGTCATCCCCCAGTGGGGCGAGCAAGGTAAGTTGAGGAAATGACAATGTACACCTCCATCACCATGGCCCTCATTGACCTCATGTTACAAAGAATGGACAGAACGATAGGAGCAGAGTTAGCTGGTCTGACTACCTCCTTCCTCTTATTGTTATGCAGATCTCTACATATTGGAACCAGGGGATCTGCTAAACATCATCTGTCTGATCTTTTCCTCCCATCGTATTTTCTGGCCCTTGCTCTGCCTTTGAAGGATCTCAATGCCCTGTATAGTGGCTAATTACCATCATAGGTGGAGCACAATGGGACCACTCAAAAGGATGGAGCTGCAATAGATTGTCTGAGGAATAGACATGCCTAAAAGGAGCAATAGAAAATGATGTGCCATGGCACAATGTAATAAATGCCTACTACACTAAATGAAACACCTACGGTACATTTAAATTAAATGCCTGGAGAAACCCACATAATCCTACCAATTATAAAACCACTAAATAATAACCTATTGACAACAAATCTACTCTAACCCACAATTCATCACCATTTATCCAATAAACAATTAACACCTAAATACCCACACTTTCCATGCAACCAGCAATTAGCAACAAAATTAGTTCAGAAAGTTGTTAAGTCCAGAATCAGATTCTGATTTTTAAAAGTCCAATAAAAACAGATACAACTGAAGTTCAGCAAATAATTAACATACATTAGGAGGCAAGTAATATTGGAACCCCTCACCTGCTGCCACTTGGCAAGGAGTAATCAAAACCAGTGAATCTTCCAGATGCAGAGATCTGGAGATAGTTGAAATAATCCAAAAATGCAAGTTTCTCACCTCAAAATTGAACACAGCGACACAGTGCAGGTTCAAATAGATATAAGTTTTATGGGGTGGGAAACACTCCCTCACCACAGTTTCAGCAACCCAGTAGCCACTGATCCAAAAGGAAGAGGGGGGAGGGAGGAATTCTCTGACTGTGGCTCCTTCCCCTCAGCCTCCAGTCATTAACATCTAAGAGAGTTGGAAAGAACTAAACTCACATTCCAGTTCACCAAATAAAACCATAACCTGTTGAGGAACTATGTGCCCCCCACAGTTCATTAGATGTCCAATAGCTTCCAGAAGCCATCTTCTTGGGTCTAATCAGGCCAATGCAGGATATGGCAGGAGCCACAAACCACTCTGTTTCACCATGACCTGCGGCAGCAAACATCTCCTTGATGAAGAAGGGTGAGAGCCCTTTTCCAGGCAGGAAGGTAGGCAAAATGGTGAACTAAGCACAGACCGAAGAAACTCTCTTACTACAGGGAGCAGCAGTCCTTGATTCTGCAACATGGAATCATTTCAACCCAACAAGGAGTCAGTACTTTACTGCAAATGTTGTTCCACCTCACAGTGAGGTGTTAACCTCAGACAGTACAAAGCATTGTGTGGTGGAAAATGAGAGTAAATGTTAACACCAAATCTACAACAGGTGTGAAGTAGGCTGATTCAGTGTAATGATACTGAATCATGCCAGTGAAGGCAACAAAGAGCAGAAACAAGAATACACCCTTATTCCTAGAAAATGAAACTTACCTTCCTAGCACTGCCTCATTCAAGCATCCCTAACTGAGCTAAAATAATGCTCCACAGAAACAATTGACAATTTATTTTTATTTATTTTACAATTTTTTGGCAGGAAAGGCACACTAAGCCAAATCTGGTTTTCAGGTGCATCCTGGGAGCACAGAGAAGTTAAATGACTTGTTCATGGTTACACATTATTCAAGTGGTGGTTGTGAGATTCAGACCCAGTTCTCCAGGTTTTCAGCTCAGTGCTCTTAACCACTACACCATGCACATCTCCCATAAAGCATTAAATTAAACACTAAGTTAAAATAGCAGAAAACAAGCATTTGTCAATGCCAAATGTTTGCTTGCTGGCATTAGCAGTGGAAATGCAGGAGTTAGACAGATGCAGTATAGGAATGGCATTGAAGTATTGAACTGACTCCAACTCCACCCTCACCCTGCAGAGATGGACAGACATTAGGCTGTGCCTTTGGGTCATCTCCCATTATGGTCATATTTCACCTCACCCTACCCTTCAGACACTGACAAGTGTAGAAGTGTGCCTTGGAGTGTTTGGACTTTACATACACCTCATTCCATAAGGAAATACACTGAAATTGGTGCAGTATAGGAGAATGGGGTGAACTCTGAGGGCAAAGAGTCCAAGGCTCACCTCAGTGCCTGTCACTGGCTGCAGGGTGGGGGTGGGGGTGGAATGGCATGAGCATTACTGTTGACAATCCCAAGTCACACCCCTGATGCCTGTCAGTCCCTACAAGGTAGGGCATTATGGTCAAAAAACCCTAACACCCTGGGCGTTTCTTGGTACAGTATTTTTACTCCAAGTTTTCCACATGGGTTTTCGGTGACCCCACCACATGAATAGTGATACTATCTGTTCATTAGGAGAAAGGTGATTTTGCACAATGACTGTGCCATTTGGTGCCACAGGTGCAAAAAAAATTTTGAACAGGATGTGAAAAGTGACAGGTGTACTGTTCATGAGGAGGTGTAAAAAATGGCATTGTTGGAAATCTGGAGTCAAAATATAAAAAAAAAAACTGGTGAAGTCATGAGCGTGCATAGAAACTGTGCAATTTAGACCCATAATGTAATTAGTTTGGGGATTTTTAACAGCAGATTTTCAACATAGGCATTTTGGGACCTCCGCTCATGAACAGTGTCACTGTGATTTTCTTAATCTGTCCCGAACACTAATTTCCCACAACGACCACGCTATTCTGCACCAGAAGTGCAAAAACACATTTCGACCAGGGTATGAAAAATGACAGTTGTACTGTTCATAAGGAGTTGTGGAAAAATGTCAATGTTGAAAATCTGTACTGAAAATATTACAAATTTGTGAACTTCCAAGAGTGCATGGAAATTGCGCAATGCACACTCGTAACGCAGTCATTTTATAGACTTTTGTCACCAAGTTTTCAACATAGCAATTTTAACACACCATCTGCTCATGAACAGTGTCACTGTGATTTTCTTAATGTGTCCAGAACATTGATTTTGCACACCAACCACTTCAATGTCCACTACATGTGCGAAAACACATTTTGGGCAAGATGTGAAAAATGACAGCTGTACTGTTCATAAGGAGGTATGGTAAAATGGCAATGTTGAAAATCTGGAGAGAAAATATTAAAAATTCTCAAAGTTACGAGCGTGCATAGGAACTGCACAATGCACGCTGATAAAACAGTCATTTTTAGGAATTTTTTCACCAGATTTTCAACATAGGGTTTTTGGGGCCTACCTCATGAACTGTGATACTGTCGTTTCGTTAATCTGTCCCAAAAGGTGGTTCCGTGGAGTGACCACAAAATCACCTTTCGGGACTGAATAACAAAATGACAGTGATTGAGTTCATGAGGACCCCATTTTGAAAATTTGGTGAAAAAATTCCGACAAATGGCCAAGATATGCACCAAAGTGGAAAAAAAAAAACATTTATGCCATTATACAGCTTACAGGTTCACTGTTAGCTTTGAAGAGTTCATTTGTGTTCCTGGTCCACTGAAGATCGTCAAGCCAGCATCTGGAGGTACATATGGGGTGAAGCAGGGGTGTGGAGAGGTGGGGTACACAGATAGTGGCTGTAAATTGGAGGAGGTGGGCCCATTTTTTCTAATTTTTTTTTTTTTGGAGATGACGCAGGACTTTTGCCATGCTGGGTGAGCTCCCAGCATGGCAGCTGGAAGTCTATTTGGGGGGGCTGTGAAGCCGACAGGGAATTGGGCACCCCTGTCAGGCATATGGACATTTACCACACTGGGTGGGCTCCCAGTGTGGCACCTGGAAGTCTATTTTGGGGGTTACAGTGAAGCTGATGGGGATTGGGCACTCTGTCGGCCATATGGACTTTGCTACACTGGGGTGGGCTCTCAGCATGGCACCTGGAAGTCTATTTGGGGGCTGTAGTTTACAGGAATTGGGCAACCCACATCGGCCACAGTGTGCAGGGGTTGGGGGGATCGCATGAGCATGCTGGGGTGGGCTCCCAGCATACTACTTGGGTGTTTTGTTGGGGGTGGAATCCAGGAAAAAACAGAACTGTCTATGACAGCTGTTCAGATGCAGTGCTGACGTGTAGGCACTTTGCATACTGCTGATGGCAGTATGAAAATTGCCTGCCGATGCCAGTATGCAAATTGCCTACATGTTACTACCGCTCATTGTAATGGTCTTTTGCTTTGAACTGTATGCCACTGCATTTGAACTGCTGTCATAGACAGCTCGGACATTTATTGGTGGGGTGAGGCTGTGACTATAAGAAGGAGCAGGGCACTGGAAGTGGAGTGGCACACCTATGAAAATTCGTATGGTGACACTATTTTTCTTGCACATGCATCCAAGCAAACATAAAAAGCAGAGGTGGGCTAAGAGCTGATAGGCTTTGGCCCAGTACAGCCACAATAATGTTATTGGCATTTGAATTTCACAGTTTATCACAAAATATCACCCTTCAGTCTGAAGACAATAATCTAATGCACACACTCAACAGTAGAAAGCTATACACTGTAGGTGAGTTGATTATTCCTAAAGATAGCATAGATAGCAACTATTTAAATAAATACATGAAAGAGTGTAAAGTAATTACAGCTGTGAAACCCCAAAACATAGATTCAAAAGTTTTGAAGGGGGCACTTCTTTGATTATACTCCAGCATGGATTTATTAATGAAGTTGCTATCTTTATGAATCCTGAGATCAACTGCATATTTTTCTACCATTGATTGTGTAGATTAGTTTTTCTTCTTGTCTTCTGGTACCTATGCATGCCATTGTACCATATTCTTTGTCCAGCTTGGTCAGTTTGGCACCATTCACAGTTGAAATCCATTGTAAACTCCCAAGTATTATTCCACAACCAAAGCTGTTGCCTGGTAGTCTTCTGGATTGGAATGGAAAAGTCATAGGGTTAGATGATATAGCAATCCTCTCTCTGTCTCCCCCCACTCTGTTTCTCTTCTCTTTCTCTTTCTCTTTCTGTCCTCTCCTAGATTGTAATGGAAAGGTCATGGGGGTTAGATGATATAGCAATCTATTCTCTGTCTTCCTGCATTTTCTCTTTCTCTTTCTCTTCTTTCTCTTTCTCTTTCTCTCTCTCCTCTCCTCTCCTCTCCACTGTCTGTCTCTCTCTCCCACTTCCATTCTGCTCCATGGCTGCTCCTTCTACTTTTCTGCAGTGTTCTGTAGTGTGTGTTGAAGGAGACAGACTTACTGTTCTCTCAAAATTACTTTTGGAACACAAATGAAACATTTCAATGTGTTGTGGCAATTATTTTGGTGCAAATGTTTTGCAAACACATTGCCTTTTTTGGCACATAAATTGTCCTCCGAATAGTTTTTATGACTTTAAGTTGTGATACATTAACTTTTTGCATTGATGGCATATAATAAAAAGACAGGAATATCAAGAAATAGGACTCATGGTTGAGGTAAAGTGGGGAGGGTGACATATGCATTGTTGGGTTGTAATTGAGAAAGTAGCACTATTACTGGCAGTTCAGTGCCAAATGTGCCCAATGTGTAGGGCAGTAATAGCAAGCATTGCCATTACTTGGTAGGGTGTAGTAAACAAAAGAACAGTGATGCCCAGGCCTTTTGTGAATGACAGACATGTTGATCAGTGATAGATGTGCTGCACTAATGCTGAACACAGGAGCTGTTGTTTTCTGGTGGAGGCAAACACAATTCTGGCACCTGCAGTGACTAAACTATGGATCATTAACAGAACACAATGAAAGGAATACACACTTTGCAGGTTGTTCTGATGTTTAAATGGGTCGCTTCTTTATAAGCTGTGGAACAATCTCCTGGTGCTCTTACATCTTCACCATTGAATTCCCTACAAAAAATTGCAGAAGACAAATCAGCAGGTAACAATGATATCATTGTAACAATTCTATAGTTCATATACGAGTACTTTATGGGCAACTGTTGCCTCTTCCTTCTCTCCTGAAAATTATCCCATTATCACCCCCAGTTCATTTAGTGTCTCCCAGTTAAGATAGTTTCTACACCTAGTTTTACCAGTGCCTCCTCCTAGTTGTACCAGTGTCTCAGATACAGCAGTGTCTGTTCCCAGTTATGTCAGAGTCCCCCTACCAGGTACACCCTTCTCCTCACAATTATATACCAATGTTTTTCTTACAGTGGTGCGATCTTTGAAATAATAGCAGTGAGGCTGGCCTAGTGGTGCTGGAGGTTCAGGTGCTGGTTGCTTCATCTTGCACCATGCTGGCAACCTGTGTTCAGGAACAAGGCTGGGCCACTGGGGGTCGGCAGGTGTGAGAGAGGATCCAGCATCTGGAGGACTGCTCTCCTCTCTCTGGGGAGGGAGGTTTGCCATCCCACTCGCTGAGTGCACTCTGGTGGTGGCCAGAGGGCAGTATGGATCAGGATAGCATGCCCTTATGTCAGTGGGGAGGGGGGATCGGAGAAAAAGGAAATGGAGCCACCAGGCTCCATAATGGCTGCACCAGTGCCCTGGATGGCCCCTCAGTGTCTGGAGTTTGCTTCAAGGGTGGGTGTAAATCAACTCCCCTTTGCCCTGACCCTGCCACAGGGATGTGAGAACCTGTGGGGGAATTAGTGAAGTGTCGAGTCTGGAAATGTTGTGGCCAGAGACTGAGTTCCTCCAATGGAGGGACCAGAGTCACCCATGGAAAAAAAAATCATTGCAGTGTCTCCTCCCTGTTTTGGCAGTGTCTGCTACCAATTATTGAACTGTTTCCTTCAAGTTATTCCAGTGTCTCAGATGCAGTGGGAGTTCCTCCCAGCTGGGTTACTGTACAGTATCATTCTAGTTATATTATTGTCTGCTGCCAGTTATACCAGCTTCTCTTTCCTCCAAGTTAAATCACTGTATCAGTCATCTTCAGTTCAAATAGTTATCCTTTCAGTTTTGCTAGTGTCTCCACAGTTATGGGACATGGCAGTGTCTCTGCTGAGTAGTGGTAGTGTCTCATTGTACAGCAGTGTCTCCTCCCAGTTGTAGCTGCATCTCCTCACCCACCCAGATATGGCAGTGTCTCCTACTTTCCTCTGAGCTACAGACAAGTCTCACTACAAGTTATGCCTGTGTTTTATCCCATTTACACTAGTATCTAATCCAGTTATACCAGTATCACCATACAGCAACATGTTTCTCCTAGTTATGACAGTGTCTCTATTTCCCAGTCATAGAGTTACAGTTACACCAGTGCTCTACTTACTAGATAACAGAAAACTGCTAGCCTCCTGGATGCTGTTGAAGATGAAACTGGTTAGTGGTTTCCTAATGCTTTCCTGAAGAAGCATAATGAATTTATTTTGGAAAAAAAATGAATAGACAAAAGCAGTAAGTTCCACAGAAATAAATTACGTGGTTTACTAAATTAATCCACAGGATATTGCAAAGTTCTACAACTTCAGGCAGCATTTTGGAACATGTTCCCAATTTTTTATAAAATTTCACAAAAGCAAATTTTGCCATTCGTGAATGACTGTTATTGATAAATCTTTTGCTGTCATTCCAAATGTTTGTGTTACCTGTGGCGTGTTTACTAAATCTTTTTGGACCAGCATTTTTAAACTGCTTTATACTGACTGCTAACAAATGTGGATGTTCAAGTTTAACTTGTTGCTGTCAAAACCCCATAAGTGCTTTACTTTGGGCAGTGTTAATTAAAACAAGATCATTATTTTTAACCCACCACTTGCTGGTAGGATATATTTTGAAAGAAGAGGAAGCACACAGATGGTGCATATATGATGCATTCAGCTTATTACACAGATTAAAATCACAGAGGCTCAAACAGAAGAAAGGATAGCTAAAGGGATCCAATAGGGTGACAAAACCTGCTACATATAAATAAGGGAAAAAAGAAAGTGCAAGGAGGGATTGTAAGAGTAACACAAAAGGAGGGTCAGCAAATGGAAAATGATGGAGAAAAAGCAGAGTTGCTGAATGAATACTTCTGTTCAGTTTTCACACAAGAGAAAGTAGGAAATGGACCAGCACTGCAAAAACAAGCATTTGCAATGCCGAATGTTTGCTTGCTGGCATTGGCAGTGGTAGTGTAGAAGTTACAGAGCTGCATAATAGGAATGGCAGCGAAGTATTGGACTGAAGCCAACCCCACCACCACCCTGTAGAGAGTGACAGGCATTGGGGTGTGCCTTTGGTTCATCAGGCATAATGGCCACGCCATTTCACCACACCCCGCCCTGCACCTGACAAGTGTCATGGTGTTCCTTGGGGTCTTTGGCCCATATGCGCACCCCATTCCATTAGGAAATACGGTAAGATGGGTGCGATATAGGAGAATGGGGTGAACTTTGGGGGTGAAGAGTCCAAGGCATACCTCGATGCCTCTCACTGGCTACAGGGTGTGGAATGGTATGAGCATTACAGGCAGGAATCCCAAGTCACACCCCTGATGCCTGTCATTCTCTACAGGGTTGGGCGATATGGTTGGAAACCCTAATACCTCAGGCATTCGTTGGTATTTTCACTCCAAATTTTCAACATGATTTTTTTGTGACCCCACCTCATGAACAGGGGGAATATCAGTTTGGTAGCCAAAAGCTGCTTATGCACAGCGATTACGGCATTTAGCACCACAGGTGCAAAAACATTCGAACAGGATGTAAAAATGACAGCTGTACTGTTCATGGGGAGGTGTAAAATGGCAATGTTGCAAATCTGCAGTAAAATATTTAAAAATTGATGAAGTCAAGAGTGTGGTGAAGTCACGGTACATACAAACTGTGCAACGACACCCATAATATAATTAGGTTGGGATTTTACAGCAGATTGTCAACTCAGGCATTTTGGTGCCTCCGATCATGAACAGTGTCACAGTGATTTTCTTTATCTGTCCGAACAATGATTTCCCACAGTGACCACGCATCTCTGCGCTGAAAGTGTGAAAACACACTCCGGCCTTGTGAAAAATGACAGCTGTACTGTTCATAAGGAAGTGTGGAAAAATGCCACTGGTGAAAATCTGGGCTGAAAATATTACAAAGTCATGAACTTACAAGGGTGCGTGGAAACTGTGCAATGCTCACTCATAACACAGTCATTTTATGGACATTTGTCACCAAATTTTCAACATAGCCATTTTAAGACCTCTGCTCATGAACAACGTAACTGTGATTTTCTTAATCTGTCCCAAACATTGCTTTCGCACACCAACAGCACCATTGTGCGCTACATGCGCAAAAACACATTTTGGGTGACATATGAAAAATGGCAGCTGTACTGTTCATAAGGAAGTGTAATAATATGGCAATGTTGAAAATCTGGAGTGAAAATATTAAATTCGCAAACTTACGAGCATGCATAGGAACTGTGCAACGCACGCTCGTAAAACAGTCATTTTTAGGAATTTTTTCACCAAATTTTCAACATAGCCATTTTAAGACCTCTGCTCATAAACAGTATCACTGTGATTTTCTTAATGTGTTCCATACATTGATTTTGCACATCGACTGCGCCATTGTGCGCTACATGGCCGGAAACACATTGTGGGCAAGATGTGAAAAATGACAGCTGTACTACTCATAAGAAGCTATGGTAAAATGGCAATGTTGAAAATCTGGAGTGAAAATATTGAAAATTCATGAACTTACTAGCGTGTGTAGGAACTGCACAACGCACACTCGTAAAACAGTCATTTTTTTGAATTTTTCCGCCAAGTTTTCAAAATAGGCTACTTGAGAGCCTGCCTTATGAACACTGGCAGTGTCGTTTCATTAATCGGTCCCAAAAGGTGATTTCACGCAGTGACTGTGAAATCACCCTTCGGGCCCGAATAACACCATGACAGTGACAGCATTCATGCGAAGGGGTCCCAAAAACCCCATGTTGAAAATTTGGTGCACAAATTCCAAAAAATGCCAGAGATATGCAACAAAGTTGAAAAAACCCTATCTATCCCATTATACAGCTTACCGGCATTTCCTCAGTTCGCGGCCGGCTTTGAAGAGTGCTGACGTGTTCCCGGTCCACCGAAGATCGTCGCCATGGTCCGAGGTAAGTATGGGTGGGGGTGTGGGGAGGCAGGGTGTGCAGTGGGTGGGTGCAGGTTGTGGGGGCAGGAGACTCGTGGGACTGTTTTTTCTTTACAGGTATTTTTTTTAAATGATGACACGGGACGCTTGCCATGCTGGGGTGGGCTCCCAGCGTGGCACAAGGACGGTTGGTTGGGGGGCATGGAACCGAAGGGGGATTGGGCACCCCCGTCAGCCATAGCATCAGTTGCCACACTGGGGTGGGCTCCTAGCGTGGCATCCTGTACTCGGGGGGGGAGGACAGTGGAGCCGACAGGCGATTGGGCACCCCTGTCGGCTATACCATGAGTTACCACGCTGGGGTGAGCACCCAGCGTGGCATGTGAAGGCTTTGGGGGGGAGCGCAGCACAGCTGACGGGGGATTGGGCACGGGGATTGGGCAGCCGTTGGCTATACAGTGTGTGCGTTGGGGGGCAGCACACAGTATGCATGCTTGTGTTTGTGTGTGAGTGTAGGGGGAGCTGCGCATGAGCAGGCGATATCTGATCGCTGCTCACTGAAGCATAGCTCCCCTTTCAACTGTATGCCACTGCATTTTGGAGCTGTCATAGACAGCTCCAGCATGCATTGGTGGACTGGGGCCGCGCCTGCCAACACACTGACTGAATTGGAAGAGGGGGTGACACACCTCCGAAAACTCGGATGATGGCACTATGTTTCTTGCACATGCATGCAAGCAAACATAAAAAGGACAATTGGATCAGGGGAGCAGACACAAGTCCCTTCACAGAGAAAAGAGTCCTGGAGGAACTAAAAAAATAAAGATTGCAAAGCAATGGGGCCAGATGATATGCACCCAAGAATACTGAAGGAACTTGGTGATGAACTAGTGGCACCATTGGTGGATCTCTTCAACAAATCATTAGAGAGTGGTCAGGTACCTGAGGACTAGAAAAAGGCTATGGTAGTGCTCCTGCACAAGAGTGGAAGTAAGTTTGAGGCAGGAAACTACCGCCCAGTCAGCCTCACATCAGTAGTGGGGAAGCTAGTGGAATCCCTGCTTAAGGAGAGGATAGTGGCATTCTTGGAAGCAAGTGGACATCTGGACCCAAAGCAGCATGGCTTCATGACAGGAAGGTCCTACCAGACAAGTCTAACTGAATTCTTCATATGGGTGACTGGAATGATGGACCAGGGAAGAGCAGTGGATGTGGTATACCTGGACTTCAGCAAGGCCTTCGACTCCATTCCACACAGGAGGCTAATAAATAAGCTGGAGTATTCTGGTGTTGGACTAAAAAGAGTAAACTGGGACCAAAGCTGGCTCAATAGGAGGAAACAGAGGGTACTAGTAAATGGCACACTGTCAGGGGACAGAAAAGTGACAAGTAGAGTTCCGCAGGTTTCAGTACTGGGACTGATTCTTTTCAACATGCTCATCAGCGATATAGCTGGTGGACTAGATGGGAAGATGGGCTTGTTTACAGATGACACAAAATTCTACAGCAGAGTGGACACACCCGATGGAGCTCAAAAGATGGAGTCTGACCTGAAGAAGCTGGAAACATGGTCAGAAAGCTGGCAGCTGAGATTCAACACCAAAGAAAATGTAAGGTTACGCACCCAGGCAGACACAACCAGGAGAAAAAATATTTTCTAAGTGACGAACAGTTAATGGAAACAAAACACGAGCGAGATCTTTTTATAATCATCTCGGATGACTTAAAGCTGGGCAAGAAAAGTGAAAAAGCTGCACTAAAAGCTAGCAGCATTCTGGGGTGCATAGGGAGAGGCCTCTAAAGTAGGAATCAGGAGGTGATTATGCCACTTAAGAAGTTCCTGGTGAGGTCTCACCTGGAGTACTGTGTCCAGTTCTGGAGACCACACCTTAAAAGGGACATAGATTGCAGACGGTTCTAAGGAGGGCAACAAAGAGGGTGCATGGTCTGCATCAAGAACATAATGAGCAAAGACTAAGTCGGCTCAACTTATATTCCCTGGAACAGAGAAGGGATAGGGGAGACATGATACAGACCTTCAAATACCTAAAAGATATCAACAAAGTACAGGCACAGAGTCTCTTGCTAGTAAACAAAGATGCCAGAATGAGAGGTCATGACACGTGGCTAAAGAAGGGGAAGGTTCAGGAGCAATATGAGGAAATTCTGCTTTACAGAAAGGGTGGTGAAGCCTTGGAATGGCCTTCTGCTGGGGGCAGAGAGGGCAAAGATGGTCAGGGAGTTCAAACTGGCATGGGACAGACAGTGTGGTAACCTAAAGAAAACTATTATCTAGATAGGGGGGTTGGAACCAAAGGGCAGACTAGATGGACCATACAGTCCCCATCTGTCATCACATTCTATGAAAGGGAGGATCCCCATAGGTGGCCCAGTTTTACTGTGCATAGTGTGGAAATGGCATGGGAGAAAGTGGACATATTCTAGTGCGGCCACTACTGAATTAGTCACTTATAAAACAATGCACTAGAAGGGGAGTAGACACAAGCAAAGTGTTTAACAAGATCTAATCAGTCATTAGTGAGTATGGTTTCTTAAAGCAACAGTGCAATGAAATTGGCAAAAAATGTGACTCTACCTGTATTTTCACTATGTAAGATTCCATGTACATTCCAGTTTTATTTTGTGGTAAAATTATTTAATTGTATCAGAATCTAAATATTTTATAAATCTTTTAATTTATTTATTTTTCTCAAGAAAAAAAGATGGCCACCACATTTGGCTTAGAAATAACATTCTTGATCTGGCAAGGGCTAAGATCGGGGAAAATAAGATTACTCATGGTGTTCAGCAGAGCAGGCACCCTGAAAAGTAAATTTGACAGGTATGCAAATATTGTTAATTTTAGCCAAATCTGGCTTGTTTGGAAAAACTATTTTCTGTGCACTGCTGCCTTAAGTACTGAAATCAAATTGCTACTGGATTCATGAACTGGTGTGTACAAAAGGAAGGGAAAAATTAGCATATTGTAGATGCTGTCTACAGTAGTGGCCATATAGATATCCAAGTAAAGTTTTAGATGTATCCAAATTTACAGTGTCACATAAGTTCCATTGACCTGAATAGAGATGTCCTGTTAAATATTGTATCTGGATATATCTAGATATCCTAGGGCTTATTGTTGGCTGCCACTGTGTCTGGTAGTGCACAGGTCTTATCAAGGTGACATGTCAGTTGAAGATAAACACACACACCACAATAACACAAACGTAAACAGTATTTAAAGCAGTGCAGGTTACACTTAGCAACTGGTTACTGAATGTTCCAGATGGGTGTTTGGTTTGGGGCTCGCAGGCCACCAGTTTTACACAGATCACAGTACATGCATCAGTGATGATTGAGACTTCTTATACCTGGCCCTACCTCTGAGGCAAACCTTCAGTACATATTATCCTCCAATAAAGCACTGTTTAACATGATCCTAACACTATATCAATCTAGGTTCAGCTTACAAATGATCTATCAGTGGAGGTTTCATACAAAGCCTTACATGATGAACCAGTCTGCCTCCAAGACTCTCTTGGGGCAAATTTCATTATACTTCGCTTGCCTGTTCAGTATATTATATATATATATATATATTTTTTTTCTTCTTTCAGTTTTTATATTTTCCAGTAAGGAGTTACACCACTGTGCCAGTGCGGGGGGAGTATCTACCACTCTTACCTGGGTACAGGGTCAATATAGTGCAACAAGAATAGCAGTGCAATAACCACGCTGCTTAAAGCATGCCTGCATTTAGAGTGACAGGGATATAATAGCAGTAGGGAATTACCACTACCCCTGTTGATCTGCGCTTTAACTGAAAAGAGATCAAGTTGCCATGTGGTATGGTGCCTGGCTGGGCCGCTCCCGTGGTGTAGTGACAAGACACCAGCATTATGCAGGGTTGGAGACCAGGGATCATGGTTTGGTTCCTCTCAGGTCTCCTGGTGTTACTACTTTTTTTTGTATTTTTACCCATACAGTGTTTCTTCACATCCCTGAAGTTCACACCCCCTCAGAGTTGTTTAATTTTAGTCCAGGGGTGTTATTGTAATGGATGGGGTATGTGCTGTTATGGTACATTATTTTGACTGATGATATGTTGGGAGACAGCGTTTTGCCTACAGCACTTATTGCCATGCTGTTTGTGCTGCTAACATTATGACCCAGTACTCAACACCTGTGCTACCACTGTTTTCCCTTCCACCAAGTCCAGTAGCCATAGCAGATCTCAACACCATTGCTGTTGGGTGGCCCCAGGGGTGCTCCCCAGTGGTACTGCCTCCTGGGCTGAGGAATAGGGAAATTTGGGAATTTGGGATAGTAAATCTATTACTCCAGGCCAGAAGACCACTATTTTTGGGCAGGCCTAGGCAAGATGGATAAAGATTCCCCCCCTCTACCCCACACTTTGGGTACCTATCAGGTCTGTTTTGGGTGCCAGGGATGGGGTAAAGAAGACCCTATGCTGGATCTGCAGAGCCCTAATATTCCTGAAACATGTGGCTGTTGTTTTGGTGGCATTTTTCAATAGATTATTGGTAAGCTTATTTCCCCCAAGTCATAGCCCCACTTTTGCTTTACTTGATCCATGTTTCTACTGCACTGTTTAGCAGTGTGACATAGATTGGCTGGAGTAATTTGATGTATTTCCCTTGGCAGTATTCCATTTCTTCACATGATGAGCATTGTGGGAGGACTCTACAGGAGGCCCATCATAAGTTCAATTCTATGCCCCTCCTGTAGGTACAAATAAAAATATTTCACCTGGAGCCTGTATCCTTTAGAGGGATGCTGGTTATTTAATAATATACCTTCTTTGCAAAGCAAGTCAGTTGAATCTAGGCATTTCTTTGGTCCAATACCTAGTTTTCTTTCTGTCTGCCAGGAAGTAGGCATATCTCTCCATAGACCCCCATGTATGTTAGCTTATGGTGGACACTTCCTCCCATAACCAATAACCATATAGGCACTTAGCCAGGCCCTTATCAGTGTTCTTGTGAATGAGTTCTCCAATTTCTTAACTATACCAATACTTAGTGAAGGTGCTAGCAAGTATTTCAGTAAAGGTCCCTTCAAGTACTTCTCTTCCATGCTTGCCCAAACCATTTGCCTATCCAGCACCACTATGACATCATTCAGGAAAGCCTACCGGGTTGATAGGAAGTATTTATTTATTTGAAAATTAGTGACTGAGAAAGGCAACTGAGGCAATACTTGTTGCCAGCTGTGACTCGGTGGAAGGAGATGGGGGATACAACATAAATAGCACTGACACAGTTCACAGTTGCAATAAAGGAAATCAGTATAACATGAAGAGTAAAGGTATAAGTGCAGCATGAATAAGCTAGGCAAAAAAGCCCCCAAAAAACAATTAAGCACCTCAGCAGTACCTAGGCCAAGGTAGGATAGCAATTGCAGGTGAAAAGTCAGGAAGTGGAAAAACAAGAGCAAGAGGAAGGAAAGGAGTTCCAGCTGATACTTGAGGGAGTCAGGAATGCAGTTCATTTATTTCACCAGGAAGGCTCCATTGAGCAAGCTCGTTAACAAGGAGGTCCTGACACAGGCAGTACAAAAACAGAGTACAATACATAGAATTAAATACAAAGACGTATACAATACATAAGCATTCAGGTATAGAACAACTGGTTGCAAAAGATTATCAGCGGCATACTCATTATACATGGGTTACATCAATTATAGAATGCAGCATAGTGGCATAGATGACAAAATGTGCACAGTATTGACAAAGGTCAAAGGGAGGAATAATTCATAATAAGGAGACTGGGGTGCTAACTGTTAGGTGGTGTGACATGGCCTAGAAGAACGTACTAGCTACTATGGCAATTGCAGCCTTCCTTAAGGGAACTGCTCATTAGGGATTTAACAATGTTGAGGGAGACAAATTCAGAGAGCCTGAGGGTAGTTTGCACTTTGTTCCAGTTGGAGGGAATAACTTAGCTAATGGCAGCTTTACCAAAATGGGTGCGGAACTTAGACATGTCCAATAAAATGCAGGGATTTTTCTTGAGTGACTAGTGGCTGTATGAGTGGTGGAATAAGGACGAGATGTATAGGGGGAGTTTATTCAGCAAGGATTTGTATGCCCAGGTACAACTGTGTAGCATCCTTCTTGTGGTAAGAGACATCCAACCCATTGCCTAATAGTGGGCAGAGTGATGTGTCCTGGATGGGGTATTTGTTATAAAATGTATGGCATGGTGGAAGAGAACGTCCAGTTTATGCAGGTGGGAGTCTGTGCAAATAGCATATATAATGTCGGCAGAATCAGGAAGGGGAAGGAAAGTGGCTTGAACTAGCCTTTTTCTAATGTCTGTAGGAAATAGGGATTTGTTTCTAAAGAAGAAACCCAGTCTGGCTTTTAGTTTCTTGGAAAGTGTTTCAGTATTAACAGTGAAGGAGAGATTATTGTCTAGACAAAAGCCTAAATATTTGAATTTATCTACGACCTCAAGTGAGTCCCCTAGTAGGGTTGTGATTGGTGCCAGGGTGTCATGTCTTAGTAATAAGGTTGCGGAGGGTGCAGGAGAGAAATACATTGTCTTTGTTTTATTTGCATTTAACAAAAGTCTTCATCTTAGAAGATTGCACTATAGCTGATTAAATTCAGATTGTAGCTCGGTGCCAACATCTTCTAGGGAGGGTTTCAATACTTAAAGAATGGTGTCATCTGTGAAGAAATGAAGTTTGGCTTTGTTAATGTTGTTGCTTCAGGAGTTAATATAGAATGAAAATAGGAGAAAATGTGTGAGGCAGTGAAGTGGAGGTATATGGAGAGTTGGTTCTAAAGTATGGGAAGATGATAGGAAAAGGCTGATTGTGCAGTAGGGGAATGGGGATGATGAATGGCAAATGTATGAGGATTCCTGAAGCAGATGGAGCAGGAAACAGGGGATGAGGGAGAGGAGTGATGAAAGTAAGAAGGAAGGAGCTCAAACCAGTATTTGGATATGAAGGAGGCGAAATGCAGCTGGTGACTTTAGGGTATGGGAGGTTACGTAACATGAGGAAACGAGAGCAATGATGAGTACAAAGCAGAGGAGTGGGTAGCAAAGTGATAAAAGGAGTTGCAAAGGGTGTTCATTCTAACCAGAGAGGTGGAGGGGTTTTGCCATAGACCATGTCTGCATAGTCGAAAATTGGGAGCACCATTTTTGTAACAATCTCTCTGCAGACCTGCAGGGACAAACAATCTTTATTGTTGTACAAGCCACCAAGTTTAGAGCAGAGCTTTGCATGGATGGCGTAAATGTGGTGAGCAATGTGGTGACCAACAAGTGTTACAGATAGAGCCCGCTGCCCTGCATTAGCATTGCTTCAGTTTCTTGCTTCCGTACTGCCTGGCCCTCTTTACTGCCATGGTGATCTTTTATTTCAGGGCAACACTGCCTTATGGGCATGGAGGTGCCAATGAGGTTCAGGGCCAGCTCACCAGAAGTTAATATGCTGGTAGAGAGGAAACTAACAAGGATCACTTGTTGTATTTAGATTTAGTGTTAAGTAAATGTATTTAAGTACATTGAGCATGATGTATTGAACTAGTTACAACAAGGGCCTGCCCCTGGAAGCAGAAATAAAATTCCCCTGACTACCTTACCCATACTCCTTGAAATATAGAGACAAATAATTCATCAGTAGATGAGGAACTCTTGCCCCACCCATTCTGCCCCTTTTTTTCTTATCTATATTTTCATCCTGTTCTCACTTATGTACCTGAAAAAGATCTTGTCCCCTTTAGGTATCCCTTTGGTTTTCCTTTCCTCAGTTTGCACCTCTGTGCTCCTCAACACTTTCCTTGCTACCATCCATCTTTCCTGTTACACGTCCCTATTTTCTTCCCTATGCTTCTCTTTGTACATTCTGAATGCTACCCTTTAAGCCTTAATCTTTTCAACCACTTCCCTTGAGAACCACAGCAGTCTCTTTTTTCCATATTCTCTTTATTCACTTTTTTTTGCACAGAGGTTTGTTTCCTTCACTATGCCCTTCCTTGACTTGGCCCATTGTTCCTTCAGCACACTCAAGCTATTTCCCCCTTCTGGGTCATATCTGGCATTCACCATTTTGTTTTATTTTAAATCTGCCCTCCTAAATTCCAGGACCCTCATCCTTGTATGGTTTTCTACCACTGCTGACCTTATGCTGAGCCACAGTGTATAGTGATCGCTGTCCACAGGTGGCTTCCCACCTTGATGTTTGCAGCATTGTCACTGTTAGTGAGTATCAGGTCCAGTTTTGCTCCATCATGAGTGGGATCCCTGGCTAGCTGCCAGAGAAGCAACCTCTGAAGGGAGTCTTGGTTCCTGGTGAGGCCAGAGCAGGGAGGCTACAGTCTAGGAAGGGAAAGGGGGAATTGTTTAAACAGAAATGGCAAATTAAGCAGGAGCTCGTTTGCAGGTGTGGCTTGGGAGCAGAAGGAAGTTAAGTGACTTGCTCAGGGTCACACAGTTTGCAAGTGGGGGCTGATGGGATTGAAACACAGTTCTCCAAGTTTGCAGCTCTATGCCCTTAACCACTATACTGTACTGCCTCCTATCTACATCTGGCAGATTGAAGTTTTTACTAGCATCACTTCTCCTTTTTCTACCATTGTGCTAATGGCTTCCCCAGTGCCTTGACCAGTTCTTCCTCCTGTGCTGGAGGTCCATAGATCCTGTCTCCAGGGTGACCCACGGTACCCCCAACCTTCCCCTTCATCCTGATCTTCCTTTTGTTTCCATTGCTTTGCTATCCTCCCTTACATACAACACAACTCCTCCTCCCTTCTACTGATCCTATCTTTCCTGAAATTAGTATAACATGGATTAGCCATCTCTCAGTCATGGTGCCCTGTTCACCATGCTCAATAATGACTACAGTATCCAGGTCAGCCTCTGACATGATAACCTCATGGCTGTGTATAAGAGCAGGAGGTAACCCCTCATGTGCTAGGTCCAGATCATCTTGGTCCTGATTGCCCCTCTATTGTTGCTTGTTCTTGGTCCAAAAACACTACTACAGCTGCCAATTCAGTGAAAGCTTTCAGTGTTTTCCCTTGTGACCTGATAATGAGCCATGATGGATATAAATATACAAACCATCACTGTTTTTTATGCAGTTGGCACTTAATCTCATTAAACTTCTGCCTTTTTGCTTGAAGGTGGCAGCTACAATCAGACTAGATTCTCACAGGTGCACTGCCTAGTTGAGCAGTCCTTGTTATTGAGCTGCTTGCAGGACAAGTTGGTGGTCTGGATACCACAGGAATTTTATTAGGAAATGTCACGAAAGATCAGTTGCATCTGGTCTGTGGCCAAGATTGGTGAATTATCTGCTCCTTCAACTTTGATGGAGTTTTCAAGAGCAAGTATATCAGGCAGACATTTTATAAGGAATTGGAGAGTTTTCTTCTACACCACTGTTTTGGTCAACCCGATTATGCAGACATTATTCTGCTGCCCACAGTTCTCATGATTGTCTGCAATTTCTTCCAGTTTCTCAATTGCTTTTTGGAATCATTAAGTTTGTTGCTGGTCTCAGTGAGGAGTGCATCCTGTTCATCAACGTGTATCTCCAGCTCTTCCAACTGGTTAGTGTGTCCATCTACTGTGTCCATCAATTCTTTGACAGATCTTTATATATGAGCAAATTGTGTGACTAGATTGACAAATCCCACTCGCACACAATTGCACATCTGATTCATTAAGGTTGCCAGAGATTTCAGCATCAGGGCTGCTGAAGGAGCTTCTGGTCCTGATGGTACAGGCAGTTCCATGGCAGTTCCTGCTTTTGAGCTAGCATGTCTGAAGGAGTCGGTAGGCCCATTTGTGATACTAGGCTCTTTTGATGATTTACAAGTGAGTTGAGAATGTTTCTTTCCTGTTAATGCCAGTTGCCATTGAAGGACTTCTTGTGAGTATATCTCAGTTTGAGAGAGATGCAGAACTGAGCTGATGAAAGAGGAATTAGTCTCTGAGCTTTCCTGAAAAGAGAAAAGCTACCACCGTGCTTCCTAGTCAGGTCATGGCCCCCAACCCAACCAAAGACCTTTTTAGTATTCACCAGTTAAGTGTGTGGAGTAAATTACTGTCAGCAATGTGAAATAATCAATTAACACAGAAGGATGCAGAAGAAGACTTTATCTATGAAAAATGACAAATCATTGAACACATAGTTGGCAGAAATGCTATGATTGATAAGTACATTATAGGGAGTTGAAGCATGCAACTAAAGGAAATGCCTATAACCAAGGGAATTAGAGGATATACTGGACATTGGATTTAATGGTCTATCCCGCCTAATAAGTACTTGTTTGCTCACAAAACTGTACTTATTAACCCTTGCTTATGATGCAGTGTGGGGAAGACCTGATTTACCTAGAGGCTATTCCAACCCTAAATTAACATGTTACTACAAAACAGGGAAGATTACGTTGATGACAGTCATTTTCTACTCAAAGCCATCTATAGAAATGATGTGAATATTTAATTTGCTGGTGAATCTCTTGATGAGGTGAGTCTGATATCCAGCCAGTCAGGTACTACTATTAGGATATATGCCAAATACCATTTATTTTTGTTTAGACTCTGTGGCCTAGTGGGGGATGGTTGGGGGTACATTAAAGTACTATATAATGTGTTGGGAGGGGGTGTCTCAATAACTCTGAGGAGGTGGCGGATTTTATTCTTTCTTATTGTAAATATGTATGGTTTAGTCCAGGACTTGCCTCATGTTTTTTTTTTTAGTAAAAATGTGCAGTTTAGTCAGTCACTTTGTCTAGTACTTTGTGAGTGAAGTTCTGCTTTTCACTGTGAAATAGCCACTTTGCTATGTAGAGAACTATGTGAAGTAGGCACCTCAAAATTAGCAGGGTCAGGGGAATTTTCTAAGTAATTCAAGATGCAAAGTTTCCTGACATCACACATCTATAACCATCTACAGTTTTCATCTTTGTGCTGTATTTGTTTAGATAAATGACACCAGCAGAAAAAGATGACACGACAGAGCAGGATTTCTTTAAAACGGGGAAGAAACAAAAGAAAAGTGGTATCTGTCTTTTCAGTGGTACTACCTACCTCTTTTGCAGATGAGACATGGTTTTAGGGAAAAGGGAATAAACAGTGGCTTTGGTGTTGATGTAAGAAGGAGGGAAGCATATTCCTTAGACCCTGGACATTTTAGAAAAGGAAAATCTATTCAAAAATGTTTGACTATATTTGAACAAAGAGCAAAACATCTGGGCAACAGTATCAACACAACCTGGAGAAGATTTTAAACAAATAAAGTTGAGGAAAAGGACACCATAGAAAACTTGTAAAGATGAAAATTGAGGAGAATGAGACAAACATAATTAAAATTCATAGTGAGGAAGGATTCAGGCAAAACTAGTGATACAACCAAATAGATCAAGATAAAGGGAGAAAAGAAACAGGACAAATACTGGATGCACTTGTACTCAAATGCATTACAATACATTAGTCTAAAAAAAGTATGAGAGAAGAGAAGCCTCTGATCTCTAGGACAAAAACTAGATAAACTGGAGCAATGGAGACCTAATGAGATGAAATAATCTGAGGGTCATGGAGTTCAACAACTATACACTATCATAATAGACAGATTATGGAGGAAAGGAGGAGGGATAGCATTCTGTAAAAAATGTCAACTACACTTACCTGAAATAAACAACTTCATCTCAGAATGAATGAAAATACTTTGCTAGAACTATGAAATGGAAGAAATGGTTCTGAATGCAATGCTTGGGAAATTCAGCCTTGCCTTCCCCCACCTCATATCCTATTACCAGTTTCTTTTTTACAGATGACCCCTCCTTTCTCACAGTACCACATCAATTGATGTTGTATTAGGTGACACTGCTATTGGGAGAGACAGTGTGTCCCAACTTGCTAAATGGGATGCAACAACAAATCCTTTGTCAAAGCTTTAGCTGATTGACTCACTCTGAACATTGGAGAGGTTATCACATTGTCCAATGTCCTCCTGAACTGAACTGCATATGTATATGAGAAACACTACTGCCGCAAGTCTCAAACTAGTACCCCATAACATTAGACAGTAGAAAGCATGAACACAAGAGAAGCAGTGTATCAAGTTTTCCCTCAAGAGCTAATATCAGTCGTTTTAGGAACCAGTCATCCAATGGATTCAAATTAATTCCAGTAGTTAAGATCAATGTCACATCAAGGTAACTCTGTTGTCTGACATGACTTTCCCTGTCTAAGAACCTTCTGCTTAAATTAATGCAAAAATGCTGCTGCACTTGGTAACAAATATTACCTGTTGAAAACAGGGCTACCCATGCTTCTCCCAGTTGTCAACTTTACCATCTGACTTTTTAAAGGGTGATAAGAAGTATCAGAGCAGTTTTAGCTTGTTAAGGAATTGCCATCAGCAACATAATCTTTCAAAGTTCTTTGAGAGAGTACTGATCAAATATAGTGAAATGACAAATAGTATATCCTTTAAAAGTATGAAAAAAATAACCAGATTAAATAACCAGGATCACAGTAAAAATACAGTACCTGTAAAAGGTGTCTGCTTCAGTATTCTGTGTGTGTGTGGGTGTGGGGGGTAACACCTTAACAACAGAATATCATAACTTCTGATAAGGCGAAACAGCTGAGGCTGTTTCAGAATGTTGTGAAAGTAGTGTAACCTAATTGTTTGAGTGAATAGCTGTAAAACAACAAGCTGAACTTTGAAGCCTTCCATCATCACTTATTATTCACTGTGTAATCTTCCACAAATCACTTAACCTCCATATGCTTGATTTCCCATCTTTTCATGACTGCCCTGTTCTTTGTTTAGCCTCTCTCAATCTCTGTTGAGATGTCTGTGAAGACTACGTGGCTGCTGATAATTATTAATGAACTGTGACTCATCTTGGGGTACATTATGCATGAAGTGAGCTGTAGTATATAAAACAAATCTCTACTCCCTTGCCTTATCCTTGCTACCTTTTCTTTCCCTATCTTTCTTAACATTATATATTCCTTCTGCACACTGAATAGTTGCTGCAGCCATGATTATGACAAGTGCATTATAAAACAAGGTCTGTGCCTGTTGTTTCCTTTTCTTTCTTATCCTCTTGGTTGCCCCTTAATTTTGCGACCATTCCATTAGACTGTTAATTTGCTGGGTCTATGTACTGTACAGCAATTTGAATAAATGTTTAGGGACATTAATAATTTTAAGACTTTAGTTGGGACAAGAAGGATTGCCATTCCTCAGATTGGTACAGAGGAAACATAGTATTGGTAACATGGCTAGAAAACTTTTAAGTATTGCAGTGTCGTGCTGTAATTGGTCATACTGAGGGAATGGGCATTCCTTCTATGTGGGCAGTTAATGTGCTCTCTCCCCAACAGTACTGCCTTTCTTTTTGAAAAGAACCAATTACATGCCTTGTCCAGGGCAGACCACTGTATACATCTGTTTATTTTTAATTGTTCAGAAAATGATGCATTTATTTATTGAATTATTTGTGTATGTATTATTTGTCTCTAGCTTCCTTGGCCTGCATCCCACACGAGAAGAGACGAGTGTAAATGGGCAGGGAAAGATATTGTGGTAAGTTCCAGATCATGCTTTTTTCTTTTTGCAAGCACTCTAATACTCTTATTTAGAATTCCTTTCCACAGAGGCATAATATGTTGTTCCTTTTTTTTGTAAACTGCTTTCTACTGTGGCATTGATTTAGGACTGAAAACTCAAATGTTGAACATCTCTGATTTTTAAACCTTTGTATAACAACCTTAATGCCATTCAGTTGTTCAGTGTATTGAATAATTCCCTAACATGTCACTACTACATAAAAAGGTTTTTCAGGCCTTCTCACAGCCACATTAAATAATAATGAACCTATGGAGCATCATGACCTGAAGCTCACTGGCATTGTGAGAAGCTTATGGCTCATGATGTAAGCTGTAGATCTGAAAGAACTGAGCCTTTTGGATTTACCATGGATCAATGAGCCTGTTTATGTATTTTTGAACCATCTGCAGTTCTTATTGTTATCTGCAGCTCTGGGATGAATTTCCAATTAGAGAATCCGTTATTCAATTTCAGTACTGCCCGATAACTGAGATAATTAAAACTATTGAGAGTGAGAACTGAGACAATATGTCCTTCTAATTCATACTTTGGGTTTTTAAAAGCTTTGCTGTGATCTACTGATCTAGCATATTTGTGAACAAAGGAACTGCTAAACGGCACTAATAAACATGTTAATATATTCCTGTACTGGATTATGTAAAGTAGTGATTTAAAAACTACATAGCATCATATGCCAGTCTCTGACGTTAATAGACATTTGTTAGAAAAAAAAGAACAGTCTGTTTACTGAAAAAAGAGACCATGTCCTTTTTATATCCCATTCAGTCTGTCTCTATCTTGCCTATGAAAATGTACATGTAAATGCTTGCCACAGAAAGTGTCTGCAGTATATATTCAGTTAAAGTTTCACAGCCTCTACTTTTCAGTTTATTTTATTTTAAGCTGTGATTGACACATTGATTACAGTTTTCAAATTCCTCAGTGTCTCCTGTCCTTTTACTCTACTTTACCAACAGTACGTTCAGTCAAACATCCAGACTGCAGTTTGCATAATCACTGGACTGCAGAACAAAGGGCCTGAGCTTTGGTTTAATTGAATATCCATTTAAAAATTGTAAGATGTGGACCTACCAGTTTATTCTCCTCCTAGTCTACTCTTGCTAAATTACACATGTGTGAAATGTGGCCAAGACATTTATTCACCATCACTGTGACAATGAACCTTGGAAGTCAATGCATGTTATTACTGGATTGGACTTTCATTCTTCTGAGATGGGATATAATTTCAATGGATATCCACAGTATTGACAGAAGCAGTGCTTTTTAAAACCATACTATTCATTAGTTAATGTCTCACTGACAACCCGGTATTTCAGATTTAATAGAGTTAATATTTGTTTTCTTCATAATGCACACTCTTTTTATCTAGTTTAACTTCATGATTTCCTTTCCCACACCTTCTGTAACTCTATATAAAAAGAAACAGGAGGATTACCTTCTCCGCAATCTGCCGGGAATATGCATGGACGTGCAGATATAGGTACTTCGGATCGCTAGCAGTTCTTATAAAATACTTGCTGCCAATGTACAGGGTTTGCTGGAGGGGATTTAGATGTCAAGTGGTGGATTTGGGACACATCTTTTGGATGTGTCAGTTATTGACTCTTTTTTTGTGCACCCTGCAGGAGGAATTATGGAAATGCTTGTGGGATTCAGTGGAGTTATTGGCTGAAATGGTGGTGTTAATGATTTTGCCCCAACATCGGCCTGTTTGGAATAAAACCTTACTGCCACTATATATCTTGGCTGCTAAAAAAGCCATCACTAGATGATGAATGTCCCCTATTATTCCATCTATAGCTGACTGGAGGAATATTGTGATGGCCATTACCAGTTAGAAAAATTAATGGCCAGTCTTCATGACAAGTTTGGTGCATTTAATACAAAATGGTAAAAATGGGTATGGTATGTGGACAGATAGTATTTTGTATCCCCAACTCCCTTCCCCCCAGGTCACACCTTGAAATAAGCATTTGCTCAGTGTGCCTTTCCAGTCACAATTTTTCAAATAATTAAATAAATAAATACATACATACATATTCAAAGTAGCCCAATTTATTTGCGACCTGTCCTCCCACTTGTAGGTAACATTATCAAAGCCACCACTTCTTTGCTTTTTTGCAGTCATGTTCTCTTGCTTATAGCAGGAATTGTTATAGCCTGTCTAGTATAGTCTACTTACAGCCCACACTCTCAGTCATAGCATTATCAATTTGGAAGAATTATACTAACGAGATCAGCAACTGCTCCTGGCAGAGTGTTAAATAGGACAATGAGAGTGAAAAATATGTGAGGGACACCTTGAACAAAAAGTCACTCTAATTGCAAGTACAGTTTGCTTGCTCTATGACCATACTACAGAGGCATAAGAACAGTGCCACCTGCTGTTTACACTAAAACATACAAGAACTATGTTTACTATACAGTATGTATCCCTACACATCAAAGGGTTCATTATTAAAACATTTTAACAACTTTTTTTAACAGTTATTTACTAACAAAAGTATGGATCCATTGTACAGTAACAATTACAATCTCCAGTGTGTGGTATGTCATGGATATTGTCACTACTAATTTTAGCCTCTGGTGATATCCTAACCCCAGCCCTTCTCCATCCAACTCTTTCACCCTCCCACGTGTACTTAAACTTCTTCATCTTAATACAAGATGCCTCCTACCAAAAATTCATCTATGTCTACCACTCTCTGTATCTCTCACCCCGGACATATTAATCCTTACTGAATCCTGGCTTAACACTAAAATATCTGATACGTCAATCTCCATCCCCGGCTTTGCCCTTTGATGACAAGACCATGCAGGAAATGGTGGAGGAGTGGCAATGTACATCTTCTCCTCAATCCAGTACATGACTATCCTATCAACATCCCTTACATCAGCTTATGAGGCACTCATTGTAAGACTTTCCCTCTCTTTCTCTGTCCCTATTTTCATGGCTTGGGTTTACTGCCACCTTGGCCTTTCTACTTCTACTACCACTGATCTCATGACAACCATCATCTCGCTCACGTCATCAGGTGAACTTTATTATTGGGGACTTCAATCAAAACTGGTTGTCCTCCACCCTATGTAAAGCCTAGAATGACATACCGACTCTGAACCTATCACAACTGATCTAGGTACCAAACCAGATGAATCCTAGAACTCATAATCATTCACTTATTTACTGGGCCCCTATACTTCACATTCACATAGGGTCACTCAGTCTGGCATACACCTGGATGCAATAAGTGATCACAAGATGATCTATCTGGTTCGCAAAATACACAGACCCAAGACCCCCCACAAACTCATACAAACCAGGTCATATAAATCACTGGAAGTTGCCCCCCATCTCCATTACTTAGTGCACACTGACTGGTCCTCTATCTCCTCAGATAACTCTGTAGATGAAGCCCTGGACTATTTCCAAGATAACTTCCTCCACACCTGAAACCAACATGCACCAGTGAGGCATTCCAGAGTTCTGGTAATCACCTTCCCTGGGTCATGCCAGAACTAGTGGCCTGCCAGTATGCTCATGACCAGGTTTGGATGGCTCACAAGGCCTATAAGTTGCAAAGTGATTTCCTACTATACCATATCTTTGTAACTCATGTTCCAAGGCTATCAGTTTGGCAAAGGCTGAATATTCACGATCTACATTCCAAACAAACCTAAGCAACCCTTCTAAATTCTGGAAAGTAGTACATGCTTTGTCTCCCCCACCTTTCAAATCCACATACACCACTCCTAAAATTAAATAATTCTTTAATATCAGACCCCTGTACCATTGCTTTGGAATTTAATGCCTATTTTACCTCCTGTGCCTCTGCCCTGCTGTCTTCCCTCCCTCTCTGCTTCTCCCTTTTCTTATCCCCCTCTAGCAGCAAATGAAATAGTCCCTCCATATGTCTCCTTCACCTTCTCCTTCTCCAATGTCTTTCCATTGAGAGCTTGGTAGCTCTAGTTGCACTCAACCCCTCTAAAGGCAGCTCTCCAGATGGGCTGGATCCCAAGCTCCTGTACCTATCTTCCCCAGCAATCTCCTCCTTGTTTTCTGAACTACTAAATCTCTCTTTCTCTTTGACTTCTGTCCCAACAGCCTGAAAGTATGCCATTGTCTTTCCACTACCTAGGGGAGGTGACTACTCCTCACCTGGAAACTATCATCCTATATCTCCCCTCCCTATCCTTGCCAAGCTACAGGAGCACTTGGTCCTCTCCCAACTCACATTCTTTCTCTCAGAATCCTGCTTTTTCATGCCTTTCCATTCTGGTTTCAGGAAGGATCACTCCACTACTACATCCTTACTTAGGGTCACTGATTCAATCCTCCCAAGGATGGACAGTGGCTAAATCACATCCGCTATTTTTGTCGACCTTGCTAAGGCTTTTGATACAGTCTCCCACCCCCTCCTTCTAAACAACCTTACTTCAGCTGGCCTAGCTAACTCTGCCACAAACTGATTATCAATTAGAACCGCTGACTCTATTTCCCCTCCTCTCCCAATTAACACTGGTGTGTCACAGGGTTCAGTATTAGGACCCTTTCTATGCTCTATTTTTCTAAATGACTTTCCCTCAGTATGCACCTCTTCCTCTATCTATATGTATGCTGACAACACTGTCCTGTTTACCTCCGGCCAGTCTACCACTAATGTAGCAGCCTGACTCCAGCTTGACTTTGAAAATGTTCAACACTGGCTTTGCTCACATCAGCTCTTTCTAAGTGCCAAGAAGACTGTCTTCATGACAGTTGGCACTTGGTATAGACTCTCTAGACTCCCCTCCATGCCCTCCTTCCACACCCTTGATGGGACTACTCTTGAAGACCCCCCGTTCAGATACCTAGGGGTTAGGCTCAACCTGCAACTTGACTTTTCTGGACATGTGGATGCCATCCTGAAGAAACTGTACCCCAAGTTAGGCATCCTGTACAGGAACAATAGTTGTTTATCTCTACCGGCTAGGTAGAAATTGTCCAGAAAATTATTCTCCATATTTTTGACTACTGTGATGTAATCGACAGTGCTTCTCCCAAGACCTCCCTAACTAGATTAGATACCCTCTTCAGCTCCTTCTGCCACTTTGCTCTGGACTCCTCCCCCCCCCACACACTCATCACTGTGACCTCTACCATTCTCTTGCTTTTCCTTCACTTTACAACAGGCGTCTCTTCCACTGCACCAAATTTATTTCAAAATTTTGGTTTGGGACCTTCCCAACCTACCTCTCCTCCTCTCTTAAGATCCCTACCCACCCCCTCTCATTCCCTCAGATCCCACAATACTGTCATTTTGGCAGTCTCTCACTGTTCAACCTCAGCTGGGCAGTTAGCATTCTTGTACCACTTCCCAAAACATTGTAACCAACTGCCTCTTCAAATTAAACACTCCTCCTCCCCTCTCTCCCTCTCATCATCACTTCTTCTCTCCCAACTGCTCCAGCTTCTAAATGCTTTCAGTTCTCCCACCAAGCACTTGTTACCTTTCCTCTACTTATCTTCTCTTTCCTATGAAGACATTACTGGTCCTCTCCTCCCAATTCAGTTAGATTCACAACCATCACTGTGTGACTATTATGTAAACCCACTTTAAGCACTTCTTTCTGATTGTACATAATTTTGTTTATGTATATTTAATCCTGATCTACACTTGTCAAGATTATGTTCTCTTTCTCCCATACCCATTTGCTACTGTTATTCACTTGATGTATTATTTAGTAGTTATGCACTTATTTTTATTTTCCAAATCATGTTGTATGCATTATATTGTTTTGATATATATTTGCCATTCATGGTTGTATTGCTCTGTATGATATCTTTACTGTCCCCTCTCTCCCAGGACACACTGGGAGATGTGAACATTATTGTTCAGTGTGTCTTCCTAGTGAAGCTTTTCAATAAATAACATAAATAAATACATCAACAGTAATCATATGTCAATAATACTTAAACTATATATACTTAAACCAGATGCAATAGCCATAATAGGGACACTGGACAGACCTATACAGGTGTACAACCTTCATACTAAGGAAAGAACACAAAAATGTGGAGGTAGTGTTGCACTATACTGCTCAGATACATGACAGACTTCTGATGTAACTACAGTACAACACATACAGTACTGAGAACACATAGTCAGTATGGATCAAGATCAACATCATAAAAACAAGGCCATTAGTGATTGGAAATTGCTACATAATACCTGACAAAAAGGATAAACATTCCATAGATTTGTCTTCTCGATTGTTTAACCACTTCTGTAAGGAGAATGACACTCTTATATTAGAAGACGTTAATACACTTGAAATCGATTGATCCAACAATCCCTCTGTTGCTTGAGCTGAAAATGACTTTCTAAATATACAGTACAACCTCAATTATCTAAATGTCAATTACCCAGATCTCATAATTATCTGAAATCTGACATTGTCTCCCGACTCAGGTTTGCCTAATGTTATGGACCTCCAATTATCCAAACTCCCAATTATCTGAACAGATCTTATGTCTTCCAGAGCATTCAGATGATCAAGGTTGTACTGTAGTTAAATAATGTAGAATAAAACAGCATATTAACAAGCCAACAGGGGGTGATAATATATTAGACTTAATATTCACTCATTTTGAGGACAATTGCTAATATGAAATACTGAAACCCATGTCAACTAGTGATCATAACACAATAATGTTTAAGTTTAATAGACAAATATAAAAATACATTGGAACATCAGTAAAAGTTAATTATAATATGGGGGATTGTGTATCTATTAATATCCTCCCAAGGAACTATGGATGGTGTAATGAACTGTATGTTAGCATGAAACAGGGGTGGGTAAAGTTGAGAGACAAACTATTAAACTTACAGGAGAAAGTTATTAAGAAAAGGACTGAATACAATAAAAAAAAAGTAAGATTCCACCTTGGTAAACAACATGAGAAAGCTAATTTCACAAAAGTCATAAAATTAAGAATCCAAAGCAACCTAGGAACTCTGGGGTCCACAAAAAAGTGGATCAAAGCAAAACAGAAGGGCACAAGGGACATGACTATAAGCAACCAACAAGACCTAAATGACACAAACAGCTCTTGCAAATGTCATAATGCAGTGGAGAAGCCATTATTACCCCAGTATACCCCAAGAAATGAGGGGGTGATCACGTGGTCGAACAGGGTCCTTACAAAATGAAATACCTATGGTCTGGATCCCATTAATAGTGGAAGCCCACAATGGGCCCAGAAAGCTACTCAGGACAATCAGATTCTGCAAAGACCCAACTCCTCTAGTGATACAAAACACAGTCTTAGGACAAGGAAAAGTATTCAAGAACTGTAAATGACTGTGTTTTTTTGCCTGTATGCTATGAATTGCAATGTATTGATGTATCCTATGTATTTTTTCCCCTTCCCCATGCCCCGGGTCGCACATAGAAATGAGTCTCCACTCAGTGTGACTTTCCCAATTACCAAATTTTAAATGAATAAGTAAGTAAAATAAAACATGCACTCCCTATCCCCAGCTGGTTACTCACTGTTATCAACACTAGCACCATGGTGAAACAGTTGAAACTGTCACTACAACTTTAACAAAGTGAATATCTGTATAAAATATTAAAGGTCCTAAAGTTAGAATGAATACCTCAGTCCACAAGGTATCGAATGATTTCTGACCCCAAAATATATGCAACAGATGTAATGTGAGCAAGTCTAGTAATCAGTCTCCACTATGTTGGCACACAAATAAAGAAAATAGATCCTGTTGAAGGGAAGCAGAGGAAATGGCATATAGGAGCACCATTAGTGCATGAGATCATCACAGGAAGTGTCTCATTTGTGGAGTGCCAAGAAGTGATTGAAACAGGTGTAGAGGTACAGGTTCTCCTGTAAGGGAATCACTCCAACCAGTAGATGACACTCCACAGCTCAGGGAAATGTCCATCCACAGTAAAAAATGTAGAAGTCCCACCATCATTCAAGAGCTGTATCACCACATAGGAGTCTTAATCATCAACTGTAATGACGGAAGGTAAGCAGGACCAATGATTGCAGTCAAGAAGTCCTGAAATGGTTGGTAAAAGTGGACCAACAATTAATTACAGTACGGTCCAGTAAACAGATTGAGATAAATAAGGGTGTGAGTAAATAGTCATTGCCAGGCAGTTCCAGGGCACAATGTCTAAGACAGGTTAGTAAAGGAGGTGGTTTGAGGTACATGGTGGAACACTCCAAAGCCAACAATTAGGAATCTTCACAACAAAGATAACCGGTTTCCAAACTATCAACAACAACATGTGCTAGTAAACTGAAAATACATGTATAGCTGCCAGCAGTGTGACAGTTATGAACAGATCTGAAAAAAATGTTGGAAGCTCACGGTTTCCTTGGTCCACCGAGAGGAAGGCTGTTTGCTTCCCACATACATCCACAAGTAGCTTTGCAACATAAAGCAAATGTAACTTAATAGAAGTGGCATGCAGTTTCAATTTAATATATTTATATACAGATTATTTTTCACATACTTGGAGTGGAAGGTCCTGAAATATATAAATCCTCCTTCACAAAGAAGTTCCTTAGTGTTTTTACCTCTCTGGAGAATATCTACCTTATCTAAGAGATTAAGAAGTTTGAATTTGATAGGGTGCTTGCAATCCCCCACTGCTGGAATTGACCATAGCAGTGTAAGAGCATGTTTAATAAACTGTGGTCCATCCAGGGAAGGCCTTGCAATTTTTTCAGAAAATCTCTGTACAGATAAGAGAGTGTCTTGTCCCTCAGTTCTCTCAGGTAGCCCTACAATTACCAAATTATTGCATCTGCTCCAGCCCTCCTGGTCTTCCAGATGCTCTCCAAGTCACAGTAGCTTCCAGTGGAGAACTGTGGTTTCAGGCTCTGTCTGGGTGCACTTGCTGTCAAAGGAGCTCACCAATGCTTCTACATCATTAACCCACTGTCTGAGTTCAGACAAAGCAGATCTGATTGCTATCAATTCACCTCCCATTTGAAGAATTATCTCCTTTAAGGGGTGAGTTCCTGCAAAAAGCACTCCACTGTTGAGAGACTCCACCACAGGATCAGGACTCATAGAGAATGAGGTACCTTGCTTTAAGTGCTTAGGCCCTGAGTCACCCTCAGGAGGAGGGCAGCGAGTGGATGACAACTGTTTTCTCCAGCTCAGTGTCCATCTGATCCATCAGGTTCACCATGGAGACTGTTTTAATGTTCTTCCCAGTGTTAGTACCCATTTAGAGGTAATGTACTTGGGGAAAAAACATGTTTAATGAAAAATTATTATTGGAATGTTCAGAGCCTCACTAGAAGACTGCTGCTAGCTCTGACTTATCTCATGGCTCTCATTGCATACAGAGTTAATATCATTATCACAAACTGGATCTCTAAATGGCTGGCAGATAGGACACAAGTAATAATAATAAATGGAAATGCATGAAAATAAGCAAAAGGTACTGGAGGAGTACCACATGAGTCAATATTGGATCTAACACTATTCAGTATCTTTATATACAGTATGATATTAGATCTTCCCCAGTTAAAAAAAAATGACATCTGCGTGGATGATATAAAAACCTTACAAAGAAGTAGACACTAAAGAGAAATAACAAATGTTATAGTCTGACCCATCCAAATTGGGGGCATGGACACTGGAGTGGAGAATGACATTTAATTTGACCAAACACAAGGTGATGCAGTTTGGCAAAGAAATCCGAGTATAAGTACTAGCTACAAAACCATTTATATACAAGAGCTCAAAAAGAAAATGATTTGGGAATAACAATTACAAATGATTTAAAACCTAAAACTCATTATGACAATATTTTTATAATTATAGATCTAGGGAGCATTCCTGACCAATTGGAGCACTCCTTTTCCCTGTGCATGAGACACTCTTATTCTGTGAAGAGCATCTCACATGCATATACCCTGGAAATGGGCATGTTCCAGGAACAGTTGATTTTTAAATATATTATTGATCACTCTTGATCAATAATACATTAATAGTTCCCCCATTGCCACTTGTTCCTGTATTAAAGTGGTTTCACTTGCCTTCAGCTTGAGCCAGAACAGCTCAGTTTGCTTTGCTGTTCTTGCTCCAGCCGAAAGGCACATGCAACCTCTCTTATACAGCAACCAGTGGCTCTGGGGAACATATTAAAATATAGATAAAAATACTTGGTTGATTCCATTAACAAACATTTTATATCAGACCACATATTGATTCCTGCTCACAGTTTTGGGGAGAAATACATATAGGAGAAAACATAAACTGGAGAAGTACTTAAAAAAGGGTGATTAAAACAGTTAAGGGTTTAGAGGATAAAAGTTGCTGAGGATGTTTAAGCATCTTAAACCTCCCTACAGTGAACATAAGGAGAATAAGGGAGGATCTCCTGTGTGTATATGTATAGAGTATATAGATAGATAGATAGATAGATATAGACATATTCATTGCAAGCAACATTGTTAGTGCACTAGTAAAGGTTAAATAACAAAAGTAGGAAAATGTGGTGTTAGAGTTTCTAACAGTAACACCCCGCCTCCACCCTGGAGGCAGCAACAGGAAAACACATTATGTTTTAACCTGGTGGTAGAATGTTAGGGTTGGAAACCCTAATTCCACATTTCTATACCTTTGTCAGTTTAACCCTAACTAGTGCATTAACAACGATTTTTTGCAATGAATTTCCTTACTTTTTGAGATAGTATAATCATATCCTCATTTGCCTATGGAAACACAGGACCCACTAGGCTCTGCATTCCCATCCCTCCATAGATGCATACTTGCATGTTGCTGTAGAAGGTCAGGGCCCTCTGAGCCCTGTGCTACCATTTGTGCCAAAACAGTAAATTATTTTCTTCACTGTATGACTTGTTAAACTTTCAATATTATCCTAAGGAAATTGCATTTTTTTATGCATTTTTTATATTGACCATAAATGATTGTGGGGATATGCATTATCCTCGTAGTTCTCTTTAAGACTCTTGTTTTGATATATAGATTGTCCTTTAAGTCCAAATATTGAGGGAGTTATTGCTGCATAAACTTCCAATGTTGTCTATGGGAATTTACATTTTTTTAATTTTTCTGCTTTTGAATACGGCCCTTCATTTTTTGGGGGTGATATTGAGTTATTCTTGTAGTACTCATTAAGACCATTGTTTTGATACATAGATTGTCTCTTAAGTCCAACTGTTGAGGGAGTTATAGCTTCCTAAACTTCTAATGTTATCACAGGGAATTAGCATTTTTTAATGTTTGTGTTTTTTTTTCAATATGGCCCATAGATATTTCTTTTTTTTTTTGATGGAGGCATTATGTGTTATTCTTGCAGTACTTATTAATACCTTTAGTTTGCTATATACATTGTCTCTTATGTCCAAATATTGAGGGAGTTATGACTTGAAGTTAAAATGTTTTTAAAAAAAAAAATAAAAATAAGTCCAAAATCCTTTTTCGTATGAAGGAATCTCTTGTCATATAAAAAGAAAAACCCTTATGAAGAAAGATACTTTCATAAGAAAAAAGAATATGGGAAAAAACTAAGTTCAAATTATTTTTTCATATGAAGGTATCCTTTTTTGTATGAACGAAAAAGCATATGAAAAAGGATCTCATCATATTGAAAAAGAATTGGAACTCAGTTTTTTCAATTCTTTTTTTCATATGAAGGGATCCTTTTTTGAATGGCTGAATTCTTTTTTTGTATGATCATATGAAAAAAGCAGATGTAAGTCACAAAAAGGGATGCAAACATGTGGAAAAACACATTTGGTGATTATTATTCAAATAGTTAAGTACAGAATCCAACTAACGGGATCTAGATGACCAAGATACATGTTTTGGTGTCTATTTTGTGGGGTTTGGTATTTTTGTTTGATTAAATGGCAACAATATGGCAGTCAGACAAAAAAGGATTTTTTTCATCACGAAAAAAGAATTGGCCCCATACGAAAAAGATCTTATGTGGACCAAATTATTTTTTCATTCCAAACAGCTATCCAAAACACTGTATTGAACATGCTCAGAATCCAAATTTTAAAATGTAACAACTTTGGAATGGATTAATATTTTTTCACCATGCCAGCAAAAGGAACATCTGTGGGCCAGGTCCTTTCTACCATGAAACTGTCAGGGCTCAATTCCAAACCATCAAAATTCAAGTTGATGACAAAACAACAGCAAAACAAAAAAACAAGTTTTTACATTTTTTTCGCTAACCGCATAATGGAATCCACACATCCAACCTGAATGAAACTTGGCACGTCAAGTGATCAACTGCACATGCAAAATTTTGTGTAAATCTGTTGAATGGCTGTGAAGGTATTAAAGTACAAAATTTTAGGTTTAACATAGAAACCCCTGCTTGGCACTAACAATAGTGGTGCTACTGCATATATATATATATATATATATATATATATATATATATATATATATATGTGTGTGTGTGTGTGTGAAAATACAAAATCACACATGCCCACACAATGCAAAGCATCATGGGTAGTATATGCAAATCACCACAGAATGTTATGCTGGTCCAACTTTAAGCAGAATTGCATGGTGCTGAAAGGCCTCTCACACAGTTTGCAAAGGGTGCTAACAGAAGACATAGACACGTGTTTCGTCCTACCAGGACTCATCAGTATGCCTCATCTGTTTGACACCCCAGTGGAATGGACCAGCTCCCTAAGACAATGTGTCTTGGATATGTGTGTGTGTGTGTGTGTGAGTGTGTAAAATAACAATAAATTACTAGATGGTTTGAATTGAACATTAAAATCAAACAAACAGTATTACAAGGGTGCACAACAGGCAATTAAAACCATGTACATTTGAAACTAATAGAAGAAAGTTATACTGCACAGAAAGAATAGGGATATGAAACAACCTATTGGCAGATAGTCATATGCAATACATTTAGAATGCTCAAAAACAAATTAGATATCTATATGACAAAAGTAGAACTATTATGTAAAATCACTAAATAAACAGCAGCATATATGAACCTTATAGTCTTCTGCTTTTCCTATCTTACAAGTAAAACATTTCTGCATACTGGAAAAAGAAATATTTAAGCTTAATGTCTAAATATTGTTATGTTTAACTATCAGAACACATAGAAACATACAAACATTGACAGTGATGGTAGAAAAATGATCAATGGTCCATCCAGTCTACCCATAGTTCTGTATCTAACCCAAGGACATAATGTTCAACCAGAGTCCTAGCCCTCCACCTCCACACTCTGATTACCTCCCAGTTTCTGGCACCCTCAGTAACCACTATACCCTTCACTGTGTCCCAACCATGCTAGAAGTCATTAACAATTTTAGCTCTCACCACCTCAGCTGGTAAACTGTTCCATGGTTCCACCACCCCTTCTGTAAAATACTTACTCATGCCCCCCCTGAATTTCTCACCTGTTAATCTCCACTTTTTCCCTCAAACTGGTACTCATGCTACATAATTCAGTACAGTTCACCTTGTTTATTACTTTCAGGAACTTGAAGGTCCCTGTCATATCTTCACTCTCCTTCTAGTCTCCAGCAACTACATGCTCAGTGCCTACAGCTGCTCCTTGTAATGCCTTTCCCGTTGGCACCAATTAATCTTTCTCACCATACACTGCACTGTCTCCATCCTGTCCTTATCTTTCCTGAGATGAAGCCTCCAGAACAGGATACAATATTCCAGGTGCGGCCTCACCAAAAATCTATAAAGGGAGGGGTGTTAATACTTCTTTTCTTCAACTGGCAATACACCACTCAATATACCTCAGCTTATTATTTCCCTTTCAATAGGTCTTGTTGCACTGGTTTGGTTGTTTGAGAGTGACACTGATGATAACTTTGAATTCCTGTTCCTCAGCCATAAAACTACGTTTTACACGTCTGAGCCAATACTCTGTCCTGGGGTTCTTGTTCCTGTGGCGCATTATCTTGCATTTTTTTGGCATTGAATTTCAACTGCCAAATATTAGACCACCTTTCTATCCTTTGTAGGTCACTATCCATTTCTATGATTCCCCTATCATTATCCACCCTCCCACAAAGCTTAGTGTCATCTGTGAAGAAACACAACCAACCCCTTCTCCAGAGTCACTGATGACCATATTGAACAGGTCTGGGCCCAGGGCAGATCCTTTTGGTACCCCACTTGTGACCTACCTGTCTTCTGTTATGACCCTGTTTACCACAGGCCTCTGCTGGCTCCCCTTTCACTAGTTACCTACATAACTTGCTATGTTCCTAGACACACCCA